>CM054385.1:22722915-24029582 GCA_028858755.1 Ara ararauna | reverse complement strand
GGTTGAAATCTATTCCCACTGTTACTCAGCCCATACTGTGGTTCTCTCTCACTGAGGTACTTTGCAGGCATTTCTCAGGCCTCTATATATACATAAGTTATTCTCAAGTCACTTGTATGTTTATTTAGTCAGCCTAACCAGAGTAATATCGTTCAACTGCTGTAACTTCAGTGGCTTTTATAATAAGTTCCTACCCCCCCGCTAATCTATGCTGCCATAATAGTCTTTTAGTACTCCTACTCCTCTTGTTCTCTCTAATCTTCTTCCCCTTTATCTTCTTGTCTTGTATGATGCAGGGAACTCAGATTATGTTTTCTGGGTACGACACCCTTGAATGTAAGCAGTAGGCTGTGGGGGGAGGATCCTGACATATTTTGGGATGAAAGGTTTCAGGTAGAGAAAGTGAGGAGGAGAGAACGACTTTGCTTGCTTCTGATGGTGTTAAATGTGTTCTTGCTTTCTTTGTTATTATTCTTTCCCAAAAGATCTTCCCAACACTAATGTCATGGGCAAGGTAGGAGAAGGCAAACTGCAGAGTAAATACTTAGTCCTTTGGTTGCTCCCTGTAAGTGGCCAGGGGCATGCTCTTTCTCTGTGGTATGAAACAGTACTTTATTCAATGTAAGAGGGGTAAGCTGTACATTTTCAACACAGGGTAAGCACTTACCTAGGAGCAGGCATCATTTGACATGCTGTAATTTCACATCCTATCTCATGTTCATGGTACCGCTCACCTCAGAGCACACCCTCTCCTCTTTATGTACAGAAAACAGAACATCCAGCAGCCCTTCTCTCTGTCTCAAGGGCCAGTTATAAGAGCTCCCAGTTACCAAGGCTGGAGTCACTTTGGTTTTTAACTCCGCTGGCATCAGTGAGGCTGGACCAATGCTGCTGCGCTGACTCACACCCTTGCCCTCCTAAGCTGTCATTTAATGTCCTGGCTTGACTTTGCCTTGCCTTGTTTCAATTACAAAGCCAGAGCAGGATGGGAACATGTATTTATCTCTGTTCTGTAACAGACACACACATTTAGGGCACTCCATCAGCGCTGTGCCATTACTATTTGCTCAGGATTGACAGAACAGTCAGTGCTTGAGCACAGGGACAGCTCCTGGCTCGAGGAACTGATCCGCTTTCACAGTGCAGCTGTGGTAGCCCCAGCTCTACAATCACTGCATCTGACAGGTGAGTGATGGAGCTACGTGGTACCACAAGAGCTCAGGGCTCTGCAGTGCTGGTCTTAGAGCATGTTTTTCGAGAGCTTTAGCTAATTTGTTCTGTTCTCTTCAGGTACACCCTAATCTTGAAAAGATATGGGGTTTAATCCATTACTGTTAGTCTGCTCATCTCAAGCCTATTTGTACATAACCTCAGACTCCGTGGATTGTTTCAGATAGCACTGGGTGGCAGGTATCCCTTTCAGGTGTTCTCAAGATGCCTGTATTGTTTTTTAAAGCCATTCTTGGCTCAATATTCTGACTTCTAAGCCACTTTCCTCCCTTAAAATCTGTCCAGAGATCTATTAAGCAAGACAAAGCAGGTTGTCTGACTTCAACATCCATCCTTGTTATACAACATAGCTTTCAGTTCAAGTTTGTTCACAGGTTATTTCTACATGAAGTGTTTTCCTGTTTTCATCCTTTAAATAGTGCGTTATCCTCTCTCAGGTGTTTCACTATCAGAAATATGCTCTGATCTTCCTGTTGTCTCCTTTGGGAATTCCTGCACTCAAAACAATCAAAGAGGTGGAACTCTTTGCTCATGCATCTCACTTTTCAGTACTTTAAACAGTAATTTATTTCCAGAGAACACAAACCAGTGAGATGGGATGACAGGCTGAACATATTGCTGCTGGCAATAGGATTACAGATGCTCTTCTTCATTGTCAGGTAAATGTAGGGCTTTATCTTAAGTGCTCAAACTTAAGCTGCACTGAGCAGTAAATAAGAGTGTAAATTTAGATCTTTTACACTGGGAGCAGCTGGAGAGAGCAAGTACTGGTCTTAACATCCATGTTCTTTGTAGCCTAGGTCTCTGTATTGCCTGCACTACTGAACCTGGTGTCTGTGGTCCTGCTGAAAATTCCTGTTAAAACTTTACATGGCCAAGCACTGCAACTGAAATGAACGGATCGATTTAAGGAATCTGTGTTCCAGAGAATACAATATAATGAAAATCAAACAAATGGACGTTAGTTACCCAAGAAAGCTTCCCGAGGAATTGAGCTGAACTTTAAATTTCATATATAGATCTGTCCCTGGAATTTACCTGTGTACACACTTCTTGAGACAGGGCTCAGTGAGGGGCCCCTGTATGATTTAAATACCATCATTTACTGACACCTACATGAATTAAGAGGATGGTAAATAAGGAAAGGAAAGGCTGGAAGCCTACAGGAGATGTATTTTAAACTCTTGCTCAGTGTGCACACCTCTATGAAAGCACAGCCTTTCCTTTGGTTGGTATTTACAGTGAGGATGGCGAATGATGGGCATTATTCTTCTTCATCCTTGCTTTTCCTACAAAAGATGTTTAAGCAGAGAAATGGGGCTTTAGGCAACCTGCTCTAGTGGAATGTGTCCTTGCCTGTGGTAGGGGTTGGAGCTGGATGAGCTTTAAGGCCCCTTTCAACCCAAACCAGTCTGAGATTCTATGATTCCATGAATGTGAGCAATATATTCTCCTGCTATGACTGATGTATTCCCCTATGCAAGAAGCACCATAAAATGATACAACAGAGTTTGTTAATGCACAAACAAAACGAAGTAACCGGCACATTTCTTAACCTGTGGCGTCCATCCACCCAGCACATAGAGCTTATTCTTCACTGTCACCACCATGTGGCAGGCTAATGGTACAGGAAGAGGCGCCGTGGTTCTCCAGGTGCCTTGGTCCATGGAATACTTCTCCACGCTGTTTGTGACCAGATACTGATTTTTCACTTTCATTTGCCCTCCTATTACATAGAGATCGTTATGGATAGTGCCCAATGCGTAAAGTTCACGGAGCTCAGTGGTGCACAGGCTGTGCCAAAACTGGTTTCCTCGCTGGTGGTATCTGTAGGAAAACCCAAAGCTGTAAATGCCCCAGTCCACTGAGATCCCATCAGCTTGTTCTGAAACATTACCCCCTTGATCATCAATGTTTACTCAGACAATGGTGCAATGACAAGAGGGGCATTTTCCTTTCACAGAGTAGTTATAAAGCGGAGCCCAATGTTTGCAAGATCAAGCGTTTTTAGCATGAGGAGTCCTAGTTGTCCTTTCAAAGATATTTGACCTCCATTAAGATAAGAAGTCCCTTATTTCTGCGTGTGCTCTCAATCACAGTTTTGACTGAACTTAGTGGGAAAAGCAAGAGCTCAACATGGCTGAAAATAAGGCCATTTCATCTGCCTCAGTGTGGATTTACTTCCTTAAATTTAGGCATCTGTATCTGAAAATGCTGTCCCCATCTCTTAATTTATCTCTAATCCAGAAAAAGTTCAGTTTTCTTTAAAATGTGTGTGTCCAAAAAAGACACAAGTAAAAACAGAACAGGGTTTAGAGCTACCAATCCCTCTGAAGTACTATCATCAACAGAGAAGCCTGTTTTCTCTGTCTTACTGACCTCCTTGGGCCATTCACTTGACTCATTTCCCCCTGCTAATGACCTAGAAAAGAGTATCCCAGGAAAACATTGAGATTTCCATAAGGACAATAGAAAATCCACATACACTGCTGTCGGATCTTACAGGCTCATTTACAGAGAGATGCCTCTAAAGCAAATCCTACCTTCTGGAGAAAAAGACATCAAGATTCGGTTGCATTTCTATAATTCAGCGCTATGAAGATAAATTGTGACAAATTGGTTAATTGAAACCTCTGGGGAAACTTTCAAGTAAAGAATGCTTTGTCTAATGGTCTTTCTTGTTCCCAGAAAGATTATTTGAGAGCTCACAGCATCCTTCCAGTATCTGAAGGGAGCCTATAGGGATGCTGGGAGGGACTCTTCATGAGGAACTGTAGTGATAGGACAAGGGGTAATGGGTTCAAACTTAAACAGGGGAAGTTTAGATTGGATATGAGGAAGAAATTCTTCACTGTAAGGGTGGTGAGGCACTGGAATGGGTTGCCCAGGGAAGCTGTGAATGCTCCATCCCTGTCAGTGCTCAAGGCCAGGTTGGACAGAGCCTTGGGTTGCATGGTTTAGTGGGAGTTGTCCCTGTCCATGGCAGGGGGCTTGGAAGTGGATGATCTTAAGGTCCTTTCCAACCTTAACTATTCTAGGATTCTATTTGGATTTAAAATGCTTCAATAACATGGGAACTTCAGACTCAGGGTACATACCTATAAATTTCAATGTTCCTGGTCTTTTGTCTGGACATTCTGGCAGCGCTTGCCTCGCCTGCCACAATAATATCATTTTTCTCAGTCACGACACCAGTGCAAACACATCCTAAACCCTCTCCATACTTTGGAGAGGAAATGAAGTAGGTCTTTTGTGTTGCAGGAGCGTAGCAAAAACTGGCATCTGCGTAACTACCATGCCTTGACCTAATGCCGAGAGAATTGTTGCCGATGCAGAGTAAGAGGTCAGTAGTCTCCATGCCATAGCGCAGGGTGAGAGAAGGGTGGCTGGAGAGTTTGATGGCTTTCAGTGCTTCCTCAAACATGTCATTGCATTCTGAATTGCACAGGATCATTGTGTTCCTTTTCCGGGCTTCCAGCAGAAAGGAAGGGCTGACAAGTACCAGTCTCACTTGCTTCAGGAGCTCAAGGAGGTGCTCTTCACGTGATTTTCGGCTGTGTTTGACCCATCGAATGACAAGGTCCAAAATGTTCTCCTCCCTGGAAATATTCAGATCGTCTGATTTTATGAGAGTCAACAGCTGCTGGAATTCAATCTCCAATATTTCTTCCTGTAGGCTCACCTCAGCAAAATGCTGGTATAAATATTTCCTCGCCTGATCAGATAAATCTTCTGCCCCAAGGTGGCTTGCAAAGTAGTAGATGCCCACACAGTTGGAGGTATCCATGTGGCCCATCATGTACTTCTGACACATACTGAAAACATCTTCCATCTGCATGAAATAGGCAGCGAGCGCAACAGTCTGCACGTTGTGGTTGGTGAGGTGCCGCTCTGCGCTGTACATGTAGGTGAGGAGTACGGTCACGCTCTCTGCAGAGATGTCATAGAGCACCACTTCCCTTTGGGTGCATTCAACCAAGCCGCAGGTGAACATGGCTTTGAAATAGGGACTGAAGGCAGCCAGCACCACCTTATGGCAGGGGAATTTCTCACCTTCTGCAACAAGGACAACATCAATTATCTCTGCCGACTCTTTCATTCTCTTTACTTGTTCCAGTAAAGTCAAGCTGTGGCGCTGCTTTCTTCTCTCCTCAGCCTTATGATCCATGGCTGATCTCCAAACTTCCTGGTTTTAAATCTCAGAATTGAAGGTCTTCATCAGGAATGCTCCTAGAGGTAGAAGCATAATTGGCCAATAATTGGGTAATATCTGTGTTAATATCAAAAGATGGTCATTCTATAGGGTGGGCATCTGATATAAATGAGTAATGCATTAAAAGTATGTAAATTTATGCCCTCAGGCTCAAGATCTACAGGGCAAAATAAAATGAAAATCAACACTTTAATATCCAATAACACCCCCCAAGATTTGTGATTATTTAAAGAAAATTAGACTTCTTTTGACTCATGCCACGAACCACCAATACACAGCTAAGTCCTTAAGCTGTGGTATAACCATGTTTAAAACACATTATAAACATGCTGTAAGTTGCTTAATGAGACTATTCAAATGAGTAACATTCCTCACAGCTTAAATTCTTGTGGGATCAGGGTCTTGTACAGCAGATGGAGCTGGTTTTCTCAAATCCCAGAAGCACCAAAAGTACTCTGAGTTTCACTAAAGAAATAGGCATCAACACAGAAAATCAGTGTATGAAATTCTTTGAAGCCTTTGGTACAAATTAAAAGCCAGGCATGCTTAAAGACCAGCATTGCCTTGATTTTATCAATTCTGTCCACCTTCCAAATCTGGAACTACAAGCGACAGATCTGAGAAATGAATCTGGGTTATAAATGGATTTGGAAGACAAAACATGAAATTCATAGTCTGAATGTGGGCCAAGCTCTGAGCTCTTCTTATGGTACTTTTAAAAATCAAAGACAGTAAGTCTAGTACAAAAAAATACAGCATTTCAAAATCTAGAATCTTTTTCTTCCTGACTCCACTGAAATGAAATACTGCATTTGAGAAAACGTAGCTCTTAATCCTGAATCGACTGCCTCTGGAGCAGTCTTTACACACAGTAGAAGCCTTTTATGAGATAGAAACTGTTCTTTTTAACCCTACGTGCTAATTAGATGGCCAGTTTATTGCTTTTCCCTTGTGCTATTTTATCACCTTCTAATAGTCGTGCTTCGCTGCTTTTTGATACAGGAACCACCCCATATCTCAAAGATTGTGTATTAAAAACACACACATCTTAAAGCAGATGAGCCCCAGTGTCTTTAAGCAGATGTTTGCTCTCAACCGGATGAAAGTGTTAATAACGAGCCACCAGAGCCCAATCTTGTTCAGCAATCTGACTAACCAGGGTTAACCAAAATGATCAGCTTCTCTCCTTTCTCTTTTGTGGTGTCGGAGCTTCGCACATCCTCTAGCTTTTTCGGAATGGACAAAATGTGCATTTCTAATGTGAAGAACAAGCGAGATGATTAATCATCATCATCTTTCCCAGACTTTTGCACAGCTCAGGAAGAAGCAGCGTATAGAACCGAGTTATGATTTCACTTCCTTTGCTGGTCACCTTTAAGTTTCCTTTCACTGTTAATTTCGCTTTCTTAAGAGCAACACTTTGTCCTTGATTACTCTGTTCATTGGATTTGTGAATGTTATGTGCTCATTTCCCAGTGATTAGGATATCTGGCACAACATGCTTACAGCCTTTTCTTGTCTTTTTCATGATTAAGACATTAGCAATAGCAATCTTAAAGCACAACGTAGCTCATGCCGTTTCTGCGCCACTGATGGGTAACACCCACTAGGAATGATGAAGGACACTGCCCATCTGCACCCAGTGTGGGATGATCTCAGCCCACAGAGTTAGTGGATCTGCTCCAACCACCACCTCATCCGTGGGCTGAATTGTGCAAGGGGTCTCCACCTTGTACTCGGGATCGCCTGCAACCCTCCAACCTTCTCTTCCCCCACCTCATCGAGCTCTGCAGAGCACCTCTGCTTCCCCAGACACAGCTACAGGCAGAGCTTGGGCACCTTACACTGTCAAAAAGGCACTATTTCCCTTTCCTCATAAGAACGCACCTTCTTCCTCTCCTCGCTTTGCTAGCACACCAAGCACCTGACCGAGCCATACTCAATAAAATCATGCTGTTGATTTGTATGTAATTCTACTGTCTCCATCCTACAGCTGAGGAAATTGAAGCTGAAAGGTTAAAAAGAAAACAGGCTTAAAACCCAGCAGTGAGATCCTTTCATTAACTCCAGAAATTCATCCCTGCGCATTAGCTACAAACTTGTCAGTCCCCTCTGGCTTTTGGCAGTGTTTAGCTGAGGTCATGGGAAGGATATTAATATTCTCCTTTATATCACTGGAAAGACTATTAGAGGGTAATAATGAAATGGTGCTGCTTTGCTTTCCCCTCTGGGTTACAGAGGCAAAAAGATGGTACATCGATATTAAAAGAAAGGATAAATGTGATACAAATATAATTTGCAGCGAGACACTATACTGGGATTGTGCCAGGGGCTGGGTTGTCATTATAAAATCCCTATTGCAAGGCTCCAATCCTGTGTAATGTCACCAGGAACTGAAATCAGAGTTACTGCCTTATTCAAAGGGTTGAGATGTTCCGTTCTTCTATTGTGAAAAATGAATTCAGGTGCAAATCTTCATTTGCTGTTACTTTATCTCAGAGCTGGGCTATTCATTTCCCTCCAGTTCTGCTCCCACTTCAATTCTTCCATCGGCTGGTCTGTTAGTCGAATTTCACTTTTCCTTGCCTTTGTGTCATGAACCTCATGAAGAGTCATATGTAATTTCATGCAGGAGCTGCAGCACACGTTTCGCAAGGCAGTAGGGTGCTGCATGAGCAGTTCAAAACATAAATAAGCACGCTGCTGTGAGCTCAGCTCTACGGCTTTTATGAGGCTATCGCACTATAAATAAATGCTGTCCTCGATTCTCAGTTACACTGCAGCTTCTTTGAAGTGCCCCAGCGCAAAGGGACTGTAAACCAGATGGAAGGATCTCCCCAAGAACTTCCCTTAACCTCGGGGAAAAAAAGCTACCTTGTAATTAGAGACATTATTTTGTCTGTACTTCAGTCTGGGGCACAGATTTTTCCTGTCCTTTCCCCAATCCCAAGGAATCTCCTCTTTCCCAGCCGTGGTGGGGGGGTGGGAGCTGCAGGACCTGGCCCAGAAGAGGTCACAGCTCCCAGCATGGGGTGGAGGGGCACCTCCTGCAGCCTCCTCTTCCTCTTCCTTTTCCCCCCTTCTCTGCCTTAATGAGGCTGCCCGGTGCTCAGCCTGCCTCCCTTCAGGTGCTGGAAGGTTCAGAGTTCAGGCACATCAAAGAGCCCATGCCTCTGCCTATGAATTATTTGCGCTTGCCTTGTTATCAGGAAGCTGAGAAGCAAATCTGTTAACTGTATGCATTATGACATTTGGCTGACAGCCACAGTGAGGCAGGAATCAGCACCCAGATGATAATGATGTTATAATCTCAGGGTTTAATGATGAAGGCTGAGCTGGCATTTAAGATCAAGATTTTAAACCGTGCAAAAGATCCTGCAGCGCTCGAGAAGGGCAAGTCAAAATGCTCATCTTGATATAGGGAAAAGCTATAATAAGAATAAGATACAGAAAGACTGTTTCCAGGGAATTATAGATGTTCCTATATCTCTAGGATAATGGGAACTACTCTCTTAATTCTGATGCCTGGAAAGGTGCCTGAAGAAATTATTACATGATTGGATTAAGAATTTAGAGGGTAATAAGGTGATAAAAGCAACTATAGCACATATTTATCAAGAACAAATTGTGTCAATCCAATCTAATTGTCTTCATTTTTTCAGGGATAATAGCGGATAAATTAGATACTTCGTCTTGAGTGAAATCACTGACATGGTCCTACAGGATATCATGACAAATTGTGATGAAATTAACTGACTAAATCAACCTAAGCTGCTAACTGGCTGAAAAAGGAGGTTCAAAGAACTATTGTCGATGATCAGACTGGGAAGCATTTCTTGTCCATGGTCAGAGCTCTGTGCTGGAAAGGTCACTTGCAGTTCCAGGGAAATCTGACTCTTCTGCTTTGACTTAGATATTATTTCCTGCATCAATTTCATCCATTCAGCCCAGATAAGATGCACAAACCTGGAGCAGAACAGCAAGTGGAAGAAAATCCCATTCTTTTTAGGAAATTGATGTCTATATGGTTTGAGAGGGCACACAGGTAAGTGCTTCTAATAAATGGTTCTCTGTGACTATGAGACAGTAGCCTGTGGATGTGTCTCAAGTATCAACATAACTACCAGCAGGCAGGGTACCTTTTCTGAGGTCTCCCATATTCTGTCAGTTGCTGGTTACTTAGAGATTTAGCATGTTCCGGTTTGGAAAGGCATCCAATTAAGCTTAGAGTCCAAGTCCTACCTGTGCTCCCTGTGCAATGTAGGAACTGAAGTGTCTGCATCACTTCTAAAGGTAAAACTTCAGCCTCACATTGTTCAGGCAGCTCAAAAAGGTTTGCCAGGTGAGGTGATCTCATTCGCGTTAAAGTCAGAGAAGGAGCTCTCCATGCTCAGCCCCGTCCATATCCCAGGATCAGCCCCATCGCAGGTACATTTCAGAAGGTCCCAATTGTTTTACTGCTGGCAGGGAAGGAGGAACTTTGAGATATTGAAATTGGGAACACTACAAATCGAGTTATGTCTTTTGCCTGTATAAGATAAAGTACAACAATCCTTCCGAGAGAGATTTTAACTCCTTCTCCCTCAATCCCTTTGGTACCCTGTTTATTTTCACACGCCATCTGATACTGAGGAGCCTGAGTCAAAGCAGCCTGAGGTCTCATGATACCCAAGCATAAAACAGCTCCTGCTGGGACATGTGCTGATGAGCATCTTCATGGGATGTCAGCTGCAGTCCATGAGTGTGTAAAAGGAGGCTCTCAGTGCAGAAGGACAGGCTGCTGCTGCGGATGTAGACAGTTGTGGCATTGTTGTGTCCCCCTGCGTGCATCACTGCATCCCTGCTGCTGGAACATCCCGCTGCCTGCAGACATCTCCACTCAGACTGCTACAGCCTGTCCTTCCTGCAGTAGCTTATTTGTTTTCTTTCTCATTTCATTGCTCTTCATTTAAAATAAAATTAAAGTGGGACTTAAGGCTTTTGGGGCTGGGAGAAGGTCCACACCTGACCGAGAGATTTCTAAGCAGCCTGCAGAGCTGCAGAAACTGTTTGGGAGTACCTTCGACCATTGGAGACCCGGAGATGCTTTGATCAGTTTTCAAAGCCTTTGGGTAGTTTATGATTCTGGAAAGATTTGACAGTTTGAGCTCCGTTTACTGCCAAGACAGAGGCCTGGGTGTGGGATTGGATTAATATTGATCCTATCTCAGCAAATACCGGGGTTTTCTTTTTCCTTCTTTAAACTGTTATAGATTCATGGCAAAAATCAAAGCAGCTGAAAATGAAAGACCCTGTAGGCCACCTTTTCAAATATGCCTTCACCCGACCTTAATCTGACTCTGATTCAAAGCCCAGTGAAGTCAGTCAAAAGAATCCCACGATGTAAGCGGAAAATGGATGTGGCTCTGCTCCCAAACAAATGCCTACAAACAAACCCCAGCCTGAGCCAATTGTGTGCATTAATTGCATGAGAAGAATAGAAACTAAATATATGCCTACAGAGCCCAGTTCTTTTACAGTTCACATGTGCAGATCGTTTCTCTTATATATCAAACCTAATTGAAATGGCAAAGTGCTCATTCACAGAAGGAGGATGCACAAGTATTTTACATACTCAATGAGAGATGCCAGCAGAAGGAAAATGTAATTCTAAAGTGTATTTCAGCAGCTCTTTAAGCAGCCTGGCAAAGGTCTTGGAGGTTTCTCTTGTTACACTTACCTCAATAGAGTGGTGAGTGTAGGAAAGGCTCACTCTCTGGAACAATTATATCAGACATTGCAAATGGGACCATCACAATCAGAAGTAGCTTAATTCAATTATTTGGTGGAAACTAGGTGCCTTTTTCTGCATTTTTCAACAGAAAAGAATGTGAACTCTAATTGCTAATATTTACATAAGCCCTGAGGTACAGATCCATTGGTTGAGCAATGGTACGTAAAAGCCTCAATATCCCTGTCACTCAGCAGTGAAACTAAAATAAATAGCAAGTTGTAAACCCTGATAACTTGATGCCATCATTTCATAGTTACTGTTCAAATCCAGCCTTCCCCATGAAATCCTCTAGTTTTGATTTCAATCGCTACCAAGCAAATACCTGGGTACATCCATACCCACAGGAAAGAAAACTCATAGCAACCCATGGCAAGAACACAGCACCACCTCCAAAATGCCCCTGCACTAACGCACATATTCGATGCCTACTAAATCTGCAATCTCCACTGAACCCTCATATTAAAAATATTCAGGCTATTGATGCTGCCAGCCACATAGAGATACCTTGATGGAAGAATCAGAATCAGACTGATTTGGGTTGGAAGGGACTTTAAAGCTTATCCAGGTCCCACCCCCTGCCACAGGCAGGGACACCTTCCACTAGAGCAGGCTGCTCCAAGCCCCAGTTGCTCCAAGCTTCCTTACTGGAAACAAGCCTAGATGTTTGCAGGCTTGTGGAATATGCAAAGCCCCCTGTGCACAGACCTGAGACACTGAGATTCCTGCACCCACAGGCTGATCCTATCTCCACACTGCTGGCAAACCCCATATAGCTGCAGATAGACCCCAATTTTGACATTGTTTGGGTATTCCCACACTAACTTTCTAAGTAATCTCTTACATTTCCTTCACGAGCTGGACAACAGGCATCATAAGGAACTGAGAGGGCATCATTTTTGGCATCAGCAAGAGGTTCTACAGCTCCTCCCCCAGTATCTGTAAGGGTTCCCCAAGGCACACACCCCTGCCCAAGATTTCCCAAACACCCAGTACCCCAAAGCAGCCATTCTCATCCAGCACCAAATTCCCTGCTGTTTCCTGCCCTTAGTGGGGATTAAATGTACCTTTCTGACGCCAGGAGCAGCAGGTACCTGTGAGACTCAGTGGGAGAGAGAAACAGGGACCTCATACAGCAGCACAGAGCTGCTGGTAACCACAAGGTGCCAGGGCTATAAATAGCCAGTGCTGGGCTCCTGGCTGGGATGAGGAGCTGCTTTAATATCATGCACAGGGGCACATAAGGACACCCTGAACCAGAGGAGATGATGTTGCTAGTTGACCCTATCCAATTCACTCTCAAAACCAAGGCCATTGCCTCTACAGCTGAGAGGAATTTCCTCAAACTCTCTCTCTCCTGCCCTTGCTGTATCACTAAGAGCTTAAGTTGTGTATAAAATAAGGATTCCTGACCAAATGTGTTATCTGCATGTTTTAAGGCCTATCTTCCTGTTTGTCTTGGTGTAAATCAGAAGCAGATCCACTAAATTGACCCAGAGTAGTGGGGCAGCACTGATTTACTTCAGCTGCAGATCTTGTACTCTGTAAATTAAAGGGGAATCGAGAGGGCCATAATACACTGTTTATATCTCCATATGCTTAAGCAAAGATGGAAAAAAAAAAAAGGAAAATTTAGGGTTATAAAATGGATTCATGTCGACCCTATTTTTTTAGTTGAGAAAGACATTGAGGGGTTATGAGAACGTTCTTTTTCAAATGGCATTAATTTATTTATTCACTCTGCTAATTGGTTGATCAATCATAATAGCTTCTGAGAAAATGGAAAATGAAATATATTTCCTTATCTAGGGTTTTAGTCTGATGGTTTTATTACAGAGCTTATCCAAAAGCCGTAGAGGGAATGTTCAGGAATACTCAGCTATTAATAGCAGTTTGTTGTTTCTACGGGGGAAATTCAGATGTACACAATTTTACAAAGCATATTTCATCTCATTTGTGAACAGAACTAGGAAAAAATCAAAGTGATGAAAGTTTACTCCTGTCAGAAAATACAATAGATCAGATTGCAGAGATATATATTGCCCAAGCTCCCAGATTGTTCTTATTAAAAGTTCAGCTTTATCTTAGAAATAAAAGTATCCAATCTGATAGGACAGCTTTCACAGGAGCCAAGATGGAGCTGTGGGCTGATGAAATGCCACAGCTGTGATAAAACCAGACCATATCCCCTAAATCGCCTTGTTCTCCTGCTACGTGGAACAATTCACAGTAGGGTGATGGTTAACACGGAGCGTTTATGCAATGAATTTTATTTATATGAAACCACTTCACTATCATCATAATAATCACGTTTCCTTTATGGTTGCTGATTTCTATAATGAGCCCATTTCACAAAAACATGAACTGATGCTTTTAAGGCAAATTCCTATTTGTTGCTTATGAAATTCTGATTATTTCTCCTGCACTGCACTGAAATTCCCAGGACACCCCGTCCTGCAGTGGGGTGACTGCTGGGCAGTCTCTTTGTAATCACACAGGGTAACGCAGCGGTGAATCAGGCCCACAATCGCTAGAATTAAAAGCTTTCTCTGCTGTAGGCCAAGCCAGTTCTCACCTTCTCCATGTAATTAAGTCGTAATCCTTCATTCTGATATCATCTGTTGTCATGGGGATCTTAATTATAAAAATGAATGGCGGAGAAGTGGGCGAAGACAAAAGTTTCTGCTGAAGTTCGTTAATGGCAAAGGGAAGAATATCTGTGGGAATACAACAAATGGGCGATCTTTTAACACAGTGTATTTTAAAACAAGGATAAGAAGTAGGTGTCGGAGACAGAAGAGACAAATTTGGTGTGAATATATCCGTGTTTGAGAAAAATGTGTGGAATCCGATGTTTCAGAGCAAGGCTTGCATTGCACCAGTCACACAGCACATTCTGGCGCTGTGTGAACAAAGACTTTCTCTTCTAAATCTCAGATGCATCCAGGGATTCACCTCTTGGAAAAACACCCAATTTTAAGGGAAAAGTCAGACCAGTTTCTAAAGCTTTTATTCTTCCTGGAGAGGGAATGAGGCTGAAGCAGCCCAGCTCTCTCAGCATGGGTCCAAGCAGAGCTGCTCCAGCCCTTGCAGCATCTCCATGGCCTCCTCAGACTTCCTCAAGCAGCTCCACATCCCTTTTGTGCTGTGTGTATATACAGTGCCAGTTTGGATACATAGGGAGAGAAAAAACAGAAACAGACATTTCCAGTTTAATCCCTTTATCTATTCTCTGCTGTCAGTCCAATACAACATTGGTTCTTGGGGTGAGCGTTGCCCTTTGGAGCAGACTAAGGGTAATCTCGTGCTCGCCCATGGCCACAGGTCCTGGGGGCAGCTCCCCTGCAGACCCTCGGAATTGAAATCTCTTCCTGGCCCTGTCAAGAGGGTTCCCAGGTTTCCTGACAGCCATCGGGGTGTACCAGCCACCCGCTGCTTTTTCATTTCAATAAATGAGGAAGTTGGGGCTAAATTAACACTCCAGCGGAGGTAATAAGGACCGGCTCAGCAGCTGCCGTGATGTATGCAAATTGCAGCTTCACACATTAGGAGCTCGATGTTGCTTAATTTGTCATTCTTTCTGTCTTTTACATGAAAGAGCCTCCACCAAATTCAGGGGGTCTTAAAGTAAAGAAGAAGGGCAAAAGAAATGTCAACTACTCACCAGGGCTTCTAACAGCACCTACAGCCTTTCTGCTGGGGTTTGCCTCCTGATGCCCTGATCATCAGTTATTACTGAGGTATTCTGCACTGCAGATGCTTTTAGGCAAAATATTCCCTGATTTCCAATGAACAGAGAGCCTGATTAAGGATACACTGCTGGCCTTTTGGTATAAAGAGGAACCTGATGTTTTTGCAGCGGTGCCACAATCCAGGAGCTCGGCATCCATCAGTACTTTTTCCCTGCAAATGAAACTGTCCTAGTGTGAAGCTACCTGGGGTAGCAGTCAGTGAATCAGACAGAGGGAATGGGCTGATAGAAGAGCATTTTTATTCCTTTTAGATGAGTAGAGATGGGAAGGGAGATGCAGAGAAGCGTGTAACAGATGGGATTTATGGAGAGGTTGTTCTGTACATTAGTTCTGGTGGTTTTGAATCTCTCTAAGAAAACTATGGTTATAACTGTGTTAGAGTCAAAAAGATTTCTAAATGGGCACCAAAAGTGAAACTCAGGAAGGAAAGTGCGTACCCACTTGTGGAACTTGGGGCCATCATGGTCACAGAAAGCAGAAACAACTGATGGTTCTCACAGTATGTGTTGTAGGAAGAAGGAAAATACCAAAACCATTCTAAAGCAGATTTTAGCTGGCTCAGAGATGCTCCAGCCACAGGATATAAGGCTTAAAAAGTGCTTGAAACGCACCTGGTCTTTTTCCAGGCTTTATTCAGAAAGGCAGAGATTTCATTCTAAAATAAATCCCATTCAAATGATTTAGCGTTTGCCCATTTCCTTTTGCTTTCCTGACTTACATGGTCAGACCTTAGGAGCTCTTGCCACAGGTCTTTGGATGCCTGTGGAGGAGATGCTCTTTCCTCCGCTCTGGTCACCAATTCTTCCCTGCTCAGTTCCTGTTCCTGGATGTCATCTTCTTAGCCTTCACTTGCTCCTTTCCTTACCTAGAGATACCTTGCTGACCCTCAGCCTGCTGTTAGCGAAGAAATAACAGGAACTTGCCCTGTCTCACCATTATTTGGCTGCATGTGTCACATGAAAGCGCAAGATAAAGAACCACAATGAACTTGTAGCAAGAAACACTCAGGCTATAACCAAAATGCAGGGTCTGAGAGCGATTCCCAGTTCCGAAAGTGGACGCAGCCCAGGGCTGGTTACCACCTCCCTGCATTCACCTGCGAGGGATCTCATGAGTTAGTTGCCCATAAACATGAGGCTGATTTTGTTCAACCCTTGCAGAGTGGTTTATTCTGGAGCAGCAGCACAACATAGGAAACAAACAGGAATGAGGATCCCCCCCCCAAAAGATAAAATTTCTTCTACTTCTGTCCACAAAAGAAGGATGAAATGCAGTATCTTCCCAGTTCCACCCCATGTGGCAAACTTCCAAACCTCTTTCCATATGTTCCTAAGTGTTGAAAGCCCAAATGTTCCATGTCTTGCTGCCAAAGTCTCTGGCTCAATCCCAACGGCTCTTTCAATACAGTTGGGTATTGTCTAGTGCAGGAAAAAAAATCACCTCAGATTGATAACTCAAAATGCATTTGATCATCAGAGAGATATGAATGGCCACAGGGTGCTGTGCTGAACCAATCCATGGCACTCACAAAGCAGCACCAGGATATCATTCTGATCCTACTGAAGCTGCCCCAGAAATCCTCGTTTGCTGCAGAACATATTGCTGAAGAGATCTGAAACTGGGGGCAGAGGTGGAGGCAGATGAGCCATGGTGAGGGTGGCGAGACATTGGAACAGGTTGCCCGAGAAGCTGTGTTCAAGGCCAGGTTGGACAGGGCTTGGAGCAAGGTGCTCTAGTGGAAGGTGCCCCTGCCCATAGCAGGGGGTTGGAACTGGATGAGCTTTAAGGTCCCTTCCAACCCAAACCAGTCTGGGATTCTGTGATGACGATTCTATGGCAGAGCACTATACTGTGGGTTCAGTCTGGGATATGTGTCTAAACTGGGCTACAGAGGGAAGTTTTGGACTCATGCAGACCTTGTAGGATTGGTTTCATCTTTGTCTCATCTCAGAATGAGCCCCAAAATTCAATGCCTAGGAGTTTATCTTGTTTTCAATCAAAGCATGGATACTGCTGTAACCCCCTCCCATTTAAACCATTTGACCATTTAAAAAGTTACTGTAACCCCAGAGAAAATTCAGGAATATACTAGGAAAAGTCAACAAGTAACAATAATAAACATATGCTGGTATCAAAGCATAGTACTGTGAACTGGGAGGTTCCTACGTGCAGGAGTTCAGGAAGCCCCACTGATGGGTCTGAAAGAGGAACCTGACCCGACATTATCAGCCCACAGCAAATGCAGATGCTCTTGACTCCAAAGCCCAAACCAAACCACAGATACCTTCATTACATGAGAACCCACGACTGTAGCCAAGATATAATAGATATCTTGTGTTGGAGGAACAGGATGAGAGTTGGGGGTGAACTCTCAGACACAGTAACTTTTGATGTTATTAACAGCACATGCTGCTAATTCACCATGAGATCAAATACAAAGAGTGCTGATGGCCTTGAGGATTGAGGCTGTCCATCTCCAAGGTACATGAGGCTCTGGTAACAATCCTTTGCTGACCTGAGATATAGCATTGTCATCTTGCAGAGGAAATACTTTGCATATGGATGCTTTCCCCCTTTTCACCGCAGTGTTCCTCATTTCACACCCCCTTTCTCCAAGTATAGTTCTAGGCTAATTTGTAATAATTAGCTATTAATGCTTGTAATAGCATCTATTCAGCCTAAGAGGAAAAGCAGTGAGTGCTTTCCTGCACCAGAAGGGATAAAGGAAATTGTAGCAAATACCGTAAAAATTAAATAACAGAGGGAACAATCATGCAAACAGTAATGAACGTGGTGCTTAGTTCAGAGTAGGTCACACGTGAACTCATGGCATTAAGGAGCAACACTGAGCACAAATGAGCCTTAATTTTGTTGGGCATTTGGTGCCACCACAATGTATATACAGGAGAACACTCCCAGGAGCATGTATTTGGCATAAGGTTTCTATGAGACATTAAGCCACAGCTATTCCAGGGTGGCAGAACATCTGCTAGAATTCTCCTGTTTTTCCCTGCCATAACACTTAGTGTTAATGCAACATGCATTTTGCACTAGGGATATTCTTTTTCTCTGGTACTACTCCTGCTTTACATCCGTGTGAGCCAGAGCAGAATCAGGCCTCTAGTTAAATAAGTAATGCAGCTGTTTTGCTGATCCAGCTTCCTGGCTGGGAATGAATCCAGTCAGCTGTGGATAACAAACCCCCGTAATAGAGATTTCAAAGATTTCATACATTAATGTCTTTCTCCTTAATATTCGCAGAGTTACTTTTCTTACAGAATCTGTTAGGCAGATGTTAGGAAGTAATTACTGTACGTGAATCAGAGCGAAAACGCACATCTCGCACTGAACATGTGTGAGCGGACCCAGGGAAGGAACCAAGGATACATGAGAAAAAAGCTGAAATACATCTGAGCAGAAGCTGCTGGAATTTGCCATGGGGTTATAGGGAACAAATGGCACAAGACAAGCTCTTCCGATGGGCTGTGCATTCATTGTGCATTCAAACCAATGAGCCTGCCACCTTTTCTAGCAGCAGCAGAGTTGTACTCACCATTCATGGGTAGAAGACGAAGTTAGCCCTGGCTGGGCAGGTATAGTTTCCATCGACATCTAAGAGTCTTCCAGGCAACGCCTTCAGTAACCAGTGTGGTGGACACAACTAAAAGGTTGCCACATGCTCAAATATCCCAAAGCATCCTTAATTCGTGGCATGTATACATGTAAAGAGGATTGATCATATGAGTTAAAACTCTTGCCTCTCTGTGCAGAATGATTGTGATTTTTATATATAAACCAAATCAATCTTGAAATGATGGTGGCAGCAGGAATAACATTCAGGATAGAAAGCAAAATTGTTGGGAAAATTTTGCCCTGAAGAATGTAGTTACCTGGGCTGTGGTTTTGCCCAGGACACAGTATTCCCTATAGCTGGAAATCTGGGTAATTTTAATGCCTGGAAAAGTTACTGCTTCAGTTGTTTGCATTCAGTTGATGATAGATTTCCAGACGAGATGAGAGTTAGTAATTGTAAAATTGGGTAAATAAGATCAGGAGCATTAGGAATGGATTCTGCCCTCAGCTTGCCTCCTGCATTGAGCCCTACTTTTCCCTGTCCTGATTTCCCCCTCTAAAATAAAAACTTTACTTTCCAAAGTTCTTTGAAAACTGATGTTGAAAATATAAAATCAGTGTTAAATAAAATATCCCAGTAAGTAATAACAGAAATACTGTGTGGCTCTTACAGCATTTTCCACCACAAGTACTTAATGCTTAGATGAGCATTGCGCTGTGGCTGAACCGACTGTGGCCAAGTAAGGAAATGATTCACCTGTGCCATGAAAGCTCCCTTCAGATGCCTTTTAGGGCTTCCAGATTGGGCTGAATTTCACACATAAAATCAATTTCATTCAAAACTGAAATTGCACATCAGTAACTGTGGCCTTTAAAATCCCATCTCGGCGTTTATGAACCTCTACGCGGTATAAAAAGAAATGTGACAGAAGGAGTCTTTACAATTACAAAGCAGCCAGAGTGTTTAATATTTCAAGCCTAAATTACAATGTAAACCCTCGTTTTGAGAAACGCTGTGAAAGCATCGGGGTTGGGTGCAGTTTAGAGCAGCATTTGTCATGAAAAAAAGAGCTCGAACATTTGGGTTGCCAAGGCAGAAACAAGCACCACAGACACATTTTACCCTTATGGGGATTCATCAAGGTTGTGCAGTGCAGCTGTTGTCTTAGGAAAAGAAAGTAGCAGCCCCTGGCTGGAAGAAACAGGAACATAATTATGTTATGATGAGCTGGAAAACATGCAAAGAAAAATTGGAATGCAAAGGATGATAAATGATGCTTTGTCAATTGCAGAGCAGCAAGAAAACCAGGCGGCACAATAATAACTCTTCTCCAGTCAATGCCTCTAGTTTGGCCACCAAAATAAAGCCCCACTCTAACCATGACAGAATAGCTCTATCTTTTGGCTGTGCTATTTAGTCCTGATACAGTGATGCTGGGTTTGTAAAGCAGATTATGCAGTCATCCTTAGTAATAGAAATGAGAAAAGGAATGGTAAGGTGCTTCTCATAATTAAGACTATAATTCCATGGGGAGAAAATGTATAATATTGTCTTATTCTGATTTTTATGCATATTAAAATTCAAAGCTTAGAACCTTTTCCTTTAAGAAGCCTTTTAGTCACATTTTCCACCATTAAAACCCTGTAACTACCGTGGTGACCAGCATTCCATGAAGAGTCATATGGTTACATGCAGTCAGACAGCAGTAAAATAGGAAATGCCATCCCATAACGTACTCGTTATCTGTCTGTCCTCACAGTGACAAGGACAGGATTTCCCTTCCAGTGCTGCAGCCATGTGCCTGTCCAGGGTGTCAACCACTGAAGTTTATTCTCATGATGTGAGTGATTCCAGAGGGAAAATTGGACTAATTATATTCCAGCACAGGAAACTTTTATTTAGAAACCAATACTGGGCTGCAGAGATAAAAAGGGACAAATGTTTAAAGAGAACCTTCGCGTGATGAAGGGGAAAATGGCTAAAAATTGCTAATAATCCGGAGGAAGGGAACTGGGCAGGGATGGGCTGTGCTGGGGCTGTGCCCTCTAGTGCCAGAGACCTGCAGTGCACACAAAGCTAGGGCAGAGTTTCCACCTTTCATTTTGATTCCCCACCTTTGGAGGATGCCTTTTATCCATTTCACACTAAGAGTACCTCAAAATCAAGCCTTAATATTCTTGTGGGGTTCGTAGTTAAAACGCACAAATGAGCCTCTAAACAAAACGTGTGTTGCTTCTGTAATGAAAACCAAGCAGCTCTCAAATTAGCAGCTATGTAGGATGGATCATCTTCGATACAGCAGTTTAAAGGACTGAAACCTATATTCAAGGAGTGTATTTTTAAGTGTGTATTTTCGGTCCTGTCAAATAAGGAGCACAGTCAAGATACTAATCGCTTCACTCATACAGCTACCGTTCGCAGTCAGAGCTTTGTGAGGGACTTCTAATGACAGCATGACTTGCAGAATTCTTATTACCTATAAAAAACCAGCACTATATTTACCCCTAATTATTTACATGTTAAAAGCACTTTATTAGCTGACTGCAGTTTGCATCCAGGGGTATTAAACCACTTGTAGCTTAATCGAATAATCCTATTCCCAGCCATTAGGGGAAGTGGATTGACTGATGGGCAATAAGTCAGAGAAGCCTGCGCACAGTTTCTGTGGTACTCAGGTACCCCTGTGCTGATCCTTCATCCTTTCTGCATTTCACTTGGCACAGCTGTGAAGAGGTGCCTGAGCCTGCAGAATTGCAGGCCTATGTCAAGCAGTTATAATTTACCTTTACATTGTTAAACTTAACCCGGTCAATAAGATATTGCCCTTTAACATCTTCTTCCTCAATTGGGTTTTGCCTGACACAGAGTTTAGTTTTGGGCTGCAGGATATTAAATAGGTATTTTACAGGAAAACAAAAGCTGTTCATCCCAGCCCCCACTCCTGTCTCATCTGTGTGTGTGTCTTATTCAGGAATACCAACAGCAAAGGCAGATTACACAGATAAGTGAAGCTGGATGATTTGATTCCGGCTAGGGATAAATAAATAAGTACGATAGCCAAAGAGAAGGGCAAATCCAAAATAACGACTCTAAACTGACAGATCAGTGGCATCGGCTGCTTTGCTTTCCACTTGATTTTAATTCTTCCTCTTCATGCTTCATCTCCCATTGTTTCCCATGTGCCCCCGCTTGCACTGTCGGTTGCTCTCTCCAGCTGCTCCCTGACTACTGTAACTGCCAGCTTTCTTCTGCTGGAGCAGATTCTTCTGTAGCCACACACCTCGGAGAGGATTTATTATTGTATCCTCCTCCTCTGCTATTTCTCTCCCTTCTCCTTGTCAGCAGAAGTGTTCTTTGTGGTCCTGGTGAGCAGAATCCCAAGCAGTTTCATGCCCACACCCCATCCAGCCCACTTCTCAAACCAAAATCCTCCTTTGCAGTTGGAGAGCGTGGCATCATCAGCCAGAGCAGAGTGATCTCAGGCAGTCTGATTATCTTTGTATGCCAACACGATATGATCCATTAAAAATTCATTTTGTGAATGAAAGCCTAATAACGAAGAAAATCCTATCCCATTCCTTACCCTACCATCAGAATCATGCCAGCCTGCTCTGCTGTCTCCCATCCATCCTACTCTTTCCCTTCTCTCTAGCCCATTCCCTCTCTTCACTTGCTGTGATAACAAGTTTTCACTCAATGTATTTTTTCTGACATTCCAGGGATTTATTTTTTCCATAAAATTTGCCTTATTTGAGGGTGTAATCCCTTTCTCTATACTCCTGTGGATACATTGGGTGCCAATGGAGACGCTCAAACTAAGCAGGGCTCAGCCTTTAATAAAGCAAACCCCTTTTTCCCTAGCAGGCTTAAGCAATTACTGAGTCAGTGTAAAGATTCACCAAGTCTAATTCTGGGTTTTATTAAGAAGTTGATTTAGCTTAAAGTGTATTTCCAAACCATATTCCACTCCACCAACACAAGAGAAGATGTTACAGCCTCATAAATACTGCATGCTGAGGCACCCATTTGATTTCTCCTGGGGAGCTAGTTTGCAGTAATTGCTCTGCTAAAGCCTGGTGTATTCTTTGCATATCAGCTAGGTGAATTCTTCAGCCCCAATCCACTTTCCTCAGGTGGCTTTTCATTCATGCCTCAAACTCCATCCAATAATAAGGTAGCTACACAGCAGCTACTTCTCATTCATTTTTATGATGGTATCACAAGGGAGAGTGTACTGCCTACGAGAAGGAATGTCCTCACATTCCTGGGGTCTCAGGGAAGCTGGAGAGGCAGGAAGGAGGGGTTGCTTCATCCCCCACTCCTCTGCAATGGTGGGAATCTGGGCCACAGGCTGGACCACGGTGCTGCTGCCTCCAATATTAGCTACATAGAGGTTAGCAGGGTATCAAGGGAGTTGTGTATCTGGGCTGACCAGGGCAGGCTCTCTGAGACAGGACCTCGCCCTCGTGTCCCAGCAAAGGTCATTTGCTTTGAGATGCTATTTTTATTCCAGCCGTTAGGAAGAGATTTTTCCTGGCCTCCCCCCACCTCCCTGTAGCCCTGGGAACTCGGATATTCCCAGCACGGCAGCGGGAGAGGAGCCTGCTCCTGGCATCAGGTTTCAGGGATTCATGGATGGCTGTAGGGAACCAGTGAAGTGTTCCTGGCAGATAAACTGCGAGCAGGGGAAGAGGCTTCTTTCCTTCTTCCTTTCCCTCCTAATCCTGTTATTATCTGATCTGTATCTTTTAATAAATAAATGTGCCCTTGCTTCTTCCAACCCTGGAATTGGCTACTGATAGCTCTTTAATTCCACCCACTGCGTGTCGACAGTAGCTGGCCTGGCAGCAAATTGCACACCTCCACGTACAGCTCCCAGGGCTCTGGTGAAGACCCCATCTGACCCCAATCTCATCCATTATAAACAACCATAAATGTTGGGTTTGGGGTTTTTTTTCTAATAGTAGTGGCTACAGAACATGCAATTTTGCTTCTGCTGTTTGTAACTAACCCCCTCCCCAGGGCATTTCATGTAGATGACACTGCAAGTGGAAAAAATCTGGGTTTGATTTCCTTTTTATACGGATTATCTCTGAGGTTTTGCATTTATTGGTGTTAGTAGTAGTATACTTCTTGCCTTTCCTCAGCCTTTGTTCCCAGGGTTGGACTCAGTGAGCAACTGCTTAGCTTTAAAACAGTACTGTTAATAGCTGCCTCTTCTTAAAAAGGCTGGAGAACTCTAAGTAGATGCTGGTATGTAGAAACTGACATTTAGAATATTATCCTGGTGAAACGTAAAAGGTCTGAATCTGTGCCTTTAAAATAAACAGCTTAAAAGTGCTCAACAAATGCTAAGCTCTCACTGGTATGAAGTGACATAACCCGGTGTCGGGATGCCTTAGGGCTTGGCGCTATTTTAGCTCTGAGGAACCTTGCTGTGACCATTTTTATGAGCAAGTATCATGTACCACCAAACAGACCTCAAATAACAGTGGCAGCCTGTGTGGTGCATATATATCTATGGTGATGAGGAGCACTGTTAGGTTAGGGGGGTATAAATTATATACGGTGTTTATAAATTGCCTCTCCCATGAAAGAGGGTGCAGAGCAGGGGGCTTGGGGGCTCCTCTGAACTATCTGCCTGGCTCAATGTTTCCCTGCATGTCCAAATGCAGGCAGCGGGGTTTGGAGCCACAAATAGGGCTTTGGGCTGGGGAAGTCCGGAGGATTTCGCGTCCCCTCTCTGTATGCAGCCCACAGAAGCCGTTCCCTCTCCGGGGGTCACTCATGGCCGCCCCAGCCCCGCTCCCCCCGGCAGGAGCGTTTCGGACCCCCCCGCGGCCGGGCAGCCCCGCACCGCCTCACCGTGGGGATGAGGACCGCTCGGGGGGGCTCCGCGTGGCGGGAGGACAGCGGCGGCACCGCCCGCCCATCATCCATCCTCCATCCCTCCTTCATCTCCCCGGGAGCAGCCGGTGCGCACCGAGCGGTGCAGCCGCCCCGCTCCGGTCCCAGCCCCGGCGGGGGGAACCCGCCTCGCAGCGGCGGGAGGATGCGTGTGCGGGGCTTTGCGACCTGCGATCGCGTCGGTGCCTGGATCCCTCCTCCTTTTCCTCCTCCTTGTCCCCTCCCTCCCTCCCCGCCCGGCAGCGCGGTGCCGGGGCAGTCGCTCACACACGAGATGGCTTCGCAGCAGGGATCGCGTTGAGAAAAGAAACCAACAGGGTCCCCCCCTCCCTCCCCGGCCTCCCCCCGTCGCCGCGGCCTCCGAACTGTAAGTGGCAGGAAGGAAGTAAAAGTTGCAAACAACCTGCAGCGGCAGGAACTTTGTGAGCGGCCCCGCTGCGTGTGCTCAAGGTGCCTTTGATGGGCGGGCAGCAGCCTTTGGTTAGCGGACCGCAGCTTCCCCGCTCAGCCCTCCCTCTTCCCCACCCTTCCCAACCTCCCCTCCCACCGCCGCCCCTCCAGCCCCCGCGCGCGATTTGGTGGAGAAGGGAGGAAAAAAAAGAGAGGGAAAGAAAAGTGATGAACACGAAGGGGTGAATAACCCCAAAGAGCGGGGAGAGGAGCTGCGGGCAGCCCCGGAGCCGCCCGGGAGACACCGACCCCAAAGGCACCCACCCGGGACCGACCCGCGGGCGCTGCGCGGCTGGCGGAGTGCGAGCGCGTCTCCGTAAGCGAGATGCGAAAAGGCTTCTGCTGTGCTTGCATCTGATTTGCGATGCCGGCTCCTCACTAGAATGCAAACCCTCGCGCAGGATGAAAGCAGGTTTGTCGCGAATCCTCCTGGAAACGCCGCGTTCCCCTCCGCCGCCACCTTCCTGTCGGAGATGTCAGAGAAGATCTTAATGATGACACGGTGGGAGAAGCCTCTGCTGCGTACCCGCCGCTGGGCTTTGGAGATGTTGAGGCAGAGATAAATCTTTCATGCAGCTGTCTTTTCGGCTCTGTGGCTGCTGCTGCACAATCCGCACTTGATTGCAGCTACAATATTCTTTTTAGGAGCCGTTTCACAAAATGATGCCAAATAAACACAGATGGGAGAAGTGGGGGAGAGAGAAAGCCCTAATGAAGTAGCGATGGTGGATTGATCTTCCCTCCTTTCCCCCCCCCCCCCAACGCCATCCTCCCAAACTGTGAGCCTTTTCTGGACACAAAATGCTACACTGCTGGTTTAAAGCAGTAAAATTCTGGGGGGCTTTTTGGCTGGGGTTTTGGAGGGAGACTCCCATCAGCCGCGCTTGCCGTGCTGGCTGACTTTCAATGCCTGTGGCTGCCAAGCCCATCGGCTCTTCCTTGCCTTCACCTGGTTTAAAGTATGTCTTGTCTCTTCCAACACCGTGCAGGTCACTCTGCCAGGATGCCAGAGGAAAGTTCACCAAAGAGGAGTCCTCAAAACATCCCGTACAAGGACCTGCCCCACATTGTCAATGCTGACGGGCAGCATCTCTTCTGCAGGTATTGGAAGCCAGCAGCAACTCCCAGGTGAGCACTTCCAAGCAGATGTCCTTCTTTGCTATCAGTAAATAAGACTACCGGCGTAGTTATTATTTATGGCTCGACCGGTGTTGCAGGGCTGTGTGCACGGAGCTTTACAGAGCCACCAAGATTCCTCTCATCTGTGAGAGCCCCTAGTGTAAAGGTTGTCTTCTCCAAACCTCTGCTCACTCGAGTCAGCCTTACAGATGTCAGCCATGGAGCTGCTGTCACTTCATGCCCAGCTGCCTTGGCTGGCAGCTCAGTGTGCTGCCGAGTGCCACATGCAGGTGGCTGATGCCTTTCAGCAATAAACTGCCTTCAAACTAATGGCACAGGCAATCCGGGAGGGCTGGGATGCAGGTTCAGGGATGGAGGTCTCTCTTTCTGACTTTCTCAGTGTCAACGCGTTACGCAATCAGCGCTTGACTTCAGTTTCAACCGTAGTAGCTGAAATCTGAGGGCAACAGGCAGAATATGGGTTGATAGCATTGATTTTGGCTGCTGTTTGGTTTGGGGTTTAATTATTTATAGTTAGTAGATGACTTGGGGAGCTCTTACACTGGCAACTCCGATTTCAAAATTGACCTCAGTGATAATCACGGGGAAGGAACCAGACAGAAAGCTACTACAGTAAAGGGATGATTTAAATGACACCACCATGAGAGAAATTTCTCCATGCTGATTGTGTGCTCATTATGCTCTGCTACTGACAGCCACCTCTGTTCCTCCCATCGTTATGATCTTCTTTCTCCCAGTATCTGCCGGCTTGGCATGTGTTTATGCTACCACTAGTTATGTAGGGAGCTACTTCATAAAAATCTGGATATTGTTGTATTGCTCTCTTTTCCTGCAAGCCAACAGGAAGAGCTGTGTGGATTTTATAGAGCTGGGAAACAGTCACAGGAAAAAGTTGTTCAAGCTGTAGTAGGGAGGTCAGTTTTTTCCTTGACCACCCAACAGGTTAAACATCAGCGTGTGTCTAAATCAGCCTGCAACTGTGCCAAGAGGATATGGGTCCAAGTGAGCTAGCTTCGGGGTTTATGCCTGCCAAGCTAAGGGGCAATGGGACTAACAGAGCTGGGAGGTGGGCAAGCACCAAAATACCTGTCCCCACGGGGAGGACAGTGCAGCTCCATTGCACTGATTGGGCTGCAGGACATGGGTCTTGGTTTAGAATCAGCTGGTCCACAGGGCGCTTTATAGCTGCTTCTACTCCCTGCCTTTCAGAAAGAAGGAGGACAGGTTTTGGCACTGATGCTTTACCTGGTCTCGTGCCAACCGGAATATTTCCTCTAGAGAACTGCAAAAAGAGCTATCAACCCAAGGTTCTGCAGGGAAACCAGGCTGCCTGGTATTCTAATGCTAATTAATCACTAGCTGCCCACAACGGTTCTTTGCCCAGTTGTGGAATTGCTTTCTTCTTTCACATTTAATTTCTTAACAGATCAGCAGTGAGTGGAGGACTCTTTGATCCAGAAAGGATGAGAAAGAGCTGAGAGTTAAAACTTGGTGCCTAAGTCCTGTGGGTAAATCTAAGGGCTCTGTGCAGCAAGCAGTTAGCTGGGAGTGAGCTCACCCTGGTTTTGTGACAGCAACAGTTCAGGGGCTCGGTGCTACTCGTTTACAAGTGGTTCCTAAGTGCCTGTGTGTGTGTTTGCGTGTTTGTGTATAGGAGGGGCAGACTGTTTATTATTAGCTCTTTTTGCATTGTTATGTATGAGAGAGATGCTAAGTGCCTGAATAACAAGTTAGGGCCTGGATCCTGCAGTCAGGAATGCTCTTGAAGTCCTTTGATAGACAAACCCAAAATACCTTTTTCTCTTTCTTCCCTCTCGCTTTTCACGAGCAGCTCAGCTTTTGCTGCTTCGGATGCAGGAGCTCAGCAACTTTCATCTCGTTCGGAATGTGCAGCAAGAGTGATCTATATATATATAGGGAGAGAAAGAGAGACACCTCAGGGGACTTTCACAGGCCTGTTACCATTTATTTCAAATGCTGAAGGCGATTCTTTCAATCTCCTAACTCAATTGTTAATTCAGGTTCAAATCTTAGCGCTAACGAATGATGCTGTAACAGTCAAACAGTGGGATCTTGCATTGATCCATTCTGTATCTAATCCCAGTCAAGGCACAGAAATACCTCTTCACTGCAGGTGCCCAAAGATTATCGTCTGACTTGTCTCCTGTTAGAATAGAATTTACCATCCTCGACCCCTGCCCCAGGGAGGGGGAAAAACGGGATATCTGCCACAGGAAAAATGAAGAAGTAGCCGTGGCCTGGGGTTGAAGAGCAAACAATGGCTGGGGAGGCTCTGAGAGTGGGGCTGACCAGCAGACATCACCCCCCAGAGCTGGGGCTTCTCTTTTATCTCCCCAAACACACCCACAGGGATGGGTGAAGGCTGTGGCACCAGACCCACAGGGATGGGTGAAGGCTGTGGCACCAGACCCACAGGAATGGGTGAAGCCTGTGGCACCAGACCCACAGGAATGGGTGAAGCCTGTGGCACCAGACCCACAGGGATGGGTGAAGGCTGTGGCACCAGACCCACAGGGATGGGTGAAGCCTGTGGCACCAGACCCACAGGGATGGGTGAAGGCTGTGGCACCAGACCCACAGGGATGGGTGAAGCCTGTGGCACCAGACCCACAGGGATGGGTATGTGCTGTATGTGCTGGAGCATTTCTAGTTTTGTCTTTTCTAAACAATTGGTCAGGAGGATGGGGAATTTTGTGAGGCTCTTTTGCTCCGTGCTCACAAATATCCAGGCTCCGATGCTGTGTGGGGTTGATCTGACTGATCAGCCCATGCTGGTGCACATATGGAAGCTTTGTTGTAAGTGCCACCGAGGCCAAGGTTGTCCTGCGAGTGAAAGGCACCTATTGTGAGTTCCTCAGCAGGGTCGGCTTTGTTTCCAAGAGGGATTTAGGTGATTACTTCACAGGAAGCTGACACACAAAGGCACTCAGATGTCATGATGATTAGATGGGGTAGATAGAGTAGGTAGTAATGGGACTAAGGAAGGAGGGTGTCAGTGTTTTCCACTTGTTTTTCCAGTGGGAACTGACTCCCAGCAGCAGAGCTGGGGACTGCGTATCTTCTTCTATTGCTGTCTGCTGGCAGCAGCGCAGGTGAGACTCCCCTGGCCAGCAGCCCTGCAAGCTGCCCGACTCGTTGAGCCAGATGTAATTCAGTGGTCCTGTTGAATGCAGCAGGGAAGGAAGAGTTCTGGTTTGTGTATTGTGCCAACAGCAGGATTTGTGGAGCATCAGAGCAGGTAACGGGTGCTGATTGCTCACTGGTGAGTGCAGAGCTGAAGATCCGGGCATTTTCAGGACCCTGTAATGTTGTTAGGAAGAAGTAAATCTTTGGTACCAAATCAGACTGACCTCATGCCTATAGCCAATGTCCCAGTAGCCAAGGAAAACCCACTTAATGGAAAAGCAGTCTGTGTAATCAAGAACAGCTCCATGCAAGGTTAAAACCTCTGCCACCACCCTGAGTGGTCTGACACAAAATGTAAGGTAACGGGAGGTGAGGAATTAAGAAACCATGCTCTCTTTCCAGCTCTCAGACAAAGCTGCTAAGAATAGAGGTGGGATGAGGAAGGGGAAGGAAAGCTGGGAGGAGAAGTCAAGACATTTCCTTTGAGGCGCCTCAAGGGCCTGGAGAAGTTCAGAGATGACCTTCTTTTCCTCTCTGTTCTGTAGCCCCATAGCCTTTCTGGATGCTTCAGCTGTTCCTGACACTGCCTAGATAAGCACAGTTTGTTCTGGGGCACTTTCAACCCCTCTGCTTGACCTCAGATAAACCCAGTAAGATTTATTGACCCAGAGTAGTTTATTCCAAAGGTGCTAATAGCTTGTGGCCACCACTGACTTCAGATGAAGTGATGCTCATCTCTGTAGGTCAGCCACTCTACGTTGGACACTTGAAGCTTGAGACGTGTAGTTAGAGGATGCATTTGAAGATGTGGGTTCCAAATATCCTTGTATCTGAGCTTCCTTGTCTATCGCACAGAAATCATTACCAGGCTACGTAGCATGATGCTTGTGTTTCTCCATGCAGTGGTCTCTAGGTGTAGTTAGATGATTTCAACTGGAGCGGTCTGCTGGAGGAAGCTGCCAAGACACGTGTGGGTCACACATGTGTTCCTGGTTAATCATTAATGTACACTGAAACGGGTTGGCTCAACTTCAGACATCATGGTTTAAGTGAAGAGAGTTGCAACAGTGTGGGTAAACAGTGGCTTTGGAGGAGTTCTTTCTGTTCTCCACCTGACAAGTGTGATTAAAAATACAACATTCACCAAGCAAAAAGCTTTTCTCTTTACTTTTTACCTTTGTTTTACTCTTTGATAAACGCCTCTCGTTCATTCTGACTTGTTAGCAATGAAAGGCCAAGCCAAGAAGGAGAAAACATATTTCTTTCTCCCCCAAGGACTTTGCAGAACTGCCTGTGGTGGAGAAACACAAACTGCCTTTATATTTGAACTGGCCCTTCAATCGTGGATATTGCTTGCTGATTCTGGCACCTCATTGCCAGCATTTCCATGGCAGTTCCAGGAGAACAGCACAGCTCCCAGCAGGAGCAGATGACAAAGTTGAATTTGACTTTCAGCCCCTTCCAAAATGCATAAGTAAATAAAGAAATGAACCAAAGTGAAGCCAAAGCAAAGGGAATCAAGTCACTAATTATAATGTCATTAATTACAGTGTGTGGTGTTCGTCTCTGGGAATACTTAAAGGAGTTTCAAACCCAGTGTCTCTCTTGAAGAACACTTTTGCTTGTGCTGATGAGGTCAGCTCCAACCTAACGCCCAGGAGGAGAGATTTGTGTGGTGGGAAGTGACTTCTGTCAGCACAGTTTGTGGTAGGATGAACCCAGCTCCTCTGTGTGTCTGAGCGCATCATACACAGTGCAAAGGGGAACAAACAATGGTCATTGTCAGTCCAACACCCCAGGCTTTGCTTGTGTTGCTATTGCCCCTCAGTTTCTAAAGCCCCCTCTTCTATTCATCAGCGTGCATGCGCTCCTGTAGCGCCTTGTTCTCTTTGCTCCATGTGACTGCCTTGTTCACTGTGAATGGGGCATCCTTTTATGATGTCTTATGCATTTCCAGAGGATGGGCAAATTAGCAAACCAGCTTCACATAAGAGGAGCGCTGACAGGCAGGAGAGCAGCTTTGGTTCTTGCTGAAGGTACTTCCAACAGGCTTTTTTAGTAGGATTATTTGTATTCAGTCCCCCCAGGAATGTGCAGCAGAAGCAAATCTGCCTTTTATTCCACAGAACCCAAGGAAAAAGGCATATAACAAAGGGCACTTGTAATTAAACTGTCCTTGCCTTGTTAGGACCAGCTTCTGAGCACAGTGCACAACTTAGTGGCATTGGGGTGTGGGGACAAGGTGACTTTAGAAGTTGTGAATCTCAAAAGCAGTAAAACTTCATCCTGGTGCTGAGGCAGCAGGAGGTAAAATCAGTGCTGCTTCTCAGTGTGCCACCTGATGAGCTCCTGGAAGCAGTGCTGTCCAACACGGTGCTTATCAAAGGTACAAACAGGAGGAAAAAAGGAAAATGGGCTTGAGATTGTGCTGAAAAATGCCAATTTGGGTCCCGTTTCTGCCACAGACTGAAGGTGAAGCAAACCTGGCTTCTCTCCTGGAAATAGTTCATTTGCTTTCGATGGGATTGCAAGTGTGAGATCAGTGCTGGCTTTGCACCATGAGCTGATGGATCCCCAGGCTGGTCACTCAGCGGTTAGAGCCCTGCCTGTCCCTCCAGGTCTCTTGAGCCCTGCTCTGCTCTCAGACCCTGGCACTTAAGTTTCCTTCAGCTCCTCAGACTGGGAGCACTCTGAAGCAGTTATTTGCTGACGGTGACACAAGAGCAGACAAACTGATCAACCTTATCAGGTTCCAGCTGCAGGAGCACGTCACTTCAGTAGCACAAGAGCCCTGCGGGTCTAGTCAAAATAATACAACCAGCTGCGCACAGCTCCTTGCCTCAATCTCTCCAGCACTCCTCATCGCTCCTTGGGAACACACAGCAGCTCCTTTGGATCACCGTGAATGCATCTACAAGGGTTGGCTGGTAGAGTTGTCCTGGCTAGAAGAAGGCAATTTTCTAGATGCCTGTTGCAGAGAAGTTGGCTTGTGTTTCCTTGCAAGTTCCCTTCAAGCTGCTATGGCTTTGTGCTCTTCAGAGCCAGGGCAAGCACCTGATCTCTTTGTTCTTTGAGGGAAATTGCATTGTTCTAAGAGCTGTCCCTGCAGACACATTTGGCTAAGCTGCCTTCCCTAGGTTCAGGCGTGCCGTTGTCCTAATGTGCTTCCACTTGAATGGAAGCCATTGGTATTTTGAACGTCCTATTGTCACTTATCCAAGAGATGTGGCACAACCCTGATAGCAAATGGCTGATTCTCCTAAGTATCCAAGGAGATAGTATTGCATCCTGCCCAGAAGACTCTTTAAGATACACTTAGGCAAGTCCTTTACCTCATCACACCCCAGTTATATCCTTAACTGTACCCAAACATCCCTACCCTCTACTTTTCAAGTACAAACATTCTGACGCTCTATCAGTTTTATTATCCTATAGGAAGGAAATTAGCAGCACCAAGTAAAGGTTTCAGACATCATTAAAACCGTATCTTTCCTAGGGTTATTTCTTGCAGGCCAATAACATTTCACCTGTGTTAACTGGAAGAAAAATACCAATCCCAAACACCAACCTTGGGTTAGTCCCAGCCATAAACATCTTCTAAAGCAACCAGGTCGGCGGGTGGTGGTGTCAGGAAGGCATCTTGGTACTGACCAGCCTCACTCGGCAGGAGAGGGGATGGGTCATCACCTGGGGATGTGTTTGTTTCTCCTAGATGGATGCAGTATGTTTGTATCCAAAGGGATTCATTGCTTTTGCAGTAGCAGCCACGTAGCTGTTTTCAGTGTCCCAAGACCTTGAGTAACACCAAACTTCATAAACACTTCCACTGGAATTAAGGAGACTCCCCTTATGCATAACAAGCACTTGCTCTCCAGCCGGGACCTATCTTCATTCTGTTCCAACGATGGGAGCCCCTGAATGCTCCCATAAGAAGGGATGTCAAAGGCATCTTGCTAGCCCTAGAAAATTAATGTCAGGAAACAGAATAAAGAAATCAGTGAGGAGCAGAGGACAGGCAAAACACCTGGTCAGGACAGTCATTGGGCAGTGACTCAATGACCGGTGATTTACAGAATCAGATCCTTAACTTCTCCATGCTTCTGTTTCCTCACCTAAAATTGGCTGTAACCATCCAGGCAAAGTGGTATAAACCGGGTCTGGAGTCCCTGGACAGAAGTTGTCAGAAGAATTGAGTTATTCCCTGAGGTTTTGGTGGCTGAAGAGCGCTTAATGTTTGAAACGAAAACCTAAACTGAAAGTGTAGCTGTTCTCCGCTGTTCAGCTACAAGTGAATGGGCTCAGCAGCAATCTGTTAAAGGAAAGAAAACACAGAGAGGGAGAAAAAAGGAAACAGAATATCGACAACTGGGCTAAAGCCAAACATTCAGGGATAACAGCGCAGTAATCATTTGCTCCGGTGTTGTCTATAGATCGGAAAGGAGAAAACACACAAACTGCCATAGATTTGGTAGGCAAGGAGGAGCAGTGCTGTTTGCCAGACATCGCTCTGACCTGTGATAAAAAAGGCTTGTTCCGTATGCTTTCTTTCTGCCTGGATCAAGCTTGAAGCTCGCAGAGCGAGGGAACAAAGCTTCAATCTTGGCTGTTTCCTTAGAGCTGGTGGTGGCAGCAGGTTCGCTGGTTCAGCAGCTGGCAACGGGAGCTTCTTTTTGTGATGCTCCAACACCTTTTGGATACCTTTATTTCTCAAACCCATCTCAGGGAGGTTTCAAATCCAACTGTCAACTGCCAGGACTCTGCAGTGGCACAGCTCGCTGGGCTCAAGGCATGAGGAGTGATGGGGAAGCAGCAAGTAATTAAATTGCTGAAGAGATAGCATCCAGCTGACTTAATGCTTGAGCTTTTTCTTCATGTTTCTCAATTCTGTGGCAGAGCTTGTCTGCAGTATTTGCAGTATTAAAGCCTGTATTTTGAGCAGCATTCATAATCGCCTTTCATTAAAAGGATATTGGAGAGATCAGCATTCAGTCATCCTCTGCCACTCCACAAATGAGTTTAGCTGGGAAGCACCAAGCATCTCGACGCAGTTGTCCTGAAGAGGCACAGGGCATCTCTCTGGTGTTATTGGCTGCCCGCAGGGTCATGAGGACACAAAGCTTTCTAAAAGTGGACTGTTTCTTTCCAGGTTCACTGTGGCCCCGTGCGTGCAGCACAGGGCTGGAGCTCAGAACCCATAGTAGTGTTTTGACTGTTGGTCAACCCCCGCTGAGTGCTGTAGGATCAGGTTTTGACTCATACTGAGTGTCCATCCTTGCCTCTGGCACGCTGTGAGGCCATGGGCAAGGCGTTTTACCTCTTTATGTGACAGTGGGAGGAAGGGTTGATCCTTGCTTGCAACAGGGTAAAGGATCAGAGGACCTCTTGAGCTCCCACTCATCGCTGCGTTCTGTGACTCTACAACAAGCCTACTTGCACCCTTGGTAAAGCATTCTGGGTTTGTGAATGAGGGGTGCTGTACAAAAGCCAGCTGTTGCAATTATTTATGCTGTTTATTTACTGGTCACGTTTCTCCAAGCTGGGGAATGGGAAAAAACATCAGCAGCTCTTCGTTTATCTTTCATTTCACTTTCAGTAAATGGTGATGTGTTAAATGCTGCTCCTTCCTCTAAACCTTCCTCTAAACCTCAGTGCCCCATCCCCGGCAGCATTCAAGGGCAGATTGGACGGGGCTGGGAGCAACCTGCTCTAGTGGAAGGTGTCCCTGCTTGTGGCAGAGGGTTGGAACTGGGTGAGCTTTAAGGTCCCTTCCAACCCGAAACACAGACTCATTCTCACACATAGGTGCACATCTCTCTTTTGAAGTGTCATTTAAAGGTTCTGACCATCAAAGGTTTGCTTCCCGCTGTGCGTGTCCTGTTGCTTTAGGAGCTATGGCGGAATGCCTCAGCACAGCTGAAGGCTTGTTATGACCCTGTGGGCAGCCAATAACACCAGAGAGATGATCAAGGCTTGTTTAGATTTTGCTAAGCCCCGGGCACTTTCCAGCATGCCCTTCTGCAAACCACCCTGATGCTCTGCACCAGCAATCAAACCTCTGCTGCCCCATGCACCCACCAGCTCCCAGGCACACGCAATGGTTCAATCCCCATCTGGGAGCTGTGTCCCTGATGCTGTGAGTGGCCCCGGTGTTGCTTTGATGAAGGTTGCCCCGTTCCCATCGCAGGCTGTGACAGATGCACCCCTCGCATGTCACGCAACCTTCTGCCTTGTAAGTTGGCAGAAGGGAAACCTGGGAGGAAAGACAGAACCCCTTCCCTGCTGCTGGCTCAGGCATCACCTCTGACTGCAATTGGAGGAGTCAGAGCCAGCCTGGCAGCGGAAGGGTTAATAACGGTGGTATTGAAAGTATTTGCTCTTGATGTTGCTGAGGCTCTTCCAATAGGGTCAGAAATATGTGCTTCTCCTCAGTTTCTGGTGAAGTGCTCCACATAAAGCACAGCGCTCCTGCAGCAGAATAACAGCTTGGGGTTTAAATAAATGCTGTTATTTCTGCTCTGCTGTAGGTGTACATGTATGTTTTGGTTCAGTGACTGCCAGATACTGTAAATGAGTATTGATTTCCTTTTCTATTTTAAGCTTTTCTGCAGAAAAGGCATCCCACATGCCTTTAGCTTTCTTTGCCTCTACCTAAAGTGATTGCAGCCAAGGATTTATCGAACTGAGTACTCTTTTATTGCTGCCACTCATCCTTATTTTAATAGTTGCAACCCAAGTTGGCCAGGTCCCAGTTCACCTTTTGGAGTATAAAGCTGTTACATCTAATCCTTTTTGAGAGCAAACCAACAAGACAGCGTTTAAAACTCATGGCAGTGAGTTTCTTATTCACATTAGCATGGCAGTCCCCGCTGCCATAGGTGAAGCTGCCTTGGTGCTGGAAATGAAGGAACATTTTAGGAAGCAAGCCTGCTGTAGGTGGAGTCTTTGGAGAGCTCAGTGTGGCCAAGAAATAACAGAAACCTGCCTTTGGCAGGTGTATGCTGAAGTCTCCGTGTATTTGTTAACTTCTAAGTAACCGTTGCACAACAGCCTTGGTTCAAAGCTGCTTTGCTTCAAAACATGAGTAAACGTTTCAGCCTTTAAAGCACATGTGGCAGCCATCACTGCCTTAGCAGGATCCCCGTGTCTCACATTTAACTGCTTGCATTCAACTTGCTCTCCCACCTCAGGTCTTCAGCAAACGTGGAATATTAAATTAATTGGAACATGCTCCAAGCCTTGGCAAACGCTTTGCCAGGGACATTCCTGATTTCCCAGAGGAGGAGCTGCTGATATTGATTTTGACAGAGCCAGTAAAGCCTCTCGCTGCAAAGACTCCTCTCATAGCTGGGCAAGGCTGAAGTGCGGCTCTGGGATGTGCCAAGATAGGATTATTCATTAGAAACTAATGTGCTTAATTTCAAAGCATGCTAAAATATATATAAAGTGCTTTATGATGAAGAAATCAATCCGTGCGGTTCTGCCTCTGAGTTTCTGGGATAATTCCACCCCGGCTTTTGGAAAATCACAGAGAAAAAGGTCAGTGGATGTTATCTGTGACATCTGAACTCCTCCTGAGTTCCTCAGTTTGTTAAGGATGGGCAATTAAGATCTCTGCCAACACAGACAAAATTGGCTCAGGCTGGTAAAAGCAAGGAGGGGTAATTGAGTCAGTGCAGGAAGTAATCAAGAACTCCACATTATGGGTGGAATTGCCTGGTTCCAAACAGTGTTACCAGGTCCAAGTATTGCAGGGGATTGAAGATTTCTGTTTTGCTTTAAACCATTGCCATACAGTTGGGAATTGCACAGTCGGTGCTTTATTAAAAAGTAATAATCTCGCATTATCCCGAGTTCAGAGACCAGGTAAGGTGTCATCCCCATTCTTGCTCCTTACTTATTCACAGCTCTTTCCCCAGCTAGTGAAGATTTGCCCACGTAAGGCAATAATGCCTGATCACAGTGCTTTGGTTGCACGGGTGGTTCTGGGCTGCAAGCACACACTGCTGGGTCATGTTGAGCCTCTCATCAACCAACACCCCCAGTTGCTTTTTTGCGCATTCTTCCTCCACAGCTTAAAGCCAACCTAAAAATATTGGCTGTGATTTTTGATAGACTTGAATTTTGCAGCTGATGTTTTCGACTTCAGTAATGCTTTGCACAGTTTTCTTGGAAAGAATGCTTTGTGCTTTCATCCCTGTAGCTCCCCTTGGGAGATGTGACCTCTGGTTTATGTCTTTTATAGCGCTTGTACCGAGAAAGGGCTGAAGCAGAGCAGAGAACAGAACTGAGATGTCCATTTCCAGCCTTACTTCCAGCCTGTTCTGCTGGGCTCCCCCCGCGTCGTCCCTTCCTCAGAACCGTGTGTGCAGCAACGCCTGCACCTTGCCTCTTTGGAAACAGGAGTCACAATTCTTCTTTCAAGGATTCCTGGGCTCTGTAAAAGGGCAGCAGCAAGAGGAAATCACAGCAGCAAACCCTGAGCTGCCCATGCCTCCGGAGTGCTCGTCTGCCTTGGGGAGCAGCAGCTCTGGCAGTCAGCTCTGCCAAGGAAAATCCCATCTCTTATATCAAAGTGGAGGAGTGTCTCCCCAAGGCGGTCCGTGTAACCCTAGAATCCCCTCTCTTCAGTTTTAACCAAGAAAGAAGTGGGAAGATCCAGCCCATGAATTTTAAGCTACACACCATGCATTTCACCTCTGATCTCAGCCTTGTGTCCCCTAAAATACTACTTCAAAGCTTCCCTGAAACAAAATACAGCTGGTCTCAAATGTTAGCCCTGCAGAGATTTGTCCAGAGCTATGCGGTTGCAAGGTTCCAATAATTCCTTCCTTTCCACCCCCACCTGAAGTTGCCTTCATCCCTTTTCCCTGTATCAGACCACTCATGAGTTATTCTCAGCGAGGTCTTGCTTTTTGAAGAGCCACAATAAATCAGCGTAAGCTGTTTCTCCACATTGTTTTGTGCTGGCTCTCGCTAGATCCTGTTGAACTTTTTGGTTTGAAATATATCTGTATTACCAGCTCTGTCCCTCCTCCATTGATTTATGGTGTCTACACTTTCTGGTGTGGTTGAATAACTTCCCCTCCTGGAGTCATGGTGGTTCTCAAGGGTCCTCCTAACTCTGTGCTGATGGGGGAGTGTGATTTTGAGGTGTATGATGAGACCAGGCTTGCAGACATGTTGCAAAAAAGGGTTGCTTACAGAAGCAAGCACAGATTTTAAGGCTGAGCCCTAAGTCTTTATGGTGTTAGGCAGTAGGATGCTGCTTAAGCTGACAGTAGCCCTTTTAGATAGGCAGCGACCCAGATCGTGGACTGACATGGCGAAGCCATGGGCCAGTAGAGCAGAGGCTAAGGATACGTTTCTCCAAGAAACTGAGCAGGAGAACAATGAAAGCCTCCTTGAAACATGGCTTGGAATTGGGAGCAAAGTGATTGGATTTTGCACCTTCAGAATCATAGAATCATAGAATAGTTAGGGTTGGAAAGGACCTTAAGATCATCTAGTTCCAACCCCCCCCACCAGGGGCAGGGACACCTCCCACTAAACCATGCCACCCAAGGACATAACGTGTTTCCTGGAGACTGAAGGATGGCCGAAGGGACACACCTGACCCACCATAAATCTTCCTGTCTAAGCGGAGTCGCCAGGCTCTTGGCTCACTGCATAGGTCAGGAGCATGCACAACATGAGAGAAATTGCTATCACTGTTTGTAACCCCTGCCCATGGCCAGGTTTTGTCAGGGTGGCTTTGGGTCACAAATCACCTCAGGAAGGAGAAAAAGAGTGCAAAAGCTCACTCAGAGCAGATACAGAGACATCCTTCTTCCAATCTTCAGGTTTTACACCCAAAGCAAGAGGCTCAAGAGCCCTCCAGAGAAATGGTCACCAGTATTGAACAAAATCAGTAATTCTTTATGTTCTTGGAAATGATTAGCTGAATTTTTATTATCATTTATAAAGAATGTAATCCTTAACCAAATACCAAAGGTAGAAAATGGGAATGCCAGCTAATGCTCAACAACATTACAAGCTGCTTACTGCATAATCTTATGATGTGAAAGATAACCAATCATCAGCAGTAAGGACACTAACCCAGCTGGCACATGAATGCACAATTTTGATTGATTTTCCATTATAATATACTTTGAAAGCAAAATATACACCCATGGCATGACACTTTGAAGAAGTTGAAAAGGGCTGTGAGCAACTATCCAGTTGCTTATCCAAAGATGCCACCAGTGAAATGTTTCTGATAAGTAAAGGTGAGTTGTTCACTGTGGTTTGAAGACTCGGGCTGATGCCGGCGTCAGCTCAAACAGCACACCAAAACGTGGTACTTGCAGTGAGGCGCTCATTTTCCTGGCACCTCACTAACCTGGAGCTTTCCTGCCAGTTACCTTAGGAATTTAGTGTCAAGCATTGAAATCTGCTCGAGTCAGATGTTCTTTGTTAGAGCTGGTCTGGTTCTGGTAACAACATACATAACACCAAATGAAAAGCACAGTTGTCTTACATAGAATAACACGGTATTATCTTCAGTTGCAAGGGCTGGATTCAGGAAATCACTTCCATGTGTGATTAAATCAGTCCTTACCCAGGACAGCATTTATAAATCCTTGTTTAACTTTCTTCTTGTGCTTTGTAGGTCCTCCTCACTTTCATGAGCTGAAGCAAGTTTCCTGAGGTTAAGCAAGTACTTAAATATGGTTCTGAAGAGAGATGCTTTTGAACGGGGTAGAAAAGACTGAATTTTTTGTATATGCAGCCATAGGAAGGTTGTCTTCAGTTCTTCAGTCTAGTCCCAGTGTTTTGGGTTATTTTCTGGCAATAAAAGACCACCTACTGGGTCCCACAGAAGTGCTTGATCCCCAGAGAGAACACGAGATGTTGAAATCATACCGTCCTGCTCACAAACTTCCTCCTTTAGCTCAGTTTCAACATGCTTTTTGTTGAAAATGAAGCAAGAACATGGGCTTTGTGCCCAGCAGGACCCAAGTCCTGAGCTGTGTTTCTGGCCAGCTGGGTGAGCTTTAAGGTGCCTTCCAACACAAACCATTCTCATTCTATGATTCTATATACCATTACCTCCTAATGGGAGATAAGTAGACACAGCCAGAAGCTGACTTGAACAGTGAAGACAAGTATTGCCCTGTCTTCTTGTAATAAGTAGCAGCATTGGTTTCCCAAGCCGAGAAGTAGCTGGAGACAGAAACCTGTGGTAGGGAGGGAGGAGGAGGTGGTGAAGGTTATGGGAAGGGCAGGGTGTGTGAAAACTGCCTGTTGCTTCTGTAAACAGCAGTCCATAAACCGGTTTCCTTTAATAGCCACAACTGTTGTTGCGCTGGTTAGGTGGGAGCAAGCACATGGATGCTTACTCATGCTCAGCTCACACCTTGGCTTTGTGTGGAGACACACGGGCCGAGTGTGGGGAAGCCATGCTGTGGTATGGTAAAGTGCTTCCTTGAGCAGATGCCAGAGCAGTGCTATACTGAGATGTTCAGGAATTGCAGTTCCACCAGCTAAAGCTGGCTGAAGCTTCCAAAGATGCATCCTGTTTCCCGGCGTGCGGTTGGAGAGACTGGAGTTCGTTTGGGTTCAGGAACAGGTCAGTCTCCACCAGAAAGCTTTGAGGGCTCTGTGTGATGTTTTCTACCGGAGATGGACCCGTTTCCAAGGATTTCATGAGTGCAATTGCAAGAGCTGGAGGTGAAGAAGTTTCTCCCCAGGATCAATTCGCTACACGGCCAATGCCTGAACCTCATTTAAACACTGAGGTAGCGCACAGAGGCACTGCAGTCCTGCAGCATCCTAAAGCCTGGAGGGAGTCTGGATTAACTTCATGTGACTGTTGAAAGCAGACTCTGATCCTCTGCTATCCCAGCCATTGCAGTAGGAAGGAGCAGGCTGCCCTTGAGAGCAGAGGGGTGTCTGCAGAAGTGTTTACATACAGTGCATTCATCTCATCGCTCCTTGTGCTTTCCGGCCAGCTTGCTAGTGAGAATCTGATGAGCCCTGTATTTGTTATACTGCCTTCAGATATTGTTTGCCAAATCCGGACTTGTTTTGTAACTGCAAATAGAGATCAGGTGAAAGAACTGAATCCTTCAATCCTTGCTCTGATGCTACTCACACTCATTTCAATTTTCCAAGCTTTTGTGTGTAATGCATGGCCCCTGTGCTCAGACCCGAAAGCTGGAGCTGAAGAGCTGTGTAGATGTTTTTACTGAACAGCAAAACGAGCTCCTTCTGTTGCAGCATAACAGCTTGGAGATTTTCCTCCTTGGTTCTGACTATTGATAGGGCAAAACTTCCAGAAGCATCTAAACCTTCTTGACAGCCTCCGACATGGGGCTCTTAAGGCACAAACAGTCCCAGGAGTCTTATTCAAGTGTTCTGCAGACAAATAAGAACCCAAGCCTCTCCCCTGTGGTGTCCAAAGGCTGAGTTCTGTGACACCTGCAATTGCTGTGCTAGATGAGAAGAGAGGTTACATGAACACCTTGCCCCTCTGAAGCACTGAGGTTGTTTCTGTTCCTACTGGCTTCCCAGGGAGATGAGGGGTCTGAGCATCTAGCAGGATGCTGTCAGGCAAAGTCGTGGCGCTGCAGCAGTGGGAATGAAAGCAAAATTAGACCTTTGCTGTCAGAGGGGATGAAATAACAGCAAGAATTTCCTGGCATTTCCTGGATGCATTTCAGTACATACATTCAAATAATGTTTCCCTGAGAAATGAAGGGCTGTATTCAGTCAGCCAGGCTGCACCTTAATCTCTGTGCCTAGTCAGCAGAAAAAAACACGGGCCTTCTGAAGAGTAACTGAGGGCTTCAGGAGGACACTGGGCAGGGAAGCTGTCAAGAGCCAGGTAATAGGATCAATGCGCAGAGAGAATTTGCCTGGCTGAGTGTTGGATATCAACGTGATGGGTGCACAGCAGCTTTCTCTCACGTTGCTGTAGTTTCTGCCTTAATTTAACAGCCTGGCTGCTGTGTTTCTCAGTGTCTGGCACATCTGCCACTGGGGGCCTGTGATGTCTTTTTAGGTGACCCAGGACCAGGGCTGAGGTACAAGGTCACTACATGTAGATAGAGGCAGAATGAATGGTGCCTCCAGTTTTCAGGGGCGTGTACAGGATAAAGGCTCACCCTTCCAGCACTGGCTGTGTGTCTCTGCAGGGTTACTTGCATCTGGGAGAGGTGGGATATGTAAAGCAGTGATGTTTCTGCTGCAGAAAGTTCATATTCTCTGCTGCGGAAGGAGCAGCATCTCCATTTCTTCAGTATTTGGAGGTATAATAATAGATGCTGCACTCTGAAAACCAGCCTGTCTGGCAAAGTGCATTGATAACTTGACAAATCTATTGACCAGGGAATGGCACAGGAAGAACAGACTCCTCCACACTGGCTTTTTGGAACCTCAGTGATACAGAACGTTTGTAGGGCACAGCAAGTTCAATGTGCTACATGACCTAACCTCACCCTCTCTAATTAGTATTAGACAGATACCAGAGCATCTTTGCAGGGCTGCTTTTGTGTTTGCAGCGTGCTCTGCAAAATGCTTCTGGTTCCGATGGATACTCTTTCAAGTTGTCTAATGTGAGCAAATACTTCGAAGCAGGCGCTAGTCAAAGACTTAGAGCAGGACTTTCTTCATCATCCAACACCTTCTTTAAGTTTAAATATAGTAAGATGAAAGCGGTTTGTTGCAGTGAATACACTAAGAAGGTGTTCAAAATCTCAGTCACAATAAAGTTGTGGAATTCACTAGCTGTAAGCTGCTGCCATTAATGTTGTCAGTTCATTTAGTATTTCATTGTTAATGTACTGAAAACCTCTAACTTGGAGCCTTCAAACTGTTTCATGGTTGCTGGTGTTGCAGTGACAGATGGTACTTTTAAACCAATAAGTCATGTTTGTGCTGCTAAAGCTGGATTGTAAATAGTCACCTGTGGAATTCAGCAAACTTCTGTAGTTTCCGTGCTACTTCTGCTGATCTAATCCTATACAAACACTGCCCGGGAAAAACACTGGGAGAGTTCCTTCAGCTTCAGTCACTCGCACTTGATGCCATTCCAGTGAAAGTAAAGTATCGCTGGTAAAGCTGAATCTTTGATGATTCAAAGATAAGTACTTGTGTGTTTATCAAAGGGAGGTGACTATGAACCTGTTTGTATGATCCCTGTCTGTAGTCATATGGTGGCTGTGCAAGAGTCACTTTTAATCATCTAAGGGAATAAACTGCTTTAGGGCAGGAACTGGAATGGTAAATATCACCAGAATTGGGGTCAGAAGGTAAAATTCCAAACTCCAAGCAAAGTTCTCTCTGCTTTAGTTGAAATTCTGTCTTTTAGAGTGCCTTGTGGCATCAGACATCATTGCAAGTTATAAAGTTAAGGGCAGTATTTGTATTTGAAACCACAGGGAAATACCATTCCTCAAAGAAATCAATGGCCATGCTTACACTGTAGGAGCAGTGTAGACACCTGAAGCCCAGGACAGAGTTGTCCAGCTCAAGGATTGATGCTGATGGCCGTCTGCATCTTCAGCGTGCTGCAGACCATGGTGGCAGACAAATGGGAAAGAGCCTGACTGTCCCATGAGGAGCTGACTTCCATGTGGTCTGTCCTGCTACCACCTGGTGAGGACCAGGTCGATGGTAGATCAGGATGTCAATCAGATCCCCCTCTGTTCAAACCCACCTCAGCCATTTTATACTTGCCTTGTGTTTGCTGATGTCTGAATGCTGTTGCTGGATTGAATGTGCTGGGTTTTCTTGCAGCTCTGAAGCCTTTGTGGGTTGATTGCCAAGTTAATGATTTATACCTTAATGCTCCATTTAGGGCCCTTGTGTTCATCGCTCACGGCGCTGGGGAGCACTGCGGCCGCTATGATGACTTGGCTCAGAAGCTGACAGGGCTTAACTTGTTTGTTTTTGCCCATGACCATGGTGAGTAGCCTAAACCAGTCCTTGATTTACAGCAACCCAGGACTTTACTGAAGTAAATGCCATTAAAGTTACTCAGCAGTGAGAGAAGAGTCAATGAAATATTTACAGCTAGGCATAAATGAGAAAGGGATCATCTGTTGCTTTATAAAGGGCTGGATATTGAGTCTGTGAAAAGCTATTCCTGTTTACCTTGAGTTTGCCTTGTCCTTGATGTTACTGCTGGTGCTATTTCAACCTCTCTGTACATGTTTATTTCTCTTTCACCTATCCCTTGAGGGATGAAGAGGTGTTGTCCACTGTGGAAGTAGGACTAGGAGCCATTTCTGCTGGATTCATGGTCAATGTCCTAAATGATCCCAGAGGGGAGACTGATAGCGTAGCTTTTATAGATACATATATAAACTCGCTTGAGATTGTCTGTGTGGCATAAAGCCCATGAGAAAGGAGATGCTGTCAGTAGACCAGAGGCAATATGTAGAATGTTACTGAACTCCAGGACACACAAGCAATTTGTTCAGAGCCACTGTGGGCCTCCAAGAGAATACGGCTGCTTGCTGTGCATGCTTAATGTTGTGCCTTAGTCCCTCATTCCCTTAGAGGAGAGAAGGATAAAGGTTTTAGAGCAAAATAACAGTATTTGAAGCAACAAACCTAGAAGGAATGATAAAACATTGTATTTATTGCATGGATCTGACACAGAGAATGTCTCTTCTGTTGATGGAGAAGGGCCTTTGGGGTGAAGGTTCCTGTCAGGCATGTTTTATGCTGTATAATGAGACAGTTTGTTGCTCTCTTTTTCCTTGAATATCTTTTTGACTAGAGAAGGATAAATATTTCATGGTTATGTTTCCATAGACTGATGTTGCTGGATAAATTAGTTCACTTAGTACAAATCTGGTTGCTCAGGCCAGTTAACAACTTCCTTCTCCCACTGAAACCTAGTTTGGGTTGCAAATTCAGTTTGGTTTTGTTCATCAGCAGTGGGGAGGGGGTAAAGGGGAACCCAAAAGCAGAACAATGGAAGGAAACACAGTTGTGTTACACAAAGAGCTAATTTAACTGAGCCTAGATTCTCTGTTAGAAAGACAATTAACGATATTTTAGGCTCTGTTAAATAGTCTTTACACCTAAAGAGGTGGGCGATGAGGATAAACTTTGGTGGAGTACAGGGTACAGCCTGAGCTGGATGCCAGCAAGTGCTAAGGACATAAACGCCTCCATTGCCGAATTTGCTTAGAGTAGACTTGGAAGTTTATAGCTTTCCATCACCATTTTCTCTATTCCAAATCTCTTGCTCCCCCTTTGCATCCCTTTCTTTGGATATCTTTGGGTGAGTTCAATTATCCAATTGTGTGAGCAAAATACTTGCTTTGTGGTCCCCATCTCTTACAGTAGCTCGTAGTCTCACAAGCTTGGCGTAGCTTTCCTGACCTGGCCGTTTGTTCTGTTTCTGCTATTCTCATGGATAAAATTCCTAATAGAGGCACATTGTCTAGGAGATTATGAATGCAGTTCCACAGCGTGGCTAGCGTGATTTCCCAAATGAGTTCGGAAGTTACTAGGGCTGTAGTGTGCGTGACTTGACTGATTTATATTGTGTCTATCCTTCAATCAAAAGAAGGAAAAATCATTTCCATTTATATTACTGAGCCTGTAGGTGCTTATGCCCTGGTTTTAAACCCTGCCCAGGGCTCTGCACCGTTTCCTGCTATGCCGGGCTCCAGCACAAAGGTTGGCACTACACAGAGTAACAGCATTCACCCAAATTTGTGTCTTAGTATTGCCCCATGTAAGATGTCACTGCCTTATGTACATCAGGACTTGTACATTTAATTTGGGGTATTTCATAGTAATCCCCAGACCGTTGGACCTCATAGATACGTATTAGACATTTTCCACTGCTGTAGTGAAAATCTAATTCCAGAAGACCTCTTACATTTAATATTATTCAATTGCTTTGGTTATATCAGTCCCATGACAGAGAAAAATGGAATTTCTTTGTAATATGGCATTCTTCCTGTGGTCTTTTCTATGGTGTTTTTAGTAGCCAGGTAACATTTCTGGGTTTCCTTGGCATGCAACTCCATGAAGGCAGAGTTCCTGCTGCTGGGCTGACTTTGCTGTGCACTTCTGCAAGCTTTGGGTATTCCGAAATGCCATCTCACTTTTTCAATTTCCGTTCTATATTACTATTATTTTATTATGGCAGCATTCCGAGGACAGGGAAAAGAGGCAGACAAATACATGTGCTTATTGGCAATCAATTTAGGAAAGCCCTCTTAGAAGGAACATCCGTGGGAGATTCATCAAACTGGAGTGATATTGCAATTCTTCAATCAGTCGCAGGCAGATTGCAGCTCCTTTAGTTATAATGCAGTACTTTTAGGGATCTGTAAAGCTGAGAGCCAAGGAAAACGAGAATAGAGAATGTGGCTTTGTTTTCTCATACCAAGCATTTTCAGTCCGTAAAGCACATGATGTTCCAGCTATCCTCATCTCTCTTCCTATAACATCTCATTTGCTGAGATCTTATTCTCTATGCTTGCATTCCATGGCCAGTACTCAGAACAACCACAATTTCACCTTCAAAAGTGCATGTCAACTAACAGCACTTACAAAAACATTTCCAAGACGCAAGTGCCACAAAAATGGAAGCTGGCGCTTCCTAAGGGTTATGTGGCTGGCTTATGTGAAGATGAGGAAGGTGAAATACAGATCCTTAGCCTGGCAGCAGTTTCCAGCCCTTGGATTTGCTTGAGGACCACCCCCCCAATCTCCCGCTCTCTCCAAGTGGAATAAACCCTTTACCTGTCCTGGTACCCAAAGACCTCCGACTCTCTGACCCCCTTTGAAGCTGTTGAATTCCCCACTCTGGAGCTATGTGTAACCTCAGATCAAAGCAGAGGGAACGGTTGCAGCTCTAACAGCTTATTCACACGCTTCAGATGTTTCTAGCTGAAGTTCAGCTTTCTTCTTCAGCCCTGCTGTTACTTTGTGTGTGGTGAACGTTTTGGATGGGTTTGCAGGTCCCTCTCGGATACCTACTGCTGCTTGTGCTCCCCGTTAATTTTCTCTCTGTTTTCCCCTATTTAACAAAATGCTTACTTCCAAAAAGCAGAAAATAGCTGGAACAGAGATGTTTCAAACGCATCAAGTATCAGTTGGTTTTGTTTTGACTCTTTTTCCAAGTGATTGCTGTGTTGTTCTTGTAACTGTTAAAAGACCATTTTGTTGATGAGAACAGAAGGCTTTTATTTATTAATTGCGCTGGGGAGGATTGATCTACACAGAAAGGTTAAAAAGGACTAAACATGATCAAACTGGGAGGGGGGAAATGACTAAGAAAGATGTCAGCATTAATAAGAGCAGGAATTAGGGTCGCACTGTGAGTGAGAAGTGACAGCTCATGCGCACCAGCACGAGGGAATGTTCCTGGAGAGCACTGCTCCCCGATGATGTGATCAGGCAGGCTTCGGGGCCATCTCCAGGGATGGAGTCAGGAAAGCCTTGGCAAGTGCTGTCTGGAGCTGGTTTGCAGCATAACTGTTCCTTGGTGACTGTTAGCAGGGCTGGGTGTGGGACCGCTTACCCACAGCAATCTGTTCTCCTTCTGCTTCCTCCGATTGAGCCTACCTCGCTAGAGCAGGGAAAGTTTAAACTGCTTTACTGCAGAGACATGGGAACAAATGGCACTGCCTGTCTGCATTCCCCTGACAGGAGGCTTACAATAGGCTGAGGGCAGGTTTATTTGTTTTGTTACAGAGAAGGGCTCCTGGCCTTCAGCATAATACATGAACATCACTGGGAACTAAAATCTTCCATAGCACTGCTGGAAGTAACCCCTGGTATGGACCCGTCAGCATTTGCAGGAGTGCAAAATTACTGTTCTCCCCATGGATCCTGTCCTCATCCATGCCTGCCACAGCAGGAGGTAGCTCACATGGAGCTGAGATTTGCTTGCTCATGAAGTTGCACTACCTGAACCATACCAGCAACTGCACTGCTACTGATACGTTCATCCTTAGACAGATGCTCTCCTCCTGGGTTAGGAAACAGAATATAGCACTAGCTGTGTGCCTGGATTGGTGCATCCTCTTCTGGGCTCTTTCTGAAGTGATAGAAGTTGTTCTCCCAGGAGAAATTCAAAGTGCTGCCCAGCCCCATGCATATATACAGGTTCTGAAGGTATTGGATGCTGCAGACAGAGCTCCTGTGGCAGGGTACCATGGCTGGCAGGCAGAGAGATCTGCAGTCATGCAAAACCAGGGTGATTCCCCCACACTAGTGTTGTGTGTGGTAGGAATGCTGTTCTAGTTTGCAGCATGGAGCGGTGATTGCAAGGGGCAAGAGGAACCCCGTTGTCAGGTTGAGTTCCCCTCGTTCCCTCTGTATTCCCTTGGCATAAAACCCGACTCTCCAAGAGTCAGGAAAACTCTTTCTTTTAATGTTTTTGCTGACGGTTCCAACCTACAGACTCCTGCCCTGTTCCTGTTTGTCAGATGAGGACTTCTGCGGGGGCATTTGCCACTGATAGTTCGTTAGAATTGCCAAGCACAGAAGGAAGTTCTTTAGAGCTTCAGATTAAACTTTGCAAGTACATTCCCTATGGGGAAAAGAGCCCTTTTGTTCTTCAAATTATCTTCACTTGTCTGTCTTTCAGTCTTTTATGATATTTCATTTGGAGTAGAGAGAGAGCTGCTAAGGGATGATTAATCTGTCTCACTGTGATACAACTGTATGGACATAAATCTGTGCATATTGCTCTGAAAACTGCTAGACCGAAAGCTCATGACAGAGCAAAACCAACAGGAATATAAGGGAACACTTCAATGATTCTTTGACCTTTGATCCACATTAAGTGTCGTATGGACCCATGAGCCCTGTCTGGAATTCATCCATTCTCCCCTTTTAGCCCAGGGGAAGATGTCAAAGGCAGGCGCTGATGTCTGCTGCATGCTGTGTGGGCAGAGATGGGATGTGAGAGATATACCGGAGAAGAGCCGTGCTGTTCTGCCTCACCTCCCATGTTCTGTCTTGGAAGCATCTGCTGCAGCTTCCTTTTAGCAGGGGACCCTGGAGATGGCTCTTGGCTGCAGAGCACCATCAGTGCCAGTTTATCCCTGTTTCGACTCTGTATTCAGTGCAGTCCCGAGCCAGCCTAGCTCACCCTGGCCTTCCCCTCTCCCGATGTTGAACGACGGGTGCAGTCAGGCTTATGTGCCCTCCAGGGCAGCGGTGAGGAATGCTCAGCATGTGCAGGGCACACAGGAGGTGAAACCACAGTGAGTGATTACAGGGTGAGAGTTCGGATACCGTGGTACACCATGCCATCCCTTAGGCAGTGAACGAACTGTAAGAACCCGGCCCAAAGCCCTCCTATAAACCAAATAGCTAATAAGTAATCTCACTTCTGCCACCCTTTTCCAACTCTGTTCCAGTTGTGGGGATTCTCATGTAAAGTGGGGCTACAGCATCTGCTTCTCCCAACACAGATGCAAATTATGAACTTGAAGACCGAAAAGCAAGATTAACTCAACTGGGAGTGACGACTGCTCTTGTAGCACAGGGCCTCAGAGCAGCAGTGACAGCTTGCTAAGGAAAACCGGTCCTTCAGCTTGAGCCTCTTTGACATTAAGCAGAATGATTCATACTGTGAAGATGCAACTTTCCCCATGCATTGGACAAGCTCTTGAACACACTCTTTTAACTGGATAGTTTGTTTTCTCTTTGCTTTCTCCCACATTGCTGCATGGAGTTGGCCTCTGTTGATGGTTGTGAGATGGTACCTCCCAGAGGGGCCACAGCTTGTGTGCTTACCACACGAGGATGCTGAAATGTGCACGCAATACACGGTAGCCCAAGGGGAGTATCCTGTGGCCCAACTGCAAGTACTTGGAGCTGGGTTTTGTTAAAGAGAGGTGTGCCCTCTCTTACTGTTGTTTTTGAGTAGCTCATTACAGACTTGTGCAGCCCAGTCCTGCTCTGCCATCTCAGCTTTGAGTCTGCCACTGTAGCGCTCACCCCCCATTCACACTGGCATCACAGTCCCGAATCCCTGCCTGCACCACATGGCATCTTCCAGGGCTGTAAGCATGGCTTCTGTTTGAGGAGAGCAGCTACCCAACAGCGAGAAAACACAAGGTGAATCATAAAAGCAAATACCTACAGAGTCTCACGCTCTAGGGGAAGCCACAAGCTGGGACTTGGAAATGCAAGTGTGGCTTTTATTTAGTTTGCAGATGAAACAGCACAGCAGAGCCAAGAAGCAGCTAGACCACAGCAGACTGAAAACAGAGGCAGTGAGGCTGGCTCTGACGATGCACACATAAGGTACAGTGGAGCATTGTGCTTAAAACATTTGGGTCAGGAAAGGTGCAGGGGATACTCAGAGATGTTTTCTCTCTGTTCCACTCAAGGGATGAGACTTTGTTTCATGGACTTCCCATGAGTAATACTAGATCCAAAAGTGGAGAAACATGGTGCTTTCCTATCTTCTAGGCAAGGGGGGGTTGGAAATTGTGAGCACTGGATACGTCTTTAGCAGGGACACGTAGAGACAAGAACACCTAAAATCTGACTTGTTGTGTCACCTAATGTGTGCTATGAAAACATGCCAAACCAAGCTGGGCTGCTCAAAGGAATCTATTTGTGTATCTGGCCAATTATTTGTTTTTAAGTCAGATTTAATTGTGGTATCATCAGTGGTACAAGACAGGCAGGTCAGTTCTGCGCTATAACCCAGAGCTGGATGCTGGATGCAGGAGTTGTTTAGATGGGGAGGAAGGTGATGAAGATGCTCTTTCATCACTGCCCCCATATGTGGACATCACTGGATGGTAATGCTGGACTGCAGTAAGGATTGCCAAAGAATGGCTATGGTTTCCTCAGTTCCCCCAGTTACTCCGCTCCTAGCCACAGCTCAACCATTTCCTCACTGCTGTAGATCCACCCTATAACAATAGGTTATTGAATAAACAACAACATATCATCCAGTTGAACAGGATCTTTGGCTCAGGTCCCGGCTGAGCTGAGCTTGCTCTTTGTGCAGCAGAGGTGTGGGCTGGGACACCCTTTACTCCCATCTTGCCCCATCCATCTTCTGTCCTGAGCTCCATCAGGTGATGAGAAGAAGGTGCTGCAGATCCAGCTCTCCTGGCTTGCTGCAAGCCCACTCAATGAGGGAGCCGCTTTGGGGGCACGCTGGGATCTGAGGAGCTGGCTCTTTACTCCAAAAGGAAGGGGCCGTGCAACTCGCCCTCGTGCTCCTAATTATTCACTGCTTACAAATGAGCCGAGGGAGGAATGTCAGTGGGTCATCCCATGAGATAGTGCATCTCCTCAGCAGCTGCCTCCGGAACAAAGCCTCGCTGTTGGCCTTCACACAAGGAGGCGTGAGGCTGTAACAACGGGCCCCAGTGAGAGGGGACACGGTGGTAGGAGGAACAGAGTGCTCCCTTTTGAGCGCAGCCACTTTGAGCGTGGAGCTGTCAGCACTGGCCACTTTCCAGGCTGTGCTCCTCAACCTGTCACTGTTAACTGTTAACAGACAGACTGCACGACAGAGGAAAGACATGGCATTCATTCGGGGGACTTAAAAGGCTTCCTTCTTCCTATGAGGATTGAGTCCTTCTCCTTCCCTTCCGTGACTCTGCCTCTCAGATCAGAGATGCCCTCTGTAATAAAGAGGGGTGGGCTACTGAACACTGGCACTAAGTGATAGGAATTCTGGATGAGTGGTCCTGATAACCAGGACAAAGTGTTTGCTTTGGTGAATAATTGACACTAAAGAGGAAATGGCCTTGACTGAACGAAGCTCATTTTGTTCGTAGTTTGCTGCTTTTGTCTCAAAGATCTGTGCAATTGACACCTGTACTCAGTCTGCACAGATTAAAATGCATCCCCACATCAGGGTCAATTCTGCTTCCACATCTGCTCAGGTAAATCCAGGATAACTCTGTCACCATGTCAGAAAACAGGCTCAGGCATGTAACTCATAAGAGCACTTCCTATTAGTGAAGGGGGGTGGGCAACCTCATGTAAGGTTTTCAACAGCTTACTTGCTGTCCCATAACCAGCTTTGCTAGCTGCAGGCAGGCGTCTGCGTGCAAGATGGTTGAGAGTGGAAGGACAAGGACCAGATGGTTCTTAAAGAGCCAAGACTGAGAGAACAGATCATTTCACATTGTTAGTTATGTCTGTCATCTGAGGCTACTGGACAGACACCAAACTTGCTTGAAACTGTGCTCCAGGGGTCATTTCCTTCACCGACTTCCATGGCAGGACATTAGTTCATATCAGCAAGGGCTTTGGCCTCAAGAAGTCAGAGGAATCTGTATTCTTCAAAGGAAAATTAATAAATAGATGCTGCATATACTATCAGAGGACCTTCTCCATTAACTGTGTGGTTGGTGGGATGGAGAGCGCTTTCAGTCAGTCTACAGGGGCACCAGACCATGGAAAGTGAGCACATGCTGGAGGGCTGCTGTTCACAGGGACCTTGACAGGCTGAAGAAATGGACTGGCAGGGACCTCATGGAGTTTTAACAAAGGCACTTGTGAAGCTCTGTATTTGGGCTGGGGTAACCCCATTCAGCATTAAAGGTTGGGCATGGAATGAATAGAAAGCAGCTCTGCAGAAAAGGACCCTGGGGATCCTTGTAGCCAAGTTGAACATGGGTCAACAGTGTGACCCTGTGGTGAAGAAAGCCACCACATAGTGAGCTGTGCTGGAAAGATTATAGCCAGCAACTCAGGAGAAGTGATTATTCTCTTCCATTCAGCATTTTTGAGGCCACATCTGAATCACTGGGTCCAATTTGCTTCCCAGTAAAAGGACAACATTGACATACTTGAGCAAGGCCAGAGGAGGCTGTCAAAACAATTACGGTACTGGAGAACAAGATGTATGAGGAGAAGCTGATAAAACTGGGTTCATTTAGCCTTAGAAGAGAAGGGTAAGAGGGGATCTTATTGCTGTCTACAAATCCCCAGCGGGAGGGTGTGGAGACAGCAGAGCCGACTCTTCTTGGAGGTGCATGGTGATGGGATGAGAGGGATTGACGGAAGTCACAGCATGAGAAATCCTGATTATGTACAAGGAAAAGGTTGTCACCATGAGGGCAGTGAAATGCTGGAGCAGGACCCAGGCAGGTGGGGAAATCTCTAGCCTTGGAGATATTTAAAGCTTAACTCAAGGCCCTCAATGACCCAATTGAAGGGGAAGCACTCTGAGTAGGGGCTTGAACTAGAGAATCTCTGTATGTCCCTCCCAGCCTCAGTTACTCTTTCTGAACTAAAGCGCATCCTCGCTGCTGGTATTTGGGGTGTTGCTTCCAGAATTAAGGAACAGAAAGTTTTGAAGTGGGTGAAGAAGTGACCCTCTTAAAAGGAGGCTTCACCGGTATCGACAGCTAAGAGCTGCTTCATCTTCAGGGAGATGCTTTTCCATGTCTTTGCACAAGGAGAAAAAGGAAGCGTGTTTATTTTCACCTTCGCAGGGACAGATTTTCCTTAGCAACAGCACCTCCGGAATGTGACAAGCTTTGCTATTGTTTATTTCTCAGATGTGCCTCATTTGGAGGAGGTTGGTTCAGAAGCTAATTACTGATGATTCCTCACCCATGAATGTGTCTTCATACCCATGTGGAGTTTGTCACCCTATTGAGTTACAAATGACTGCTCCGAGTCACTGAACACCATTTGAAGAGCACAGAACTTTTGTGTATGGAACTCCTGTTGCATTAAAGCATGCTCTGGTTTCCTTCAGTACCTTTTTAGATTGAGACCAGGTGTCAAAGGAGCACAGTCTGTCCCAAGTTAAGTGTCTAGTTCTGCACTAACCTGGAGGAACAGCCTTATTAAGGAGAGCAGCATTTAAAGAGAGCTCATATTTGCACAAAATAAAGGCAAAGGACAGGCAGCTTTACAAAGTAAAATGTATAACCAGTTGATAAATGACCTAAAACTGCCATTTCATCTTCATTTTTAATGCACTTTGTGCCCTACCTACATTGGAAACCATTGACTAAAGTTGTTCTTTATGAGCTACTGGCTGCAGTATCACAGGGAATCATTCTCTAAAGGAAGCAAAACTTTTTCAGACTTCGAATGAGAGAACTGATTTTCCTTATGAGAGGAGTGGGGGTCTGAAGGCTTGGGGAGCTCAGTGCAGCTGCACGCGTTTGTGGGTTCGGACCAAAACTGTGACAGTCTCATTCTGGTTTGCACTAAAGGTTGTCATTAACAGATGCGCTGGGCCTGCCCCACGCAGAACTACAGCACTGTGGTGGTTAGCACGGTGTGGAACACCATGAGCTGGTACCGGCTCCAAGCATCCCACAGCCAGGCATCAATCCCCCACAGAGCACGGTCCTTTCATGGCCCATATACTCATATGAGGTTACAGCTTGGGGCCAGGGCTGCAGAAGCAGCCTGTGTGCTGCTTTTTATACTTTGGAGTTCTAGTGTTTGTCGTTTGTTTGTTTGCTCGTTCATAAAGCATGCTGTGTTGTTACAGAGCTGCTGTGCCTGCTTCAAACTGATGGCTTTCCTCCATCAATAACTAGCCCTGGTGATTTCCCTGGGGGCAGCTCTGGCTGTTACAGACCATGAGCCCTTTAAGGAATTGTCTCACAAGTCCTAAAACTAATAAACATCTTTCTTCCTACAAAAGATGCAGAGACTTCCTAAACCCCAAAATGTTCCCTGTAAGCAAGACATTGAACATTGCAGCAACCAGCCCTTAAAGCCAAATAAACAGTGAATGAGGGGGAGATTAATCCTTTTTTGACTCATGTAACTTGGATTCTTCCCTCTTTAATCAGTCTGAGTGTTGCAGAGAAACATATTTGGTTACAGTGTCTGGTGTTTTCAGTTAATCATGTTCCTCCTATTGCACATTCAGTTTGAATGTGAAACAGGACATTGACTTGTTTATTAAAACATACTCCTGTTAGCGGCACAGACAGGAAGGCACTCCCTGCCTTATCTAGGTTTCCATCTGTATCTATCTATAGCATCCCTCCGTTGTTCACACATGGCCAAAGCTCAGGTTTTAAGCTGGTTTGGTCGCTCCAAGCACTGTTCTGCTGGAGCAGGCTCTCCCAGGCTCCTGATCCTCTGACTCTTAGAAACCCCTCACCTTCTGTTGCAGTGTATTTCTGCCCACTTATGTATCATGTAGCCCTTGGACCTTCTCTGCTTCTGCCTGTGCTTCCCCTTTGAGGCATCAGACTGGTCTCTTGCATGTGTCAGATGGATTTTCCTATTGCTCCTTCAGGGATGGTACCAGTGTGTGCACACTGCAGCTCCTCTTTCATGTCAGAATGCCTTTCATTTAAAACCATGTTTATAATGTGATCCTTAGGTGGGCTGGGGCTTTAGCTCTCAATTACTTGAGCTCTGATATCTCTACGCACAATACATGCTTGCACCCTCTGAAGGTGGTAGCTAAATGTCACTGACTTCAGTGGGGCCAGAATTTGACTCATGGGTTTCAAGGTTGTTTTAGCAAGAAGCTGACACGTTTTGGAGTGTTCTTTTGGAGAAGAAAGGATTATTTTAGCTGCCAAAGGGGTGTACCGGGAGCTATGGGAGTCATGGCTGGTGATCTGGGAAAATGATTCCAGGTTTGAAGAAATGAATCTTCATTAATCTCTGGCAGTGTGACCCTCTTCGTTTCCAAGCCCTTTAGTAAAGCAGAGCATCTGGTTGGCCTCCAGTTCACTCTCCAACCCAGATGAGATTTTCCAGCACCACAGTAACATTCCTTTCAGCCTTGAACATCTCCTGTCTTTATAATAACAAAGTGAGGACTGCAAAAGATCTCACAAAACCTAAGGCCATCTGGAAAGAGTCTTACCTGAAGGTGTGTGTGGAGCCCGCTTTGAAGTCATTTGTGCATTCTGGTGCTCAGGGAGCTGGTTGCAGTGGACGTGTTTCAGTTTCATAATGCACTAAAAGGCATCAAATGAGAACTTGTCAACCCATTCCTAAGCAAGAGCCAGGCCTCAGGTGGCAGCATGCCTTGGTCTGTACCAGCTGTGGACAAATTTTAGTGACCTGAGGGAGGAAAGTTCTTTTGCTTGATATTCTGAAGACTTCCCTTGATGGCACATAGCTTTAGGTCTGGCTACGGGCTGTTCTGTTTCAATAGAGCAGCAGCTTTAGGAGCCACGGATAGCTCTTGCAGGTAGTGATCCCCATTAATCTTATGATTGATCCTACCTAAAATCATAGAATCACAGAAGAATTAGGGTTGGAAAGGACCTTTAGATCATCGAGTTCCAACCCCCCCGCCATGATGTGGCTTATTCTGTATTGCAGTAGTAAAGTACGCAAGAAGGTGTTCGGAAACCCCTGCTTGGCTCTGCAACAGGTTCACTGTGGATCTCTGGAAAGACACCTCCCTGTACATCAGGTCACTCATGGCAAAATCGAATAGCGGTACCAACCCACTTCCAGAGAGCTTGCAGATGGGCAGCCCTGAGCCCCAAGAATGCAAACCTTCCTGTGAATGGCTCTTCACAGGCTGCGAGGGAGATTGAGCTGGTGAAGAGAGCAGCTTAGAGTAAAACATCTTACCTGTATTTAAAGGGAGGAGGCAGAAAACTAAGGTTAATTTGCAGCTGTATAACGCTTTATATGTCCAAATGCTAAGCATTTGCTCTCAGAACTGCTAAGGAAGGGCTGTGGATAGAAAACAATCAATCATATGTCCCATAGTTACATGCTGGTTGACTAGGTTGGTAGTTCTGTGTTCTTTGACTGCATTCGTATTCAGGATTGCACCTGGAAACTTGACCACTTCACAAACAATGCAGTAAAGTTATTCAGTGCCAGCTACGCCTGTGCTTTAATCCACCCTCCATCAGTGTTCCCATGGATGGGAGCAACCTCTTTTAATCACAGGTGAAATTTTCCAGGGCATTATAACCAATGGCACAGAGCCTGTCCTGTGCACTCGGGGGTTAATGTCTCTGAAGATCCCGTCTGCAGATTCAGTTCCTGGGGAAGGCTGTTATATCCACAGCATCCCTAATGCTGGGATTTATTCCAGGCTTGGCAGTACTCTCCAATTTGAGAATCCTTGTTTAGCTTCAAAAGTGAAGTAAAAAAGGAAAGTGCTGAATTGTAGATGGTACAAAGCCTAATGCTCTCAACCCAGATCCCTTAACGCTGACATCCTCTACACTGCACCGATTTTCTGGTTCTGAATTTACCAAAGACAAAGCATGCCAGGAGACCCTGGCAGTTTGTCTGATGCTAAAAAATAGGCAGCCTGGTCCATAGTGGTGCCAAGTTCATGCTCAGTTCTGTGGAAGGGGAAGGGAAAGGAAGTTTGGGGCTTTTCTGAACTGTGATTGCTCAACCCAACCTGTTATTTTGGTTACAGTCCTGTGCCTTTTCATGAGCTTTGCACCTATCCTGCCCACACTTTGAAGAGAGCTTTCTCTGAGCTGCCAAGACGCCCTCTCTGACTGGGTGCCAAGCAGCTTGCATTACCCAAAAGCAACATACAGGTCTGTAACCATCAACAGCTCAACACTTGTACCTGTGTGTTGTTCACTGAAGTGCAGACCTGCCACCTAGTACTCATTGTCTACTGTCAACCAGCCGTGGTTTGAAATGAGTAATAGAGCACAGAAAGCAGTAACCTGCCTGTTTGATCCGGGCTTGTTTGAGAGATAGATCTACATGTAGCGAGGATTCAGAGTTGCAGGGAGGGGAGTTACAGGGAAAAAGGGGATCAAGTGCCAAAAAGCAGCCGAAACAATGACACTGAAATCAATCTCTGCTGACAAAGGACAAAGCTTTGCTGCAAGACCAATTGAGTGGAGCTATTTTCTGCCGTGCTCCTTTCCCTGTGCACCAGCTAAATACCACCCAGCCCTGAGCCAACTGGCAGCCGTGGGGCTCTGCTCTGGCATGCTGGGGATGGTTGTTCCACCCAGGAATGCTCCCTGCCAGGCCTGCTTCATCAGAAGGGTTCTTCTTAATTGTGTTGCTCCTGGTCAGGTCTGGCAGGGTTTGAGGAGCTCCAGCTCTGTGCGGATATAGCAAATATAAACCTGCCCTTATTTCAAGTAATCCACCTGCCACTCACCCACCGAGCTTGTGCAAAGCAGGTATGCAAAGCTATCAGCTCTGAAGAGCGGTGTTCCCTTCATGTCCTGTCAGGAACGGGGACAAATCCGGTCTAATGAGGGTGGCACTGCCATGTGGTGATGTGAAGGAGGGAAGCAAAGAGCAAAAATCTCTTGAGCTCTGTGGGAAAGCTCCCTTTGGACAGGTTGATTGAGAACTGGAAGTGCAACCCACGGGGGGAACTGATCCTGAATGCAGGACGTTGGGAGCTCTGCTGTGCTAATGAGCTTTGGGAGGATTAATTGGTCCAACACCTTGCCGGTGCCTTAGAAAGTGATTCCCTCTTTATAGAAGCATCATGATTATTGTTATTCATTTGCCAGTTGCTGAAAAAAATATAGAACAGAAAAAAATCAGTGCCAAGATTGCTTTGGAATAGGGAAGCGCTGTACTCCAGTGCCAAGAATCTCACAGACTAAACAGAACCCAGTGGGAGCCCTTGCTCCATACGGGAACTCGTGTTTATTTTAACACGTAAATAAATTGGGTGAAAAATGGGTCTTTCAAATTGGTTTTTTTGTGTTTGTTATTGATGGGAGTTCCCAATGGGTGGTCTGCACGGAGGGGAACCTTTTGAAGATAGCTTGAAAGAGAGTTGTGCCTGTCCCCCAAGACATTCGTCAGCAGCATGGAGGGAGTTCTTGCATGAGCTAGCTTTCATCTTCTTTTCTTCTTGATGCTTAATCTACTGTTAGCAGGGAAGAATTAGGCCTGTCTTCCCTGAGCTGAATCGATGTGATTGTTTTCTCAAGCATGAACATACTCAAGGCACACGTATGGAGTTTGCAGTGCGAGGAGCTCGCTTGCGATGCAGCAGCGTGCTGAGCAAGGCTCCTGCTCAGGGATCAAGAGGTGGGTCATTAACTTGCAGCTCTCTTTGGAGGGGAACAATCAGGCGGGTTGTGCAAACTCTCAGGCAGGGCAAATGAAACCGTCTTTAAGCAAATAGAAGAGCACGAAATGAATGGCCTTTGTGAAGGGAAAAATGGAAATGTTTTCTAGTTAAACAAGCTGTCATTTAGGACTTAATAGCATGTGCGTGTCGGAGAGCCAACCCACACGCCAGTCGTGCTTTGGAATCAATGGGCAGGGAAGGGGATTGTGCAGTTCCGCTCCAGCGCTGGCTGTTTCATGGGAAACTCTGACATCTTGAGTTGGTGCCTCAGTTGTTCTAAAGGTGGAACTTGGATCAGAAAGTTAATGCAAGTGGACTTTCAGCCTTGGTTTCGTCAGGGACAAAGTAAAGTTTGCACCCTTTTGGGGGGGATTTTATGGGACTAAAACAAGGTAAGAAAATTGTATATGATTTTAAAGCTAAGTTAAAATAGAAGGGAGATTGGCCTTGACTGCTCTCCTCTCCCAGTGAAACTGGCTGACATTAGTGGTATCTTCAGTGGTATGTGGAGAGCACAAAAGAAGCTCTTCTCTGTTCTTAAAAGCTCAGCAACAAATGAGTCAAGTGAACTCAGGAGACCCTGGATTAACTCCAGCAAAGTCTATGCGATCTTTTCTGCAGTACCAAAGCACTGGTGCTGGTTCTATGTCGTGGCAGAATAAGTCTTTGACGAGCTACTCTGATGCTAAACAAAGTCACCTCAATGATACTGTAGGAAATTACCCGCTCCTCATGAAAGAGGGCAAAATCTCAGTGCAACACTGCAGGATTAACAGTGAAAAGTTATTCTAGGGCCTTAAATAAAATCACTTAGTGCCAGATTATAAGACTTCTTAGAGGCACCATACATTGTGCCTCACTGATTATATATCTTACATTTATATTGTGGTTTGCAACCCATGGGAAAAGAGATTAGATAGGAATCATTTCACCCATCACCAAAGGAAAGTCTTTTGCAGAGGAATTCAATGGCTGCTCAAGTGTCTATGCCAGCTTTGTGCAGTGTGTTCAAACCCCTGATCCCAGCAGCCTGGCAGAGAAGTGCATTCCCTTCGGCTCTCTTTTGCTTTAATATACTTGAGGGCTGGTTTGGGAGGTGGCATTGCAGAAGGGGCTGAAGAAGAATGAAGAATATGGTTGTGTATGAGCTTTGTGGAAGAGGAGCTGGGCTCCATATTCCTCTGCCATGGGGCTTAGCTTCTGCCAGCCATGAAACAGCAGCATCATGGTGGATAGGGACGACAAAGCTCCAGACAGTGTGGGAAGTGACTGTGGTATATGCAGGCTTTCACACTGCCTTGTCCCCTTTCATTGCATGGCGTCCCAGGAGACACTTACATTCCTACTCTGGCCACAGTGGCTGCTGTTCCTAAAGGCAGCGTGTGAAGGGCTCATGATTTCACAACACACCCAGATGGGGTTTTTCAGCATGTTTTCATGAGCAACATGATGTTCCAGGAAGACTTTTAAGGAACTGCAGATCAGAGCCAAATTCAGCAACAGCATAAGGAACAGGCGAGGCTTCTAAAGCCAAAGGAACCGCACTTGTATCCATTAGGGATGAATTGACTGCTAACACTGACAACAACAGTTTGCCTCGTTGAACAGACTCAACCACTGCTGTGACATGCACCAGGTCGTTTTGTTTGTCATCTTTGGAGCGCAGAAAAGATTCCCAACGGCTCCCGCAAGCTGACCAGCTCCCTGCTCCCAGCGGAAGGCACAAAGAGTTTCAGTGGAGAAAATCGCCTGCTCCTTTTGTTTCTGAACCAAGACAACAAACAATATAACTCTGTGTGTGCACCATGCTAAAAATATCCGAGCTCTGCCAATGTGCCTCCGATGTGGGAGGAGGTGGCTTTCAGTTTGCTGCACCCTTTGTGTGAGGCAAGTGAATAAAAACCATCCAGCAAATGCCGAAAGAAGAATGATTTTCCTAACCTTGGGTAGGAAGAGGGAAGCTGACGGACTTCTGTGGCCAGGATATGACTCCCTTTTGGTAGGAGAGAGGCAGAATCCGTCTGTAGTTCTTAGTTACATGCTCCACAGATGAAACACCGAGGGTGGAAAGATACTTCCATTGGGTACCATATCTAGTGGGTTTATAATGTGCCTATTGTCATGGAAAACCCAGCTTACTCCCTGTATCTATATAGGTGGTCTGAAGGAAGGGATGCTGAGGACTACCCAGATGGAGAGTTGTGGTCCAAAGTTGCTAAGGATAAGCATGTGGTTTCAGATCCTCAAGGAACATAAAGATGGAAGCAGCGATGAGAGGGTACCCTCTCCTTTTAGTCCCTAATGCTGATGTGAAGTAGTCCTGGAAAACCCTTAGACTAAATATTCACAGGCCTGTACCAAATATTGACAGTGTAAAGCTTGTCAATGCTGCAGAGCAGGTTTACTCCACACTGTGCCCCATGGTCCTGTCTCCTGGTGGTCCAGATCATGGACCTGCTCCCTTCCAGCCTAAGCACTGCTTTTTCTTCTTATGGAAACCAGAGCTGCCAGAGAGGGTAAGAGAGATGGTGCACAGAGAAGGCTGGTTCAGCACAGCAGCTGACCTAGGTGTCAGCTTTACTACAGTCAAGGCAGCATGGCAAGTCCTGGGACAGCTTGTCCTGCTTCTCCTCACTCAGATGTCTGTGTCTTGTCTTTGCTCTCCATCTCCATGCAAAACGAAGAGTACTTACATGGGAGCAGACAGTGCTGAATGCCTCCAGGCATCAGACTTGATGTGGTTGGGAATGGAAAAAGATAGGGAAAATCAAACCAGAACGCACTCCCTTGCTGTGATGAGTCTGTTCTCATGGCAAGGAAGCCGCTTTGTTGGGTAGGAATGCGCAGATGAACTCGGAGGTGCTTCCTCTGTCTATTTGTTCTGAGTGGAACGTTTGCTTTACTACTGACAATGCAGGCACAGGCTGTTGACTTTTCCAGATGTTGTCTGTCCTACTTCGAAGCTTCTTCCTGTTGTTTTAGTTGTTTGTGTGTCTGAATGGTGGATTAGATGTGCTGCTTGTTAAACAAGCAATTAAACATTGAGAGCTTTGCAATCCAGTATGTTTAATTAATGAGCTTTGCTCACTTGATGAAAAGGATGTGTACTTGACTCATTACCAGACAAGCAGAGTTGGTGCAGTAGTGAACTGTTACAATTCAAAGTGTTTACTAGTTTGTTAATATCTTTTTTCATTAAACCTTAAAAAACCACCCAAGCAGAAAATCCAGACTTCACACAACATTTGCTGGATAAACCCATTAGTAGTGCCTTGTGTATTGTCTCACCCACATTCTCCATCTCTGTGCTTTCTCCCATCGCCTCCTCTGCAAAGCTACACTGCCTTACAGCCTGGGATTAGAGTTCATTATTACTTTTAGAGCTTGCACTGCCTTGGGCCGAGGTCTGTGTTGATGTCCTGTGGTGCTGGGTGCTGTAGGAGTGCAAAAACCTCACTCAGACGAGTTCAAGTAGGGCTCATAAATACAGGCATCAGCTGTAATGCCTTGAGACACCTCTAAACTAACTGCAAGCTGGATGTGAAGCCACATTGACAGGAAACCAAGGGTGCCATGTGGATGTGCGCTGGCAACCGCAGCTCTTTAGAGAGGAGCATCTCATGATTGCGACCTCACATTGCCCTGTTGAAACCAGGGGCCCCGGGGGAAGTGTTGTGATGAGGAACTCACAGAGCTGTGATTCTCGTGACACTTCTCTGTTGTCTCCTTTGGATGCGGTTAGTTCCAGTTCCTGGGTGCAGGCAGTTCCCCTCTTCTTGCGCCCACTGCCTCATCCCTGGCACTGTGGAACCACTATGTCACATTCATTCCCAGCAAACAGCTTTACATCAAGGCTGAACCTGACCTTTCATTCTTAATACCTCTAAAGGCAAAAGAGAAAAACATGTCAGTATTCTCGACTGTATTGATGTTTGGTTGTGCACATCTTTCATCTAACAGAAGAGGTCTTAGTTCCTCACCCTGAAGCTTTCTTAGCTGGGAGATCCAAACTTGCAATAAACTCATTCTCTGGTGGAGAATTCTCTGGTTTCTTGGAGGACAAGAGTGAAAAACAGTAAAATAAAAAGAACAGAACCTAGCAATGCCAGCCACCTAACCTCATGCGAGGGACTGGGATAGCATCACAGCAAAGACATGCAGGGCCTTCCTTTACCATACACGCAGACAAACTGCTCCTCAACCATCGCTCTGGGTCACCTGGGTGGGGAACAGTGATTTAATAGTTAAAAGCAGGGCGAAAAGGTGGGTTCATTAAGTTACTAATAAAAACCCCCAAACCCTGCAGAAATCCAGTGAGATGCTTGTCCCAGCTATTGCACAGGTATTTCTTGGCTCCCACAATCCTAACTCTGGCTGTTACAAGCAGCATCATTGGTATGTGGCAAGAGCGGGGGATTTGCTCCATGCTGAGGACCAAGGAGGCTTCCTAGAGCTGTCTCTGCCTCATCCAGAAATAGAGCGGAGCCTCACAGCTCACAGCAGGGAATCATGGCCCATACACAGACCTGGTTTGCTATTTCTGCTTGCTCAGCTGTCTCACACAGACACTGAAGACAGACTAGAAACAAGTGCAAGCATCACTGGAGAAAAAGAGTTGGAAGTGCAAAGCTCTGCTAACAGAAATGTTCCTCTCTCTGGGCTCTTTAACTCATATTAACCTGCTAGATTTGAGATTTAAAAAGGGAAATAACACATTTCAGGTCCCCAAAATGAGTGGAATGGACAGTATAAAAATTAGGGAAGGCTCGCTTTCCATCTGTAATAAAAAGCAGTTTAAAGTTAATAGACCCACTAACACATACATGGCTTCTTAGACTATTACAATTTGCATCTGAATTGGCTCTTTGACATGCTTCTGGTCACTGAGCCACAGCAGATCCACTTGCTGGATCACATTTTGGCAGAGATTGGGGTGTATGCATGGAAAGCAGAACCGATCCCATGTCATTTATGAGACATCTCTGGGTTTACCTGGCAGCCAGTGTTCCCAGCTCTGGAGAGCGCCTGGCAGGACAAAAGGACAGGTCTGCAGCTCAGGGTTTCGTAGATGGGGTGTCTTTAGTCCAGCTTTTTATTGGAAGTTCTGCCTGGTTTGCAGGGTGCTTTTCTTTGCCTGGCTTACAGGAAAATCAAGTTCAGACACATGGATTTCTTCTGTTACGACTCTTGCCAGCAGATCTGTACCTTTCAGGCTGGGTGGGTGATGCTTTTCTTTGCTGCTCACTAGAGGGGTACCATCCAGCAGGAGAACCATTATCAGGCACTTGACATCCTTCAACAAGTCATTGTCCCTTTGTGCCTTTAATTATGGATAAGTGCCCACTGGAGAAGGCCTAGGGAGACACAGCAGGAGGGAGATGTTCCACAGTTTTCCTTAACAACCTGCATGGACCAACAAGGAGCAAGGAGACTGTAAGGAAGAAGCCTCTCTGCGTTAGATAACAGCATGTATGTGTGCTCAGGTGAACATGCAAACTGCTTCCCCAGGGTGGTTATCAATTTCAAGCCTTTGCAAGCTCAAAGTTGCCTGGGACTGTGTTGGTGGCGATGCTGGCTCCTGCTCTGCCAGGGATGCCACTGTTCCCATAGCAACTCACCAGCTCCCGTTTTAGTCTTTCCCTTCCCTTTGATCAGACAAGATAATTCCCAGATACAGAGCCAGTGAACAGTGCCCAGGTGGGGCACAGTTTGCATTAGCACTTCTTTAGGTACTTACCCACTGTTGGAGGCTGTTGCAACCTCCATCCCTCATCCTCCTCTGCTGAGAGCACTTCACCTCCCAGCAGGGAAGGTTTCCAGCCCACCCAGTGCTCCCGGGTGGCAGGAGAAAAGGCAGGACTCTGCAAAGCTCCTGCACACCCATGCCCTGGAGAAGGCTGTGTCCATGGGCCATGAAGTCTATAGCACCATAGCTCGTGTTTGGAATTTTTCTGTGTCTCGCCAAGGCTCCACCCAGCAGTTACCGCTGTACAGTGAGCCCTCAGACCCCAGCAGCTATGATCCCTGGGAAATACCCTATTTCCCGGGATGCAGCGACCCACCATCTCTACAGCAAGGCAAGACAGCCCCTCTGCTCTCCTCACCCTGGTACTGGTGGGTGCAAAGGGATTAGAACTGCACTCTTAGTTTGGAAGAGCAGGTAGAAACACACGGGAATCTAAGATTTCTTTTAATCAGACTATGGACAGGATGGTGCTTTTTAAACCACTCTGTTCAGCTTCCTTTGTACTCCTGCAGCACTCTTTCTGTTGAGTGATGACTGCAGGAGAAGGCCAAGTAGGAACACTAACAGTCCAAGAGGCATGGTTCTGTTAAAACCCTCCCTTATTGCAGCCACTGATTTGAATGACTTAGATGCATGCTCTGCTCTTCCCCTACAGTTGGCCATGGGCAGAGCGAGGGCGATCGTATGGTTGTCTCAGATTTCCACGTCTTCATCAGGGACAGCTTGCAGCACATTGATCTCATGAAGAAAGAGCACCCCGAGCTGCCCATTCTCATCCTGGGGCACTCCATGGTAAGCACCATCCCCTATCCCTCCCACAGCACCAGGACACGTGCCATAGCATGGGGGTATTTTTGTGGATGGCAGGAAGTAAAGAACTCAGCCCACAGCAGGAAGAACAAAGCCACAAGGACCTTCCCTTCCGCTTCATTCACTGCCTGCCTTGCCAGCTTGCCTTACCCCACGAGATCCCTCTGGAGTACAGTCAATCCTTAGCTTTTCTACCCAGATCATGGTCCTAATTAGTGCCATTTGCAACAATGGGCCTATTTTTTAATAGGACCCTTCATTCACATGGGGTATATGCTAAGCCCCACCACATCCCTGCAGCATTAGGCTTCTCCTTTCATTTTACCCAGTAACCAGGAGGTTAAGCCTTCCAAAGCTCTGTGAGCAGCTAGGGGATGAAACACGAAAATACCCTGTAGCCTCAATTCTATTCAACAGCCTAAGAGGAAAATGTACGAGGGATTAGGGCTGCAAAAACAAAGGCACTGATTTGGTGAACAGATCTGAAGTCTGCTTCTGACAGCACGGGCCAAATCCCTTTATTCAAGCTAGCAGTATTCCCACTGATGTCGTTGATCCGCTCTCCCTGCCTTCCCAAAGGAGAAGAAAATGAATGAGTACTTTGGGATTCAGCCCATGCTCAGATAAACAAGTGTTCTTGCAAGGCATGGCATGCTCCGAGGTGCTCACTGGGCTCCAAAGCCGTGCTAACAAGGAGCTTATTTCCCAGCGAGGTCTCTGGGATGCTTCTCACCGCCACTGCAGTTAACAAGCCCCTGGTTCTCCGGCAGTGTGGAAGTTCACCAACATTCCCCCTGGCAACTATTCCTCTGCAAACTTCCCTGAGGAAGCCAGCCGGGTCCTGTCCATCCCCATCAGCCCCGTCCTCGTGCAGGAGGGCTCAGCCTGGCCAGTGCTGAGCTGTGAACCAGATGCTGGGTGCTCACTGGGCACAGCGCTGTGGGGCTGGGGACACTGAGGAGGAGAACACTGAACTAACAGTGATTAGTGAGGATTTTGGGGTGGCTTTGCTGTTGCCCAGGTTATCAGAGCCACAAGCACAGCATGAGCCTGGATCCACAGCATCACCCCAATGCAACACCATTCGATCACACTGATAGAGCCTCAACTTTTCGAGTCTTACCTGAATGACCACTTGAGACATTTCTTCTTAGTCCTTTTCACTGGGGAGGACACAAAGAATCCTATGGAGCTGATGGACATTGCATAGAGAGTTGAGTTCAGTGTGACAGGAGGGTTCATAGCATGGGAAGAGAAACCAGGTCTCTTCTCCCCCATAAAACCCAGACACCCCAGTGCCCCTACTCCTGCAGCCTTCCTCACTGACCCCAATGCACTGTCATAGGGCAGAAATAATTTGCTTGCTTGGCCTAAACCCCTTCCAGTACCAGAATTACTGTACAAAGGTGTTGACACCTGTATTGAGCTGGGGGCTGTTCCTTTGCATTGCAGGGGGGAGCCATCTCCATCCTGACAGTCAGCGAGAGACCCAGTGAGTTCTCAGGCATGCTGTTGATCTCTCCTTTAGTGGTAGCCAGCCCAGAAGTCGCCACTCCCATCAAGGTAAGAGCAAACCCGTGTTGCACATGGTCACCTCGCTCTTCCGCTGGAGAAAACACATTGAGATCTCTAGCCTTAAAATGCCAGCGCTCTGCTCCTCCTGGATGCCGATCCGGACTTCTGAGTGCTTCCCCCACTCACTTTGCAGAGGGGAAGTGAATCCTGAAGCTGCCCAGAAATAAGAACAACTTATTTAAGAGCGAGTGGGGTAGGGATGCTGCCTCGGGAGGTGGGAGCAGCCTGTGCTTTCTTCACCACACCCTGCGGCAGCCCACACGGTGCCATCCTTTCCCTTCCTCTCCTACGGCTTTCTTCCTGACTCATGCAGAGCCTGGTACAGTCGCAACACAGGCAAGTGAGGCCAAGGTTATTTTTGGTGTTTGGGGGATGACCAGTTTCTAAACACAACTAAAGCTCTTGGATCGCAGGAATCCTTCTTGAGCCTCAACGGAGGCTTCCAGCTAAAGCATCACTGCCCCAGCAGCACCCCATTCGGCTTGGTACCACAGCTGGGTCTTGCGCACATCATCTCCTTCAGTTTGCCCTTCCCCAGGGAGGCTCTGCAGGGAGCTGACCCTCGGCTCTCCCCTCCCTTCTGGAGCTTTAAAAGGATAAACAACATTCCTAAAAGGAGCTGGAAGCAAAGGGAAGGACCAGCTAAGCCAGCAGGAAGGAAAGGCATCTCATTCCCACAGGACTCATTCCTTTATCCTTTCTCCCTTGATGCTTCTCCCTTTTGTTTTAATCTACTTCTAAACTATTTCTCCTGCTTTTTATTCCCTTCGGAGAGAAAGGAACAGATTGCCTCAGTATAATCCTGTCACACCTTCTGCTGTAGCCAAAGCCATCAACTGACCTCACAAATCACTACACACGCCAAAAGGTGCTTCTGAGCCACCTCCCTCCTCCACTGAAGGAAAGGCTTTAAGACCCCTTGCTTTAAAATGGAAAGCCCTGATGAGATCTGCACCACCTGCGTGCTGATCAGTACTTCCCTTCTGAGTGCCTCCCCCTCAGTCCCACCTGCTTTTCAGAGGGAAAAAGTGAATCCTGAAGCCACCCTGCCTGGGAAATCTTGTTTAAATAGGAGTCAGAGCACCAATGGGGGATTTTAGGAGGCTGGGAGCTGCCTCTTCACAGGTAAGGCTATAGCTGACCCAGCTTAAGGGTTCCATAAGCACCCCTGTTATTCCTTACTTTGGAAAGGGAAGAATAAATATCAAGAGCAAGAAAGGAGGGTCTGAATCTGAGTGATTCACAGTGGTTCACCCTCTGCTTCTGGTCAAGGCAAGGAAAATAGGGAAAGATTTTCCTTCTTGCAGAGGAAGATGCTAAACCCTTTCTGAACTAAGGACTCACCAGTTCTCTGGGAACTGGTAGTACTGCACCAGATTGTTGCTCTATGTCGGCAGAGAAAATCCCAGTCCCTAACTGAAGTATTACTGAGGTGTTCATACGGTCCCTTTCCTAGCGAGCCTCTCACACGCAGTAATACGAGTGCACGCTGAGCTGCTTTCTCTTTCAAATCTGTTGCTGCACCTCAAAACTGATAAAAAATTAATTCTCCTTTAGAATATCCCTGCTCTGTCAAATTTAGTTGGAATCAGAACCGGGGTTGCAAAGGTATTTGCAGGAGGAAGGCATGAAACAGGCAGAGTATTCCCGTGTAAGCCCCGTTTTCCCATAAATCACATAAAACACTTGTGTGCTGTTTCTTCCTCTGAAAGCCAAACCCTGTTTTCGTTGGTGTTTGTTCCTCTGAGGCACAAAGGCTTTGGTTTTCCCTTGGAACTGGTCTGATCCTCGGCCCTGGGCCATTTCCCAAGGATCATTGCATTCATCCCTTTGCTGGGGAAGTTTCCAGCTGAGCAAGAATTTACCTTGGCCGAAACAAACGAGGGCTCAAGGCAACAATAACAGCAGCCAGATCCACACTGAATCCTTCAGTCTGCCCGAGAAACACCTTCCCTCTGCCCCACCAGCCCAGCCTACGTGCAGGCAAATCAGATTCTGCTCTTTGCAGAGCACAGTCTCATCAGTGCCCTGTGTCTGGATTAGAAACATCCAGTTGCAAATCCAATTGGAGAGAGAGCTTGCTGCCTTCCCCTTTTTCATTGAGCTGTGGAAGAAACAGCAGTGTCTACACTGTGCATCGTGTACCATTAGTTAAACTAACACAAAAAGTCATGAAGTCAGCTTGAAGTTCCACTTCCAGCCAAGGGGCACGTATTCCCAAACCTCCTTGTGAGTCTTTATTGCTTTTCCCTCCCCAATGACTTTGACTTCAACCTTGCTTTATTCCTTTAATATCATAATTACTCTGTCATCTATCATCTGTGATCTGAAATGTCAGGGACTGCTTCAGAAGTGATTGCACATCAGCAGAAGCAGAGACCATGTGTGACAGCCTCCCTGCAAGCGGGAGCTGGGAGGGAAGGGCCATAAAACAGACCAGCAAACACTAATGGTGTATTTTATGACCAAAGTGCTGATCACTTAATTAAAGACAGCATTCAAGGATCAGAGCAGAACCTGGTAGCAACGTGCTTGTAGTGCTATTGAAACAAAGGGCCTTACCCTTTCTTCTGCCAGTGGTTCCCAGCATGCCAAAGGCTTTTGTTGCGTTCCCAGGAGACAAGTGAGCTCTGGATTTCCTTAGCCACTGCAGGCACATTTTGCTGCTGTTTATTTACAGGCTCCCCAGTGAATATGCTTATCAAGAAGACCGCAGCCTAGGCAACTACTGCAAATCACACCAAGCATCACTTATGCGCTGCAGCCTGAAATCAGAGCAGGGGCAGCGAGGAAAGGGCAATAAAACAACAAATCCGAGCCCTTCCGAGGGCTGGAAATGGCTTTTTCCTATCCAAGTGCTTAACCGAGGCCTTGGAGAAGTTACCTTGAGAAAGAGAAAAAGGCAAAGCACCTGAAGTACACTTTCTCCTTAAGATGCTTTAAGCATAGGGCAGATCTTTCTCCAGCACCAGTTGACCTCCGTGCTGATTCCCACGAGCCCAGGGCCTCGCCCTCTCTCTTCCCCCTCTTGCTCTAACAAGCCCTTTAACTGCTTTGCTTTCCTCTCCCGCAGGTTTTCGCAGCGAAAGTGCTCAACTTGGTTCTCCCAAACCTGTCTCTGGGATCCATAGATCCAAACGCAATATCCCGGAACAAGAAAGAGGTGAGAACCTTAATGCCATTGAAAGTCACTGCGTGGTTGGTGTCTTGTCCAAAACCACCCCAACCCAACAAGTGTTTTACTACTGCATGAAGGCAAGATCTGTGCTGGTGCAGCAAGGTGAAACACCTCTGAAGTCAGTGGCACTGACTGCACACAGGAGAAAACTGGGGCGATCGCTATTGCAGCCTTCAGTTTGCCTTGCACCCAACTCTGGGTACGAGACATAACAGCAACCTGTGCTATGGCTGTGGTTTAAAGCACATAGGATCCAGGTTTGTCTCTGCTGCACCACCACCGCTCACCGCAGTGGCAAACCCCAACTCTTCCAGGAACTAGGACATGTTGGGGTAATGTTAGGAATCACCACAGCAACCACTGGCGAGTTTATCATACACACTGTTGTGTTGTCTTCCTACCTAAATATTTGCTGCTGCTTCCTCTGCTCTGTGATGCTCCAAGTCTCAAGAGCTTCCTTTGAGCATTGTTTTCCCTCTGCCCTTCCCACAGATCAAGGAAAGCCTTTTGCAGTGCATAAAAACATAGGTCTGCTTCATTAGAGTCTGCTTATAATGGAGCAGCCTTCAAAATGAGACAATAAACCCTCCTTGCTGTGCTGCCTCCACACCTACACCTGTATACACGGCTGGCAGCAGCGTGGGTTGTGAGGTAAAGCACTGTCCTGACCATCTTCAAACACAAGGGTTTGGGGCTCCAGCTATTACTGAGGACATCACAGCATCTCGGGGTCCTCTGGCTGCCTCCAACACACACTCCACCCTCCTCCTGCACTCAAGACGCGCAGCTTCAAAGCACACCATGTGCTGGAAACATCCATTATTTACGTGTCAAGCACATTCTGCCGCCAGACCAACTTTCTGTTCTCTAGAAATATTTTTTGGGACATCATCCAAGAATTTCCTGATGAATTTGTGTTCCCAGCAGGCTGTCCTCGGGCTGCAGGGACTGAAGCACAGGATGCTATGGAGATGTTTGTTTGATCTGCTTGCTGTAGCAAGAGACACAAACAGAGCAAGAAGCAGCCTTTAAACCCCAGTCCTGTTATTCCAAGGAGGAATAACATCACAGGGGTGGGAACCCCTTAGGATGAGGCTGCAATTACTTGATAAGGAGTTTATTGCCCTGCAAAATGCAAAGGGAAGATGCATACCCTAAGCAGGGGAATGTAATGCAGCAGGAGCCCTGACGGTTGCTTCTGTCTTAGCATTACAGAAAGAGAAGCTGTTGTGATAACCCCTGCAGAGCCTTCGCTGCAGTTCATAGCTTGCAGGATATAAAACCCATTCCCCATCGTTCCTTTTTTCCCCAGCAAGCTTCTGCTTTGCACTCGCCCCATGCCCATCAACACTGACAAGGATTTCTGTTCATCCACTGGCAACAGGATACTCCCCATCAGCCCTGATCCTTCCGGGTTGACACAGGGTTATTATTTTTCCCCTTCCCATCATCTACACCAAAGTGTTTGCCATTAAAGCCATTCCCCCTTGTCCTCTTGCTGTCCCTACCTGTCCTTCTGCCACCCTGACGCTCATCTCACAGGGAGGTGGATGCAGAATGCACCCCAAAGCCTTTCTGGCTTCTCGGTGGGACCCGGCAGGTGATGCTGCGCATGTTTGCGCTGTGCTACATGTCCCTGGGGTGGCCTCGTGGGTGCCCTCCCTCCCGTGGTCCCCCTGGGACAGGCACAGGCAGCAAGAGAGCCCCAATGTGCTGCGGGGAGGGAGGGAGGGAGGAGCCGGCTGCGGCTCGCCTATAAATAACCACATCTGCCGGGGCCGGGGGAGCGCGGAGGCTGCGCCAGCGCCAGCCCCGCATTGGAGCGTGTTGGCAGCGCCCGTGCGGGCCGGCCCCGAGCCGTGCACAAGTGTTTACCGTGCCTGGTCCTGCGGCGGTGGGGCCGAGCCGCCCGCGGGCTGCTTCACTGCCCACATCGGAGCATCATTTCCTGCCTTGGTGCCTGGAGGGGATCCCTCAGCACAAGAGCCCTTTGCAGTCAGATGTGTCAGTGCCTGTAGGTGTAGGCACGCTCCAGGATGAGGACCTGGAGAACATCAGCCTATGCAGTACCACGGTCTGAAGAGCCCTCTGCAGAAGAGATGTCATGTTCGAGCGACAGAGGGACATGGCAGAGGGTTAAAACACAGGCAGGTGCCCCCATGGGAACAGTCTATGACACTGATCGTTTGCCTGCAGAAAGGGCTTTGGCTTGAATGTTTTCCAGTGATGGAAGAGAGAAACACACAGCAAGGAGCAAGCCAGGTTGTGTGAGCAGCTCTGGGTAGCCGCAGGAAGACCCTGACCTTGACTTTGAAGGCAGGATGTCCTGACAGAGCAGGAAATGCCTGTCCAAGCGCAGGGAAGAGCCTCCTCACTGCCCGGCTTTGTCTTCCCTGCATGAAATATTGCTAACCTCAACTTACCTTTGTCGCTGCCAGATGGAGTCCTACACATCTGATCCTTTGGTCTACCACGGTGGCATGAAGGTCTCCTTCGTCATCCAGCTGATGAATGCCATTGCCAGAATTGAGCGAGCTCTGCCCAAGCTGACTTTGCCCATCCTGGTGCTACACGGCTCTTCCGACAAGCTCTGCGACATCAAAGGGTCCTATTTCCTGATGGAAACAGTGCAAAGTCAGGACAAAACGCTCAAGGTCAGCTGGGTTTCTTGGGTTTTAGGGTACTGTCATGTCAGTGTTGGCCTGAGCCTCATGGCACTGAGGGGAGGGGAGCCTGGAGGCAAAGCAGGGCTGATGCACTGGTGAGCCCAATTACAGCCCTTCCTGGGCACCTTTCCACCAGCCACAGCCAGGCTGTGACCCTAACACCTGAGCCAGCAGTGATTGTGTGCCTTGGGCATGAGGCATCTTGGTGTACAAATAGAGCCAGGCTCATAGGCAGCTAAAGTGCTGACCCCAAAAGCTCTTCTGAACAATGGCAACTGTGTGAGCACCAGCCTTACCTTGTGCTCCAGCGTCTAAAGGTACAGGGGCCCTTCCAAAGCTGCACAACAAAAGGCACTTCACATCTGCTCAAGAGAGCCACATCTGATTAACCAATTGTTGGCACATGAATGAGCCTGAAAGAGAGACAGAGAGAGCAGGGGCAAGCTTTTGTCATTGCAAACATAACTGGACATGAAAAGAGTAAAATCGCACAAGGCATGATGGGAACATCCCCATTGTCCTTTAAATCCAAGGGCATGATAAGGATTTCCTCCTCCTTAGTGGGATAAGAAGCAAGAAATGGATGGGGCTGGGACGTGCAGCTAACGGGCAGCAGGGTGCTGGGTAATGCTCGGATGTCGAGCGACAACGCTGATGCTTTCCTGCACCACCAGCAGCATCTCTTCGTTCCATAACCTGCTCCACTTGGGAGAAAACCCTGCTGAGGTGTGATCAAGACATGCTGGACCTGTGGGTGCTGATGAGAGGGAACTTAAGGCTGCCTTGTTCATGCAGATGACTTTCGCCTGTGCTAATCCCTGCTGTCTCCCTGTTGCAGGTCTATGAGGAAGCCTACCATGCCCTCCACAAAGAGCTGCCCGAGGTCTCTACCTCTGTCTTCACAGAAATACTAACGTGGATTAGCCAGAAGGTCTCGGCAGCTGGGGAAGCCAGCCAGGCTTGAGAGCAATGGGGTTTGCAGCTCTCACTGGGGTTTTCTGGGAGTAGATGCTTGTCTTAATAGAAGTCTCTCTGCAGAAGACCTACAGTGGAGGGACTCTTGGGATGCTCTATCATGCACAGCTAAGGGAGGGTGGGGGGAGAGGCACAGGGTGGAGCATCATCTGCTGATGTAAATGGCCATGGGCCTAATCTGGAGGACAATGGATGCTGTGGGAGCAGCGCTCGGAGCTTCCCAGGTTGGGTGACTACCGAAATGCTCCTCACCCATCAACCTTCCCCCACCACTTCCCTTTCTCTGCTTGCGCTGGGTGACAGGGGTGCATTTATACTGCAATAACTTTTGCTATGTTAAAGAAGTCACCATCTTCCACTTCATGGTTTGATTCCAGGTGCATAAAGTCCCTTCCCCATCCCCACCATCCAGTACCTTAAAAGCCATGGTCCTTGAGAGGAGAGCAGCACCCAAGGTGCTGGGTCACGAGGAGAGGCTGGAGTGGGAGCTGATGGCTCCCTGAAGGTGAAAGGCTGCTTTCCAAGGTTGGATCCCTTTGGATGCTGCCTTTACCAGGAGCCCAAAGGCAGCCTCCCCACCGCCCTGCACGTCCTCTGCAAGTTTGCACTGGGGAAAGGCATTAAACAGCTCCTTTGTTTTAATGATCAGGGCAGGATTCCAGGGGGGAGAGGAGGAATGTGGGATTAACCCCACTTGGCACATTCAAAACCCAGGCTTTTCCCCATGCCAGACCTCGTCTCCTCTGCACAATGAACTATTCTGTAAATACTTCATGGGGCTGCTTTTTCTCCCATTTTCCCTTTCTTTTTCCTCCCCCCTTTTCTTTTGGAATGAATCACTTGCGCTACTGAAACTGAAAGAGCAAAGTCAAAGTTATGAGAGAATAGAGTAATATAATATATGATGTATATAGAGCTGGGAAGGAATGAGAGGAGTCGAAAGAAAGAGTTAATTGTTCTTTCTCTTGGCAAGGAATAATGTTGTCCTAGCAGGACCCAATACTTTCACCATAACTTTACAGTCATAATCTGTTGTTTTCCTTCATCAGTTGGAAAACGTCCTGAAAATAATGCTGGAGAGAAGCGCAGAGCAGCTGGTGGGTAGGGATTAGCAATGGGTGTCCTCATGGTCCACTGGTTTAGCAGGAGCTCCACTGCAGGAGCAGAGATCCCATCCAAGCTCATCCCCATCTCCTCCTGAGCAGCACAGCCCCCTCTGGGGCAGATCACTGATCCCTTCAGCAAGGTGGGGAGCTGGAGGCAGAGCATAGAGCATCCACCCAACATCTGCCTTGCTGCACTGGGGGCATCCGGGGACACTGGTGTATGAGCTGCCACAGAGGAGCTTGTGGACTGGTCCAGGGGTGCAGAGAAGCCAAATCCTAGAGCTGCCTGTGGTCACAGCAGGGTGAAGGGAAAGGCTTTAGACTCAGTTTATGGAGCAGATACAGCACAAGCTGCGCGGTGATCATGGTGTGACTGTGCTGGCCAGTTTGTCCAGGGTGATGGCCCTAAGTATGAATACACTTCTTGGCACTGGCCAAAGGGAAGGGGTTTAACCCGTGCCTCTCCCTCCAGTTCTGCAAGAAGAAGATGCCTGTGAATGTTGCACTAAGAGAGTGGGGCATCTCCCAGTGACAAACCAGCCCCTTGTTGCCTTCCCTGGCAGCCTGGATCCATCAGCGTGTCCTGAGCTGCATCCCCAGGGCTGGATCCCACCTGCGACAGTGTCAGGGCATCACCCACCTTTTATCCCTTTGAAACCAGTTCTGGATAGAGTCAGGAGAGGGACCTCTGTGCAATAACAGTCAGGGCTCAGGTCCAGCAGCATGGATGGATTAAGGATGCGTGGATGCAGGTTATGTCCTTGGAATTGCCCTAAGGGAAGTTACAGGTTGATCCAGGCACTTTCCCACTTGTATTTTCTTGTCTCTAAAGAGAGAAATGAGCTGTAATTCCCCCAGAAACACCAGCTTTTGATTCAAATATGATTCCAGTGCAATCAGCTGCTCTCACCAGCCACTGGTGACACTGGCTGTGGGCAGGAGGCAATGCAGGTCCCCTGCTCCACATCGTCCAGCAGCCTGGCTTGATGCACCTCCTTTTCCCTGGGCAAGATCCCTGCTTGCCAGATGCTGCTGGGGAAAGATGGCAGGAAGAGGAGCACTGTAAGTGGTGATGAAGTGGTGATAAACCTCACCTGCTCCTTCAGCTGGAAAGGGAACCAAGTAGGCGTGATCCAGCGGTGACAGGCGCTGCGGGGGTAGCAGCGGGATGAGGATGGGATTCCTGAAAGCACTTTTCCAGGGGAAGTCGGGGGGAGTAAATCAGTGCCCACGCTCTCCACATCCCTTCCGAGCCGACAAGCACTTTGTAGGGGGGAGGGAAGCGACCCTCCACAGGAAGGTCAGAGCCCGTCTACTCCCTCCAGCCTGGCTTCAGGCAGAGGGAAGCCGGTGGTCAGTGCCTTGCTCAAACGTGTCCTCTCCCCCAGGAAACATCCGCAGCTCAGACACATACAGGAGAACCAGAAGGAAACCCATTAGGTTGATGTGGGGAAGGCTTCTCCCTCTGCCCGGCTGAGCTCAGGGGAAGCTCTTTGGAAACCAGGTTAATAAGCAACAAGCTGAAAGAACAGCGAGGTCCAAACAAGCCCCAAGGCACAGCAGGGGCTGTTGCAACCCTCAGCTGAAGAGTTACCTTCTGAGGACATTAGCACAGGGAAACCCACCCAGAGGTAGCTCTCGCTGCTGTTGCTGACCCCTTCCCTGCCTATAAGCCACTTTATATTGACCCTCTTTGGTTTCCCCATGCCCCAGAGGGATTCTCCCTTCTCTGACCTGATTAGCATGGAGCAGAGCTGCTGCCAAGGGAACTGTGCTCACTGTTCCCAAGGGCAGGCGCCATCCGCAGGGAGCACAGCCGGCCTTACGAATGATGCTGTGCGGACCCACCTGCCTTTGAGAAGAGGTGGCACCCATGACTGAGCAATAGCAACGTTAACTACTGTACATATCACCTCTGCAGCACTGGGACCCTTCCCCACTGCCCAAACCCATCACTCTTTCTATCTAGCCTGTTCTTTTTATACCACTCACCTTAGCACACTGCCAGCACAGACCCACGGAGATGGCATTTACTTTGCCAAGTGATTTCTGAGCTTGTCTCTCTCGTCCCATCGTGTTCCAGTTCAATAAATTACATTTATATATATATACATATATAAAAACATATATACATACACATGTATTTTCAATGGCAAAAAAAACCATATACAAGTTTAGGATTCTTAAAGGAATACAATGTATATTGCAACTAATAATAAAGTTATGTTTTCTGAACAGAGGCTTGCTTTGCTTTGCTAAATTATAGCTGACTTTAAAACCCCAAATCAGCGATAGCTGATTTGATATAATATAATCATATAAATAGATATAATATATTATAATATATAATATATATAAAATATATAATATATAATATAATCATCTATATAAATATATATAATCTGCATCACAGGGGGATGGAGATGAAGGGTCGTGTAAGTACCACCATCAGAGACCACCACTACTGCACCCTGTGCTGCAGCCTGACCACAGCCACTGATGCTCACCCTAAAAAGTGGGTGTACAGAGCAGTTGTTTTCTCTTCTCTCCACACTTTAGCACAAGTCTCCTTGGGGCACAGAGGCTCTCCCAGCTTGTCAAGGGATGCTCTCTTTCTGCATCCGATGTGGAGCTACCACTGACCTTCCCTCTGCTTCTCCTTATTAAAGCAAACAGCCACATCTATGAGCAAACAGCACAGAGCCCACAGCTCCCAACAGGAGCAGCCAAAACACCGGCCTTCCCCTGGCCACCGCTTGGGAGGGAGAGACAGACACAGGATTAATCCCCCTTCCCTCCGGAGGAAGCTCTTCAGTAGATGGAAACGCTCCAGGAATCCAGATGAAAAACAATTCCTAAGGGATCAAGGCAGAGCTCTGATGGATTGCACGGGACGTGCTGATGTCTGACCAAGGGAACTTGGCTGGGGGAGCTGAGGGGAGGGTGGGATGTCCCGCATGGAAAACACTTGTAAGAGCACACAGAGATGAGGACGGCAGAGGAAGCAACGGCAGCGCTGGTGCAGGGGATGCGCAGGACCCTTCCTACACTGACACAGCGACCAAACACAAGCAAACCCCTGCAGAGCGATGCAAACCCTGCTGCGAGGCAGGGCCCAGGAGGAGCAGAGCTCCCGGGGCCAGCACCCCTCCCATCAGAGCCATCTCACCCGTTCAGCTGCAAAGCCATGCGATGGCAGCAGCAGCGGCATCGCTGTCCTGGGGCCAAACTCAGCGCAGGAGGCAGCCACCATCGGAACCAACAGCCCTGGTTCCCCACCCAGAGAAAACAAACCCGTTCTCCCCCCGCGCTGGGCTGCGGGGTCAGCCCCGTGCTGCAGCAACAGCAACAGGAGCCGGTCCTCAGCACAGGGCAGCCCTTGTGTCTGCTGCACCAAAAGCCCCAGCCGCGCTCAGCTTCCAAGCCTCACGCTGAGCACTGCTAACACCGAGTCCCCTCTTCCTACCCTGTACATCCCATGCTATGGCTGCTCAGCACCAAAACCCACCCTTGTGTGACCGGAGGGTCCTGGATCCGCAGGGAACGCTGAATGTGGCACACAAGACCGATGGATGAGCCCCCATTACCGCAGCCAGCACCATGAGCACTGCCGCAGCACAGCAAGAGAACGGGTTTCCCTTGTGTCCTCTCAAACCTGGAAGGCTGCAGATTAATTGCATGTGGGATTGGAAATCAGGAAACAGCAACACCATCTCCCCTGGTCTTGGGGAGGGAAGCAGCCATCACTCAGAAGTAGGGTGGACAGAGCCAGCGCCTTGGGCAGCTTCTGCACCCGATGGGCACTGGGACCAGAGGTGCAGCACAGCAGAAAACCCTCACTGGACAACGCACCTGAAGCATTTTCAGCTTCTCAAAGAGCCTTTGGGAAAGGCAAAGACACTGAAGTTACCGCCAACAAACTTGATTTAAAACTCCTGGATACTGTTCAGGTTTAGCCCCAGGGAGGAGGGGGGCGGAAGGATGCTAAAGAGCAGATTGCTACCTCCCATTATGGAAGCAAGCTTAATAGAATTCATAGAAATATTGCTGTTTCTGCTGTGCTGTGCCAAGAATGTGTTAGAATAAAACCTTCTGAGCAGAAGGGAGAGATATAATGTCATCTTAGCCCTGATATGGAAGAGCAGCCTTCATCTCCTAAAGCAGATCTCCAGGAGCGGTACCCAACGCCTCTATTTGCCTTCCCTTCCAAGGAGGTCCCTGGCTCACACAGCTCATCCCTGCCACAGCCTTGCACGAACGGCACTGGGATGCCCCTGCTTGCAAAGGAGTGCTAAGATAAAACAATTCAGAGGGAAGCATTTCTTCTTACGGGGGTTTTAGTGACATCCCAGTGCCAGACAGCCCGGCGCAGTTTCCTCCGTGAGAAAGCTGCACCAAGTTGCTTTGCATCGCTTTTAACAGCCCTACCCTAGCCCGTGAAACAGCCCATCTGGCCACGCCACAGCACTGCTTCACCTCCCTCTTTCCCAGCCCACCAAAGTGACAGCCTTGTGCTTTGCCATGGCAGCAGAGCAGGAGAGACCCACTGGCAGAGAGCTGCAGCCAGGAGGGAGCAGATCTCACTTCCCAAGCCTGCTCCATCCCCTTAAACTCGCTCTGCTGGCAGCAGCAGGAGGGACAGGAAAGCTCTCACACAGTTCTCAGAGCTTATTTTGGGAGCCGAGCAGCCAGACCCTTGGGACCAGAGCTCTCCGCATGGCACTGATCCTCTGCCAAGGCTTTCTTTAGTCTCCTGTAATGGCCTTCAAACCTTGCCCTGAACTTACAGGCTTACAAAGCAGACAACCTCCACCAGGTCATAGAACCCCAGCCTGGTTTGGGTTGGAAGGGACCTTAAAGCTCCTCCAGCTCCAACCCTGCCATGGGCAGAGACACCTTCCATTAGAGCAGCTTGCTCCAAGCCCCTGTGTCCAACCTGGTCTGGAGCACTGCCAGGGATGGGGCAGCCACAGCTTCACCACCCTCATAGATGCTGATCAAACGTAGCTTGATGCTTGCAGCTATACTTTGGCCTTAAGGGTCTGCATGCCCATAGCTGCACTCAAATGCAGCTGCTGTCCAACAGCCTGCCTCTCTGCAGCCTTTGCCTTGGTTATCACCAATAACCCACCCCAATTTCCAACCTAAAACCCTAGAAACCATCTGCAACCCTAGAAAATGAGTTCTCTGCCCTTCTCCCTCAGCACTTCCTCACAGCAGGTTGCAACCCTGGCATCTTCATTCCAAACAGGCCCCAGCACTGACAAACGGCCTCTCTTACCTTAATAACCACGTTATGTCCGATCTGCTTTAGCTTGGAAGGTAAAACAAAACCCTGCTCTGCCCGCAAAGCCCCTGTGAGCAGAGGACCGAGCCGAGCCCATGTGTCCCATCACCAGCCCCAGCTTGGCTCCTCATCCCTGCCTGCGCTGGGCTTTGCCAGGCTGCCCACAGCAGGAGAGAACAAGTCAGTGTCACCCTACAGCGGCTGTGAGCTGCTGTTGGGATGGTGCCATCTCCACTTTGGCCATGACTGTGCCAAGAGGCACAGCTCAGACCTCTTGAAGATGCTCACCATGTACTCCAGCCTCTCACAATGCGACGGTGCTCACTGTCGGTGCTGTTTGTTGAGTCCCAAAAGCCCGAAGAGAGCTTCAACTTTTCCTATCCCTGACCCTCTCTTTAGCACCATCAGTCATTCGGATCCTATTGAGAAACAGCATCTGAAAATGGCATGTTCCTGCATGGAGCCATAGTGACAAGCTTGAGCCTCGTCCCCTGCATGCCAGTCACACCACAAAGCCAATAGCAGATGGCCAAAGTAGTGTTCGCCACCAAAACTATTGCAGACATACAAGAAAGCAGGAGAGAAAACAAGTGTCTGTGCCCTCAGAGAGCAGAGGGACCGGGCAGGCAGTGCAGCACTCAGGGCTGGGGAGGAGACACAGGCTCCAGAGGCTCTGTGAGTGCACTGAGCAAGTCAGAGTGAAGAACAGAGGGTCAGGAACCTCCACCCTGCGATGCAGTGTGCAGTCAGCAATGACAGAGGCACAGGGGATGACAGAGGACTTACCTGTCAGGGGCTGCCCAGAGCCCCTTCCAAGAGCAACATCACCTCCCTGGCATGGAACGGAGCAATCCTGGGGGAATGGGGCCAGGAAAAACACGTGGGTGCATTACAGCCATGTTCTGGCAGCACTGCACAACAGGTCACCAGGAGGAGAGCAGAGCCACGCTCTCCTCCCTGCTGCAATCCCAGCTCTGCAGCCTGGGTGCAGGAAAACACACCAAAGGAGCCCAACGAGACCTGGAAATGAAGCCATGTCGGTTGGTAACAGAGAGGCCACAGCAGAACAGCTATAGTGAAATATACTGTTTTATTGCTGCACACATGCTTACACATCTCCCCTTAAATATAATGTTGCTCTGATAAATTTTACAATCTTCTGAATTCAGCAAGTGAGAAGCGGTGAATAAAAGGGGCAGAGGCAAGAGAACACAGAGAGGACATCGGCCACAGAAGGAAAAATCAGGTTTTTATCTCGTGATCAGGTTATTTGCAGGGAGAACAAAGTGGATTCAGATCTGAGGTTTGACCTGGCTCATTTCCATTAGAGCGTGCCTGCATGCTGCCCATCTGCTGAGCATGCCTGGATAGCCCTGCTTTGCCAAGAGGGACTGGGGGGGGGTCAAGGGACCCCGAGTAATTGGACAATGTGAGGGGCCTCACAGATGTGACCATTAAGTGCACGCAGGCAGACGGGCTCCTGCCTGCAGCGCACGTGGAGCTGTGCTATGGGAGGCAGAGCAAAGGCCACCCTGACCTTTCCTCCCATGTGCTCCACATGGGAATGGAATTACTCAGGAGCAGCCACATGGAAAATACTTCCCAGCACCACTGCCCCTCCTCTGCCTTCCTCCTGCTTTGCCCACTACCAATGTCCATTTGCCTGAGCAGCTGAGGCATCTGCAGAGAGAAGCATTAGCACATTCCTTGGTAATCCCATTTCTGCAGCTTGTTCAGTGCAAGCAGAAGGCAAAGGCCACGTTCTGGCCCCTGGTGGCTCCGTGCAAGCCTTGTGCAGGGCTGTCACCACCACTGCTGTGCAAAGCCAATGCTAAGATGTCAGATGAGGAATTTACGCAGGAGAAGCGGAGGGGATGTGATAAACTAAACATCCTGCTTATGTTCAGGGTCATCTTCAGCCACGTAGGGAGGAGCAATGCAGGGGAACTGAACCAGCTGGGTTAAGCTGTCGGTTTCTGCAGCAGGCTTTCATAAGCCTGACACTCACTGAGCACAAAACCAGTTCTGCTTTCACCACAATATATGGGACTTCATATAAAAGCGTTTTCAATAGCCCTTCCCCTCCTCAAGCTTACTGAGATGTCTTTATCGGTTCAAGTCGCACTGGGCTCTTTGGTGGTCCTGTCAAAGCCACACTGAGCTCAGGGATGGACGTGGAGGTACATTCCCCAAATCACACAGCAAATGCACAGCTCCTCTCCATGTCACCACCCTGAGCAGAAGCAGTTTTGCTCTACCACCACGGACAAAAGGAAAGGGAGAAGTGCTGCTCCCCAGAAGAAGGTGTTTCCTTCCCCTTTAGGAAGGAAAAGGGTGCTCTCCCTTCAGTAGGAGCAGCTACTGATGTGGGCTGAGCTTTGGGAGCTACCTCTGAAGGGGAGAACAAAAACCCAGACCCAAACCAAACCCAAACCAGACACGCACATGTCTAGGTATAATAAATTAAAAAGAAACCATGCTTGAAAGTGGATGGGAAGGAGGACAAAGAGGGGGAATAGGGACACTGAGAGATGCTCTTGCACTCTGAGCCAACCCGGCGGGGCTCCGCAGGCTGCAATGACCGGCAGGGTTTGCATACATCAGCACTCAAGCCCTATACTGGCCAGGAGGTTTTCCAGAGCTTCAAGTTTCTGGTTGGCTTCCTCGATGGCACTGTAAGTCTGCACGTTGCTGGTGACGTGGAAGCGGATGTCATCAACCAGAGGAATGGAGTCAGTCTCCTGCCGCTCCTCCACAGCCTCTGCATTCTCCTTCACTGCAGCCACAAAGTCCTCTGACTCCACCAGCTGGGTGAGGTGGACAAGAGAAGAACAGAAGACAGGTAAAGGGATGCAGAGGGTTGGGGTAATGGGCTCAGCCACTGATGAGCGATCCCACAGAAGAAAAGGGAAGGCTAAAGGCACATGGAGAGACAAATCTTTCTATGTTTCCTATGGATGCTGCTTGGAGATGCATCCTGCCATTAAACTTCAGGAAGCAATAACAGCCCAAGAATAAATGGTCACAGCCATGAGCAATCTGCACCTCCAACAGTGCACTGTAAAACTCTCTAACTAAGCATCCATAGTTTTGGTACTGAGGAACACGGATATACACAATGTTCCCTAACAGGAACCAGGAGATGCTGTCAGACACTTTGGGATGTCTCCCACAGGCAAGACAGCAGATGCTTGTGCCCAGTTTAGAACCAGGAGCCACCAATGACTCTATCCCCACCATGGCTCTCAGCACCAGCACCACCAGCAGATCACAGCAAGGCAGCTGCTCTGTTCTGTACCCAACCTGACAGAATCAGGGCACCCAGGAATGATTTTGCATCCAGGTCCCCAGGAGCATGTGGTGTGCGGAAGAGTGAGAGGCAGCTTCCATCTATGCCACTGAACCGTGCCGGGGCGCAGCAGGTTGCTGAGCCCTGCTCTGTGCTACACACGCTGCCAAATCCCTCTCTGTAGCCATCATCAATGCATCTCCACAAGGTGCTGGCAGCTGCTGATGTCTGAACAGCTGGGGCAGCTCCATTTGCACCAACTCCCTCAGGAAGGCACACTGCCAAAGTGGGGTCCAAGGGCTCCCACTCAGGCAGGGGAAGCCAGGGGAACACACAAGCCAAGCCCCACCTTGGATATTCATCAACTTTCAAACCAAACCCCTTTTACAGAAGCCAGAATCCGGGTGTATGCTGATGTGTCTGTCATCTCCTCGCTATACACTGAACACAAACCAGCCCCAGAATCATTTCCTTTGCTGTTTTCACATGCCAAAAGTAACTTCACACCTTTGAAGCTGCAGGTGAACATGCTACATTCCCAGGTGAACTGTACATGCCATTTATAAAGACCTGTCTCAGGATAAAAACACCCCATAGTTTCTAGTCTATACTTCTCTATGGCAACTTTCTCCACAAGTCTGAAACTTCAAGCTATAACCACTCGGGGTAACACTTAAATAGAGGGGCATAAGGAAAGCTTCAGTGTTAGATTCATTCCTTCTGGCTCTTCAACAGCCAAATTTCGCCTGTGGAAACCCTTACTGTTCGATTTGTCCTCTTGGAGGAGAGTGGAGATCACATCGACTTCTCCTTCCCATAGCACAATGCCAGGAAGAACTGTCCCCAGCAAACCCCAAAAACCATTTCCTGCACACAGCAACCCTGCACACCCCATTTGCTCCCCCAGGCTGTAGCTGGTGTATTCAGGCAACACCATTGCTGCTCTGGACACAGTGGCTGAAGGCTCAGTGAAAGGCACTGTCCACAGGGATGTGCTTGTCATCAGCATCAGGCTTACTGCAGGGACATCAGGTATTGCTGCACTCCTCATCCTCTGTCCTAACTCACCATCTGCTTTGCTACTGAACCGCTGCTCTTCTTCAGGAAGCGCATTAAACCACTTATTACAGACCAAAGTACAACCATTAAATCTGTTGTATCTATGCGAAAATGTTAACTGTGCTCTTAGATTTATGGGCACATGTGCCAAATGCAGTGGGGGGTGTCTGCGGTACCTTCTCGATGATCTTTGCCATGTATTCCGTGCACTGGTCCTCCAGCCGGGTGAGCTGGAACAGCTTTGCAATCCTCCAGATGCTGACAACGTTGTCCTCATCGAGGATCTGAGCCAAAGTCCTGCCACACAGGCGCTTGAGCCCGGGCAGCAGGTACATGTCTGCCACACACAGCACATCATAGGCGTTTTCCGGGGACAGCTAGAATGGAAAGGGGAGATTTACCACCCCGTCCTGAACACTTCACTTGTCTCTGATGAGCTCCTGTGTTTTAGCAGAGATGCCCTAAAGTGGTGTTTGCCCATTACTGGACAAGCGTTAACAGCACTATGAGAGAAAGGAGCTCATTCTTTCAGGTTCAGGTCTTCTATCAGCTATCACAGAGGAGTTTAAAACGCTGCCGAGGCAGCTTGCTCAGCATGAAGCAAGACATTTGCCACGCTGCAGCTGACCCCTCAAGTGAAGCACAAAGCGATGCTGACACACTGAAGTGCACCTGAAAGCTGGCTGCTAAAGCATGCTCAGTGTAGCACTGGAAAGAAGTAGCTTTTACCAGAGGTACTGAGAGCCCTTCAAAGAGACAAACAGAGCAGCCTGACAGAACAGAGCACCTTGTTCCCACTGGGACTTCTCCTCCCATTTGGTACTGCTGTACTTCCTCAAGCTGGCTCTGCTAACAGCCCCCCCGGCATGGGGATACATCCAAGGACAGAAAACTGCATCCTAAATAAACTACAGGTGAGGCCCAAGTAGGTAAGGAACAGACTCTGCAAGTCAAACACTACTGAAGCTTTAACAGGCATTCAAATGGAACTAAATTCATGCACCAGATGCTCAAGCTTACACTGCTGGGAATAGCCTTTAACATTTTCAGGCTCTTGAGCTAAAGAACGACCCTCCCATTTCCCTCTTGGGTACTTTTGTTCCTTGCAACTGATCCGAGGATAAAAAAAATGCTGCAGAGAACATTGGAGACACCACCTCCAGCTTCACTCTTCCCCCTGGCTGGGCAAATCCTATTTTAGTCAGCCATCTGCGTCGCTAACCTGGAACTAGAGCCTCTCTCTGCACAGTTCTGTTCTTGCTAATGGGAGTTGCAAAGAGCACAGATACCCACAACCCTTTTAACAGGGAATCTGCAGGATGCAGCATACCCTGGCTGTGGAGAAGGCAAGATCCATCCCTCGTATTTAGAGACCAAGCCATGCTGGTCTGGTTGAAGGAATGGTAACTCTCGTGCAGTGTGATCCACTGCCCTGATAACTGCTCAGCAGCAAACCCACTGCTGCCCAGAGCTACACATGTGGTTGCTCACTGACAACTGCACAACGCTGATTATTTCTTCCCCTACAGCTGCTCACAGATGTTTGGAGAGACTCCCCCCAGCAAATGTTCAGCTGTGCAGAAGGATGCACGATGCAAGGGAGGCTTGCCATGACCGCTGTAGAGCCACAGTTGTGTGACAAAGCTCTTGGGGTTATCAATCAAGTGCTGCTTTGTCCTTTCATAAGCTCCCGGATCCTCACGAGTTGGAGGGGTTTGAGTCAGCAGCATCGATGGTGGCAGCTCCCAGCTGCTTGATCAACCTGGCAAACATCCCTCCAAAGCTCCCCTTGAGCCCACACAAGTATTCTGATCAGAAACTTCTCTTTCTGCCTAGAACCGTTTCTGTCCTCTGCACACACTGTTCTCTCCTACTGTAAACACTGTCCCTGTTACATAGGAGAGGCATGAAAACCCTTTGGAAAAAGGAATGTGGAACTGGGAGTGCTGACACTTGGCTGGAGAAACCCAGAGCAGGGAGAACACTCCACGTGTAAGTGTGGAACTTGAGCTCTATTCCTGTTTCCCTGACTATTTCTCCTGGTAGTTTCCATGACAGATGAACTCTGCAGAAGCTCATATCTTGGCTGCTCAGTCTGAAATCCAAGCTATGCACCAGTCTGCACAGGAAGCATATGAGCAAGACGCTTTCAACTTTTACACTCTTGGTCTGTCCCCCTGCTCCAAGCCCAGCCAGGGCAGCTGAGGCACCCCTTAGGAAGGATGTTTTCCAAGCAGCCATCCCTTTCCTTGAGCCATCATGAGGAGCGCAGGCAGACTGGAGAGGTGCAAGGGAACAAGGTGAAGCTGCAGCGCAGCCACAAGGTCAGGAGGATCTTCACAACCCAACAGGCTGCTTTCCCTCCCTGCTTGCCCTTTCAGCCTGCAGCCGAGGGAAGAGTGCAGAGAAGTGAGGCATCTGCTCCTTGGCATACCCATGGCAATCCTGCCCTTGCTGGCTGCTAAATGCACCTCTCCCGACCACACATTCCCTGCTGCTACCCAGAGGTGAACAGACCAACAGAAACAAGGTCACAACTGTGTGCTCTGTCTGTCTGTGGCACCTAACCCAGAGCACAGATGCTGCTTGGGAGCTGTGACACTGGAGGGTGCAGTGTCTCTATCACTGCCCTAATGCCAGAACGTGTTCTGGTATCTTGGAGCTGGACCTGCTGAAAGCCACAAACCCAAAGCAGGAAGCTGAGATTTGCTGCACCTCCCATTAGGCTAAAACCTAGGTGGGTTAGGGACATTACTGCTTGTGATCCTGAGCACAGCAAGGCAATGGTCTCCCAGTGGAACCTTTGCCCACCCCAGCAATAAACAACAGTGAAAATAATGACTTGCTACAAATGGAAAAGTGGGCAGTGATGCCAAGAGTAAAGCAGCAGAATGTCTCAGCCTTTCCACATCTCCAAATGGGTTCAACCTGCCATCTACTGGCAGCACCTCATCCTTCCACGGAGCCCAAGGTTACCTGCAAAGCCCTGCATTTATCACGCCAACGGGCAACGTGCAACCTAATTTCCAAATCTTTACTAGGGGATGAAAGCCTAGGGATTTGCTTCCCGAATGTGATGCACATAAACTGCATCCCTGCCTGGCTCCTAGCAAGTCCCAGAGACAGAAGTGAGGTAGCAGAGGTGGGCAATGGATTCAGGAAACACCACACACACCCCGCACCCAATGCTGTAGGAACACACTGCTGTGACCAGCTCCAGAATGAACCAGCACAAGAGGCAAGGCTCCACGGCTGGCCTCACCTCTGTATCATCACTGTAGATGTAGTAGAGGACCCGGATGAAGATGTCCTCTGAGATGCTGTGCAGAGTCACCACAGGGATGCTGGGCTGTGTCTGCAGCTCCTCGCTCTCACTGAAATGGTCTTCAAGAAGGGCTTTGAAATAATCACTGCGACCACAGAAAAAAGCCTGCAGAGGGAAGAAAGACCAAAACACCATCATTTTCACTGCCCCAAACCAGAGAGCACTGCCAACCAGCTGCCACAGCAGCCAAGAGGTATTCTGGAGGTTCAGGCTCTGTCACTCACATTCTCCCTACATTTTGAAGCTACAGCCCCAACATTTTTCCACACCTTATTTCTCTCCATGCCTACCCTCAGAACCACTTTGTTAACTGAAGAGATTAGCGAGTAGTGTGGCATTAGGGCAGGAGTTTGAGTTGAGCTTAGATCTCAAAATCCATTCTTATTGCTATTTACTTGCATATCAAACATTCCCTCCTCCAGACACTGAACCCTCATGCCAGCAGCAGGAGACCTTGCAGCTGTGAACACTGTAGCTGAATCCATAAACTCATCTCCTCACTTCTGCAAGCAAGGCAGGCTTTGCTGTTCAGTTAAATGCTTTAAATACAGTTCCCAGCTGCAATAAGACTTTGGGTTTTCCAGTAGATGAGGCAATGCTGCTTCTGCAGAATGCATCCAGCACTGGATGGGCAGTGATGGGTAGAGTGGGCTCACAGCAAAAGTGAGGAGAATGAAGGAGAGCACAAGCACATACCTTATGGCACAAGAAGTTGTAATCTGCCACCCGGAAGCATACATCGGGACAACTGTTGAAGTTGTCGGTGCTGTCGAACGGCAGCTCCCCAAAACCAACCTAGGAAGAGAAAACAGAAGACCTGCCCTTGAACATTAATGCTTTAAACACACTCAGGGCCCACGCTGGACTTCTTGGTCTTCCCAGAAGCAACCATCCATCTGCTCCCTCAGCACAGAGCTGCTCTGAACACAGCTTTTGGTGTGAAATCCTTGCACTGCTGATAGAGATATTCCTGGTACAAGCTACAGCTGCCTCCCTCATCCATGGGAACTCCCTGACCCTCCATACCCCCCTGGAAAGCATTTCTGTGCCACCTAAGAAGGCAGACAAAAGTTGCCTCCACATGGTTACTTCATGTGGTGGGTACCATGAGCATACTACAGCTTCGGACTAGCCCTTTACTGTGTAGCTGGACAGGTGGATGTGTAACGCATAGATTCCATAGGTGTATAGGCCAGTTTCAAATGGTTTGCCTCCCATTACTGCCTCACTTGAAGAATCCAACGTTTCTAAAGCACATTTTCAGTTTCTGAGCTGATTTGCAGCCAAAGACAGTGTTGCTGCAGTATTAATACCCTGGAGAAATGATTTTAACACCAACACACCTCCTCCCAGTCCCACATGCCAATAGAAAAATAGCTCTGTTGGCCTTACGCTGTTTTAAAGCGACACCTCCGAAGATTTGCACTTCCACCTTATCCTATGTAGAGGGTAACTCAATGTGAAAGTTTCTATCTGCAGTTATGTAAGCAAGGCAATCTCTGGGAACCAAAGTTTCCCCGGTTCCTGTTTTCCAAGCACGTGCCCCTGAGCTGAGCTGTTTATTACCCCGGACTCGCATCCAGGAAAGTTACATCCCAAAACCCCATGGCTGACTGTGAAGACCAGTTTTCCAACCTAAGCACCACTCCCAACAGGCCCGCCTGTCTCCTGAATTACAAACTCCTTCAGGCTCAAATTCCTGCTTCCAGCCTCGCCGGTCCCTGCTCTGATGCTGAGGTTTACAAGGTCATTTCCATCTCCTGCTACAAAAGCAGGTTCATGTCTTTGTCTCCCCTATTCAGCATGAAGTGGCTTTGCAGAATGTTCCCTTGTACTCCCCTTTAAAGTCTCAACTACTTCTACTCTCCTCCCATGATGTTTGAGGGATTTAATCTCCCTTTCAGGGTCTCCCTACAGAAAACTGGCTCAGTCCTCTCCCCCCGTTTCAGACAACCTCCTCAGCATCCCTCTGCCCAGGCAAAGCACAGCTGTCAAAGTCAAGTATGTTGCCCAGGAAGCACAACACAGTCAAGCCTGGGAGGTGCAAACACATCCACAACTCATTCACCATACAGAAATATTCTCTATAGCATAAGACTGCTTGAACGTCCACAGGATGCTCCAAGCCGTCACATGTGGAGGACAAAGCCTGTGCTGCTACCAATTTACTATTAGCACTTAAATGGAAACGTTGCTGAAGGCAAAAGCACACAAACCTAATCAGCGGCAGCAATTTGTACCTTGGCCAGATGATCTCAGCAAGAAAGCTGTAAATAAATGACAACACAAAATACTGGGCTGAGTGATCCGAGAGCAGATCACCAGCCCCTAACCACATGCAAGTGGATTGGATAATAGCAACAAATGGAAGAGTGTTGGAAATGGTTCAGTTAATCTGCCTCTGCCAAATGGGCAAAGCAAAGCACAGCATGGCTGCCACGGACAAGCACATAGCACAGAGATAGGAGGGAACCCATCTACTTGCTTCAGACTGTTCTTGTTGTGCATGACAAGATTTAGCTTTGCCCCAGAAGTGACAAATGGTCACGTTGTTTTGCAGGCCCACCAAAGCCAATAGAGATGGAGAGAAGAGGATTTCACAGCAAACCCTAATCCTTTTAAGTCTGATTTCCTCTTGGTTTGGAAAATAAGATTTCAGTTAAATGGTAATGAAAAACCAGCTACAAGGAAAGAATGTGCCAAGAGTCTCATGTTCTGGAAGCCCTGGAGTCGCTAACTCGGAGGTCACCTGGCAGACAGGCAATGGGAAGCCAGATGGGTTCTGACAGTTGCCTGGCTTTTGGTGGTGGTTGACTTCAATCTGTCACTGCTAAATTGCATTGCAACAAACCAAAGCAGCAGCTGTTGTGGGCAGAAAAACTCTGGTCATTACTGGTTTAAAACAAAGCAGAGGCAACCACTACCCTGTTAAAAACAAACACTGCAGGAGAAAGGGCTTTGAAGTATAAACAGGAATGAGAAAGAAGATACCAAGATGCTAAACATGTTTAAGAGTTCAAAGAACAGAGAGCTCTCACTTTAATGATGCACTGTGATTGAATATCCAATGGTAATTATTGTTTTCACCCCATGAAATTGGGATGTACAGAGTTTTCTGCATCATTCCAGTATCAAAGATATGCAGATCACTTGTTGACAGTGAAACAGAAAGGTGCATACATCCCACTTCACGTACTGTGGCATTCCAGGACAGGAAGAGCACAGAATGTCTCTAGCTGAATTCTGGAAATGCTGGCTTTTACCCAAAGCTGAATACCTGTTTTGTTTCCCTTGAGAGCAGGGTGTTTGCACATGACTATTCAGTTATCCCTGACATTTCAGGCTCCATGCTTTGTATGGCATCAACCCCTGTTAGAGTGAGGATGTGCGATCCCTCTGCCCCAGAACAAAGAGCCTAATTCACAGAACTAACAATCTACAAGCACTAGGATGAGCTATAAATGGCAACAGGATTAAGAGCTTTGTTCATCTATCATTTGTAAGTTGATAACAACAATAAAAAGACCTAGAGAGAGAAAAACTGGAATCTTGCAGAGTTTATCAGGTTTAAGCAAAGCACCCATGTTTGTGCATAGCACATTGCTATGAACAGTCATGGGCCCGTGTCCTCCTCACCTTTCCAGCCCTAACAAGCCTCGTGCTGCTGTAACTGCCTTTGTTCTCATCTATAAACATAGCCAGGAAGCCACAGCTCAGAGGCATTCATACTGAAAGCCACAAATAAATGCAGTTATTTGGGGGGAGGCAGGTTATGTAGGAAAGATTTCTGCATTGGTAGATGGACACTTGATGGATTAAAACTCCCTCTCTAAGTTCTCAGTACTCTGGAAATGTATCTGCCAAGCACAAAACATGCTGGCTTATTACAGGTGAGGAACCTTACCCATGCGCACACACACACTGCACCAGGCACGTCGATTCAGCAGGGGACAAAAAGCAGAAGGCAATAAACTTTGCTACATCACTCAGTCATACAACCTCTGGGCACAGCAGCCACCTAAAATGAGCTCATGTTATTAAACTCAGTGGTTGGTATGAGAAAGAGGGAACAAAGGACAGACATAAAGGCAAAGAGAATCTGCTGACATCACAGAAAACAACAGATGCAGGGAGAATGAAAACTACCAATATTTGTCCTGTTCTCCTGCAACTGGGAGCAAAGATCCACATATAGGAGCCAATTAATACTACTGATGGCATTTTAACATAGTGATCATCAACCTGCGGTCTGGGGGCTCTTCCTAAGAGTCAACAAGATGCAGGTATGAAAAGCAAATCTATTGCCAGTGAAGTTAAATTTGCTTCAGAGGGACTCAACTTCTGCTGGCAGCACTGTCAGGGTTCGGAAGCACCTCTCCACTGCTGCTGTCAGCTCCTAGCAAGCAAGCCCAGCAAGCCATCTGCCCTCTTTATGCTCCTTCAGGTACCAACGCCTGCTGATTACACGTTTCTGATACTCAAGCTGGATGGTAGAGAAGGCAAAAACAGCCGGGGGCAACTCTGTCCCACTGCAGTCAATGGGGAAATCCCCACCAACCACATGGCAAGGGTTTTGCTTACCAAGATCCCTGCTGGGGAAAACTCCAAGGAAAAAGACTGGCACCGACTGCCTCATTAAACACCATTAGAGCACTTCCAAGCAACAAAAGGCTTTCGGCATTTGGAGCACTAGCAAACAGGCAAGCACTAAGCTCCAATGGGGAGAACTGAACAGAGGTGAACACGTATGGCAGCCCCACAGAGACCAGAAGCAGTAGAAGTGGTCCCTACCCGCAGCTTGGCTGGCAGGGCGCAGTCTGCTAGGAGAGCCAGATCTTCCTGCAGCCGGCAGTTACCTGTGGGCTCAATCGTCAGCACTTTCACACAGGTCCCTGGCTTGGAAGAGACTGGAAGAAGCAAAAAAAACAGAAGAGCAGAGATGCCTGAATTCCTCCACAAACATTCTCTCCCATTTAGAGAAAAGACCCTCCAGGAAAACATCAATATCATCACTCTTTGGCTTTGCTGCAAAATACACGCCAGTTATTCTTTGTTAGGTACCAAGTTCTGTGCACCCGCGTCTGTCCTCTCCTCTCTACCTGTAGACCTCCAAAGCACAAAGATCCCCAAACCACCTGGACTCCTGAGTGTGCCCGTGCTCTCTGCCAACATTAAATAAGCATCACTACCACCAAAGAGATGAAATACACCACACGGAGGCAGCAACTTTGATTGCATTTCTCAGACCTAGGGTGTCTTCCTCTCTTGCCCCACACAATTCAACAGCCAATAAAGGGGAAGTAAACCACAAAATCACACTTCTCTGGTCTCGCTATGACCAAAGCTGCTGGGGAGCTCATTGAAGCCATCCCCACTAACATCAAATGAGCAGCAGGCCGAAGCACACCCAGCTTATCCTCTTCCGGCCACATCCCTCCTGCAGCCCACCGCCTCAGATCTGTTTCAGCTCAGCATGCTTTGGGGTGAGGACTAGAGCATGTAAGACGTTCAGGAGTCCTTGGCATGTAGGGAAGCACGTGAAAGAACATGGAGCACCACTGGAAAATACAATGTTGTGGCGATGAAGCCTGGAGATGCTGTTGGGAGCCACTCAGAGTTAACTCTCCAGAACAAGAGTTAAGCAGCCCCACGCTGAAGCACTCAGAGGAGTTTGACAGGCACGATTCACTGCATTCAAACCCCTGGCAGGTGAATCACGCCACCTGGAGACCTCATTCTGCTGACATTTTGCTCAGCATTACACGAGCTCCATCAGATGACTCTGGTGCGCCGTGGGCGAAACAGGACCACAATGTGCCACTGGAGTTCTCCACCCCCTCCTCCATGCTCCTGCTGCACCCTGCGGATATGTCACCACTGAACCTCAAACAGGCTGGATATCCTAGGGAGATACTGGAAAGGGAAGGGTACCAATACAAGACAGGCAGGCACATCATTCCGACACGTAGTGCTACACCAGCAAGGAGACGGGCTGCTCCATTGGCACTGAACGCTACTTTCAGCCTGAGGACTTCCAGGGTAAGCCAAGAGGAGACCTGGCACCAGCACAAACAACACTTTGTGTGAGCCCTGTCCCCTTACAGACCAGCATGAGAGAAGGAATTTTCTCCCTGTGCAACCAGACATTCTTTATGGCAGAGAGAATCACTTCTATCTGTGTAGCACCTATTGTAACAGTCACCAAAGCAGCCAGGCTCTGAAGGCACTAACGGACCCAGCAGCAAAGGGAAAGAGTTCTTGGGATCTACAAAGCAGCCGTGCCCTTACTCAATGACATGAACGAACAGTGATTTGTCCGAGAAGCAAATCTCCCAGGAGACATTGCAGACATTGCAGCTCTTGGGTTCAAGAGCACAGCATTTGGTATCGCAACCTGCAGAACATTTGTTTGCAAACACCTCTAAAGGAAGGACTGTGGTTTAACCTGGACAAACCCTGTCTGAGCAATTCCAAACACCACAAGAGCTTCTTCTTGTTACAGCACTATATAAACACGAGGGGCAATATGCAAGCACTCCCACTGAAGTCCATCTCAGGTGCAACAGAAGGCACTGGGCCATCCTCATCAGGGTTTCCTGAACTACTCTCTGCCACGCCAAGATCCCAAGTGCTTTTGAAATGCTGATTAACTCTAGATAATGAGATTGCAGAGGCTGCAATTATCCACTGGAGCTGCACGGGCTTGAGCTCATGTTGGTTTATTAGGCATGTTTCAAGTTTATAATGCAGATGCAAGACACGACCCTGCTCTGCAGACCTTAATCAGATGATGTCTATGGCACAGAAAGCACTTGAACAAGCAGAGATTCCTAACGCACTAGAAGGAAAAGCAATGCTTCGTCAAGCGCTGGCCACAACGTGATCTAAGGTCTCTCCCAGTTTTTAACATCTATAACTGTTAGATGTATAACTTTCTGGAGAATCAAGTTTTCCTCCCTTCCACGTGAGATTTGACAAGAGAAACGTGTTAAACTGTTTACAGACCTCTCAGCAGTTCTGTCTATTCATTTGTATCCAACCTGTCATCAGTGAAAGTCAAGCCTAGTATTTCCATCAGTGCTTTAACCACCCATTGATCATGTCTTCTGTTAGGCCTCAGAAATGAAGAACAACTCGTCACTCCAAAGAACACAGAAATTGCACTACTTGGCCAGTGCCATCCAGGAAGTCTCCATTACATTCCCGAGTGAAGCTTGTACCTGAAACTCCCAACCTGAAACGTTCCTTCACCATTTCCACTGTTAAACCCCACCAAGAAGTCAGCTTTTTGCAGTTCACAAGTTTAACCACTAGACTTCATGATGCTTAAGTAGTCCATGACACATTACACGATGGCTTCAGACAGCTAGCAAGCTGTCCACCTTGTTTTCCTCCCACAATCTAATATGAGGTTTTAACTTGATGTATTAAGGTGGAATGGGTACCTCCAGGGCCTCAGCTACATCCTGGGCGAAAAAGATACCAAGGGAAAAAAAGGGGGAGGGAAATACCTCCTCCATCTCACTGCATTTCCCTGATATCAAAAGATGCCACAAGATAAATCTGATACCCGATTATCTAAGTAACTTTTATTTCCTATTCATGGTATTTACCACCACTCCCTTGTCCACCATTTATTTAATACACAAACTGGTATCTTACACTATTTATAGCAAGAAACAAAGAAATGCATTTCTAATCTCTTCAGATGCACATTTACATGTGTGTTTACATGGCTGAGGAAAGACTCAGGATGCAGCTCCCACTGGGACTTGCACTCTGGTCTACATGAAACAGCTGTACAGTGGTAGCCTGTACACCACCAAACACGCCTAAGGGGAGACATACGCATGGTAGTATCTTCCAAGTGATTTGCAGATTAGGAATTTCTTAAGCCAGAATTATTGTCTCTATTTGTTAAGCTTTGCAACTTCAGGAGGATGAATAATCAGAACTCACTGTTCAGATGGGAAAAGTGCCATAGCTACACTCTTACCTGTTGTATCAAGGAAGAAGATGCTATTGACTTTGAAGCTACAGACCAGACTTTCTTCTCAGGCCTAAATTAACTTGACTGAAGGAGTTAACTCAGCGTGAAATGAGAGTCAGATGTTTTCTGCCTGGAGGTTTTGTTCCCAGATGATTATTTCTACTGACTAACACTGCCTTGCCCTACTGGGGCTGTTTTGAACTACAGAGATGGATAATAAACTCCAACTGCTGGTCTTCATGCAATAAGCTGATGTCATGATTAGATCACAAGCTCTTTGGATAACAAAAAGCCCTTAAATAGAGAATTGTGTCATTTAAGGTTTGGCCCATACATGTGTTATAAATATACACGTGCTTACAGAAATACTCCCGTATTTCAAGTGATATATTTCTCTCTGCATCCATTTTGAGCCAATTATCAAACATTTTACTTTGGTTACGGGTCAAATAAATGCAGAACAGGACTTGAAACTGTACATACTTCATCTCCCCAGGGATTTAAACAAGCTCTCTGCTGAAAGGCACTTCCCAACATACCCCACAGCGCTCCACTGAATGGCTGGCAAGCACAGCAAAGCCCTGCTGCTACGGCTGCTCTGCTGCAATGAAAACATGCACTGTAAATAATAAACACGCATGTGTCAGAAACCACTACAGCTGCCCTACAGAGAGCCAGGACTCAAAACCAGCATGTAAACATGGGAACGCCACAAGAGGATCATTCTCTGGAAGCCCCAAGGGCATCGTCACACTTTGCTCTTTGTCCCCAAAAGGGCACCACGGGCACAGCAGAGGAAACAGACATTAAAATGCTTACCAAATTCATAGACTTTTTTGCATTTGGTCTCCAAATCATCAATGAGGTCCTGCAGCCGGCACTGCTTGGCTAGCCTCTTGCAGTCATTTACATACTCTACGTCGATATCGAGACGCCCTGCCAAGAAGAAACCAGCTCTTTAAACACATCACTTGAGTGTAAAGATGGCAAAGATTAAGGACTGAAGACCTGACGGCACAGAAATTCAGTAGTTGGAGACATTGCCTCACTTTTCAGCATCCAGTTACAGCTCAGCCCAAGAAGCTAAGACCTGGTACCCCACCACCCACCGCTCTGATGAGTCTCAGTTTAATTCACATTCCCACTTCCCAGCTTCATTCAAGAGGCCTTGAATTTCATTCATTCAAAGATCGAGCAGGCTTTATACAGAAGACGTTTAATTCCCTCAGAAGATTAAAACTAACAGCACGACAGCAGCATGCATGGCTGCTGCTACCTGGCTTTGGTGACAGCAGACTTCACACTCGCAAGCTGCCATCCCAGAATGTTTTACCATCACTGAAAAGGTGGCAAGGAACATTACTGAGAACACTGGACTGGGGAAGGAGAACCTTGAAGATAAAGTTATTTTCTGGCACCACCTCCTGGCCTGAGAGAGTTCAGCACTTAGCATGTCTGCAATGCAACACTGGCATTTTCATTGAAGGTTTAGGATCGAATTCTGCTCCGAAGCATTAGAAAGCAGCCAAAGTGTTCAGCACACACTCTCAGTCTGCCAGACTTAAATGTTCTGCATGGGAAGCTGGCTTTTCACCACCTCAGGGGATTGCTATCCCAGATGACAGATTTAGCTTCCTTAAGTTAATACATTCTCACACCCATCCAACCACAACCTAAGCTGATTTTGTTTTAATTGACTGCAGTTATTGGCGGTAAAACAACTGGCAAAAGGTACAAACACCGTATAAGAGCTGGGGATTACTCACATCCTCCCCTTGTCCCAGCAGAGAGGATGGTGGTGACTCTGACACACAAACACTGCGAGCCTGGGCCACCCAAACAGTGCTATGGCAGAGGCACCCACGGTCCCCTACCAGCCATGCATGCATACACGAGAGAGCAAGTCACATACCTGTGTATAGATACTGCAGAAGAGAGCCGAAGGCTGCTGGATTAATCTAAAAGAAACCAAGAAAAAGTTCCCTTTAGAATTCCCAGAAACTTTATACCAAGCTTGAAACTTGCCTGATACAAACAGAAACATTTAAATAGCAACTCACACACTGCACCCCATTTCCTTGCTCCTAGTGTGACTAATGCTGCCGCTCCACCTGGCTCACACAGCTCCTTAAATGCACCAGGTGATACTAATCCATGTGCCCTGGGGGACGAGACCTGACTAATGGAGATGCTCCAAAGACACAGCTGAAATATGGCCTCTGTAAAATCCAGTCTTTCCCTAGTCACAAGCACCTCTTCTTAATTTGAGATGGAAGATGTGTTCTTGCGCAAAGAGAAAGGAGAGACATTAAGCAACATCCTGAGAAACTGGAAGTATGCTTGTCACGAGTGGTTTGGCAAAGTCACAATCAAGCTATAGAAACATATGCCAGAGTACTGGTGATTAATGGATGAAATGCACTTATGGCCTATTGAGTTCTTGCGGCAAAGGCAACAAAAGGGACTCAATTAGCACCAATTATGGAGGTGGTGTCTTCACCACAGACCACCTGTCCCCCAGGAATCAGACAGACCCAACTCATCCCACAGAGGAGTCATGACACACCTGGCACATGGTCACAGCTACCTGCTGCTGCCGTTAAGACACGGTTCAGCCCATGACAGAGGGAACAAAGGGGAAGTCACAATCTACAGCCTTCTGTTATCTGAGCAAGATGCTATTTTATGGCATGAAGTCCTTCCACAAGCCCCTTTGCTTGACTAGGGCCATTCTGAGCTCCAGGAGCTATTCACTGTGGAAGTGAACCCTCAAACTGCCCTTCCTACTCACTTCTCTCACCCAGGTGAGACAGGAAAAGAAAGGGAAGAGCTGGGGAGAAGAGAGGGGGAAAAGCAGAGCCTTGCTCACCAGTGGATGCTTCAACACTATCATGTTCTTCCCCTTCCATTTGGTCTCAAACATCTCTGCAAAGTAGGCGCTGCGAGCGCTGAGGATGCAGCGGTGGGCGCAGAAGGATTTGCCATGAACAATGAAAACGATGTCGCTCTGGTAACCCTGCTCCAGCAGCCTGTGAGGAACACAGAGGGGAAACGCACTGCAGAATGAGAAAGGAGCACGGAGCAACGCGTGTGGGGGACATGGTGCAATGAAGTCTAAATGAACAAACACTTCTTGGCACTGCAGTCTCCCTCTGCCCAGTCAGAGGCCAGTACAAGGATGGGTACCTCACATAAACTGGAATCTCTCACTTCCTCCAATGACTCAAGTTTTGTTAGTGCAAGAATCATAGAATAGTTTGGGCTGGAAAGGACCTTAAGCTCATCCAGTTCCAACCCCCTACCATGGGCAGGGACACCTCACACTAAACCATGCAACCCAAGGCTCTGTCCAACCTGGCCTTGAACACCACCAGCGATGGAGCATTCACAGCTTCCCTGGGCAACCCATTCCAGTGCCTCACCCTTACAGGAAAGAATCCCTTCCTCATATCTAATCTAAACTTCCCCTGTTTAAGTCTGAACCCGTTACCTCTTGTCCTATCACTACAGTTCCTCATGAAGAGTCCCTCCCCAGCATCCCTATAGGCCCCCTTCAGATACTGGAAGGCTGCTCTGAGGTCTCCACGCAGCAAGAGGGAGACTGGAGAATGAAACCTGCCTTAAGTGAACACCAGAACACAGGGAAGATTTGAAAGCAGAACTACTTGCCCTCAAACACGACTCTGAAGGTTAATTCTGCTTTTCAATTAGCAGATGATAAAAAGCCTGACAGAAGGCCACACTTTGAAAAAGAATTACCCCATTACAAAGCAAGATGCAACTTCCCTGCGCTGCCAGTGCGCACATTTTAACCACACAGCAAATAGGAGAGGACTTGAAGTCATCCACCCTCGGAAGGATGTTACAAGCACGAAATGCTGGCTATTACCACATCAAGAGATGAAGCCTTGTTCATGTTTGCATGCTCACCCACTCTTCTTTAAAAGGGAAAACAACAAGATTGCTACTTCTAGAGCTAAGGAAGGATGACAGAATGTGTTGCACATGGAGCTGCCCCATGTGCTTACCGCTGCAGGAAGACATCATAGTAGTCCCTCTTCATGCACTTGGCTGTGATCTGTTTGTACTCCTTCAGCAGGCGGCGGATGGCATCACTCAAAGCTCCATAGAGGCAACGCTCCCCATCAAAGGTGTTGGCTTCACATTTTGCTCCTGCAAAATGATCACAGGAACATGCCAGCAGAGCTCAACCAAGAGTGCCTGAACGGTCACTAAGTGAGTTTAAAAGCCCTTGCGTTTCCCCGTTAAGTCCTGTTTACAAAGCAAGGCTGTTGGAAGAGTACAGGAAGGTTTTACACAGACAGCTCCTCAGGTGCAGCACAGTTCTTACATCAGCAAACTCCCAACAGCAACACCCCCTCACAAAACATCAGCTGTGACTTCAGAAAGTCACACTGCCTCGATTCATCACAGAAAGTGCCCCTGTAGCAAACAGCCTGCAAAAGGGACCATGAATGTGTTTCCAGGGCTCCCACTGCAGCTGAGATCACTTATCAGATGGTTCATTGTAACAGAAGTTCCCACAAGGCACAGCTAGAGGGATATACAATCCCCATGGAGCGAGATACTGCACCCATAACCAGGGTGCTTCTGCTCACCATTGGCCAGAAGATAGCGTACAAGCTCCTCATGTCCACAGAGGCAAGCGTAATACCTGACAACAACAAGAGAAAGACAATTAGAGATACAATAGGAAGCCAAATTCAGTGTTTGGGCACACCACAGCCCGCAGAGCTCAGAACTGAGCATCCCCCACAGAAGATGACTCCTCACGGGAGTGACAAATTGCTACCTAACAGCATAGACCCCAGCGGGACACTGAGCAGGATCTGTTCCCAGCACTCCTTGTCCTGCAAGGAGATCTCAAGGTCCCAGTCTGGGCTCAGCATCTTCTGCTGTAGCACCAGCTGCCAAATCCATCCTTGTTTTAACAGAGCGCATTCCATGGGCACTCAGCAATTCCATCGAATTCCCAAAACTACTCCTTGCTCCTTCTGTTGTCAGTCTGACTTCTGCAGGCTATGACAGCAAGAGAAGAGCTATCACAGCTATGAGATGTACAGCAAAGCCACCCCTCAAAGTCCTAGAAGCTTTGTTTCCTCTTTGACAACCTCAGCCTTTCATTATTCTCTTTCACAAGCACCTCAAGCTGTCCTGCAAACTAGGAGAATCCTGTAATGCACATTGCAACAGACAAATGTTACTTTGGGAAGTTATGCCATACACTAAATATGTCACAGGTATCTTTGCAGTTGGTACGCAGGGAGACAAAAGGCTCACTCCACCCTCCTCAGCTCCAGCATGGGGATTCCTCACTACCTACTGTGTGCTCGCAGCCTTGCCAGACCGACCGTGACCCCACAGTTACTTTGCACTCCACCAAGCAAAGCCTTCACCTGAAAAGACACCTTAGAATGCCCTGGGCTTTCAGGGTGGAAAAGGCTGATCAGGCCAAAACTAGGCTGCCTAATGCAGGTAATCTGGTCCCAAACTCATCCCCCGCTCTGAGCATCACTGCAGCAAGTGTTGGTCAGGTGGGGAGAGAAAGACACAGCAAAGCAGCAGAAAGTAACCACATCTCCCCAATAGCAGAACCCAGGATGTTCAGCAACAGTGCTGCTGGCGGCTGCTGCAGAGAGAGCCCAAGAGCTCTGAAGTCCCTCCTGCAGCGGTGTGCACTCACAGAGGGGTGCTGTCCCATTTATCACGGACGTTGATCTCCACATCTCGCTGTTCGAGAAGGTACCTGAAAGCAAAGGGAGAGCAGAATTACTCCGGCACACCTCTTTTAAAAGCTGTAGCCCTGAGGTTTACAGTAACTCCTGAAGGTGTGACAGGATCTCACATTCTGTCAGCTGCGGCTGATGTTAAGCCCTCCACTCACACAACGGCGCTCTGCAGCTCCCTGCAATCTGAAGTGGTGCATGTGGTGAAAGAGCAGAATCAAACCCACCTCCTGCTGACCCCTCACCGGGCAGCCATCACAGAAACCTGAGCACTTCAGCAGCACCTTCAGTCTCCAGCAACACTCCCAGCCGGGATGCTTACAACCCTGTGGCCAAGCCTACAGGGCCAATGCTGTGGCTTTTCCTGCCCCAAGTAACACAAGTGCCACTCCAGACTGCTCTTAACTCCTGCCATCGCCTTGTCCTGCACATTTAGGCTGCACCAAATGCTGCCAATGCTCCGTGTCAGGCACGTCCAGAAACCAGCCAGCCTGCCCGCTGTACAGCCCGTCCCCCCCCACTGCAGCACCCACCTCTCCTAAGCACAGCCAAAAGTCGCTCCCGGCTTCCACAGCCACGCTCGAGTTGTTCGGCTCCAACTCGCCCACCACATCGCTCTCCTTTCACTCCTCCCCATCTCAAACCCCAGGTCCCTCTGACCACATCCCTCGTCCCAAGCAGCTCCGCACTCAGTCCCGCGCGGTCGCTTTGTCCCTCCGCTTCGGCAGCGCTCCCGACCGCCGCGAACACACCGCGGGCGCTCGGCTCCTCCGGGATAAAGGACGGGACGGTTCTTCACGGGACAAAGCCTCCCTCCTACCCCCCGGTACCCGGAGCGGCCGTAACGCAGCCCGGTGCGCCCGGCGGTTAAAGGCAGCGGAAGGACGGCGGCCCCAGGCCCGCCCCGCTCACCGCACGCGGCTCACGTCCCCCTTCTTGCAGCTGGTGAACAGGTCGCTGGTGTCCATGGCCGGGCCGGGCCGCGGGGCCGCATTGACGCGGAAGGAGCGGCGGCACCGGGGCGGCACCGGGACGGCACCGGGACCGCGCCGGGATCGCGCCGGGCACCTGCGGAGGTAAACACGGCGGAGGGGGCAGAGCGGCCCCGCGCGGAGACGCTCTAGCGGCTCGGCGCGCGGCGCCCCCAAGCGGCTCGGAGGAGCAACTGTGGTCCAGAGGCTGGGGCGCGCGGGGGGCGCCCGGGATGAAGGGGGAATCTGCTTTGGAATGATGCTCTGCAACACACCTGATGGGGTGGAATGGTCCAGAAAGGGGGTGGGAGGGGGTTCTGGAACACATGGCACGGGGTCCAGCATCCATGTGGGATGGGATGGTGGGGACACCCACTCCAGGACACACGTGGCACAGGGATGCACGCACATGTAGAGGCTCTGCTCTGGAACAGGGGGTTGTGATGAGCCACCCTAGCAGGGAAGAGGGGTCCTGGGCTGGCCCCATGCCGATAGGGCAGAGAGCATCCACGCCAGGATGTCACCCCATGGGGATGGGATGTCACCCCATGGGGATGGGATGTCACCACACGAGGAGAACAGCTTCCCACAGCCCAGACATGAACCGAGGGACCTTGGCCAACACTGTGCTAATGGATAGGGCAGACACGAACTGCCAAGCAAAGCACGGCGCTGGGGCAGTGTTCAGCCACCCAGGAGGAGTGTTTTATTGCAAAGAAAACAAAACCACAACCCTGTCGCACCCAGGGCCAGACGCGAGTGTTTGTGAGTGTTCCCCGGCAGCAATCCCGAGCAGTGGGCAGGGCCTGCAGATGTCTGGGTCCAGCAGGAATGAGGGTGGTGGGGAGAAGGGCTGGGAGCCTGGTTGTCAGCTGGGATGAGCCCACGCAGCTCCCATGAGGAGCACACATGACAGGGATGCTGTCTCTGTCTGAGCTGCCCCAGACCCTCTGTGAAGGAAAAGTGCTCCTGCGTGGCTGCGGAGACGGGCTGGAGCGGGTGAGCTGCTGCTGCTGCTGCTGGCAGTGGCTGCGGCGGGGTCCTGCTGCGATGCTCTATGGTCATACTGCAATAATCCATATGATAACGTACCCATTTCACCCTGCATCCCTTGCCTGGAGGGATCCTTACGGCGTTCTGGAGGATGCAAAGCCCTAGCACATGACGGACTCCACATTACAGGTGCTGTTCTAGACAAGTGGGCAACAAGATCCCATCTCCTTGCTCTGCATATGAGGACACCATCACGCAAGAGCCTGGTGCAAGCCTGTCTGCTCACAGGCGAGTCCAGCCCCTCATCAATAAAGCAGGCAACAGTCCTGGGCAAGCCATAGGAATCAAATACCCAGAGAGGGGAAAAGTCGTTTTGTGTTCATCTTCTCCGTTTCCACCTCCCAGCAGCCACCAGGTGTCAGCGCGATCCAACGTTCAGCCGACGGGACCACACGGTGATGCCCCAGGAGCACAGTTCCCCAGGACTGGCTTGGCCGGGCACACCGCTCCGAGCCCAGCTTTGACAGGTTTGGTTAAAAAGAAGTGTCACTACATTACGGTGATAGAAAAGCTTCCCGTTACAAACGCTAAGACAAAGTTTCTCTTTAAATCCTCCCTGCGCAGAGCTGGAAACCCAAGCGCTGAACAACAGAGTAAGAGGGCTCCACAGTGCTCCCCAGCCTGCAGGACCAGGGTGACCCTTCCCTGCAGGGCTGGGGGAGAGGGACAACAGTGCAATCGACTTAACAAGATCTGCCTAGTGCAAAAACATGATACAGAGAAAGAAGGTAGAAAAAGTATCACCAGACTAAAGTGAAATGCGATAAACCAGTGATTTCCGGGGCTAAATGGAGATCATACAGCAGGGTGCACCCTGTCAGAGACAGCAGAAAGCTGTTTGCAGCCTCGTGACAGCCACCCTCAGACACTCTCAAGATCACCTGGATACTCTGGACACAGAAGAGAGCTCCACAGTCTCTAAGAAGCTGGAAGAGCAAATGAGGAGAGTCTGGTAGGTTATGAATAAGCCCACAAAGCCCCCTCGGTTTCTTTGAAGTTTGAGCACTTTACACCAGATCAGGAGGTGCTGAGCCCAGCACTGCTTTATCAGCACCTTGTTGTCTCTCTGATTAGTAAAGTGGAGAGAAAACAGGGCAGCAAAGTAGCTCCTGGCAACAATGGGCACCAAGGAAGTGTTTTGTGGGTGAACTGATTCACATCTATCAGTGGTGTTATTATTTTAATAGCCACTGGGCATTAAAAGCATATTTAATGAGGATTATTTGACTTAGCAACACTGATATGGTGACAGTGCCTAAGGGCCTCATTATGCTAAGTGCTATACAAACTCAAATCTGAACTCCGTGCTTTAAGGTACTCCTTGTACTGAAACAACAACTCGCATTTAATCCTGTGAGCCCCAAAGTGCCATCAACACAGCCACTGAACCTGGGCAGCTTCACTGCACAGACCCATCCCGCTCAGCAGGAGCCATCAGGATGGCCATGGACTGTCCCTCTTTATCAACTGATGGGGGGGGAGAAGGAACTCCTCTGAGCATTGCTGCAACTAACAAGATCCAAAAGCAGCTGACGATCACCATCTCCTACATAACACAGGGAAAGGTGTGGAGGCGGGATAAAACCACTGGAAATTGGAATCTGGATAGGAAACCGGAATCTGGATAGGAAACCAAAGGCTATTGTCACCTTTCATGAATCCCTAAGAGACTGACAGCAACGTGGTCCTCCATCGAGGTGATCTGTGATTCAGCTTGTATGCAAAGCGCTATGCAAAATGAACCAACAGACTGCATACCTTGACTTGAGGCACCCACACCAGGGGTGAACATGCTAAAAACATCTGTACATACAGGGATAGATTTACAGGCTCGGCATCAGGCTGCACATCTGGGGTCTTTCTGCACAAAGGTTCCCTTGAAGACCAAAGGCAAAGCTGCAGCTTGCAGTAAGCAAGCACACAGATCACCTAACAGAGGAATACTGCTGCCTTTGACCAAAGCAAGTCCCTCAATGACAGAAGAAACAATGTTCTGGGATCTCAGGCTCCACAGTAGTCCTGAATTTAGGCAGGGCTCAGAGCACAATTATGCATTCACGTGCCTTTTATTACACATCTTCAGGGAGGAGCTGGAGCCTCAATGTTGCCTGAGGCATTCCTGAGCATTGGGGACCTCTTAGATCTCACCTCATCTGAACTGGCTTTTACACTTGCTTAAATGCAGTGGTTTGAAAGATGCTACCCCGATTTACACAGGTGGGACAATAAACACCCCCCAGGCCAGGATGCTGAGAAGGAAACAAAAGGACCAGAAAATTATCTGTGTCTGACTTCTTACCTCTCTCCCTGTTTGAAACGCCTCAATAGTCTGCACTTACCTCAAAAAGACCCACTGAAACCAAACTACCCTGGAAAATAGGGGTGGACTCTAAAACTGAGACACACAGGGACGCTTTGCTGCTCATTTCACAGGCTACTGCATCAAAGAGGCATTTAAATGACCTTTCCGAGCAACTCTGGCCTAAAGCAGATTTCCAGCTGAGATGCTGCTCCACGGCACCAAATTCTCTGCGATGAGTCAAAGCAAGGGTAAAGTGCTCAAACTCTGCACACTCAGCCTGGAGCTGTGGAGCTGGGATAGGGAATGGGACTGTCTGTGGTGCGTGCGGGAAATGAGATAACAGAGGGATGCTTTCCCCAGTAGATAGAGCTCACCTCACCAGCAGCTGAGTGCTAGGGCACATCAAAGCCTCTTTTCACCTGTGGAAGGCAACCTCTGCCCAGGACCTTCACTGAGCCTTGGCTCCCGTCCACCCGGAATGCAGAGGTTTTACTGCACCTGCAGGGACTGAGCGTGATCTCAAGGTCAGGATCCGGCTGCCAGAACTCCAGCTGCACTCCCAAAGTGAATTCACCCTCAGAGCTGGACTCTTGCTGGCAGATTTGGCCTCTTCACCTTGCTTCTCAAGCCCAGCCACTCTCAGCCACTACCAGAGAGCTACAGTAAGTGCATTTAAAGGCGATGAAAGCATTGGTGCTACTGATAGGAACACACACACAGAGACCTACAAACCCACCCCTCCCGCTTCCCTCTGTTCAGTGATCCTCCTGGCTCCAAGCCTCAGGACTTCCATTGGGAAAGCTTCCCCAAAGACTTGACCTCTTCCAAGCCTTTAAGAAGTTCCTGAGAAGCCACCTGATCCCGTGGTCCATCAGTCAAGATAGGAGAGAGACAAGTGTATGTGAAGGGGTGGTTCCCTCCCTTCCTGCTCTAGAGATGCGTGTCTTCCTCAAACACATCCACGTCCTCGCTCGCCTGCTTGCTGATGAGCACATCCCAGCTCTCCGGCCCATTGATGGTGTTCCCACCATTCACGCTCGGCTTCTTCTCCTGCATTTCCGACTGGCTGTCACTGGCCACGTCCAAGGTGGGGTTGTCATGGCAGCCGTTCTCCACAAAGCGCAGCTCCTCGCCGTGCGACTGCGAGAGGAACACAAATGGAGACAGAGGAGGACAGGTCTTAATGCTGCTGAGGAGCACAATCACAGCAGGCTATGAGGGTCACCAGGGACCCTGCAGGGTCAGTGGAAAAAGGAACATTTACTCCTAGCCCAGCCCTCGCAGTGGAAAAGAGCACAGCTTTGCGTCTCTTACACTTGAATGGGCTCCCTTGCTGCTCCAGCAGTGTATCCAGCCAAGTGGACAGGGGAAATCCACCTCCCTCAACTTCCCAATCCCCTCCATCCCAAGAGCCCAGAGTTTAGCCACCTTCTCCACCCATCCAGTGCTCACCATGTTCTTCATCTTGGGCAGGCGTCGCTGCCAGCAGTTGTATATGAGCCCCAATACAATGATGATGGCACAGATGGAGCCGATGATCACCAGGACCACAAAGAGCTTCCCATAATCACTGCGTGTCTGGTTGGGATGCGACTGGCAGCTCGTGGTGGTTGAGTAGTTCTGGATGCCGATCTGGAAGGAAGGGGTACAGTAAATCCCATAGGATCCTGTTCTGACATTCCAGGGTCCACGTACAGGACCATCACTGGGAGGAGAACTAAATCCCTGACATTGGGGAGTCAGGATGTACGCTGGCTTACATGACTAGGAGGCACATAACTAAATAGAACACCATCTTCCGTGAAAGCTGACACATCAGCAAATGACGGTAGGCATAATCTTATCCTGACCACCGACATGAGGATCACATCTTGCAAGACAAGGAGGCCTGCATAGGGGCACAGTGGCAAGTCACACCTTGCACCAACACTAATCCTTCCTGGACACTTCCAGCTGCTGATACTTCGGCCACCCAATTTCTACCAGGTTGGCTTTTTGCACTTTCTCTGGTGTAAGCCAAGCAATACACACCAAACACTTCATTTGCTTTGTCTACCTGCACCAGTTTGATAGGTCAGGTGAAAACCTGAGAGCAGACAGCCAGCAAGCGGCTAAAACCAGCGGAACACTCCAACAATGTAAAAAGTCCAAGCAGAATAAAACCCTCAGTGCCTCCCTAAGACCTAAGAGGCAAAGTCGGAGATCATGCGATTAATTTGACCTCATCTCCATCCTCTTCCAAGCTGCCCAGAGTTAGAAGGGAGTATGTGAGGGCTAGAGGCAGCCAGGAGAGGAGTCTGGCATCCCTCGCCTCTGCTCCTCTGCCTGCCCTTGTGTAGACTGGTGTCTAAATGAGTGAAACGCAGACCCTGGCACTGCAGGAAGAAGGTGTGTGAACATGTCTCATCTAGTGCAGGCACCTCTCCCACCTCTTCAGCAAAGCCCGAGAGCAGCCAATGTATGTAAATCAGCTGTAGGGTGAGCAGGGCCCAATCTGGGGCTCTGCAGCACCCACATTGGTACTGGCAATAGCATAGAAGGGATGAGACCAAGTATCCCAACAAAATGAATGTGTGAAAAGCAGCTTCACAGCCAAGCCAGAAAAGCAAGAAGGGAATAACCCACAGTTACTCTCTTAATGGGAGCAGACATCTGATGGCCTGGCAGCTACCAGAGAGGGGAGAAGGGAGTTTGCCAAGCGTCTGACTCATCTGTTTGCCTGCACTTGGTTAGGCTGAGATATGCTCCCAGCTTTCAAGTTGCTTATTTTAATTGTATAGCTAGTCTTAACAAATGGAGGCAGGCAGACAGGCTCTTACCTCGGCTAAGCTCCTCTTAACGTCCCCCAGTGCCATGAGAACATCTTTTGTAGGGATGATGCCTGTGAAGAAGGAGAGGAAGAGATCAGTGCAGCTCAGCTCAGGGTAGCTCAGAGGTACCCAGCAGTCTGAAATCCCCAGCAGGATGCAGGTCTTGCAGGCTCCTTCTTGCACCACTTACCCTGCTCCCCTGCCAGTGTCATCAGCAGGTGCTTGTCGTTCTCGTTGGGTTTGCTCAGAGAGATGAGCCAGCGGTCCTGCAGTCCATCCGCCTGCCTGGAGAAGGCATCCTCCACCAGTGCCAGCAGCTGGGGACCCTTCTCCAGCCGAAACTCCTCCTGCCACAGGAAAGGCACATGGTGGGGATGGGGCAGAAGCAGCATCACAGGGCTGGCACAACTGCATGGCTGAAACCCCTGCACCGGGCGTGCCCAAAAGCAATGCTAAACCTGGTCCAGCGCTCCCCTGCTCATCCCAGGCTGGACCCACACGCATCTCCTGATGCATCAGCCCTTCTCCTCAGCTCCTGTGGACTCCACACACCCCACACAGTGCCAAGCCCAGGTCCCCTGGCCCACTGGGGTGCTGAGGTGCTGTTATGGTAAGAAGGATGCAGCGGGTGCCGCTCAGCCCCACAACATGCTCCAGCCACCCCTCGGCCGCTCCTTCGCTGCTTTCCCGCTCCCGGGTTTCTATTCCTGCCTCCGGTTGCCATGGCAACATGAAGGCCGCACAGCTGATTAATAAAATGGAGAGCTCCTGTTGCCATGGCAATCCGAAGCGCTCAGGGCAGGCACAGGCCTGTGCCCAAAATGGCCTAATTGGAAGAGACACCAATGTCTGGGGCCTGAATCGCAAGGGCCAGCAGTGCCCTCACCTCACCGGCTTGGGGCTTGGGCATGGGAAGCAAGAGGATGCAGCACCAGGCTGCCAGGTCCTGGCTCTGTTCTAGGGGATGCAGATGAGCGGGAGCAGCTGAGCCCAAGAGCAGGAGGAGGACAGAAGTGAGATGTGATGGGCAAAGCTGAGGTTGCAGAGGACTGATAAATTGTCCATGGCGGAGAAACGGGAGCTCAAAGGAGCCTGAATGCACATGAGCCAATGTGGAGGTCACCTCCCAGTGTGTCGCCAGGCACCACTGCTGGGTCAGATCCTGCAGTCCTCACTCGGGCAAAATTCCCAGGGATATGGAGTGGGAGATGTGCCCAGAGAGAGGCTGAAGTGACTCCTTTGCCCAGAGCCCATTAGGAAGATAAATGGGCTGCCAGCTTAACCCAACGATACAGACATCATCCCTGCAGGAGGCAAGAGCCTGGCGCTACGAAGAGTATTAAAGCTCAAGGTGCAACCCTCTGGAAGGGGCTAAGCATCCTCCTGGTCCCTCTGCTTTTCAGTGGGACTCTGTACTGCACCGGATCATCGTCAAAGCATAGGAAACATCAAACATACAGAAATGTTCCTCTGATGGCTCAGAGGAACAGTGACTCCCTATTCCTGTATGAACTGTGGCATCAGAACAGGAAACGTGAGGAATCCCCATTCATGCTAATTTGAACTATAGCACCTGCAATGTAGGTTCTCCCCTTGCAACCTTGGAAATCCAACCACTGCAGGGCTCAGATACAGAAACCAGAACAAGCAGAGGGTTGGTGAGTTGCCCAAACTAAGCAAGTTACCATGGGTAGGAAACAAACTGCAGCAACACCATTGGAAAGGAGAAGAGCTTGCTTCCAGCTTCATGAAAGTGGTAATGGGATGCAGAGACCAAAGCGATGTTCGTGTTAAATATGTATGTTGACATGTGTCCCTTTGAATAAAGGGGAGGACAGCACAAATCATTGGCAGGGAAATATGTTTTGAAACATGAAATCAAGTAGAAAACCAGTTCATCCCTGCCTATCCCTGGCACTGTCTTCTTTCAGCAAGGATTCAACAGTGAAGACATCATCTGGCTCAGGCATCTGCACATCTGCTTTCCAGCTCTGCCCCTCCACTGGTTTAACCAACACAAGTGCAAGGGACCACAGGAAGGTACCACACATGACAAAATTCACTTGCGTTAATGAACCGCAGAGGCGGGAGAAAGAGCAATGGGGACTGGGACATGGAGGAAACGGGGCAGCAGGACTCTGGTTTTCAATCGGAATTGCAATTGTGAACTGTAGCAGAGATACTTAGAACTCTTCAAACCGGTTTGCTTAAGTGAGGAAGAAAGAGACTGACATTCCATCTCCCCTCAAAGCAGCCAGCATCCTGCAGGGTGTACAGGAACTGCCCTGCAGGAACCAGAGCAAAGGAGCTGCAGAAAGCAGGAGCACAGACACACAAGGCCACAGTTCCCCAATGAAACATTCCGGTCTCAGGCTGTCAGGCTCATAATCATTGCCTAGAATTATGAAGGGCACCTTGACCCCAAGCCCCTCACAACAGGTTTTTGAGTGCCTGATAACAGGCCCAGCAGAGGTGAAGGAGCCCTTTTACCAGGGACCCACAAGGGGCTCAGGGCTCATGAATTAACCGTGGCTTTATGGGGATGGATGGACAGGCAGAGGATCAGCAGAGCGTGGCTGGTTAACAGACCCAGATAATGCACAGATAACAGGGTGGGGAGAAGAGGCACTTAAGGAAGATTTAGTGAAAGCTACTTGACACCAGACCATTCACACTGCAAATGGGGAGTCCCTACTCCTCTGAGCCATCAGAGGACATTAGTACATCTTGGAAGGAGGTGAAGGAAGAGGAAGGGAGGGAAGAAGAATTGCACTTCAACCCTGTCAGCAAGAGGTGCAATGTTAAAAGCCCTCTTGACAATCCAGGTACTGATGGCAGAGACGAGCAGTCGCAAGTGAGTCAGAAATCCAGTATGAGACTGACATGTGCTAGACTGAGCAAAGCCATCACTCTCCACCCACCCTTTTCCCTTCTGGAGAACAGGAATATTTCTGTCCTCCTCCCCTTCTCTCCACGGCCTCTACAGGGAAGCTGAGATTTAGTGATTTAGAATGTTTTGTAGTGAAAGCAGACAGCAAGAGCTGCGCCTGTCTCCATGTCCCCAAGCCCTAGACGCCCTGTGCCATCAAATCTCTTCGGGCTGACTTACACAGTCGATGTTATCCGACATGTTCAGGATGATGTAGTTCTTCCCCGCAAGGTTGCTCCAGTCTTTGCAGATCACCTGGAGAGACAAAGGGCTAAGTTTGGGTAGAGAATGCAGCTCTCCTGCTGAAACAAGGGACAGGGGCAAGGGGCTGTGATGTACCCCCTAGAAGCACTTCTCAAAGGGTGTAACTGTCCTCTAACTCTGTACTAAGGAGGAATCATCATTTCAGTGCTAGCATACAGGGCAGGGACAAGGTTACTATGCCAGCTTGCCACAGCCCAGCTTTCCTTCCACCTCTAGACTGAAGGAGGACTCATATTCAGTAGAAAGCTGTCCAGCCTGCAGCCTGATTCCATATGTGATCAACACTGAACACAAAACCTAACCAGGACCCTCTCCAGTCCTTAACCTGGGGAGACAGGGCAGCGCTCTGCAGGCAGGACAGGATGCACAGAGGGACTAAGTCACCTGCTCATGCTCCTGGGTACTGAGGGGCAGAAAGCAGCACTAAAAGCATTCCCTGGTACTTTCTGACAGTCAGCTCCTGCTGCGTGTCCATCCTCAACCAGCCGCCAGGTTGCTGCATCCAGGCGCTGCTGCTCACCTCACACCTCCTCTCCCCCAGGCTCTCCCAGCCCAGCATCCTCACAGACTGCTGTACCCTGCTCTGCATCTGGTCCCTGCAGGCAGCACAGCAAAAATAGCACTTCCTTCTCACCCCCTTCCCAGAAATCCTCAGGGCCATTTTTGTCCTGACACTTCCAATAATGCAGGCTGAGGAAACAAGGAGCTTTTGCTGCCATGCATGCCCCAGAGGGCAGGTGTTTATTAGAAGCAGGATTCTGTGCAGCAGTTTGCTTGGGAGGATGTGAGGAGCAGGAAGATGGATACCCCAAAATGTGGAAAATTCACCCCAAAACTCAGCTTTGGTTGGATGAACAGAAGCAGGTACATCCAGCAGCCAGACTTAGGGATGTGGGTATGGTGCAAGGGGTTAAAGACCCCCCAAAAAGGGACGTTCCCAACTATCTGCATTAAACCTCGCACCCACCCCGTGCTCCCAGTATTACCTGTGCTGAGTCCCAGGGCAGCTCCGTGGGCAGCACAGCCATGCGAGAGTCCCCAGCCTGTGGTGACAAGCTCCTCCCCGCTGCTGCAGTCTCAGTGGCTGGCTCGGTGTCATTCCAAATGGGATCCAGCACAGCCTCATCAGCCCTGCCCCATGGAGATGCAGCTGAAGTGTGGTGCTGCTCACTCCAAGGTAAGGTCTGGGTGTCCGGGGAGCTGCCTGCAGGAGAGGGTGTCCCCACAAGTGTTTCCACTGTCTGCTCCACTTCAGTTAGCACCGTGGGCTCCAGCAGCTCCCATCCCACCGTGGACTCCAAGACCTCCTCTCTGGATGAAAGCTCTTCCCCATCATCCTCGGCTGTGGCCACTGCAAGCTCTGCTCCTGTGGTAGTCACAGTCAGCTCCGAATCTGCTCCTCCGACAGCCCACGTGTCCCCAGCTGTCACCTCAAAGGACTCTTCTGAATCACTGGGAGACCTTGCAGCAACAGTAGGTGAAAACACAGAGGACATGGGCAGAAGACCTGGTCCCATGCTACTGCCCAGGTCTAAGCCTGGGGAAACAGAATCCTCCTCTTGCTCTCCTGTGGCTGCCTCAGTCACAATTCCTGGCCTGGCAGAGACTGTGGAAAAGAGAAGGGAGAAGGAGTCCTCTTGGCCCACGGGTTCAGCAGATGTAACCTCTGGCCCGGAGCTCTGGAAGTTCTCCACTCCTCCTCTGGGGTGCTCTATGGGGAGCAGCCCCTCTTCCTCCTCCAGTGTGCTGGAGAAAGGTGTGTGCGAGTCCGGATCAACAAACTCTGCCGACGGCTGCACAGTGGCTGGTGCCCAGCTGTCCTTCACCCGTGTCCTGTTCCCTTTCTGCCCGGCCTTCCGAGATGCAGCAGGAAAGCTGTAATCTAAAACGAGACCCAAAGGACTTCATGTCACATCCCAAGTAACCATGAACCCAGAAAGGCAGAGAGCTGGCCCCATTGTATGTGTCCAGCCATAGATGGCGTTCAATGGCACTGACCCTCTAAGAGCAGGTAGCCTGCCATAAAAAAGAACAATCCCATCTGACAAGTGCAGCCCAACCTCCTGCACATCCCAGTGAACCCACTCTCCCTAGGGATAACCCACGTGTGTATTCTCTCCGCTCCTTTCCGTCCTCAGGCATTTTCAGAGACAATAATAAATAACACGTTTGACATGTGGCATGTTTAAGGTGAGGCTTTGAGTGTCAGGAATCAGGCTGGGACCCAGAGGCTCATTGCAGATGGGATTCAGAAAGTTATGGGGTGGTAGCAGGAGTCAGTCACTAGCTAAAGGGGAAACATGAGGGAAGAGAAACCAAAGCACAGCAAACCCAATCCTCCTCCCTGGCCCAGCCAAGTAATACCACCAGCACCTGCATAAACCTGGGCATCTTTGAAATGCCACAAACCCCTTCCAGCCACAAACAAGACAGCATCCATGCCACGATGGCTCAGAGGGGGACAGCTCTGAACTGCCCATGGAGCCATGGCACCGTCCCAGCATCTCCAGTCTAGCAGGGATGGCCCAGAGGAGCGCAGTGGGCAGCTGCAGTTACCCCATCCCCTCGGGAGGCTGGTTCAGCCATCTGAAATTCCACACCTCCACCTCACCTCTCTGCCACCACAGCCTTAGCTCACCCCTCAGTGCTTTCCACCAGCAGTGATATTACTCATACTGCAGCATCCAAGCGTCTTCGCCTCCCCCAGTCGCCCTCCCCAGCTTTTCCCTTCCAACCTCTCTTACAAAGACCCTCAGGCTCTTCTCTAAAGGAAGCATCTTGCACAGCCCTCCAGGTCCTGCCCTTTGCATCTCCCAGCAGACCCAGGGCTGGGTCACACAAATGCATTCCCTTTGCCTGGGGAGATAATTTGCCCTGGGAGAGGTGAACATGAGCTCCCAACCTCTGCAGGAGCTGCCACTTAGGCCATGTCCTCCTTCCGCCAGCATCAATACAGAACTTCCCTGACACCAGATGGGCCGAGCCTTGGCTCTGCACCAGAGCAGATTCCCAGCCAGCCCTTAATTCAGTCCGTTTCTGCTGCTCCTCCATTCAGAAAAGCTGCTCTCAGCTGCTGCCCTGCAAGGCTCCCTCTATCTGCACTATTGGCTCTTTAAAGCAGCTGGGCCAGGGCAGAAAAAGGGTGATCCTCCCTGGTTTTAGTCCACACAACCTGACCATAAGGTCTTGATTGGATTAAACTGGAAGATCATGTTATCCAGTGATTGATTTACTGATAACTACAAGGCATTGTAATACAGACATGAACACTGCCGGGCTCCCCCCACAGCTCAATAGCACCATTCCTCCTGAAGCACGTGCTAACCTGGGAAGTGTGAGGTGCACTGTAACACAGCCAGCTCTGAGGCAGACTTCTGCTCACTGTTTTGCAGTATAGAGCAGGGAGGCTTACTGCAAAGAGATGTACTCCATTGGATTTACTCTGCAGGGGGATTTCAAAGAGGCAAAACGCAATTACTGGTGCTGGAATTGAGCCAGCCTGGGCTAATATCCTCATCTTCCAGGAGAACTAGGAGAAGGTACTATCTGTGACTCCAAGACAGGTCCATACACAAGAGAGAACATTGTTAAAAGAGAGACCCATGGTAGCAAAGTTGTTAGGTCTTATCACGCTTGGAATAGGCTTCAGGTAGAGACCAGGCACCCAAACGGAGTCAGGTAGGGATGGCTGGACCAGAACAACACTGTCACAGGTCAGCCTCTGCCAGCAACGTCTTGGTCAAGGTGGCTCGTCCCAGGACTGATCACTCGAGGTGTCAGCATGCCCTAACCAGGGCATAAACAAGAGGCATCCAGGAGCTGAGCTGCGGCAGGCGGCTGCTCAGCACTAAGCTCCTTATGCAGACAGCCTTTACCAGGTGCTTCATTTCATTAGTGCTTGGGCTGATGATGCTATTAAGAACACCAGATTTGCTGTCAGTTTGGATAAAGAGGCAGCAGATTTCAGTAAGGGTGAGAGATGCTGGGATGTCTCTGGCCAGAAGCAAGTAATTCCTCACAGAAAGAAGGGAATCTCACTATCAGAGTTAGGGATGGAAGAGATTTTTACCCCTTCAGCTGGTCAGAAAACTTACTCTTCTTTGAGTGCCATCCCTCTGACTTGTCTGACTGCAAGCCCTCACCCGTGCTCTGCTGCGAACCCCTTCTGCTAATTACTATGAATAATTAAAAGATTACAATTCCCCCCCTAAATCGCCACATGCCATCCCAGTGAATCACCAGTCTGTGATACCAGATTTGATAGCTCCAGCACAGACAAGCCTTGGTCTTCAAGGGCAGAACCTTGGAGCTAGAAAAGCAGACCCTGGCTGTAACAAACCGAGCTCTGTGCCAGCCCATCACATGGGAAGATGTGATGCTGCACTCCTATCCTTGGAGATTCAGTTTTGGGGCAAGGGAGGGAGGGACTGAGTGCCTCCATTCACAAGTCTTGCGTCAGCTCTTGGGAGCCCACCCTTCCCAGCAGTTAGTGATTAGGATGCCCTAACCTAGAGCCTTCACTGGAAAGGGAACACATAGGGCACCGTGTTCTGCCTCAGCCAAAGGAGAACACAGAGAGGGGCAAACCAGGGAGCACCCCAGGATGGATAAGCCACCATGTAACTCTTCCACTAGAGATCAGGGACCTGCAGCCCTCATGACATCCACCTTCTAGCCCTAAACCTAGAAGAGATGTTGCATCTGTTGCTCAGGAAATGCAGTGTGACAGAAGGGAACATGGGGATTGGAAGCCTCCAGGCAAAACAAGAAGGGGAAGAAGGGAAAGGAGGACAAGAAGTGAGATGCGAGTCCCCGAAGGTCTGCTCTGTCTTAAGGGTTAATTTGTGGCTCAGGCCAGTTTGATAACACAGCTGAAACACAGCAGCCAAACCCAAACTCACCCTGAGAAGCTTCCAGGTTCCCTGGAAGCCTGAAGGCAGTGGGTTGCAGAGGCAGCAGGTTCACAGTCCCGCTGACTTGCCTCTTGGCTGCAGTATGAATCACATGCTGCTTCTTTCCATAAGGATATGCATCCACATTCCCACCAGAGCTAATCCATCTCTCCCAAATGCAGCCCCACTGGGTAGCAGCTGGGCACGGGTGAGCACACATGCACTCCTGTGCACACTCAGACAGAGTGAGATCAATCTCAGGCTCCTTCCCAGGCTGGTGTCACTGGTGTCAAAACAGAATGACTGTTCCATAGCATAAACCAGCAGGAGCAGATTATTCAGAGGGCCCAGAGCCCCAGGCTGAGCTGTGCTCTGCCACTGGGCTTTGTTCTCCTTAACAGTCGGGCCCCCGATGCCACACGAGTTCCTGAAGTATTCTTAAAGGATATTCGAGTGCACTTAAAGCCCCAGAGCAGCACCTGCACATTGCTGTTAGCTGTTACCTCCTGCAGCCCCAGAGTCACACAAAGGCAGAGGGGTCCCCTCACGGACTGCAGAAGGACATTACAACAGTAAAATAAAGGGAAGGTGACTCATAGGAGGAGGGGAGACTGAGATGAGCTCTTGGGCAGAAGCTCTTCCCTGTGAGGGTGCTGAGGCGCTGGCACAGGGTGCCCAGAGAAGCGGTGGCTGCCCCATCCCTGGCAGTGCTCAAGGCCAGGTTGGACACAGGGGCTTGGAGCAAGCTGCTCCAGTGGAAGGTGTCCCTGACCGTGGCAGGGGCTGGAACTGGATGAGCTGTAAGGTCCCTTCCAGCTTAAACCATTCCATGATTCTATGAAATCTCAGGAGATCTGGCCTAACACCACCAATTCCAGGCCCAGCATCTCTGCACCAAACACAGTAAGGAGCCAGCACAGGTCTCCTTTCACAGCAGGGAATTTTCTCTCTCCAGTAGTATCACAATCCTGCTTTGTGCCTTAATTGATACAGGGGTTCAAATCTGTGCCTGGGACAGAGCTACCAACCCTGCCAGACTACACCCCACTGTTGTCCAGAGAAATTCCACAACAGGAAAACTTACACCATAAGCTTTTCTTTCTTAAACAGCAGCTGCTTGAAACTGTTTAACGGATTTATACATTGAAAATAACCCAACAGATGTCATCACACAGCTCCACCAGGCATCGCATGGGATCTGCCACGCATGTAGCACGTCAGAGCCATCGGTCTGTGCACCTCTCGTGCAGGAGATCTGTCCGATTTAGGGATGCTATTACAATATCCTTCAGTGTAAAATGACACACAGCAGGTTTCTAATTAAATTTTAAGTAGAAATGTGCTCCCAGCTCTTGAATAATTCAAACTCTTCTATTAACCATGGCTCTGAAACACCACCGAGACACGAGCTCTGGCCACAGCAACGGCCAGGGGTTAAGGCAGTGCTGGGCAGCGCAGCAGTGGTGAGCTGGGCACTGGATAGGGTATGTGTAGAGGACAGCTGAAAGAGCACATCTGCTCATGGAGGAAAGCAGTGCAGGCGAGAACGGAAGCAGAGGGGAGCGTGTTGTGCATGCAGATGGGAGGAGGCACGTGCAAGAGGCGAGGCTGGTTCGGGCTCCTCTCAATGCACAAGCACACGCTGCTCTCCAAGTCACGTCCAGGCCTGGGCACACGCAGGTGCCCGTTGGCACACAAGTAACAGCGCTGCTGAGCATACTGCCAGCTCCTCAGAGGGGCTAAACCACAGCACGGCCCAAGGATGCGCTGGTAGGAGCATGCAGCATCCACCCCAGCACCAGCACGGCTCCCCATGGCCCGGGCTGCAAGTGCCCCGGGGCCACATGAGCCATAGGGCAGCAAGAGCACGGCCAGATGAGCTCAGCAGCAGTGTTAGTGAGCAGGCAAAGGGCTTTGGCATGGCCCCTGCCCTGCACAGCGTGTCCTTCGTCCCAGCTGGCAGCCGGAGGCACAGCCCTCAGTGAGGTCTTCTTTAAGGTCACAGAAACAGGAGCAAAGATCAAACAAAGCTCGTGCTTTCTGACTGCAGACCTCAGTCAGACCTGCTGCAGGGAGGCAGCAATGCCAGGTAAGGGAAGAGGGATAAGGCTGAAGCCTGGCCCCTGGGTAACACTTAATACATGCCCCACATGACACTTAAGAGCAGGAGCATGTGAAATAATCTCCTAAGCTACTGGAAACCCTGCAATGCTCGTCCTCCTCCTTCCTCCCATCCCTCTCCCTGAGAGCAATGAGGGGCTTGGGGGACTCAATGGTCTCAAAAAACACCCCACAGAGGAAAGCATGGGCAGATGCTAACGCAGTTCATTTTGGCCATGAGTCCCCTCAGGAAGAAAGCAAGACAGGGGAGGCAACAGGACAGCTGCCCATGGGACAAACCTGCTGTCTTCTCTAAGGTCAAAACCCCACCGAAGTCATGGAGCGAGGAAACCACAGTTTAGCCCAGGGAACCCAGCTCTGACTCAAACCCCAAGATGGCCTCGATCTGGAGACCTTTAGGCTGTGCTTAACTGACAGCAACAGAAAGAAGGGAGCGAGAAGAGAACATTAAAGGGGGAAGGAGAGAAAGAAGGGCATGAGGCAATGGGGAGCTAGGTGAAGGCAATACTTTTCCCAGCCCATAGGAGCTCAGGCATAAAGGCTCAGCTGTAACTTGGTTTCTAAAGCCTGTGCTTGCTCAGGGTTCACTGGGGACACATTAGGCACTGAGGTGAGAAAATAGAGCTGACGTTTAATCTCAGGCCCTCTTAGTGAGAGTTGTGTCAAAGTAGGAGCACAGATCCCTGCATCCTTCCACCTCCCCGAATGCCACAGCACGGGGAGGAGGAATGGGTTAAAAATAACCTACCTGTTGTGGGTCCCAAGTCCAGGCTGGAGTCATTGAGCTCCCCACCATCTTCCCAGAAGTACTGCGGGGGCTGTAGGATCTTGGACTCCTCATTCTCCTCGCTGGCAAAGCCCGATCCCGGGGCAGCGTGCAGAGAGACAGGGGTAAGATCAGGCTCCGCAGGCTCCGGGCTGGCTTGTTCATGGGAATTCATGGCTTCCAGGTGGGGCATCACGGCAAACTCCAGCAGGGACGTTGAAGTGAGGCCATCGGCAGTTGTCTCCTCCGAGGAGGCAAGGCAGAGGTGCAAGATCCCTGTACAATGAGTAAACCCATATCAGAAATAGGACTGATACCCACTGAGCTTCTGCTCCTGCCACGCCAAGCTGCTGCGCCCAGCCTGCAGGTACCCTGCCCCGCAGATGGGCTGCGCTCTGATGAGGAAAACTGGGGTATTTTGGGAAACATCCACAACCATGAAGAGTGTTCACATCCAGGAGGAGCTGGTGCCAAAAGCCATCCAGCCCGGGGCACCTCTCTTCAATGGTACATAGAAGGTTCACCCTCCCCCTAAGGCTTTCTGCCTCTTTGGAAGCACCATGGGCTTGTTGAATACCATCCTGGAGAGGAGGTGGAATGTCTGTTACTTAAACCAGGAAACCCTGGCACTGTGAAGCCAATGACAGTTTCCTACTTGACTGCCAGCCAGGCATGATTTCACCCTGGTGCTCCTGACCCGCAGCTATATTATACGCGGGGGGACTGATGTAAAACAGAATTACTCACATCACCACCATCAATCATGTTTTAAATCAGCAGGCTGGAAACCTATTCAAGTCATTGAGTTCAACTTCATTTTGCATTCACAGTTTTTGCTATCATAAGGAAGGGCTGTCACAGGTAAGGAGTCAGATGCCACCAGCAGCCAGCGACCAAACACCGAGCGGGGAGGCAGGCTGCATTTCACACTCTTCCTTCACCAATTACATCCTTGTTATCTCCATTTGATCTATTAGAAGGTTTGAGTGACACTTCCCAAGTCCTAGATGAGACTTTAATTGTGATTTCTGTCAAGGTACATTCACATGCATATTGAACTTCAATCAAAAAGCAAGAGAACAGCACCTGGAACTTGGCTTTATTCAACCCATAAATACCATGACAAATATGGAGACAGAAGGGAAAAAAAGAGATTACCAAAACATGCTTTACATTTAAAACAGTTCTGTTAAGCAAGCAAAGTATCTCATTTGGGTGAACTGAACCAATTGCTTCCCAGCCCTCTGTTCTTCAGCACATTAAAGCTGGAAGATCTCATCCTCTCTCAGCTGATTTTTATTCATAGATCAGAAGGAAAGGACAAGTTTTCCTGCTTCCTCAGCTCATCCTGTGCTTCTCAGCTCTTAATGAACTAGTCACTGAACTGAACTAATTGAATAAGCTGAAATGAAGACTAATTTGGTATTTTTCTTGGAGAACTGATTTGCCAGACAAGAGAAATGCAGCAGATCTAATCCAGCTGTTCTTCAGTGCAAGACACGCTGCCTCATACACAACTACAGTAGAGGCAGGGAAAGGCACCAGCGAGCAGGAAAACTGAGACAACAAACAGTAAGGCATTGGCTATAGGAAAACATGAGAGGCTTGCGCTGAAGGGAGGCCATTAGTGCAACTCCTCAAGGTCTCTCCTTGAAGCTGCTGTTCTTTAACATTTCCCTAAGCGGCCTTGGAACAACAACTAAGAACATCACAATGAAATCAGCCAAGGACACAAAGCCAGCAGACTCCTCCCTGCACAGGACCATCGGACCAGCTAACGATGATCCCAGGATGGCGGTAACACAAATAGTCTGAAAAGAAATAGTACAGAAGTCACCACCTTGAGAAGTAGCACCAAACACCCCGATACAAGACAGGAAACCATCCATTAGAAATGCCTTCAGAGGAGCAATTCCCCCATGAGGAACATCACTGCGACATCACTGGGATGCAGGTGTGGAAACGCTTGCACAGTCCCCAGGCATTAGAAATAGATTTTCCAAAGCACTGCTGAGACATCACCTGGACGCTGCATGCGGATCTGGAGCCACGTGGCCTCAAGTGATTTAAGCAGAGCTGAACTGCCTCCAGGCAAGGGCACAGGCCAGGCGAGCTCCCGGGCTTCCTCCTCACCACTGCATCCCACAGCTCCACATCCCAGAAGGACAAATCCAGATCAGGGCAAGTACCAAGATGAGCTACGGGGCAGTGGCAGAGGGGCCGGCCCTGGTGCGTTCATCAACAACACTGGCTTGTAGCCCATAAAGCTTGGGAGTTGCTACTCACTTGATTACCAAACCTGTCCTGGGAATGCTGGAAGCTGGAAATGCATTTCTCGAGCCTTCTGCCTGCTCTGACCCTCTCCACCTTTCTCCACTATTCTCTCAACTGAGCACAATCCAATATTGGTTACTCTTTCCCACACGCTCCTGGGCCAGGCTTCAGCACATCTCCATCTCATTTATTTTGCTCTATTGATCCAAGGCCAGAGCAGCCGCAGACAGGGAATGGCAACAGAGGCAGAGTATCAAAGAGGAAGGAAGGTTCTGCAGCATCATGGAGCCAACCAAAGCACCTCTGGGCATCCCTGGGGATGGAACAGCTCCCTTTGAGCTGTGCACACACGGAGAAGAAAGACCACAGCTCAAAATGAGAGTCTCTTGTGCACAAGCACAGCATGGACAGGGCAGTCCCCACACCGAACCAGTGGTGCTCACCCAACTCCAACGTGATGGTGCCTACACTGCCACAGCAGACCTCTTGCGGCATGTGAACCTGGGCACCCAGAACTCATCCCATCCATGCGGGAAGCTCGGATCCTGGGAGTCTGTTTACCCTCCTTTAGCTCTCAAGTGTTTACCCAGTTAAACCCCCTAAGCTGCATTATCTTGTTTACTGGGATGCTCTGCTCTCCTCAGCCCAAGATAAAGCTACACCACCTCATCCCTAAGAATGAGTCATTAATAGACATAGACTGAGCAAGCCAGGTTTCTCCTGAGGTGGATCTGGAGTAAGACAATGCCTTGGGACCTGATCCACAGGCACAGGATGCTGAGAATGGCCTGGGGAAACCCTCTGTGCCAGCACCAGCCTGAATGCCACAGGGCTAAGAGCACCAGTGTACAAATGAGAACCTCTCCGGACAGCATCCTGACACCACTTTTTGCACCAGCAGCAGAAACTCAAAGGCCTGAGGTGCCTAACAGCAGACCCGAGGTTTGCCACCGTCCCCCTCTCTTCCAAGCATCCCATAAAGGAGCTCAATGCAGCTGTCAACAGGCAAAGAAAGAATGAAAGCAGGAGCTGAGCTGAGCAGGAGGCAGGGAGCACAGCTGAGAGGGGAAATGTAATGCCCAAGACATGGGTGGCTGGCCCTTTTCCTCCTAGGGTGAGGACTGGGGATTAGTCCCCTTCTACCAGCCATCAGGCCTCCCAGTTTTGTATTCCAAAAGGCAGATCAAGCCATAGGAATAAAGCAGCACCAGAATAAAGCCCTGCAAGTGTAGATGGGAGGGAGCAGGGAACAGAGCCAGGGCTTGCCAGCTGCTTCAATGGGGTGTTTGTCTCTCATTTCTATTTTTGCGGCACCTCTGCGTAACCTGGAGGAGATGAGGCTCTGCATGCTAAAGAGGGAGCCAGCCTTGGGGCTGAGCACGGGAGGAAAACCCTCCCCAGAGCACACACAGGAGGGGGAGAAAGGAGAGAAAGTGGGAGAGGCAGGTGGAGGGAACAAAGGCGGAGAGGGAGCATCCAAACCAGCTCCGGCGCTGGCTGCGAGCCCTCCAGCTGCGCGCACCCACAAAGATGACACATGGAGCCAACGCTGACCTTGCAGAAGATGCTTCCCTGCTGTAAGGAGCAGGACGAGGTGATTTCCACAGGGAATAACAGCGCAGTGTTACCTTTCCAAGGCCACTGGACAAGAGCCAGCCAGGAGCGCACAGATGACCCGGGTTTGCCAGTGCTGACCCCATGGGCCCTGCAGAAAACAGCTCCAAGGCAAAGCGGAGATGCTCACCCTGTTCAGCTCAGCAGAGGGTTCAGTGCAGCAGCCCCAAATGAGGCAGATGGGGGAGTTTTGCTCAGCAGCATGAAAAGAATGCAATAGAATCTAAGGGAAGCACATCTGCCACCGCTCCCCAAGTGCTGCCAACAAGAGCAGCTCCACACTTCTAAACAATGCTAAAAGAACCCCAAGTATTTCCTCCATTAACCAAGAACCACGTTATCCCTTTGCCACAAGGCAAGTCACCTCTCCACAGGCTGGGACAGCCAGTAAAAAGCTCCCAACTGGCCCAGGACTGAATAGGACTTGAAGTGAAAGAGGAAATAATTCGTTGCTGTACCCAGCTGAAATGAGAGCAGGGATCTGGGGAGACAGAATGGGATCTGGCTGCGACTCTGTCAAACTGCCTTGAAAATTGTCTTGCTTTTTAATTAACAACCAGTAAACCTCAGTTTTCTCTCCAAGGAAAGTGTGCGTGCCCTTTGTCTGGTGCGCCCTTTGGTCTGCCCAGCTGAAGGATGGTTTTCCCTCTCCTTCCCGGGTGCTGTGGCTACACCACGGTGCCCATGAAGGGAAGAGCACTCACCTGGAGCACACGCTCTGACTTACCCACCTCTCACTAGCAGAGCCTGTAGGACACCACTCAGGCACAGTCACACTCTGGGTACCAGGGAAGGGGGTCGGAGCAGCTCGGTGCTGCCAACTCCACAGCCACCACAGCGTCCATCTGGCCCCACTACCACTGACCTCCCTTTGCAGCCCACCCCAAACCCATAGTTACCCAACAACGTTATTTCCTGGGAGAGCTGGGTCAGGAATGGGTCATTTACCGATAATCAGTTAGGACAGAAACACAATGACCAGATGAGGGAAGCATCTGCCAAGGATATTCCATCCCTGGAGGAACCAGGGAGCAGGGCCCAGGCGCAGAGAGGCCCCAGGGCAGAACAGCTCATGGAATACAGCAATCCCAGAACATAACAAAACAGAGCAATTTTAACAACAAAAAGCATCCCAACCACAGACAGCAGAAGGACTTCCAAGCTGATTTCCCCACCCTCACCTGGAATCTCTGCAGCCCAGACCTCAATAGCTTGCACAGGGAAGCATATGGGATGTCCATATACCAGATCGAGCCCTTTTGGTCCTAATTCAGAGTTGGAGACCATACCTGTGCTGGGATGCTCCACTTAGGAACCACATCCAGCTCCCACACAGCCCTTGCTGAGTGCCCCTCTAAGCAATGGCGAAAGCACTTGGGTCTGTGTGGAGCACATACACTTAGCAACCTGCACCAAGAGGGACAAGGCACAACTGAAGAAGCCTTTGCGATGGGACAACTCTTCAGAGCGAGATCCTAGAGCACACAGTAGCTGTGCCAGCAGCTTTATGCTCTTACAGATCTTTACAGCTAGCACAAAGGGCTCAAACACCAGGCTACAGGGTCTGCATGTACTGAATGCGCACTACCTTGCACAGCACCACCATTTGCTCCCTTGGCATTTCAGCAGAGGACATCTATAGCCTGCAGACCCAGGTATAGCCATAGGAAATGGCATGGCACTGCACAAGCAGATAGATGCAGATGTGCCCTGCGTCAGCACATGTGCACCAGGAGTCTGACCTCCAGAGGTGCCCAGGGCTGGGAAGAGCCAGGCTCTCCTGTCGCTAGGATCGGTATCATCGGGACTGCTCTGAGCACCACCCCCATCTCCACAGATGAGACTCCACACAAGCAGGTCACAGCACCTCAGCCAAGCTGTCCTTGCCCCTTCTGGGAGCCACAATCCTGCCTGGTTTCAGGCTCCACACTCTTTGCCTTCACTCCTTCCCCAGATCACCTCGTAGCCTTCACACCTCCCTCCTGTGCTGCTGCAGCGCCTGCTCTGCTCCTCTCGCTATCAGTGGCAGCTCCAGCTCAGGGCGGGGGGGGGGGGGGGAAGATGCAGCAGCCTCTGGGGAGACAGCACTGGGGAGACAGTGGTACATAGCACAGTGAATCTGCCTTCCTCAGTCACCGTTCAGAAGCCTCCTCAAACAGCCCCCAGAGGTTAACAGACCACAGGATGAAAGCCACTGATCCAGGAGAGAAACCACAGCCCACGGATTCCTTTGCCCTCTTGCAAGCCCAAAGCATTCCATGACATCCCCGTGCCAAGCCTGTGCTTCCTCTTCTCACTCTGTCCCAAGCTGGACCACACACCCCACAGCACCCAGTCTGATTTCCAGCACACCAGATAAAGGTTGGTGCTGCTTCATCTTCCAAGCCTCCCTGCCCAGGCAGAGCAAGTACCACTGCAGATGCAGGAGGGACTTCCATCAAAATGCAGTCCCCCATCAAAACAGAACAGAAGCCTTTTACATCCCAAAAGGTCCTTAAAACTCACTCAGCACAAAATGGTTACAGTCTGCTCCAGCCCCTGCAGCAGTGGTGATGACCACCCTGCCACACGCTGGCATACCATGCAGCAGTCTCACCCCCCAGGCTCCAAACCATCTCAATGCACCCTAGGCAAAAAGGCTCTGCAAAGGTCTGGTAGTCCCAGGGCACACATACGGGACCAGTCGACCTTCACAATACACCAGGCAGGACAGGAAGAGCTGAGGGTGGTTGCAGGGTCATACAGAGGGGGGGGATGCAAAGGTGGTTCCCAACAGCAGAACATTACCCCCAAAACAAGACTGTACATCCAAAGCCGGGTGGCCAGGGGTGGTGGGGGCTGACTCGAGCCCTGGCAGAGCACATCTTGCCTGCCAGCATCCCTGGCCCTCTGAACAACCCAGCACATGTGCTTGCTCTGCCTCTGCGCGGGCTGTGCTCGTGTGGATGACAAACAGCCTCTCCGTGCTGCTGGGATTACGTGTCTCAGCAGCCAGCATGGATGGGAAGCGGGTTCACCCACTGCAAGCAATGATGCCCCTTCCCCGCAGCCCCCATCCCTGCAGCACGGCTGCTGCTCTGCTGGTGCTCATCCAGGTATCCACAAAATGCCGGAGCTGCTTCCCACGCTGAGGCAGTGGAAGAAACTTTTGTGTGCTCTGATGTGCAGCTCATCGCCGGCAGCTTCCCCTTGAGGGCCTAATGTAGTTATTTCTACCCCTGATGCCTATAATTAAATGAACATTTCCTTATGGCACTGAATAGGCCAAGGAAAAACTGACTACAGGGAATTTTCATCCATCCTGATTTATACTCCCTCATCACAGGCTCATTCACACAACGCTAACAAGGAGCTTCTAAGCAGGCAGAAGAGGAAAAAAACCCTCAATAGCCCACATGCAGACAAGCATCTGGGGAGACAGCAAGAGGGAAGAGACAAAATCCCTCCCTTCTCCCTCTCTTTTCAACCACATCATTTTCCTGCTTGCAAAAGCAAAGAGGCTCAGATACCCCAGAGCCTGGAGAGATGCTCTGCCAGCAGCCTGATGGGCCCTGATCCCGCTTCAGTCCATCCCACTCCTGATCCTGGGAAGCACTCAGGAATCGCACTCAGTTCCTTCAGCTCACTCTCAGGTTTTAACTATTCCCATCCTGCGGGACTGGAGCACACTGAATTATTCCAGGCTGGACCAGATCCTAAACTGCTGAGCAGAGCTAGTAACGTAACAGGGCTTGATGTATACATTCCCAGCAGGCTGCATCTCCACTTCTGACCTCCCATCTAGGCAGGAATCCAGGTGTCCAGGGATGCGTGGCCAACTGAGTCCAGCCCCCAGAGCTGCCACAAGCCCCAGCATCACCCGTTCATTAGGAGCTGAGCTGTCCTTCACCCCCATCCCTACGCCTCTCTGTGCTAGGACAGCAGACAGAATCACAGGGGAAGCCAAGGACCCAAATCCTCCACATCATCACCAGCTGGGCAGCAGCACTAGAAAGTTTCCAGCAGTGTCAGCAGAACAGCAGACACCCTCCCATCAGCACAGCACCGTCAGCTGTGGTCCTCTTAAAGCCACCACGAGGTCCATCACCTTCCCCCACAGCAAATGCAGCTTTTAAGCGATGGGGATAGAGCTAACCCTCTCGGGTGGGGATGCAGCAGCTCCCCCCATGCACCTTGCCCTTCTCTGAGGAGAAGGTCTGGCTGAGTGTGGGGACACAGGTCTCCTGCTGAGATGCGGCTAAAGGACCTTTGCCAGCCGTGCCCAAGGTTTTCCCTAATGTGGACAACCTGCCTGTAGGAAGCCACAAAACGGGCTCCCTGCTCGCCTTTGGAAAAGCTTCTTGCTTCTGTGCCACGGAGCATTGGCACAAACCCCAATAGGTTTTTGGATCCATTTTGCTCTTTAAGCCCACTATTGTTTGGAAACCTAAAAGGCTTTTAACCCTTCCCTTTAGGGAGCCCCAGTCAACAGCTCGAGACACTGTGCATACGGCTCACAGGCAGAGCAGCTCCGAGGATGACACATTCCCCCGTGAAGCTTTTGGGGAGATGGGGGTAATAAGAGATGTGCCGGGGGCTGGATGTCACCGTATCACAGCTCAGTCGTGCTGGAAGACAGCGACTGGTTGGGAAAGCAGCCCTTCCCTCACTGCCAGGATGACTCAAGACAAAGACTCCCCCACTCTTTAAATGTCCCCATTCTCAACTCCTGTTCCACACTAAGCACAATCCTGGACAAAAGGGATAGGGAGGAAAAAAAGCAGCCTCAGCCTCACGGGTCTTTGGGGGGATCCTTTTGTTGGGAAATTTCCCCAGACTATTTATAAATAGAAGCAGAGCCTTCACAACCATTCCAAGTACAATTATCGCTGCACTTAATTGCTTTTCCCTGGCACCCCACCTCTCCTCCGAATTTCACGAGGAGGCTCTTGGGGAAACGCGGAGCAATTTGCGGTTCCCCCCTTCCTTTGTGCCAGTTTCGCGGTAGTTAGCAAACCCACCACGACGCCAGACGGAGGCATCAGTACAAGGGAAGGCGGGTTTGGGGCAGCCCTGGCCGGGGTGATGCCCGTCCTCACACCGCAGGGACCAGCGCTGCGTGCCCCATCCCCGAAGCAGGAGACCCGCGGGGTGAAGCCCACCCGCACCCGTCCATACCGGGAGCCCGGGGGTCGCCTGTCACCCCTTGGGGGTCCCGGCGCTGGCACCGGCCATTCCGAAGGGTTCGGTGCCCGGTAGGGTCAGCGCCCGGTACCCACGGAGAGCTCCGCGGTGGGAGATGGGGACCCCGCACAGGTCCCGGTACCCGGGGGGGTCACCGGCGGGGCGCGGGGGATGCGATGGGGATCCGCCTCCCGCGGGGGTCCCGGGGAGCGGACACACGGAGGGCCGCGGCTCCCCGGGGATGGGGTCGAGAGGGGGAGACGTGGCCCGCGCGGGTACCCCGGTGCCCGGGGAAGGGACCGACACCCGCCCGGCGCTGCTCAGCCCGAAGGGATGGCGGCGACCCCAACCCCATCAGCCCGCACTCACCGGCGGCCAGAAGCAGCAGCAGTAACGCCGGGGCCCGGTGCGACGGCTGCATGGCGGCGGCCGCTGCCCTGCCGCGCCGCCTCTTCACGGGGAGCGGGGCCGCCCCGCCGCCCGCCGGGCTCTGCCCCTCGCCGCCGCGCCCGCCCGCCGCCCGGCCCCGCACCGCATCCCGGCGCCGCCTCCTCCCGCCGCCGGTGCCCGCCGCGCCGGGGGCGGGGAAGCAGCGCGGGGCGGGGGGGAGGTCCCACTGCCCGCCGGGGATCCGCGCCTCGCTGCGGCCCGGCCCCGGTCGCGGCCCCCTCGGTCCCCGCCGCCACGGGCGCCCCGCGGCGCCCACAACGAGTGCCGGCGGCGCGGCTGCGTGCGCGGCCGGGGGTGATCAGCCCCCGCGGCGGGAAGCGGAGGACCCCGTCCCGCGGAGCCCCCTCCGCCGGCTGAAGGGCGAAGCGCCCCCGGGAGGGAGGGCGCTGTGAGCCGGAGCCGGGGGGCTCTGGGAGGGAGGGACCAGAGACCCTCAGCGCCCATCTTCTGACCGCAGCGCCGCTGGGTCTTCCCCAGCCGCCGGCCTCGCCTCATAGCCTGGGGAAGCTTCTCCCACGGGACAGCTCCATTCCCCACCCCTGGAAGTCACCCAGTCCAACCTCCCTGCTCAAGCAGGTTACCTGCAGCCAGCTGCCCGGGACCACGGGTGGATGGCTTCTGCGTACGTCCAATGTTGGAGATACGGCCTCTCCGGGTAACCCGTGCCCGAGTTTGGTCATCCTCGTAGTAAAATAGCATCCAGAGGCAACGTCCTGTGTTCCAGTTTGTGCCCGTGACCTCTGGTCCTGTTACTGGGCACCCCCGGAAAGAGCCTGGCTCCGTCATCTTTGCACTCTCCAGATCCTTCCCTGCCAAGCTGCCCCCATCAGATACTGGGCATGAGATTGTTCCTCCCCAAAGACAGCACCTTAAAGGTCTTGTTGAACCCCAGGAGGAGCCTGTCAAGGTCCCTCTGGGTGACACCTCGCCCCTCTGGTTCTTCAGCCGTGCCTCATAGTTGTGTGTCATCAGCATTAATGAAGGTGTTAAACAGGACTGGACCCCCTATTGACCCCTGGGGTACACCTCTAGTTATTGGCCTCCAACCAGACTTTGTGCCACTGCCCTCTGGGCCTGCCCGTTCCATGGAATGCCCACCCAATTCCCATTCCTCACAGCATATGGTCATTTGGGCAGATGAGAACCCAGTGCAGGTGCTGTGAATGTGAGGAGTGGTTTCTGGGGTTGTAGTGATTGTTTGGGGAAGAAATCCCTCCCCCTCATGTTGCCCTCCTATGGCAATCATTAGTTAAAGACATTGGGATGTGTGTTTAGTCTCACCGCTTCACTACATGTTCTTGTTTGGGCTGATTTAGGACCTGAGAGGCTCCTCTGGCTGTTGCTTTTGCAGCTCTTCACCTATTTCTCAGACAGGAGGAAGGCCCACATTGACTCCAGAGAAGACATCTGGTCCTCTTGTTGCAGCCTTCCTTATCTTGAGAGTCCTTGTAGCCATGTCCATGACCATGGTTTTATACACAATGAAATACTTGTGTAATTTGGTATCATTGTCACTCCAGCAGGTATCAAGCACATCCCTTGGTGACGGAGGAAGAAGTCCTTAGGGGGAGCAGGAGCGTTCCTCTTGATGTCAGAAGCTTCCATCTTTCAGAAGCTGCGCTTACCTTAGTGTTAGGGGTGGGCACTGCTTGCTTCTCTACATCAGTTTGGGTTGGGAGCCTTTCAAGCCATTTCATCTCAGAGAAGACCCTATCTTCCTTCATCTTCTCTTACACTGCACAGCCTGCTCACGTCCTCCTGTAACTGCTGCACTGGGTGGCACAGCTCCTCCAAGAGAGCACACATCCTGCAGGACAGAGGGCCATTTCTCTTGGGGCATGGAAGGCTGCATTTGCTGTCAGGAGCAGGGGCTGTGTTGGAACCTCTATGCCCTATAGTAGGGGCAGCTCCTCCAACACCATTCTGTGGTGTCACCGCTGTGTCTGAGACTGCCACAGTGACACCATTCAACTGCTGCTCCCTTCTTCCTGCCCTTCTGTGCCGCCTGCCTGGGAAACAGGATAAAACAACAGAAATAAAGGATTTCACAGTGCAGCAGTTGTTGGATTTGCAGCTCTCCGAGAAGCGCAGCAGCCACCCCGTGCATGACAGGGGCAGGTAACAGACTGGCTGCACTCATCACCCAACGCAGCATGGCAAAGCCGACAGCCTTAAACCAAAGCCCTCGCTTTTGGCTTCTTTTGGACCACATCCTTCCAGGGCTCTGAAGGTCCTTTTTATCCCTGAATCAATGCAGCCCCCGGCCCCCACCAAGCAGGAAATGCAGCAGGAACTGCCGAGCTGCCGCTTACCCCTTAGATGAGATAAAAACCACTTCAGTGCTCTCAGATTCTAGCCCAGGCATGGCATTTAATGAATGCTCTTGTCATTTTTCACTTTGCTGCTGGTAATTTGGCTGTCTTAACATGCAGGTGGCTTACGACAAGTGGGTAACTAAAAGCCTTTCAGATCTCCTGACCCTGCCACATCCAGCTCCCGAATCTTAGAAACTAAATCTAGTGTCTGAAGCAGCCTAATCACATCAAAGAAAGCACAAAACCACCCTCATGTATTACATGGCCTCGAAGCAGAGGGAAGGAAACCACGCGGGCATGGCAGCGAGCGCGCTTTCTGTGAGGCTCCCGGTGCTCCCTGGATTTATTTTGACATTAGGCATCAATCTGAGATGGAGCAACAAAGGGGGAGCATGAAAGGAGAAGATACATCTCGGACAAGAAAATTACACTAAATTAGTGGCACCATCAATCAGGCAGGTCAGTGCTGCCAGGAGAGCAGAAAACAGCCAGCAGAGATGGGCAAAACCCATTCTACTTAAAACCAGCACGAACCTAAATCCGGCGCAGCTCTCGCGTCTCCTTTGTACGCTCCCTGGAATAGGGACAGCTGGCTTGGCTCTCTTCTGGGCTATTGACAGCTTTATAGTCAAAGGCGTGTATAGTCAAAAGCTTGTAATTTCTCATTTGATCTCCTCCAGCCTCCCTACCTGGTGTATACTCCCAGCACTGGTGAAAGGGGCTTTACAATTGTACTAAATGCTTTTTGATAGCTGCTTCAAAGCTGCTCAGAATTCCCTGGGTATTACCATGATCCGTGCTTCCCTGTCCTTCCCTCAAATGGTTCCATTTCACAGCTACATCCGTTAGGCAGAATCTGAAAGCAAGTGCGTGTTGAGGCTGGCAAAGCTCCTGCCATCTCCCCCTGCAAGGTACCGTAACTGCCTTTGCTGTCAGGAAATTCAGCCAGCTTCGGTTGCAGTTTAAGGGTCACATTTTGTTCCGAGCCGCTTGCGAGCAAACAGTGAGGTGGAGGAATGAGGGGATAGCTCAGGGAAAGAATTCGGTGCCTAGGACTTGTTAATGACAATGCAATTAACCACAGAACGATCTCAGTGTAACTGCTTTTGAAATGCCAGGTAAAGAAAAACAGCTGAAACCTGCTGGTGAGATGCTTTCTTCTCCCAAATACAGCAAAACTGAATTCACCTGCTAAGGTGAAGCTACGAAGGGATCTATTGTCTTACTCAGCAGAGCAGGAAAGCAAACAATAAGCAAAGCAAATCAGCAGTCAGATGCTAAGTCCTTTGGGGAGAGAAAGGCTCAGGGAAGACCTTGTAATACTCCTCCAGTACCTAAGCAGAGGGGATATAGGAAACCTGGAGAGGGGCTTTGGACAAGGGCCGGCAGGGACAGGACAAGGGGAATGGCTTTAACCTGCCAGAGGGGAGATTGAGATGGGATCTTAGGCAGAAGCTCTTCCCTGTGAGGATGCTGAGGCGCTGGCACAGGGTGCCCAGAGAAGCTGTGGCTGCCCCATCCCTGGCAGCGTTCAAGGCCAGGTTGGACACAGGGGCTTGGAGCTGCTCTAGTGGAAGGTGTCCCTGCCCGTGGCAGGGGTTGGAACTGGATGAGCCTTAAGGTCCCTTCAACCCAAACCAGGCTGGGATGCTGCGATTCTTGCAGTGTTATGAAATGCAGATGTCACCAGTACCAGGAAAAGGGTTTAACCCCTTTTTCCTTTGCATGCCAACAATCATGACAGGAGCTGACCCGTGCCCCTTCATAGATCCCAAGGGAAAAGCCTGCTCTCAAGCTCTGTCCATTACCTGGATGCCTCTTTGGGACAGAGGATGGGTGACACAGCAGGCTTGCGGCACCATGGAATTTAACTCCATTGTCCTTGAAGCTGCACGGCCTTTTGGCATCCCCCAGAAGAAGAAAGCTTGAGAAATCCACTGCCCCCTTTGGCTCCTCCTTCCTTAGGCACAAGGAAGGAGTTATCCTCTCCCTTGTTCCAGCAGATGTGGATTTACTTCAGAGTCTCCACAAGTTTTATATCAGCTTATTTGCTGACGTAGCCTTTTTAATGCTGGGACACCAAAATGTTTTGACTGAACCAAGCAGGGGCGGGTACCTGCTCTATTCTTGCACAACCCAGGCAGGCAGCCATTCTCTGGGCAAAACACACAGCTTCTGCTCTCATCCAAAACCCTGCTGGGGAAGATGTATAATAAACACTCCAAGAGGAGGGACCTGCAGCAGTTAATGCCTTCCAGGATACGCTGTAATTAGAAGGGAACAGAACTGGCTCTATTTCAGGCACAGGAGCAAGGTCCTCTGTATCACTTTGAGCATCTCCGTCTCCCTGCGCCAGCTTGCTCCCCTCAGGGGAAGGCACACTGCCCACCCAGACACAGTGCTCTTACCTGCCCTGATCATTTCCCATCCCTGCCGTAAGGTGCAGTGGAAAAGCAAGCACCAGCTGTACTCTACTCCGGTACCCACATGTCCCTACTGCCGTCCATCCCTGAAGCTTTACGTTTCTCTCCTCACTAAAGTGGAGTTGATGGCTGCATTAAACACCACAGCATTCTCCTGCAGGAGGATCTAACAGCAAACCTCAGTGGGTTCATCAACTCACATCCTAAGCAGAAATCAAATGCATAATAACCAGCAGGACAGATCCCACAGTGGTACCTAAGGCAGGTGAGCAGCACAGGGATGACATCCACATCCTACCAGAAACCCAGACCCTCAGAGAGGCTCACGAGGATAAAGCAAATCCAACAACAAACCGAGCCAGTCCATAGGTCAAAGTCAAGATCTGCTGATAACAACCATGGTCAGACAGCATCCTGTGACCACTGTGCAGCTCCACAGCAGGAAAAGAAACCCAAGGTCAGACCAGAGAGACAGTTGATGCATCACAGCCCAACATGATAGAGGCAACAACCCACAAACCAATACCCCCTGATAGCTCAGGCAGGCAGCAAGGAGTGCCCAGGCTGAGCTTAAATAGAGCTCCTGGGTGTGGTAGATGCCCAGGTGAGCCTGATTAGGGCAATTAAGTCCTATTAAGACCCTCTGGTCCCTGCCAACATTAACCTCTCTGCTTGTACAGTGGCTTCAGGAGCTATAGGGCAGTTTATATTCCTCGATGAGTGAAGTTTTGACTGCTGGGAAGGCTTGAGGAGGTTTATTCCTTCCACTGCTAAACTGAAAACCCTTCAGAGAAATTCCTTGCTCTCCAATAGCGGGCTGGGCTGTGGGTATCTTCAAAGCAGAAGGAGCAGCCTGTATTTGAAGAGGGCTGTTAACCGTTGACTCTAAGGTGAACTGGCTTACAGGCACTATGGCATTCCTACATGTGTTTCCATGCAGTTTGATGGACTGAAGCTTCGTGGTATCTCGTAGACAGAACAGTTGCTTTATGATGTCCCTGAGCACTGGATAACCTGGAGAAGAAACCTGGCACCTCCTCTGGGCTCCCTGCACAGCTTCACCTTACCCTTAAAGGGAAGTGACTTGCAAGATGAGCAGAAAGGTGCTCAGTCCCTTTCCAAGGAGCTTTTGCTGTGAAGATGCAATGCTCAGCAGCCCCTTGAGGCTCCTCACAGATCTCTTCTTGTGGCCGAAGAGCATGCCGGATGGCTGGAGTTGTTGGCAGACCAGTGCTCCGTAATAATGGAGACATTAAATCAGCCATGGCAGCAAGAACTGCATAATAGATGCAAAATACAGCAGGAGCCTGATCCAATTTTGGCTCTGTTTGTGAAGTGGAAAAGTATTTTAGGAGATGGAAAAATACTCGGGAGGTCAGAATGCACCCTCTCTGCAGGGGGGTGTGGGGTCGAGGCACTGCAGTCACTCACCTGTGTCTGCAGATGAGCAGCATCTGGAAATCCATCCCATACTGTCCAAGGACAGAGCCATAACCCCCCCGGCTGGCCCTCCTGGTTGGACTGCAGCTGGCTGGCCAGGAAAATGACACTATCCAGCATCTTGAGCTCAGTTAAACTGGGAAAGTTCTTGTCACCCCATTCCCAGACAGCTCTTTAGTGAACACAGGAGATGCTCAGAGCAGGTTCCAGCCAAGGGCTTACGGATGTAGCATGTTGGTTTATACTCACCATAAAGGCAGATACTATCAAGACTCTAAACCCTGTCAGTAGGAAAGAGCTTTCAGGAAGAGTAGAGGGTTTCTCTCCCCCTTTTCCACACATCCCATACCCTCACATGTTAGCTGGTTATCTGCAGGCACCTGCTCAGGTACCCAAGCAGGCATGCATGCGTTACGTGTGTGTGTTTATGTATGCTCTGTGCTGGGCTGAGGTCACACGGTTTCTTATGAGGCACAGAGACCCCCGCTGTTCCCTTAGGAGCATGCACACAACATGTTCATATCAAACTAGATCAGGATCTGGCTCATCGTGCCCTTTTCAGATCAAGATGCTCTTCCAAGGCAGTATTTGCCGCAATCCCCAGGTGGGAATGACCGCTATAAGGACCCTGCCTGAAGGAGCACCCCCATCCTCCTCCATCTGAGCCCATGTTGCACCAGAGCATGGGTTGTTCACGGTCTGCAGGGCACTGCAATGAAACCCTTGCTACCTTCAGCTAGAACATGGCCCTGGCCAGGCAGTGTTCAAAGCAGCACGTTTGCGCCCATGTCCAGAGCAGACACCTGATGCTGTCAATGGCCAACGCTTGCTCTAGGGAGCCTGGGAAGCTCAGTGGCCGTGAGAGGAGGAACATGCCTTCAGCCTGGCATCACACTGCGCTGCGTGGCTGCTGCCAGCGTTAGCAAGGGCGCAGCTGCAAGAATTCATTGCTTTGTGGGATGCTGGCAACGGCGAGGGGGGAGAGAGCAACTGCCTCTGCAGGGGGCTCGGGGGGAGCAGGGAGTAGTGACAAACAAGGGACTCCAACAACAGCATCGCTGTTGGCACTGCTGGCACTCTGTGCCCAGTGAGGGGGGACCTGAGTGTGAGTAGGTTGTAGGTGACTTGCAGCAGGGCGAAGAGCTGGGTGATTCAGGAGTGCCACTCCATCCCTGTGTGTTTGCAGCGATGTGCTTGGCCACGTATTCGACTGTGTGTGGGTCACTACTGGCATAGCAGAAGCACCACAAGGTTGCAAGTGTTTTAGGAAGCATTTTGTGTTTCTCCGCTGTGACACAAAGCCTCTTTCTCCTCCCACACCCCACGTCCATCCCCAGCACACACCAGTTCAGTTTCGGCGACAAGCTTGCTTCATCCCTTGTTCTGCAATCTCAGGGGCAGCACTTGCCCCAGCAATGCACATGGGTTCCCACAGGGCTGGGCCCTGCTTACAAGTGCTGGCAGTTGCTGTCCCAGGGATGGCCTCTAGCACCAGGACATGAGGTGCTCATGGCTCTGTGCCCCTCGGGTCTCATCGCGTGGCTCCAGGCGCAGCAGCTCTGCCATCCCCAGCACAGGGGCAAAGGGCTGGCTCAGGCAGGGAGGGCACGACACGAAGGTCACTATGGGCTGCGTGCAGAAAGCCCCGGTAGACACAGACCCAGTGGGAAGGGAGAAACCCAGCCAAAACAGTTAAACACCCAGGAGGAAGCTGGCAGCAGCAGGCAACACGCGGAGCCGGGTTCAGGCTGAGTCATGCGCTAAGCCCCCAGCAGGGCTCAGCACCACAAGCTCCCCAGTAACGCCAGCCTGAAGGAGCGCACATCACCGTGACAAACCCCACGCTGGGACAGCGGGGACACGGCTGCTTGGCCAGCACTGCAGCAGCCAGCTTACAATGCACTTGAGCCCAGGAGGCTGGAGATGCCCAATGGCCCCATTGAGTCCAGCCAGGAAAAGCACATTCACTGCAGACCTCAGTTGTGTCTGGGAGAGGCTTCTCCCAGGCTGGAATCCAAGTGGCAGCCAGGAGATCAAGGCTGTCCAACAGTGGGAAAGGGAGGTGGGAGATACGTACTGTGAGGAGACAGTCTCAAGGTGATACAGGGGAGTCCCACAGAAGGACCAATGATAATAGAGATGTGATAGGGAAGGAGCCACTGCACGCAGGCCCTTGGTGGCAAAGGCAGCATCCATGACACTGCCCTGTGGACCACCATGTCCTGGTACCGATCCAGAAGATGCGCAATAGCTGAGACCAACACTTACAGTTTCTCCTAAACTTGAAGCACAAACATGGGATGTGTTTGTAGCCAAACCCAACCCCATAAGCTGCTGAGCAGCTGCTCTAGCATCCAGGTTGCTCACTTATGCTCTTCCTTCCCCCCATAGGTGCAGGAGATCCCAAAAGAGGAGGAAACACAAAAAGTATTGAAAACCAAATGTATTCAAAATACAGGCAGTAAGAACATTGCGTAAGAACAGAGCCCATCCTGCCCTCCCTGAACGCCTCCAGCTCAGGGCTCCTCCACTGCCCCTGTCCAAGGCAATACCAGGGGGACTTCACCCTCAACAGACAGGGGTGGTGGTGTTCAGTTTAGGTGCCAGCACTTCGATCCAGCTGTAAAGTCACATCTGCACAGAGATAACACCCAGTAAGGCAGGGGAAGCCCCTCCCTAAGGCTGGATGCTTCCTTCTGGATGCTCCCCAGCATGTACTGAAGGAGCTTTCATTGCCTCTACAGAAACCAAGCACAAGGTCAACCCATGAGGGCCCCTGGGGAAATGTCAAGTGTAAGGCACAAAGACCTGGAGCCGAGAGGCTGGCTGCTTCCTGCAGTTGAAAGCAGTCCCAGTTATCACCCAGCAGGCTGTGCAGTCACCAGAGATGGTGCTTCCAATGCAGGGGGGTGGACAAGGCAGACAAATGCTTTCTGAATGCTCCCCCCTTGGTCCCTCCTGCAGATGAGCCCCTAACAGCTAGCAACAAATCAACAGCAAACATGCCAGCTAGGTGGCCAGCAATCCTCTCCCTGGTGTGCCTAGCTACAAGGCAAAACATGAACCAAGCTGCTAAACAGACTTGGCTGGGCATTTAACTACCTAATTCTGTTCTATTTACAAAGTCTTCAGCAGCTCAGCACTGCCTTAATCCACAAGGCACAAAGCAAGCAAGAACGTGCAGCTCAGTCCCTCTGGATCTCTGCAGCATTCCCAGGAGGGCTGCAGGAGGGAGGTCTCGTCTCCAGGAGCACGGGATGGACTGGATGCCAGGCTCAGAACTGCTGGACAATGAGCTTCCGCTTCACATCCCGGCTGAACCTGTTCATCCGGAACACTTCACTGTCGAAGAAGGCTGCGAGGTTGTGGATGTTGATCTGCCGAGCCTGGGGAGGACGAGGAGGGAAAGGAGAGGTGAATGGTTACGAAAACTGAAAAGCAGGAACCATGTGGTTTTCCATAGCAGAGGACACAAGACCTGACAGTCAGCAATCTCTGCGCTGCTCGGCAGGAGCCAGAGCTGCAGCAGCAGGGAGACAGCAGGTCAGGAGGAAGGAGCATTGGCAGAGCTGAGCTGAGCAGAGAGGATGCTGGCTCAGCACCTGCCTGCTCTCCACTCGCCCTTTAACTCCCACTAGAACCAGAATGGAGCTGCTATCCCAGAGCCCGCAGCACCTCATCCAGTGGGAGAGCTTTGCTGGGGACCTCTGACTGGAGGTGTCACATCAGCAGCACTGAGCTGTGCCCCTGGGAGTTGTTACTCCTCACACTCAACGCAGGGAGCAGAAAAGCAGCAACCCAGGAATCAAACAGTGCTGTAGTGCCAAGCAAGGTGAATACCGCACAGATAGGCCAGGTGAGGAGCAGAGCCCTTGGACAAGGATGAGGATGCACTGAGGAGGGTGAGGCTCAGAAAGGACTGGGGAAGTTCATACAAACAAGAGATTTTCCTGCTTTTTGCTTCTTCAAACGCAGGTGCCAGGGAATCGATGTTCTCATTCCCCTGCAAAGCACCAGCCATGCTGCAGGGTTTACCACTCCAACCCCAAAGCTTTATGGGGGGTGCAGGAGAACAGAGAGGGAAGAATATGGTGCTTCCAAGCAAGAAAGGAGCAGAGACAGATGAGACACTCCTGACTCTGGGTCAAACTGATTAACACCAGCGTTTCTCTGCTATCAGAGAAGTTACAAGCCTGACGACACCTCTGGTTCTGAGCCTGCAGGCAAAGAGCAGGAACCAGCCTGAGCAGGCTTGCTTTGAGAAGCCCTTACCTTATCCACCAGGTCCTTCTCTGGGACTTCTATGGTGTCCTGCTGGGCCCCGTATCGGTTTCTCTGGTACATCACTTGCTCTGCGACCAGCTGCTTCAGGATGAAGAGCAGCAGCTCGTTGTTGTCTTTCTTGAATGACAGGTACCGGGAGAAGGTCTGGGAGGGAGGATGAGGTGAGCCAAGGAGGTCAGGACCCGAGTGATGCACTGCGGTTCCCCTGTCCACACCAGCCTCCAGACAGGGAACGCAATGACACCACTGGCACCTGTGCCCTTGGTGTCTCTTAAGGGACATTGGCTTTGCCAAGCTGCCACCTCCACATGCAGCAGCAGCCCTGTGACAGCCACGACAGCGCTGGCTGCTCCTACACCCATCTGAAACCTCCAGCCCAGACTGCCCTGTGCAGCCCCAGCAAGCGCTCACGCCTGGCTGGCTCTGTGCAGCCAAAGGAGAGGCCGCGAGTGGTCCAGACTGAGGGCAGACACTCGCTGTGGCCAGCCAAGAGCTGTTTGGAACCAGTCCCTGCCATGCAAAGGGCAGACTGTGCAATGAACCACTGTGAGTGCTGCCCAGGGGTCAACTGTCCCTGAGGAGCCCTGGAAACAATGAGAAGAAACTGCCTGCCCGGCTCCATCACCTGGCAGCAGTGGGAGTCTGTGCCAAAACAGGGAACAAGAACAGAGACAGAGCAGTGCTTTTGACACAGGGGCTCGGGCTCTCTTTCCTTATCAGCCCCACAGAACCAGTGCCCCACCACGAAGGACAAGGGCCTGCAGTGGAACCCATGGGGCCGGGATGCAGCCGCAGCCAGCGCTCACCTTGCGCATGCTGCGCATGACGCTGAACTTCTGTGTGTCGATGAAGCTCTCCAGCATCACCCTGATGGCCATGTTCACGTCGTCCTCCACCACGTAGTCCCGCAGGTGCATGCGGGCGTGAGCCTCGGCCATGCGGATCATGGACTCGATGTGCCGCACCGTGATGGGGATGCTGCCTGTCGCCTGAGGGGAGAGCAGCGCTTAAAACATGGGGCTATAGAGGTGGCTTCTGGCCCAGGACCTGCTTCACGCTGCAGGGAGCTGCTCCTGGACCTCGGAGCACCGTCTCAGCCTCAGGAGGCTCTGCCACCTGCTGGCATGCTCTGCAGAGTGGCACAGGCTCCCCCATCCACGTTTTAGTCTAGGGGAGGCTACATGGGTCCTTCTCTGCTGTTGTTTAGTGCCTTTCCAGGAACAGCAACCCCGTTCCCTCCGGTGACTTTCAGGAGTTGTTAAAGAAACAAAAAGCCAATTAAAAAATAAAGATAGATTTCTCATGTCCCCAAAATCTCCCTCTGACCTCAACAAATTCCTCTGCGAGAGCATGAAATGAGCCCGAGAGATCCCACAGACAAAAGAGAAGGGCATTTCTACACAGAACACTCTATAATGCACCAGGAGCACATGGGGCTGGGTGAATGCAAACACCTCCCGTGGGCCTGCCAGACTGGGTGACAGCAAGGTTATCGCCACGGCAGACACTAGTACATGTGTCCAGTCCATCACTCCGCAGATCATCAGCAGGCACGGCTCTGCAGTCAGATGAAGCATCATCTGTTCAGCACACGCTGCAGGATCTGCCTGTCTCTGCCAAAACAGTGGCACAGGCTTTTGTGATGGGAATGGCAGGAATGTGACAGCACATGCTGGAGCAGCCTCCGGCTGATTTGCAGTCCAGGCACACTCTTCTTCCCTCCCCTTCTCCTCAGTATTCTCACCATAGACTCTTTCCTGAGGTCACTGTACATCTGTGCCACCTTGTCCTGGTCCATCTGATTGAGCTTGGGGTGCACCTTCTCTTTGGCATAGACGATGTATTTCCTCAGGACCTCCTGGGGAATGGGTTCAACCCCGTATGTGTTGGGTAGATTGACCTCAGTGGTGTCCCCATTCACTCCCTCCTTGTTACTTGGGTGGTGCTTGATATGGCTGCCAACAACGAACCGGGCAAGCATTTCATCCTGCAAGAGAGCAGTGGACACGCAGACACTGAAGCAAACCTGCAGCTGAGCACCCCAACAGCAGCACCACAAGCTCAGCTTGCCTCACAGCCTGTACCTGCACAGGGTCCACCGTGTCCCTCACCACACACAGGATGTCAAAGCGGGAGACGATGGGCTCAGTCAGGTCCACGTTCTCTGAGAAAGTCAATGATGGGTCGTATCGCCCACCTGGGTCACAGAGACAACCAGAGTCAAACACAGGCTCCAAGGATGAAGCTCTGAAGCAAGCACAGACCCCTAGCACTAGAGGCTTTACTGCTCGCTTCATCTCTGCTCTAGCCTGGAGGAACAAGGCAGAGGGAGGTGAAGCTGTGCCACAGCTCTCATGACTGATGCTGGAAGCCTGAGATGGTCCTGCGGTCTCTGAGCACTTACCAATGGGATTGGCGGCAGCAATAACGGTGCAGCGGGCTTGCAAGGATGTGACAATGCCTGCTTTGGAGATGGAAATGCTTTGCTGCTCCATGGCTTCGTGAATGCTGGTCCTGTCCTGATCGTTCATCTATAAGAAAGCAGGAATGAATTAAACTGCATCTATGTCTACACTCCATTGCCCAACAGACCAGAGGGAATCAGCTCCTGATGCTCTGGAAAGGTACCAAACTGCACCACAGAACAGAGAGAGCCGAAGCAAACTGGAGGAACCCTGGTCAGCTGGGGGATGGCACCATGAGTGACAGTGTCTCCTCACAGCAGGGCTTACAACCAGTCCCTCCACACCTCATCCTGCCCATGGAGATGAAGCTGGGCCTCACCTTGTCGAACTCATCGATGAGGCAGACGCCTCTGTCAGCCAGCACGAGGGCTCCTGCCTCCAAAGTCCACTCCTTGCTGACCGGGTGCCTCTGGACATAGGCAGTGAGACCCACGGCGGAAGCGCCCTGGCCAGTGGTGAAGATGGCTCTGCTGGACACCTTCTCTATGTACTTCAGGAACTGGGATTTGGCTGTACCGGGGTCTCCACACAGGAGCACGTTGATGTCACCACGGACTTTGTGCTTGCCGCCTGTAAGAGCAATGGCAAAGACACACCGGCAGCTGAGTGCCGGGCTCGACAGCACCAAACACCACAAAGCTGAAGGGACACAAGGGACCCTCACCTGGGTTTTTGGGCTCTCCACCAAAGAGAGCTAGAGCCAGGCCCCTCTTGATATCCTCATGCCCGTAAATAGATGGGGCAATGCTGGCAAAGATCTGAAAGGAAAACCAGAGGAGCTGTGCAGGGAATACCACTTCCCATCTGGTCAGCATTTGGCATGAACATCAGCAAGGTGCTGTATCTACCCTTACGATACTGCTGTCTCCAGAGTCTCGTATTAGCCAAGGTGAGGGGTCTCTTTCAAAGGTAAATACCCACCCAGAGCCCCTTGAATGTGCTTCACAATAATGGCGCTGCTGGCGCATGGCAGACTGTGCAGTCTGGTGCTGGCGCTGCCTCTACGCTCCTCTGCACACAAAGCCCATCACAGTGGCTGTTATCAGCTGCTGCAGAGCTGGAGACCTTGATCTGAGACTCACCCACTGCACGTGATAGTGCTTGAAGGGGCTCTGCCGCAAGGGAATTGTCATCGTGGTCAGATATTATACACAACTGGCTTATCTCAAGGGTATTCTGATAAGAGCCTGATGCTGGGGAGTATGGACCTTAAAACAGTCTTGACTCAACTGATGCTTCTCCACCCATTGGGGACAGCAGTCAAAACACCACCAGCATGACCAAGGCAAGAGGGAAATCCCCCTATCAGGGCTTAAACCCAACCCAAGTGAGGCTGAACGTGCCTCAGTCTTTGTTCTTTCAAGTGCTGGATTTGGGTCTTAGCATGCAGAAAGCAGCAAAGCTGAGATCTCTACCACAGCTTAAGCTAAGTAGTAACATCCCCTTAAGAGGATTGGAGACGCAAGCACTGGCCCCTCGGAACACCTCCCCCTCTTTGCTTCCAAGGTATGGGGAGAGAAAACAAGGATGAGATGTAAGCAGTGTCTGAGCGCCCCTCACCCATCTTCCATCCCTGTTGTCACATGGAAGGCTCAGAGAAGGAAGGGGAGAAACTGAACATCTGACCCCAAAACTACATAGGAAGTTTCTTATTTACTTCCCTCCTATAACCCACTCTCATCACCAGCTACAAGAGACCATGCAGAAGGAACCGGGCTGGCGAGCTCTCAACAGGGAAAGCAGGGATGCCTGAGGCTGACCCACCTTCTCCCCGATTTGCTCATCCTTGGACAGCCCCACGATCATTTTCACATCCTCATCAGTCAGCTCTCCAGTTGCCAGCTTGTTGTCCTTCTTGGCAATGTGGTTGGCCAGGATCACAGTGGCAAACACTGGGAACCCATTGGCAGTATTCAAGGAGCCATCGTAGTTGTTGTGGTAGATGCCTGTCAGCTCCTAGGAGCCAGGAGATGGTGTGTCAGTGCCTCCACCATACAAAACCAGCCCCCTCTTCATTTCAAGACACCATTGTCCAAATGCATCTGAGGACGATCTCTCCCCACAGATGATGCCATTACCTATGCTCACCCCATCCTGGTACTCACAATCTCATCCCCTGGCTTGCAGCTGTCCACCAGGTCGGCGAGGAGGATGGCATCCTTGGCACGGGGCAGCCTGCCCGCAGCCACCTTGCCCGGGCTCTCCTGGATCTTGATGCGCTGGTAGTTCTGATAGACCGTCTGCACCGACAGAGAAAGGCTGCTCAGCTGCGCATCGAGGATGCTTTTCAAGCACCTCACCAATGAAACTCCGTTCAAACACTGGTTAGGAAACACTGGGGCATGGGAGGATGGAGGCTGGGGGAGGAGCAATTCCAGGGTGTGACAGACAACAGTGGGGACAAGAAAGCGCTTTGCCACATCTCACTGCTGTGTCTCAGCCTGCACAGGGTTTGTCCACACAAATACTGGACCAGCTCCTGTGGGAGGATGCTCCGCTTGTGGTGAAGCAAGGAATTAAAGTCAGAAGCTCCACATCAATGGTTTTGCTGCTGTCCTCGAGTTTCCTTAGCTGGCGGATCAGGAAATACTGACAACTTGGGAAGGAGAGCTGGACAGGCTGTATCTGCAGTTCTGCAGTCTGCATGGGTAACTGTGTGTGTACTGCAGAGGTGATTGCAGCAAGAGATTCAGCCTAAACGCTTACAACGGGGCTCAATTGGGCAGATGCAGCTCAAGAGCTCAAACAGACAACATCCATCTTCACAAACCCCTGGACACAGGCACTGGAGCAGCCTGGCAGGACAGACACAGTCCCATACACGCAAGAACATCTCTTACCTCTTCCATGTTGATTTCAAAGGGGCCAAGGGACTGACACTCTGGACAGGAACCGGGTTTCACCTCCTGGTTCTGGGACTGGAAGAAGGGCCCCAGGATGAAGCTGCACTTGCTGCAGTTGTATTTGACCATGCTGAGCTGTGGCAGGACCCCCGTGCAACTCGTCACCACCCCGCTGGTCCGAATCAACTGATTCAAGTGTAGCTGCCTGTGGAAAGGCAGAGAGATGCTGGGTGCCTGTGGGACACAGGAGGCAGAATTCCCTACAGGAATACTCTTGCTGCAGGGCACAACTCCCAAAGGCTTGGTAAGAAATCAAGTATGAGGAAGAGCTTTCTATCAGGGTTTTTGGGGACGCAAAGTTCATCCTTAACATGACTTTTTCCTGCAACAAGCTCAGCCATCCCATTGGATTGCTGCAGAGATTTAGCAGATGAAACCTCCTGAGCCCCCAAAGCCTGCTGCAGGCCCCAAGCAGTTGTATTGCTTACCTGAGCGACCGCAGCTCCTCCACCAGTGGGAGGTGGGAGATGCGGACATGGATCTCCTGGGCAATGCGGTCGTACTTGGGGTACATGGCCAGCACCACCTCCTTGGCTGCTTCATCAAAGATCTTCAGCATCTCTGCTGGGGCCTCAGGCAGGAAGTAGGCGAGGACGTGCTCCTGGGCTGCCAGGTCCTCGTAGTTCACTACCAGACTCTCTCTGTTCTCTGAGGAAGAAACATGGAATGAGTTGTATATGGAATGAGTTATACTTTCAACCTGCTCATTCCTTGAGGAGTCTGCAGGCGACAGCCAGAACAAAGAGCCTGCATCCTGTATCCTGCCTGCACCTTCCCCCCAAACTCTTCGAGCTGAAAATGGGTAGAAACCCCTTCTTGATTCATTGCTCTGACAAATCCCTCAGCAGCACCAGTTTGTGACTGCTCCTTTTGCCTTCAGCAGATACCTCCCAAGGCTCAATGCTCCTCAGACTCTAAAGCCTCAGCCCAACACACACCTCACAAGCTTCCAGGAAACAGAAGCCAGTAGGCACTAATCAATAAGTGAATAGACATTACATAATCAATAAGTCAATAGACATCACATGTGCTGAATTGCTGGCAAAGAACCTGCTGTGTGTGCTCCTGGAAAGGGACAAGACAAAAGCCTTTTATTTCCCAGCTGTACAACACTGACCCTGATCCATTGCTTGAGCTTCTGCCTCTACATAAAGAAGAAATATGAACATCCGCAGTTGCAGGAGCTGCTCTAGATGTGACAGGTTCTGCTCTATAAACGTATCAGTGCCAGTGACTGCTGCTTCTGGCAGTGCCTACTCAGAAGGCAGAGCTGTAACACTGACACGGTCCATTTGTGTCCCCTCACTGGATACTCCAGTTTGCCCTGTGAGAAAGGAACTGGCATAGACAGTGAGCAATTGTTGTCGCTGTCGGATCTCCAACTTGCAGACCATTGTCTGCTGCCCCACATATTCCCCTGCTCATTCTATGACATGAATATTGATAAGCAGCAGACGCTAGGGGCCTTTGAATTAGCCAGAATCAAAGACGATGCTGCACACGTTCCCATCACTCATCTATCTCCATCAGCATCAGTTTCTCCAAGTGCTGACTCCATGTCTGCAAAAAAGCAGACACCCACCTATGGGCTGGATCACTGTGAGGCAGCTCCCATAGGGAGCAGAGGCTCTCCTCTCCCAGCCCTACCTTTGCACATGTCGCTGATCCTCTCCTTGAAGACGTTGTGCCCGCGGTCATCCACGTGGGTCTTCAGGAAGTTCCTGAAGCGGTGGTAGATCTCGAGCCGGGGAGCTGCCATGGACACCCACTCCCTCACCGAGTGCCCCTTCATGTCCTCCAGGTTCTCAATGCTCTCAATCATGTCCTCCTCCTCCTCTTCCGCGCCGTCCGCAGCGCGCTCGGCCAGGCGCCTCTTGCGCGAGGGACGGTCTTCATCTTCATCATCGCTATCTGAGGGTGGGAGGGAAAACTGACAATGGGATTCCCATTCTCACCCTTTGGATTGGTCTCAATTGGATTTCACGGGCTGCGGAAGCCAAGAGGGCAGAGCCTGGGATAGACACCAAGAACCACCCCAATTCCAGTTCTAGCCTGGCTTCTACATCTTCCACAGCATAGCTAAAGACTTTATGGGGGTGAACAGGATTCATCTGCAACAGCACACACATGTCCATTAATGCACTGAGGGAGGAAGGCCAAGGAATGGGCTTCCAAGTGCATCAACGGTCCTCCCATCCACCCCACAAAAGTCTCTATAGGAACACCAACAAACTTGACAGCATACACGTGGTAGGTTCCCAAACCCTTGATACAGGCCCAGGATCCTGATTATTCTTTCAGCAATGAACACATAACCAGAATGCACCAAAAATGCTCCTAGGAATCCCAAACCAAAGGGACGACACAGTGTGGAGTCCACAGCCAGAGGCTTCACCACCCCAAGCACACTGGAGCTCTAGAGACCTCCCTGCTAACCCGGGGGTGAGTCCAGCTCCCCACACACTAGCATCCCTCTCGGCACAGCTCATCCCCACCTACCGTAGAGCAGCCCCCTCCTCATGCGGCCCATGCCCTGCTCCAGCTCCCGGTCTCGCTGCCTCATGACCCGCTCGGCGGCTTCCCGCTGGCTGGCAGTGAGCTCCTCCACCTCCTCATCGTCCAGGGCCAGGCCCTCTGCTTCATAGACGTCCAGCTCGGGGATGGGGCGGTAATCCCTGGTGCACACACACAGCACTGGGTCAGGACACAGCCGGGAAGGGGTTTCCAGCCCCTCCCTGGCTACTGCTGGGGGGTGTCAGGACAGTTGCTCTGCAGTGACAGGCTTTAACCTGCCTGAGGGGAGACTGAGATGAGCTCTTAGGCAGAGGCTCTTCCCTGTGAGGGTGCTGAGGCGCTGGCACAGGGTGCCCAGAGAAGCTGTGGCTGCCCCATCCCTGGCAGTGTTCAAGGCCAGGTTGGACACAGGGCTTGGAGCACCCTGCTCCAGTGGAAGGTGTCCCTGCCAGTGGCAGGGGTTGGGACTGGATGAGCTTTAAGGTCCCTTCAACCCAAATCAGCCTGGGCTTCTATGATCACAATGGCACTTTGTCCAGATGCTCTTCAGCCCCCTCACCCCAGCCATCAGCACAGCAGAGGGATCCCCCCAGGCCTCAGGGCCCCCCATGTCATTGCTGCATTGAATCCCGTTAGCAAACCCCATTCCCAGACCCCCACCCGAAGCTGACCCCCACCGGCCTCCTTACCTTTCCATCCCTTCCCCGATGAGCTCTTCCCCTTCTTCCTCCTCTTCGGGGAGCCCCTCGGTCCCCAGGAGCCCTTCGGACTCATCCTCGAAGGGGGGCAGGTCCCGCCCGGGGCTGGAAGTGAAGGCATCGCCCCGGCGGGAGCTGCGCACGGGGCTGGTGACCGCTGCCTGCGACTCGGAGGAGTCCTGCGAGGACACGGAGGGTCAGGGGGGACCGAGGGACAGCGGAACCGAGGCGTCCAGGGCCGGGGGCATGGACCACCGATGGGGAAGAGATTAAACCCCTCATCCCTCCGTGCAAACGACAACGGGAGAGCAGGGAATCCATCCTCCGAGCCCCGAGCCGGACGGGAAGGGCTCCGATCCTCCCGGCCCGGCTTTCGCTCATGTGCGGGGCATGGGGGAAACGTCCCTCTGCATTTCGGGTATCCCCATTCACCCCCCCGCTCCGATCGCCTCTGGACCCAACGCGACCGTGACCGCAGTGGGGCGGAACCGGGATCTGCACCCCGCGGGTTAACGGGGACGTCCCGTCCCATCCCATCCCGTCCCGTCCCGTCCCGTCCCGTCCCGTCCGCTCACCGCCATGGCCGCCGCGTCTTCCTACCCGGCCGTATTCCCCGCGAAAACGAGCCCACGTGGTCGGCGAAAGCGCGCGAAACCTCATGAATAATGAATCGCAGAGGGGGCGTGGCCAGCCCCGCGCTTGAATGTGGATGAGGAGGGGGCGGGGCTGGAGGAATGGGCAAATCCGGGCAAACCGGGGGGAATTGGGGCATTTCCGTCCGCTCCGCTCCTGTCCGGCAGTGATCCCGGTGGGAATCCCCGCTTCCATGTCCTCATGGCTGCCCCAGCGCTACAACCAAGCCCCGGAGCCGCGGGACACCGGGGTGGAGCAGCTCCACCGGGGCTCACGCTCCCGCCGCAGCGGTGCGAAGCGGCCCCGGGTGCTCGGGGGTTCGGTGGGAGCTGCCCCCGTCCCGCAGGAGGACGCTCGGGCACCGGCGCCTTTAAGGCTTGGCGCGCCCCCCCGTCAGGTCCCGCCTCCCGCGCCTTCCCATTGGCTCACAGCGCTATCTGTTTAACAGGATTGGTCCCGGATTGGTCCAAGCGCCGCCTCTTTAGGGACCGTCCCTCAGTAGGCGCTGCTCCTCCCGTCCGGAAGGGGGCGGCCGCGCGGCGCTCGGCTTCAGCCGCCCTTCAGCGACGCTCCGTGGCTGCGGGGAGCGGCGGGGCCCGGGATGGCGGCGGAGCGGCCCCGCGACTGAGCGCTGCCGCCGGCGGGCGCCCGAGGCGGTACGAGCGGGGCCGGCGGGGAGGGGGGCACCGCAGCCGGAGGGTACCGCGGGCCCGGGGGGGGGGCTGTCCCGGTGGCGCGGCCTGGCTGCGGGCCTGGCGCTGGGAGGTGAAGCGGGTTGGTCCCGGGGCCGGCCCGCTGGGTTCTGCCCCGTGCGGCCGCTTCAGCCGGACCCGGACGGCGTTTGGTGGCAGCCGGGAGCCCTCCTGTGGCGGCAGCGCCCGCGGGCACCGCTGTCTGCCGGGCTGGAGGTAACCGGGGGCTGTCCCCTGCGCTCCGGGCCATTGGCAGCCTTTAAACCCTTTGCCGCCTTCTCCAGGAGCCAAAAGCAAAGCCCTCAGGGTGCTCGTTTCCGACAGAGGTCTGCGAACCGGGTCTCTCTGCCCGGTGGTTTTGGGGCTCAGTTTTAGTCGGGTTTAGCGTTGCAGTTGCTTTTTGGGTTCAAAATGGGCTGTGAGGAGGAGGCTCGGAGAAGGGGAGGTCTGGAGCACCCCTGTCTTGAGGGTGGAATGCAAAGCACGCCTGTGGTGACCAGCAGTGAGGGTTAGAAAGGAAGAGCTTCCACTGGATTGTTGTTGTCGTGGCTTGTTTTGGTTTTTAACTCGCTGAGGTAGCAGTTGTATTTAAGCAGGTTCTGGTCCGAACGGGCTTTGTTGTATGGGTTTAAGGAGCAGTCTTACCCCTGCTGTGATCTGTGCTTGCAGGGCTTCTGGTGCTGTCTTCAGAAGGGAAGAAAACTGCCTTTTTGGACGGGAAGCCTGGCTGTGTTTAACTCACTTCATGTGGTTGGGCTCTGAGAGCACAAAGTGCTGTGAGCCCCAACTTCACTGAGCGCTGGTACGGTTACAGTGGGGTGAATCAAGGAACAGCATCCCCATGGTGCGAGGTGATTGCGTTCCTGCAGGTGCAGCTGGGACACAGCACCCATGGGTCAGCTCCAGTGCCTAAAGGGGCTGCAGGGAACCCGGTGAGGGGCTTTGGACAAGGGGTGTGGGGACAGGACAAGGGGAATGGCTTTAACCTGCCAGAGGGGAGGCTGAGATGAGCTCTTGGGCAGAAGCTCTTCCCTGGGAGGGTGCTGAGGCGCTGGCACAGGGTGCCCAGAGAAGCTGTGGCTGCCCCATCCCTGGCAGTGTTCAAGGCCAGGTTGGACACAGGGGCTTGGAGCACCCTGCTCCAGTGGAAAGTGTCCCTGCCCGTGGCATGGTTGGAGCTGGACGGGCTTTAGGGTCCCTTCAACCCAAACCGTGGTGTGATTCTGATGGATGGTGAATTGAGCTGCCCTCCATGGGAAAGAGAGGCCAGGGCAGTGGTTTCTTCACATGGCTGTGGGTGGTTTGACCCCGGCAGGCTGGGCTGGCTGCGGTGCAGAGGGGTGAGTGATGCCTGGGCTATGCTCAGCTGACTGGGTTAATTCTGGACCAGGCAGGGCAGGGCTGTGGGCAGTGAGGTGCTGCTGTGGGTGACGAAGCCTTCCCAGATCCCTCCCATCAGTTCCTGCTCTTGTTGCTGAGGAATTTTGCTGGTGATTCCCGCAGGAACGGGACAGTTCCTCCCATCCTTGCTGTAGGGCATAGCTGTTGGGAAGCATGGGCATCGCGCTGTCTGGCTGATGGATTTGCTGCCCTGTCATATCACCCTGGGTGTTCTGCTTGCCCTGTCTTGGGAGGAAGAGCAGGACCTCAACACCCGGCTGTAGCGAACAGCCTGGCTGAGGTAAGCCTGATTCTGCTTTGCCCTTTGGAACCTTGTGACTGGAGCTCTGTTCCATGGGGCCAGCTCCTCTCCTTATCAGCAGATCCTTGCTACGGTGCGATAGTGGTGGCTTATAGGGGAAAGAGAGTGGAGCCTGCTTGTTCCTTTTATAAGGAAGATGTTATTCCCGTGTAATTCTCACAGCTTTATCCTCAAGTTTTTTCAGTCTGACAGGCAGATGGAATTCTTTGTTCAGGAAGAGTTATTAGGAAGTGTGATGGTTTGCAGTTGCTGGTGTTATTCTGCCCATGCTCTGTGAGATCTTTTGGAGTTACTAACAGAAAATCGCTCTCAACAGTGTCAATTCGAAGTGAGCAGCTGGTAGGAAGGGAGGACACTTCTGGAGATAAGTCTGGAATGTCAAGGTTGCCTGCTGGAACTTCCGCTAGGATTTTTTGGCACAAAGTTGGTCTTTCCAGGTGTGTGTGTTAATGTGACCTCTCTTGTGCAGCACAGCCTATGGCACTCACAAAAGAAGGATCCCGGCTCAGTGAGTGCCTGCCAGCATGGATGAGCCAAGGGAGCATTTGTTGGTTGAGGCCCTCAGAGGACCCAGGACTCTGCAGAGGAAGGGGATCCTGTGGCTGACAGGCTGGAGCCGCCTGTGGTTAAGGTGCTCCTGAGCTCTGAAAGCTGACACAGGGCTGTGCTGAGCCTTTCCAACCTGTCACTCACCCAGGACCTCGCAGGGAAATACCCTGTGAGTGCTGGCACTGGGGCTGCTGGGTCCTGCCAGGGCTGAAGTCAAACAGGGAGAGATCCTGGGTTAGCTGCAGCACCCAGAGTGCTGTCCCTGGCAATGGGCCCCTTTAGCATGCCAGCTAAGAGAGTTTATTTGTGTGTCCGTGAGCACCTCTTTAGGGAATGCCAGGAGGGGTGGCAGGACCTTGTGCTGGCATTGAGCTTGTAGCCAGCCAAGTGCCTTAACGGTGAGGTTGCTGCTTTAGGGTGAGGAGAGGATTTGCACAAGGTGATAGATACATTGGATCAGGAGCTTATCAGGTCAGACTCTGAGTGTACACTGAATCCTGATCTAATGTACTCTGTGCCATAGTCCACTTCCAAGGCTACCGTAGAGCCAACAGAGGATAAACTGCTGCTGGTGGGGTTTGTGCCAAAGCCACTGGCACGGAGCACATGGAGTTTTATGGATGGCAGAGCAGAGCTTCCCTCTGACTTCTGGAGGGACAGTCAATATTGCAGCAGTTCAGGGCCTGGGGGATGGAGAGATGGTGGAAAAGACACGACTGTTCTCTCAGGGAAGGCAATACAGAGAGCTTTCATCATGGGAACTTCTGTCATCTTCCTGAGGGGCAGGAGAGGTTTCAAGTAAGGCAGGCACAGGAACTCTTCTGATTCTGACCAGAGCTTCTTGCTGCCTGTGGGTTTGACCTTCAGAAGCCCATTAGATAGGTCTGTGTCTGGATCTGGGTTTATGAACCGCCAGTGCGGCTGCTGCTCTGTGCTGAGAAGGGCAGTGCAGTTGAGACTGGTGGATGTAAGGAAGCTGGAGAATCACAAACTGGTTTGGCTTGGAAGGGACCTATAAGCAAGAGGGTTTGGGTAGTGGCCTTCATGTTTTTCTTTGCAATAGCTGAAATCAAATAATAGAGTGTAACTTCCTTATCTTGGAAGCTAGAATGGTAACAGATGCTGTGGTGCAGCAGGGTTGCTGTCTCATCTGATGATGCCATGTATTGCTGCTGGGCCTTGATTTCTTTTTCCTTTGAATATGCCGAAGCTCAAAGTGGCACAATTTACCCCAACACAGTATGGTGCTAGTTTGATGGTGTTTGTTACTGTGACACAGGGTAGTGTGTTTGTGCTGTCCACCCTAATGCTTTGTGCAGAGTCAGGGCAGGTGGCATTTCATTGTGCAAGAGTGTCTGTGATGATGATAACCTGCTGTAACAAGCAGGAAGCAGTTGTGCAGAGGCCTAATGGCAGGGATGGGTTTTCTGCTTCTGACTCAACTGATGTAATGTTCCTTTTTGTCTCTGCTGTGGCTGCCTTGCGCCGTGTTTGACCTGGACCAGAAGGAAGGCAGGATGTTCCAGTCCGTGATGCCTCTGAGATTCTCCGTGTCTGACAACATCACCCATTCGACTGCCTTGGTGACATCCCTGGATAATGTGACAAGCTTGTCCCCAACAACAACACAGGCAACCAATGACACCAACATCACTGTGCCACACAAGTGCCTGTTGTTGCTGTATGAGGACATTGGGAAGTCCAGGTGAGATGGAGGAAATGGGGCCAGAGGAAAGAGCTTTTGTTCTGGGGGTTTGTTGGGAAGGGGCTGGGGCCTTCCCTCCTGCCTGCTGCAGAGCAGGAAAAACCCCTGGTTTATTTACCTTTTGCAGAGTCCGCTACTGGGATCTGTTGCTCCTGGTGCCCAATGTGCTTTTCTTTATGTTCCTTCTCTGGAAGCTGCCCTCTGCCAGGGCCAAAATCCGGGTCACTTCCAGCCCCATCTTCACTACATTCTACATACTAGTGAGTACCTCTCTGTGCTTTTGAACTGAGGAGTGATGAGGGGGAATTACCAGCACTCATGAACAATGTCACTGAACTAGTGGAGAGAGAGTCCAGACCAGCTCCTGCAGAGATAAAGCCTGTTTTAGCTGAAGGTGAAGGTGTGCTACACAAACAGTTGCAGATTCTGGGTTTGTATCTGCTGGATTTGAGTGGATTTTTTTCTGTGGTGATTTCTGTTTTCCCTCTTTATTCTTATGTTGCTTTGTTGTCTTGGAATCTAGTATCTTACACTTGCTACTTGCACCACATATCAAGTGACGCAAGACCGGTTTCTCACTAAGGCAGTAAAAGTGAAACACTGAGGAGTAGCTAGTGTGAAGCTGTTAGAAGTACCATTCAGAAGCTCTGTTATAGGTGCTTCTTGAGATCCTGGTTTGTCCAAGTGTGTAGCGCAATGCACTTGTGCTCTTCAGTGCTTTAGGAAGTGTCCCTGTTCAATATTATAGCAACAAACCAAAGGGAAGTAACAAAGTGAACTGACTTGATGCTGCTGCTGTTTCAAAACAGAGTGAGAAGCAGGAAGTGAAGGACCAGCCCATCCTGGTTTAACCCCAGCCGGCAGCGTGGCCCCTGCACGGCATGCTTTTACCCTTCATGGTGGGATGGGGAGAGAATCAGGAGGGTAAAAGGGAAAAAACTTGTGGATTGAGATAGAGACAGTTTCATAGGTAAAGCAAAACATGGAATTTCTTCAGCGCTTCCCATCACAGGCAGGAGTTCAGCCATCCCCAGGAGAGCAGGGCTTCAACATGTGTGAGAGTGACTTGGGAAGGCCAACACCATCACTCCAAACATTCCTCCTTTCCTTCTTCTTCCAGCTTTACGTGCTGACTACAATGCCATATGGTCTAGAATATCCCTTGGGTCAGTAGGGATCAGCTCTCCTGGCTGTGTCTCCCTCAAATGCTTGTGTACCCCCAGCCTTGCTGATGCGGTGAGGAGCAGAAAAGCCCTTGGCCCTGTGTAAGGCTCAGCAATAACAGCACCATCCCTGTGTGATCCGCAAGTTTTCAGCACAAATCCAAACCGCAGCCCCATACCAGCTACTGTGTCCCAGCCAACACCAGCACACAGCCTTAAAGGAAAACACCCCTATTCAGTTTGACCTTCTGCAGTATGTTACTGGGAAACGAGGTGGAAGTGTGTTCTGTGGGGATTTCCTTTCAGATGGCTGTTTGTCCTGTCCGAAAGGAATGCTTTCTTATGGAGTCTGTGATTAAAGCCAGGTTAATAGATTGGGAAGAGTGCCTGCTTAAGAGAGGAAGCCAAAAGGGTGTATTTTCCCCTCCCATGAGCTGTTCCTGTTCTACACCACCATTATATTCAGGGACCCTTCTCTTCTGTCTGTTTTGCCCCAGAGTTTTGCACCCGAGGACGGTGTTGTTGTATTCTTGTTTCATGCTATTTGCATCTTTCTTCCTCTGAGGAAGAAATATTCACTGTAGGTGACTTATTGGTCATTTCCATTCCCCAGCCACCTTAGAATCAGCTTGGACTCTTCGTTCTGTAATAGATTCAGCTACCTCGTACCCCCATCATTAGAATTAGCTTATGACTTGGAGTTTGATCTGGAAAACCCTGCTTTCTGCACAGCAGAGGGGAGATACGTCCAGCTGAGCTCTTAATTGCATCGTGTGGCTGGGATAGCACAGGGGTTGGTAAATTAGCCCAGCTGAGCCCCATGCTGTCATGCTTAAATGGTGCCTGAGCTGAGCTGGGTATCTCTGCACTGAACAGCAAGGTGAGATGGATTGAAGCTGTTTGCTGCAGGTGATGTTTAACTCTGCATTCCTGAGCACTGTCAGTGGCGAGTGAGTGTACCACAGGTTTGAGCTTTATCACTGATCTGAAATGTGTGACTTGGTGTCTAGTGGCTTCTGTTAACTGATGAGACTGGTTTATTCAGTCATACCCAGCACTTGATCTTCTCCTTTGGAGGGATGTGGGTTTTGTCTGGTTCATCTCCTCCCCTGCCCATGGACTGAAGGGTGGGAAGACTGTTTGCCTGTAAAGATGCTGTTGTAAGGAGTGGATGAGACCTCAGAGCTGTTTAATCTGACATTGAGGAGATTTGGTCTTTCCTAAATTCCAAGCCGATGCTCCTCCATCTAACAGGCCTGAGGTATCTTTGGCAAATTAATCTGCTACAGGAAATCCTTAGGACACTGGAAAGCTGGCCTGGAAATGATTCCAAAGGGATTTCTGGTCACTACTGCGTACGTGCCTGTTGGTGGGAGCTCACTTTTGGTATCTCTCTGTGTAGGTATTTGTGGTGGCTTTAGTTGGCATTGCCCGTGCTGTTGTCTCCATGACTGTGAGTGCCTCTGATGCTGCCACGGTTGCTGATAAGGTAGGTGGAATGCTGATTTTAGAGGCTGTGCTTAGTGCCGCTCTGAGCACAGCTTCCCTTTATGTGCATGCAAGAGGGATGGGTGTTTTTGCAGTACTCAGCTCTGTGTACTGTTGAATCCTGTTGTGATAGCTGTATCTAAATGATCACAACATCCAGGGCTGTAAAACAATGGGCTTCCTAAAATAGGTACACAAATAATGGCAGCAAAACTTTCCTGTTGCGGGGCTGGAATGCCTCTGCTTTGCACGAGCAAAGACCTGCCCTTTGGCGCTCCAGTGTTTGAGTGGCTCTATGGAAGAGATTTAATTTGTTTGTACTGAAAGCAAATAAACCCAAATTCCCTTTTGAAACTGTTACCTGAATGTCGTTGTAGCACTGAGCACAGGGTGAACCTTCAGCAAGCAGGAAATAGCCTTGTCCGTGCTGTTCCTCTGTACCCGCTTGACTTGGAGCAGAATATTACCTAAACCAAAGAGCTCCGTAGCTCTTGAGCTGTTAGGGGAAGAAGAGCCACAGAGCCCAGGTCTTCTGGCTTTATTCTCAGGGGTCAGTGTGGTGGTTCTGCTTTTCCCTTTCCTGTTACCTTACAGAGCACTGTAATGCACTGCTTGGTGCGAGCAGCTGGATGTTGGCAGCGTTTTCATTCACCTCTGTTGAGTGGATGGAGATGCAGGACTTGAATAATGGAGGAGAGGTGGGAGGTGCTTTCCTTCAGCTCTGGTGCTGCTGATGAGTGCACTGTGCTGGGAGTTGTGCACTAAGGCACAGACTCAGTCAGGTTTTCCTGTAAGCACATGTTCTGTCATGTGTGTTATGTTTGGTTGGGTTTCTCTGTCATACATATCCACACACTGTGCATTTACTGACATTAGAAGTGTCTCCTTAAATACCTCTTGCACTACTGTGTATGTTCAAGGGGTGCCATTCAGTGCTTATGGGAAAAGCACTGATAAACCAGAATCTGGGTTCTTGTTCTAGGCTCGGCACTGGTTTATTGCGTGACTACCTGGAAAGCTGCCTCACCTGCTGGCTTCTTACCTTACCAAATAAAGCATGGGAATGGAAAGGACAAGCTGCAAGTGGGAGGGCTTTAGAGATGAGTATGCTTCCATGTGGGCACCAGAAGCTTTGGAGGAGTGCAGAGCACTGGGTTTGGTTAGTCATTACTGCTGCGTCTGCTGCTGTAAGAACCAGCCGTGTTTGCTGTTATGCTTCTGAGGTGCTCATGGGTTTGTGCTCCTCGGGAGTAGAGCAGCCAGAACACATGCAGAACAAGTGACAGATCCTCAAGTGTGGCGAACCATGGCCACTTCCTCTCTCTGCAGGAGTGCTGTTTGCTCCATTCAGAGCCTGCCATCCCCTGGAGCAGGGAGTGCAGTTTTGCTGTATTCACTTCCACCCCTGGCTCCATCTACTCATGCTTGTCTGGTTTCTGTTACCCCTCAGATCCTGTGGGAGATCACAAGGTTCTTCCTTCTGGCGATTGAACTGAGTGTGGTGATTCTAGGTCTTGCCTTTGGTAAGTGTCAGGAGGTTTTTGAGTGCTTTGAATGTTTCCGGTTTGCTTTCTGTCTGCATCTGTGAGTTTGGGGGCTACTGATTCTATAAAGGGAAGGAGGTCTAGGATAAAGACACAAGACACATTGATGAGTTGGTTATAAATGGCCTGAGTGCATTTGCAGATCTATGGCTTGTGTGGTTTCAGGGCTTGTGCTTTGCTTGTCCTGCATGCATGTGATGGAGACAGCTTAGGGGAAGAAGGCTTGTGCAAAGATCAACAGTCTGATCTTTGCTTCAACCCCATTTTATTTAAGGTGGTTCCTTTGGTGGTCCTAGTGGTTAAGGGAGCTTTAACCTGCCCTCAAATGCCTCTGGAAATATGAATGTTTTCCCCTATTGCTCTTGGAGAGGACTGATTTTGACCAGGGCTGGGATCGCATCTGGAGTCACTCCTGTATTGCTTAATTCCAGGTCACCTGGAGAGCAAGTCCAGTGTGAAACGTGTTCTGGCAATCACTACAGTGCTGTCCCTGGCTTATTCTGTCACCCAGGTGGGTACATTGGAGCAGAAGGAGTTAGACTTTGCTTGGGGTTAGGCAGTTGCCTGCAGGACTCCTATCTGTAAAGTGGCAGCTTTGATCTTAAGATGAGGTTTTGTGGGAAGACTGGATGCTTTGGCAGCGTGTGAGGATCCCAGAGAGCGTACGCCAGCCTCGATCTCCTTTATGGCATGAATGGCTCAGCCGAGGTGAAGAACTAAGATGAGGTTTAGATGGATTTGGTGAATCTTGAAAGGGGAGTGAGGGTTTTCACACCCCAGCCACAAGTTCTGACTCCAGCCTTAAGTGCCAGGATAAGGAGATGGAGAGACCTGAGGTGCTTGCTAGGCAAGGACAGTGCAATGAGCCTCTTGTCTCCTGACATTTGAGAGCTCTTGCTGCCCTTCAGACTGGCAGCTGGCTTGTGAGCTCAGTTCATCAGCTGCGTCTCCATCTCTGCACAATGCAGTGTGTGTCTGGGGTTATTCTCCTCCTTGGTATTTAAGTGGTCAGCCCTGTGTCTCTGTGTTTGGGGCAGCACCAGGATAACACACAGATCTTTGTTCTGTGAGCAGCCTCCTGCTTATGGAGGCACTGAGCTGATCATTGCCACATGACAAAGCTGAGGAGCCTCAGACATACCAAGTGTTGGAGCTATATCTGGGTGTTTACAAGCACTTTTTGCTCTCCACTGTCTGTCACTGTCTGTATGGTAGCTTCTGTTCATACCGTTCTTTAAGCAATTGAAGTGAATGAGACTTTTATGTGTGGGGTTTTAGATTCTGGATGTTTCAGCAGAAAGGGTCTACTTTAGAGATGGAAATGGAGCTCTATGTATGTCAGACAGCTGCTTGCATCCTTAGCCCTTCATTCAGTCTCTATTCTGGAATGTCATTGATGTCTGTTTCACACAGATGCAGGTTCCTGCCACTTCTTCCCTCCCTCACTTCTTGTCTTCAGGTGCTTCCTGTCTTCCAGTATGAGCTTGACTTGCTCTAAGCAGGGCAATAGCTGGGTCCTGGAGGCAGGGACAGCTCTTGTTTGAACTTCTCCCATGTCCAGACACCCACTGTAGTGAGGGTGCTGCCTGCAGCAGGATCATGTTGGTGCCACTTCTCTCCTAGGGCACCCTGGAAATCCTATACCCTGATGCCCACCTCTCAGCAGAGGATTTCAACATCTATGGCCATGGAGGGAGACACTTCTGGCTTGCCAGCTCCTGCTTCTTCTTTCTGGTAAGTACTGGGCATGAGTTAAGCACTTTGATAGCTTCCTTGTATGTTCTGTATGGGGCGGGGGGATGATTTGTGTATAAGGCAGCCTTAGCCCCGCTGATGCAGTGCAGCATCGCTGCTTCTCGCATGGCAGGGAAGCTGAAGCAGAAAAGGTGTGGTGGGAGTGGGATATGCTGTGGCAGGTGAATTCCAGCTGAAGTAGTGGTCTTCACTCTTTGTTTCTCAGTGACCAGCCTTTATGTGCTGATGGGGGTGAGGCCTGGGGCCTTTGTATCTGCGCTGGGTTTAGTATCAGGGGTGTGTGCCTCTGTCCTGAGGCACCTATAGTGTGTGTGTGACACCACACACCATCCCTGCAAAGACTGCTGAGGTCAGCTGCCAAGCAGCAGTGGACCAGTTATTCTTTGTCTCAACAGGTCTATTCCTTGGTGGTAATTCTTCCAAAGACTCCTCTGAAAGACCGTATTTCCTTGCCCTGTAAGTGACTGTGGTGTGTTCCATAGGATAGATGGTGGCAGAGCCGGGATAAAGCATAGGTGGGAGTAAGGTTCCTATTTGTGGTTGCACTGCAGATATATACCACTGTCTTGGGGAACAGATACATGGCTAAGGACTGATAAGCTATCCTTGGAAATATAGTATGTTGTGCCCTTTGGAGAGCGTAGCTAAACAATTACATAAAGGAAGCAAGATTTACTACTCAGGAATGGTACAGATGTAATGTACATACATTATCTGCAGAGAGGCTGGAAGAAATGGCTTCTTAACGGCTTCCTTTGAACTGTATGTGAAGTTAATGTGTACATGTTGGTCATCCCCAGGGAAAGGAAGGCTCATTGGAGCTGCTTAGCAGTTTTCATCTGGGCATTTGCTTTACTAAGAGGCTTCTCTGGTTTCTCTTTGTTGCAGAGTATCTGCAGTCCTTGACTGGGGGAGAAGCTGTTACTCAGATGTTTGCATTGGTCTGTTCTCCAAGTAGTGTTAGGATCAGTGTGTGGTACCCTGAGGGAGGGGAATGTGGCCCATGCCATGAGCAGCGGGTCCTGGGCCTGATGTGCTCCTGTCCAGCCCTCCTGAGCAGCTTTGTGAGTGCTGTGCAGTGGAAGGGCACAGCTTGTGGTTCAGCTCTGGGGTTTTTGGCTTTTCTTACATTCAGTTATGTGGCTCCCACTGGTTCCAGATGCTTGGTTCCAGATGCTTGACTCCAGAATCTTCGTGTGTGTTGCCATGGCGGTGTGTTTTCAAACCCCCCCTGGTGTGTGTATTCCTGCAGGGGAGGGTATGGTTTAGCCCACTACACCTTCATCAATCCTGCCAGCCTGGGGCAGGAAGATGCACTCTTAGTTCTTCAGGAGTTCTTAGATAAGTTCGACCCTTCTGCTGGGTATACCATCTCTGTCAAACAGATCTGCTCTGCGCTGGCGCTCAGGAGGTTGCGTTTCATCTGTGTCCATGTTTCCCCACAGCCAGGAGGAGTTTTTATGTCTATGCTGGAATCCTGGCACTGCTGAACCTGGTGCAGGGCCTGGGCAGTGCCCTCCTCTGCGTGGATATCATCGAAGGACTGTGGTACGTACGCTGGGGAACAGCTCTGCAGCCTGGCTTCTCGTCTTGTATTTGAGTGTCCTTCACTGCTGCCTCTCCCAGGAAAACAAACTTACACTGTGCTCCTGAGAAAGGGTAAAGCTGTTGGTTCTCTTTTGTGCCAAAAGACCTCAAAGTGGTGAGGAAGCTCAGTGGAGAGGTCTGTGGAGCTGCATGGTCTTGAAGTGGTGAAAGTAATAGTTTCCCTCCACTGATGCCTGGCCGTGGGCTGGTGTTTTGTAGGTAATAAGAGAGGAAATGGCCTGTTTGCTAGGAATAGCATGGGGACCCCCTTGTTCAAACCTGCAGGGATCACGGTCACTGCTGAGTCAGAATTGGGAGCTCTGAGACTGCTCTTGGCCAGACCTTGGGTCTTGGCATGCTTCTGTCCAAGCGTCTAGAAGCAGTGACACAGGCCCATGGCAATGTCTGTTACTCTGCATCAATCTGAAGTTGTTGAGCCCAAGACTTTCCTTGTCCCCTGCTTGGATACTGTGGAAGGAAACTGGGAGATGTGACTGCTGTTACCCAGCTGTATTGTGCTTGAGTGCTAAACTCCTTCATGTTCCCTTGTGCTGTTGACAGCTGCGTTGATGCTACCACGTTCCTTTACTTCAGCTTCTTTGCACCTCTCATCTACGTGGCATTCCTGAAAGGCTTCTTTGGGTGAGTAGTCCGGACCAGGAATTCAGAGGGGATGTATTGTCATTTCGTTGTGTTGCACTCGAGTTCTGTCCATCTGTAGAACACGAGGCAGTGACTGGAATAGGGAAGGGAACTTAGGGAACCAGTTTTGAATTTCTGGCCTTGAAGTTTTTCCTATGTGACGCAGGGCTGTTTGCCTCTTGGCCAAGACTCCTTTATATGCGAAATAGAGCTGATGCCGCCTTCCTCTCAAACGTTTGAGGATCACTTCTTCAGTGTCTGCATCCTGTTTAGCACAAACTGAAGTTAACTAAATGTATAGTGAGAGACCGAGTCCCGGAAGGTTGAATGGTCTTCAGGGTGGGGTTTGGGTTAGGTTTGTAGAAAGGCTCTGGGGGTTCCGGAACTGACTGAGGTCTCTGCAATGGGCCCGAGAATCACCGGTTAAAGCCCTCGGAAGTGCGATTCCTGGCTCGGGGCTGCCGCTGTGTGGCCACTGGAGGAGCTGCATCTTGGTAGGAAACCCCAAGTGGTGGTTAGTGGAGCTTTAGCTTTTATTGTCCATGAGCAAGACACAGCAGGCTTTGCAATAACTAACACATGCAGTACTCCTAAAACAGCCAAATGTGCCTCTGCTGCCTTTTGAAACCAGCAGGGAAAAGTGTCTGGAGTTAGGGATGGAATCTGCAGATCCACAATATCCCCGTCTTGTGTTTTGGTTTTCCCAGTGCACTCAGATGGAAGTTGAGATGTGTTGGCCACAGAACTGCTGTTCTGTTGGTGTCAGTGATTCAGGACTCCCAAAGATGAGAGCACCTTTCCCATATGGAGTTGGGATTCTGCCAGTTTTAATACTCTTAAGTGACTTAATCCAAAGTTACCTTTAGCATCACTTCATGGCAGTTACTCTGCCCAGTGAAATGCACTGCTAGGTGTATTTCAGGACTGAAAGGTAGTGTGAAGGGGTGTTTAGGGTCTGAATACATAATTTGTTAGTGCTGCTGAGTGTCAGTTAAGGACGAGTGACTGTGATACTCCATTGCTTAAGCAAGTGTTTTAAATCTGTATCACTGCAGGTCTGAACCGAAGATCCTTTTCTCCTACAAGTGTCAGGTGGATGAAGCAGAGGATGTGGACGTGCACCTTCCCCACCCTTACGCTGTTGCCAAGAAGGAGGGGCTGGATTCTGGCTTCTACTCCAGCACTCAGATCGACACTGCAGCCTACATGGATGACATGGCCTCTCTGCCCTACCACGTGGGCAGCATCAATAGCATAGACAGTGACCGCTGGAAAGCCATCAACGCCTGAGCAGGGCCGCCTTGTCCCTCTCCTTCCTGACCCCCTCACACCACAGCCATTGGGATGTCCATTGGACACCTGTCCTTGGCTATCTGCCATGCCTTTCTTCTCTTCCTTAGGATTTCCAAAACCTATTGTGGAACGAAGCTGGCAGCCCCAATCCCGCTGGGAAGAACATTTACTTGAGGACAATGTAGAACAGTTTTGTTCATAAATCTACAAACACCGAACCTTCCTCATCATCTGTGTTCCAGATGTGAATGTGACTCAGAAGACAAGGCCTGAGAGGCACCTCTTCCTTTTCAATGACTGAAAGCACTTGTCTGGGGAATGGTGTTTAGGGATGAGGGTGTTGATTTCATTGCTGTATTGTACATATGTAGAAAGAGTTGGGTGGTTGGAACCAAAGATGGTCTTCCTGGCCTGGTCCAAGCAGCGTGGTTGCCTGGGTCTGGTCATGATGCGACAGAGGGGATAGTGTCTGAGGAGGGAAGCTGGTCAGCTGGGCTCACCTCTGCTTTCAGCCAGTACTGAGGGGAAACATGAACTGCAGTTGCTAGGGGTTAAAAGGAGTGTTCTGGGTGGCAAGGAGAGGTGTGAAGAGGAGTGAACTGTTCTTTGCCCTGCGAGCCTCCTGTGGGGCTGGTAACTAGCAGCATGGTGTGAACTGACTGAGCAGTAGGGAGGCAGGACTGACAGTGCTGCTGTTTAGCTGAGCTGAATGAGCTGTGAACCGGTCTATGGAGGCTGCACTTGTGTGCAGCTGAGCTCATAGGAGGATGTAACACCAATGAATCAGGCCGAGTTTAAAGACTAAAAACAGCGAGATAGGTGCATTTCCCATCTGTGCCCTGCTTCATAGCTCTGGCAGGGCCCTGGAGAGTGCTGTGAAGGAGGAAGCTGACTCTGCAGATGAAGGCTCCGGAGGTGTTCAGGTGCTTGAGGCAGAGCAGAGCCCATGGTGAGTCCAAGCTGTCAGTGTTTAGTGACTGGAAGCTCTCAGACGCCATAGATGTGCTAGAATGGAGCTGGCTGCTGTTCTAAGTTGGGAGGCAAGTGGGAGATGATGTTTCTCCTTCTCTCGTGTTGCAGTTCAGAGCCCAGACTTCTGCTGGTCTGATAGGTTTTATGGCTTGGTATGTTGAAACTACTCCTGTGCATGTGGAGTGTGGCTCATTTAAATACTATCTGGAACTTCTCACTTCTTCCATGCTGGAAAAGGGACTGCTGTTGTCTGAGCTGTCTGGCGCGCAATTCCAATCCAGGGACTGCTTAGCTGGAAGCTGCATCAGGCTGTGCTCTCCAGGGATGAAGAGGTGTATTCCTCTAGCTTTGGGGTGCTTTCCTACCTGAGTCCCTCAGGTAGGTGGAGATCTGCTCTAAGCAATAGCAACTCTTCCATTAGAGACAGTAGAAAGAGGGATTTGAGACGTTCGGGTCTCTGTGCGTCTCTTGCCCAACTCCCTGCTGTTCTGCAGAGCACTCAGGTACCAGTTTCTGGGTATCACCATGCAGGCTGCAGCGTGGAGGTGTTCGTTTGGGTTGCGAGCATTTGCTACCTGGTGTTGCTACTATAGGGAAGCAAAGGTTGGGCACGAACACAAAGTCCGTATTGGTTGCTAAAACTATGCAGGCCCTTGCTCACCTGTTTTTGTTAATGAGCAGCGCAGTCTGTCCTGCCTGCGGACTTTGCCCTGCAGGCCTGTAACTAGCACTGGCACCTTGAAAACAACCACCCCTTTATTATGTTCTTTTCCTTTACTTTTGAGGCTAAAAGGCTTCAGTTTGTGCGAGCCGGATTGTCTCTTGTAGGGGAGCAGCCTGTCGCGTTTCCCCTCCATGCGATGACTATGGAAGGGCTGCACAAGCACCTGGCCAAGTCAGCCCTTGCTGCGTTAGGGAAGTGTCTGTGCTCCTCCTGTTGTCGCTTGCTGTGAATCGGCCTGAGCCCCGCTTGCTTGCTTTGCCATGGATGGGTGACACGGTGCCTGGGTTGTCCCCGTGCTGCCGCTCAGCGCTGAGCCCGAGCTGCTGTTAGGAACCTGCACAGCACCCCTGGAACTGATGGGCCTTCAACGGAGCCGGGAGATGCGAAGGTCTTAAAGCAGTTGGGAAACGAAGGAGCGGCTGCATCTCCATCGCAAGGAGGTTCTGCTGACTCAGCACCCTCGGAGGACGTCCCCACCCTCCTTGGTGGTGTGAAGAGCAGGTTATGGATTCACCTTTCTCCAGTGCTGAGGGATCACCCTGGTGAGCGGTCAGCGTGTCCATCCTGTCCTCTGCAGGCAGCGCTCTGGTACCCCCAGGGTGCCCGGTGTTCTGCTGCTGAGGAGCTTCTGCACGAGGTCATGGGCTGACCTTCCTCTTGTATTTTTGTGTATATATGTAATGCTTTTGGCCATCTTCAGCGTGGTCCTCGAGCAGGAGTGCGTTATGTGGGAGGGGGGGTAAAAGAGAGAAAATATAGAATAAATGTATATTTTTGTTTGTAAAATAAAGAAATGAAGTTACGTTTGGCATAAATGGTTATACTTTCTTTGTCAAATGGTCCAGATTATGGAGAAAAGGAAGCTTTGAGGTTTGTTTTTTACATCCGTGAACAAATGTACGACAGTGGGGTAACGTGATGTCCTCTGCTCAGGGATGGATCCTTTCCTTCTCGGAAGGCTGCTGTAGGGCAGCAGGTGGCTCTGGAGGATGGTCTGAGGAATTGCCGGTGAGGCCTTTGCTGGCAGCTGTTCCAGGCCGTGTCTGGCAGCAGCGGTGTCGCTATAGGGCACCCACTGTCACGTGGAGGCTGAAATTGACTATCGCCGGTTGCTCTTTCGGGGCTTTGGAACGGGCGGTGCCGGGACTCCGGTGGCGGCGGAGGGGCTGCGGGCACTGCGTGGGGTCCCGGTGGGGTCCCTATGGGGCGGGAGAAGCGCGGAGAGCCGCGTCCCTGCGGCACAGCCGCTCCGGAGCCCCGCCATGGCCTCGCCCCACGGACTACAACCCCCAGCCTGCCCCACGGCTCCCCGCCAGCCCCGCGCTATTGGCGGTGCCGCCGCCGGCCGCCAATGCGGCGCGGGGACGTCGGGCGCCGCGCACGGGGACGGGCGGCGGTGGCAGCGGCAGCGCGGGGCGGCGGGGCCGCCGCGGCGGTGATGGGCGGCAGCGGCAGCAGCCAGGCCCGGACCGTGTCGTTCGGGCTGGACGAGCGGCACCGAGTGCGGGTGCTGCAGGGCGTGAGGGTGAGCGGCGGGGGGCAGCGGGCGGCCCTGCGGAGGGGGTGCGGGAAGGGGGCGCTGGGAGGCGAGGGGTGAGTGGGAGCGGTGGGAAGGGGCTGAGTGCATGGGCAGGGACGCCCCAGCCCTTTGTCTCCCTTTCAAGCTGCTCTCAGCCCTCTTTCCCTCCGCACGGCTGAATGAGCCCTTGTGCGTGGTGCTGAAGGCATTGCCTGGCTCAGGGCGTCCAGAAGGGGACATCTCTGCCCTTGGTAACGACACCAAGAGCCTGCGTGAGCACAGCAATGCGTGACCGTGCAGGGCCGTGAGAGGCTGTGGGGATCAGGGGTGTTTCTAGGAGGGAACAAATGGGAAGGCAACATCCCATCTTTCCATGGGTTGTCCTGTCCCATCCTTCCGTGGATTGGAGGGAGCCTGGTGTCCAAAGGGGGTGAGTGGCAAAGCGGGAGCATGGGACCCAAGCTACGGGAGGCTTTGGTGGTGAAACAGATGCGCACCCCGCGGACCGGGTTGGTTTTGTTCCCGTGCTCGTATGTTTCAGCTCTCTGAAGATGTAGTGAACAGAATGAAGGAATCCCCGCAGAGTAAAAGGGGCATCCAGAGACCGCCCAGTGCCACGGCTCAGCCCTCGCCACCGCCAGCAGCAGAGGAGAACCCCAAATCTCCTGCAGGTATTGTCAGGCCCTGCAGAATCTGCTTTGAATTGATCACAGAGACCTGACATGGAGATCATAGAACCATAGAACAGTCAGGGTTGGAAAGGACCTTAAGATCATCCAGTTCCAACCCCCCTGCCAGGGGCAGGGACACCTCCCACTAAACCATGCCACCCAAGGCTATGTCCAGCCTGGCCTTGAACACTGCCAGCGATGGAGCATTCACAGCTTCCTGGGCAACCCATTCCAGTGCCTCACCACCCTCACAGTAAAGAACTTCTTCCTCATATCCAATCTAAACTTCCCCTCTTTAAGTTTGAACCCGTTACCCCTTGTCCTATCACTACAGTCCCTCATGAAGAGTCCCTCCCCAGCATCCCTATAGGCCCCCTTCAGATACTGGAAGGCTGCTCTGAGGTCTCCACACAGCCTTCTCTTCTCCAGGCTGAACAGCCCCAACTTTCTCATCCTATCTTCATATGGGAGGTGCTCCAGTCCCCTGATCATCCTCGTGGCCTCCTCTGGACTTGTTCCAACAGTTCCATGTCCTTTTGATGTTGAGGACCCCAGAACTGCACACAATACTCCAAGTGAGGTCTCAGGAGAGCAGAGCAGAGGGGCAGGATCACCTCCCTCGACCTGCTGGTCACGCTCCTTCTGAGGCAGCCCAGGTTGGCTTTCTGGGCTGTCACAGAACCTCAGACTGGTTTGTGTTGAAGGGACCTTAAAGCTCATCCAGTTCCAACCCCTGCCACGGGCAGGGACACCTTCCACTGGAGCAGGGTGCTCCAAGCCCCTGTGTCCAACCTGGCCTTGAACACTGCCAGGGATGGGGCAGCCACAGCTTCTCTGGGCACCCTGTGCCAGCGCCTCAGCACCCTCCCAGGGAAGAGCTTCTGCCCAAGAGCTCATCTCAGTCTCCCCTCTGGCAGGTTAAAGCCATTCCCATTGCCACGGTCCCTGCAATAGACAAGGCAGAACTTGTGTATTTAATCTTTTCTTCCTGGCAAGCTGCCTCTTCTCCTTTGCATGCCCAGGGAGTGTGTTGTGGATGGGTGGGGGAACTACCGCTTTTTGTTCTTGGAAAGAGGCTCCCAGGGCTGTCTGAGCACAGCCTGACAAGCCGGGGAGGAGAACTTGGTTTCTGAACTTGTCTTTACAGCTCAGGAAACTGATTTCTCTTGGGTCTCAGATGCACTTTGTTGATAGTTATCGGTGTGGGTTTATTTAAGGCATCCAGAATAACCTGAAGCTGGGGAACCAGGACTTGGCTTTTAGAGATTTGTTTGCTGCTAGCCTACATCTTTCCTAAAAGTGGGTTCAGCCTTATGGGTGGCCTGAACCCCATCAAATAACCTCGAATCATAGAATAGGAGATAGGCTGAGAAAGTTGGGGCTGTTCAGCCTGGAGAAGAGAAGGCTGCGTGGAGACCTCAGAGCAGCCTTCCAGTATCTGAAGGGGCCTATAGGGATGCTGGGGAGGGACTCTTCATGAGGAACTGTAGTGATAGGACAAGAGGTAACGGGTTCAAACTTAAACAGGGGAAGTTTAGATTGGATATGAGGAAGAAGTTCTTTCCTGTAAGGGTGGTGAGGCGCTGGAATGGGTTGCCCAGGGAAGTTGTGAATGCTCCATTGCTGGGGGTGTTCAAGGCCGGGTTGGACATAGCCTTGGGTGACATGGTTTAGTGTGAGGTGTCCCTGCCCATGGCAGGGGGGTTGAACCTCATCTCCACTTGTGGGATCCCTTGTAATACAAGGAAAGCAGGAGCTCAAGGGGAAGACTTAGTAGAGCTAGAGGGAGGAAACGCAAAGTAGGTCTGAACCCATGCTTGTGCTTCAGTATAAACCACGGTTTGAGGAGTTAACATCCTTACCTAGAAGCTTCTGTAGCATGGCTTGGTCAGTGTGCCTGGTGAAGACAATGCTGTCAGTGCCTCTATGTTTCGTAATTCAGACTTTTATTTTCTAGAGACTTTTTCAGGTGTGGTATTATTTTCTCTCGATGGGATAACCCTCACATATGAAGTCCTCATCCAACCATGCATGATGTGATGATGAAGGACTGTGTTTTGTACTACAGCTGTCACAGGTTTCTATCCTTTCTAGGAACCCAGCCGCCACTGGCAAGTGACCCTGGTCAGGATGCTTCTGCTGCCAAGCAGGACCTGCACAGGAGGTGAGGTGAAGTTCTTGAAAAGAACAATAGTCCCACTCCTTTTGCTCTCTGTTTTGCCTCACTCCAAGCACAGTGACTGTACGTGTCATGTCCGTGAATCTCCCTTGAAGCCTTTTTCCCTTAAGGGCCATGGAACACAGGTTTTTTAGGGAAGCCATCCTTTAGCCACAAAGAGCAGTCGGGGGAGCTGGGGGCAACTGGGTGGTGTTTGGAGAAACAGGGAGCACCAGTGTGATGAGTTGGTAACCGCAGAAAACCTGTGTGCCATGTGCATTGCAAGACCAGTGCAGCACGAGCTTGAATTCAGCTGCCTTTTCTAGGACAACTGAAGGAGTCTGTGTGTGGTGCTTCCCTTAGGGATTTTGGAATCTCAGACACGGTAATTGATTTAATCCAGTTTACACCTAAACTAATCAGATCCATCTTATGTCTCTGATTGTTCCTCCTCCTTTTCGACTGGATGCCTCAGGGCCTTGGCAAGCTGGAGGCGTGGGAGAAGAGAGGCTGAGGGAACTGCATTGGCCTAGGTTGGTGAAGGAGTGGGACCTAATTGTTGTTTTCCACTTCCTAAAATAGTAGAGACAATGCCAGACTGCTCTCAGAGGTGCACACAGGGGGCAAGGGACACAGATCACAGCAAGGAAGTTCTGCCTGGCTATGGGGTGACCCTTGACGCTCAGTGCAGTGCAGTGAAGCACTCCATTTATCTCTCTTTGCTTGCATTTGGGATTTCCAAGGCTTGCATTACTCAAGTAAAGCCATGACCCTGTTGCCAGAAGCCTCCTGATCACCTCTCTGTTTGCTTTGATGCTCATACAGGTATGAGCAAGAGCAGGCACTGGTCCAGGAGGAGCTGCTCCGGCTGGCCAAAAGAGAGAAGGAAGCAGCCAGTGCTGCCCTTCAGTGGGAGAGGGCCAATGCTCGTGAAGAGAGGCAGAGAGTAGCCCAGATGGTGAGTAACAAACCCCCCTGTACGTTTCCATGCAGGACAGGCTAAAGTATCTCTGCTTGAGCAGATTCATTACATGTCACTTGGGTGATGAGCTTAGAAGCTTTGATTTATGCTGGAGCACTCATCACCTCCTCATTCCATTCATCACTTAACGTCTGGCTTACAGTGTAGCTGGCAGGCTGCACTTGCAGCGTGTCATGCAGGGATGCTAAGGCCAAGCTTGCAGGGAAAGGCATGAGCAGCGACTGCTGGGTTGTCACTGGTGCTTAATGTTCACATGATAGTACTTTATGTTGTTTTAAGTCGTAACGTTACTGTGGCAGTGGTGTTCTGCCTGTAAACAAGGCAGAGTCACTTTACTGACATATAGTAGTGTGAGGTGTTGGGGTGTGCCATTGAGGTGGGACTCTGCTTGCCACAGTGAGGTCAGACATACCCCATTTAGACTGGAATGTCGGCTCTTCATTGAGAGAACTGGACTAATTCTCCATGCCTGCTACATACTGAGAGGATGGTTTAGGCAGAGGACAGACTTCAGTGATGACAGTCTCTATCGTGTTCTGCCATCCTTCTGATCTGTTGCATGCGCTTGATTTAAATGAAGAATCCTTTGAGGATGTTTTCTCTCTGTGTGTTTCCCACCTGTATTATGCTTGCGACTTCTGCTCTGGGGCTTGGAGGCTTCTTCAGCAAGAGGCTGTATTTTCAACCTCAGGACATTGTCCTGAATTTACAGTCCTGAAATTGCCTCCCATGCATTGGTTTGCAGCTTTGGACCCGTTGGTGCTTTCTGACTCCCTGATAACATTTGTGTGTGGTTGGATTGGGAGTCTCTGAACCTCTTCTGGGTATAGCCTGCGCATGGCTGCTGTGTTGTGGGAGATTTCCTCTTGGCAGCTTGTACCCTGAGCGTGGGAAGGTGGAGGATTGCTGAGCTTTGGGATAGCGATGTCTGAGGCAGGTGACTACATTACACTGCATAGGACATCTGGGTCAGCAGATGCAGCATTAACTCTCTTTCCGCTAGAAAGAGAATATTCTCTTTATGAATGCAGTTAATGGACTTTGGTAAAGGAGGGAGGGAGAAGCTGATGGATTTATTATCCCATCTAAAGATGTGGCCTGGCTTAGTAGCAGAGCTCTGTCCTCCTGCAGTGAGGTGTGGAGTAACCCTGGAGAACTGTGACCAGCAGAGTCAGGCAATGCTTGTGAAGTCCTGTAAAACAAATTGGAACCTGGCTGCTAACATACAAAGCCTCTTCTGTTACCTGAGTTAGCTTTTAACCCTGCAGTGTCGCATACCCAGGTACTGCAAAGATGCTCTACAAAGATCTGATCAGGTTCTCCTTGTGTAACCCATAAAAGATGAACAGTGACCATGGAGTGTTAACCCGGAACGTGATGCAAGAATGAGAAACTGTTAAATTTTATTGCTCTTAAACTACCTCTTGATCAGTCATAAATTCAGGATCCTTAAAAATGGAGTAGTCTGGCCTGTCCTTGCAGAGATGGGGTCAAAGCCATTGTCTGTTGGCTGCCTGATGCCTTCCTGAGCACGAGCTGTTTCTGTCAGCCTTTTAAATTATTGGGATCCCTATCAGACCTGCTTTATCTCAGCTGTGGTTTCCTTTTGGGCACGGTTGCCTTGTTGTACTGACTCAATCCTACTCAAATCTTATCTGTCCTTTGTCTTCCAGTATGGTTTTCTACCTTCATTTGGAATAAGGCTTGAACGTGTTTCTTGGTTCTGCTTTTTAGCCCTAGCAGGTGGGGCAGATCATGGTGTGAGCTGCTCTTTCATCTCTTCTGTGTCATTCTTCTCTTTCAGGTAGGAGATAGTAGTGGAACTCTAGGAACCTAGTGCTGGCCCAGGTGCAGATGGCATTGGAAATTAGCTACTTAAAGGGAGCAATTCCCAGGTGATGGTTGTTGTTGCTTCCTGGGGAAGCCAATAAAAAATGGGCAACTCCCATGAAAGAAAGAACTGAACAACTTGCTTCTAGCAGCACTTGCTTTAGTGAGGACTGAAAACCCTGCCAAGGCTGATTAGAAAGGTTTGTTGTATTAACTTCCTTATTTGATATTTGCTGTAAGGTCGTGAGCTGTGCCCTGAGCAGCTCAATAGCTTGGTGATCTGTGGCTTTCTCCTGTGCAATTGTCTCTGGTGGTGCTGCAGTATTCTCCTTTAACCTCCCCATTCGCAGGCCATAAATCCAGGTGTGATGGCTGCATTTTGGGATTACTTCATTTTGACTGTGCTGCATGGCGCTTGTCATTTAATCTGTGCTTCATGACTTCCATTCTCTGACTTCTACTCCTGGCAGCGTCGCTCTGAAGCGCTTCTGCAGTCTTCTTGTGTAGTGCGTGTTCCTGAAGAGAGCGTGGCCAGAGCTAACCTTTGGTGGGGAACCTGCTCTCTGCTTCTGGGGCCAAATGCTTCCTCCTTTATGGGGTAACGTGTGGGTTAAAACCTGGTGTTGTTTTGGTGGTTTATATGTTGGTTTGGTTTATTCTTGAGGCGGTTCATTTGTTACAGGAGGGATTTGGAGTTAAGCAGCTATATCCTGTTCTACATTTCTGTCTTGATCTCCCTGGGGCTTTCCTGCCTTTGAACAAGGGACTTGGCTTCTAGATAAGTTGTGAGTAAAACTCCTTCAAGTTTTGGTTTCAGCAGCAGACCAGCCCTGTGAGCACAATCAGTGCAGCATTGGCTTTGGAGTGGCTGTGGCTTTTGCTTAGCCGCAGGGGGCTGGCTCACATGGGGGCTGAGCTGCTGCAGAGCAGCCCTCACCAGTTGCTGTGAGAGCCGCAGTGTTTGGTTGCGCTGGCTCACTCTGAATAATGCCGTAGGTACTTCCAACACAACAAGGATGATGTGGACAGTACTTCACAGCAGGGCCTGGGTGTGTAACTAATGCCTGGAGCATGTCTTAGGTCCTGTGTGAAATGCCCAAGAATTAATACAGCTTTCTTGAAAGCCTTTCTTAGGTCTAGCACAAGGAACTTCCCAAGTTGCCACAGTCAGCTTATTTAATTGCTTCACTGGGTTGTGAATGGTCTCACCTCTCCCCAGCACCAGGAATCTTTCCTTTTTCATTTCCAATTAATCAAAACCTCTCAATTTCTCACTTCTTTTGGCTTTCTTTTTTCCTCTGTCTTCTTCCCAACAAAGGAAACCTTGCAAGCAAAGCTGCTCTTTCTTCTCCTTCTGCCTTTGTGATCTCCTCAGGCTGAGCAGCATGTGCAGCAGATGCATCACGGGCCCCGTGGAGCTGGTGACTCGCTGCCTGATGGCTTTTGAGACAAATCAATGTGGAATGGGGCTGGATAAAAGCTGGAGCTGGAGGAGGGGGTTAATAAACGCGATTAAGCAAAGACATCTCATTACTACTCTAGAAAGGGAGGATTAGAACTTAGAAAATAGGAGGATCTCATTTAGGGGCCATGTGCTCCTGTGTTATCAGGACAGAGGGAGAGCAAATAGAGTAAATGAAATTAATACTTTGGAAAGAAGCATTACCCGGATTTGAGAATTGAACTAATATGATTTGTGCAAAGCCCTGAAGTTCTTATCTCCCCATGTATTACCCCGAGGATAATGGCTTTGTCAGAGTTATTGACCAAAACTCCTTCTTTTCCTTCTCACTTTGAGAGAATGAATTCAGAAATGGGGCAGTGGTAGGACAGACTTTGCACTGTGATGGGCTTTGCCAGGCAAGGCCAATGGGCACTGCTTGCTGTGTGAATACAGACTAGACGCACAATTCCTAAGTTGCTGGGAGGTATTTCTTCAGCCATCAATGATGGATGCTCACTGTTCCCAGGGCTCCTGGCCGTGCCCTGCTCCCTGCCATGCTGCATGGCAACCTCTGCTTTCTGGTGGCTCCAGCATTGTGCTGTTGGGATGAGTGTGGTCTGGAATATAAGCATGGGAGGCAATACCCATAGGGAGTTAGGGTCTCTCTCTGGTTGCTGCAGTAGCTGATAGTAATTGGTCATAGACTGTCGGATTCTTTCTTGCTCTTCGTATCCTCTCGCTCATTGTTCATTCAGGAGAGAAGAGCTGAAGGAGGAAGCATGTCTGGGAATGCCTTTGATCAGGGCAGTGGGGTTTGTTGTTGGTGTCACCTTCCAAATGGGGGATTCTGAACTGTTGGGCTTTGCCTGTGGCATCCTTCAGACACCTCCACCCTTGGTTTAGTGTGCTTTGGTCTGTTGATGTTTTAACTGGTGAGTTTCTACTCTGTTTCACAGCATGTGGAGGTGGAATTGCTGAAAGCAACATAAAAAGCCCACTTATAGGTTGATGCAATGGAGGAGCATTTTGGAGGTAGTAAGGCGGTGCTCAGATGAAGTAGGGTTCTCTTCCTGGCCCTGTTGGGGTGGAGGAATGATCCAGTTGGCCCATTCATGGCCAGCTTTTGTTAGATTTCTGGTCCCTGATGAAGCTTCAGGTCATTCTTGCCTCAGTTTTCCCTGTGAGATACCCACTGTTGTTGAGCAGCATCAGCTGTAGATGGCTTTAGAAATAAACATGGTGTACCTTTGCTAATGCTTTAATTTACCTGGCGATAAGCCGGGGATCAGCTTCATCCTGGCAGATTAACCACAGGTGAGCATCTCTAGATTAGACCGCGGTTTGTTTGTGGGTAATCTCCTAGCGTTGTGACAAGCTGCAGTGGCTGGCTGGGGGCCAGTAAGTACCATGGGTTTGAAACTGGTAGTGGTGGAGTGAGACTGTTCTGGAGGTCAGGCCTCTGTTATCACTTCTTCCCCTCTATTCATTTGGGTTGGTGCAATAGAAGGTGTTGTCTCCGGGAGCTTTGCGTTGTGGTTTGGCTATTGCTCACATCAGGGCTGGTTTTATAGGCCCTGTTTGCTCTATAGCTCCCTAAACCCCCTCCTCTTTCCGAAGTTGCAAGCCTGTGCAGGAGATAGGTTGGCTTCGGGAGGAGACGTTGCCAACACAAATTGTGGGTTTAGTATTTAGTACTCTGTAATTTCTGTAAATATTTCTTGATTGAAGTTTGTGGGGGAAGCAGAAAACATTGATTTAAATCAGGAAGTATGGAAGCTTGTTTTAAATAACAGTGCGAGATGAGGGAAAAGCCCAGACAGCTCTTGTTCTCTAAGTTTGATTCCCATTGATCATAGAACCATAGAATAGTCAGGGTTGGAAAGGACCTTAAGATCATCCAGTTCCAACCCCCTGCCATGGGCAGGGACACCCCGCATTAAACCATGGCACCCAAGGCTATGTCCAACCCGGCCTTGAACACCGCCAGCAATGGAGCATTCACAGCTTCCCTGGGCAACCCATTCCAGTGCCTCACCACCCTTACAGGGAAGAATTTCTTCCTCATATCCAGTCTAAGCTTCCCCTGTTTAAGTTTGAACCCGTTACCCCTTGTCCTATCACTACAGTCCCTCATGCAGAGTCCCTCCCCAGCATCCCTATAGGCCCCCTTCAGATACTGGAAGGCTGCTCTGAGGTCTCCACGCAGCCTTCTCTTCTCCAGGCTGAACAGCCCCAACTTTCTCATCCTATCTTCATATGGGAGGTGCTGCAGTCCCTGATCATCCTCGTGGCCTCCTCTGGCTTTGTTCCAACAGTTCCATGTCCTTTTGATGTTGAGGACCCCAGAACTGCACACAGTGCTCCAAGTGAGGTCTCGCAGAGTAGAGGGGCAGGATCACCTCCCTCGAGCTGCTGGTCACGCTCCTGTTGATGCAGCCCAGGATGTGGTTGGCTTTCTGGGCTGCCAGCACACACTGCAGCCGCCTCATGTTCAGTTTCTCATTGATGTTCCAGTGATCAGCAACAAGTGTCTATGGGTGCTTACTGCAGGAGTGATGCCTTTGCAGATGAGTTTTACTTTTCTTTAGCAAAGAACTGGTGCTTTAGTTAGTAGAGCATCAGTTCCTGCATGGGCTGTGTATGCCACCAGTCGTGCCTCCTGCTGAGCCCTGTCCCTGCTATTTGCAGAGCATTCGCATGCTGTGTGTGGAGCACTCAACCCACCTTAGTGCATGAAACCAGCTGGGGAGCTCCAGCTAGGGTAGTGGGGGGTGCCTTTTTTTGGCTGGAGTTGGAGTGCCGTTGGTTTTCTTTGCCCTCACTAACTGAATAAAACTGCTTTTAAACATGTGGATACAAATGGAAAGATGTGGGGCTTTTTGGTTTTAAGCCTTTATTACAAAATGTTGCATGCTATTGGTAGGGAGATTTAAATATCCCGGCTGAGCAGCTTCAGACCTTGTTCCTTTTGTCCCTCTCATTCTTGCTCTCTGAGCTAAGAGACACTTGTCTAGGCTTTCCTTCAAAGAAAATGTATTATAGAATCCCAGCCTGGTTTGGGTTGAAGGGACCTTAAAGCTCCTCCAGCTCCAACCCCTGCCACGGGTAGGGACACCTTCCACTGGAGCAGAGTCCTCCAAGCCCCATCCAACCTGGTCTGGAGCACTGCCAGGGATGGGGCAGCCACAGCTTCTCTGGGGACCCTGTGCCAGCGCCTCAGCACCCTCACAGGGAAGAGCTTCTGCCTAAGAGCTCATCTCAGTCTCCCCTCTGGCAGCTTAAAGCCATTCCCCTTGTCCTGTCCCTACATCCCTTATCCAAAGCCTCTCTCCATGTTTCTTGTAGCCCCTTTAGGCACTGGAGCTGCTCTAGGGTATCTCCAGGCTGAACCTGGGCTTGTCTCCAGAGCAGAGCTTCTCCAGCACTTTTATTAATGTGCACAGTCTTCAAAGTTATTCTATAGTCTCTGGCAGAACATTCCTCCTTTCCCCCCCAGTTGGGTTCCTCTTTGGCTGTTACCTTCCACTATAGAAGTGAGTGCTTTTCTGCAGTGAAGGAGTTGCTGCTTTTCATGAGGCCGTCAGGCATGTGAGGGATCCCTGTGGGAAGCAGTCTGCCAGTACTCGGTGGTGGACTTGGGAAAAGTTTGCATTAAACTTAAGCTTGGCATGGCGAGGATCTCCATCCTTTTGCCTCCAGCAAGCCAATAACTTCCTGTCTCTGGAGCATCAGGGAGGTCTAAATTTAACTAAAGCAATTTAGGAGAATGTGGACTGCAATGAACCCAGAGAGTGAAAACCAAGGCAAAGCAGAAGCAACCCTCCTCTGTCTCCAGCCCCTCCGGAGGGAAGGCAGGGCTGTTATCTGGCTGAGGGTAAGATGCTCCTTATTTTCCTTGCTGCTGCTGCTCTGATTTGTCAAACACTTATAGCATTTTCTAATAACTTCCAGTTTCCTCGGCCCCTCTTTTATCTCCTGCTGAAGGTTAATTTGTGTTTGGGGAGTTTTGCAGATTTCAGCAGCTGATGGTTGCTGGGGCTTCGTTTCTGTGGCCTCTTGGGCCAAGGGACCTTATCACAAGGTTGGCCTCTTAAATCCTACAGCTATACCGAATTGAAGCTGGCTGTGGTGCTGCCCACCTCCCTGTCTTGCCTCAATTCTCCTCTGCCTGTATTTCACACTTCTTTTTGGTCTCCATGTTCATCTACTCCACAGAAACTTCTTCCAGCTTCGTTTGTTCTGACTTCAGGTTGCTGCAAAGCCATTCCGTCATTTAAGCAGCAGAAGATAAGATGAGCCTTCCTTTGTCATTGAACCATAGAATAGGGTTAGAAAGGACCTTAAGATCATCTGGTTCCAACCCCGCTGCCATGGGCAGGGACACCTCCCACTAAACCATGCCACCCAAACCCTACCTGCAACTACAAAATCCTCTATTCATAAAGAAGGAAGAGAATAACATGCTGATATTTTCCCATCCATGCTCCACAAAGGTTATTGCTGCATCTTTTCACTGCCTGACTACTGTGGAGTGGTCGAATTCTGCTCTAATTCTGGGGGCATAACCAACAGATTTGGTAATGCATGGGGAGTTCAGCCTTTCCTATGAGCCGCTGATGGCACAATCCACACCACGTTTGACTATGAGGTTGTCAGGTGTAAAGGCCGAGTGTGTTAGAAGGTAGTTCCCACTAGCTTGGTTAAACTTTGTTTTTGGATTACGACTTTGCTTGTCTGTGTTTGGAGTATTTGGGATATTGCATACATCTAACTTCGTGTTTGGTGACAGCTTTCCACTGTTCCCTGTTCTCCATCACAGAAATGGCAGTGTTTAAATCTTGAGTCAAGGATCTTTGATCACTGAGAATTTTCTTGATGTCTCTCACTGGAAAGTGTTACTTAAAAAGAGCAAGATTGTGAATGGAAAGGGCTAATGTAAGAGCTGGGAAATAAGTTTGCAGTGAATGGCACGTGCTGATTGCTCTTGCGCTCTCATTATGGGGATGTGAGGTGGGTGACCTACCACAGGCTTTCATTTCTGTCATATTCCCTAAATGCCATGAGCAGTGGCTCTGGTGCTTGTGCCACCTTTCCTTGGAACCGTAACAGGTATGTGTGCCTTGACGTGATCCTCGCTGACAGCTGAGGGGGGTAAAGAAGGTACCTGAGACGGGCAGTGTTCTGCAGCAGTTGGTGGGCTGAGCGAGAATCGTTCTGGGTCTCATAAGAAAGGGTGACAAGTGGCATAGTGAAGTAGCTGTTTTGATAAGATAGATACAATAGATTGTAAACTTGGAGTCATCTTCTGGTGCATGGTGTGATGGGAGAAATCAGAATAAGCACTGATGTGATTTATTTCTCATCTTAAAGAAAAGCTAAACAAGTTAGAGTCATAGAACCATAGAATAGTCAGGGTTGGAAAGGACCTTAAGATCATCCAGTTCCAACCCCCCTGCCATGGGCAGGGACACCTCCACTAAACCATGCCACCCAAGGCTCTGTCTAACCTGGCCTTGAACACCGCCAGCGATGGAGCATTCACAACTTCCCTGGGCAGCCCATTCCAGTGCCTCACCACCCTTACAGTAAAGAATTTCTTCCTCATATCCAATCTAAACTTCCCCTGTTTAAGTCTGAACCCGTTACCCCTTGTCCTCTCACTACAGTCCCTCATGAAGAGTCCCTCCCCAGCATCCCTATAGGCCCCCTTCAGATACTGGAAGGCTGCTCTGAGGTCTCCACGCAGCCGAAGTTGATACCTCCCTGAGCAAGCAGAGAAGCTGCGGCTGCCCCATCCCTGGCAGTGTTCAAGGCCAGGCTGGACATGGCTTGGGGCACCCTGCTCCAGTGGAAGGTGTCCCTGCCCATGGCAGGGGTTGGAACTGGGTAAGATTTAAGGTCTCTTCAACCCAAACCTATCTGTGATTCTTTGATATGAAGAGCAAATTTCACTGTGGCTTTTTCCACTTCGTTTATTCCCTCTGCTACAATTAAGCATCCTCAAACCCGCTCCTGTTTGCTCAGGCAGTTTACTTCCAGTCTTGTTTGCTTCCCTCTCCCTCCCTCTTTCTCTCTGTCTCTTTGCTCCCCCCAAACTGCAGACTTTGCTCCCCATCACCTCTCCTCAGTGGTGTTATCGGTGCATGTGCAGTGGCTGAGATTGCGGATGCCACCGTTCACTGGGATTCTGAGCATCAGACAATGTTTTACACGGCGTCCCATTCTCTAGCTGCCTGGTTGGACATGATGTTGCTACCTTATCTTCATGCTGACACACACTGGACATTAATAGAAATACATTGCTGAGGCACACGTGTGGAATTTCAAGCAGCCTTTCGAGCTGTGCTTTAGATAGTCTATTGTGTGCTTAACCTCTGCAAGAGGGTTTGATGAGGTGCACAAAGTTAACTCTTGGGCAGCTGGCTGGACTCTTGGAGTTGCTTGTTACAGTCAGCATAATACCCTCCTAATTGCATGCTGCTTATCTAATGTGGAGTTTTAGTGTTTTCCAGCCTATATTTCCATGACCAATATTCCTTCCTAAAGCAGATTTTGAGGGTAGAAATAGCTGTGCGGATTGCATGTGGGGAAGAGGTAGGAAACGTGTGCTGCTAAGGGAGCCAAGCTGCCAGCACCCACGTTTGGCCTTGGCTAAAGTCTGTCCCTGAGCTATTTTTGTCTCTGTGATTGTGTTACATCAACTGACAAAAATGCCCTGGATGCAATTGCTGCTGTTTGCTGGGAATTCCTCCTGCTTTTGGAGCACAGCAGAGTTTTCATTGTTTCCTTTGTGCTCTAGCCGTGTACTTTCTCTGCTTGTTTGTTACGACTGTCTGCAATTACCTATATTATTTATGAGTGCTGAGTAAAACATGATGGAAAGTAGCTTCTTAAAAGGGACTTTACTAAGGGAGAGGAAATGAGCTGATGACTTTCTCTTTGATTTTGAGACAATGGAAATAGAACACCTGCAAGCTCAGGAGGGAGGGAAGGAATTGGAGAATGAGCTGCCTTTCCTTTTCCTGGCTGCGTGTTACGCTGGGGCTTTGGAGCCTTTTTAGCCTTGAAGACTTTGTGATAATGGGCAAAGTTGAAGGATGATGCAGTAGGAGCAGAGGGTAAGAATTGATCAAACAGACAGAGCAGAGCTATGTATAATTACTGTCCAAAAGAAAGAGCTCCAGACTTTAATACCTGCTTGAATAGTACATTAGACTAAGGCTACATTTGTTAAATAACCAGTGCTCTTCCAACTAGGACTCAGTGCTTGCCATGTGCGTTCATTGGATCAGCAGCCTAATCCTTTTGCCATGGAAAGAGTGGTTCATTGCCTTCAAGCTCCTTTCTTTTTCCAAACACATAAGCTTGTATCTCTTCCCTCTCCTTTCCCTTCCCTCCAGCCTCTGAGCAGGGTGGGTTTGCTCCTCAGTGTTATCCGGTTATAGCTGTGGTTGGTAACATCAACCTGAAGCTGTGACTTTCCTCTGGAGCTTCCCAACTTTCAATACACAAATGGTTCCTTGCGAAAGCTGTTCTTTTCCCAGCTCAAGACCTGAGCAATCGGTCATCTTTGTGCCATCAAGTGATGTGTTCTCCGGGTTTAACAGCTACACGTGAGTAAAAGGGGCATTGGGAATAAGAGTATGCTTAAAAACCCCACAAAATCAACAACAAAACCAACCCAAACCCCAACAAATCGCCCCAAACCAAAAAACCACCCAAATAACATCAGTTGCAAATAAACTTGTGTGTTTCTTAAATCCTCTTCCCTCATTCTTGAAGGTAGATGGGTTTTGTTTCAAGTGCAGAACTTGGGGGAGCGGGAGGGCTTTAAGCTGCAAAGCCAGCTGCAGTTTTCAAGGTGGTGAACATGAAGCCAGGGTGTAGTTTTCCCTCACTTCCAGAGGTGTCCCTTGGGCAAAGTCTGCCTTTGCCTATTCAGGGCTCTGCATTTTGCAGTGTGAGTTCTCTGGGCTTTGTGCTGCTGAAGGTTAGCAGAGTCCTGGTGAAAGCCTCCTTGCCTGTGGTTTCCTGTATACAGCGACCTGCAGAAAGAGATGGTTCTCTGGCCAGGTATGGATTAGGCACTGTTCCTTTGCTGGTAGCAGAAGTGGGATGTGTCCGCTCCTTTTCCCACCCCGTGGCTGTTCAGAACCTGGTGCTTGGTCACTCTGCCCTTGTTCCAGTTGTGGTGAAGGACTAAACGCAGTCTTGAAGCTGTTGCCAGCCGCTTGTATCTTCTCTTTAGAACAGCTTAGAAGTAGTTAATCCAATTTAATGCGTTTGGGGTAAGGATAAGAGTTTTCATTGTGGTGAATCTCAATAGAGTTTCAGTTTGTGCCCAAAGTTTCTGGGGACCATTAGCCCTGCTCCACTAATGTCATTCTGCCATAGCAGCCTTGTTTTCTGAGGTTAATAAGGAGTCCTAAGGCACCGGGATGGAAAGGAGCTCTAATGATCTTAGCTGCCATTCTCCTGTATGTAGATGGGACCAATGTGGTTGAGAAATACTCCACTGCCTCAGGCCTTGCAAATGCAGGCTGCTCCCTTCGGAAAGAAAGTAGTTCAAGGGGTACCAGGGGTGTTCTTCAGCTGGGATTGAAGTGGAAAGACAGAGATTTCCTCAGCGCAGTCTCACTGAAGTGCATTTTAACCCCTCTTTATCCCGGTGTTTGGCTGTCGGGTATCTTGGGGAGCACGTAATGGTGGAATGTACATTTTCTGACTGCTTGTGCAGGCAGAATTTTGCCTCGTTGTGCGCACACGGTCAGAAGTTCCATCTTCTTTCTGCACAGGAGATGTCTCACCGCGCATCCTTAAGCTGCAGTGAAAACTCGCATCTCTGTAGGAATGACTAATAGACTTCCGTGTCATTAGAGTAATTTGGGGTGCTTGTCGCTGGTTGCCCAGCAGATGTTGCTGTTGAGCTTGGTTAGGCTTCACTCTACAGTTCCGCACGTTATTTGCCTATTTAAGAGCTATGATGCAGACTGATTTGGAACTAAGTTTCCTGCTTGATAATTCATGTCGTCTACTGGTAAGTCAGTATATTGTCCAGAGGCTTGAGGAACATCTTGTGCACACCTGTGTGGAAATAAATGATACTAGGATGCCTTATCAGACCTATGCGTTACATTTTCACTTCGTTACTAGCTCTGAGCTGTTAAGAAAACTTCCCCTGTCATTAGCAAAGCAGTTGGAATTTGCTTGTTCTGTAGCTGCTTTTGAGGGGGGAACTTGTTGGCTTTTCAAGTGAGCCTTTAAAATGCAGTGGTGCGAATGGAGTCTCATAAACAATCCATAACCAGCGTATCTTCATTAATACCCCTTTGAGTATAGGATCCGGGAAAATCTATTCCCTGCCTCATGCAGAACCTGGGAGATGAATTATGTATCTCATTTGGGGTCAGAAGCACGCCTCAGCCTGCGGCTGCTCTGGCTATTGATCTTGCGGGCTCTGCTCCTCAGTTCTCTGGGATGTGATTCCAGCTGTGGTACTCGTGATTTTGGAAATAAGGGGTTTTAATGGGCATCTCTGTGGCGCGCCAGTGATGATGCCTTCGCTGAGCTCATCCTTTCCTGCGGCGTGAGCGCGGTGGAAGCAGCAGTGAGTGCTTCCTGAAGGTGGCAGTGAAGGGACACCCATGAAGACTCCTTCCCAAGGCTGGGTTGGGAGCTGCCGAGCCCTCGCATTGCTCGCATACCACGGAAACAGCTCCAAGGTTTTGCTTATTTGTTTTCGTTCTGACTCTGCTTCTCCAGGAGTTACCATAATATTTTTCAGGACGCGCTTTACCCTTAGTTTTTGAAGTTCATTGGTTTATATAGGAATAGATCACTTGGAGGTGTGAGGCCACTAATACCGACACAGTTTACAAACAGGAGAGGTGTGCGCAGCCAGCCTACCTCTGTCTTTCCTTTTCTCACCATGCTCCCTTGGCTCACTTTCACGTTTAGCTACATGGATCTAGCAGCTTGCAAAGGTGTGCGTTCAGGCTGCAGAGGGGAGCACAAGGTGGTTGTGTGTAGTTGGTTTCTAACGGTACTTCTTAAAGGGGTAGAGAAGGGCTGCTGAGAGCAAGGTTGGTTTGGGAAGTGGTGGGAGGAGAGTGGCAGATCTGCCCTGATGACATCTCATGCTCACTGTCAAAACTGATGTTGGTGCCTCCATTCCTCAGATCCCCTTTAAGATTTGCTGGTTTGACCTGCATCCCAGCCTTATAATTAGGTACTGCCTACAGAACCTCATCTGAAACGCTGGCTGTATCATCTGTGTGTCCCTTTGGCTTTGACTGTCTGCAGTCAGGCTGTAGACTGCTGAAGACCTGCGCTGCAAAACCGCCGGCGCTTCTTTCAGCAGCAGTTTGAGATGTGCAGGCAGTGTCTCGGGTCAGTCTTCGCTGATACTGGAAGTGTCGGAGTGATTTTGAGTTTAAAAGATAAAGATGATCTATTTGGCCTTGGATGAAATGAATTATTGCTTCGAGGGCCGAATCTGCTCTCGAGGGAGAAGGCGGTGGTTGGCTGGAATCCCTGCAGATTTTGAAGGAGGAGATTTGTATCTTTTCATCTGTTTTCAAGAAGGAGAAACAAGAGTTATAAAAACCACTTAAAGGTTCAGTTAAGATTTATTCTGGCTGCAGAACTGCCTCCCATAATAACTTTAATATGCATCATCCTGAAGCTCCTAATTGGCCTGGTGTTGGCAGGGCTTTCAGACTGGCAGAATCTCCAACGTTCAGCATCTTTTAGGAAGGAATGTAGCCAGAAAAGCACAAAAGATGAAATGGCTGCCTTATAAATTCTGACTGACCTTGAGAGTCCCTGTTCTAACAAGCAGGAGGACGCTGTGGAAAGCCATCTAGATGAGAGCGGGGTGGGAGTGTGTGTAGGTGCACAGTTGTCGAAGCAAGAGGAGAGGAATGAGAAGGCCTCATGGACTTGGTGGGAGGAGGTGGTTTCGTTGTGGGCCACGTACCTACTTACCCTGTTGTTTCTGTTGTCTGTACTGACGCTGATCAATCTTCTCTTTCTGGTGGATGCTCGTGGGCTGTGGAAGATCTGTGGGTTGAATCAACCCATTGCGTCAGAGCTGGTGTCTTCATTTAAGAAATCAGAGAATCAACCAGGTTGGGAAAGGCCTTTAAGATCATGAAATCCAAGTGTTCCCCAGCACTGCCGAGGCCACCACTAACCCATGGCACTGAGGGCCTCGTCTACACGGTGTGTGAGCGCTTCCAGGGGTGGTGACTCCACCACTCTCTGGGCAGCCCGTTCCAATGCCTATTACCTCCCTGGTCCGGATACAGGCCAGGATGCCACTGGCCTTCTGACTGCATGGGCACAAGCTGCTCGTGTTCTGCTCTGTCAGTCAGCACCCCCAGGTCCTTTTCCATGAGCAGCTTTCCAGCCAGTCTTCCCCGAGCCTGGAGCGTTGCATGGAGTTGCTGTAGCCAGTTGATCCCAGTCAGTTGTTCCTCTCTACTTGGTGACTGACTGCTGCCTGTGCGGTGCTCACTGGATGGATCAAAGCCTGAATGACCAAGGACTTGGATGAAGTTTCCCTTAGCTTTTCCTTTGCTTCCCAAAGCCTGGGTGGGAGGTGGGAGCCTAGCTCTGTGGATGATGGAAGGCTGTCATTTTCAGTCTCCTGCGCTGTCAGTTGGGCACCTTTTGCAGACCCTGAATTCCCTTTAAAACAAACCATTTGGCTGAGTTTATTTCATTCCGTTCCATTAAGTAACTCCACTGCTAATGCAGAATTATCTGCAGCAGTGACACTCATCTCTGCGTTAATTATCACAAAGCTGTGCAGTTCCCCCTCCCCTCTGCCTGGAAGTTGTCACTTGTGCTGCGTGGTTTTGCAGAGATAAGTGTGTAATGCACAGCAGTGCTTTGGGTCTCACACAATACTCAGGCAGTTGCTGATTGCTAAACGCAGGCAATAGGAGAGACAAGGATTTTAGTCTCCGTCTTCTATTAGTGGCTCTCATCCATGTGGAGTGAGAGAGACTGGGAAGGAAAGAGCTTATCAAAACTTCATAATACAGCTTGAAGATGAAGATGTGAGCAAGTGCTGATTGGAGGCATTAAGCTTACAGGTGTTAGGGAGATTTGGAAGCGCAAGCAGTTGTTTTTCTGCTGAAGGAGTGTAAGAAATGAAGCATCCGTGATCCTGGGCAGCAGCCCAGGAGCCCTGATTGTGTTTGTGTTCCCCTTTCCCATCCCCTTGCTTTGTTACCAACTCTGTTTCTGGTAAACACCCTCTCGGAGTGTACAAGAGCCTGTGATCCAGCCAGTCACTGTGAGGAACTACAACTGAGTTACAGGGTATTTACTCCTAAGTTGGGAGAAGATACACGAGTGAAATACGTGCTTGTTCTTCACAGCCTACTTGTGTTGAAGCAGTGATTTTGCTAGTGGAGGGCCAGGTCGGACCTATCTGAACGCGGGCACGTGGACACCACGGTACTTGTGGCATTGGAAGGCAAAGGACTGTTTTGGGAATAAAATGGTCTTTAAGAGACTTCTAAACCCCTGCAAAATCTGAATGAGCAGGGAGCTGGAGGGAACTGCAATTGCACTTGTCTGGTTTCCCAAAGCTGAGAAGTGGGTTGCAGGTACCTCATTTAACGTGCAATGATGCACTGAGGTTTGGGGATGAAGAGCACCTGGAGCATGTGCCAAGAAAGATAGGAAATCTTGAGAGGGACCTGGTGGAAATGAGGACAGTGTGAGAAGCAAAGCCTGTTTATTAGCTTTTAATAGATGGAAATGAGGCATTTATTGGTGTTATCTGCTGGTGGAGACGTTCTGCCAGCTACCTTTGTTTGGAGCTCTGACCAAGACGTGCAATATGTAATTGTGTTCCAGCTTCCATCCTGACTTAATTCTGAGGATTGAAATTACTCTCTTTCACATACAAAAGCGCTGAATTCTTTTCCTGTGTTGTTATGATGAAGGCAATTTCTGGTTGCTGACTGGCAGGAATGAGGAGGGGAGGACTGTACAGCTTGTGTTACAACACACTTCCTCCGTCCCTATGTATGCGTTGCGCTTGGCCGGCAGCGGAGGCACCTGTTTGAGCGTGATTTCTTTGGCCTACAAGTAGGTTGTATATTTTCTTTGGCCCAAGGACATAGTCTTAAGTATGTCACTTGACGGCCTCACAGCTTGCTGAGCTCCAAATCTTTCCATCAATCTCGGACTTATTTTCCATGGCGTTTGTCACCATAGTGGTTTAGCTACTATCCAGGTAAGTAGAGTGGTGTAATAGGGTGGTCAGTTAGATGGCTTTCTTCCTCTCGGGAAAGGATGTTGTATTAAGAACTGTACCTCCTATGGGAGGTTATATACTGATCCCCAGTAATTTAGTCTCACAACTGTCTTTCTGGGAGCCTGAACACCACTGACAAATTTCCATGTCTCTTCTCTAAATACTATGAGCTGAAATACCTCTTTCCCATCTGGCAATGGATGCTCACACAGGAAGATCATAAAGTGGCAGAACTAATACCCAGCACAATTGCTTGGGTTTTGGTTTTGTTTAAAGCTTTGAAAACCATCCCAGAAGATCATGGCAGGAAACATGCAAATAACTAAAGCCTCAGTGGCTTTTTTGGACTCGTCTTGTAAAACCCACTTGCCAGGTTTGAAGTTTCCATGGTCCTGTATTAATCGCTTCTCTCACCTTTGTAATATACCTTCCAAGTAGGAATGGGATGAAATGTCACTAATTCATTCAAAGATGTAGAGGAAAGCAGGGAGACGAGGAGGACTCCATAGTGGAGGTGATGGAGCTCATTGCCTTGGCTGACACGAGTGAGGTACAACATTCCTTATCCACACGGTGAAGGAAGCTGGTTGGGCCTCACGGGGGAGCTGCTGGGGGTACTGCTGGGTGAGTGCTCCTGATGTGGGAGAAACCCCAGCCACAGACCCCATAGAAAACACTGTGCAGCCTGGGCTTGGGGGGAGAGGGAGAAGGGCTCTTGTGGTGTCCCTGTGTGCTGCTGCTGCCTCCTGTGAGCGTGTTGGCAGCTCCAGTGGGGCTGATGATGGATTGTCCTTTCAAATCACAGTTACATCAGTCACAGAACCCGGGAATGTTAATTCCTGATTGGCTGCTTGGGAAACTGAACGCTGGTGAGATGGATCCCTTTGACTGATGCCTCCCAAGTGCTGCAGCCAGGAGGTCGGCTGAAAGGAAGGGCCGCTGTGGCTCTGCGTGGGTTTGTGGCTGTCTTGCATCTTCTTTTTTGGTGTTCCTGTGCCCCCCTTCAGAATCCTCTGTGCTCACAGTGCGTTTTCCGCACTGACAGGGGTAGGTGGCAGCCTGACACCTGGAGTGAGTTCATCCCTGCAAGCAGTATTAGTTACTTGGAGTTGGTGGATGGCTTTCACCATTCACGGCTGCTTCCGAGTCCCCTGGAGACTTCACAATGAAATAGGGCTTGCTTTTCTCGCTGCTCCAGCTCTTTCCCTTCATCTCCAGTGCGTGAAACCTTTCATTCCTTTATACTTAGATCTATGGAGATAACTTGTGATTGTGCATCTTGGAGGATATTAAGAGGCAAGCAGCAGTACTCTGCGGCCGTTCTTCAGTGATTTGCACAAATACATGGGTGATGAAAATCTTGGTTTCTTCTGCTGTTTGGGTCTGTTATCAGTCATGATCCTGCCTAGGATTTGCTGCATGAATCAGGCCAAATTATTGCATCTTGTTGGTGCTTTAGTGGTGTTGGAATAGCGGTTATCTCCAGAAGTGCTGTCGTGATATGCTGATGTTACTGAGATCTCTGCAGGTGAATGGTGTGTTTTTAGAAAACAGAAATAACCCCCTCAGGAGCCTCTGGTTTAGTTCTTGATGCTTTTCAGGTGTTTAAAACTTGGTGTTTCTTTTAAAGCTTTTCCAAGCTTTCAGTTATAAGTGACTCTAAGTACCTGCGTGTGTCACTGTCTGCTTGTGGGGTTGGTGTATGCTGAGCTATCAAAGTGACTTTCAGTTCCTAAGCAGCAGAATTAGATGATGGAAGCTGCACAAAACCTGTCCCCACTGTTTGTTCTTCTCTCTTCGTGTGGCTGTTAAAGCTGTGTGTTTCCAGAAGGATTTTCAGATGGAGGCACTAAAGAGCTGAAGGTGTTGGGCATGTGAATAGGAATTAGTTATTTAAAAGGTTGGACCAGGTAGTCCGTGAGGTCCCTTCCAACCTGGTATTCCATGATACTTCCATTACTGTCCCACTGAATTAAAGGTTCCGTGTGTTAACCCCTACAAAAGCAATTGCCGTGGGAGGCCACTGGGAAAGGCTGGAGGCAAATCGGATGCAGCAAAGAGCAGGGAAAAAGAAGTTTCCAGTTCCAGCTTGGCGCGGTCCGTTCTGTAACCGAGGCTGGCAGCTCAGTGTAGCCGGGTCAGACTTCCTCCCAGCCTGAGCAGGCATGGAGGCAGCACTAGGACAGCAGTTCCCTGCTCCAGTCTGACTTTTCTGCCTTCCCTATCTTCCAGCTTTTACAGTTGCACAGGGGCTTGTTGGTTTTCATTGGCCCCTTTTGTTGTGGATGACTCCCAGCAGTCTTGTATTGCTGCTGCTGCCCTTTGAGGTGAGAATGAAGCCTTTTATGAAACGAGGATGTTTGCTAGACAGCCCTTTGAGAACCTGGTTAGCTTTTTGTCACTGGTTCTTGTGGGTGGTGTTCTCTATCCTCCTCCTCCTTCCTGTTTCCCTGGTGCACTTTGCCTTTACTCTGGTGTAGGAACTACGTTGTCCGGCTCTTAATGCCCTCAGAGCCTGGCCGTTAGCTGAGGAAGTGGTCACTTTATTTATAGCTTTGAAGAGGTCTCAGCACTGCAGCACCCCTGGCTCCTCAAAGTGGCCTTTTATTGGCACAGAGAGCCCCTCTGCAGGTTTCTTGTAGCCCCTTTGGGCACTGGAAGCTGCTCTAAGGTCTTCCCAGAGCCTTCTCTACATTGTTTTAGCAGGATTAGTTTCCATTGGTCTCCTTAGGAACTCACGTTATGAACTCTCCCTGCAAGATAATGCTGCAGCATTCCCTGCTTTAGGTGGCAGCCAAGCAGCCAAGTCCGTAGCTGCTGCGCAGTGATGAAGGTGTGCACACTCATGCTGTTGACACAAGGTGGAAATACCAACTCTGATTGAAGAAGAGCCAAGGACAAGTCACGTTTGAAGGCTCAGAGGTGATCTGTGTCTTTAACAACGTGTCTGATGATCCAGCAAGGGGGAATGGTACAATACTCCTGTGGTTTGTCTTGGAAAGGGGTTGAAGGATCCCTGGCCAGGAACGGGAGGGGCACATTCAGGGAGTTAAAGTGCTTTGGAACAGAACTTTGCTGACTGTGATCATTGTGTCAGTGATCCCAATTGTTGAGGCCTGAGACTGGAAACTAAAATGGGAAATGGCTCCTTGCCTTGGTGTAAGAAGTGAAGAGCTGACTCTGTCTTGTAACGTGACTTGGGAGGACCACCAGTGTTGTGGAGGGCTTGGGAGGAGAAGGGAGAAGAGCACACTGCTTTTGTGTGTTCACATGCTCTCACCCCAATATCTAACAGACCTTGTCCCTTCTACTTGACAATGCCAGTGCTGGGGAGTTCAAGGTAAGCTCTGCTTGGTCTGAAAAAGCTCCTGTTGCTTACGTGCTGTGAGCAGTGTGAAGAGGAAGGTGGGGGCAGAGGAAGATGACTTCAGCTGCTGCCTGTCTCGTTTCTGTCAATGTAAAGAGCTTCCCAGAGACGGGTAATATTTTGCAATTGAGTTTCCCTTTTAAAGACACTCCGCTGCTAATGTTGATTTAATAAGGTTCTCAGTCTCTCTCCTTGCTTAATTTGAGCCGTCTAATTTTGTGCTTCACAGTTGTGCACACAGAATTAGTGCGGGGAGCGGCGCCGGAGGCAGGGGAGCGCGGGGCCGCACAGGAGTTGCCAAGGGAGATTGATTCAGCACAGTGAAAAGGTGCATGAGGTTACGTGGCCACAGCTCCGAGCGACGTGACGGTGGTACTGATGGGAAGGAAAGCTTGGGCCTTTCCAATGGTTGTAGGTCTCTGTGGGTGTAGGACCAACACTAAATGGAAAGGGAGCATTGGGGTGTTGGTTTCTTTGAGTTGATGGGGTTTTCTTTTGATTTTATATGTATGTAATATAAATTATGTGACGGGCAGGAAGGAGAGTGTCGTAGAATGGTTTGGGTTGGAAGGTCCTTAAACCTCATCTGCTTCCAACCCCCTGCCATGGGCAGGGACACTTTGCCCTAGAGCAGGTTGCTCCAAGCTCTGTCCAACCTGGCCTTATATGAGAATATATGATGAGATAAATAAGCTTTTAAGGGTTTCATTTGAAAGGTTGTTCCACCAAGTGTGGCCTTTATTTCCAAGTATGCTAAGAGGTTATGAGAGGGTCTGAATCTGATCTTGCTGATTGATTTTTGTCTGTACTTAAATGTGGGGTTTTTTCCAGTTTAATTCCATACTTGTCTAAAAAGCCATTGACATCCTTGAGCATGTAATTTCTTTGTTGGCCTGGGGATAAATGGAAACTCCCCAAAACCACAGTGCCAAAAGATTATCTAAACGGTTGTACAAATAAGAGCAGTAACGCAAGCTCTTTCCTGTACCTCCTGCTTTGTTAGTGTACCTTTCCCCTGCCTCTTAGCAAACCACTCCTCTGCAACAGAGCTGAATCCTAATTTGCTTCTTGCTTGAATTGGATGACAGCTCTTCACACAAGCGAGCGGGCAGTGTAGAAGGAGTACAAGTTATGTTCAGCTGAGTTTTATGATAAGCTGCCAACATGTTTCATTGGGAACCTCATTAAATCACAATTAAATCCACAGAAAAAAGAAAATAGGCCATCTTGGTGAGTAGTTGATGGATGAGGATTATGGTTTCCAGTGCTGGTCAGGGGCATCATTGCTCCTCGCTGTTGGTGCTCTGTGTGGTGAAGTCCTACCATAGAACCACCAGGAACTGTCCCAAGCTCTGGAAGCCGCCTCTGGGGGACGATCTCCGCCTGTGTTTTTTCTATCCCATAGCCTTGGTCAGAGAGAAGAATCCCTTTCCTGCCCCAAACCCTGTGTAACATCCCCGCTGCTTCCTCTTTCTTCTCACATTGTTTCTGGTAATAGGAGCTGAACTTCTGCCAATTGCTTCTGCAGCATTTGGTAGCTGAGACTGGGTTGTGCAGAGTTATCCCAAACATGTGGTTGGGGAGGGCACTTGACCGAGCAGGCCCTGCGTGAGGAATGAAGTTTTGGAGCCAACTGTTAATGTAGGATCTATAAAAAGCCTGATCCTGCCTTGGAGGGTTTCTTTCCCCCGGCTCACAGTGCCTGCAGTGACGAGTCTCCAGGAGTCCTTCTCAAATCACTCGCCTGTCTGGTTATTTCTAGTCTGCTGCTCTGGTCAACTTCTGTAATGAATAAATCAAACACCAAGTTGTTAACATTGCTGTCATTGGCTCTGGAAAAGGAGCTCACCAAGTACATGATTTTATGTGCCCCAACTAGAATTAGGGGGCAAACAGTGTGGAGATATGTTGGTACATGGTATCTAGTATAATAAATACAGCAATCTGTCTTTAGGGTTCTGTGATGCTCTGAGCTGGATTGACTCGATTTGCAAACTCATGAAGCATGAATCTTAGCTCTGTCTGGTCATCTGACTGCTATATTTAGAGCATGCACTGTTTTAAAGCTGGCCTTCAATCTTGCTTTTGATCAGAAGCTCCAGGAGTAAATGCTACTCTGATTCTTTAGGATGTGACATTCGTTTTGAGACTTCGGAGCTCCACTGTGAGCAAAATGGTTTCTTTCCCTAAGGAAAACTCCCCGAACTGCTTAACTCTTCCTGCTGCACTCCAGTCTATATCATCTTCTTGACAGCAGCAGCACTTGGTTTGTGGTCCCTGCTTGGAGACTACGAGGTACTGCTCCTTAGTAGAAAGAGAGGATGCTCTTCCCAACCCCTGTTTTCTCCAAGCCCTCTGCCTTGAGCACGGGTGTGCTGTGTTGCCCAGTAAATGGACATCGAATCAGCACTGAATACTGCAGTTCTTACAAACATGAAGCACTTGCCCAACGTGGAAAACTGCCACTTGCAACTTTCCCCATCAAAAGGAAATCCAAATTGTGCTGGCAGTGACATAGATTTGCAGGTTGCTTGTGATACAATCGTGCCCTGGAGATGGCAATGTACAGATGAAGAATGCAGTGTACAATAGCCTGAAATCCTGCTTGTTGCTGAATCTACACTCTTCTTTTTGCAGATGATTTCATTATGATACGCTCGGACTTCATTAAAAGCTGCAACCTTGCAGCATTCTCTCTGCTCGCAGCCTGGCGAGCAGCCGGCAGCGCGTGTGCTTGAGAACCAGTACATTATCTTCCCAGAGCACTCGGTGGGTTGCAAGTGCTTTGGAAGCAAGAATCAGAGTCTCTGGTGGACATTTTGTCTATAACTCAAAACCACAACTTAATTGGCAGCCTTTTCATAACTCCGACTGTGGCTTAGGGTGTAGGGAACGCTGCAGGCAAGGGCCAAGGTGCATTTCAGAGCTGGCAGGAGGGAATTTCAGTGCTGACTGCCTGTCTCTGCAGTGATCACGGGAATGGGGGAGATTGCAGTCAAGTTCCTCACTTCTGTGTGTTGCTTTTCCTTTCCTGGACAGTCTCATCAGTCTTTCTACATGTTTTGACTCCATTTTACTCCATAGGTAACACCTTGCTATAGATGGGATTGTGAATCTGTGCTAGCCCTGACCAGGACTAGCTGACCTTTGAAGGTCCCTTCCAACCCAAGCTGTTCTATGATTCTCTGATACGTTTTGGGTCCCCTGTGCTTTCTGTGGCCCTTTCTGTAGGGCTTTGGAATCCCCTTGATCCCCACCACATGCTGATTCCAGCGTGACTTTCCCACATACATCTTGGCAAGCTGGTTGGGTTCTGCCCCCAGAAAGAAGCCGAGTCTGTAACGCTGTGTCAAGCGTGCTTTGTGGATGACTGGGATGACAGAGCTGGGGAACAGGACTGTCAGAGTGGGTCAAATGTGGAATGTAGGGGTTGAAAGCTCACCTGAGTCTGAGGAGTCACAGAGAGGGGCAGGGGATGCGTGACCATGACTGAAGGCTTTCAGGAGTTTTCTTACTCAAGCATGTAATTAAACAGTCTTTGCCTATATTAAAAAGCAGCCGCAGAGTCAACTGGGTTTCTCTTAAACTGTGCACTACTTGAGGTAATCTTCTTCTTAAATAAAAAGAAATAAGATCTCTAATCTTGTGACAGGAAATCTGTATTCGCTGTGCTAAACCTCTCCCCATTGCTGCTGCCTATAAATATCTGTTCAGAGCCAGGTAGGAACCGCGTGGAGCGTCTGGGAGCAAATGTGGGAAGGGAATTCCTCCTGAACTCCTATGGCTGCTCATTGGTATGCTGGGAGGCACACGGCTTCATTCTGCACGTCATCTCAGGGGGTTATTTTGCAAAGCAGTGGTTGTGTTTGAAGCCCTGTGTTTGACTCGGAAGTTAATATATTTGGTATTTAAGAATCTGGCAAGAGAATCTCTGTCCCCATATGCACGCGCAGCAATGAGGCTGGCATGTAGGCATGCCTTCACTGTTATTTTCCCCCGTCTGTCCTATCCCTAGAAAGCCATATGCCACCCTTAGGCTAACATAATGGGAGTTTGTATTAATGATTATGAGCTAGAAATCATCCAAGAAGAGTTGAGTGGCCTTTGATTCAAGCTTTGTGGGAAAATATGACTCAGTAGGGCTGGCAATTCATAGAATCAGAGTGGTTTGGATTGCAGGGGCCTTAAAGCTCCTCCAGTCCCAACCCCTGCCACAGGCAGGGACACTTTCCACTAGAGCAGCTTGCTCCAAGCCCCATCCAACCTGGCCTTCATGTATAGGATTTCATGATGCTCTGTCTTGAGGTTCATTTCTGTTTTCTTGGGCTGCATTGGTCAGGGGCTCGGGATCCTCCTAAGGGGCAGAGCAGGAACTGAAGCAAAGAGGTGACAATGAAAGGGAGTTGTTGACTCACCTGCTCTCAGAACCATCTTGAGCACACATCTCTGGAGAGCCTACGCTCGGCAGAGTTTCTATAGGCATTGAGTGCCTGGTCTGTTGGCAGCTTACAGAATGCAAACTCTATGTATGTATGCATGTGCAGAAGTGGTGATGGGGAAAGGAGATGTGGGAATGGGCTGAAGTATTAAAGCCAGCAATGAAAGCAGATGGCGCGCTCTGGATTTTATAAAACAGGTTCCTTTTTGGTTTGTTTTCAATGAAAACTATCAACTGTCGGCATTGCGAAACTATTTGCAGCAATGCCCTAAGTATTAGGAGCGTGGCTGTCCCTGAATCATAAAAGGGCAGAGGGTTTTTCTGCTGCTTCCCATCTTCATGTTTATGGAATTGTGTGCTGTGTATACATTAGGGCTGAGCAATTTCATCACGGCCTTCCCTCAGGATTGATTGCTGCTCAGTGACGCTTGCTCTCCCTTGTCGGTTGGTCACATCTCTGACTCTCATTACATTTACTATTGATACTGCTTCAGTTTTCCTAACCCTAAACTGGAAGTGTTTAAGGGTCTGGAGTGGCTCCCGAGTGTCTCGATGTATTCTTTAAATGCTTTAATTCCTGTCACCGTGGAAAAGTTCAGAGCTGGATTATTGCCTTCAGAAGAAATGAGTCTTTGCTCATTCAGTGATGAAGTCTGGTCATCAAGATGTTAGAATATGTGCTGCTGAGCTCTTCAGATACTGACATGAGAGCAGGAGTTGGTGCCAGCAGCTGTGTTGGGTTTTGGGCACCTGCTGCCTCTCATTTCTCGAATCTCCCACTCTTATCTTCCACTCCCAAAGTTGGCAGTGCCCCCAAAAATGCTCTGCATGGAGTTCTGAAGCAGGAGATAGCTACCGCGCTGGATTCCTGAGTCATTGGTCGTGCTGCAGGGGAGTTAGATGAGTTCTTGACTACGGCAAGGTAATGGGTATCTAGTGTGAAGCTGGTTCCATCGGGTTCCTAAGGTGCTGCCCTTCCTCAGGGTGCTTGGAGTCTTCTCGAAGTGGATTGTGTCATCTTTTCCATCATATAAATCCCTGAGACAGGGGATGCTGGTTTGGTCTGAGATCCTGTTTCAAGCACCTTTTGCCTCTGATACCATCAAGAGGAAGATCTTGATTTGGTTTTGACCCTAAACTATTAAGTCCAGTATCTATTCAGCTTCCTATGATTGCTGTTCTGTGGGTGAGAAATGAACCCTTGGTTTAGCAGCAGAGTTCAGCTCTATTGACCAAAGGCTAAAAGATGGTTTGTGTCCCAAGCTCCCTGCTGGGAGCTCAAGTGAAACTCACCTGGTTGGGAAGCGAGGAACCCAGATCTTGCTCATTTCTTAAACAGTTTGCTTACTTGGCAAGTATTAGTGCACATGCTGTGCCTTCTGTTGGTAAATCCAGGTCTGCAAAGAGGTCCTGGCCCACGCTTAGAGGCAGCAGCACTTGAAGCAGTATTTCTTACTCTGTTTTATTTAGTCTGTGCTTCGCTCCCAATGTCGTTGTCTTTTCCCGGTGCATCCATTTTCCAACTGCATCTATGCTCATTTTGATGTTCCTGCTTCTATTCAGCGCAGTGTATCTGGGTTTGGACTAGTAATTTCCCCCCCACTCCTGAAAGGTGGCAGAATGAAATCCCTTGGCAGCGCCTCCAGGAGAGATGCCCTGTGGTTAGTAACAGTAGTGTCCTCTTAAAACTGATTCTGCTGTTGTGCGTTGCATCCTACAGGGGTATAGGAGGGACCACCTATTGGTAGTGGGAATGTTCCTTCTCCCTGCTCTCAGTGACTGCCCAGTGCCACTGAGTTAGTGCCTTGTGTTCATTTTGCCCCGCAAGCATTTATCTAGCAGGAATGTGACAGGTAATGCTTTGGGCACCCCAGGGATGACAGATGTGTGTCCAGTAAAGAGCTCCCGGTGTGCATGACCTACCTGCTGAAATAGCACTGTGTGCCATAAAGAGCCCGTGTTCCTCCTGCCCGTCTGCTGAGGATGGACAGCCCTGCAGTTGCTAAAATGGAACACCAAAGCTTAGCACATCCGTCCTGCCTGTAAAAACCAGCAGGAAGAAAAATGGTATTCAGACCAGGCTTCTGTCAAACCAGGGCAGCGATTCCTGGTGCAAACCTCTTGTGTGTGGCTTTGGCCGGGGACTTGATGCTGCTAAATCAACCCTACCTGCAGAAAGGGGGGCCTTGGCTTCCCCTGCTTGAACTGTAGATGTTCAGTTGCAGCCCTCTCAGCTGTTGTAAGGGATGAGGATGGATGACACACATGGCTGATGCCACCTCATCCCTCAGCTACGTGGGGCAATCGCTCGGTGCCATTAAAGTGATGGCAGATCCCATAAACATGTTGCACTCCAGTGACTGCTCCCTCCGGCACTGAGCTATGACCAAAAGGAAAGTTCCTTCTGCCCTGTCAACTCCCCTCAAATAAATAATCATAATAAGAGGCCAGTTTCTGAGGTTCCTGCTTGGCCAATGTACTGCTGTTGAGCACAGCCCTGAGAGGCAGCGAAGGCTGCAGCCCATGGCAACAAACGGAGCTCTGGCTGCCTCGGAACTGCCTTGGCTTGAGGAGGAGGTGGTTATGGGCATGAAATGTTCATCATCTTGTACTTGCTTTGCTGCTGCTGGGTTACTGTGTGAGTAACAAGTAGTAATAAGTGAAGAAGCAGTGACACTGCAGCCTGCTTCGTTTGCTGGTCTTCATACTTTACTAGGCTTGATGACAAGAAGAGAAGGAGATGAAGACAGCTTGTGTTTGGCAGGGGTTTGGATTGTGCACTAAAGATGCCCATGAAGGGGGGATCTGGTTGGAAATCTGATCAGTCAGGTGGCTTTCTATTAGGACGTGCTCTCAGAAGTAATCCAGGGCAGAAGATGACTGAGTATGTGGGTCAGGTCATGTACTCCATAACACCGTTGCCAAAGGATGCCTTTTCTTTGCAGGTGGTTTGCAACAGCGCACTTGGTGGCCACCTCCTTTTGAGTACCCCCAGCACTGCCCTGGGCATCGGTGCATGTTGTGGCTTTCAGCATCACCTCTAACGTTGTGCAGCACCTTGCGTGACTGAAACCTGCAGCTCCACCTCTGCCTTCGCTTGGCTTCCACCCTACAGGGGATCCTGCAGCAGTCTTGGGGGGCTTTGGTTTGGGGGTGCATGTGCCATTGGTTTGCTTTAACAGTGCAGTTCCCAACAGGGGACAGCACTGCACTGCTGAAGATGCTGTCATTTTTAAGGAGCTTTCCTAAACTTATCATCCTAAAAGCTGTGTTGTGCAGCAGCAGGCGGCCTCCATAAATCACTGATGCCTCTTTTTCTTCTCTTTCCCTTCCTTTCTCTCCTGTGCTCTCTTTATTCCAAGCCTGCGGATTTGGACGCCTGGGTAAGCTCTCTTTTTTGTGTGTCTGGATCTTGCTTGTTCCAAGTGTCATGTTGTTCCTGCGCCTGTACAGATTGTTATTGCTCAGCACAGATGCAGGATTTTATTTTCTGTCATTACATTTTAAAAGGTGTTCAGCTAGAAAATTGCACATTATTTCCTCCATAAAGATTTTCACTGGCTCCTTTTGTGTAGCTTACAGCTGCTGAAACCAAACTTGATCCGGTGATGTGTGGTGTTGGCTGGGAGAGCAGCACGAACAGGAGATAGGAATGGTTACACCAGGACTGCTTTTTAAGGCCACGAGTCTGCATCTGGGTTCTAAACCAAAACAAACCCCAGTCATCTACCTTCAACAGGATGAGAGAAGGGACAGAAAGTCCCTCTGCACGTTTCTTGTAGGCCTCCTTGTAACAGCATTCCAGTGCCTAAAGGAGCTACAAGAAACCTGGAGAAGGGCTTTTGACGAGGGCATGTAGAGACAGGACAAGAGGAATGGCTTTAAATTGATGGAGGGGAGATTGAGATGAGCTCTCAGGAACTTGCCTGGTACAAGCTCCCTGTAAAGCTGTGCTGTTCACTCTCAGGCACGATGTGCACAAGCTGCCATCGCTGTTTCAGTGTTGTCCTTTCAGCTCTGCTGTTCCCTTTAGGCTTGGTCAGGAACACGCCAGCCAGCTAATTTTGGAGCTAGTTCTGTTCTGTAGTGAATTGCTGTCAGTTCCTTCCTCTCCTCTTGGAGCCTTTAATAGCATTTGTTTTCTCCCCTGCCACCTGGACTGCTACCAGGACTGGAAGAGACACGGGAAAGCAGGAGATAGGAGCGTTTGCAGTTGTGAAGTGTGGCGAGCTGAGGTACCCAGCCAAAACATCTCTGCTGGGCTGCTGCAGGGATGCGGCTGCTACCTCGAGAGGAAGCTGGTATCTCCTCCCAGCGAAGAGAGGAGCATGTAGCAACAAGGCATTTGATAGAGGCTTAAGGACCTTTCCTTTATCCTTGTGGCTTATTTCCCTGGATTGCCTCCGCCTGAGTCTCTAGGCGACATCTCACTCGTTCATCTGTGACTGGTGAATGTGTTTTGCCAAGAAGATAAATATTTTTGCCCTAATTTGCCAAGTGCTGCGACTTGCCTTTGAGGAAGTTCTGTAGACATCGAGGTATGGACCTTCCCTTGTAGCTCCCCTCGCCCTTTGCAGGGAGGGGTGATGTTTTGTCCTCCAGTGCAGTCTTCTCTGTGCCCTCTCCCCAGATCCCAGAATCCCAACAGTATTGCAGGGAGAGACCGCCTGATGGTAGCCATCAGCTGTGGGCTGTGCTGTTGCTGCACTTTATTTCTGGGTGCCACATTCCCTCCTGTCATCTGACCCTGCTAAGAAGCCCTATTTTTTTATCCCAAGCAGATTTCCTTCCTGGTTTTCCTGGGTAACGAGGTGATGGGAAGGGGCTGTGATTAAAAATAATAAAGATCTGGTGCTATTTTATGGGGGGCAAAGCCAAAGCTGGGCTGCGAATGGCTGCAGCTCGAGCGGAGCCCACCGCCAGGAGCTCAGTTGCACACTCTGATGCATTGCGTGTTGGTGTCAGCTCAGGATGTGGCTTTGCTCGTCCACAATGAACCAATAATACTGCATTACCTCAATGAAGAGGCTGGAAAAAGATTCCTTTAGGGCTGCCTGTCAGCTCCCAGGCCAGTGCTGGGGTTCCTCAGTTGGGGCAGGATGTAATGCACAGCTTCAGCAATGTGCTTTCACAGTTTGCTTCTAAATGGGTTACTTGATAAAGGGGCGAGGAGGAGGCAGAGAATCGCGCATGCCTCTGCCCCAGCTCTTTCTCACCATTCAGAGCAGCTCTGAGATAACCAGAGAAAGTTGGGGCTGTGGAAAAAGCGTCAAGATAAAACAGAGGAAGAATTTGAACCAGCCCCCAGCCAGTCCATGGGCCCGTCTGTGGAAGCTGTAGTAGCATGCTGGTAGTGTACCTTCAGTGTCCTCTGGTAAGAATGCAGCGCCTGTAACGTCCAATACCAAGGGAATTCATGAGCATTTGCCTGAATGTATCTTATACCTGCTTTTTGTACAGAGAACAACTGCCTGTGCTGGCCTTGAGTTGAAAGAAGGTAGGTTTGGTTAGACATTAGGAATTCCTTCCCTGGGAGGGTGCTGAGGCGCTGGCACAGGGTGCCCAGAGAAGCTGTGGCTGCCCCATCCCTGGCAGTGTTCAAGGCCAGGTTGGACGCAGGAGCTTGGAGCACCCTGCTCCAGTGGAAGGTGTCCCTGCCTGTGGCAGGGGATGGAGCTGGAGGAGCTTTAAGGTCCCTTCCAGCCCAAACCAGGCTGGGATTCTGTGATGATTCTGTGACTGTTCCATGCTACTTTTCCAAGTTTTGGTTGCGACTTGTACGTTCCACAACCAAGTGTGCTCTTCCTCCCCTCCTTGTTTCTGTCTTCATTTCATAGATTGTCACATGCTCTGTGTTCTACACTCCAGTTTTAGATGTCATCTTTGGGCTTTGGTCATCTCTTGCCTGATGTATTCAAGCTCAGATGTGGCTTCCGCAGTATGGATGCAAAATGCAACTTTGTGATACCTGATTTCCAGTCCAGTGTGTTACCATGCATGTCTTCCCTTCTCCTTCCTCCTTCAGTCCTAAAGGCCTTTATGTGAGAAGTGTGTCTGATGCTTTGTTTGGCACCTGCGGTCTCAGTCCCCTCTGAAACTGTAATCATCTCCATAGCTGGCAGCTCTGTCTGGGACATCACAGGCCTCTGACTTCAGGTAGGGAATAAGCAGCAGGACGAGAGGAACTCTTAATAAATACCCTGTATTCGTGCACACACTCTTCTTGCACGTCCCTTGTTGCTTAACCCAGTTTGGAACAGTGAATATTTCAAATGACACATGCTCTGGCTGTACCATTCACACTTCAAACATCATCAGAGAGCGTACTAAAGTTTCTAGTAATAACAGCTGGGAATAGAGGGAGGCAGAAAGTTGCTTTCAAGCAGATCTGTCACAAATAGAATGTTTTCTCAGTAGATTTCAATGCACTGAAACATCAGCAGCTCTTAAAAACAAGCAAATCATGGCAAATATGATTGAGTGGTAAAAGTTTTCTCTGCAACCTCTGGCTTATCGTACAGCTTATGGGTGGTAAGTGAGACATAATGGGAGGTAATGCAGAGCAGTTGCTTAGGGGAGCGGATGAGGGGTATATGAGGTTGTGGTCTGCAGTTCAGAGATCCAGCTTTGATTCTTTGCCATCACTTCTGCAAGGCCCAAGGGAAGTCACTGCAGAGCGTGCCTGCTACAGGGTGCGCTGCTGTGGAGGCAGCATTCACTGTGGCCATCCCAGTGCAATTGCTCTGCTTGGGAGGCCATGGCTCCTCACCATGCACTGCAGCACGTCTCTTGTGTGTCCTACTTGAGAGGTTAGGTGCTTGCTTTGTGGTCCCTTCCAGAGGTGTCATAGGGACATAGAATCATAGAACAGTCAGGGTTGGAAAGGACCTTAAGATCATCCATTTCCACACCCCCTGCCATGGGCACGGACATCTCCTGCTAAACCATGCCACCCAAGGCTCTGTCCAGCCCGGCCGTGAACACCGCCAGCGATGGAGCATTCACAGCTTCCCTGGGCAACCCATTCCAGTGCCTCACCACCCTTACAGGGAAGAATTTCTTCCTCATATCCAATCTAAACTTCCCCTGTTTAAGTTCGAATCCATTACCCCTTGTCCTATCACTACAGTCCCTCATGAAGAGCCCCTCCCCAGCATCCCTATAGGCCCCCTTTAGATACTGGAAGGCTGCTCTGAGGTCTCCACGCAGCCTTCTCTTCTCCAGGCTGAACATCCCCAACCTTCTCATCCTATCTTCATATGGGAGGTGCTGCAGTCCCCTGATCATCCTCGTGGCCTCCTCTGGACTTGTTCCAACAGTTCCATGTCCTTTTAATGTTGAGGACCCCAGAACTGCACACAATACTCCAAGTGAGGTCTCAGGAGAGCAGAGTAGAAGGGCAGGATCACCTCCATGACCTGCTGGTCACGCTCCTTATATGCTGAGTTTCTTGGTGAGTGAGGTCAGGCAAGCTCAGAGGTCGAAGAGATGAGTGGGGTGTGGGTACATGGATCTGTGCCCTGTCAGTAATAGAGCAAAGCCTCTTGCCCCCCAGAATTGTTACACATGTGGGTTTTCTGCTCCCGCAATAGCCTGCTGCCCCAGGAGACCAGCACTGCCACAGCATTCGCCTATTGAGATGGATGAGAAACTTCCTTGCGTTGTTAAGGGCTCATTTTTGGCTCTTTCCCTTGTATTTCACCCAAAAAGCACCTTCTGAATTGTGCAGAGGGGTCACTACTCTGTTCTCTTCTTTCTTTTCCTTATGTATTTTCTCCTTAAGGAATCGCAGATCACTTGTATAGTATTGTGAGCGTATGGGTGTTAACGCAGGAGAACCAGGGTCCTTTGGGCATCCCCCAGCCCACCCGGACACCTCCCATCTGTTTCATTTCAGTTGAACTTGCTTAGTCCTTTTCTATGCAGAAGATGGGTGTTGGTTCACAAGGACAGCTATGGTTCCCTTACCAGAAAATGGTGATCATTTTGGCACTTCAGGTGCCCATCAGGTGTCTCCTTGGTCAGGTTACGTGTGTATGGCAGCTCATTCTCATCCCTTTCCCCATCCCGTTTTATCTGGTTTGCAGGATGGAAGATACAGCTCCAATTAGACTAAAGGCAGAGATTTTGCCTGTAATCAAGAGCCTTTGAGAGCAGAAGGGTTTAGATATGAGTCTGTAGTGCTTGTGCCTTACCTGGTCCTGCTGCCTGGGATGGCAAACATAGGAACCAAATCGTTTCTTTTTCCTTTGAAACCAAGCAAACAGACACCATCTCAAGCCCTTTATTTCACATACTCCTTTTCTTGCTTATTTATCCACCATCCTCCACTGCCTAGCTTAAAATCTCTGCTAAGCCCTATTATACCACTGCATTTCCATCAGCAGGGGAGCAGAAGGAAGGCAAAGCACAGCAACTTGCTTTCAGATGTAATTTTTCTCATTAACAATGGCTTTTGGTCATAAAATGACAGGTCGGAGCCCACGGGGATGTTTCTGTCCTGGCTGCTTAATGATATTGGACCAGCATTTTCTGTGCTGTACCGTCATCATTAAAAGCGAAGAGCAGTGCTGCTGGGATGCTGCAGATGAGCAGGGTTTGTGCTCCTGTTAAATGGGCTCCTAATGCCGGGTTTGAAAGGTTTTCTGCCTGGTGCTAACTTACGTGGCCCCAGGAATTTTGGGGTGGGATGGGGAAGAAAACCCAGTGCCATTCTTCTTGCTGCTGTTGCTTGTTAGTTTTAAACTTCGGAAGTTTGGTGCAGTTCCATCTATGCCATGTTTTCTTAATGCTGCTGATGTCCAGGGGTGGGAATGGAAGGAAGGAAGTGCTGCTGGTTGTAAAGACCTAAAAGGCAAAAAGCTGTTGCTGTAACCCCACAGACTTTGGTTTTTAATTGAGCACTGTCTAGCTGATGACTGGGCTATGCTTAAGCATGAGCTTGTATCCCAAATGTGCTGGTTTGGGAGTGTCACACTCAGCCTTTGGAAGATGGAAGAGGAATTCGGTGACACCCATCTCCCCTCCAGATCTGCAGCACCCAGCCAGAGGGGCTCGGGGTGCTGGTGGTGTGTGCAGAGAGCATGTGGGGAGAGCCCTTGATTATCAGGGTAATGCTGTCGATGTCTGGAAGCAAACTCAAGGTCACTGAGAACATCTGTTGTGATAAAGATGTTACAGCACAGCCTTGTGTTGGACCTTCCTCATGATTGTAGGGATGTGCTAAATCTGTCCAAGTTTCCTGATGTTCCAAGGGGCAAGTGTTTGTAAAGTGGAGGATTTGAGGTGTATTTTTAAGGTAAGGTAAAGAACATTGGATTAATGAACATCATCATTCATGAAAAACAAAGACTTGGACAAGGTGGAGTTCTGGGAAAGGCAATAGGAAGGTGCCACCTTCTCGTGACTATGAGTTTTCATTTAATAAGGAGAAGTTAAGGTTATGAGTTTGATACCAGAATGGATGTCTCAAGCTTGTGGGGATCATCCAAACTGAACTGCAGTGCTGAAGGTTTGTAGTTCCACCAGGAGGGATCCCATACACCAGTCCTGAGCCGTGACTGTGTTCAGTTCCAGTCTGCACCCCATGTGCTTTCCCTGCACTCACACTTGCTATTTCTTCTAGCGACGCTCTGGTGGTTCTTCCAATGCTCTTCTGTTGTTCTTCCCAGGAGGTGGAGCTGCAAGGCAGGGAGGCAGAGATGAAGCGACAAGAGGCCTTCTACAAGGAGCAGCTGGCCCGCATTGAGAGGAAGGTACGGTCAGCTTGTCCTTGATTTGTGCCCTCAGTGTTCCAACAGCATCAGACACAGGTCTGTGTGGGTCCAAAGGGCAGAGAAACAAGGAGCTTTGTGCTGAAACCTGGAGCTGTCGCTCCCAGTGTGTGTCTGCCCTCTCCTCCTTGGTGCAGTGCTGAGAAAGCTGCACAGAGCAGATCTGAGCCACCTGTGTTTGAGAGATGAGCTTTAACTGTGATTTAAAAAAGAGGATTTCTCCTAGTTCTGACTTCATTTTCCCGTTCACCACGGGGTTGAGGTGAAAGCTAATTTGAAGGAAAACTAACCTCAAGTCTTCTGGTCCTGGTTTTTATTCCTCTCGTTGAAAGTCCTTTCCAGCACTGCTGAAACCCACCCCCCACCCCCCCAATTTTGCTATAAATATGAATTAAAGTTGTATTATTCATTTCCCCCTGGGGAGCCCACCAGTTCACAGAGCTCTGCTGCAATGCTCTGCCTGCTTCTCGTTGGCTAAGCCTTTCAAATGAACCCCATTTAAAGAGACACTGTCAAGCATCTTTTAAGCCTGCGATGACCTTTGGAAATCCATTTAGGGATTTGACTATCTCCCCGAAACGTGGGATTTGCTTCTCTCTTTAATTGTTTACCATGATGAGGCTTTAAAAATTGATGCCATAAAAATAGGAGCAGACGCGCTGCTCCTCACCAGTTAATGTGTTTTCCCTTCCTGGCAACGAGGAGTAATGGGATAAGTAGTCTTTAGTTTTTAATAAACGTGGAGAATTACCTTCTCTGAGTTGAAGCAATTAGACCTCCTGACAGGGGGGTGCAAACATCCGCCTTGGAGTTGTGGTAGGTGGCTAAAGAGAAATGCAAACAATGGGGAAGGTGGGATGTAGAGAGCGAAATCAATCTGCTTTACTACCGGTGTGTAGCACGGTGGTGAATAGGGAAGATGGGAAAACGGCAGATTATAGAAGTGGTAGGAAACTATTGGTACATCTATTCGCCTTTTCATTCCCTGCTACTGCATGATTGTCCATGCAGCTTTTGAAGCCATTGATGGTAAAACATGCCCATGAGCAGTTTCACATGATACATTTGTGCAACACTTTAAACCCATAGAGTTCATTAAAGACCCTACTTTATTAAAGTTCCCACTCGGTGTTGCACTCCGATTTGTGAGTGCTATTTGTAGATAATGGGGATCGTTGAGGGGAATTGCAAGCAGTCTAGCAGCTCTCCTCCTAATTATCACAGTTGTCCATATGTTCATACGCAAAGGGAATTTTTGCAATTCCTTGCTCCCATGCTGTGTGCTCCCATTATATTCTCTCTGGAGCTGGCTTCGCAAAGCGGAAGCTGCAGGGAAAATCCAATCTGTGTGTGGCTGTCCTTTGTGGCCAGTGAAGTGGGAAGAAGTCAGTGTCCAGGCTGCGTTGTCCTCTTCTTGAAGGCTTTTGTTGTGTGCTATTCCCCTTTTCAGGTCCTTGTCCGTTGCTGTAGGGCAACTTTTTAGACGAGGTGATGGATATTGTAGCACAGCATCTTCTGAGGGACCAGGGTGCTTTGCCCACAGTCCTATTCGAACTGCAGGGTTGCATAGAAACTATCTCCTAGTTATTTTGTGTACAAGCAGGTAGAAAGGAGGGGTTTCCTTTCGTCTCCTGGAACACTAAGACAGTTTCTGACCCTTAAACACAAGCGTTTTGCTGGTAATAAAATAGAAGAATGCCTCCAACCGTTTGTGTGGATGGGAGTGGGAGGAGGTGGGGGCTAGGAGGGAGAGGAATGTGCTTGGAACAGTGTAATAAAGCTTAATTGTATTAGTTTTGAAAAAGGGTTTTGATCTTCTCTGTGGATAATTTTATTCCTGTAATGGTTGGGAAGAAGCAAAACAGAGCGCAGAACAATCTTCTTTATTAGCTGTTGCCTTTCTCTAATCCTGCCTTTATTTGGTGAATGCATGCAGACCTTGACACTTATTTATTTATTTTCCCTTCCACTCTGCTAAAACCTTCCAACTCGGAGAGGTTTTCGTGCGTGTGTGTCTGTATTGGAAGCTGTGGGTAAGGGGCTGCGGTGGGGAGCTCTGGAGCAGGAGTTTGCTTTCCCTGCTCTTAGAGGGGATGGTCACTTGGAGCATGGTTGCTGGTAGTTCAGAGGTGTTGGGCTGGGGGTGAATGAATATGGACCTGGGAAGCTGAAGTGTCTCTTCCTAAGGATCAGGCTGTCAGGAATTCCCTCCTCCCCTCCCCTACTGTGTCTATATGCTCATGTTGGCTTTGTCCCCACTTGTGCATGAGAGCAGAATTCAGCAGTAGGAGATGTAGAGCTTTGGTTTCGAGCTGTTGATGTTTAGAACTAAGTAGGATCCAATAGGATGCTGAGAGCAGTTGTGTTATGTACTCCTTACAACGCAGTGGCTGCTGCCCTGAATCCAACACTGAGACTGTCCCGTTGCTTCTGACAGTGGTCCCTGTTCACAGACTTGGCAGGAAGATGCAGAGCAAAACCCTCAGCAAAGCAAACCCCCCCCCAAAACTTTGAGAGAAGAGCTTAGAGAAGAGCCTGGTGCGTGTTGTCACTCGGGGGCTTGGGGCTGACACACGTCCTGCTGCAGAAGAGGTTATTTTCAGTCGGTGTTTTTATTCACTGTAATGGAATTGGATTCCTGCCATCGCTCCTCTCCATGTCGCAGGCAGCTTTCCTGAAGCCTTGTTTTGCAATTCCCTTCCAATATCACGTGGCAGCCTGTGCCACAGGTTAACTTATCCACTCTGTAAATTCTGTCACCGCTTTCAAATACTTTTTTACCCCCCATCTAATATCCTTTATGTGGAAGAGATAAAAGGAATCCTTTTCCTTATTCATTATCTGTAGACTTTTGTCCCCTCTTCTACCTTCCATTAAGCAGAGCAGTCCTTACCTTTCAGCCTCTGCTTGTGTGAATGAGTTTGTTCCAGGTTTCTCATTCCACTTGTTTGTCTTCAGGCCCTTTCCCCCTGTGGCTCTGTCTTTGAGATGGATTGGCCAGAATTGAACTCGGTACTTCCCTTGAATGCAGCACATTGTGTGAATACATTATCCTTGTGTTTGGTAATCTCTTTCGGAGTGCTATAATCTAGTGGACAGAGCATGGAATTGGAAGCAAAAACCTGCTCATTTTCTAATAGCAACTTCTCTTCTGGGAGTTTGAAACAATTGCTTAGTCCATCTATCTCAGTTATTCCATCTGTGTGATGGAATAGCTTATAATGAGAGGGCAAAGTGTTATGAAACAGTAAAGCTATAAAAATGCTAAAAAGGCTTTGCCTTTAGCTTTGCATGAGATGAGCTATGGGGGTACCTGATTTCAAACGGAGCTTGGAAATTCCTTTTCTCTGCTGCCTTATTAAGATTTCCACAGGAAAGGGCAGATATGAAAAAGAATGTCAGTGTTTCAGCTTGTGGGGTTTGCCCTGCGTCTCCCCCCTCCTGGCAGGGGGTTGGAACTCGATGAGCTTTAAGCTCTTTTCCAACCCAAAGCAGTCTGTGATCTACCAAAGCATTGGAAGGTGATTGCAGCAGTGCTGTGCCACACTGAAGGATCCATCTAGTTCAGTGTCGGGGTCCTGACTGTGACCAAAAGGGGAAGTTGAGGGATGAACACCAGATGAGGGCAGGTGTCTGTGATAAATTCCTTGCAGAGGATCAGCGCACTGGTGATGCCCTTGGTCCTCATCACTTTGATCATTGTAGTTGTGTGTTTCTGTCTCTTGGATTGCTCCTGTGTTTCTGTTGTCCCTCTATGTTTTTCCTGTGTAATCAGGAAAATTACAGGGAATAGATCCTTTGAACTGACTGTTCCTTATATGACTGTGTGTAATGGCAGGATCTTGGAGCTGGTGATACAGACATTCCATTCCACACCTGCTTGTACACTGTGACTATCCATGTATTATCCAATGAGTAGAAGTGACTAAACTTCTACCTCTGACTTGCTGGAGTAATTTTACACCTCATCCATGTAATTTGGGATTATTTCACAGGAAGTGGGTCTTGTCTCCACTGTCTTGAAGGTACTTTTGTACTGAAGTGTTTGGATAGAAAGAATGAGAGGTTGGACCTAATAACCTTAGAAAAACTCAATTTGAGCAGCTTAACTTGAAGTTCTTTCCTGCATTTATGTGTTACTGAGAAGCACTGAGGGAAGGAAGGAGCTTGGTATAACCAGTTAACATGTGCACTGCTCAGCCCTGGGATTTTTTACTAGGGATTCCTTGTATGCATCCTCCTGCTTTCTCCAAAAGGATGACCAAGAAATGCAGCCTCTCTGGAGCCCCTCAGATGCCAGCAGGTCTCACTGAGTGCGTTACTTGTATGCTTTCTCCCAAGTAAATACTTGTCCGACTCCTTTTGCTTGGCCTCTGTTGGCTTTAACCTGACGCAGGGTCAGGGCAGCGCCACACTGGAGTGGGACATGGACAGCTCTTTGGAGTAGTGTAAAAGGGCCGAGGAAGCTGAAGGTGGTCTCAGCTGAAGTGAAGCTCTTGCTGTGGCTGATGTCTCTCTTCTTTGCTTGGATTCTCCTAAGCTCCAGCTCCCATGTTATCTTTTATGGGGTAGCAGTGGGTACATTAATATGCAATGTTTCGCTGCTTGTAGCTTCTCAGAGCAGTAAGTAGCACCCGAGGTATTCATAAGCTGCGAGTATTCATGCAAGCAGGGGAGGAATGCATTCAACACATACCTTTTTTTTATTATTAATAAGCCAGACTGCACCTTTTTCTGTGCTGAGCTTCACAAATCTCGCACTGTGCATGTGGCATTCCCCTTGTTTGGTTTGTTTAAATTCATCTCCTTTTGCCCTTGCACTTACCATTTAATTCATGTTTAGAAAGCATTTAGGATGTGTAAAGAATGGGAGGAGAAGATATTTCTGTTTGTTGTTCTTACTGGCCTTGATCCTTCTTCTTGGAGCAGTCTCCTGCTTCTGGTGCACCAAGGTCATGTCCGTGCTTTTTGGCCAGGAACTCACCTCAGTAAAAACCTCCATTGAGGAAGTGGCAATAGCCTGCACAAATAAGTCTTTTAGAGAAAGCCAACCGTATCCTGGGCTGCATCAGAAGGTACGTGACCAGCAGGTCATGGAGGTGATCCTGCCCCTCTACTCTGCTGTCATGAGACCTCACTTGAAGTATTGTGTGCAGTTCTGGTGTCCTCAACATCAAAAGGACATGGAACTGTTGGAACAAGTCCAGAGGAGGCCACGAGGATGATCAGGGGACTGCAGCACCTCCCGTATGAAGATAGGCTGAGAAAGTTGGGGCTGTTCAGCCTGGAGAAGAGAAGGCTGTGGAGACCTCAGAGCAGCCTTCCAGTATCTGAAGGGGGCCTATAGGGATGCTGGGGAGGGACTCTTCATGAGGGACTGTAGTGACAGGACAAGGGGTAATGGGTTCAGACTTAACCAGGGGAAGTTTAGATTGGATATGAGGAAGAAGTTCTTTCCTGTAAGGGTGGTGAGGCACTGGAATGGGTTGCCCAGGGAAGTTGTGAATGCTCCATTGCTGGCGGTGTTCAAGGCCGGGTTGGACAGAGCCTTGGGTGGCATGGTTTAGTGGGAGGTGTCCCTGCCCGTGGCAGGGGGGTTGGAACTGGATGATCTGAAGGTCCTGCCCAACCCTGACTATTCTATGTTTCTATGATTCTATGGAGCATTCACAACTCCCTGGGCAGCCCATTCCAGTGCCTCACCACCCTTACAGTAGAGAACTTCTTCCTCATATCCAATCTAAACTTCCCCTCTTTAAGTTTGAACCTGTTACCCCTTGTCCTATCACTACAGTCCCTCATGAAGAGTCCCTCATCCAGATCACTTCCCCATTGCTTGGGCTGTGTAGACATTGTTTCCCAGGCAGTGGTGGCTCTGGCAGTCTCTCAAGGCAGAGCCTTCGAGAGAACTGAAGGTTTTGTCCTGTGAATGGGAACAAAATGAAACCAGAATGAACGTGAAGTTCTCATCTGGACCAGTTCTGATCTCCCGTCATCTTCCTCTTTCCAGTTATTCACATTTAATGTCCCGCTGGGGGAGGAGGAGTGTGGCATCCATAATTTCCTCTTTCTGCTGCTCTCTGTTAGGGCTGAACATCTAGAGGAGGCTGCTGCGTTCCCAGTGCTTCCTTATCCTCCCCTGGCAGGAGGGGTTGCTCCTGGCTGGACTTCCCATACCCTGTGCTCACTGCACCCATTCCGTGGCTCTTTTGCTGAAGGCTGGTGAAGTTTAGGAGTTAATATAGCTCAGTGCAGTGGGTTTTAGAGATCGGATAAATTGATTGGCAATTTGATGAACTCAAGGAACATCTCTAATAGGGTAAATAAACCGCGTTAGCTTTCAGCGCTGCCTCCCTGCCCTCTGCAGTGTGTGTGTTCTGTCTGTGCTGACTGATGGACAGGGCATTACATCAAATCACAAGCAGCCTCTATGCAAACAGCAACCAAGCGGTTGCTTCCTTCCAGGATCAGCGCAGGGATGCGCCTGCAGTCTGTGCTGACGGGTGAGCTGACAGAGCCTCACGGTGGTTCTGTTTCCCTGGCATTCAGAGTACCTTTAGAGGGAGAGAAGGATGCTGATGGGCTGCTTCATCTCAGAGAAATCCATCCTCAGGCTCGACTTGTGAAATAAATGTGGCAATGTGTGGTTTGAACTTAGTGTCTTTAACACTGAATTTAGCAGCTGAATTTAGATAACAATCTGGTATCTGGTCTCATCAGTGTATCACTATGAAGACTTGTTAAAGGCAGAACAAAAAGACCTAGAATGTGATCCTCTCTCTTTGTTAGAACTCAGCAGTGGAGTATTTGTCAAGTCTAGTCCAAAAAGAGCAAAACAAAGGGTGCTTTTGTCTTTCTTAGGAGAGCTTTCCCCTTCAGCTCCTGTTCCTGCTCCCCTCCCTTGCCATCTTTTATTCAACCCAGCTTTCCCTCCACTTCATTCATTTTCTTATTGCCTAATAGCTTCAACTTCTTTTTTCCCCTCCTTTTTGTGCCGCACATATGCTTGTTTATAAGCAGATTGGGGTTTATAAACGTGTGTATATACACACAGCGCTGTTACCAGTAAAACCAGTGCTGCTTTTTGAATGGAAAGCAGGTATCTCATGAGTGTACATATGTACACGCATGTGCACACACGCAGTCTGTATCTCACCTGTTCCACTGTGCTGTAGTTGTACCTTAGCACCAACTACACGGTCCTGCACTAAATGCCAGTGCTGTTAGTTCTGTGTAATTCACCAGCCATTGTACTATTAATTTTTGGCCCTGTTATTGCAGTATTGGCTATTTTATGAAGCTGTAGGGAGTGAGTGCAGTGCATTGATTAAATCTGTTCCAGACCTTCGGCTGCAGTCAGCGTGTCTGCTGGGATTTGGATGATTGAAGCTTGTGCTTCTCTTGGGTTATTCCCCATTTAGATGTAGTCTTGGAAATTGTTTCAGGTAGACAAAACTTCCCCGTGTGTGTGGAATCCACATGCATAAGAGCCTGACTTTGGGGACTCTGAGATTTCCATCATGACTTGAGCTCGGGCCTTGGCTTTACTTTTGGTTTGAAAAGGTCCTTAGGCTTATGGCTCTGCTCTTGCAGAACATGCTGTCATCACGTTAATTGACTGTATGGCTATTAATTCCTCTATCAATTGGGCAGGCTCCATGGGACACCTCAGATTGGTGCTGAATTCAGTAGTCCAGAGATCAGCCTCTCCAAGGGGACTGCTCCATACTTACATGGGAAATGCTTGTGCCCTGTAATGGAAGTACTGCACGAAGCTGGTGGTGATCCAAACCCGCTGACATCATGCCCAGGGCTGTGTCTGGAGCTGTGTCTCTGCTGCACTGTGGAAGGCAGCAGCAGTGGGGCTCTCTGCTCTCTGCGTGTTTGCTTTTCATGCTATATTCACAGCCCGGTACCCCTCTGTGCAATGCCCCTCTTCACCTGACCATCTGCCCGTGGGCCTTCTGGCCTCATCCTTGGAGGCTTCACAAGCTCTTTGCAGCACAGAGCTGTCTCTTCAGTGCTTTATCCCTTTCAGAGGACAAATGGCTCCGTTAAAAAGCATGGGAGAGAGAAGCTCACTAAAAGCAGGGCAAATGAGACTGTCAAATGATGGAAAGGAAATTGCTCACCAATATTTTATGATTTCTTTCTTATCCCTTTTCCCATCCTTTCTCCTTTGTCCTCTTTGGCTTTTTTATCTCCGGATAAACATTGTGTTTGTTTTCTGTTTACTGTGTGGAGCATTTCAATCCATTTTGAATAGCAGAATGAATATGAAGAGATACTAGTGTTCTTTTCTCTGGAATAACCGATGCCTTGCAGGGAGCGCTGGAGACTGTGGCAGTGCTATTGTAAAGACAGGCCAAAGGAATCTCTGATAATCCATTTTCTTCCTTTTTGTTATCAGTGTTTCATTTTATGTTTTACTTTCCTTTAGAAGTAACAGTCACTACTGGGTAGAAAGAGCCTAAATCCCTTTTTTTGCCAGCTGTAAAATGAATACACCATTGCTTTATAATATTTGTCCATGTATTCCTAATAAAGGGGAATGACGTCGAGTTATCCGTGGAAAACTGCTTTTGAGCTGTGGAGCTAGGAACTTTTTCCAGGTATTCATTAACTGAGGTTTCAGCTTAGTGCTAGGTAAGTGAATGTTGTCCCCATTCTAAGTGAGACCCCAATGCTTAAGGTTCACCTTTCCTACAATAGCTTTTGTTACTGCCTTTTGGGTTCCTGGCTTATGGTGTGTTTCTTCAGATGGGCTGACTGCCCCTAACTGGAGCTTGAAGGTTTGAATAATGAGCTCCTGAGCATCTCCAGAGCTGCGAGCCAGCGGGCACTTCCCAAAGCGTGGATTTGTCTCTGTCATTAACAGCCTATGGAGACCAGTGCGGTCCTTGTGGTCTTTCAGGCTGTGATCATTAAACCAGCCTGTCTTATGGTATAACATGGGATGAGGAGCTGCAAGTGAGAGAACCCTGCCTGGAAACACAAATATCTTCACAAGATGCTCTGGGAGTAAGAATAAAGAGAAAGTATGGTGGCAAAATAAACTGCTGCTGAGCTAATTTTTCTTGCTCTCCCAAGTTTGCCTCTAGGATGGCACTTTTCTCCCTTCAATAAATAAATGCAAAGATGAGAATTGCTGCCAAAAACTGTCACATTTCTGGAACTTTCAGCCCCTGATTATTCACATTAAGCCTCCCCCCCCCCCCCCCCAGCAGTACAGTATTCTGAATACGTACACCCACCATTCTGTCAGATCTGTGCAGTCTGCGTCTGGTTCATCTTCTGTGTCTTTGATGTGCTCCATAACGTAGGCAAAGAGAGGTCTGATAGTCTCTCTAAAAACCTGACAGTTTGTGTGACAATCTGTCCACGAATCCACAGGCTCCTTGTCAACCAAATGAGCCTTTGAATAGGGGAGGTTTGCAGAGCAGTGCTTGCAGCATCGCATATGCACCGAGGGGCGAGTACAACAGGCTGCCGGGTAACCTGAGCGCTGGCTGCGCTTCCCGTCATCATTCCAGGGACATCTCATCATTGCTTCTTGGCTGGTTCTCAGCCCCGCACATGTCGGGGTTATTTAGCAAAGCTTGATTTGCTGGAAGCTGCACATGGAGAGCGGTTTGTAGTTGGGGGTGGAGGAAGAACCCTGGGGGCGGGGGGAACCTGCAGGCTGTGCTGGGCTGATGGGCTTTGGTGGGCTTTTGGTTTGTTATAGTGACTGTTCCTTGCAGGTCTCTTCTCCCATGCAGGTGTGTGGATGTGATGCTGTGCTCTGGGGAGACGCCCCCTCCCTTGTAGTCTTGATCCAGCTCCAAGGCAACAGCACAAGAGGGACATGGAGCTGTTGGAGCGAGGCTGGAGGAGGCCATGGAGCTGCTGTAAGGGCTGGAGCAGCTCTGCTCTGGAGCCAGGCTGGGAGAGCTGGGCTGGGGCAGCCTGGAGGAGAGAAGGCTCCTGAAGGGGAGACCTTAGAGCAGCTCCAGTGCCTGAAGGGGCTGCAGGAAACCTGGAGAGGGGCTTTGGACACGGGATGTAGGGACAGGACATGGGGAATGGCTTTAACCTGCCAGAGGGGAGACTGAGATGAGCTCTTAGGCAGAAGCTGTTCCCTGTGAGGGTGCTGAGGCGCTGGCACAGGGTGCCCAGAGAAGCTGTGGCTGCCCCATCCCTGGCAGTGTCCAAGGCCAGGTTGGACACAGAGGCTTGGAGCAAGCTGCTCTAGTGGAAGGTGTCCCTGCCCGTGGCAGGGGTTGGAGCTGGAGGAGCTTTAAGGTCTCTTCAACCCCAACCAGGCTGGGATTCTGTGATTTTCTTCAGTGGTCTCTGGTCCTCATGTACATCCTAATACCTTGGGTCCCTCCTGTTCTGGCTTCCTCTGGGAATCAGTGAGTCACATTCCTGAGCTACCTGTTGTGGGAAAGGATGAGGTCATGATTGCAATTTAGCTTTTTAGAGCTGGGACAGGATCTGGGCAGCTGCTGCAGTTTACAAATGAGCTTTAGGGATATTCTCAGCAGTGAGAGCAGGAGTTTCAGCTGCAGCGTGCCCGGCTGAGGTGGTGGGAGTTCTGTCAAATACCAGCTTTGGCATGATGGCATCAAACCTTAGCTGTAATGTTCCTCCTTTCCCAAAATAATCTCCTGTGATGGGCCTGACAGGGGAACGTGCGTAGTATCTTTTTTAATGTATGACAGGTACTTGATGACTGCCCTTTTTCTGGTTTGGGGCTTTTTTCCTCTCCTCCTCTCCTTGGTCAGTCCCCAAGGGGAGCTTTCGGCTGCATCCCTCAGCACTCTTGGTATTCTGGCAATTCCCTTCTTTCTCTCTTCCCCCTTTCCCTTGGCAGCGATTCTCTGCATGACCATCGCTCCTCGATGATGCCCAGTGGTTAGAGGCAGCATCCCATGATCGAGGAGTCCATCCCAGATGGATGATCGCCCGGTAGGACCCGGGTATCCCAATGGGATTTGCTGCGCAGCTCCCAGCATGGGCTCAGGGGTTCAACAGGCATGGCCATGCCTTTGAAGTCATGGCGCTGTTACCTGTGCGAGTCAGCCGGGTGTAGGGCTTCTCCAAAGCAGATGCTGAGACCCCTTGATGTTTAATTGATGCCTGGGCACAGCCCCTTTACCTGCACTTGTCAGGTATAACTGATCCAGCCTTTACTGTGGATTCCTCACTTCTTGTATTGGAGTCTCAGGTAGGAGGAGAGCATCGCTCTGCTCTGCTCCTGCAGTTCTAGTGTTAATCTGGGCCATCCTCGTTGCTGTCCTTGTCAGAAAGCCTGCCTTGCCTGCTGGCATTTTTATGGCCTTTCTCTTTGAAGGTGCTTTTACAGTCCAGACTTTGTTTCAAGATTTACTAATGCTTTATTTGCAGTCTTTCACCATGGAGTACCTTAAAGCAGCCTCATATAAACTCAGTGCTTAATTCTGTCTGGGTTTTTTTTGCTCCTTCTTCCCCTTTTAATTGCCTGTGCAGTACTGATTTCTTTGTTGCTGGCTGCCTCTCTGGCTTGAAGATGAAATGGGGTTTTCTGCTTGTTTCCAGTGAGGCATTTGTAGAGAGGTTCCTACTGCCATCTTTCTGTGGGGTATCTGCTTTAATTGGGGTCTCCCCAGGCTACCTCCATGGAGACAGCCTTGCTCTGGTGTGCAAGCTCAGCCTGGCTTTGTAGACCCGTTTGCACCCATATGGAGTATCTCAATGTGGGACCTGGTTCTGGGAAGTCCTGGCGAGAGTGGCTTTGCTTCCCCTTGTTCTTTAGGGGCTGTGGCTTAACCTCCCTGTGCTTGTTACATACGGGATAAACCCAGCCGTGGTCCTTCTCCCGGCTCTGCCTCCCTCCCATGCTGTGGAGATGGGTACTTGTGGGATTTTATCTTTGAGAAGCTGCCTAGATATGCTGCAGGATTAATGTTTTCCTTTCAACTTGGGATAATATCGCAGTCCTGAGAAGCCCCTTTCAAAGAGGAGAATCCTCCTGCCCATGCCGAGTTTCGCTTCCCTCTGTTGTCACTGTGGGCATTGCTCTTTTTCTGTCTTCTCTGCATCTTAATCCAGAATTTATGATCTCACAGCTTATTGCCGAAGGAGAGCATGGAATGACACAAATTCAATGCTCTCATTTCATTACTGGCCTCAGCGGGAGGAGTGGAGGAACCCACACATGAACAGCAAACAACGGAGCTGTGTTTAGAAGTTGGCTTTGGCTGATAAAAGAGCTTTTTTTCCATATCAGCAAGCTGTTTGTAGCTGCTTGCATCTTTCCTTGTTACCTTTTGAGGAAAAACCACAACTGAATTCACATAAAAGCAGTTTAACCCTTGGCTTCTGTGTGCTTGTGATAGGCTTTATATGCATGCTTCTCTTCTTTGTTAATTGGCTTCTGTGTGCACTTGTGCTTGATAGGAAGGAGAAAACGTGAATGATCTCTTTTAGCTACATGCTGGCTGATACCAACAAGCAGAAGCTCGAGTGGAGCGAGCTCAGGAGCTGAAGAGGTTGTTGCTTCAGTGTACCCTGAAATCCCCAAGTTCCCTGCCTGGGACCAGAGTTGAGAGCAGTGATTGATCGTCTCGGTTGACACATCCAAAGGGTTCAGTGAACAGATGGGTTCAGCTCATCCCCCTCTGTACCTGCAGGAGGGCTGTGGGTACCTGGGGTAGTTCTTCAGAGCTATTGGGAGCTGTTGATGTGAGGCTTGGAGTGGTGGGGGTGAACACCCTGATTTATGCTGTGCGTGACCCAGCGACCCAATGTGGTGCGGGAGCCCAGATGCTCCACTGCTTCCCTTGGGCAGTGCTGTGAGCAAGGGCAGCTCCTAAACCGCAGATTGGACAGGGCTTGGAGCACCCTGCTCTAGTGGAAGGTGTCCTTGGCCGTGGCAGGGGGTTGGAACTGGAGGCGCTTTAAGCTCCTTTCAACCCAAACCACTCTGTGATCCCACAACTGACCTTTTCCCGTGGCTTCCCGCTGTTCCTCAGGGCAGCAGCTGTGTCCAGGACACGTGTGTGTTCCCCATTCCTGCGGGCAGGGACAGTTATGCTGCCTTCTCCGGGTGTGTGAGCTCTTCTTTCTGCTTTCAGAAGCAGCTGGATGCAGGAATGTGAGCATCTCCCGGTTGTCATTTGAGAAGTAACCTCTGCTTTCCTTCCCCTTTACTAAACCTGCGTGTTCCCTACTTGTGGGACACGCCATGTGTCCCCCCCGCCTCTCGTGCTCCCTTCAGCTGGAATGGAGGTTTGCTGGGAGATGTGGAGCACGGATGTCGGGAGCAGGGATGGCAGCAATGCTCTGTCAGGTGCGAGGCACATCCTACCCTCTACTCCCGGCTGTCGCAGGCAGCATTTGTCAGAGCCCCCCCTGACCTGCTCTGTTTCATGAGCTCTCACCAGCATTCACCACTGCTGGCAGCGTTTCAACAGCTCTTAATCCTCTTTGGATCTTTACACACTCTGGCCACTGACAAGCTTCTGTGGAGGTGTCAGAAGATCTCCGGATAGCCGCAGTGATGGTGGCGTGTTGGTTTTAATCCAAACCCCTTCTGATCTCTTGACCCAGCCTGAACCTGATGGGGAAATCTGCAGCCCGCTGTCAGAAAGCTGCTGTTTGCTGCTGCTGCTTGATGTTCGCAAGGAATCTGGCCTAAAACCTCATTAATTTCTAGTTCCTCGGGCTGCCGTTGCTGGGTTTTCGGCTTTACGTGTTCCTGCAAGTCGTGTGTGTTGCACTGAGGTTGTAAGGAATGCGCTTTAATGGCAGCGTGAGAATGAGCTGGCAGGGGGTTCTCTTTATGCTTCAATTACTTTCCCTCCTGAAATAACCCTGAGAACTCCGTCTTCTGCTATACTGTGTTCCTACCTTCGATGCTGTGTGTGGCAGGGGCCTGCGCAGTGTGTGCCGAGGTGTAGCAGCGACTGTTGGAGTTTCTCCGCGTGTTTGCAGCCAAGGAGGAATGCTGAATTACAACGACTCCAAATTTAGCTCCAAGTTTGAAAATGGATTCCCTTTGGAAGTGGGATTTTCAGTGCCAGGGTGTTTGGGGAAGGGCGGGGAGCAAGGGTAGAGCAGCAGAGCTGCTGCGGCAAGGCAGCAGGGTGAAGGCAAGCGATTCTTTTGGTCTTTAGGCTCTAGTTATGTATTTTTATAACTTCTCGGTGTTTTTAGGCTTTGCTACGAAGCATCATTTAATAGCAGGGCAACATCTTTCAAACGAACAGTTCTTTGTTTAGTTTGTTTGTCCTCTCTGGAGAGCTCTCTCCCCATATGACAAAGCTCTGATGTTCTGAAGTTGGCTCCCCTAAGGCTCAGCTTTATTGAGAGAAGTGAAACGTTTGAGGTGGTTCATTCATTCTTTCTGTGTCTCTTGTTATTTGAGCCCTTCTGGTGTCCTTTGGTCATGTCTTTTAACTCATTTCTGCAACGAAGACTGCCAGGAGCTTTATTTAATAATAGTTGGGGTCTCATGTTCAACTTTTTCTTTGTGAGCTGCCATTTTATCTCGAGTATCAAATGTGCGAGTGAATTAAAAGCAGCGTCCACGTCCTGTAATGTTGTGTGGGATGTGCTCTGTTCTGCTGCATAACTGAATATCAGTTCGTGAAGCTCAAGGACTCCACTACCGCTGCGGGAGGTTCAGGCGGTTTCAAGCGCACATACCACACCTTCATCCTGCTCAATAGCCCTTGTCTGCGGGCGGCTCTGCTGGAGTCATGGAAGTGCAGGGCTGGTTCCTGGCTTGGCTCCGCGCTTGCAACCTTTTGTAGGCCCCTGGAAGGTTATTCCCTGCCATAGCGTGGTAGGTAAAATACTGGAGCTGAAGCAGAACTTGCATCTGCAGTCATAGAGATGGGGATAGTTGGGGAATTACCCTCTAAACAGAAGCCCCGAATGGCAGAAACTGTTGGGTCTGTACCTGTCTCTTGAACATTTGTTACTCATTTAGTGCTTAGGACAAAAGTGAATGTGACTTTCCCAAGGTAGGAAAGGGCCTGGAGGCCAAGGAAAACCTGTTTGGCAGGTTGGCTTGTTGAACCAACCTGGGTTTGAATGGTAAAACTCTGTTTTTCCTGACTTGGGGAAGCGCTTAAAGATGCTGATTCATAGCACTGGAAATACTGCTTCATTGGGCTTTTGGGGGGGGGGGCAGAAGCAGCAGAAAGGTCTGATCCAAAGGCAGGAGGCCCACTTGGGTCACATGCAAAGACAATTCATTTTTAAAGCCCCGCAGTTTTCATCTGCAGGTTGAAGGTCTCTGCATCCCTCCTTGATCTTCACCTCGTGCCATGGGCCTTGTGGTTTCTTTGAGGCCCTCGCTGAGATTCTTGCCTCCCCACTCAGGTCCTCACTTGCCTGCTTTTATCAGCTTCCAGATCCAGAGCTATTTCCTACCAACTCTTTCCCAGCTATTTCGGTCCCTGTTTGTAGTTGGTGGTGTTGAAGCTGAGGCTGACCGCAGTGCTGGGCAGTTGAGCTCTCTCTAATGGACAAGACAAGGTTGCGCCACCGCGGCTTTCATCCACGCTTTGACCAGCAAATGGACCCGTTGGCTCTTTTCCCCTTTCTTGAGGTGGGTTAAATGCCAGCCTCACACTGGGTCTCACGTACAACGTATTTGCTCCTGTTTCCCTCCCATGCTGCTGTTTCACTGCAGAGTGCTGGGGGCTAATGGCATCTGACGGGGCTACTTGCCATTGCCTGGAGGATGCTTCATTTTACGCCTTGCTTTCTCTCTTTCCCGGTTTCTCTCATTTTGATCTCTCAAATCCAGTCCCTGTGAGAAATGAGACTGTATGAAATGTGCAAATTGCTTGGGTAGTAATTGGAGAATGAGGAAGATTCGTGCAGCCCATGGAGATAACAGTGACATTGACTCACGTTACTTAATATTTAAAGGCAAATTTAATTAATGGAGCACAGGTCTTGTGGCTTCGTGTGTGAATAAGTAGCGTCAGGGAGCCGAGAGTCAGGAAGGCTGTTTACAGGGCAGGGAAAAAGGCTCCATTAAAAGCTCAACTTTTCATTATAGGAAAAGGAAAAACGGGTTTAATAGCACCGAAGTTTGTGGCCGTTGTTTAACAAGTAAATGGAAACAGTCATGTCAGTTTGCTGGCAAAATGCGTTTTGAAGTGGTTGCTCCTCAGTTCTCAGTGTACGCCTGTCTCCGAGGTCAAAGCTTGCAACACCAAAGTTTGTTCTGTGATTTTTTGCTATGTGACATAAATTCAGGCACCAGAGATAAAACACTTAAATGCAGCACCTTGAAGGCTCTGAAAACTTGTATAAAGCTTCCCATTAGCTGAGCTTCACCCAGCTTCAGTGATGCAGAGGGCTGTTATCCCTCGCTCCCACAAGGAAGACACTGGGATTCACAAGTGGCAGTACTGCCTATAGTGTTGGAGTTGTGTCTGTCCTTTCCCTTTCATAACCACTGGACAGTGTGTGTCATTGCATGCACAGGGACCACGGCTGCATTCATGGGGAAATGCATGAGAAAGAAGGGCAAGGATAGCGTTCTATAGAAAGGACTGAACTGGGGGAGATGAGGGCGGGTGGAACCTAGCTGGATGGCTGTCCTCGCTTCCAATACCAGTTTGTCACTTGTTTGATTGATTATTGCCTCTTTTCTGCATGTGCCTTTGCAGATGAGCTGTTGAGGCAATTGCAGTACCAAGTCCAGAGGCTTTGCCTGGAGCAGCTTTATCAGCGGCACAGTTGCTGGGGCCGTTCCCTTCTGTCTGCGCTTAGGAAGCTTGTACATGCAGCCGAGGAGGAATTCCATCTCCATATTCAGCAGCTGAGCAGTTGGGAACTAAAACTCTTTCTGTGCAAGCTCAGGAGAATTTAATGCAAACCTCTTAAGCCCTGCAGCAAGACGCTCAAGCCGCTGTTTGGCAGTGCTGTAGCTGAGACCTGATACGCCTCCCGATGTTGTTAAAAGGGAAACAGGCTGCATAATTATGCTTTAAAGAAGAAGCCACCGAAGTAGGAGCGCTGAAATGTAAAATGGGTTTTCCAGTGCTGGCAGCCAGGTTTGATCCTTGCATGTCAGAAACTCCTGGGGTGCTTCAGTTCGTGAGGAAAGAGAACAAAACGCAACCAAACTCTTAACGCGGTGCCAGAAACGCCTTGGTTTTGTGATTACATGGAATAATCAAAGCTGAGGCTGGGTTTGGTGACTTTCCCCCTCTCTTTCCCTTTGCAAAGTGAAGCTGGAGTTGAGGACGTGTGGCCTTGATGCATGGAAGAAAAGCAACTTTCAAGCATTCTTTTGTGTGTTCTTTGAACTGAATATGCTGTTTGTTGTTGGAAATGGTTATTAATTATAGACGATAACCCTGTGCCGGGGTAAGATCTGAGCCACATTTCATTTTCAGAGCTGAATATTCTCCTCTTTGTTTCAGAACGCAGAGATCTACAAGCTGACGTGTGAGCAGTACAAGGAGGCAGCCAGCAAGGCAGAGGAGTGGATCAAGTGAGGAGCCTTTTTGTTCTTTTCAGCAGTTCCAGTTGCATTCCGTAATCCTCCGTGTGTAGCCTCTGGATATTCCTGTAAATGGAGTGTGGAGTTACCTCCTGTCAGGTGTCCAGGGGGCTGAGGAGCTGCAAGAGTTGTAAGGCAGCACCCTCTTGTTCTGTGCCAAGCTTGACAGAACTTACTATCAGATTGTTAGATCTTCCAAGGGAGAATGAGGAAGAAGACACAGACTTAGTAACTGTTCCTGTTTAATGTGAGTTTTCCAGGGTTCTCAAGCTGGCAATGGAATGTGTTTAATCTACTCAAACTTTGACCCAATGTGTTGAGCCTTACACGTTGCAGGATGGGGCTAGTGCATGGGAGGGGGAAGAGTAGCGCCACTTATAGGGTTTTCATTGTCCAGGGAGGAAAAAGGTGACCAGCCCTGTAAATTCCAATCAAAAGAGAGTTGTAATTATCTTGAATGTTTTCTTGAATGGGTGTGATGATTTCTGTGGCCTTTTTTATTGGCCTTGCTACAATTAGCAGACCTTTAATCTTGCCTTTTTACCAGGAGCATATTTAGTGTCTCAGTTCCTTTTGTGTTTGCCAGTACTGTTAGATGGCTTATTGTTCCACATGCACTAACAGCTGCCCAAGAAGAAATATTTTCTCTAATTCTTTAATATTAATGAGTCTAAAGCAATTACACTGTCAAGAGCAGCACTCGGATCTCAGTTGGGTAAACAGTTGGCCAACATGCAGTAAACTGGTGTAGCAACATATGTAGTCCAGTTGGGTCCAGTCCAGACTGTATGATACTTAATTGCTGAAATAGATAATATAGTAGTGATGAATATGTTAGTAGGGTGGGCAGTATATTGTGCTGTCTTTATTTAAAATCATATTTGGCTGCCAAAGCATCACATAACCTGTTGTAATTTCACATTTTTGTTTGGACAGTCGAGCAGTAAGTTGCTAAAGAAGCCAAAACGAGGCAGCTAACACATTGTGAGCTTTTTCATGCCATTTTCCAGGGTAGAAATCTAAATTCTGGTTTTAAAGAAAATTTAAGAAATTCATCAGACAGAAAGTTCTGGCAGTCTTTGATCTGCTCTGTCTTGGATTTGCCTCTGCAGATGTGTGGTGAGTTGGTGGGAACACCCGTAGCAGTGGTTTATCCTTGTGGCTTTATAAAGGAAGAGATTGAGACCTTGGTTTACGTTCTTTACTTGCTTTTACAGACTAGAGCTAACCTATTTTTTCTAGCAGTCTTAAGTTTTGATTCCTGAGGTTTCAGTTTCATTTGGTCTCTTCTGTTTCTTGTTGAGGTGGAGGCTGGTAATGTAGGAAACTCAGGGATGCAACCATTCCTCGTAAAGGTTAGTGGCTGAGACCAATGCAAATGCTAATGGCTTCTTTCTTTCAAGAGCCAGAAAATGTGGTTTTGGTCTTTTAGGATTTCCTTACCCTTTTCTTTGAGCCTTTATCATCTGTCAGTCCCTGGCTTCTGGCCTTACTGTACAAGGCTCTTCTATCTGGCAATATGAACTTGAGTCATCGATAGCTGTACATTGAAGAGTCATTGCTTTACCCCACCACTGCAGTGTATACCTCTCTTAAAGCAGTAGCAATGATCTTTTTCATAATCATTGCCTTGGTGTACAACATGTTAATGAGTGCATGTGTCTCGTGTGTTATAATAAGGCTGGGACAGGGTCAGGGAAACTTCCTTCGTACATTGGTGTTCGTGCTTTACTGGTAGGATTGGAAGCCTGCATGTTGTGAGGTTCTCTGGTTAGGCATTGCACATGCAAGTCTTCCTATAGCCTGTTTATGGTAATAAATTGCAAGATCCTGTGACTTCAGTGGGAAGAACAGTTTGCTGATCCTGTTCTGTGCTCTCTTACAAGACATGCAAGCACAGTGAGTGCTAAGACGGGTAAGGCTGATTTACACAGAACTGGTAGCTTGGTTGGCAGGAATAAACTGATACTCCAGCAAAATGACATAAACTGGAATAGAGTCAAACTACGAATGAAGCACAGGTCTGCCTGTTTCCAGTGCTGGACTACAACAGCTCCTGTAACAAAAGGAACCCAGGAGTGGCGCTGTCTCCATCCACAGAGGAGAGTACATCCCCTTCCCATAGTGTCTCTTCCCTAGCTTATATTATCTCTGTTTCACTGTGAAGTCTGACTTAACCCTGGGTACTTGTGCCTTGTGAGACCAATCTACCCTGTATGGATTGTCTCCTGCCATGTGTATCGGCGTGGCTGATGAAGGAAGAGGGGAATAGAGCTGGGGCTCTTCCCACAGCCTGTTTTTGGAGCCCATGTTGGGGCAGAGATAAGAAATAGCTGTAACACAAATCCAGTGTTTTCTTGGCATTTATTGACTTGTGTAATTCCGTTATCAGCACCTACAGCTCTGCACAAGTGGTCAAGCGTTCCGTGGACTATTTCCTCTCCTTAGTGATTATCAAGTGTTTCAGGATTTAGGAATGTTGTCCAAGATTTCCACCAGTGACCTTTCACAGCGGGCTGGTTAGGTCGGCGGGTAAACCTTCCTATTGCCTTTGTCTAGAAACAGAGGTGAGGTTCTGAGTGCTGAGCTTCCTACTAAATCACTGGCACAGTCATCAGCTCTTGGGCTTTGGTGCCTGCATGGGCAGATTGTGTAGTGGACTTTGTTCCTTGTCTCTTCACCTGAACCCAGCCTGCTTCTGCCTCCTTCTTCTTTGTTCTGGGCTCTGTCCAGCCAGTTTCTTCCTCCCAGGAAGAAGATCCTAGCAACAACAAACCACTGAGCACAGCTTTCAGCACCTTCAGCAACTTGCCCTTGTTGCTTCCACGCTGTGGTGAATTGGACACTTGCCATGGACATATTGTCTCAGTGATGTTGTCATAATTGGTGCATTATGATTTTTCTCTTTTGTTAGCCAACAGAATGGAAGTCTGGGGACCCAGAACTTTTCCCCCTTCCTCCCCTGTTTAGCAAACTGTGCACATCAGTAACCACCCACAAAGGAAGCGGCGTGTAAATAAAAAGCCAGTGCTCCCCGCCCTTCGCTTCGTTCCACATCCTTTTCTCAGTGTTCATAAAGCCATGACTCAGACTGGGTTTAGAGAAGACAACTTGCTAATCCCCTCCCTGCTACAGAGAATAAAATGGCATTTCATTCCAAGCTCTATTAATGCGCTCGCTCCGGGGATAAAGCAGCACTCCCAAAAGGCACTGGCCAAACTTCTTTTTCTGTTGCGTTGTCTTTGTCTTCTTTGGAGTGTTACATTTAGATTAGCTCCTGAGGATTAAATGTTATTACAGCCCCTGAATCTGTTAAGGGGAAGGAAAAAGCCATCAGTAAAGAGGTTATGGCTTAGTGCAGGCACTCCAGACTTATCCTCCAAACGCTGGGTTGGAAGAATTTGATTTAGTTCCTTTTGTGAAGGTTGTCTTATCGCGGTTCTCGGTTATTTTTGTGGCTGTTAAATGTGGATGCAAGGGCTGGCTCGGGCAGGGTGTGACTCGCTCAGAGGGAAACCTGCAGGAGCGGGGTGAGGGGATTAGGGAGCTGTTAGAAGATAAAGTTGTTCTGAACCTGCGTTTCCCTCCGAGATCTCCTTATGGTTTGCAGAGCTGCTGCTGAAGCTGCTCACCGGTGGCTGTGCTGCTTCGCCTGTTGCGCCGAGAGGATTGTTATCAAGGAGTGCATAAAGAACATCAGTATCTTACCCTGATAGACATCAGCCTTGAATCCAAGGCAGCTCTCCAGTGGAGAGACTGCCAATGAGGTTTACTCCGTATGGACTCAGTATCTAAGAGTTCCATTTAATGATCCTAAGATCTTTATACTTAATGGACACGAGTATTTAATGTTAGAGAAACTGGCACGTGGTAAGCGTCCTCTTGGGCTGAACATGGGGAGCTATGCTGACCCAGTGGGGATGAGGGGGAGAAAGTTCATAAATGGGCAGTCTGCTGGGAACAGGGAATTTATGGCTTTCAATACTCATGGAAATGAAGCTTTTATTGAATCGTGCAAGACCTCATGAGGCTGATGCCCTCCAGTTAAAATGGCAGCGCTAAGTGGAACCCAGAGGAACTGCCTTTTCCTTTCTTCTTTTTTCCTGTGTTTGTGTAGATCTGGAAAGCTTATGGAGTCATGTGGTGGTACTTGAGTGTATTACTCTTGAAATCCACTATGAGGCCTCAGGTATTTCAGCAGAGGGCTGTGCCCTGGAGCCAAGCCCTGGAATAGCTGTTACGTGGACAGGCACGAAGGCTGGGGAGCAGGAGGGTAAAGACATCATAGTTTTCCAACAGGATTGCTCCGGGATTTCTCCTGTCATTAGATTAGATAAATGATTAATTCAGTGTTGAAATTAAAAGCCTCTGCAACAGGGATTTATGCGTTTTCGGGAGTAAAAGACTGATTACTGCTGGGAGCTCATCCCCCACCTTATCTCAGCGTAGTGATTAGAGCCTGCGATGAAGATCCCTTCACAACAAATGGTTTGGCTCCGTCCCAGTCCCGTTCCTCCCTCAGTGCTGGGTTTCTGCAAGTTGTTCCTACTTCTGTCTGCGCTGAGCCTGTCTCGTGTAATCCTTAACTAAAGAGACGAGTTATTAGTCAAAGCTTTGCTCTTTCTCATGTTTATAAAGTCATCCTAAGTAGGAGATTGGAATGTTGCTGTAGGAGACCTCAAGGCGTGAGTTTCCCCCGAGTTATTTCAAGTGAGGGGGAAATTGTGAATGGGTGAATTCTGACTTTGTCTCGTTTTACAGGGTGTGAATTTTACTGATTATTCCTTTTTTAAGCCAAATTTTAAATCTTGAAAGCTTATTGGTTTGTTGTTCTTTATCCGAGCTGTGGAATCTTCTTCCTGGTGTTCAGTTCTTGGGGCTCACCAAGATGCTGGTTCTACATAGGGCTTGCCTTTTGCCCAGTTAGTAAAATGATGCTCTCATCTCATGCTCACAGTGTTGTCTCTCCTCTCGTGCGTGATGAGGGGTGACTAATGAATCAGTGCAATGAACTGAGGTTGCAGTTCTGTCAGTGCTGAGGAACCACTGTCAAATATTAATGTATCTCTTCAAAACTGCAAGAGCATTTCTTCAGAGTACTTTGGTAGGACTTGGGAGTTTATAATGTAAAATAAGACCTGAACAGCAAAGGAAGAGGTGCCAAAGACTCCATGTAGTCTGTTAAGGATGTTTCTATTGCTATCGATTTTTACATGGAAAGCACTTGTATTCTGTAGTAATGTTGCCATTATAAACCCTTAGATCAGGATTTGTTGGCAGGGCAAATCCAGATTGTTTTCAAAAGCAGGAATATTTGTGCAGCTGTTAAAACAAACCTCAGACATTCTTTGTGCATCACAGTACATGAAATATTTCTGTTCGCAGCTCATTATCATGGGGAATGCAGTGAAAATAGAAGCAGATCTCTGCCCGCAGATTGGGTATTACACATTCCACTGTGTACCATGGTGGATGCGAGGTCTTCACAGTGGTTTATTGTGCATTTAGGTACAGTGACAGATCTAAAGTCCAGAGCTTCTTTTGCTTTTGGTTCCCCCTCCCCTTGGCTTAAGTTGGATGTGCTCAAGGCCAGGTTGGATGGGGCTTGGAACAATCTGCTCTAGTGGAAGGTGCCCCTGCCCATGGCAGGGGGGTGGACCTGGATGAGCTTTAAGGTCCCTTCAACCCAAAGCATCCTGTCATTTTCCCTGCCATTGGGAAAGATACCGTGAATATTAATCAATGACCCAGCTCAGCTTATCCCCACTGTGGTTTTGTGCCTCTGTCTTCCAGCATGTGTGTTGTGTAGTGTGTTTGGGGCAGTGGCACAGGGTTGATTTGTAGAGGATTGAGGTTAAAGTTATCTGGGGAAGCCTTCCAAAAGGAGCGGTGAATTAAAGATGTCAGAGGCAATAATGCCTGAGAAACCACTTGTTACCAGTGAATTAATGACTTGTTTGCTAATGAGCAGCCTCAGGCTAAGTCGAGGTAACACTGCAAACAATCTGGTCATTAGTTCAGTGGCAGCTGAGTTCCAGGGCAGCGCTGCTGTTTGGAGCAGTAATTGTATTCCTGGTTCTGAGCATTGTGCCTTTGCTTACTGCTGAGTCAGTCTCCTCCTGGGGTGATGGAGGGATGGCAGGAAGGACCAAAGGCAATTATCAGAGCGGGAGAGGAGAGAAATAGTCTGTTCTGTGGGTCAGAGCTGCTGCATCTCCACCTTCTGTGGAAACACGGACCATGGCAGGATGCTGTGGAGACCTTCCATCGCGGCGACCCTCTGCACTGAGGAAGTTGGTGGTGTTTGGTGTTGGCTGATGACAGACTGAGGTCCTTTCCTCCCTTGTAAATGGAGAGAAAACCCATCTCTGCCATCACACCAGGCTTTGATGGCTTAATTTGTTTGGTGTAATTTCGATAGCTCATGAAGTTACGCTGATAAAATATGCGGTTTAGGCTATCGGGTCCCATCAGCCTTTGGAGCCTCAAGGTCAAGTGGTGCTCAGCCTTCTATGAGAGGACCTTGCTGGGGTTGCTTCTTCCTTCCTGTCCTTTTATTTTCCATGTTAGTAGTGCCTCTTGTCTGGGACATACACACACCACAGCAACCACAATCGGAGCTCAGTTGGTCAGAAAAGTGGCATTTGGAAGATTTGCTTGTTCAGGGATGAATCTTGCTTCTTTGGAGAGATCTTGTCAGCATTGTGCTGACTGTGAGCGGCACTAACAGCGCACAATGGGGCAGCCTTAAGTTGGTCCGGGTCTCACTAACTCACCTGAGACATTTAGTGTGCTCTTCTAACTTAAACCCGTGTTATCTACATTGCTTTTTGTAAGGACGTTTTCAGTTCTTTGAGGACCTCCTGAAATGAGAATGTTTAAAGCCAAAACCAAAAATCCCAACCTCCCCCCAAACCAGCCTTCAAGGCTTTGTGTGTGCTCTTCGAAAGCACCGTTACTGATGCTCTCAGGGGGATGGGGAGCTGCTTAGTGGGAATCTTGCTGAGGCAGCACTTGGCAGATGGCGTGGTAAAAGGGGTACTCTCGGATTGAAGATCAGGGCATGTGGGCAGAGGCAAGGGGATTATTTGCATAAGGTGAATGTTGAGCTTCAGATCCCACCTGAGCTTTAATGCTGCAGCTTTGTTCTTCTCCAGAATGCGTTTCTGCATCTTTAGCAGAGAGGTGGTCAGGGTTTCCCTTTAGAAACATCACTCTGTTAGCAGTCTGACATCATTCCCAGGTCATCTCACACAGGAGAGCATTACTGACCCTCTCCATCCCTGTGTCCTGTGGCTATATGCAATCAGCATATCACTGCTTCAGGTACTTTCTTTAGAATGTATCTTGGGGAAGGGTTTTATAGACCCACAGGATTGTCCCAGCAGGCGGTTCCCAACTAAATCCCAGCCATTCAGTGCTTCCACAGCCCATTCTTAGGGCCTGTGCTGTGTGCATGCTGTAAGCTGCATGATTCCCTTTCTGACCCAAGATCTTAACCAGTTTTTAGATGCTGTTTTCTATCTGAAGAAAGAAAATCCCTATTCGGGTCACTTGTTGGGCTGTGTGTTGTTTTCACATTCAGTTATTGCTTGCTATATTGCTTTTCTGCCTTGTGGGAGCTGAGCCAGCTTCCTTTCTGATTCAGAGAACTCCTTCCAGCAACAAGATTCTGACTCATTCCTGCTTGGCTTCCAGAGACCGTTTTGCTGCTAACTTTAGGCTCTTCATCTTTGCTAGTCAACTTTTAGTAGCTTGGCATCTCTGGAAGAAATGGTTCATGGCTTTGTGGGCAGGAGATCCATTTCTGTGAACTCCTGTGTCTCTTGGCGAGGGAAGGGAAAGGCAGTAGTTTTCCTTTCATCTTCCAAACTGGCAGTTTCTCACAACGCGGTATTCTACCGTCATAATCAGTAACGAATTTACATCCAAACCTACATTGGAATTATCCATTTGTGGGGAGAAGCCTCTCATTATTCCAAACCACTTGCCATCTGCCACGCAGAATGCTGATAAGACTCATTAGTCGTTGCATTTGCGGGTCCAGCAGGATAGGGATCATTTCAGTTTATATGGGTTTATAGGTGGTTTTCATGTTGCTACCCTCCTGCTCCCTCAGAACCCACCACCACCCAGTGCCTGCAGCTCATGGGGTGCTAAGGAAGCCAGTTAAATTTGATTGCAACTGCACTGGGCAAAGCACAATGAAGTCTTTTAGGGTGACCCACTGGTCAAATGGGGAATGACCACTTGTACGTGAGCATAAACCGTGTCGGAGGACAAGGGGGTCAGTGATAACATTGGGGTAAGATGAAGAGCTGGAACCGGTCCTGGGTGGGTCACACAATTTGCTTCAATTTCATCACTGAAACACGGAGATTGTTGTTGGACTTCCAAAATTAGAGGTTGTTACAGAAAAGTGCTACGTTTCAGTTATTTTCCACTTCAATCTCTGTGTTTTACTCCGGGCTTTGGGGTGGTTTTTTGGTTTGCTGAAGAAAATGTGGTTGGGTCAGGCTGTTTTCCCTGCCTGCAGTGCAGTGACACCACAAGCTGCTGACGCTGGGGATTTGGATGTTGTGTTAACTTTTGTTCTCGGTAATAGAATCTAAATACTTCTCTAAACACAGCAGAAGATTTCAGAGCAGCTTCTGCGTATCTGTGATGGGAAGGAGAGGGGAGGTATCAGTCCTGGCAAGGACAAGGGTGCACCGGGTACATGAATTGCAGCAGGGAATTACGTGGCAGCTTCAAACAAGCTGTCAGACCAGGAATGGAGACTGGGAAGCACTTGAGTGACAAATTCTGTGGGATCAAGAAGCCACGCAGAAACTTACGGCACTTTATAAACATGCATTCATCAGGCACTCCCATGGAGAGGTAGGGTGAAAACAGGGTGGCCTGTTATTGAAAGGCAGTGGTCAAGGGGGAGAAAGAGAGAGGGGAAGTAGTGCAGATGCTGCAGGCGACGTGACAGGGTGCATGGGAAGGGATAGAAAGACAGGAACATGATTGCTACAGCTGAGGTTTGGAGGTAGTGCCCTTATTCTCATGGAAATGGTCACCTTTTCTCTTAGTCCATCTTCTGTTGCTCTACACAACATTACTGCCGCTCCTTCTGCATCAGTGGCAGAGCCTGGTGAGCGGTGTTTTGAATGCGGGAGGCTGATCAGAAAGATTTCCTTCCTGATCACATTAGTGCATCCTCCTGAGGCTCGCAGATTGTTTACACTGGGCTGAGTTATGTAGCTTAAATGTTACGGAATTTTTAGTAGACATTTGAATAATCTGTTAAGCTTCTTCCATCTCTTATTTCTGCTGCCAAACTGCTGCAGACAGGAAAGCTGGAGAGGGACTTTTTACAAGGGCATGTAATGACGGGACAAGGGGAATGGCTGTAACCTGCTAGAAGGGAGATTGAGATGAGCTCTTAGGCAGAAGCTGTTCCCTGTGAGGGTGCTGAGGCGCTGGCACAGGGTGCCCAGAGAAGCTGTGGCTGCCCCATCCCTGGCAGTGTTCAAGGCCAGGTTGGACACAGGGCTTGGAGCACCCTGCTCCAGTGGAAGGTGTCCCTGCCCGTGGCAGGGGATGGAACTGGAGGAGCTTTGAGGTCCCTTCAACCCAAACCAGGCTGGGATTCCCTCTTTTACTCGAGCCACGTTATCAAGCTGACATGCAGGATCAGGGCATCCCATGGTTCTAGTGGGACCGTAGTGTTTGCTTTGTGACAGTGCAGCACCCTGGCCCTACGCTGGAAGTTGCCTTTCCTGAGTATTTGTTCTGTGCTGATGAGTTTGTTGGATGTGAACGAAATGCTTCAATTGTGTTTAATTTTCTGCTGTAAATGTCAAGGATGCAGTAATGGGAGAGGATGGAACCTTTCTCTGTGCTGTGTATTGCAACTGTCTGGAGTTATTTTTCTGACATGTTAGAGAAGCCGTCAGAGCCAACTGCCACCCAAGGGAGAATGCACTTTCACAGGTCAGTTAACCACTTACCAGCTTTTATATGTGTACAGTGCAGCGTAGCAGCGCACCACTTTTATTTGTGTGACCAAAGCATCACTGAGCTTCATCTGAAATGCATCTAAGTGCATATACAAACATGCTCACTAATTATATGCTACATCTCCAGGTCCTTCCTGATGTGCAGAAACCACTGTTGTGTGCTCTGGGTTCTGCTCACAGAGCTGTCCCTGCACATCACTGCTGACCTTTTGAGGCTGTGGTGACAGAGGGCCCTGATGTGGTTTGCTCAGGTTAGCTCAGACACTGGTCTTAGATAATGCAGCACAAAGCAGCTCATCCAGTTGGGTTTTGCAGCCCACAGGCAATTCCAGGCTGCTGCCCCATTTAGGCTGCTGCTTGCAGCTGTATACTGGAGCTCGTTGCTGATGTGAGGGACCCTACGTGACTTTGGTTTTCACTTTCTCAGCAGAGGTATCACAGTGTCGAGGTTTAGGTACCATCAGTCTCCATTGTGAGGTTTTTCTCAGCTTGAGTGGTTCCCAAAGGAAAAGGTAAAAAGCGGATCTTGCTCTTAACTCCACCTTGAATTGCTGCTCTCCCTGGTAAAGCCAAGTGATGGTGCGGTGCTCGCTGTGGAGTTACTGGTTTTACACTAATCTGAAGAGCTGCCAGGTCCTAAAGCACTGAAGCTGTATCTCCACTTGCCTCGTCTGGCTTCTCAGCTGGGTGGAAGGACCAGCAAATAGGGACACATTTTCCAGCTTTCCAATATTGAGTCTGGAATTCTTCTTCCAAGAAGGGGACCTGCCAGCAGCGAGCAGCTCGTAACCATTGAGCTGTGTTTGAGACCTTCGAAGGAGTCTGCATCCTGGTGATAACTGCCTTAATCGCTCCTTGCAGTGAGTTGGTGTTTGTCTTTGGAAGCTGTGCTGCTTCTTGATTAATTAATGGACATTTAGACCAACGATCGCAGAACTTATGATGGGAATTCTCAAAGAACCTTGCTTTCACCTCCCAGGCGCTTAGCACTTCTTCATGGGGTTTATGTCCATGTAGAAATGAATTTGCCAAGACAAATGAATGCCGTTACTGACTGGAGCAGCTGTTACCTGCCGCAATTGAACAGGTAGGAGAGGGTTAAGAAGAAAACCTCTTCTGAGCCTCTAGATTGGCCCTGACTAAGATGAATGTCTAATTCACTCCCAGCGTCCGTACTGCTGCCAGTAATAAAAAGCTTGCTTCACATATTCACCCCACTGCAGACGTTTCTCTTAAATTAAATATCAAGAGGACATATAATAGCGCGATTCCACGCCAAGCCAATATTATCAGATTGATGTCAGCAGTGATAATAGAAGAAGGATAAGTTGATGAGATTTCATTTATTAAATAAAGTAAAGGGAATACGCAGTGATAGAGAGGATTTGGTAACTCTCGGCTTGTCAAAATGCAGCGAGATCATGCTCATTCTGTTTTACCTCAAGGGATAGCAGAGAGAAGGATGCCCTTTGTTTCATTTTGAGAAAACCTCTCCCTTCTGTTCCAGGCAAGGACCTGATTTATATCCCTCCCTGGGAGGGGGAGAGGCAGATCCGAAATCATGGATTCCATGCGCGTGTTCGTTCCTTCCCATTGAATGGTGGTGAGACAAAGGTTTCTTGCCCCGCCGTGATGGGCACTGATAATCAGTTGCGGTTCCAGATCTTTCTCCCACCTTTCTTCGTTTAAGCAGATGGGAGGGCGTGTTATGGGTTTAATCATTCATATTCTGTATGTCCTGCAATTACTTCCAAGGTATTGTCAGCTCATCTCCCATACTTCCCTGTCTAGGTATTGGCCTCGTCCCTCCCAGCCCTGCCTTTCTCTCTTGCCTTTTTCCTAGCTGCTATAAATGAGCCTCTTACATTTGTTTTGATGCTAGTGATAGCAATTGCAATGTATTTTACTTTAGGCAGAGGTTAATTGTCTGCCTTACTTGGTGGTTGGCATATTATGCTTAGAACTGACCTATATTCCAAGAGAGGTCAAAGCCCATCCTGGTCTTCTGCTCTTCATGTCTTCAAACCCCATCCCTGCTCCACCATCTTCCTTCCCCCTCGTTGATTAAGAAATAGTAATGAACCCCCTCAAGCAATGAGGTGTTTGCCAGGAGCAGTGGAGTGTCCAGAAGAGGAGTTTTTCTAAAGGTTGGTTGGTGCCAACAACCTTAAGCTGAGCTGAGGTTGAAGGGAGGTAACTGATGAAGGTCCACCTCCTTTAGAAGTGAGTGTGCCATTGCTCTCAACAGAGGTGTTTGTAGTTAGATCCTGCTGGTCTCCATCATGTTTTCATGTTTAATTCCTCTTCCTATGTAAAGTAAGGTAAATTCCTTTTCCAAGTCCAGCCAGACAGCTCTAAGGTGTAACTGGTGTACAGGGCTGTAGTTCCCCATTTGTGGAAGTGTTGCAACCTGAAGTTAAGAGACTTCCTGTGAGCAGGAGAGGAGTCAGGACAGGAGTAGTGATTGCTGTGCTGGGAGGAAAGCTCCTGAAGCAGTTTGACACCAGAACAGTTCCGATCTCCCCCTTTTAAGTCATGATGGGTGCCAGAACTTGTCTGCTGGAGGTAACTGGGTACTCCTGGACTCCCCGGGATGTGCTTCCTTACGGTGTGTCCTTTGGTTTCATCAATCCCGCTGTGTGGTGGGCACAGGGACAGTTATCTCCTGAGCAGCACTAGCTTCCCGCTCCAAAGGGAAATGTCATTCTCAGTGGGATTTAACTGGTTCTATTGAGTTTCCAGTTCACTTGTGAATGCACAAATACATTGGTTTGTGTAATTTGTATTGATAATCAGTGTAACCAACTTAGCGCTGCGTTAATTAGCTGCTCTAAATCTGTTTTAAGAAGCTGGGGCAATTGATGCATAAGCACAGCTTGAGGTTTGGTCTTGAAGAAATAAAGGAGAGTATTCTTGTTATGGGTCTGGGTACCTGGGACCCAGTAAATCCTCCCTGTGCTGTGGTTAGTGCCATGGGTAAACACTGATTTAGGTGCCCGCTGCGCAGCACACACCATTGCCTGCAGGGTGATCCCTCTGTTAGGCTTCCGGCAACACTTGTGCTCCAGGCCCTGCACCAGCTCCATTGCCCTTCCCTGGATCTGCTCCAGACTTTGCACTACTCCGACCCCACAGGTGGGTCCTGGCTTTATGCTTACTCTGGGCAGTGAAGACTGATGCTGTAGGAGGGATAGGGAAGGAACAGACAAGGAAAACCCCACAATTCCCATAGCCCTCTATGCTGCCGGCAGCAGCTTCAAGCATCCTTCTAGGTATTGGAGGTGTTTGTACCACCTTCAGTGCAGATGGATGCAGGCTGTTCGTGCTGTACCTATTTGCTCTTCCAGCTCTCAGCGTGGAAATGACAAAATGCCCTTCAGTTTAACATGACTGAGTTTTAAAGAAAACCTTAATTTTAAAAGTCTTAACTTTTGCAATGAATTGAGGGATTTGGTGGTATTTCCTGACCTGGTATTGTTTGGTATCGTTTCCACAGTCTCACTGATTTGATTAGAGTGATATTAAAGTTAGTGACAAAGTAAAATGCCAACATTATGAGTTTCTGAAGCTCTCCCTGGATTCTTCCCTATTCCAAAATTTGAAGTTGTTTCTTTTTTTACTTTAGAATATGGATTTTTAGAGGCTTTAAATGCGATTTGCTTCAGAACACAGAAATTAGAAATGCACACGGGCCTCTGGGGACCATGTATGGAAGAAGTTTCTTCTAAAAGCTGGAAGATTAGTGAAGAGGTGGAACGAGAAGTCTGTCTCGTGTCTTTGGTGGCTTCTGATCTCTGGTGGCTCAGCATCTCAGAGTGTGGCTGTCACACTGATACTGATAAATTCTTCCTCTGCCCACATACGCTGACAGTAAGAGCGAGGACTGAGAAGCATCATTTGTAGAGTGTCTCAGCCAAACTGCATTGAGGGAGCATCCAGGTTGCCGATGCGGAAAGGACAGAATGATTTGGAAACTCATATCCAAGCTTTCCAAAAGCTTTTAGGAGATCTTTGTTTAACATTTCATGCTTCTTAGATGTGTTCTACCTGAGAGCATGAGACGTGCCCAGGAGCAAGTCCTGCTCCTGGTCCAGCACAAGAGGCATGGGGGCCTGCTTGAGCGAGTCCAGAGGAGGCCACAGAGATGCTGCAAGGGCTGGAATGGCTTTAACCTGCCTGAGGGGAGACTGAGATGAGCTCTTAGGCACAAGTTCTTCTCTGTGAGGGTGCTGAGGCGCTGGCACAGAGTGCCCAGAGAAGCTGTGGCTGCCCCATCCCTGGCAGTGTTCAAAGCCAGGTTGGACACAGGGGCTTGGAGCACCCTGCTCCAGTGGAAGGTGTCCCTGCCCATGGCAGGATTGGAACTGGAGGAGCTTTGAGGTCCCTTCAACCCAAAGCACTCTGTGATGCAGTGTTTTCTCGCTGCCTTGCTATGAAGCCCTTTTGCTGAATGAGGACCTGCTGTTGTGACTGTGGAAATGAGTATATCACATCATAGCATTAACGCCTGCCTGAAGCATCAAGTGCCCCGGAAGGAAGAGGTGTGTTTGGTATTTGGGCACAGATCTCTCTAAGCATATTGGGGCAGAGAATGCGAGGAATTAAATGGCTTTGCGCTTCAGGAGGCAGTGTCTGAGGGTTGCTACACCTAAACATATGTTCTCTTGTTGTCTGGTAAAACAATCCATGGCAGTTATGCTGCAAATTCCTGCAATTTGGGCCTGTCTGTGCAGCTGATGACACTGTGCTACTGTGTGCATGCCATTGTTGCTGGGATTGTTTTACAGCGACCTTCCCCTCTATTGGTACTGTTGCTGATGATGTGCCATATGTACACATGCACGTTAGAGTATAAGAACATCATCCCTAATTGTTCTTGGGTAGCTGTCAACACCATTTACAGGGTCTGAGTACTAATTGCTTCAGAAATACAAAGAAACAGATACGTGCTCTTGCTATTATTGTGTTTTTTCTAGTCACTGGGAGAACTGCAGTGCTTCCAACCGTGCTGGAGGGTTTGAGCTGCTTAAATAGATGAGGATTCAGTAGATCCAGGCAGCTTATTCAACAAGTCCGTTCGGTTCCTTGTCAGGCTGTTACAGCTCGCGCGCGGGCCCAGCCAGGATTCCTGAGTTCTGCCAAAGATTTCCAGTGGGAGTTGGGAAAATCATTGAACCTCTTGGAATTGATCTGTTTTCCTTTATTTTCCTTCCTGACTGCAGAGGGGAGGTGGTGTTTTGCCTCAGGGTAGAACAGGCTTCCACCCCGACCTAGAGCCAGCCAGTTCCTTCTTCCTGCTGGAATTCTCAGCTGGAAGACTCTGTTGGTCATTTGACCCACACTGGTGATTGCCACCGGTTTCTCTATTAGGATTAGGTGACTCCAGCACCAGATCAGTATGTGTGTCACTGGTAAAGTGATAGTAAGTGGGTGGAAACTCCGCTTCACACATCTCTCTGTGCTTGTTTTCCCTGCAGGAGGAGGAACACGGATCCTGTCTGTGCAAGCCTCCAGGCTGAAATCCTGAAGTGCTACCAAGAAAACAAACATGAAGTGCTTAAATGCTCCGAGCTGGCTAAGGAATACCGGCGCTGTGTTAGTGCAGCTCAGAAGGTAACAAAGGCTTCCCTGTTGGACTTGCTGGCTTTGCTCTCTTGTTTTGCATGGTGTTTTCTTCTGGGAAGTGTTTCTGAGGGCTGTGGTACCTGTTAGTCAAATTGCAACCTTCATAGGAGACGTATTTTCCTTGGGATCCATTTTCCCACATTCATTCCACATTGCCCAGTCGCACTGTGGTATGTCCCGGCTTCACTCCTATCAGTGGGTCCTGTTGTACTAAGCTGCCACCAAACCGGCACCACGGATGCTCCAAGGTTTCAAAGTGAGTCGCAGTGATTTCCCAAGTTTTGCCTTTGTGAACACCGTGTGCTGCAAGCAGTAGGCAGATCCCTTTTGCCAGTGTTGGCAGCATTTTAAACAGGCTCTAAACATCCCCCTAGTATGGGACTTTGCAGTTGGAGATCTTGCTTCTTTTTGTGCTGCATGAGGAAAGCTGCTTTACTGGGCAAAGCTGCTGTCAGGAGAATGGCACACTCCTGGGAAGTGTTCATCTCGTGGGGGCAGCAAACCTTATGGCTCTTCCTTCTGAGATGCAGAGCCCTTGTGGATGCTGTAGGACAGTGGCTGCTCAGTACCTTGGAAGGATTTCCGGCTATGGAAACAAGTGGAGGATTAAAGTAAAAATGAAGTGTTTCAACCTTACAACATCGTCTTGGGAAAAGTGAGGGGTTAGATATAAGCAGCTTCTTTGGATGTCTGCAGTGTGAAGGATGCGGTTCCCCATGTGAGCATTCAGTGGGTCCGGTCTATCTCAAGGCTTTTCTTTCTTTGCGAGGGCAGATAATTCTCCCAAATTGGTGAGACACTGGCACAGGTTGCCCAGAGAAGTGAAAAGATGCTGAGACTGTATTAAAGTGGCTTTGGGATGGAGCCTTCTGGGAATAGAACACTGAGACTCCTCTCCTGGGATTGCTAATGGAAAGGATGGGGGAGAGGTGGAGATTTCATAGCAGCAGTCTTTCTCTGTCGCATTAGCATTGTGAAGGGAAGCTGTATGCCTGATTTAAGTATAACATGAAACAAGCTGCCAGCCGGCTCCCAGAAGCAGCCCGACAGAAGGAGATGGGGAAATTGTCAGGATATATTAGACCAAATGTTGTTGCTAGTCCTGGTGGATTTTTTTTCCTTCCTGTTTACAAAGAAGGTCTTTGTATGTCTGCAAATCAGCAAGGTTAAAGCTGCCAGGGAAAGGGCTTTTCTCTGATATCTTTAACGTCCCCAGCTCCCAAAACATGTGGTTTCTTTTCCTTTCTCAGCTTTAACGTGGTGCCTGTGCTGCACAATCCATGTCCTCGGTTGCTGTGCGCGGAGCGTTGGCGCATCCTCTGCCAGCCCCCGTTACCTGATGCTTCCTCCTTCCCTCCTGTAAATTAGGCTCGTAGCCTTTCCACTCGAGTATATCTTTAGCAAATGCATTTACCAATACATCTTTATTGCATGCGGTGCGGGCGGAATGTGATTACCAAAGAAGACAGATTGCATTAAACTTCAGCATATTTGCAAGCTGAGGCTCCAACCCGCCGGAGAAAGGGGCTGGGATGCTGCCAGCCCTGAAGCCCAGCCCCACACTGTGGGAGCGGGAACTGGGAGCTGAATGACTGGTAACAGCAGAGGGCAGTGGAAGATCCTGTTAACTTGGATGGTGGTTGGTTGTGGTGGGGTTTTTGGAGGGGTTTCTTTCTAAACCGAAACCTGGGGCTTGTCTTGGTTCCCAGAGCGCTCAGTGAGCTTGGGAATTTTATCCCCCACTGTTACAGTAACTTTCTGCAAGGAGCAATGCATCGGACGTTAACTTGTGGAGGATGACGATGTGGCAGAAGATCCCTTTTCTATGTTTCAAGAAGGCGTGAGAGGGGCTAAGGAATAGGTAACTAAACCTTGCAACTAGATATAAGCTTTGCAAGAACACATTCCACCAAAGCTCGTGTAACGCAGTGCATCCATGTCATTCCCTTTGGCCCAGGACAGCTCGATTCACCTCCCTGCTCTTACCAAGTCCTCTCACTCCTGAGATATGTGTAGCGATCACAAGCTGTTGGGTTTGTTCAGAAGGATTAAAACTCCCTCCTCCCTTCTCTTTTTAAGCTGTTATTTTCCTTTAAGTTTAAATTAGCATCTTCTGCCAAATGGCTTTGTCTCGCGCGTTCCTCGCTCAGGAAATGCAGGTTGGAGGAATGTTGGAAAGAGAGGCCAGAATCTCTCATTCCTTGGGTACTTTTCCCCTTTATTTCTTCACCAGGCCGTGTTTCCCAGCACAGGAGGTTGCAGTCAAAGCTGGATGTGTGACTCCAGTTCCCTTGCACACTGGTGATTTGTTGTGCTGCTTTTTACCAAAGATTTCATAAGGCTTGGTGAATATTCTTTAATGAAGCATCTGGTTCTCTGCAAGTTCCTTTTGATGGCTGCTAAAACCGTCTCCAGGGCATGGTATACATTAGGCTGAGAGAAAGCAAGCTCTAGATTTCTAGACTGAAAATTACAGCTTACAGTGGATGGGAATAATTCTTCGCATCTTCCCCCTGACTGTGTTGGTTTGAGACTGTTCCTTTGGGCGCTGGTTTCCCTTTGCCTGTTGCTGTGCACGTCTCTGAGACGGGAGCTGAGATGCTCCCTCAGTTACTTCTGCCCCACGGACAAATATATCAGCTCATCATTTAATGTGGTTTGAAATGTATTTTCTCCTCACTTCCTGCACAGGCTCTCAGTGGCACAGGTTGCTTTACTGTAGCGCATGGTGGGGATATAGCTAACGTTACCTATTGTATCGCCTGGCCCTTAGGGTGTCTTTTGTAGTCAAAGGAGAGAAATAGGCACTGTCAGAATATGGTGCATCTCATTCTAAAACAGTCACCTGAAACAGGTCCACTCGATTGCCACCCGCATGTGAGTATTTCTCTCTGCTGCTTGGGAGGCACATCCAGACCACGAACTCCGAAGTCAGTCCTAAAATCCCAGATTGGTTTATGTTGAAAGGGATCCTAAAGCTCATCCAGTCCCAACCCCTGCCACTGGCAGGGACACCTTCCATTAGAGCAGCTTGCTTCAAGCCCCTGTGTCCAACCTGGCCTTGGACACTGGAGCAGCCACAGCTTCTCTGGGCACTCGCTGTACTGGGATGTTCTTAAGAGTTATGGGAACAGGATCCCGCTCTGATTGTCCACCCTTGTAGCTCGAACACTTTCAACTTGCCCTGTTGAAACCTGCCCACTGACTTTGCCATTGATACCATCCCCAGTGCGAAGCTGTGGTTGTGTCACCATGGGCTGGAGGCAGCAGCATCCGTCCAGTCAGGCTCTGAGTTCCTTGCCACGGCCTGTGCTTTGCTCTGAGACGCTTTTGGACTTCAGAGTATGTTACTGTGATGTCTCCTGTTTAATTTGGGAGTGCTTTATCTTTATTGGTGGTCTGTTTTCATGGCTCTGCACAACTGCAGCTCCAGCATCAAAACCGCTGGCTTTAAATGTAATAAAAGCTGGGATAATGGGGCAGCTGTGGGAGGGGCAGCTCCCATTGTGTCTGTTAGAATTGCCTGTAGTTTATTGACCGCAAGTTTCACCAAGAGCTACTGCTGCCGTCAGATAATGAGAATTGGAAATTGCTGCTGCCGTTTGCCCAATGAGGAGAGGATGTGGAAAGGGAAGGACAGGGGGAATCTCTGTCATTTCTGACTTGGAGTCCAGATGCGAGGGAAAAAACAAATGATGTTTTCAAGTCTGACTCCTATTAGGGAATTGCTTCCTCCCCACTGCGCATCTGCACTCACGTCCAAGCTTCTCGGGGTATCTGTGGCCCATCCTGCTTCCCTTACACCCTGTTCACACCAGTCGGCAAAGCTGAATTTCCATGGAATTTTTGGTGGGTTAATTTGTTCCATAATCGGGGATTCTGCCAGGGAATCTCCCGCCAGCTGCCACTGGGAAAATGCAGCCGCTGGTGACCGTGTATTGATGTGATCTGAGAGTTCAGACAAACCTGCTTCTTGCAACTGCGTGTAGGAAGATGTGTTAGTGAGGAGCCTTATCCCTGGCTTTCCCAGTGTTCTCTTACTGTCTCTAGGTGCCTGTCATTCACAGAAGGACCAAGGTGAAATGTCTGTGCTCCTGGCCAAACCAAGCTATGAAGAGCTGCAGACTCAGACACGTGTATTCCCTTGTCGGTAGGAGCTGAGTACATTGAGCTAGGAGCATTCATAAGTCTGTGCTCTTCCTCCTCTGTTCTGCGTCCGGCTGCTCATGAGTATTGCTAACAAAGGTGCTTCTGTCACGGCTTCAGGGCTTGCCTGCATAAGGAAATGACAATGCAATAAACTGGTGAGTTTATGGTACAGCAGCTCTGTCTCTGAACGTTCTGGGTTTGTAATGGAAGTGCAGGGAAGGCTGTCACTCTGTGAGTCACTCTCCTATGCAAACACCCTTCATTTACTGGGTTCCAGCAGAGGTAGACTTCTAACATAACCCTGAGTCAACTGCATTCTCCTTTGCCCTTGACTGTAATAAAAGGAACGTGGTCCATTTACTGCACTTCCTTTTCCAAGTGATCCCTGTGAAAGCCCAATTCCTGTTTGGCACGCACCCCGCAGCGCTGCAGCTCTGCTGGAAGTTTCTCTCTAATCTCTGGGCTGTGATGACCTGGATTGCTGAGGAGATGCCACAGGTGGTCCTGCAGTGTCCCATCCTGATGGAGCGGGTTCGCTGAAGCATTTTGGATCCTGCTGAAGCATGGCCTGGGGGGAGCTGTCATTTCCTCTGTCTGAATCTCTCTCTGCTTAAGAGAGGAGGTTCTGGATGCCATGGGCTGCGCTGCAGGTGTCTGTCATCATTCTGCATCGTTAGGCTCTTGTTAAAGAGCTGCTTCCATTCTGATGGATTGCAAAATGCTTCATAGATTTGTGAGGGGTAGAGAGGAGCAGTCGATGTGTGTGTCTGGGGAAAGAAAGTTTTGGCCATGCATAGCAAGGTCCATGTCTGTGCTTGAGGAGCGCCAGGATTTCTCCTCCCCTGGGATTCTGCAGATGTAGATCGTAGTTGTTGAAGTCTCATTGAGGAGATATAAATACATCACATGCTATGCTACTTGAAATGCACTATATCTAACTGGGAAGGCTTTCGGGTTGTTTGAGCTTTCTGAAGCTCAGCTTTGTCATGTTGGATAAATCTGTATTGCATGTCTGGAGGATGATGTGCCTGCCATCTTCATGCATGTATACTCCTGCCCTGCCTTCCGTCGCTCAGTCCTTCCTCGTAGCAAACCTACCTGTAAAGCGTTTCCCTCGCCTTCTCTCTCAAGTGAATTCTCTCTTTTATTTAATCTTTCTCTCTTCCAGCCTTTATTTGTGCAAATGCTGTGGTGATAGAGCTGCTGGAGGAGATTCTGACTCAATAAATGTCCCCACAAGGGAGCTGGTTGGTGGAGAGGCCACAAGCTGCAGGCAGCTGCTGTTTAGTTGTAAACACGGAGGAGAGCAGCAGTGGATGAGCTGTACCCACGCACACCCCAACCCGCTGCTTGCAAAGGTGACAAAGGGTCCTTATTTCGCTTCTAATTATACAGGATGGAAACAGTTGTTAGGTTGATTTCTAAGGCAGCAGTTCTTGCTTCTGGTGAGCTTGGGATCTACCCAGAACACTGCATACCCTCAGGAGTTCATCAGTGGATAAACTCAAACCATGGATCTGCCTGGAAGGGTGTAAACCACCACCCGGATGAATGAGCTGTGTCCTGCAATATGATGCTGACCCACTTAAAATGGAAGTGGCTGCTGCCTCTCCCTGGTACTTGTGAAACTGGAGGCCTGAGTTCTCTATTTGCTGTGTGCGTGAGCGCCTCCCAAAGCCCTCATGTCCCCCACAGCCTGGTGGGTCATCAGCACTCAATAAGCCACGCCAACCAGTTCCTCTCTCTGCTCTTTGCAGTCCACACGAAGCCCGAACGTGGCACCTCCTGGAGTTCATCATTTTAGAAGAAAACAAGGGCATAAATAAGCTTTAAATTCCTTTGCTCACTTGGCTGTGCCCAGGGCTCCTCTTGCAGAGCTCTTTATTCCATGCCGTGCATCATCTTCTCCTCTGAAGTTCTTGTGCCCATTGCCTGGGCTGGAAGGAGGATGGAGAACCTTCTGGCCCCATTTCTCTTCTCACAACCAACCTGGTTTTAACAGTTCAATGCACAGTCCATGTGCTCTTAGTTTTAGTTTTCTCTGGGTTGGGTTTTTGGCATTGTTAGAGAGAGGCAGAGTTGCCTTTTGGGTCTAATTCTCACTTGATGGTTGTGATCTCAGATACAGTGCAGGTAAAGAGGGGAGGAAGTCAGAATGCCGTTACACTTTCTGAAGTTGAGCTCTTTGGCATTTTGTTACTTCTAACACGTGGCCTATGCTACAGTCCTGCTGGTTTTAAAGCTTACTTTGCCTGAACCTGTTTAAAATCAATCCAGTCATTTTTCTATAACCCAAATACTATCACAGCTCCGCAGTGAGGAGCAAGAGCCACAGCCTGGCTCGATGTTGGGATGTGGTCTTTGAGTGGGTGCATCAGAAAAGGCTCATTTGAAGTCGAGTATCAGAACTTCAAGCAAAGTAGGGCTGAGCACTCTCAGGAATGTGTTTCTCTCCTCTCTTGTGGGGTTTTTCTTTCTCTTTTGAAAATCACTTCTCTTTTGGCTTGAATTAAGAGGACCTGCATGGATCTACTGTACCTAACAGGTTCCTCTAGTTCCATGCTCTCTGTATTGTGTGTTAAGCAGCATTTTCCTGGGAGCTGCAGCCTGAATTCAGTCAGGCTTATCTAGTATGGGAAACAGTTGCTTGGGGATGAGGGAGTGTTGTGATACATCACGCTGGTTTCATGCCAGATTTCTTCACACAAGATTTGTAGCACTGTGCTGGCAAGTTGGGAGTGGAAATTGGGACTCGGATTAATTCCCGGAGAGTGATGACCAAGCACTCTTGGACAGAAAGAAGTTGATTTCCAATTTTAAACGATGTGTTTTTTGCTGCTGAAGTTAGATTGAAACAGATCCACCGAAATTGCTGTCGATAGCAACTGCTGGTTAGAAGCACAAGGTCAGTGGTCAAATGCCTGCAGACTCCTGAGAAGTTCCAAAGTAGCCCTCACTTCCATAACTTCCGTGCTAATGTTAGATCCATTCCCTGACAACTTGGCTATAACTTGGGAAATTATATCAGTGATGCCAAAGTCTTCGTGACAAACTGGGGGAACCGGAGATTTGTTATGCTGCTCGCTGGTCGTGCTCTGAGCAGGATGGCCTCCTGCTGCATGCACGCACCATCCATCAGCTGGATTTGTTAGCAGGTCCTGGGGCCGAATACCTTGAGGACTAATGGGATTTGAAGCCTTCACCAATCAGCTCAGTGTGCCTGGGTAGTATGTGCAGGGGTTATTCTGGTGGCATTGGTCCTGTGTCGGTGGAAGAGTTACTACCAAGCAAGCAAGGCTGCCCAAACTAATCCTTCTCTGCACTGCCAAACCTGGGACATTAATGAATGATGGATGTGCCCTGCTATTAGTAGGAAGCCATCAGGGCTATGGCATGTTGGAGGAGAAAGCGGAAGTTGCCCTGATCCTGCTTGGACAGAGCCTCTCTGTCCAGACTGTGGAGCATTCATCTGTTACAACATCCAACCTTTGTGAGGTTGGTGTCTGCATCGTGCCTGTGTTAATTGTTCGTGGGTTTCAGCCCCCTGTGACACTGTCTGCCCAACAGGCCGCCTTGTCTGGAGACATTTCCTGGTGCACTTGTGATACTTCCAAAGCAATTGAAAGCTGTCAGTCCTGGCTAGACCTTCCGAAGCCAATTGAAGGAACCTTGTTGGACACCAGTGCTTCAGCTGTAGGAACATGACATGTTGAGGATACAGTGATCTGAATATAGTGCCAGAGTTAGAATCATAGAATAGTCAGGGTTGGAAAGGACCTTAACATCATCCAGTTCCAGCCCCCTGCCATGGGCAGGGACACCCCGCATTAAACCATGGCATCCAAGGCTCTATCCAACCCAGCCTTGAACACCGCCAGTGATGGAGCATTCACAGCTTCCCTGGGCAGCCCATTCCAGTGCCTCACCACCCTCACAGGAAAGAACTTCTTCCTCATATCCAATCTAAACTTCCCCTGTTTAAGTTTGAACCCGTTCCCCCTTGTCCTGTCATTACAGTCCCTAATGAGGAGTCCATCCCCAGCAGGTTAGCTCTGCTGCTTTCATCTACTGGCAAGAAACTTGCATTTGGGTATAACATCTTTGGTTAGAGGCCTTGAAGAGCTGGTGAAAGGCTCTGACAGAGCTCTGCACCCACAGAAGCTGTCCAGAAAGCCAGCACTTGCTCTAGTTAGAGTTTGCTATCTTTGTCATGTGAGGAAGGAGGTAGTGAAGCCTTGAGCTCAGCTGGTGCTGCAGTGGCTGAGGTGGGGAAGCTGCTGCTCTGCTGTGTGCATCCAGAAATGCAGGCAGAATTGTTGTGACAGCGTGTTCACCCTGTGTCCCTGCTGCACGCGCGTTTGTCCTGGGTAAATAGATTTGGGGACCAGCTCGGAATTGGTCTCATAACGTATGGTCGGCAGGGTTTAAAGGGCATTTTGCAAACAGCTGGTTCCCTGCATGTATTAGGGGGGAGTGATCGTTAAAATAATGGCGTTGGAAAGCTGTTGATTTAACTTCTCAAACGTCTGTGAAATCACAGCTTTTCTGCCCCTGTCCTTCATGCTCTCTGCTTGCCCTGCGCCTGCTCATCTCTGTCATTTCCCATTCCCTCTCCCCATCTGCCTCTGCATTCTCTCCCTCTATTTATCAGCCCACATCTGCTGCCCACAAGGCCTGGGGTTGGTTTTTCAGAGCAGCTCATCTGTTGGGTTACTTCACTGAGCTGTGTAATGGGAAGCTAAGGGTTACTTGGTTCGCTCTGTTGGGAAAACACTATTACCCTGTTCTTTTAGTGGGAGCTCTGAACAAGCACCACCACATCTGCAGCATTTGGTGCCGTCGCAGGTACCTGCTTCCCTTCTCAGAATGAATTTAACATCGGTGAAAGAAGATAATGAGATTTATCCATCTCTTTTCTACTCCTGAGCAGGTTGAAGTGTGCGCAGTGATCATTGTGGTTTCCTCTCTGCAGAGCATGTACTTCAGTCCTGACCCGATCCAAGTGCTTCGTAGGGAAACTGCGAACGTTTTTCTTCATTTACTTGTTTCTGGGTTTTCCCTTTGAGTTTTGTGGTGAGGGTGATTTCAAGAGTTCTTAAAACGCTCGACTTTACCTGCAATTTATATGCTATGGGCACTGCTTTAAGTACCAGAGGGCGGGAGCACCCGTCTGCCCAGGTCATGCGAGTCTTTGGCATGGGCAGGGTCCTTCTGCTGGGTCTGAGATGGCACCTTCCCGTGACAGTTACAGGCTCCTGGATCTTTACATCTCCTTTCTGCTTGTTTGACGTTCCATTCACAAGGGCTCGCAGTTGTTCTGAGTTAATTCTCCTCTTTAGTCCTGTGCAATCCCCCAGCCCAGCCACGAAGTTCCTGTCTAGCACACTCTTCTGTGAGAGCCTTTGCTGATAGGACTGTGAGCCTTTGGATCAAGGGTTGAAACTCTAGCTGGCAACGTGATTATCTGCCTGCTTCAGAAGCAGAGAGAGCTTCAGAAGGGAAGTGTAAATAAACACATCTTTGTGGTATACACTTTGGGAAGAACTGTGCAATTTAGAGGAGTGAATTGGCATAGGATTAAAAAGCCCCAGAATGTTTCTAAATATTGAAGAAGGGAGGTTTTTCCTTCTGGCAGGGCAAGCAATATACCCTGCTTCAATTACAGACACGATAACTTCATGAAAGGAGTTCTTTGACAATAGGAGCATTTCTGGTTATAGATATGATATGGAGACTTGTTCATCTCTGCAAAGGAATTGGAAAGGAGCCTGAATTGCCGTTTGTTTCTCTCATCTCAATGCTGTCTTAATTCTGTGTTTGAGCACTTCTGCTCATTCCTTTCCATGGGTGAAAGAAGGGAGAAAACACATACTTCCATTGAGGCACTGGCTGCAGCTAAATACAGTATGTCAGTGAATTATATGGGTGCTTCTAATGCCCCCCCCGGGCTCTCTGACACAACTACTTTGTCTTCTCATGGATTCAGGTGTACACCAATTGCTCAGTTTGAACACAAGAGGTTCCCTCAGGCCATATCAGTAGGAACAGTTGAAAGCTTCTGTCTTCAGTAGTGCTGAAGGTGGCCACCAAGGATTATCATCACTTAATAAGCTCTGCACTATTTCTGGTCTCTAGGATGCTGGCAGGGCTGTTTAACTCCCTGTGGCACATCAGACTTCCATTTTGTCTCTTAGTACCAAGCTTAAATGTGTTCGGGTGTATCCTGAGGCTCAGGAAATACTCCCAAGCATTGCAGAAGTAGACAGCCATGGAAAAACCTATTGGATGCTGTGATGCCGGTGGGGTTCTTCCAGCTTTGTGTACCTTGAGCTGATATATAATGAAGGCACTGGGATAGGGCTGTAGTGCCCTAGAGAAATAGTTATGTAGCTTGTGCTACACCAGTGGCCACCTTCCTGTTCTGCAAAAGCCAGCCTTAAAGCATCTGTACAGACTCCAGATTGACCTCTCTGGAGCAGAAGTGGGTTTGTTGCTGAGGATAGACAGAGGGTAATATGAATTCCCTTCTTCCCACCCTGTACCAAATGTCTTGAGGCACAGGGGGTGACACTTTGTTCCAGAACAGCAAGGGTTTGGGGAGCTATTTAATGTGACAGTTGTGCTTCATTCTAGCTTGTGCTGATGGAAGGTATGTGCGCACAATGCTATGGCCCAACCTCAAGACAACAGAATGCTCTCTAGTTCCTTGTTTAATGCAGTATCCAGTGTGTGCTGGTTGGGGGATGAGCAGGATCAATCCCAGGCAGTGTGAGACAGTGCCTAAAGGCTTCTTGTTTTGCTGAGCCTGACACTGGCTGCAGCAGAGCCCCATAAAATGCAGGGAAGCTTCTGCAGTCATGCAGGTGTATGAGCGGATTTCTTGCACTGATGGATTAGAGCCAGGCTGTGTGCAGTAAACGTGGATAAACAATAAAGGGTGAGATCGTGCGCAGTGATCCCGGGTCTCCTTTCTCCAGCTACCACCTCCTGTCTGTTCGCTGGGAACCTTAGCACAGGCAGATGGATTTGCTTGAGAGAACAGGCTCTGCACTGTTTTCTGACACAGCCAAAGGTTGCTGACGCAAAGCCAAAGGAGAGCTGCTCTCTTGGGGACTGAAATGTCAACTGAGATGTTGCACTGCCTTACAGGGCCTTGACTTGCTTTTGTATGGGAGCTGAACAGATGTTGGAAGGTCAGGAGCTTTGTGATACACAGAGCAGCCCCTGGAGAACAGGGCAGAGCCTGCCCTGGTGTCACGGGTGACACTGTTCTGGGCCTCCTGTGCCAGCTCTGTGCCAGTTTGGAGGGGCTCCCCAGCCCTTCCTGGAGCTTTGGCCTGATGAAGGCAACGGGACTCACGTACCCGTGGTGTGTGTGAGCCTGGGTTCTGCTCCACTTGCTGCTTGCTCTGAACCTGCTGGTGAGCTGCAGTGATGTTCCTCAGAAGGCACAAAGGCTCTGAAGTAATAAGTTCCTGTATATCTTGTGAAAGCAGGCAATTAGGTGGAGGGAAGGGACCCCAGTGGTGCTTGTGCAGCGGGGATGGTATTGACTCACCCTTTATTAGACATCAGTTTGGTCACAGAGGAACTTAACTTCGAGACACAAATCCAAGTGACTTCAGTTCTGCTGCTCTGAAATGCCCTATTTCCACTTGAAGGCTGGCTTACCTGAATGTTTGAGGGGCTGACTTGTTCTTAACCACTGTAATCCGCTTCACTGGAGAGACTCAACGAGGGTGGCGTTGCAGCGCAGAGAAGAGAGAGCAGCCTTGTTTGTCAGGAGTGTCCTTTGGAATACGCCTTCTCCATCCAAAAGCTGCCTTTGCTTTTGAGAAATGGAAGCAAACCCCTTGTGGCAAGAGAGGGCTGCGGAAGGGTCCAGCTTTCAGAAGATGGTGGCCTGATCCTTTAATGCATGTTCTCTCATTTTAGGATGAGATAAAAGATAGGATGTCACACATGAGCAACCTGGAAGAGGGAGAAGAGCTCATAGATTTAAGGTAGCTTCTTGCTTCCTACTCTTTGTGTTGTTCGGTCAAGTGTTTCATGCTTGAGAAACTTAAGCTCTGTGGACCAGAGGATCTGCTGATCCTTGCTAGCCTCAGCACCTCTTCCTGCTGCTGCATGTTGAGGCAGGACAACAGTTGAGATAAGAGGAAACTTTGGCATGTTGTGTTCCTATGTCAACTGTGTGTGAATGGAATGATCTAAGATGCGTCAGCTCATGGTGGGTACTCAGTGTGGTCGTTGGCTGGGACATGGGTGGTCATTGTGTCTAATGTAAGTTCAGAGCTTGGTCCCAGGGTCATTGACTTTTGACCACCTCTTTCAGTCCCTGCTGATCATCCTTACCTATCCATCTTTAAGGCCATCAGTTGGCATGAGCTTATTCCACAGCTTAATGGGTGCAGGGTGTAGTTGTGGAGTGTGGCCATTGAGGAGCTGCTGTGTCAGCATTTTTGCACGTGGGCTTTGGGCAGTAACGCAGGGATGGTGTTCATGAAGTTTTCCCAGTCCCTATGAGCACAGCAGCGGGCTTTGGAGCGTGGCTTCCTCTGCTCCTCTCCCACAGAATCTTCAGGCATGACCCAGCAAAGAGCGTGAGATATATTCCAGATCCCACTGCTGCCTTTCTCTCACTGTCAGCAGGGTTGTGCTTTCTTCTCCGGTGCAGAGCTGTTTGCTGTTGAGAATAAGCAGTCCCTTTTCTTATGATTCCATAGCTCTCTTTGGGACATGATGCCATCAAGAAAACCAGCTGTTCCAATCCCTGAGTCTGCCTCTGCCTTCTTGCTCTCTTGTCGATTGTGTTGAATCAATGAAGTGTTGCAATACTGTGGAGAAAAGGAGTGTGTGAAGAGCTGAAGAGTGAGATCATGCAGCAGGAGTACAGAGAAGAGGGTTCATATCCTGTCACATAGTTCACAGTGGCTGTGTCAGGAACCAGATCTGCTATAACAACAGAAACTCCCCTCATGGAACCTTGAATCTTGGATCCAAATCCCCATTTCATGAAACTGTGGGATCTGACAGTTCCCACATGCAGAACAGAGTTCACTGAGCATCTGGAGAGACCTGACAGCAAGTCCTGGCTGCTCCTGCTGGGGAGATGGTGGCTTTGATAGGTGTTATGGAAAAAGTGATTTAAAGGGGAGAAGGAAGGGAGCAAATCCCTGGATGCCAGCTGCAGCAGAAGGGTAAGGTTCAAAATCTGCTGCTTGTAAATCCTGCAAACTGCAGTTCTGACTCTTAATGTCTTGAGCCAGTGTCTCAAACCTTTGTCAATATGGGCTCTTTGCCTGCGATGCTTGGCTTCAATGGCATCTCTGTTCAGGCAACAAAACTGCCAGGTTGTGCTTTGACTTTGGCTCCAGCTGTTCAGTGCAAAAAGCTTTCATTGCTGCTATGAAAAGCTTTTCTTAAGGGACAACATAAAGCAGGAGGAGTGTTGTGGTGCTTGAAGGTTGAAGTAGGCATCTTCCCTCGAGAAGAGTGGTCCAAAGCGCAGCAGTCTAATTCACTGTCATAGGGATGGAAGGGATTGTGTGTTAATCTGTACCTGTCTGCAGTTAATCTCCCCGGCAGGTTTAGATCTGACTGATGTTTGAACCCAGCAGACAGGGATGTGAGGGAATCTCTTCAGTGGCTCTGAATTGCTCCTCAAGCCCCTAGGCTGTACCTGTGCATCTGGGTCCTGCCTGCTCTTCCTCGTGGTCCTTGGTTCTTGCTCCATCTTTGTTCTTGCTTTGCTCTCTCTGTTGGTGCTTTCCTTGGCTTCTTCAGGTTTGATCTGTACTTGACCATGGTACCTGGTCCACCCTGACAGCGGGATGGTAAGCTCGCAGCACACTGCTTCAGGCAAGCTTGTGTTCTTCCTGATAATGGCCTCCAAATCAACAGTTGGAAGCGTTTCTTGGTCCTGGCATGGGTTTCTCAAGTGCCACTGAAGATGCTGATGAGTTCATATTGTGGAGCTGTGAGAACCTGCCCTCGAGTTCTGACTTGGCAGTTCTTACTTGCAGGCTCACTTCTAGGCATGCACTTGATCATCTCTCTTTAATAGACCAACAGTATCTTCGGGTTTTCAAAGCTCTTTCTCTGAGGTTCACAGTCTGGAATCTTCTTAGGATCCTGCTGAGCAGGATCTAGAAACACAGAGACTGAGGGATCCCCGTTTTGGGGTATAGCACTGCCAAGTTGTTTTCTCCATCATGTTTCCGGTTGGGTTTATTATGTTTCATGGTGTGCCAAATTCCAGCTCATTCCGAATGCCGTGCTGGCACTGGGGTGGTCTCCATTAGGCCAGGACAGTGCGTAGCAAATGTCTGAGCTGTAGATGAGCCTAAATGTTGTTCTGTGACGCCCTGTGATTGAAACTGAAGCTCTGGGTCTTTCATGTGTGTTCTAAACTATGCTTAGGCTCAGTGCTGTCAGTGTCGGTGAGTGATATCCTCCTCACCATGCAGTGTGAGCAGTTCTGGCCAGCTATAAGGTCTTGCTTACAGTGTGTACTAGTAAGCTAGACACATACTGGTTTTGCTGCCTCCTTCTCTTCCTATCGTGTTATTTACTCACCTATTCCTGCAGTCTGGGCTCAGGCATTTCCCTTCCCCTCTGTCTTCATTTTCTCACCTGCTCCCTCCCGCTGTCTGTGCATCCTTTCCCTCCTCTCCTCCTTTCTGTCCTCTTTCTTTGCATTCCTTTCATTTTCAGCTCTGTATTGGAGCTGACACGGGGCTGCCTGCTCCCTGCAGCACTGAGCTGGCTTTGGAAAGCTCGGTTTGGAAAGAGGAGGCTGCAGCTCCCTCAGGGGCCAAGGCAGAGTTCAGTGTCTGTCTCATTTTTAAACATGCATCTGGACAGGGCTGATCAGAGGAGCAAGAGAAGTCTTTGGGTTCTGAGGACTGGAAGCTCCTAAGGATGTAGAGTAATCCTCTGCATCCCTCTCTGCATCCTCACTGAACATGAAAGCTGCTTGGCACAGGGGAGTCTTGACTCCAGGAAACATGGGAAGGATTCAGAGACTCCGTGGAAGGAGGGTAGAAAGGTGTGGGTGCTGTGTAAAGCCTCACACCTTCTTTTACTGCTTCAGCTTCTCTCTCATCCTGTCACACTTATGCAGGGTGTTTTAACCCTGAAGGATCCAAAGCCCATCCCCTCTCCATGCAGCAGCCTTGCAGGATGCTGTTTGCTGTGGGCAAGTAAAAGACTGATGGCTGAGCATCATTGGTACGGCTAGGGGACAAGCTGCGGTATCCCAAAATCCACGTTCCCATCACGACCAGTGCCACCACAAGGTACCAGAGATGGGTTTGAGTGCGAGCAGCCGCTCTGCTGAGGCAGGTTATGTGCCCAGCTGGAGAGTTCCCTGGGTGGTTTTTGCTGTGCAGCTCTCGCTGCTGGCATCTGCTCCAGCAGCACAGTGACGTAGCCACCTAAAGGACAAAGAGGAGGCAGGTGCTGACTGGTCCAGCAGCTCTTGCCAGCAGATTGGGAGCTGGAGTGACGGGGAGCAGATTGCAGGGAAGCTGCAGTCATGGCTCTGATTTAGACAAAATGTGTTTGGTTCCTTGGAATGCTGGGTCCTGCATGGTAAAAATGTGGCACAGGGTCCCTCAGGACCATGCCAAGGTCAAGGTCCCTGTTGGAAACCTTCTGTCACACTGTTACTTCCTGTGGCACAGGCTACTTTGGTTTGGCATAGACACAGGGTAACAACTACCCCTTCAGCAACATGTTGGATGTTTCTGTTGCTTCAAGTGGTCAAACCTGGGCTGTGTAGCTGGGGGCGTCCAACCTGAGCTGAGCAGGAAGGGTGGGGAGGCTGAAGGCTCATCCTCTTCGTGTTTTCTTTTAGCATCGCTGGCTACGGAGCAGCCAAACCCAGCAGAGGAGATACCTGCAGCATCAGGACTCAATACCAGGTGATTTTCAAGGCCAGGTTGGACGGGGCTTGGAGCAAGCTGCTCTAGTGGAAAGTGTCCCTGCCCCTGGCAGGGGGTTGGAATTGGATGAGCTTTAAGGCCCCTTCCAACCCAACCAAGTCAGTGGTTCTATAATTGTCAAGCAGACAATTACAATGGCTGTGTTCAGACTAGGTTGAAGCAGGCTGTACTCTGTAGAGAGAAGGAACATGCAGACTGAGGAGGCTACATCTCAGTTCTTCAGGAATGCTCTAATAATCCTGGCATAACAAATTCTTTTGGCTTGGAGGGAGGATCTCATGTTTATGCTGTCTAACTTCTTCCTTTGACTTCAAGGCAAAAAGGAGTAGTTAAGACTTTCGAGTTGGAGACTGGTGAAATGATATGTGTGAACCATGGAAGAATTGACTGCTGGGGTGGATGGAGTTGGCCTTCTGTTCCCATTCTGCCTTTTTCTGCCAGAGCATCCATGGTTTTGGACTGCGATGAGGTGTGCTCAGTCGCTGTCCTTCTCACAGTTTGCTCAGTATTTATGTGGAAGAGGTGGTGCATTTGGAGTGGGTGAGGAACAGAAACAAGAGCTGGCAGCGTGCAGCTGATTTCTTCTCTGCAGTGCTGCATATTCAGTTGTCAGTTTTTTTCTCTACTTGGTGAAGATTCTTGGTTTCTTGTTTTAAAATAGCAAGTTGAGAGAGAGGATTCATTGCCTACAAGGATAGCTGGAGCCGGGTGCCAAATGGACCTGACTTGGCTATGTTTTCACCTCATCCTTGACCTTAAGATGGTTCTGCAGGAGCTTTGGCTCCCCTGGATGTGTCCATCCATGTACCTTGTCCTGATGAGCAGCACTGTGTAACACCATGGCTTAGGCATTGCAGTCCTCATGGGCTTTATTCTTCCTCTTAGGCCTTTCCTGAGGAGTCAGGCTGCTCATTACAGACTCATTTTGTTCTGGAAAACTACAGAGTGCCATGTTCTTACCTGAACAGGATTGTGTGTATGGAGCAGGGCTGTGTGTATGGAGCAGGGCTGTGTGTACGGATCAGGACTGTGTGTGTGGCACAGGGTTGTGTGTATGGAGCAGGGCTGTGTGTACGGAGCAGGGCTGTGTGTACGGAGCAGGGCTGTGTGTACGGAGCAGGGCTGTGTGTACGGAGCAGGGCTGTGTGTATGGAGCAGGGTTGTGTGTACGGAGCAGGGCTGTGTGTACGGAGCAGGGCTGTGTGTACGGATCAGGACTGTGTGTGTGGCGCAGGGTTGTGTGTATGGAGCAGGGCTGTGTGTACGGATCAGGACTGTGTGTGTGGCGCAGGGTTGTGTGTATGGAGCAGGGCTGTGTGTACGGAGCAGGGCTGTGTGTGTGATGCACAGTTGTGTGTATGGATGAGGGCTGTGTGTGCGGAGCAGGGTTATGTTTAGGGGAGCCCTGGATAACAGGGCAATAGCATCACATGAACTGGCTGCTCTGATTGCACCGGTTCCTGCAGCCTTAGAGGCTGTGCTGGTGCTGGAGAACTCTTTGGAAAGCAGACAGACTGTGCCAGCAATTCCAGCGTGATCCTGTGTGACCTTGCTTGTGCTGTGGTGGGGAAACAGCCCACAAGAAGCAGTAGAAAGGATATGCTCCAAATAGCTTTCATGTGGAACTCGGAGCATTCAGGATTTGACCCTGGGTCCCGGTAGGTAAAAGGCTGCTGTGTCAACCCCACCACTTCATCTAAGCCAAGACTCAAAGCCCAGGTTCTTGAGAGGAGCTGTTACTTGTGTGACCTTCATGCGTGAAACGGTTTCTCTTCTGCAATGTTTTTTCCCCTTTATCAGTTATTCATTGAAGAGGCTCTTTGCATCTGTACAATTCTGAAGGGTAGCTATTATTTTACCATTTTAATTCTCCCAGCTGTTCAAATAATTGTTTTAACCTCTCAGTGCCTGGAAATGCTTTTCACATCCTGGTTGCTCTGCATTGTATTGCTTCGGTTTCATGTCTTAAATTAACATCAAATGGGTTTTTCCCCATTCCAGATGGTTATTCTGGGACTTTCTTCTCTATAGCTTTTAGGCTACATTGCGTCTAATGATAGGACAAGGGGGAATGGCTGTAAAGTGACAGAGGGGAGATTGAGATGAGCTCGTAGGCAGAAGCTCTTCCCTGTAAGGGTGCTGAGGCGCTGGCACAGGGTGCCCAGAGAAGCTGTGGCTGCCCCATCCCTGGCAGTGCCCAAGGCCAGGTTGGACACAGGGCTTGGAGCACCCTGCTCCAGTGGAAGGTGTCCCTGTCCATGACACAGTTGGAGCTGGATGAGCTTTAAGGTCCCTTCCAACATAAACCAGTTTGGGGCAAAATCCTGCTGTGTGTGAGTACCTCTGGAGCAGCAGTGTCTCACTTCATAACATCAGTTTATTTATTGCTATATATTCTTTTTTATGTTTCTTTTCAATGAACATTGCTTTCCTTGAGTATGTCTTTAATGGTCTTGCCATAGGGACAGAGGTGGAATTTGGAAACAAGTAATTATGTGGTAATGTTATGGACGTTCTGCTCTCTTTTTCTCTCGCAAGCTCTTCTCACGTGTTCCAAAAGTTGCAGAAGGTGATTTATAATTCATCAAACTAAGTGTAAAACATCTGACTGCAAAACCTATCAATCTGAGAGCATCCCTTTCTAGCCCTTTAATTAGGGAAGCCCTGCTGAAAAATGTACCCATCAGCTACTGAGAAATGGTGTGTTCCTGGACTCTTGGTATAGATCTTGAGTTATCCAGGTGCCAAAATGCTGTCAGAACTGACAGATCTTAGAAAATACACCCACAGGCAGAACATTATCCATTACACTGGCACTGAGCAGTGGGCAGTAAGGAAAAGCCAGCAGAGAATGTGTCTTTATCAACTTTAATTGGCTTTCCCCGTTGATAAAAATCAGTGCACCTGGCAAGGAAGAGAGCCCATCTACCAGCTTGATCTTCCCATCCCCGAGCTGAAGGGTGCAGTCCATCTCCACTGACGTGTGATGTGGACGTGGCTCAGCACAGTTCCTGGCAGCGTGGTGGAGTCTCCAACGCGCAGAGACGGCTGCCAGCCTGTCCTTGGTGAGTGGCTGCCGTTAAAGAAGTGTGAAGAGTGAATTAGTGTGGATAAGCTGGATCTCATCAGTGCTCTGATGGCTCCAAATTGACTGCAGAGAGAACCAAACTTAGTGAAACTTTTCTTCAGGTCCTGGCTTGTAAGGACTGCAGATGACCACGGGCTGGGCTGGGAAATCCAGGATCTGGGCGATGGATTTGCTCATATGGAAAGGAGACAGTGGTGAAAGGGAGCAGCAACTTTGCAGGAGCTACAGGAAATGGCCCACGTAGAGGTTTGGGGAAGAGAACAAGCTACCTGTGGGTCACTTGGCACTGCAGGTTTATATGGAGCTTTACATCAGCGACAAAGGAAGCGGCAATGGTGTGGATTTCTCCTGGGCAGGCTGTTTTGATGCCTTGTTGGAGCATCTTGCATTTACTGAGCTATGTAAAATGCTTCAGTTCGTACTTGGTGCTGCTTACTATTGCTATTAGATTTATGGCAATTTTATTAGAGTAAATAATGCAGTGAAGATGATTGCAAATCTATTGCTATGTGGGGCTTTTTTGGGTTGATTAATCAGAACAACTAATTTCTGTCTTTATGATCAATTTGGCAATGTTTAGCCCTTCTCTTGCTAAATTCCGCTATGTTTCTGAGCATGGCTTTATTTTAAGCTTCTCTTCTGCTAAGTCAAGCTCCTCTATCTCATTTCCATAAATAGTGGAAACCAGAAGAACTTCCACTCAGAAAAGAGAGTTCAAGAAGTGAACTTTATTGCAGGCGTTTCCTTTCCGTATCCCTAATGGTCTGAAAACCAAAAGACCATCACAGTGATGCCCAGCACAGCGGGTTCCCCCTCAGGATAAGCTCTAGAGCCTGCACTGTCCAAGCTGTAAGAATATAATAGGCTTCATAGGGGAAAAAAGTGTTGATTGTCTGTGTGTTAATTATTTCTTTCTGCTTATCATATGGCTTGGGGAAATATAGTAACTTCTTGTGCTCAGAAGGTTTCTTTAGAAACTGGAAGCAAGTGGGAGGAAGGGATAACAAAGTCTATTCTGTTCCTCTAGATCAATCTGCCTCTTTACAACCCCAGCCCATCAAATATGTTGTCACTGTTCTTTGCAGCAGGAAGAAGGCTGAGGCTTTAAAAGACTTCTGGAGAACATATACAAATCCACGTGAATAGCCTAAACCATCATTCCTGTGGTTTCAGGGCAATCCCGTTGGGCTGATCCAAGTGGCAATTTTACCAGGGTGGAATACTCTGGAGTGCTGGCCCTAAGCTCTGCTGTGTGGTTGCTGTTCAATAGCTGTCTTGTGCTGTGTGGAAGAAGGGATTCCTGACTGTGCAGCCCAGAGGGATGGTAATGGATTGCAAGATTTATTATGTATTATAAAATAATAACTCTAGATGAAATAGAACTGTGGGAGGAGAGCAGGATTTTGACATCTTGTTTTGAGATGCAAAACACTTCTCTGGTGGCCTAGAGTTACTAAAGGTGTTGCTATCTCAGATGCTCAGTTTGCCAAGTGCACAGTGGAAGCGCAGACAGACAGTGCCTGGCTTTGTGTCAGTCATTCCCTGGACGCTTGATGGCTCCTGAGTGACCAGCTCCTTAGCCGCCTCCCTCTTAAAAGCGAGGCTGCGTGATTTTTCTCTTTCTCTAAACCATTTTCTCCCTTTAATTGCAGCTGTGAGCCACTGTGTGCATAGTGCCGCAGGATCCTTGTTGTGTAAGGGCCTTGATAAATATGTATTGCATTGGCAAGTGGTTGTAGCTACTCTGCAGGTAGTGGTGGAGAAGCAAGCCTCGTACAGCGAAGAGTCGTTGTCTCCGGGGTCAATAAAACCAAGATGGCACAGGGGGTGGTGGGAAGAGGAGCCAGGATAGCTGCTTCAGCATCACCTGCTAATAAACCAGCTATTTATAGATGAGCTGAGGCTTTGTCAATGAGGTTGTTAAATTAATATTTACATACTGGCTTCACTGAGCATCTCGTTTGCATTAGCGCTTGGACCGAAGCGCGGCTCCTGTGCTCCAGGAACACGAGTGGTCTTGATCAGCCCATGTGAAACCACTGTATGCAGCGTGTGTGAAATCATCCCCCCACAGATTCCTGCCTTGTACATCCTGTTCTCCCCATAGAAGCGTTTTCCCATCTGCGTGTGCCTCTCATTTCTTGCAGGAAAGCTCACCTTTGTTCCCAAATGTCCGCAGCTCATCATGAGGCTGATCTCGCTGGAGAGCAGCATTTCTGCATAGCAATTCTGAGTTAATCTCTGCCTCTTGGAGAGAGACTTGAATCGTCAATGGCTTGTGGGTAATTTAATAATGAGCAAACAAATAGGATGCGTTCATTACAGTGACTTAGCCCAGATGTAACCCCCCCCATCCCTATTTGCATCTAGTTGAATGGATTTTGTTATAAAGGTTTGCTTTTCTTACGTGTTAGCGCCGGTGGAACGGCAGCGGGAAGAGCGGCTGCTCAGTGAAGCTGTGCTGCTCACAGCAGGCTCCACACCTGGCTAAGCAGTTCCAATCCCCTGTGTGTGTCTGTGTGCCTTTCAAAAGGGAAGAGTAATCTACTTGCTAGACGCGTGTGCCTCTCGTAGTCCTTGGACGACCTTGAGCAGTCATTTAACTCTGTTTATTTGCCCATCTCCACCTGGGCTGATATTACTTCTGTGGTTTGGAGTGTCGAGGGTGAATGGATGTCTCGGAAATGTTGTGGATGAAGAGTGGTGCTGGAATGGGAGGTGTTCACATCGCCTCTCCAGACAGCCCATCAGAGCTCCGGCGCTCCCGCCTGTCTGCTGCTCCTTGCTTTAGAGCTGTTTGGGCACTTGGGCTGTGATGCAGACCAGTGTCACCACCGCCACTTGCCCCCACTTCCTAGCGGTTGATGAGGTGCTGTTATGCTGATGTTGTGTTATCCTTAATCTGCCTTTGGCCTGCAAAGGGTCTAACGGCAGCTGCTTCTCTGACATCTCTGCAGGCTCTCTGGGCACTTCATTACTCTTCTCGGGAAGAGAACATTGCAATCTAGTTACTCTGTCCGCAGAGAGCAGAGCTCATCTTCCTCAGTACCAGAATGCTGGAGCTCGGAGCAGGTTGTCTCTCTCCAGGTGCATGAGGCACAGAATACGGCGCTGATAACACACCGTGTGCTCAACCCGGTCACCCTTTATTTATTCTGTTTAAGATAGCAAAGCCTCAATTTCCTCCCCTTCCTTCAAAATACCTCTTCTCGTGGCTCCCAAGAGCAGCACAGGAGAGTTGTGGACACAAGGTTGGGAAACTGGGAAGTGGGTGCTTTGGTACCTCAAGACTCCTGTGCTTATCGCACCGCTGCCTCTTCCATTTTAACTGGGATTCTTGCTGCAGGCAGCACCTGATGCACTGGTTTCCAGACCTGCCAGGTTTCCCTGCCTTCTGCTGGTATTCAGGGGAGATGGGGATGTGGTTCTCAGCGAAATGTCAAGGGCTCTTCCTGGAGAGCTGACAGCATCCGTGTTTCAGACGTACACAGGCTATCGGGATGAGACATTCTTACTCACAAACATTGGCAAAGACAGACAGACATTCCTCCTGCCACGGAGACAGGCAGGCACTCGCTGTTGCCAAGCCTTGAAGTATTTGGCATGTTTTCTATCGCCCTAGTTTTGTGGAGTTGTACCTGAAGTTTTACAAGTCCATGAGAATCTGGGCTTTTATTTGAAAGGGAGAGAAAGAGAAGGGAAAGAATAAATAAACTCAACCAGTGCGCTCCTGCCTAGGCAGCGCGGGTATGAGAATGTGACTCCGTTGCTTAAAACCAGAAGGCAAATGGAATAACCTCAGTTTGAGGAGGCAGCCTTGGGTCTGGGGGAGTTTCTGACGTGTCTCTTGGGTTTTGGATAAGTGAAGAGCGTGCAGCATGGCTTGTGCTCTGAGGGAGGGAGGATCTGCAGCTCTGCGAATGCTCGCACATCCGCAGTGTCCCCTGCAAGCAGTAAGGAAGCGACCGAAGCCGTCAGGCTCCCCAGATGAGGAGAGCCCTGCATTCTTCACATCCCCTCCGCGTTCTGAGCCGTGCTTTTTTGGCTGTTCCGCTTCTGAAGCCTTCCTTGCAAACGGGAGGATCTCAGGCTCTTTTAAGCAGAAGCCAAGATTTCATGTAAGGACGTGATCTGGGGAAGTGGAGTTTTGACATTTTCATAGTTATGTCATAGATCATCAGGCTTCCATATAGATTTATGCAGAAAGGAACGTAATTATTCACAGAGGGGCCCTGTTAAGCTTTGTACTCCCTGGTTGATCTATAGCGAAGACCCACTGGCTCTCCCAGCCCCTATCTCCATCCCTTCATAGGCTCGCTGGGATTGCAGGCAGCTGCCTACACGCTTTGGTGTTGGTTGTACAGGCAGCGGCGGAGGCACGTGCTCCTGAGATCACGGCTGAATCCACAGGCTCGTGCCTGTGTGCTGCCCGAGCGGAGGGACACACGCAGGCAGACTCCCACAACAGAAAGGTTTCCAATAAAGCTGAAACACAGAGGTATTGTTTGTCCAACTGCTGGCAAAGGCACAGAGCCATTGTGCGGGTCCTGAAAGCCTCAGCGCTTTATTCTCTGCAGCCTGAATGGCAGCCGCGGGTAATAATAACACGAGATTAAAAAAGCCAACATTATAGGGGCATTTACAACCCGCTGAGAGAGTGAAATCTCAGCAAGGCTGAGCTGTGTCTCGAGCGATCCGACGTTCTTACTGCTTGATAAGGAAATGATGGGCAGCTCCGGAGAAGCGGCCACCGCGGAGCGGATGAAAGGGGAGCGGGTTGCGTGTCAGAGCGCTGCAGTGAGTACAGTGGCACAGATGGAAAAGCTCTCTGCAGATGAAGCGAGCAGCCTGGCCCCCTGTACAGGTGTGTGCATGGCCGTGTGTCCTGCCCAGTTCAAGAGCAAAGGCAGGCTGGTGTCAGCGGGGCTGGACTGCATGGTTCAGAGACTTGTGCTTGGGGCCTTTGGTCAGCATCACACAGCGTGGTGCTTCGGTAGTGTCAGCAGATCCACTCAGGACCACTCAACGTGTGAACTCATCATGGGTAAGAGGCACTAGGACCAGCCTTGTCTGCAGGAGGAGCCAGTCTTCCTGTGAACTGGAGTTTTGGGAAGCAATAACTACTGAGCTGAGTGCTGGTCTCAGTTTGAAGCCCCAGTGATGACAGGGGTACCTTACACAGTTTAAGCTCAACTGCTACCATCTTATGTATGGAATTTCATTATTTTCAGAACAAAGAAATCCCACCCCACCGAAAAATAATTAAGGGACAGTTCCTCATCTTAAAAGTCTTCAGTTCAGTGTTGGTCCTAACAATTCTTTAACATAAGTGTCTTACAAAGCTCTATGTGTACATGTAACTGTCTGAACAGCTTTAAAGACCCAGGTTTTCTCTGTATTCCGCAAGCCGGAGGCAGAACACCAGCCTGTAGCAGCATCGTCTCTGGATGTGCCCAGGCTGCGGGATACTGATGGCATCTCAAAGACAGCCTTACCTTGTCAGCCTGGGCATCAGCCCATGGTGCTGAGCTGCTGGAGGACTTGTTCAGACAGGTTTTGCAGCTCCCTGCTACTCAGCAGGTTTCTGAGGCAGCACCTTACCTGTGTGACCTTGGTCTTTGGTATTAATGCGATGACTGAGATGGTGGGAGGCGTTTTGCAGCAGTAAACCATTCTTTAATAAGGATGCAGGCTGCATGGCCAAGGCAGGTGTGGTTTAATGACTGTACTTTTCCTTTCTAAAAGCACTCTCATCCATTCCAGTGTATTGCTGTGCTTGTGCCAGGCAGCGTGGCACGGAAATTGCTGGGCCCTGGGTGCTGTTTCTTGTGTGGGACATTATGGGGATTCAGATATCCAGCCTGCTTCACGGATTCATTTACTTGGATTAATGAATCTGTCTCTGCCTCTGTTTCCCCAAGAGTAATGGGAAGTTACTTGCGTCACAGGGATTTATGAGCTGCTTTCTATATTGGCCATTTTGCAGAGTGAGATTCAGCTCGGAGGCCTCTGCAGAAGGACGGAGCGGTTGAGTTTGTTCTGTTCTAATCCTGGCTGCAGAAAATTGGCAAGTTCCTGCTTAGATTCTCTTTAAACACAAAATATAAATACCCTTCGATTGCCTTCCCCCTCCCCTTCTCTTTCTTCCCTCCCAATCCCCCCTTTTTCCTTCCTTTATGTGTTTTGGTTTTCTTTCTTTTAACCATTGCCTGTCTTCATCTGCACGCTGCTCAGGTTGGGACCTGAAGCTCTTCTGCGCTGGCACAGGCCTGCAGGAGAAGGCTCCGGGCTTGCTTTGTTTCCACAGGTTGCAAGGGTGGAATCAGATGGATGTTAGTGGTAAGGTCTTTGTGGGAAGAGGGTGGAAAGAGGTGTTGAGTGACACTGGGAAAGGATGGTCTAGGAGGGGGGAAGAGAGGGTGTAGCTAGAGCTAAATACGATGCTTGCTTTTTGCCAGACCCGTTGCAGCAGAAGCATGGATGCATTCCCAGTTGACAGCTCCCTTGCCTCTTTTCTCCCCTCCCTCTTCTTTCTCCCCCTCAGGGGCTACTGTTTGAGGATGAGTTGGTTCCAAATAGACAATACTTTCCTAGCAGATAAAGGGACACCTAAGCAGCTGCGCAGTATCTGTCAGGAACAGACACGCTGCACGGGGAGGGAAATTACAAGCTGGGACCAGCATCATTTGTCATATTTAAAATAAAGCAAGCCCCCCCTCCACTTGAGCAGCATCCACAGGGCAGGGAACAGCACACTGCTAAACGGCCGCTTGCTTTCCAGGCATTTAATGCATTTTCAGATGCTCCCATTAAACATTCCACCTCTGTGTCCTCTCCTTAAAGGATGCGTTTCAGACAGATGGAAAGAGGCCTCTGTCCTGACACAGATGCAGGACCATAAATTTGCAGTGGAGGAGATGGGAGATAATTATTTAGGAGGCTTTTGTGGCTTATTCCAGCATCTGCTATTCTACCAGGGTGCCCTCTGAGGAGGGGAAGGGACAGGAAGCAGTTAGAGAAATGCTGAGCTTGTTTTTCACTTGGGAAAGGTTTTTAATCTTGAAAGAAGGATTTGGAATTGAAGCAGGAGGAGACATTGATTGAGAAATACAGAAGCGTCTCGCGGTGTTCACCATTCTCCCTTTGTTTGCTCAGATCCATGTTTCACGTTGTAGGGCATCTTATCTACTGCTCTCTTAATTGCATTGGTTATGTTGGGTGCCGATGGGCAGCTGCTCACAACAAATCCATCTTGCTGAGGTACTGCGATAGCCTCTGCATCCAGGGCTGAGCACACAGGTTCCTGCCTGGGTGTGCCTGTGGTTGGGCATCCTGAACATCCATCCACAGCCCCTCCGTTCCCACCCGCGTGTCCTGCAGGAGCACGCAGCACTCTCCTGCCTGCACTGCGCATTCCCTGCCCAGAGCTGAGCAGCAGGCAGCGCTCCCTGCTCCTACATGACTTTGGAAACCTTTAAGAGGTGTGGCTGAGTCATTTGACTGCCTCAGATCAGTCATTACCATTCCAAATGCCTGTTATTTCTCCGTCTGGTTGCCTGAACCTGGTAGAGGATTGTCTGAGTGGGGCTTGGCGCAGGCCAACCAACCGGGCTTCTCTTCTTTGTGGTCTCATCGGATCTTGCAGCTCCTGGGACCAGATATTTGGAGATACTTGGAGATTGGCAAGAGTCAGGCACGTAATTAATTCTTTCACATCTGGTACTCAGGTACCAGAAATGCTCAGTCAGCACTGAGCTGGTGCAGGAGAGTTGCAGTGCTTGTAGAGGGCTTACAAGAAACTTAGAGAGGGGCTTTGGGCAAGGGCCTGTAGGGACAGGCCAAGGGGAATGGCTTTAACCTGCCAGAGGGGAGACTGAGAGGTGCTCTTAGGCAGAAGCTCTTCCCTATGAGGGTGCTGAGGCGCTGGCACAGGGTGCCCAGAGAAGCTGTGGCTGTCCCATCCCTGCAGTGCTCAAGGCCAGGTTGGACACAGGGGCTTGGAGCACCCTGCTCCAGTGGAAGGTGTCCCTGCCCGTGGCAGGGGTTGGAGCTGGATGAGCTTTGAGGTCCCTTCAACCCAAACCATTCCATGGTTCTATGCAGTGGGCTGATTCTGCTGACAGGTGTTGCCGTTTCTGGATTGTACCTGGGCAGTGGTTGTCTTTTCCCAGTGGAATTTTACTGTTTTAAAATTCACCTTTAGGCTTTTCCCGGAGTCTTCCGGACGTGTTCTGCAAAACCAGGTAGGAGCTGTATCCCACGTGTATCCACAAACAGCCGTGAGAATTCCCAGTCCTCCCTTGGCTCTATCGTTGCTGACTTTCGCTTCTTCAGCCAGAAACGAAAGGAGAGTGGCATCTACACCCATACGAGATGAATACGGCTATCACACAAATAGAATTACTGCCTGCCGAGTAGCAACAGCTTAATGAAAATGGGAACTGTTAAACAAATAAAGGCAGTCAAGCTCATAATGCTTCTGCGTGGAATTTCACTGTATTGCTGAGCAGAAATAGAATTAGGTGCCGAAAAAGGATGTCTGGAGAAGTCTCTGCCTCTGTGCTTGGTGTATGAGGCTGGATGAGACAGGAGTGAGCCGTACCTTACATGCAGAAATGCCACCCCGACCTGGAGAAGAAATCTCTTTATCCAGTGCAGGAGCCTGCTAAAGTAAGGCAGAAAGGGACAGGAGGAAGCAGTTGACTTCCTCCGAAGCCCAAATGCAAATTGCACAGAGGGATGGATCCCTCGGGAGCTGTGCCATTTTTTTGCATTTCTTTAGCATCTTCTGCTAGTGAATAATCATCCTTCCTCTGTGTGGATGGTAAAGGAGCATTGCCTTGTGCACAGAAGGGGAAACGGAGATGGGATTTATCTACAGCTGCTGGGAGGAGACTGGCAGCAGAGCCTGGGACCTGCCTTCCTCAGCCATGGGAGAGCTGCAGGGTTCGGTATCTCCAGGGGCAGGTTAAGCCCCAGGATGAAACTTCCACAACCTCTCTCGAGGTTCCATCTCAAAGGCACAGTAGCTGAGGGGCCATGAGCTCTTTGCATTTTACCCAAGGTCTGGACTTTCCTGTGCTTCCATATCCATGGAAATTCCTGGAGTTCTTGTTAGAACTGGTTCAGGTTGATGATGATGAAAAAGATGAACATGAACCGGCTGCAGTGTACGCTCGCAGCCCAGAAAGCCAACCGCATCCTGGGCTGCATCAACAGGAGCGTGACCAGCAGGTCGAGGGAGGTGATCCTGCCCCTCTGCTCTGCTCTGTGAGACCTCACTTGGAGCACTGTGTGCAGTTCTGGGGTCCTCAACATCAAAAGGACATGGAACTGTTGGAACAAAGCCAGAGGAGGCCACGAGGATGATCAGGGGACTGCAGCACCTCCCATATGAAGATAGGCTGAGAAAGTTGGGGCTGTTGAGCCTGGAGAAGAGAAGGCTGCGTGGAGACCTCAGAGCAGCCTTCCAGTATCTGAAGGGGGCCTGTAGTGATGCTGGGGAGGGACTCTTCATGAGGGACTGCAGTGATAGGACAAGGGGTAATGGGTTCAAACTTAAAGAGGGGAAGTTTAGATTGGATATGAGGAAGAAATTCTTCCCTGTAAGGGTGGTGAGGCACTGGAATGGATTGCCCAGGGAAGCTGTGAATGCTCCATCGCTGGCAGTGTTCAAGGCTGGATTGGACATAGCCTCGGGTGGCATGGTTTAGTGGGAGGTGTCCCTGCCTGTGGCAGGGGGTTTGAAACTGGATGATCTTAAGGTCCTTTCCAACCCTGACTATTCTAGGATTCTGTGATTCTGTCTTTTCCAGGATGAGCTCTGGAAAGGCAGAGTGCCGTCTGTAAAGCTTGGGGTCAGCCTGTGGAGAAGCCCTGCAGCCGAGGAGCTGCTCTATCTGCCTCCAGGCAAAGTGACGTCCTCTCTTCCTGGCTTCTCCCATTCATCCATGTTTGGCTGTGAACAGTCAAGGGATGGGATGAGGCGATCCCTCAGAGTTCACAGGTTGCTCTTTATCTCCTGGCTCTCTCTTCCTGCACCCTGATGGCACCTCTCCACAAGCAAGCGTGACTCAGCTCAGGCTCAGGCTTGGGCTTGCTTGGAGTCACTGGTGTATTGAAGGTGTTTTGTGTCTGGGTCATGCGGAGCTTTAATGCGCTGTGGGATTAGAAACCTTGGAGCAGTTCAGATGCTAAGTGTCTCTATTTTTCTGGGTGACCTTGTGAAATTTCCTTGCACCAGATCTGTATCGTGCCATCCTTCTGCCTTTATCTAATTTGTTTGCTTGTGTGTGTTACTGACATCCAGTGAAGTGTAATTGGTTTGAGAAGTGGCACTTACACCAAGGATCCTGCTAGTAATCCCTGCATTGAATCTCTGTATACGCAGTGTTCCCGGAATAATTAAAGTCACAAACTTCAGTCTTGAAGGATGCACAGGGGAAACCTATCCTGGAACAGGGTTTGGTGTATCTGACTTTGCTACTCCTAGTGCTTTTTAACAGTAGGATTTGCTATTTTTGTTCCGGGGCTGCAGTAGATTGAAGTGGGAGTTTGACGTCCTGAATTTACACATCCCAACAGCAGTGTTCATCAGGCAGTGTTCTTACTGTACCCTTTCTCTCTATTAATTTTCCTCAATAGTCTGCAGGATTATTTGCCAGCCTGATTCAAATTCCTGCGCTTTCCTGGCGTCTTGTTTTATAACATCTTGCATCATGTCCTTTCCATTTCTGTAATCCATTTAATCCGAAATACTGGAATGGCTTTGCAGGTATTTATTGTGTTCCTTTCCTCCTTGTGTTAGGAGGTAACAGGTCATTTATACAACTTAATCCAAAGGCTCTTGGCTTCTGGGGTTATTTTTTCCCCACTGATTATCCTGGTAGCAAGGGCAGGAACGAGGAGTTGCCTCTCTTTGTGCACTGTGATTCGTTACGCTGCGCTTGGAGCACGGCTTGGCAGTTCAGCAGTTAAACCCCTGCAGCCAGCATCCCCCAGCAATAACATTACTGTTGCCTGTCCTTAATTTTTGGAAGCGTTGGGCTTAGGGTTTGAAATAATGAAATGCTGTTGCATCAGTAAGTGGTTTTCCATTCCTTTTGGCTCTGGAAACGGATATTCACAGTTGGGTGAAGTTCATTTTAATCCTCACAAAACCAGAGCTGGATTTGTACAAGTTGTCGTTGTTCTGCGTTAGAAACACTCTGTGCCTTCTGGATCCCTTTATCCCTCCCAGGGGCTAATCCAAGAGCTTGGGAAATGCTCAGGGTGGCTGCAGTTGTGGGATGGAGGGGCATCCAATGTCATCTTCTTTTCCTCCTGCATCACCTTCTCTGGCTCGTTCCAGAAAGGCACGGTGCTGTCTGCAGCGTACGCTCTCTGATGTGTATAGATAGTGGGATGTAATTATCTTCCCCTGAGGTAGAGTCATTATGCTGGCTGTAAAGGGAGAGGGTCACAGTCCTAATGGGAAATGATTTTAAAGCAATCTTGACCAAGTCTAGTGGAGCCATTTCAGACCACTTAAAACTCAGCCAGTCCTTCACAGCACTTGTGATACATCCACTTTACGTGGTGAGAGGCACTGGGACTAATGCTTGTCGAGGGATACAGGAAATCTGTGCTGAGCTGCAGCATCAACTGCAGGCGAGGTGTGTGCTGCCGTGGGGAAAGCAGAGCAGGGTCTTGGTTGCTGTTCTTGAGACTGGTTTGGGAAAGGGAAGGTGCTTGCAATAAGGCTGTAGTCCTGAAACCTTGGGCTTCCTGCGCCACCAGAGCTGCCCCTCTGTCCCCGGGCTCGGTTCCTACAGGGGCAAGAGGAGCATTCCCATTTCCCAAGCAGGCTGGGCAGGGTGGCACAGTGCCCACATCAGAGCCAAGTCACTGGTGCGTGCGCTAGGGGTTTACCTGGGAAGTTCAGGTTTCAATGTGCGCTGTCTTACAAGGCACACTTGATCAGAGGTGTTTAACAGCAAACACTACTTTGTGTTGGAAGACACTGGAGGAAGACAGACTTCAGCACGCTGTGGCATGTGGTGGGGCTGTGGGCAGCACCAAGGTGAGGAGAAGGGCTTTGGCATAGCTGGTGGGAGGTGGCGGTGTGCAGTTGTAGGTCAAACTGAAGCACTGTGGGTCTGTTGGGACAAGTTCGGGACTGAAAGGCAGAAACCACTTCACATGAGTGATTTTCTGTGCTTCAGTCCAGTACAGAAGCCCAATGGCCAGGGCAGGTTAGCAAAAGCTCTGGGCTGGTACCCAGGAGAGCAAGAATAACCAGTGCTGAAAAGCTCCACATCTGATTTTCATCCTTTGAGCTCCTCTCTAATGTTATTGGGAAACAAAATAGTTTAAATAAAGGAGCAGACCCAATGAAGTTGTGCAGCGATGCGGAAGGGCTGAGGAAGGGTTATTTCCTTTCTTTCCATTACTTTTCTCTTCCTGCCTTGCCTCCCAAACGTGGGTGGAATCTGCATGTCAGGCACCAGCAACATCAGCCTGGCTCGGTGGCTTTCCTTAACAGCGAGAAGGAGATTAAATGCAATTAACATTGATTGAACAAAACCTGCCTTCAGTTTGTATGGCGGTTAATTAACAGCATCCTTTCAGCAGCGCCTCTTTGTAGAGCTGTGTTTGTACCTCCTGGCCCTGGTATTTTCTAGCACATGTCCAAAATCAAAAGCAGCGAGCGTGTTCCCTACTGTGATGTCTGGGGCTACCAGCTCAGCGGGGAGATGCAGCCCCCAGCCGGGAGGAGGGTTTTGTGCAGTTTAGTAACTGTGGAGCTGCTCAGTCAGGGGCAGAACATTTCCTGTTAAGCAAGGCTAATGACGAGAGCTCTCTGCGAGTCAGAGCCCCGATCAGAACAATTGTGCGGAGGAAATCAATGTTAGAATGCGTGAACAAACAGGTGAGTCTCAAAACAGCCAGAGATGAGTTGTGCTAGTAAATAACTTCATATGCGGGGGATGCGGGGCGATGGGGAGGTGTCGGGGCAGAGCGCAGTGAGCAGAGTGTGAGTCAGAATTGAGTGAGGAGGGGGAGAGGAAGGCAGAAGGGCGGCTTCTGTGCCTTGCTCCGTTGGTGGGTGTGTGGAGCGGGGCACTTCCACAGGAAAGCCCTTTCTGGGCATCCGGGCAATGCGTCTGGGGGGGTTTGACAGGCGTCTTTGGTGCTGCCAGGCCAGCTCTGGAGACACCATCTGGGGAAGCAGCCAAGAAGTCACTGGGTGAACACCAGTACAGAGAAGAGGGGAAACAAAACTCTCTTCATAGCCCTTTGAATTAATGTTTTTTGTTGCTGCCAGGCATACTCCTGCCCCTCCTTATTCCAAACCCAAGGACAGCAACTGTTGGGCTCCTGAAGGATGAGAGAGACAGAGAGGCTTTTCTGTGCAATAACTGTATGGCACAGAAGTGCTGTGATCTATTAGTCAGCACAGCTGCTCCACAAAATACCCAATACCCTGAATGTAACAGAACAAATTGCACATAACCAAAAAATACCTACGGCATACATCAACCCAGAGTGACTCAAACGTCCCTTGCAGTGCTTTGGGGTGCTAATAGCCCTGCAACAAATGCCTTCTCCAGGGGGAAAGGCCTTGAACACCCATCTCAGGACAGGTCAGGGTTTTGGTTTTCATTACTGCCTCTTTGCAGAGTCACTGAGATGCAGGAGTTGTGCAGTTACGTTACTGGGGTGCCAGCAGGTATCCCGGGGCTGGGAGCTGCCTGCCCATGGCAATCTCCACAGGAACTGGGGAGATGAATTCCTACTTTGTCACTGACACTCCGGATGCACCGAGTCATTTGTCATGGGGATCTGCTTCCTGATTCCATCCCAGCTACACGGTGCCCGTGTGTGTGAGTGCCGGGGTGCAACTGCTTCAAGGAATATTGGGGCAGAATAAGGTGCTCGCTGGAGGAGGTTTGCTGCATTTATCCCATGGGACTAAAGGCTGCTTAAATCAATGTGTCTTAGCTCAGCAGAGGCTTGGCAAGCAGGGAGGGAGGAAGTTCTTCAGGGTCCAGGGACATTCCTGCAGTGGCTGCGGGAGGCAGTAGGATGCTGCCCGGGGCAAGGAGGGCACCGTCCCTTCTCATTGCAGCGTGTGGTGCACTCTCCATGGCTGCTTGTTTCCAGGGGGTTGCTCTAAGACTGCAGCAGAGACCAGCCAATGCCAACTGTGGAGCTGTTTTGTGATGGGGCACCAAACTTCAGGCTCAATTCCATTCATTGGGAACATCCTGTCCTGTGAGAGCAGCATGTGACTACAGGCTGCCTGGGCTGGTTGCATATGCAGCTTGTCTGGTGCATAGGCAATGATAAGGGCTTGCAGGAGAGGTGAGGCTTCTCCTTCCCCTTTCTGACTCCTTCTGCTCAAGGTAAGTGTTGGAGCAACCTGGTAGTATCTTGCAGGGAGGATTCCAGGTCAGAAGGAAATGGAGGGGTGGCAAATCTGTATCAGCATGGGTGCGGTGCTAAGTGGAATTAAAAGGCTGATGTAGATGGTTAGCTTAGCAAAGAGTGGGTTTAGGCTTGGAGATACGGTGTCCTTCCACGCTATTACACAGCATGTGAGGCATGAAATTGATGCAACTGTGCTTTTAAGTAGTTAGCCACAGGTTTATAAACTGATGGCCTAGGAAGAGTGGAAACAATTACATGTGTACTCGAACCAGTGTAGACTTCTACAATGGGCTAGCAGACCACGAGGCCTGCAGAGCTTCATGGGGCAGTGTGCAATGGCCACGTGAAGCTCTGCAGTAGCTGGGAGAGGAGAGCTTTGACCTCCAGCCCCATTAGGTGTTATTTGTGCCTGCAGCACAGCTGCATGTCCTGCAGGAGATGCAGAGAGCACGGGTTCATGGCCAGCCAGAGACTGGACTCTGCTCTGCTCCCTTTGTAAACTGAACCTTGGCAATATTAGAATCGTAGAGTGGTTGTTATATGGTTACAGGGCTCAGGACAGTAGTGAACTTGCAGTGACATGGCAAATGCTGGGAGATCTGGATTGGCATCTGAGCAGGAAAGTCTGAAACAGCTGGGAAGCATCCCTCGGTCGTGTACTGGGAGTGCCTCAGCTCCCCCAGATGCCAAACCTTCCTCAGCACTCCATGCCCCTGATGAGGGAGGGGGTGTTGAGTTATTCCATCCAGCACAGGCTGCTCTTAGATATGTAATTGTACCAGGCCACTCCTGCGAGCAGTGTGGGGTGATGGACAGCGTCATTACCTGCATCCTTTGTTCCCAGCAGCATCCCTTGGTGAGAGGTGGGCAGCGGGACGCTGGTGTCTGGCTTCCTGGCAGTGCAGGGTCCAGTGCTCAGGTTAGTCAAGCAGGGAGAGATGGAACCCGATGGATTGGCACAAGGAATGTTTGTGAGCCTCCAGCTCAATGCATCCCCGGTATGTGGGTAGCTGGGGCTGGAAATAATTGGTTGAGGTCAAGTGCTGCCTGTTTGCATTTTCTCCTGGAAGGAGTCAAAATCTGCAGTTCTAATTTCGAACAGGGAATTGTGTAACTGAGATCCTTTAGAATTGCTTTGAAGCAAAAGGTTTTACTCTCTCCCATAAGGGTTAACCACAGAGTGGCCCCATCAATGGCTTTTTCTGCTGTAGCATTCCTGGACACTTCAGTGAAGTGTTTCAGTGCGAATACAGCAAATGACTTTATTGCAGAATTGATTGCGAGTTGATGCTGCCTCACTCATTACGATTTGTGTGAGTGCTGGTGGAGGGTTTCAGATACATTGCGGTGTGAAACTTTAAAGTCACTAATGACGAGAAGAATTACCTGGGAAATTAGCATCAGTCGGGTGATATTGATGCTTCATTTGTCACGTTTCGGGATAAGCTTTGTCTAAATAATTTGGCAAACAGTTTTCTCTTGATTCACAAGTGCTGGGAAGCTTTTCCAGTTCGTTGTTGTTAGAGATGGGGCTGTCTTTGGAGATGCATGGTCAGGGTAGGCTGGATATGCTGTCCTTGCAGGTGCCAGGCAGTATCAGCCTGCGGTGCAGAAGCAGTCCGAATGACACCCTCACCTTCTGACAGACACTGCCAAGTGTGCCAGCATCGTTACTGTGTGATTGTGTCCTTCCTCATTCACTCTCATGAAGCACAGCTCCTCTCCTAAGAAACACTAGTGTCTAGAGAGTAAAACTGAGCTCAAATCCAGCCCTGGTATCAATGGGTGCTGAGACCCCATGCAGATAACTGTTCAGTTGTCTTTCCATAGGGGGCTTTAGCAGGGTCCTCTCAGCATGGGTAAGTGCTCTGCAAAATGGAACTGCACCTCTCAGAGCATGTGGATGGGCTCAGCCCATGCGATACTGCTCTTAGTGTAGCATTGACCTAAAGATGCCGTTGCTGGTGCGTAAGAGCTGATTGCTTAGGTGTGGAAGCAGGGCCCGATGCTGATATCCCAGATCCTCGGAGGGAGAGGTGTTATATTTGGTGTCGGGTGTGTTGTCATCCACTGCTGGTGGCATTCTTGGTTTGATTTCTTTGAGTTTATAGGATTGAGGAGATGAAACCAGCAGGAGACCATAGTGGTCTCTGCAATCACCATCGTAAAAAGGTCAAAACCCTCCTGGTTTCTCTACCCCTTGGAATTCCACAGCTCATACACAGATACCAGCAGTGTCTGGGGATGCATCGCTTAGAAAACAGGAGGTTGCTGTGGGGACAAAGCAGGCATGATTTTGCTTTGAATTTAGAAGGGTTTGGGTCTTGGCAGGATAAAGGCTGTCAAACATGTCAGGGCAGGCTCCAAGTCCCTCTCTTTCATCCTTTGTGCTCACTCTCACATTGATCCCGTTCCAGGATGAGCGAGTGGTGTGTGCATGTTTGGTGGCAGGCAAACCAAGTGCTCCCATGTCCTGCTGTGGCTGGGACTTCGCATGGAGCCACAGTTACTCCTGTAACCCAGCTCCTTCGAGGCTCCCCTGCAACCACAGCCATCCTCTGCCGCTGCAGGCCATGGGATTTACAGACCCCAATCATTTACAGCTGACCACACATTCCTGTTCACAGAACGGGTCTTGCCTATGATACCAGGACCTGCTGCCTTGCTTCTGCTCTGTCTCCTCAGCGTCTTGTGTTTTACGAGAGGTGAAACCTCATTACTTTCTGTGGGAGTTTCACCCTGCCAGCACTATCCCTTCAGTCCTGAAGGAATCCATTCCACGTCAGCAGCTGTGTCACTAACCCCCTGCCTTCTCCTTTGTCTCCTTTTTCACCCAGGAGCTGTTAGTTAATTCTGGATAGACATCAGCCACCAAAGAGCAGAGGACAGGGACCACAGAGACCCTTGGAAGCCCCAGCATCCCTCTGGATAGACACTAACCAAAGCCGGTGCCTTCTGCCCTTCGCTGTCCAAGACAACGACATGATTCTCCTTTTAATTGTCTGCATGTTTCAGTCTCAGGGGATGTTCCTGGAGTTGGGAGGAGGCTCCCAGGGGAGGAGGATGCTATCGTTTCCTTCTTTTTGCATTACACTATGAAGACTCACATTGGCCTCAGGTGCTTCCAGCACAGCCTGTAGTTTGGAGCCTTGCCCAACACTGGTTCTCCCTGTGCTAGCTTTGGTTTCACTGATCCACATTGGAGTTGCAAGAGCTGTTATGTTTGTCCGTTTGCTGTGGTGAAGGGGGTCTGCATTATTTGGAAGTGCCCCTGAGCAGTTGTTAGGATTCACTGTTCCCAGTGTGCTCCCATCGATTGCACCAGCAGGCACGTTTCTGCCCTTCCAAGGTTCCCTCCTGAACAATAAAGAGTTTAATGGTCACTGTGTGCTGGGAGATGCTTCCAGTCCCATCAGTTTGTCAGTTGCTGTTTTCTGCCTGCTGCCCATGCCAACAAAACCTCCCAGCCAGGGTGAGGAATAGGAATATTTCAAGTCACAGTTTATAAATCACAGAGCTTGTTCGTTTCGGTTGTGGGCTGAATGACTTTGGCTTGTTTGAGAGTACTTGGAAGAGTGCAAAGTCTTGGCTGGAGGGAACGGGGGTGGTGAATCACTCTGAAGAAACCTCTGCCTGCTGCATGCAGAGCCCAAGTTATCTCTGTGCTCAATTCCTGCTTTGTCTGATTAAACCCCTGTCTCTTTCAGCCCTGTGCTCTGTTTTGAGCCTTCTCCTTGCAGAGCCGAGGGACGGTGGAAGCAGCGTTCATCTGGCACTTCATCATGGAATCCCAGCCTGGTTTGGGTTGAAGGGACCTTAAAGCTCATCCAGCTCCAACCCCTGCCACGGGCAGGGACCCCTTCCACTGGAGCAGGGTGCTCCAAGCCCCTGTGTCCAACCTGGCCTTGAACACTGCCAGGGATGGGGCAGCCACAGCTTCTCTGGGCACCCTGTGCCAGCGCCTCAGCACCCTCCCAGGGAAGAGCTTCTGCCTAAGAGCTCATCTCAGTCTCCCCTCTGGCAGGTTAAAGCCATTCCCCTTGGCCTGTCCCTACTTTCCTTGTCCAAAGCCCCTCTCCACATTTCCTCATCCTCCCAGAGGAAGGTGCAGGAGATGTGTCAGCAAACCCGGGGAGCTCGAGCTCTAGAACTGGATTCTGTCCCGGCTGAAGCATCTCCTCTGGCAGCGTTTGCTGCTTTTGTGTCCTCTCTGAGCGGCTCTGACAGTTTCTGAGGAATGGGAACCTGGATTTTTGGAGGTCGTGGCACAGCTTAACGTGGCGTTGATGAAAATGGATGGGGGGCTGAGAATTGTTTCTGTGTTTTATTCTGCTTCACCTCTTTTTTTCTTTAGGCAGCAGCTTGGTACTTTACATCTTCATTAAAGCAGCCAAAGCACCTTTCCTTGTGGCGAGCTGATGCCCCAACCCTCTTTTCTCGGCAGCGATGTTTGCTTACCCACGGCTCATCATTGTAGTTTCAGATCTTATCAAGATCCCAGCTCTTTATCACTGTTCAGGTCAAACTTGCTGCTCCAAAGGCAAGTTTTCCAAACAAGCTGTTTGGAGTAGCACTTGGAGGGCTTTTGCTGCTGTGCTGGCGTTGGGACGTGCTTGGGACAGCCAGGTTCTGCATGCGGCAATGTGGAGCACCAAGGTCTGTCCCAGACAAGGTTTTAAATCACTGTTGGTCTGAAAAGTACCTGTTTTGTCTCTTCCTCATTCCGCTCTTGCCCCTCTCCCATGTTCTCTTGGCGTGAGCAATTTGCATGTCATTATCTCAGCTGCCTTAAACTGGGGGGGCTGTGATAGCAGGTTGATTATTTGGCGGCACTGGACAATTTTCTCTGTTAGGCAACTGTAATACATTTCCATGTTCTTTTATAATGAGCTTTATTTACCAAATTGGCAATTCCTCTGTTGAGAAATAACTGATTACAGCATTCAGGGAGTTGCTGTCATCTCAAGATACGCAGGTGTCTGTGGAACATAAACAGATGTGATCACTCAGACAGTGAACTCCATTGACAGAGGAGAGGGGGAGGGAAAGTCAGCCCTAAAATCATCAATGTAACATCTCCGGCTAATGCTGCCCAGGTGCTCTGTGGCTGTCCTGCAGCTCAACAAGGACAAAGTGGCTCTCTGAGGCCATCCAGTACCTCCAGATGAGGGGCTGAGTGGTTCTTAGCTGAAAATGCACCTCTTGCATGTCAGCACGCTTCAGTCTGGCTTGTCTAGCTCAGCCTCTGAGGATGAGTTCCTCCTGTGCCTCAAAGTGGGACACTCCTTCATCCTGCCATGTTGGGTTTGATGTTGGCTTACTCTGTGATGAAAGTCTTGGTGGTCAGGTCCATGGGGATCATGGTCTCAGCTGCCTTCCAGGCAGTGCTTTTCCTTTGGTGTTTCCCTATGCCCAGGAGCACTCTTGCTGCTGTTGCCCTCATCATCAGCTCAGGTAGTGGAGCCGAGGGGAGGATGCGATGAGCAGAGATGTCAGTGGGAAACTGCTGAAGATGAAGTTCAATTTGCAGGGTCTCAGCTGCTGCCTGAATAAATAACGTACAGGTAACACAGCTCCTCGAGTCAGTGTTCTCCATTTGCTGCTCCTGCACTACCGGGGCCCTTGCAAAGCAGACAGCAGCCCTGCATCCCCTCGGGCACTCCCACTCCTTATGCTTCTCCTTGACTCTCTGTTGGATATTTGGAGCGTGAATTGGTTTTTCATGCAAGATTGTGACAGCAGGTGTCAGTTACGCTCTGAAGTGGCAGAGATTGTTAGTCCTGGAGCCTGGTGTCCAGTGCTGAATAGATGTCCTCATCACACAGCTACTGGCACAGTTGGCATTAATGGGCAACAGGGACAGCGGGATAAACAAGGTCTGCATCTATTGTAGGAGCTAAATTGGAGGCAGTTTGAGGTAAGGCAGGAGCAACCACGCTGCTCCCTGGGCTACATGTGCTGGATAAAAAGGAGCATTTTTGTGTCTGGCAATACCCATGACCTGCCTCACCTACTCAAACCAACCCTACCTAATGGGTGCTCCATCCAGATGAACATTGCATGTCCATTTTGCCTGCCCATTTATTGCAGCTCTGTGTGCAAATAGGTGATGGTGTCTACAGATGCGTCTGCAACATGCACAACTGTAGTTACTTCATGTGAAAGCACAGGCTTGCAGAGGACCTGCTTTATGATAGGAATTGTTCTAAACCTGCCCAGATGAGGGAAGGAGCAGCCTTGTTTTATTCATGCATCATTTCTTAGTGCTGTAGGAAGGGAGAAGAACAAAACCAACAAAGCCAGAGGAGATACAGCAAATAACAGAACCGATAGACGTTTTCCAGCAGGCTTCAACAGCTTTTGGAATGAAACATTCGACAAGCACTTTGAGATTCCAGTGTGCGAGAGCATCCCCGGCTCTGTAAGCACCAAATTTGTGATCTTGCATAAAAACACAACCCATTGCCTCCTGTTGTTAATATTTCACACTTGACTTTGCAAGACGCTTTATCTAATATCTTCTCTGCATTCAGGCTCCTACCTACTCTGCTTTGGCCATAACGGGAGAGGCTGGAGGAGGAAGGCAATTGCCGAGCGCTCTGTAATCTATGTAGGAGGGTTTTGTGTAGCTGTAGGGGGAGAAGAGTAAGTCTCATTTCCTATTTTATAGTCTGCTGAATCCTGTGGGCTCCCGCTGGGTGCGCCTTTTCCCAAGCAGAATTTTTCAATTTGTCCTTCAAGTTGTTATTTTTCATTTCCAAACTGGTTAAAAGTCTTTGTCTGGAGCCTGTTGCTCAGTTGTTTATGTCTGAGTCCCTAAAACACTCCATTGCCGGCCTTGGATGCGTCACGGACCACGTTTGCCTGGTGGCTTGGTCTTTGGGGGTTAGAATCATTGAATCACGTAGGTTGGAAACGACCTTCAGGATCATCAGTCCAAGCACTAGATGCAGTGTAGGTGCTGCATAGCATAGGACTCTCCTTCACCTCTTGCTCCGGTGTGTAATTACACTGCAGAGCACTGATTGTGCAGCCCGGGGCAAACCCAGAGGGAGCGAATGGAGCAGCCGCTGGCTTGCGGAGGGCTCCGTGTCTTGTATTTAATGACACATGTGCTCTTCTCAGACTTGTTACAGAGCTCAGCGCATGGCAGAGGACTTTCCTTTGTCCTCTGCCCAGCGAGAGCAGCAAACCTCAGTTTCCAGGCTGAAGATGAAACCACTTCTCCCTCTCGGTATGTACCAAACCGCTCCCGGATCTGCTTTCCCCGTGTGAATGGCCTAATTTAGATGTTTTTCCTGCTCACACTCAGTGGAGTGGCTTGTGCTTGACCCAGCCATTTCGTTTGTGCTGTGTTAATAGTACTTGTGTCTGGTTCCCGCTGCCCTGTGCTCTTTGCTGTGGGAGCTGTTGTGTGGGAGACGTGCTGTCCCGGGAGCGTGGGAGAAGGCGCGGAAGGACCTGGAGTCTCGTGTTGAATCCTGCTTTGCATTCTCCTTTATAGAATCCCAGCCTGGTTTGTGTTGGAAGGGACCTAAAGGTTCATCCGGCTCCAACCCATGCCACGGGCAGGGACACCTTCCACTGGAGCAGGGTGCTCCAAGCCCCTGTGTCCAACCTGGCCTTGAACACTGCCAGGGATGGGGCAGCCACAGCTTCACTGGGCACCCTGTGCCAGCGCCTCAGCACCCTCATTAAGACCCATTCTGTGATGTTTCTGTGATCCCCAACACTGCACAAGACCTGATTTATGTTTGGAACAAGCCTAACCCAGAGAATTCTATTGCCCTCTGCTTATGCTCTGTTGGGACAACCCTGTTGATGATCCACTTAGTCCAATAATTGCAACCCAAGGCAGTTACCATTACTGCACTGGAAAGTAAGGAGCAGTGGGAGAAGTCCCAACACAAAGGCTTGCAAAAGAGAAGTAAATAAGGGTTAAAGGGGCTGTGAAGGCTGTTTGATTGCAGCAGCCCATAAAGAGCCATTTCTCTGCCTTTTGTAAGCTTTTAATTTTGGCTGATGTGATTTGAGCTAAATCCTGGCCTGGCATTTCCCCTCCTCCTCGTTACAAGCCATGAAGCTTTGCTGCAGTCACCAGCCACGGGCTCCTTCAGCAGTTGAAAGGCCACTGAAGGAGAAGCAAGGGATGAATTTTTAAAAGCCAGCTCCATCACATGGAATAATTCCAGCCTCCCCCTTGGTTCCGCCGCTCGGAGCGGGATGCGCGGCACTGGCAGAGTTCCTGTTTACTTGTTTTATGATGGTTGTAATGAGGAGCCCATTAAATTAATAGCCGTGCTTTAGTTTTAATGTTATGTTTAGCTAATCCTGACTTACAGTGGCACTCCCCACTCGCAGAGGATAAAACCAAACTCACTGTGGCGATGGGCTCTGTCATGCAGAGAATGGCTACAGGGGGATGGTGGATACGGAGGGATGTTCAGGAGGGAGAAAGTAACACCCTTCCCATTGCTTCTGAGGGAGCATCCCTGAGCTGGTGCCTGTTAGAGAAATCAGTTCAAGGACTAAATAAGACAAAACTGATCTAAAGGTCTAAGGAAACAAACAGTTGTCAGATAGACCTGATCCGAACCCCACGAGCAGCTCAGCACGTGGTACTGAAACAGAGAACCTCCCATCCTCCCGTAGGAGAAAGCAGCACCTCGGAGGCTCGGTGGTCAGCGACTGGAAGCTGGTGATGGTCTCCTTGCCTTTACAGGTGTAAGTTACCTATTCACACCCTCCAGATGATGTGCCCAGGTCAATGAGTCAGAATCATAGGATCTATATCTAACCCCACTCTCCCCTCTGGCAAGTTAAAGCCATTCCCCTTGCCCTGTCCCTACAGGCCCTTGTCCAAAGCCCCTCTCCAGCTTTCTCGTGGGCTTCTTTAGGCACTGGGAGCTGCTGCAAGGTCTCTACATTCTGATTACCTCATATAGAGCCTTATGGTACCCTGAAGTATATACATTCCCAGGCTGGAGGGTGGTTTAGAAAATGGAATATCCACATAATACGTTTAATACACTTCATGGCTTCTCTCCCCACCATCCTAATGAAACCCAGCCACGGGAGCCCGGTGCCAGCTGCCGGTTCCACCCATCCGCTGGTTTTCCTGACCTTCCCGGTGCCAGGAAAATTGAGCTGCGCTGCCTGAAGGGAAGGGGCACGGTTTAGGCTGTGGCCAAACAGATACAGCAGAGAAATGGTGCTTCAGAGTCTGAGCTGGTTGTCTTCTTGGAAGCACCCTCAAACAGCAGGCTCTGGTTCATCAAGCAGTGTCCTCCTCGGAGTCCTGCAGTGCTTGTGCCTGGTGCAGAGCTCAAGTAGTTCTATTCCAAGGCTATTTTCAGCCAATGAATGGGGTTAGATCTGGTTATAGGAATGGGGTGTCCAGTGCGGGGTTGGAGCTGGATGAGCTTTAAGGTCCTTTCCAATGCAAACCACTCTGATTCTGTGCTGGGCAGATGTTTCAGAGTGTGGCTCTTCTGCTGGGTAAAATCCTCCATTCAATAGTGCCAAGAATGGCACAGAGAAATGAGACCCATGTGCCCATCATAACTTGAAGGTGATCTGTCTCTTCCTTCTGCCCATGAACTTGCTCACCTCATGGGGTTACCTGGGAGGTCCAAGCTTGGGTTGCTCTCTGGGAGAACACCCCCATCAATGGGGAGGTTCTAATGGGCTGTACTCAAGGGGCTTGTGCTCCACATCGCTTCCATCACCCCTGGGTCTGGAGGCTGATGCTCTGACACTGCCGCAGACCCTGCAGCGCTGAGCAAGGAGATGACAACATAATCACTGGGGCTCTCAGGAGAGCACGGTTCTGCCATCCTCAGCTTGAAGGCAAAGGAGGTTTTAATGAGGAGAGCAAGGTGAGAAGGTCTCAAACTCAGGGGCCTTTAACACCCGCTGAGAATGTGGACGGGGGAGTAGAAGTGTGCCTCAGCCCTGGTACTGTCAGTGCTCATAGGCTCCTTGGGAGAGCTCCTGCCCTTCCTGCTTCCTCTGCTCCATCTGTTTCCCTCCAGGCCTGGGGTTTAGGTGATGTATAAACCAATCTGTGATGTTTTCTCCTGTTGCTCTGCATCCCCACACACCCTCCCAAAACCCTTCCCAGGTTTTCAAGTCATATCAAAGCTCTACCTGAAGAGAAGCACCATTCCCTTCCTGGTGCCTGTGTGTCCATACAGGCTGTGCCTGGTCCAGGGTTATCTCCTCCATTCTGAGCTTGGGGGCTGAGTATGGATGTAGAGGCAAGTGCTCATGGAAAAGGAATGATTGAAAGTGGACCTTCGGGGGAGAAATGGTTGGTTAAGTTGGTCCTGGTTTCCTGGGTCCTTCAAGTCCTGAAAATTCGGGATTCTGGGTAATAGCAGCTGAGTCTGTGCACTAAATCCATGGACTTTTCCATACTCATGGTCCCGTGTGCTGTCTGTCAGCAGTGTAATGTTGTCCTTAATCTAAACTTCTTAATGGCAAAGTTATCCATGATTCTGTAGCCTTTGGCTGTTAACGGAGATATTCCTTGTGCCAGGAATGAGACATGGACTTTGGGAGAAGGGCACAGGCGACGTGGATGTCTGTGCTGACTGATCCTGCTCTCTCTGCCTTGTTTATTCCCCCCCGACAAGTAATTGAGTGGTTGCACTTTATTAGTGCCAATAACTTCCCAGTTTGAGCTATTAGATACAGTTTGGTATTTCTATTTCTTTCTTTGCAGCACCCAGACTTAGTGCTGTTGGGATTAATCCTCGTGCTCACCTGATGCTGAGCTCTTACTGTGACAATGGAGTACACAATCTGACACTCATCCTGCACCTTGTGTAGCTAATTTGTGTAACCCAATTTATAAATTACATCAGCTGGGGACGTAATTTGCCACATACCTTGTGCACTTCACTGCAACACTCCCAGCCTGCAGCTCCAACGCTCCTTATACCCACTGTCATTTACACTGAAGACTCTTGAATGATTCTGCAATCTATTCCTGGACAGATGAGGAGCTGTGCTGGGGAAATGAACACTTGCTGGTGCTGGGGTTAAGTTACTGATCACCCCATCCTGCTCCCCATGGTATCCTGTGTGTGTCCTGGGCGATGCTGTGCCTGGGCGATGCTGTGTCCTCGGTGATGCTGTGTCTGGGTGATGCTGTGCCCGGGGTGATGCTGTGCCCGGGTGATGCTGTGCCCGGGTGATGCTGTGCCCTGGGTGATGCTGTGCCCGGGTGATGCTGTGTCCGGGTGATGCTGTGCCCGGGTGATGCTGTGCCCAGGTGATGCTGTGTCCTGGGTGATGCTGTGTCCTGGGTGATGCTGTGTCTGGGTGATGCTGTGCCCGGGTGATGCTGTGCCCGGGTGATGCTGTGCCCTGGGTGATGCTGTGCCCTGGGTGATGCTGTGTCCTGGGTGATGCTGTGCCCGGGTGATGCTGTGTCTGGGTGATGCTGTGTCCTGGGCGATGCTGTGTCCTGGGCGATGCTGTGTCCTGGGCGATGCTGTGTCCTGGGCGATGCTGTGTCCTGGGCGATGCTGTGTCCTGGGTGATGCTGTGCTGGCAGGGCCAGACCCAAGCAGAGATCACAGAATCATAGACTCATAGAATGGTTTGGGTTGGAAGGGTCCTTAAGATCATCCAGTTCCAATCCCCTGCCATGGGCAGGGACACCTCACACTAGACCGCGTCACCCAAGACTCCATCCAGCCTGGCCTTGAACACAGCCAGGGATGGAACATGGATTCAGGTCCTCAGCTTGTGCCTTTCAGGAGCTTCATGCCTGGGAATGATGATTTCTGTCATCCAGCCAATCCCACCTGGAAAGCTGCTCTGCTGTGCATCCTCATCCAGGAGCATGGGCCCTGGCTTCTCCATCATCCACCCAAGCACAGAAGTGATGGACGGTGGAATGCTCATGGGATTGCTCATGTAAGCACTGTCATTACCTTTCCTTGCCTTATCCTGTGGCTTTTCACCTGCTGCCACTGCCCATCTTCCCTGCTTTCACCAGGAGGGGATAGAGGTGACAAAGACCATTAATCTGCCATGCAGTGCTCCAAGCCTCATCCTATCCCTGAGCTGTTGCCCTGTGACTGATGCCTCTGAGCTCTGCAGGTACCAAACCTGCAAACGTGACATTTGGGAGCGTGGGATTGGGGACCATCATCTCATAGCCCTGATGGCCACCATGGCCACCTCCCTTCCCCATGGCACTGCCAGGAGGGGTTGTCCCTTCCTCAATCCCGTGGCATCCCAGACCACGGCTTCCCATCTCTCCCTTTGCTCCCCCGTGTACCTGCCCGTGAGGACCAACACAGGAGTTATTGTCCACACACGATCCCAACACATGCATGAGCCAGACCCGCGCATCCCAAACCCGTGTGGGCAAAGCCCGGCCCCTTCCCACAATCATCTCCTGCAAGGCAAAACAAGCAGGAGTCTGCTCTCCTCTCCCTCCCTTCCCCCTTCCTCCTCATTGTGCTTGGCAAAAGAAGGTTAATTAAACTCAGAAAATATCCCTTTTCTCCCCCTCCGAAGCATGAGACTGTTAATTTTCTCTTTATATTTGTATTTAATTAATTCCTGCAAAGGCTCCCGCTATATTTTTTGGGTCTAATTTCTCCCTTTGTCTCTCTCTCATTGTTAATCCTCACATACTCAGTTTTTCCCCTCCCTTTTTCCCTAGATTGGAAATTCTATTACCATTTCAGAGGCAGGCGTTTGAAGAGAAAATTGAATACCCGTCCGGTCTTGATAAGAAGGGACATTTGGTACCAGCAGTGATTTGTGCAGCAGATTCCGCCCCCCACCCCATGGTCAGGATGTGGGTCCCCCTCTGCTCTCCACACTCATGGTGCAGGATGTGCCTGTGACAGGGGCACCTGGGGACATGTCATGGCATTGCCAGTGGCTTCTGCAGCCCTGGCACGGGGTGACAGGGCTCTACCTTATGCCTCTCCTGTGCTGTCACACCCCCAGGAGCAACCCCTGCATCCCACTTTGTGCACGTGGGTGATGCCCAGCCGTGCTGCCCCATGTTTTGGGGGGAAGCTGTGCTGTGCTTGGTGGGGACCTGCTGTTTTCATGGATAACCCTTCTCCCCATCCCCACCAGCATGAGGCTCCCTGTGCAGAACCCGAGGGGGTTCCTCCTGGGATGGCCCTGGGCGATGGGTGAAGTTGAGTGGTCCGCGTCCATCTGCGGGATGCATCAGCATCGTCGGGGCTGGGTTTGGGACACGGGGTCCCGCAGCTCCCCCTCTCAGGACACGGCCATGGGTGCAGCATCCCCCTGTGCGCGCTCCCACCGTGTCCTCGCATCCCGGGGACGGAAAAGCAGCTCGGGGGGTTGGGGTGGAGGGGGGTGGTGTTTGCTGAACTCCCCCCCTGCTCTGGGATCGCACTCACCTCCCTGTCACACACACACACACCCCCCGGGACGAGCCCCCCGTACCGAAACCCCCGTCCGCGGGCATCCTTCAAGCAGGCGGCACAAGGTGGCACTGTCGGTCCGTGCTGCCGGTGCTGCCGGTGCTGCCGGTGCTGCCGGTGCCGGGACCGGGCGATGCTGCAGCCTTCCTCGGCGGGGGCTGCGCTTGCAGGGGGCCGCATCCCCGTGAGCATCCCGGGCGCTGAGCCCTGGCTGCGGGAGAGGTGGAAGCCCGGCTGTGCCGAGCCGCGGGGCTCGGGCTGAGGCGTGACCGAACTCACGTCACTTGTGAATCCCGGTCCCGGTTCCCGGTTCCCGGGGCTGGAACCCGGGAACCCTTCATTGACGAAGGGGCCCAAACGGTGGGAACTGGCCACTGCTGCTGGGTTGGTGGCCCGAGGTCCAGGAGAGCATCCCTTGTCCTGGGGCAGGGTGAGGGCTGCAGCCCCCCCGGCAGCACAAGGACCGTGGTCATGGTGTTGCTGTCCCATGTGAGCACCCAGCCTGAGCAGGATGGAGCTGCTACCACCATGGGTGTTGCTGTGATCCTGAGTGTCCCTGGAGCAGGGTCTGGGTGCCACGGTCCTCCCTGGGTACCACACTCCTGCCTGGATGCTACACTGCATGGCTCAAGACTGTGAGTACTGGGGGATTAAACAGCATCCCCAGGGAGAACCCCTCACTTTGGTACCACCACGGAGCTACTGGGACACGATGGGGACCCAATGTAGGATGTGGGAGCTGGACAAACCCTTTAGGTGAGGGAATCAGCATCCCTGGAAGTGTTCACACACCGCATACACGAGGCCTTCGGTGCCGTGGGTCAGTGGTAGCCTTGGCAGTGCTGGGGAATGGTTGGACTTGAGGATCTTGAAGCTCTTTTCCAACCTGGTTGATGCTGTGGCTGTGCGATAGCAGCCTGGGCAGCGGGGCGGTTTCCCTGGGGGGCAGCGCTCTCTTCTCCTCATCTCCCTCAAGGCTTTGTAAACCCTGACGGCTTGGACAGAGCTGAAGTGAAACATTCCCTGTTTCCTTGCCCAAATCTGTAGTTTCCTTCTGGCTCCGCGGCTCTGGGCCATATTGCACATTTGAATTTAAAAGCAGATTTGTGCTCGGGCTTGTCACTTATTTATTTATTTATTCCAGGGTTATTATTTCCTTTCAAATCAAGGCCCTGCTTTGGTTCAGCCCAATGCATCCTATGGGAGCGGTGGCTGATTGACCTGGATGTGGGGGGCCGCAGGCAGGAGGCCGTGGTGGGTCCCTGCTCCTCAGGGGTGTCCATGGGGATGCCTGGAGCTGGGGAGGAAGAGCCCGGGAGCCCAGTGCTGGCTCCCAGCCCTGAGAGGGAGGTGCAGAGCTCAGGCGATGGCTGGGGGTGCTGATGGGGGCCCCGCTCCCCTCCCTCCTGGAGGCTTTGCCATCTGCTGTGTGAGGAGTGGCATTTGCTCGCTCCAGGGATGTCAGGCTGGGGATGACACATCCCCGCGAGCACTCATTGCCGGGCTGCCCTGGCCAGGCTCTGCTCCGCTCCTGCCCACTGAGCCTTGTGTCCCCGGTGTCACCATGGGCTGGGGTGCAGCTCTGGGGGTCCGAGCTCTGGAGGTGGCCTTGTGGCTTGGAACGTCTTGGTTTTGTCATTGAATCCCAGCGTGGTTTGGGTTGGAAGGGAGCTTAAAGCTCATCCAGCTCCATTCGCTGTCGCGGGCAGGGACACCTTCCACTAGAGCAGGGTGCTCCAAGCCCTGTCTTGTGACATGGGATGCCCAAGTCCCTGTGGCTGCCCCATCACAAGGGATCCTGGGCACCCCCTGGGAGCTGAACTCAGCAGGCAGGGACCAGCCTCAGCCTTGCTTTAGGGATGAGAAGAATATCTCTGGAGCAGGAGAGGTGGGAAGAAAGGATGGAGAGAGGCAGGAGGAAACCAGGACAGCAGGGGAGAAGCAGGAGAGGGGACAGAGGTGGGATGGGAAGCACAGAGAGGAGGACACTGGGGAAGGAGGGGTACACATGGAGGAGTGGACCCCACTGCAGGAGCAGCCCCTGTGCCCCTCTCCCCATCAGGCTGCTAACGAGGATTAATTACATGTGCAGGGCTCCTGCACGGGGCCCCCCATTGCAGCCACCTGTCCTCCATCCCCATTCCCTGGGTAATTGGTGGCCACAGCAGCAAGGTGGCTGCTCCAGGTGGGTGCTTCACCACCGGGCATCTGTGCCTGGGTTCAGGCACTAAATAACCCCATCGGCTCTTCCCCATCCCGCCCAGGCCACCGCAGTGAGTGCAGGTAGGAGGCAGCAGTGGGGGTCCTCCAACCCCAGAGACCGCTGGTCCAGCCCTGCAGGGACAAGGCCAGCTCTTGGTGGCCTCATCACAGCATCAGTGGGGTCCCTTAATACCGATGCCACCATGAATTGGGGTTCGCTGGGCACTGCTGGGTCTTGCTGCCTCACTGTGCATGGAGTGGGTGAGCACAGGCAGGGATCTTGCCTGATGGAGGCTGGCAGCACTGCTGGAGCCTCGCTCCATGCCCTGGTTGGAACTTGATGAGCTCAAGCTGTGATTCTATGAACCCAGCCCGTCCAGAGGTACAAACCCAACCTATGATCCTTTGCCTTCAAGGTTTAGTGTCTCTTGAGCCTTGTCCTGGCTCAGGACAGCTGGAGAACAGAGCAGAGCTTGGGGCTGCCTCCCCAGGATGCTCTGGCTTCGGTGAGCACTCCCAGTGTGCGAGAGGTGGATGTGCCTGACCTGGTACCTGCAGCCAGTGTGAGATGGGACGGGTGTGTGGCCATGGGGCACTGGGAGCATTGGGGTGCATTTGGGGGTCCTGCCTGGGCTGGGGTCACAGGGACAGCCTCTGGGGTGCAAGAGGACAGCAAAGCCCCTGCCCTGGGCCATGGAGGTGATGTGCCCTATGGGGGGTTCCTCCCCTATGTGTGGGGTTCCATAGCCCAGAGCACACGCAGAGCCCTGCTGGGCTTTATTGCACACAGGTCAATAGCTCCGCACTGGGTGGTTTGTTAAAGGTGCTCATTTACTGCCTGCTAATTCAGACCATGGGGCTCGGTTCAGGCTGAGCTTCTCCTCTTCCGTGCCCTTCAGCCTCACCCCCTGTTCCCACTGATGGGGCTGAGGAGGCGCCAGCATGGATGGGCTGGGATCCCTACGGAGTGCCTGATGGCATCCCTGTCCTTACGCACCCCAATCCTGGCTGGGACACGCAGCATCCCTGATGCAGGCTCCTCCTGGGTCCCCATTCCTGCAGTGGGGACCATGGCACAGCCCAGGCACATGGTGGTCACCCCCAGGTAGCTGAGCTTCCTCGTGGCCCTGCATTGGGAACCTCTTTAAGACACATATTGACATTAAAAAAGGCCCCTCTGTACCTATTAATTGAAGTCATTAAATGTAATGGGATGGTTATTGCATGTTAAATAAATACCAGCTAATTATGAAAAACATATTTGCCAAGGTTTAACTATAGAAAAGATGCCTCAATTACATGGTTATTAAACCTCAAAAAATATACACTTCCAATAATGAAGTGACATTTCAATGACATACATTAACTGTCTTATTAAATGTTGGTTCTTTTCATGTTTGAGGACTTTAATTCCTAGCATCCTCCCTGGCACTGAGCATATGATGCATCATTAGCTGTCTTTCACTCATCATTTGCTAAACTTCTCCTATGAACGGGCTTTGGATGGGTTTGCTTTTGTTCCCCAGCTCCCAGTTCTCCGTTTGGGCACGGGGATGTGCACTGGGAGCAGGCTTCAAACCATTAAACCCTTCCTAAGGATGGTGAACCCCTTCCTAGATCTGTCCTCCTAAAGCAGGCTGGCAGCCAGGCTTCCCAGGATTTCTGGCACGTCCTTATGGGAAGGAAGGACCACTCCTGGTGTTCCAGATTGGATAGGTTTGTAAGAAGTAGAAATGGGGATGGGGAGCAGGAAAGAGGAGCTCATTTGGAAGTGCTGGTGTGGCTGAGGGAGGCTGAGGAGTCTGTGCCACCAGCCCATGGCACCAACCCCATTCTGGGATGCCGCATCCCTTGTGGTGTGGGGATGCTGCCCCAGCTGGGATTCCTCTGCATTCCCAGCATCCATCCTGGCCTTGAGCACTGCCAGGGATGGGGCAGCCACAGCTTCTCCGGGCACCCTGTGCCAGCGCCTCAGCACCCTCACAGGGAATAAGTCAGTCGTTTTCTCATGGAAAAGAAGTTGGAGGAGGGGAAGTCTCCAAGGCTGGGAATACTGAGATGTGGGTCTTTTCTCTGCATTCTCTAGTATGCAGTTAGGGGAGCATGGACTGAAGTCTAACCCAGAGGGAAACATCCCTGCTCCATCCGGGCAGCATTACACACATTGTGGTCATTGTGGTGATGCCAGGATGAGGAATAAACCCAGCTCGGCTCTTCCTGGGAAGCTGCCTCGTGGATACCAGGCTCTCCACTTCCTCCCATCCCAACAGCAGCAGAACCACGGTGACCTCCAGAACCATCTCAGGAGGGCTCATGGCCAAGGAGCTGAAGCCAAGAGGCTGTGGCTGCCTTTAGGATGCAAGCATCCTGCTGCCCGGAGCTTGGAATCTCACAGGGCTGGACACTGCTTCCTCGCTGAGGTTTGTGATGCTCCTCGAGGGATCCCTGTGTGCAATATAACTTCCCTATACAGGGAAATTGTCTTAAGTAATGGTTCCTGCATTTTTTGTTAAGGTATATTTATCATATCTTTTATTGGAATAGAATTAAAGTGAAATTAGAAACTAAAATAACTTTAATTACGAACTTCATGATTCAGTATGTTGTAAATCCTTCAGCATAATATTGTGCCATAAAAATGCTATTTTGTGATAATTATTATTATTATAATTAATGTTCCTTAATTGCTAATGTCGCAGGCATGTGTTATCTTCCAGGAGCTCCTGCAGTGTCTCAGGAGGAGCTGCTCCGAGGGGGAATGTGGAGGATCCAGGCGGGTTCCAGGGTGGGCGCAGGGCTGTGGGTTGGTGTCCGTGTGTCCGAGTGATGCTGGAGCTCATCCCATCCCATCCCACAGTTTCCCTCCATCTGGTGGCTCAGCGCTTCCCAGGGAGGAGGATGCAGTGAGCAGAGGGATGAATGTTCTAAGCTGTGGGTGATGCTCTGGTCCAGGCTTTGCTGTGGTCTCAAGTGCTTGTGATCGGTCAACAGGCAGGGATAGGCTGAGCGTGGTTTGATGGCTCTGCCTCTGGTCGGGGTGGGAGCACCCGTCTGTCCTTGCAGGGATGGATGCAGATGCACTGATCATGGCCTGGGGAAGGGATGGGAGCACTGAATGGGGCCTCTCCTCCTCACCCCGGCCACCAAGGGTGAATTCATCTCCATTCAGTGCCTGCCAGGAGCGGTGGGGGATGCCAGTCTTGGGCACTGCATCCCTGGAGTGAAGACGCAGAGCTAACAGGATGCCTCAGCCCATGGGTTGCCTCACTGCTATCCAGCCAGGCGCAGGATGCCATGGGGAATCCCAGCTCAGCTCCCAGTGGCTGTTAAGACCTGGCCAGCAGCAGGCTGAGGATGGGTTGGAGATGCAGGGTGTGAGCAAGGGGAAGATGAAGACTGGCCAGAGGGAATTAGGGAGAAGGCAGCAGGATGGGCAGATGATGCTGTGGGCAGCTTGGACTTAGTGATTGCTATCAGCATCCTTTATAAGCACAGAGGATGCTGCTGGGTCTGGCAGGGAGCAATCCCCAGGCCTGGGTGCAGGAGCACAGGGATGGAGAACACCCAGTGCTGATGCGTGGATGGTCCATGTGAGCCCAGGCCTGGCTCGTGCCAGCACAGGGCCATATGGGACCAACCAGAGCAGGAGGCACAAGCACAGCCTCCGAGCGGCCACTTCCCAGGGGATGAGCTGAACCCAGGATGCATTTTTAATGACACCAGCAGGGCTGGGTTTCCATAAATAAGACCAGACAATGGGAACGTGCTCCTGAAGCCATGTAGAGCACCATGGATGCATTATTTACAGCAGCTTCTGCCTTGTCCACGTTAATTTTACATGGGCACTGGAGAAAGGGAAGGGACCCTGGGGTGTCTCGTGGCCACCTTCTTGTTCCATGTGATGGAGATGGATTTCCGAGCCACCAAAGGGTTTGGTGTTGATCTTTCCACTGACGTGAAAAGGAGCAGGGGTGTTACCTGGGTATATGATGTAGCCTGGTATGCATAGCCTGGGTTTAATCTGGTTGATGCATCATTGCGTCTTAACTGGATCATTTTCTGTCTTCTCCCCATGTGTGTAATGGAAGGGGGATGCTGTCAGAACACTGCACCCCCCCTTGTCCCTCGCTGAGCACAGCATCTCCCCTTCTGGCACTGGGGGAGGACCAGGAAGCCTTTGGGAATGGATGACGACACATGTCACTCTGATGGCGAGGGAGGAGGTGAATGTGAGAGTGGTCCTCAGCTGGTGCTGGTGAAGGAGCGCTTGGAGAGGAGGGAGCAAGCAGCAGAGGGGTTGCTGATGGTGAAGGGGATGGAAGGTGCTCTGAAGGACACAGGGGGGATGCTCTGCCTTGTTGCAGCTGGTGACAGGCCAGGCAAGGTGCTGAGCTCTGACCTCAGGTTGCTACTCAGCCCTCAACCATTAGGTTTCAGAGTTAACACCTTTTGCATTGAGCAGGGGACCCCTTTATCCCACAAACCATCGGGTCAACCTGTCCTGCCTTTTCCTCTGCAGGACTGGCTCAAACCTCAGCCCACCCCAGGTAACCCCCTGCGCACCCAGCACAGCATCCAAGGCACTAAACACGCTGGTGGTGGCGCCGCAGCCTTCTGCCGCCTGCAATATATCACAGCAGCCGTATCCGTGGGTCCTGGTGGGGTGGTGATGCCATATCCATGGTGGCAGAGTCCATGGACCTGGGAGCCACCTCTGTGGAGCTGGGGGCTCAGACAGTGACTTTCATGCCTACCTTTGAAGTTGCCCTGATTTGAAGCCTGTGTTTGATGCCTGCGGTGTGGGGACCCCGGGGTTCGGCTCATCGGGAGCTGCCTGATTTCCTCAAGGGGACCCCACAGAGTGGTCCCAGTGCCCCCGAGCGGCTGCAAAGGTGGGATCAGGGGCCGGGAGCTGCTTTCCCTGGCACTGTGAGGCCCGGGAGGGGTGAGCTGGCAGCTTGACGGCCTGGATGAAGGGACATCAATATGGAGAGGAGCTGCTCCTGCCGAGCAGCCCCGGGGCAGCCAACGTGAAACGCTGGCTTCTCAGAGGAGCTGTCAGGTGCCTGCATCAGCTTCCTGCTCATTAAGCGATGCTGTGAGTCATGGGGCATGGAAGGAGCCGCGGAGGAGCTCAGCCGGAGCAGGTATGGCCACGGGGGATCTCTGCGGGATGTCCCTGCCCATCGGGAAGCGCTGGTGCACGCACGGCTGCGGCTGCTGGATGGAGCCGTCGGGACAGGCAGGGCTTTAGGGAGCTGGGATCAGCTTTAAGAGCAGAGCGAGGTGTCCCACAGGGTGTCTGTGCTCTCCCATCGCAGCTGCGTGTCCCAGACCTCGTGCTCCAGACCTGGCGGGGTCATAGAATCCCAGCCTGGTTTGTGCTGAAGGGACCCTAAAGCTCATCCAGTTCCAGCCGCCTGTCACAGGCAGGGACACCTCGCACTAGAGCAGGTTGCTCCAAGCCCCCAGAGCATCTCCCACAATCACAGCTCCCGGCAAACCTCTTCCCAATCAAAGGGTGCATTGCTGCTGGTGTGCCAGGCTGGGGACACAAAGATGCTCCCTTATCCCTCTTCTTCCCAATCCCCTTCCAGGCAACCTTACTTTGCCTGCAGACCCTTTGCTGGGGGCAGGTTCTCGCTGTAATTCAAATGCTGCTGCCTGCTCACTGAGGCTTTGAATGGAAAATTCCCTATTCCAGGAACACAAGCAGGAAAAACAGCTCAATGCGTTCCCTGCTGTAATCCCACCTCGGAGCCCCTGTGCTCCGCAGGCATCGGTTGTTATCCCGGCTGTCAAGAAGCTTAAAGAGCTGCTGACACCTCCTGGAAAACTTTGACAACCCCTCAGATGGACCCAGAGCTGCCTCCCCAGCCCGTCTGTTCCGGGCCTGATTGAAAAACACATCCGTGGGGATGGGAGCAGGGAAAAATACCCCATTGGTGCCACCGGTCAGAGCTGATCCCCTCCCGGAGCCCACGAACCCTTGGAGGATCCCATGGGATCAGTTGAGCAGCGGAGTTTGGATGTGAAGGTCCCCAAAGCCCATGTTTTGGGGTACAGGTTGCTCTCTGCAGATTTCACATCCCAAAAGGCCCCTGGATGAGCGCATTGGGCTCATCTCATCCCTGCACATCACTGCTCAGCACAGGGGGTTCAAACCATGGCTTCTGGTCCTGGGGGGTTCATTTTGGGTGATGACCAAGGGGGGGCACATGCTGAGGACCCGGGTGCCCCGTGCAAGGCTCTGCCTTTTAGCAGGAATTTTAGCAGCCAAAACTTGCACACAGTTGGAAAACCATGGATTTACCTGATTCCGTTTAGCCCTGCAGCACCCGGGCTGGGTCAAGCAGCGAGTGGAACAGAAGAACCTCCAATCTCTGCATGCTCTCTTCATCCCCCCGATCCTGTCCCAGTGAGGTTCTTTATTAACAAAGGAGATGCCTGGCTGCTTTGAGAGGCTGAGAACGGCCGCTCCGTGTGATTTCGGGGGGGAGGAAGTGCTGAGTCAGCTTTTAGCCTATGGGCGGTGGGTCCAGCTGCCACCAGCCCCATCCTCGGCCTCCTCCAGCCCTCCCTGCCAGCCCCCCGCTGAGCGCAGAGCTTTTGAGGTGCCACTCACGCCGCTCTCCTCGGGGCACAGCGCGAAGGGGGGCGAGGATGCGCAGAGGTGAACAGAGCCATTACAGCCCTATGGGAGGCGGGATAAAAGGCCTCGGTTCCTGACATAACGAGGGGCTCTCTGCAGGGGTGAGGTGCCCAGAGCTGGGGCGCAGACATGGGAGTGACAAGCGTGTCCCAGCGCCCGCGGGCATGGGGCTGGGTGAGACATCGGAGCAGCGCATGAGCTGTGCGGGTCACTGCGAGCACGGGGCTGCTTCCCGCCCAGGATAGACGATTCCCACCCGGGACAATCCCCGTCCAGGTCCCTCCCTGGTCCCGTGCTGCGCTCCTGGCACAGGGGATGCTTCGGATTTCTTGCTGTCTTTTCTTATTCCCCTCTCTCTGGGCTGGACCCCTCTTGGTGGCTCACAAAGGGGCTGGTGATGCGCCCACAGCGGGGGCACCTGCCCTTTGCTCGCCCCATCATCTTCATTTCCCTCATTCGCATGGATGGTGCAATCCATCCTTCAGCAAAACCAAATCACTCCAGTTTGCTTCCTATGGGCAGTGCTGGGAGGAAGGATTCGTCCCTTTCCCCTTGCCTGGGAAACGGCAGCCATGGAACTGATGTGCCCTTCCTGGGACAAAGCAGGTTTGAAAGAGGTGATGGGAGATTGAAGATCTCTTCCTTCTTTATAGGTGTAAGAGGTTTTTCTCCCTTGGTAACTCGCCTAGAGACAGGAGCTGCTGCCTCCTTGGATGTGAGTACCTAACAAGTGTTCAATGTGAAGGGAACTCACTGAATTCAGTCGCTTGGAAGCAGGGGATGGGGGGAAAGTGAAGGATTTCTTTCAATGGAGGGAAGCGATCCAAACCCTGGCAGAGCTCGCTGCCTTCTTCTCTTTCCCTCTGTCTTGAAAGCTTTTAAGTCTGGCCCCATGTGTGTCTGTGCACAAACAAGAGGTGGGAGAACGGCAGCTCCAAAGCTGCATCCCGGGGGATGCGCCTGTTCCCGGCTCCTCCCGGAGATGGATGCTGGGGAGGGCAGAGTAGGGGACAACAGATAAGAAACCCCTGCTTGTGTGGAACGGGCCCTGTTGTCCCAGGCACAGGGATGTCATCTTTGCTCCCAGGTGGGCTTTGAGCAAGGTGTGAGCATTGTGGTGCTGGAAGGAAAGAGCACCTCTGCTGCTGTACTCAGCCACAGCACCTCTTCCTCCCTCCATCCTCCCTCCTATCCTTGCAGGAGCCACCAAGGGCCGCTTTGATTCTTCATTCACCAGGAGCCTCCTGCTCTCCTGTGTCCTCTCCCAAAGGACCTGCAGCTCCATCAGCTGGTGGACAGGTCGGGATAGAGCCGTTCTTTCCATTTTCATCCCCAAATCACTCATGAAACCCATGGAGGTCCCCAGTATAAACTCTGGCTTTGTTTCTGTAGGTCTTTGCAAAGATCCCTTCCCAACTGAGAGCTGATGGAGCATCACAAACAGGCAGGACCCTTTCCCTGGGGTGTGCTGTGCTGAGGCAGGCAGGGAGCATCCAAGGGGAGCCAGGGCCTGCCTGGGAAGAGGGAGAAGCATGGGAGAGGGCTTAGGGGTGGGGGGGATGAAGGTGACACAAGTGTCTGGCACCGAGCGTGCTTAAAGAGCCAACACCTCCGCTCCCAACTGATCTTTTCCTGATGGATTTTATTATGCCCCCCCTTTGTAGTCCAAGTGGATGTGGTGCCGTTGGGGTGACGCTGAGCAGGCATCCCTGGGGAGCACAGCCCTGCCGCGGGCTGCAGGGGCGAGGACAGAGAGGAGCCTCCTCTCTGTTGTACGCTCCGCTGGGTCCCTGCCCCACGGCTCTGCCCCACAGCCCCTTCGCGTCGCAGGGGGTGCCGCGGAGATCACCTTGCGCCCCACGGCTGCGGGGCCGCTTTAAGGCTTCCGCGCTGTTTAGGAGGCATCGCCCTTTTAAGGCGGGACAGGCTGGAGGAGGGAGGTGGGGGGGAGGAGGCTCCGCCCACTTCTCCTTTGTGGCGCCCCCTGGAGGCGGCGCGCTCTCCCTCCCTCCCTCCCGCGGGCGCGCTCCCGCGGGCGCGCGCGCGCGCGCGCTCCGGGGCCGGCGGGGGCGCGCGCTGGGGCGGGCGGCGTTCCGGCGGGGGTCTCGCGCCGCCGTCCCATTCATGCGGGGCAGCGGCGGCGGCGGGAGCGGGAGTCGGGCGGCGGCGGAGGGAGGAGGAGGAGGAGGACGGGGAGCAGCGGCGGCGGCAGCGGGAGGAGGCGGCGGCGGCGGAGGGGCCCCGGCGGGCGGCGCGGTGTGGAATGCGATTATGGCTGGCACGGCGGAGGCGAGCGGGGAGCGGAGCCGTGAGTAACCGGGGTGGAACTTTGCTCCGCGCGCCTTTACGGTCGGTTTGGGTAAAAACGCACCCGTTTCTTCGTGTTTTTCACCCAAAAATTAGGCGGCGGAGGAGGAGCGGGGCCGGCCCGGGCAGGAGGAGCGGGGGGGTGTGTGTGTGTGCGGAGGGGCCGCGGCGGCCGGGCTGGGCCGGGCCGGGGCCGCGCTGCTGCCGCCCGGGGCCAGCCCCGCATTGCGCCCGCGGCTCCGGGAGCGCGGCCGCGGGAGCCGCCTCCCGCCGCGGGGACAAAAACCCCGGCGCGGACCGAGCCCGCGTCGTTACCCCCGCACGCGGCTCCCGTCGGGGCTCCGGGCTCCGGGCAGGTGGGAGCCGGAGCCGCCCTGCTCGGAGCTGCCCGGTGCAGCGCCGGGGTGGCCGCCTCCCTCCCGCAGCCCGCCCCGGGCTCGGCGGGGTTTGCTTCCTCGGTGCCGCACCGCGGGGACCCACCCGAGTCCGGTAGCGCTGGAGGCGTGAGCGGGGCGCAGCCCTGACCGGGCTCCGCGCCCCGGATCCCCGCACCCGCCGCCTCGGTTCCCCGCGCCCGCCCTGCCCCATATCCGCGCTGCTGTTCCTCCATCCACGCTGCCGTCCCCGCACCCTGCCAACCCGCATCCATGCTCTCGCCTCCCCGCATCCCGTCGGGGCGCGGCACCGGGCTGGGCTCGCCCCGACACCCGCAGAGCCGCCGTTCCCCCCCCGCGCAGCCGGCGGAGCGATGCGGTGTGGCTGCGGGGGGACTGGGTCGTGCTCGCCCGGAGAGGCAGGGCGCTGTGCGGGGCGGCTGCCATCGCCTCCGTTCTTATCGCGACTGTTTGTGATCGTGTCGTAGCCGTGCAGAGCCCGGGCACCTCTCGCACCGAGCCAGTGCGCCGGTGCCAGCTCCGGTATGAACGGGGAAGGTGGAAAATGAAGCTGGCTGCACATTCGGGATCCCTTTTCCCCTCTCCCTTTCCCATTTCTGCCCTGCAAACGCACACGGCAGCTCCGGCGTGCGAGCGGGGAGGGATCTGTAAAAGCAGACCTCTGTGGCATGCCGAGATAAATCCCGAAATCCCGTCTTTTCCTTTGCCTTCCTTGCAGGGAAATTCTGCCTTCTGCCCCTGCGTGGGGGAGCCAGGGGAGGGGGCCGGTGTGTAAACAGGGCTTAACACGGAGGTCACTGGTTAAGGAGGAGATGGATGGGAGAGAAAAGACAGGCATTAACCTCACTTGTTCGCTCCCCCCTTCCTTCTGCTTTGGGGAGGACAAAACAAAAGCAGAAACCTGCTAACGGCCGGGGGGAGGGGGGGGGGATGATGATGAATATTCATGGTCCTTCTCGTATGCTCTGGGACGCGGAGGGGAGAAAAGTTGGGCAGAGGAGCTGCCTTCCCGAGCTGCCGCTCCTGCGGCTTGGAGAGAATCCCTGTTTGCCGAGCGAGGGCTGTGCCGGGGGCAATCGCCCGCCTTTCGCTGGGTTTCTTTATGGTTTTTAGTCTATTATTGTCTTTTGTGTGCGGCTGCAAAGGGGGGGGGGGGGAAGCAAAGAGAGGAGCCGAGGCTCCTGCTTGCACCAAAGGTTATCCATTTAAAAACACCGTTTTCCTCTGAGCAGCAGCTAATTGCTTCCTGAACAATCTCAGGGTCTTTTGTATGTACTCAGTGGGTAAAATGAGTGACTCGATGTCTCTCTTTCGAGACATCGGTGACCAAAGGGGGTGGAAAGGTGGAGGATCCAAGGAAGAGGAGTGGGGCAGAGCCTCGGGGGGAGGATGCACGGGTGGTTTGCGGAGCGAGGGGAAGGTGGCTGGTGCTGGCTGCGGGTGCCGGTGGATGCCGGCGCTGGCAGCGGTGCGGCAGCACGGGGCCGTGAGGGAAGGCTGGTGAGGAAGTTTGGATTCAAAACACCCGATGGGGCGTGCGATCCGCTGCCGCTCCTCCGGGAGCGGTGAGCCTGGATGCGCCGCTTCCCGAGGGGCTGCCTCCCGCTCCGAGGGGTTGCTGCAGATGGTGCCCTCACGATGGAAGCTGCGGTGCCAGCGGCACCGGTGAGAGGGGTTTTTTTTCCCCCCTCTTGGCTTATTTCTCCCCTATTGGAAGCATCGGATCTGTTGCGGAGCGGAGGCATCCGCCTCTGCGTGGTCCGGAGCTGCGCAGGGAGCCGAGGGGAAGATCCTCGGTGCACAAAGCCCTGCTCCGTGCGAGGCAGAGCCAGAGACAAACAAACTCCTCTCGACTCGGCTCCAGCCCAGCGCTGTTTGGCCGGAGCTGGAATGGCAGCGGGTGATGCGGCGGCGCGGGTGCGCGCTGGCGGGGCTGGCTCCGCTCCTCCAGCCCGGCCGCAGCCACGGCTCCGCTCCGGGGGTCGGTGTCACGCCAGACCCCTGATTCCGGTGCTTTTACCGTGCTTGAGCAAAGGGAAGGATCCGGATTTGGGATCGGGGTTAATGATGGAAACTCGTGCGTGTTTATTCCCCAGGCTGAGCAATGGTCAGGGCCTTTGTTGTGCCTGCCCCACTCCTGGCTGGACCACTGACCACTGCCACGAGCCGGATGTGGCCCTGAACGGGGCTTATTGGAGCGGGAATGCCTGGTGCCGTCGCCCTGCAGACCATGGGGAGCCTTGCTGGCAGCATCAGGCTTCTGCTGGGCCCATTGCAATGGCTTTCTATTTGGTGCTGCGGTCATTTGTGTCCACAGTGAAGTGTCTGTCGTGGTTTTTGGCACCCCTAGCACAACAGAACAGAGGTGGACCTTGGAAGAGCCAGGGTGGTGGAGGTGATGCCCACTCCTCTGTACAGCTATGGGGAGGTGGGCATGGGTCACCCCAATGCCCATATGCCATCCTCGCTGCCTGCAGGCTTGGGTTTGCTGTTGATCTCGGCTGGTGTGATTTGTGTGTGGAGAGCTTGGGTTGCTGCTCTCTGTGATCCATTGATGTCTCCTCCAAACTGTGTCATTAGAGACTATGAAGAAACCAGCGGGCAGAGGGCTCCCGATCAGTGTTTGACTGGTGAATGGCTTGCTGATGCACCTTGTGTGTGGAGGAAGATCCAGGGGCTGGGAATCACAAGTGATGGGGAGCTGGGTTCAGCATGGCCCATGATCCGTACCTCTCCTGGGTTTGGACTGGGCCCCTGTTCCCAGCAAGTGGCTCCATGTGAAATGGAAAGGAGTGAACATTTGCCACCGTCCAGTGCTGGGGTGGCTGCTTTGGCTTCAGGCTGGACACACGCAGCTGCTCCTCTGGCTGCAGCCCATGGCATGTTCTAGGCAGTGCTATGGGGAGCATCCCTCTACAGACAGATGGTGTGTGGTGAGAATGCAAGGGCTCCGACACAGTCTGATCACAGCCTCTTAGTCCAGGCCAGGATGCAGCATGGAAGCCATTTAGTTACCCCAGTAACTAAATGTTCTTCATTTAAATGTCCTTCAGCTACGTTGGAAGCCAAGTTTGAGCAAGTGCCTTGTGCATCCATGGAGGAGAAAAGCTCCAACCAGTATGTAAATAAAGCTGATGGTTTCCACATCAGGCATGGGCAGACAGGGTTTGTCTCCCCAAAACGCGTGGCTTGTCAGAGTGCAGCCGGGCACGGAGCAGTGTCCTCCTTTGCCTTGCATCCCTGAGCATCCCGCACCCGTGGCTGCTTCCAGCCCTTGTTCCATGTGGAAACCACCACTTAAACCCCTGAATTAAAAACAGTTGAGTTTATTTTCCCTTTAGCTGAGGCTTGGCAAATCTCCTCCTTGTTGGTGGTGTGCTGAGATGTTTGTGTCTGGAGAAGAACTTGATGTCTAAACCCTGGGGCTCGCACTGCACCATCACTTTTGCTCTTTCTGCTCTGCTGAAGCCTCCTCGCATGGCACGAGGTGGGCTATTTTAGGTGACCCCTCTGTCCCTAACGTGTGGGATGGCTGGGTGTGATGGGGGCTGAGTCTACCCCTGCCCCATGGGCTGCTGTGTCTTGTGAGCTGCCTGGTCCATGGAGGAGATTTGTTATCGGGGTCAGTGCGGTGCCTGGTGCGAGCCGTGGCAGGATATCCTCTTTGCTCCTTGAGCTGAGCTTGTAGGGATTTCACTGGAGAAAGTGCCAGGGTGAGAGCTCAGAGCATGGCTGGTGCTGGGAATGGGCTGCATGGCACTGGGGACCCGTTGATGATGGGGTCTCCTCCCCATCTCTCCTCCTTGACAGCCTGTGGATCAGCCCTGGGGCTCAGCACCCACCTCCCTATCTCCAACAACCCGCAATGCACTGACCAACTTGGCACGGACAGCCAGGAGCAGCAGTAATCCAATTGCAGTTTGCTATCTGGAGCTTTAATCCAGCCAATGACCCCGGCTTCGGGGGGTGAGTAACTGGTGACCATTTGATTTGGTTTTCCTTTCCATCACTGGAGGACAGAGCCTGAGGCTGATTCCGAGTCCTGCCCCTGCTATCGGGCATGGTTTCCAGGCATCGGTACATGTAGGGTGAGGGTAGCGTGGAGAGGCGCTGTAATCTGTGCTTTCCCTTCGGGAGATCCCTCCTTTCCCTTCCTGTTTTCCATCTGCTCCCCTCTTTGGTGAAGATAAACCCTTCTGTTGGAGCTGTTTTGCAACACACTATTATTTTCAGAAAGGAGAAGCCAAGGAAAATCAAGCCTCTCTCTTCCCTACTGTTAATGTACAAAATACAGGGGTGGGAATTGCATTAAAATGTATATAATTATATTGGAGTGAGGGGAAAAAAACCCTTGCAAATTGCATGGCTGTTTTGAGCTGATAAATGCTGAGTGATTCGTCTTTTCCAGGGAGTTTTGGAGCAGAGCTGTGGTCCGGTGCATGAGGGGTTGGGAGCAGGGCTGGTTTCCCATCGTTATCAGGAAGCTGGATGGGATGCTCATCATCCTGGAATGCACTGGATTAGCACTGATTGTGTCTGGGGCCCGATCCTTTGCCCAGACAAAAGACACAACCGGTGCTACCCTCATCCAGGCAAATCCCAATGTTGTAGGAGCCCTGGAAGTCCTTTTATATGCTCAGTGAAGCAACTGCTTGTGTGTCAAAACATTCAGTCTCTTGCAGAAGTAAATCCCTGGCGAGAGGAGAGGCAGATTCCCATTGGTGCTTGTGTTGAGGGGGGGGAATATCCTGCATGATGTAGCTCTCCATATCCAGGAGCTGTTGTGCCAGTGCCAGCGGGTTCTGACCCCTTTGGGCAGGGTGAGAGGAAGGATGGGCTCATGTTTGGAATGACACCGATGTGAAAACCACGTTTCCTCCTGCAGATGCCGAGTTGGAGCTGCCGATAACATCACAGGTAATTGTGATGGCAGCGAGCTGTTTGCTCTGCGCTTTCCTGTGCAGACCCTGAGCTTCGGCAGGGGAAGAGGAAAACCCAGGAATATTTTAGGAGCAGTTTATAAATAGCCCTGGGGCTTGGCCCGTGGGCAGGATATGCTGCAGCGCTGGTCCATGGCCAGGCTTGTGGCCCTCGCGATGCTTCGCTGGGCGGTGGGAAGTCCTATGGCCGGCTTGAGGATGTGGTGCTGGTCCCAGGGAGCTGGAGCAGGGCTGAATGTTGGGGTTTGCCCTGGGTGGTGCTGCCTGGTGCCAGAGCAGTGGCATTGCTGGGGTGTGAGCCCAAGCTTAAGGCATTTAACATCCATTCCCCAGCATCGTGCTCCCTCCACCCCCATCTCCTCGGTGGTTTTTATTCCTAGAAGTGCTGGCAATGCCATCAGGGCCCCTGCCCGCCCACTGCTGCTTATCTCCGGGTCTGGCTCCTGGATGGTGACATCCTTTCTGGAATCAAGGGGGAGGGCATGGAATCCTGGAATCCGAGCGGGACCAGAGTTGGCCCGATGAGCCCTTCTGAAGTCAAGAACCTGTTTTTCAGGCTGATGTCATCGAGAAGCAATGGGGGAGGAGGGAAGCAGGAAGGCAGCGCTGCTTCCGAAGGGAGCCGAGCCCGTGACGCCGCCGGCAGTCCCAGCTTCCACCCCAGCTTCCACCCGTGGCTATTCCCCATTACCGGCACGGCAGTGGTGCCCGCAGGGATGCGGCACACGCCAAGAGGTCCTGCTTGGCACAGCCTCGTGCCTGCATGGGGAGAGGCGGGAGGGAGGGATGTGCCGTGCCAGGGGCATGTGTTGGCTTGCACCAGGGCTCTGGGCAGGATGCGTCTGGGCTTTCCTGGCTCTCTGTGCGGTGATGGCACTCGCTAGAGCCACCATCAGTGAGGATAATGTGGGCTTCTCTGGCAGAGGTGCTTGGGCAGCCCTCCCGGCGCAGGCAGGCAGACACCTGCTTTTGGCTATATGGTGAATGAGCAGCTCCATTGCACTGATAGGGTTGGGGTCTCTGCCCTTTGTTCACCCCAGGGCTGCACCTAGGATGTACAGGAATAGAAGCAGCCTTGCTCCGCTCTCTCCTCTACCTGGAATCTGGTTTTATCAGATGCCCTGCACCTGCTGTGCTGCAGATGAAGCTCCTGTTGGTCTCTATGAACAGTTTCCCCTTGGTGGTGTTGCTGTGGGGAAGCTTTTGTCTTCTTCCCCTTCCCTATGTGCCTGTTGCACTGCTGAGTGAGGCTTTGCTGGCTCTCCGGCTGTCACCCTGCTCCTGGGTCACCTCCACCTTTGGCAAATAAAGCATGGGGTTGACTTCCACAGAGGGAGCTGAGCCTATTCCAGCTGCAGTGCTCGGGACAGCAAAGAGGGAAGCAACGGAGGTTTTGGGGAAGGAAAGGCGGGACATGGCTTGGGTTTTATCAGGGGAGCCCTTGTTTGGAGAAGCTCTGTGGTCTGTTCTATTCAGTCCTAACTCCAGCAGCAGTCGTGCTCGGCTCAGCACGTGACGGCACGAGCACTGGTGTCAGCACGGGGCCACGGAAGCATGGGAATTGCAGCTCAGCCAGGATCAAACCAGCCCAGAGCCACCTCCCTTTGCTGGGGGCAAGAGTGGGTCCAGCCGGAATCCCCCTGCAGCAGCGCTCTGGAGGAGCTCCCGGATTCCCTCTGGGATGTGGGGGGAGTGCAAAGACAGAGGAGCTCCAGTTGGACTTCTCTGTTGGCTCTTGGGAGAGCTGGCTGGTGGGTGACCTTCTGGGTCTCTGCAGGCCCAGTTGGACCAGGGTGACCTCTGCCAGGAGGGATGCGTTTTGGGATGTTTATGTGGGGCAGTGGGCTGATGGGTTGTGAGAACCAGGGTCTGCGGCAAAGCCAAGCTGGAAGGGGACCTTCAGCGGACATGATCTGGGCTTCTTTGCTCCAAAGCTGGGGACAGAATGTTGTTAAATGGTGATGGCTGAGGTGGTAAAATCCACGTCAGTCTGGGGTTGAAGCCTCGAGCTGGCCTGGATGCTGCTAGTGGGAAGGTACAGTCCCATAGCTGAGGTCCTGGCCCCTTAGGTGAGGGTCTTGGTGTGCTGAGAGGTGCAGAGGGGTTTGGGGTGTGGAGATGTGCTCTATGTATCCTGATGGACAACCTTCCCAAAGCAGGATGGGGAGGCAGCAACCTGTGTCCTGTGTAGATGGATGGTCACCCATGGGCTATGCGTTGGTGACCTTGGTGGTGAGAGCACGTGGTGGCTCCAGAGCTGTTCTCCTTGGCATGATGTGACATCTCCTGGAGGACAGGAGAAGGGGAATTGTATGCTTGAGAAATGCTATTTAATTTCCTTGTTCCTTGTTCTTTTATGCCCTGTTTTTGCTGAGGGTCAAGCTGCTGCTTGAACCCCTTGGGCAGTAGGTGGCTGCTTCTCCTTGTCTTGTCTCTCAGGGCAGAAAAGGTTGAATTCCTTGCCCAAAAGAACCTTGCATGGCAGGAGCTGGAGCTGCTGTGCTGTGTGCTGCAGTGGATGGGGTCCTCAGCCCTAGGGGGATGGCGGCAGCCCGGGAGGATGCTGAAGATACTCCTGATGGAGATGATGGCAATGGAGCCTGGAGCAGGGGCAGCTCCAGAGCTTCCCATTGATTTCATCAGGGTGCGGTTCAGAGCAGGGATAAGATTTGTAATGATTTAACTCACTTGCTAGGGCGATACCGCAGCCAAAGGGGTTTTAGTGACTGTGTGGTGAAGGAAGGAGTTAAAGTTTAGCCCTGTTGCAGATGATTGCATATAGAGCGCAGCTCTAACTCGTTCCACCACCAGGCTTTCCTCATTGTTGCAAGGCTTTTCCCAGGCAGAGGAACCTAAAAATACACCAGCTGCACGGTGAGGCCGGCTCTCCGGTGGCTTTCCTCTCCCTCGGAATCGCTGCACTCTCCCCATCACTAATTACTGGCAGCTCTGCAGCTCGTGGGTTTGAAAATGGAGCTGAGTCCCTTCCTGGATGTTTCCTATTGCTGAAAGCAGCAAAGGACTCGAAGAGACTGCAGGTAAAGACCCATCAGATGCTGTTTCCCCTTTCTGGGGTGGTTGTATGGAGGGTTTCAATCCCATTGCTTCACTCTTCCAGCCTGCCTTGCAGAGGGCGAGGCTGTAAAGCTCTTGGGGTGGTTTGCAGCCTTATCCCAATGTTTGAGAGCAGTTTCTCCCCAAGTCCAGTGATGCTTTCCCTAACCTTGGGGTGCAAACCCGCCTGGGACTCCAGTATTGTGTGGGGCTCCTCTTGAGATGATGCACAGTGGAGGACAGCACCAGTAATGATGCGTCCCAGCCAGGGTCTGGGTGATGCAGGAATGGGCACTGCAGGCGGGTCTGTGGGTGCCAGATGTGCACCTCTGTGCTCACCAGCATATTTTAAACCCTGGCTCCAGCTATTAGCACTAGGGCTGGTGCTCTGTAGCCCAGCAGCCTGGGCTGACTCGGTATCCATCAATACCTGGATGAGTGGTCCTTAAAGTCCTGTCCAGTCTTTGCCTTTTGAGGTTGTTTTCTCCATCCCTGTACTGCTTTCTACTATCAAAAGTGATGATTATTTTCCTAAAGCATGGGCCATCCCAAACTCGGGTTCCTGGTCAGGATGCAGGACCAGGAAGCTCACAGCCTGAGGGGATGAATGCTGCAGCCTCTTGTCACCTCTTCAGCAGTAACCAAGTGGGATGCAGGCATTTGTGGGACATATCCATGGCTTTTTGATTGGAAGGCTCTTTTGAAGCTGGAGCATGTGTTTGCTGTGGGCAGCTCCATCCAGGTCATGCTGTGACCGGCTCTGCATGGCCGCTTCCAAGGTGAACCATGAGCAAGCATCCTCTCTGGTGTGGGATGGAAGGGGCTGGGGTGCCTTTGGTGCCAGCTTTGTTTCTGATGGCAGGTTTCCTGAATGCATCTGTGTGCACGGAAAACAAAACACGAGCCTGTCTCCCCATGGTGTGGCCCTGTGTGGGGATGCTCTGCGCTGCATCCCTTGCTGCCCAGGTAGCCTAACGGTGTAGTTTCGGTCCTGCTCTCCCTGTTGGCACACATACATCCATTCTGGGGTGTATTGCTTTATTGCAGCCTGGTTTAGGGCTGGGCTTGGCTCCACTGTGTCTGCTCAGGGTTTTCCATGTGTTGGGACTGCAGTGGTGCAGGTCTGGCTTCCTGGTGGCACTCGGTGGTCCTGGGTTGGTTCTGCCTGGGATAATATGCTCCATACGTGCAGCCCTATGGGGTTTGGATGCTGTGTGGTTTCAAGTGTAGGAGCTGTCTTGCTGTTAGCCCTGCTGTGACCTCTCCGTGGGGATTGGAGGTTGTGTGATGGGACGGAAATGCCCTTTGTTCCCCGTGCTGCTCCTCCCAGGCTGCTCCCATGGGCATAAGGGCTCAAACCCTGCTTTGATTCCATCCCAGTCTCAGGAATCTGAATCATTTAATCCTGAGGAAAGCAGACAAGCAAACCGTTCCTGCTGTTCCTCTGTAATAATCACTGCTGATGGTTTGAGCTGGACAGACCCACCACTGTGTCAGGTCACTAGGGCGAGATGGATGCTGCTGCTGAAGTCTATTTAGGAGCAGAAATCTCAGAGGAGCTCTGCAGTGTCATCTCTCTGCTCTCGGCTCACCCCAGCTCTGCCTTCTTTGCTCTCCTTCCAGCTCCTGAGTAGTAATTCCCTACGTTAATTCGGGAATCTCCTATTGGGCTTTCCAGCACTGCTTTGTGGCAGCAGCTCTTGCCTGCTTCCTGAAATAGAAGCAGTGAATCATATAATAGCATTGAGAAAGTGACTTCCCTGTCCTGCTCACACATCCTGGTAGGACAATGCTCCAACAGGACAATGCTCCTGTGCTGAGCTGCCGTTTTCACCTCCATCACCTTCTCCTCTCCTTTTGGCACAGGAGTTCAATGATGATTTCCAGGACTGGTGGCTTTGTGCTTTGGTTGTCTCTGCACCCACAGACCTTGGTGGCTTCTGGCTTTGGTTTCAGTGTTGGAGAGCTGGGGGTGAGCTCTTGTCCTGGTCATGGACCTTGGGAGCGATGATCCCACCCTGTGTGGATGGGTTATGGTGGTGTTGGTGGGATGCACTGTGTGCTGGTGGAGGGGTTTGCACACCTGCTGGGTGCTTGTGCTTGTGGGTTGGGATAGAGAAGACATGGATAGGGGTGTAACTGAGGCAGACATGGAGGGCAGAGCTGCGTTGTCTACCCATGGCCATCTCCTCTCCACTGCTGGGGATGCGGTGGTCGCACTGGTGTGGGCTTTTGGCTGGCTCCACACTGAGTGCAGAGCTCTGCATCCTCCCTGCCTGTATCCCCTCATCCCTCTGGAGCCCCTCGAGCCAACTGCCTGGCACTGCCCCTGCATTCCTTAATGCATGTAAATGCCTGCTCCTCCTGCCCAGGGCTCTCCTGGGCTTTGTCAGGCGGGTGATGGGGACAGCAGGCAGCCTGCCGGGTGCTCAGCAACTTTAAGAGGTGCTCTGGAGCTCCTCCTCTGTGTAAGGCTTGGCCTGTGCTTGCTTTGATCTGGGTCTTTGCATCCGCTCCCAGTGCAGGGGCAGGAGGCTGGGAGCTCCCATCGGGGCTTCTTAGGAGCCATCCCTGGATAACACTTGGGTGCTGCTGGTGGTCCTAAAACCAGGTCAGGGCCAGCATTGCCCTGCTGGGGTGTTTGTATGCTGTAGGTGTGCTAAAGAGCATTGCTGGGCTCCTGGCGTGCTACCAGGCAGGGTTGTCCTTAGCATCTCGCAGGCTCCTTTGGTCCCCACACCAGGGACAGTCTTCCTCTGGGGTGGGTGGAATGGGCTTGACATGGTGTGGGAGAGCCTTCTAATCCTTTTCTCCTTGTCTTTCTCCCTCTAGGGCTGAGCGGAGTGGCTGTGCCCACGATACCCTGAATGCTGAGCGCAGTGGAAGCAGAGGAGACTTTGTCCCGTTAGCTCCTCCCTCCCTTATCCCTTTAGTTTGGGTTTGTTTCTATTTATTTTGTGGCTGGGTTTGGGCATGGCCTTGGCTGGATGTGAGGCTGCTGCGATGCGGCTCCTTTGGCTCAAGCACCACTTGTCCATCCACGTTTGGACCTTGCTGCTCTTGGGGAGCACCTGGCTACCGCTGGCGGAAGGCAGCCCCAAGTCTCCCTTTAGGACTTTCCCGGTTTCAGACTGGAGCTTGACGCACTTGGTGGTCCACAACAAAACCGGGGAGGTCTACGTGGGGGCTGTCAATCGGATCTACAAGCTCTCCAACAACCTCACGCTCCTGCGGACGCACGTGACGGGCCCCGTGGAGGACAATGAGAAGTGTTACCCTCCACCCAGCGTCCAGTCCTGCCCGCACGGACTGGTCACCACCAACAACGTGAACAAGCTGCTGCTGGTGGACTACTCGGGGAACCGGCTCATTGCGTGCGGCAGCGCATCCCAGGGTATCTGCCAGTTCCTGCGGCTCGATGACCTCTTCAAGCTGGGCGAGCCCCACCACCGCAAGGAGCACTACCTCTCCAGTGTCAACGAGTCGGGTACCATGTCTGGGGTCATCATCGAGGTGCTGAACGGGCAGAACAAGCTCTTCATTGGGACGCCCATTGACGGGAAGTCGGAGTACTTCCCCACGCTGTCCAGCCGCAAGCTGATGGCCAACGAGGAGAATGCAGAGATGTTTGGCTTCGTGTACCAGGATGAGTTTGTGTCCTCGCAGCTCAAGATCCCCTCGGATACGCTCTCCAAGTTCCCCACCTTCGACATCTACTACATCTACAGCTTCAGCAGCGAGCAGTTTGTGTACTACCTGACTCTGCAGCTGGACACCCAGCTCACGTCGCCCGACTCCACCGGGGAGCAGTTCTTCACCTCCAAGATCGTCCGTCTCTGTGTGGATGACCCCAAGTTCTATTCCTATGTGGAGTTCCCCATCGGCTGTGTGCAGGACGGCATCGAGTACCGCCTCATCCAGGATGCCTACCTGACCAAGCCTGGCAAGGCTTTGGCCAAGTACCTGGGCATCTCGGAGAGGGAGGATATCCTCTTCACCATCTTCTCCCAGGGCCAGAAAAACAGGGTTAAGCCTCCCAAGGAGTCTGTGCTCTGCCTCTTCACGTTGAAGAAGATCAAGGATAAGATCAAGGAGCGTATCCAGTCGTGCTACAGAGGAGAAGGGAAACTCTCGCTGCCCTGGCTCTTGAATAAGGAGCTGGGTTGCATCAACTCGGTAAGTTCCTGCTCGTCTCTACCCAAGCCAGGTTGTTTCTGGCTGCTGGTGGTGGCTGGACCCTTCCTGATGACCTGCCCTCTTCCAGGTTTTCCTGGTGGGAGGATTGGCACTCTTGGGGCTGGGTGTGTGGATTCCTCAACATCTTTCCTTGTGGAGATCATGGCTTCATAGTGGGTTTGGGCTGCATCAGTGCCCAAGGAGAGCCCTAAGCAAGGGGCCCCGTGCTGATGCACTATGGATATGGGAAGTGTTGGTGGGTTGAGCTGTGAGGGCAGGGTGCTCTGTCCTCAGGGCATCTGCTGCAGCTCTGCTGGGGAGTCTCTTGCACATGACATGCATGAATCTGTGTTGTGGCACCGTGTGGCCAAGCACGAGGTATTGAGGGCAGTAGGGTGTGTGGTTGAGCAGCGCAGATCTAATGGGTAGGGTGGAGAGGTTGACAGTCCAGAGAGGAGTTGGTCAGATACTCAGTGTGGAGGAACCACGTCCTCTCCATGGAGCGCTGGAGGGGAGGACAGGGGGTGCAAGGTGCTGTCAGTGATGTGGGTTTTGAGCGTGGTCATCCAGAGGTGCAGGAGGCGAATGGCAGCATCCCAAAGCAGTGATTCCCAACGGAGGGAACGCTCCTTTTGTCCCCAGAGATGTGTCCTTCTGCCTGGTGCTGGCTTGTTTTCTAGTCACCATTCTAACCCATGAGTGGTCACAGGCAGGCTGTGGCTCTGGGTGATGGGATCACAAGCTGGTGGTCTCCAGGCAGGGTCGGATAAGTGGCAGAGAGTGGATTTGGGGTGCCATTGTGTGTGTTGGGAGGGTCTAGGAGAGGTCCCAACACTCCTGCTATTGCTATTAACCCCCCAGCCCTCCTTGCTGGTGCTCAGCACCCATCATCAAGCCCCTGAGCAGGGTTTTGGGTGCCTAGTGGTGGGGTTGGTGGGTCGGGGTCCCTATGGAGCAGATCTGCCTTCCCCGCCACAGTCCTGCCCGCAGCTCCAGAGCAGAGAGCTAACAGCTGCCTGACAAAGTAAAGGGGCTGCTGTCAGGAGCGCCGGGCTCACAAATCACATTTTGGCTTTGAACTAATTCAGTTCCGCTGGAACATGATGGAATCGTTACCCTGCTGCCTGTTGGGTCTGCAGCTGCTGGCTCCACTGAGGAGATGCTGCCGCTTCCTCCCGCATTCCCAACTGCCTCTCCCAGTGCCCCACGGCAGCACCATGCTCCCTGGATTTAGAGAGCCCCCCCTGCACTTTGGGGGTGGCCCCATACTGAGAGGATCGGAGGATCATGACATGGTTTGTGTTGGAAGGGACCTTAAGGCTCCTCCAGCTCCACCCCCCTGCCACGGGCAGGGACACCTTCCACTGGAGCAGCTTGCTCCAAGCCCCTGTGTCCAACCTGGCCTTGAGCACTGCAGGGATGGGGCAGCCACAGCTTCTCTGGGCACCCTGTGCCAGCGCCTCAGCACCCTCACAGGGAAGAGCTTCTGCCTCAGAGCTCATCTCAGTCTCCCCTCTGGCAGCTTAAAGCCATTCCCCTTGGCCTGTCCCTACAGGTCCTTGTCAAAATCCCCTTTCCAGGTTTCTTGTAGGCGGCAGGGTCCTGCAGTCACTACCTGGTGGTCAGCCCATGTGAGTGGATACATCTCAAGGTGCTCTTTTTGGGACTCTCGCAGGATGGAAAGATGTGTGTCATGATAGGATGGCTCTTGCTTTTGAATGGGTTGGGTTGGAGAGCGCTGCCTCCCTTCTGTCGCATCCAGATGATGTTTTCTGTCCCATCCTGCTCCAACTGCCAAGCAGAGTTGGAAAGGCAGGACCGGACTGCAAGTCAAACCCTCAGCCCCTTGCTGTGCTGAGCACAAGCCAAACCAGAGCCTGTGGAGCATGTAACCTCTTCCTGGCAGGAATTTCTGTGCTCCTAATGAAACACAGCCACCTCTGGGGTGGGCCGTGGCAGTGACGGGACTCTCAGTGGTGAGGGCTGGCCAGAAAACAAAGGGCATGTTGTTGTCTTGTTTTGGAGGAGGCAGAATGTAATTGCTCAAGTCAGTAGTTGCTTGGTATTTACACCCCATCCATATGGGAAGTGTCCCAGGAGGCCTCTAGCTCCGCTCCTTTGCGGTGGTAAGTGGCTGAGGCTGGTCCGTGCTGGCATCCCAGGCCTTGGAGCTAAGGGGTGCTCATCCCGCAGCGCTGCAGGGCTGGTGCTGGAGCCAGGAGAGGCCAGGAGCCAGGCCTGGCAGCAGCTCAGGAGATGTCAGTGGTTCCTCCCCGGTGCTGGCAAGCGGAGCAAATTCCTGTCTCCTGTTCCTCGTGCTCCCCTTCTGAGATCCAGTGATCCATTGGGCAGGGGAGACGAGCTGGCTTGGGAGCGAGACCCCTCATGCACTCAGACCTGTGCACACAGCAGAGGCACCTTGTGTTCCATCCCCCTGCTCCAGCCCCACTGCCGAAACCACCCCCGAGCCCATCCAAGGTTTGGCTGCTTGTGGTGTTTCAATGAGGGATTCAGTGCTGTGTGTCCTGGCTCTTTGCTTCCTCTGTGCATTGCAGGGACTGCACTGTCTGTGGCCAGATGTGCTCGGCACATCTGCTTCACATGCCTGTGTCCCTGCCCATGGCAAGAGGTTGGCAGGAGGTGATCTTTATGGTCCCTTCCAACCCAAACCACTCTAGGATTCCATGTATCAGGGCTGGGAAAGGGCAGATGTTGCAGCAGGGAATGATTTGGGATTCCCAGCGTCCTCACCCTGGGCTGTCAGCACAGGCAGAGCCATGCCTGGAGCCAGCAGGACATGGGCAGCAGCTTTCCCTGCGCAGCCCCAGGGAGAAAATGAGTTCTGACTCCTTTATGGGGCTTGCTGCCCAGCCTGCTGGCACAGGGCAATGGCTGGTGATAAACTGGCCTACACTGGGCCAGGATAAGCCAAATCCTTTCCCAGGGGCAGCCAGAGCAATGCAGGTGTTAATGAACCGTACCAGGCTGCCATTATTCCTGGGAAACGTGCTAAAAGCCTGGCATCCTGGCCTGGCACTTGGTCCCTGCCTCCTGCAGCCTCCTCCCGGGCTCTTCCCATCCTTCTGCATCCTCCATCGCAGTGCCTGGGGGGTGCACAGGGGACCGGGCTTGAGCCTGTAATGGTGTTAACTGGCGAATCGCTGGCTAATTAATAACACTGCGCAGTGTGAGCCTCACCTGCCTCTGCTGTCTGCTCCCTCATTGCTTTAGTAAGTGGGCTTGAAGGGCTGCAATGAGACAAGGCACGTCAATGCGATGCTCCCCCGGTGCTGTGGGCCTGCTTTCCATCCTCCTGCACACTGCTGTCCCTGGGAAATACGGCTTTCCTGAGCCTGCTTTGGGGGAGTGGGTTGGTGATGGGGTGAGAAGGATGCTGTGCTGCAGATGTGGGGTCTGGGGGTGATGGGTGGCTGAGAGGGGTGCCAAGGAAAAGCACTGAAATGAAAACTAAAGGAAAAATCATTAAAATCCACTGGGCTGAGGCCATGGTTGCTGCAACCACCTGTGCAAATGGGAGAGCAGACAGAGCCAGAGGCCTCCTGCAGACCCTGGCATCTGCGAGCTGAGATGCTCCAAGGTCACTGGCCCTTGTGTGCTTTGGTGTGTCACAGGACACCTCCCCCTGCATCCCCCCTGCATCCCCCCTGCATCCCCCCTGCATCCCGCATCCTCCAGGGATGCTGGTTGGTGCCGTTGCCCCGGTTCTGCTGCCCTTGGCCTGCCCTCGCCATGCTGCCTGCCTGTGCTTCCCTAACGAGGCAGTTTGCTGTTAATGAGCTAATTGTGGGTGTAATTATTTATCGAGGTGGTGGCTGCATGGCGGTGGCTCTGCGGGGCCGCGGTGCAGCTGTATTTGTCGTTTCCCAGAGAGTTTGTTGAGACAAAGCAGAGCGGAGTAAACACCATCAACATCTCTCCTCCTGCATATTCAGCAGCAGAGGGGATGGGGAAGCTGCACATGGAGCGTGATAGAGCACAAACTGCACCCAGGGGCTGCCGAGGCTTAAATCCCGTCGCAGCATTGCCCTTCACCTGCTGTGAATGGGTGGAAGGTCCTGGGATGCTGCAGCAGAGAGTGGGTTTTTCTCCATTTGAAGTGCCTAAAGGATCCCAGGTATGCGGAGAGGAGCGTGGTATCGGCTGGAGCATCCCTCATGTCTCTTCTTTTCTTGGATGTTTTGTTTTAAAGTGATGCAGAGGAGGATGCGTAATGTGTGCTCTGTCTGATGGAGAGGAGAGGGCGTTTGTAAGGCTGGGATTAAGAGGATGGATGGAAAAGTCCTAATTTCCCTTCCCCCTTTTCCCATGATTGCAAAAGCGCCTGGTGCCCCATGTTGCTCTTTTGGGGATCCCCACTTCTCCCATGCCTGGCTGTAGGAGCTCCGCCAGTTTAGGGAATGACGAGCAAAGGTTGTTGATCTGTGGCTGTATATTAACTCAGGCTCTCAGCAAACACAGAAGTAACTGAGGAAGCAGCCCAGCATTCCCAGTCTCCCTGGAAAGGCTGAATGTGCCTGGCTGGTGTCATTCCTGGTCCTTTCCCACTGAGCTGGGAACAGGACCACTGGCCTTGGGGCTGGAATGGTGGCACGGTGAGGACAAGCATCCTCACCATGGCTGTGAGAGGCTGAAGCCATTGTGGAATACAATGCGCTGGGGCATGGAAAAGCACTGTGTTTGCCCTGTTCCCTGTGGGTGACTGGGGATTGCTGGTGGGAACTGGTCTGGGCTGACCCTCTCTTCCCAGGCAGCATTGAGTGGGAATTGTGGAGTTGTGTCCTGCCCTTATGTATTGGAGCTCGGGGTTTTCCCATCTGCTCCATGCACATACTGTATGGATTTAAAGCCCTGTGGGGACTGGCATGCATTTGGAGGGCCCTGCTTGCCAAAAAACCTCTCTCCTCTTTAAATTCAGTTACATAAGGAACCTTGTGGAGCGGAAGGATCCCGAGGCCGGAGCAGGCTGTCTCCTTTGTGCCTTCACCTCCTGCACCAGGCTCCCTGATCCCCTGGGATCAGGAGCCCCTCACTGCCTGGGCAGGCTGGGATGGATTTTGCTGGTGCTATGAAGCCATGGCACGAGTGCATAGGCTGGATACCCATGGCCAGGGTCTGTTGTGCTCAGCAGATCAGGGTGATCTGAGGATGCTCAATGGAGCTGGTCCTGGTCCCACTTTCCCCACCTGCATCCCAGCTTCCACAGGGGCATCCCTCTGTCTTTGCCTTGCCCATGAATGTGACCGTCCTTGCCTAAGGGTGGCAAGGGGCTGGTGCAGCCCTTTCCCCTGCCTCTCCTGGGGCAGAGTTTGCAGAAGCTTCTCCCCATGGGTGGGCACAGAACCAAGGAGGCAGCTCCTGGAGCCCAGCGCCTTGTCTGGGGCAAAGCAGCAGGGAAAGAATGCGGGGAATTCCCAACGGCATTCCTGTGGGAGGAGGAGCAGGGCTGGCAGGTGGGCAGTGTACCTGCTGGAGCCTCTGCTCTGTGAAATGAGGCTCTTTGAGGAGCCCGACTCATTTGTCTTGGCACGGCCTTGGCTGGGAAGTGTTTTGTCTCTGAGGGAAGGCTGGGGTGCAGGATTCGGCCCTTCCTGCCTGGCTGCCAAGATGTTTTCCTTTTGGAGCTGACGCTGGGATGAGGAGGAGAGGAATGTGTGCGGAGTTCGTGCCCGCATCCCATGTGTCTGAGATGGCAGTGGATGGAGGGGGAGCAGGGATGCTGTGCTGTCTCCCGCTGGGTTTGTAAGTGCTGCTCTGTAAGACCCAGAGCCTTAATCTTGGTCTGCAAAGCTTGTTCCGGATGTAGAGTTGCTGCTTTCCTTGGATGTATCCTAAGTGCCTTACACATCAGTGTGGAGAGGGAGTTTTAGGGAAGCACCAGCTCATCCCTTCCCTTGGGATGGCTGGGACAGTCATGATGATGGTTGGACTTAATGATCCGAAAGGTCCTTTCCAGCCTAGTTGGTTCTATGATGGGGCTGCTGAAGCCACCATAGATGACGGGGTGGAGGTGGGAGGTGGCCGGTGGCCCTGTGGCAGGTCAGGCATGTCGTGGTGTTATCCCAAAGCTCATCTCTCCTCGGTTTCCCTCCGCAGCCGCTGCAGATTGACGACAACTTCTGCGGGCAGGATTTTAACCAGCCCCTGGGGGGGACCGTCACCATCGAGGGGACCCCGCTCTTCGTGGACAAGGAGGATGGGATGACCTCGGTGGCTGCCTATGACTACAGGGGACAGACCGTTGTGTTCGCGGGCACGCGGAGCGGGAAGATCAAGAAGGTAGGGAGAGGCCTCGGTGGTGTGATGGGGAGGGATGGTCCTTTGGGGGTACAGAGAAGGCTGTGCCCCCGTCCTACCATGACTCGTTACATTGATCTGTCTGTGTCTGTCCATATGGCTTTGCTATCGACCCAGGCAGAAATGGGTGCTGATGGCTCCATCCTGGTGTAGGGGAGATTCCTCTTCTACCATGCCACAAAAGGCTGCTTATTGGTGACAATTAGCAAATAGCTCCGTGCGTGCCTTTCCCTGCCTGCATCTCCACAGGCATGGATTTCCTGTTATCGTAACATCGTGCCTGTAATTACAGCTGTACATGTCCTGTATAAGCATAGCTTGTGTTAACGGCATCCTCAGCTAGGGAAGGGCAGTGTGAAGGTCCTGGTATGATCCCTGCTCAGGAGCAGGAGGGTTTGGCCAGGGGGTCTGGCTTGGTGCTCTGCGGCTTGTGAGGTGCTCCAGCACCCCATCCTGGGCACAGCATGGTGCATTTGTGCTTGCTCCTTGCTGGGCAGGATGCCTTGGAGAAGCAGGGTGTCTTTCCTGGCCGGAATCAGGAGCAGGATGCCCTTGCAGGTGATAATTCCCTATATGTGCTGCTGTGTTGGGTTGGGGGCAGCACAATGGTGGTCCTCTGCAGCCCCACGTCCTCTGTTGGCTTTTTGTGGCCCTCTGGGGGAGGCCCTGGCGGCTCCAGGGCTGCAGGAGCTGACGGAGCAGCTCATCCCTTCCGGATCGATGGGGGATCCGCAGGGATTGGTGTTGCATTGCTGGCGGCTGCTCCTGCACTGGGCTCCAGATGGGAGCGATGAAATGGGGATGGGAAGGAGCCAGGATGTGGAAGGAGGGTCACAAAGCCATGGGGACAGTGTTATATCTCTACTTACTTATTCATCTATCGGGACTGGCGTTTGCTTTTTACATGGCAGATTTGGCTTTTCCTCTCCCTCCTTCTGTCAGTTTTTCTCTGGTCTTTGCACCTTTGGAGTGATTTACAAGGGGGCCTGCAGGAAACCTGGAGAGGGGCTTTGGACCAGGGCCTGTAGGGACAGGACAAGGGGAATGGCTTTAACCTGCCAGAGATTGAGATGAGCTCTTGGGCACAAGTTCTTCCCTGGGAGGGTGCTGAGGCGCTGGCACAGGGTGCCCAGAGAAGCTGTGGCTGCCCCATCCCTGCAGTGTTCAAGGCCCGGTTGGACACAGGGGCTTGGAGCAAGCTGCTCTAGTGGATGGGGTCCCTGCCCGTGGCAGGGGTTGGAGCTGGATGAGCTTTAAGGTCCTTTCCAACCCAAAGCAGGCTGGGATTCTATGATCTAGGGTGGGTGCCTTGCCAGGGCACAGGCTGCATGCTACAAAGTCATGGCTGAGGCCAGGGCTTGGGCCTTAGCTCTGCTTCAAGCATCCTTCTCTCCTGCAGGGTTTTCCCCAGCTTTCTTTTGCTGTTTTCCAAGCTTGGTGCCCCAAATTGCTGGTCTGGTTCTTTGGCCCTGCAGGGCACAAGGACATGGGGCAGGATCTCCATGAAGAGCAAAGAGGTTGGTCCAGCCCTGGGATGCTGGGCAGGTTCTGAAGGCTCATCCTGCCTGGGGTCACTCTGATGGCAGCATGGGAGCACTTTGCAGTCTCCAAACGCCATGCTGCTGCCAGGTCTCCCCCATCCCCTGCTGTGACCTTGTGATGGGCAGCCCATCCTCCCTGCTGCAGGGGCTGCCTGCCCAGCCTGGCAAAGTGCTGCCTCAGCAGCTACCTGATCCTGATCCTGATCCTGTTCCTGATGCTGCGTCTGGCTGCTGGCCGGAGGCAGGATGGGGAGGGGATGGCTCCCTCCTGCCTGGGGAGTACAAGGCGGATGCTGCTGACTTGTCCCCAGCCAGGGGATGTGATACCCAACAGGGGCACAGCAGAGCATGGCCAAGGTGGCTCCTAAAGGCAGAGGATGCGGGCGGAGGGGGGGTGCATCCCTTGGAAGGGGTTGCAGTCCCTCTGCTTCTAAGTTTCCCATGTAAGGGACAGTGACAAGTAACCTGCATTAGGCTTGGTGCAGCCTCGTGGCTTCTCCATCTTCCTGCCAGTTCCCCCATCCCTCGCCAGCACTCCCTAGCATCTCCTTTAGGGAAGGAGGGCTGTGCTGGCAGCTGGTGCTCCCCATCCCAGGAGCCCTGTGACGGATGCTGCTCTGCTGCAGGGGCTCCCATCTCACCATCTGGGCTGGGGTGAGGTCAGGCCAGAGTCACTGCCGCGTCTGGATTTTCCTTGGATGGCAGCTCCATGCCCAGCATTTGTCCAGGCTGTTGTGTGCAGACAGAGCCTCCCTTTGTGTCCCCTTCCCAAAAACAAGCCACGCGAGCCTCTGGCTGCTCTGCAGCCTTTCCCGGGCGCTGCCGCCCGCAGTTGTGCCATGAGGCCACGGTGATGGGCAGCGCCTGCTGCTGCAGCTGCATGGACACCCTGATTCCAGAGGGGTGGAAGGATATTGCAGGCAAGCCCATGGCAGGGGTTGGAACTGAATGATCTTTAAGGTCTCTTCCAACTCAAACTGTTCTGTGATTCTGTGATTTGCAGACCTGGGGTGGGGATACAGGAGCCTGGGATGGGGATACAGGACCCGGGGATGCTGCACAGATCACAGCAGTGAATCTTATAGTAACCCACTCCAGCTTGTCCCTGCAGGGTCACGAGGCACGCGTTGTCTTTGGCTGGCCCTGAGTTGTGTGGAGGAAAGGTCAGGCTTGGAAAGCCCTTGTTCCCCACGTGCTCGCTGTGCCCTGTGCCAGCAGTCATGGGATTGGGGCGCAGGGGGAATTCCTGGCGCAGCCCAGGTGAGCAATGCGGGGATGACTTCTCACACTGCTCATGTCCTCCGTGCTCCTGCTGCGTCAGGGACCCGGCCTTGAACCCTGTGGTGTGTGGGTGCTGGGGATGGGGAAGTGACGTGGGGATGCTGCAGCGGGGAAGTCCAGGGGGTATTTGAGCAAGGGAAGCGAGGTTTGCTTCCCAATGCCTGGGGCTTTCCTGGACACCGCCTGTCCTCCATGGGGCTTTGGGCACCCTGCTCTAGTGGAAGGTGCCCCTGCCTGTGGCAGGGGCTGGAGCTGGATGAGCTTAAAGGTCCCTTCCAACCCAAAGCATTCCATGGTTATCTGGCTGCCCAGTTGCCACCATAATTCCTGCAGCTCCCTGCCCTGTCCTGACGCCAGCTGGCTTCGGGCGTGAATGCATCAGGAGTGTCTCCGTTGGGAATCTGCTCCCCCCCCAGGGCTCGCACTTGCTGCAGCTTGTTTATTCTCTCCCACAGAAAGCACAGCTGAGCTGGCCCCATGTCTGCCTGCTTTGGCTTCTCCGCTCTAGTAATAACAATAAATAAACTCTTCACACTAAATGGGTCATCCCCATCCCTGCACCACGGGATGCGGTGCTCCTCGCCTGTCCTGGGGATGGTCCCTTCTGCCCTGCTGAGGGTAGGGAGATGGGATGCTTTGGGGGACCGGATTTGGCACCCAATGTAGGCACCTCTTTTGAATAGAGCTCTCTTAAAGCTTTGGATTCTTCAGTGTGTCCGGGCAGCATGACCTGAGGTTAGGTGGTGTGTGGATGGGAAGCTGCTGGCTGGGGGCACAGGGGGAATTTCCCTGTTTCCTGCTTGCTCTCTTCCCATCACAAAAGCCCCCCCCCCCCCCCCCCCCCCGTGTCAGCCTCCTGTGTACTGTGCATGACCTGACGGTGGTCCATGTGAGCTGGCAGGGCAAGCCCTCAGGCTCCCCGCCTGCTCTGCCTTTCCCTGTGGTTCTTTGCTTAGAGCTCGGGCTAAGCGGCTCTGGATGCAAAGGGACCCTTTGTGCTGTGTGAAATCCGCTCCCCTTGTGACCTTGCTGCTGCTTACCCTGCTCATTGCCTTAGCCTCGGATGGCTTTTTGGGGGTGATGAGGGCAGGTTCGGGCCAGGAAGCCTCTGGTGTCATGGGTGACCCTTGAGGAGCATCGCCCCCAGCACAGCCCCTGCAGATCCTCTCCTGCCCATGTCGCTGCCTCTCCACAGCTGGCCGCCAGCACAAGGGCCTTTTGTTCCTCTTCCTTCTCCCATTCCATCCCCATCCCACCCCTGGGGACCCCTCACCCCCTCCCCACATGCTCACAGTCCGCTGGGCTCTTGCGCCCGGCCCCTCGGCGCACGCGGCTGCGCCTCTCCGCAGTCAATGGCAATAATTTTATTGGCATGACAAGGCAGGCGAGGGTTGCCAAAGTGAATCCATCAAATACCTCTCGGCAGCTCCCTCCCCCTCGAGGGCTCTCGCAGGAGTCCTTAAGCTCTTTTAATCAAGGTGGAGGCTTGAGCTGGCGTTAAGTGGATGGGGTGATGGGGAGGTGGAGGCTCTGGGTCCCCTCTGCTTGTGATGGGGACCGCTCGGCATGGCCCTTCTCCTGCTCGGCATCGCCCCTCTCCTGCTCGGCATCACGCCGCTCCTGCTCGGCAGGAAGGGGCCCCGCTCGGTGGCGTTGGGCTTTGTTGAGCCGCCGGGCTCCGCACAGGATGTGTCATTGTTGGAGGAAACAATCAGAAATTCATGGTGAGCCGGTGGCCCCTGGGACCCGCCGGGGCCGCTGCCAGCGCCGTCCTCGGGTGACTCCTGCAGGGGGATGCGGCTGGGTCCATGCTCCTGACTCCTGCGGGATAGAGGGGGTGGTGAGAAGGGAAAGAGCTGTGAAGAGAAGCTGTGGCTGCCCCATCCCTGGCAGTGTTCAAGGCCAGGTTGGACACAGGGGCTTGGAGCACCCTGCTCCAGTGGAAGGTGTCCCTGCCCGTGGCAGGGGTTGGAGCTGGAGGAGCTTTAAGGTCCTTTCAACCCAAACCAGTCTATTGGTTTTCCAATAGATTTCCACACTCTTTGAGGGTGCTCCACACGGCCATGGGGAAGGAAAGGAGGTGTCAGTGGCTGCCTCCCCCTGAACCCCACTCCTTCCCCCCCATATCCCCAGGCTTTTTGACTCAAGCCATACCCCTCTGTTCCCCCATCTGCTGTGGTTGGTGCACAGAGCCGCAGGTGAGCGGCTGGGAGCCTGGCTCCTGGCCAGCCGCACTCCAGCCTCCTGCAGAAGCGCTGACGGTGCAGGTCTCGCCTCTGCCAGCACTGGCTCCGTCTCCCGCAGGCAGCACGTGGCCTCACCCCATCCATCACCCCGCTCCCAGTGCCGCGGGCACGGCACCGATGCTGCCGGGCATCGCCGGTGTCAGGCAAGATGACTTCTGGGGAGCAGAGCATTGGAGAGGCAGGGATTCAGCCGGGTCCTGAGGACCCTGTGTATTCCAGAGGGCTTCTGTGATTGCCCTGGAAAAGGGGTTGAGGGCAAAATGCCTCTTGGTGCTGCTCTGTGCTCAAGAGCTGGTGGGTCCGTACCAGCCAAACACAGCAGCATCGCCCTTGCAGCCCCTGTGGATCATCCCTAGGGATGCCACCCTGGAAATATGGTGGGAATAAGGCTGGGAAAGGAAAAGGCGAGAGCTGTGGGTTTGTGTCTGTGCACTCTCCTGCCCTGTTGTTGCAGGGCTGTGTAAGACAGTGGTGGCTGTGGCTCGGCAGAGCAAGGCAGAAGGGTGATGCTTTGGGGTCAGTGAGCCTCTACAAAGAGCAGGAGTCACTGGGGGCCTGTGCTGGGACTTGTCCATCACTGGGGTGTGCAGTGCTGGCAGCAAGCACTGCGTTTTCTGTCCCAGCCAGTGGGGCTGGTTTGGTTTGGTTTGGTTGGTGAAGCATGAAGCTGCTGAAGCATTTTCTTTCCCATCTCTCCACTGCTGCATGCGGGGCTGTGCCTCAGCCTGTGACCCCTATTCCGCTGGGAAGAGCGGGAGCACGACTCTTGCTTTGGATCTTCCCTCTTGCTGGGGTCCTCTGCTGTAGCCCCATGAGATGGGGCAGGATGAAAAGCCCCCATTGAGATGGAAATGAGCTGGGAGGTCCCAGCGCTGTTGGGTCCCTTCTGTTGGGGTCATTGTGCCTATTCAGTGCCACAAACACTGACTAATTTTGGCTTTTCAGGTGGGAGAATAGCCCCGGCCTCCCACCAAAGGCAGAAGAGAAGGAGGAGGATGCTCAGGGGGAAGGCAGTGGTTTGGGGAGCAGGGGCTGTGGGTATGGCTGTATGGGAAGGGACAGTGCTGGTGTCCTGCCTCGCCTTTGTGCAGCCCCATTAACCCAGATTTAATGGTGCCTGAGGAATTTGGCTGAAGCCTGTGGCCTGATGGAGGAAGGGAGGGAAGATGCTGGAGGAGGGAAGATGTGTGCTCAGCTGCTTTCAGTGTTGACTCTATCTGCGTGTCCCAGCAGTGCCTCATGTTGAGATGTGACAGCGGGGAAGGTCAGCCATCCCTGTGGGCTGACCTCGCGCTTCTCCCCTATGGAATGGGAAGAAAAGCCACCATAAATCAAGAGTGAGGTGGAAGTGCCAGATGGCACTTAGAGATGGATGCAGGATGCTGACTCCAGCTGCCCCTTGGTGCCTGATGGAGCCCATCATCCATCTCTAAGCTTTGATACACGTGGGGATCATCCATCTCCACTGCAGGTCCAGCACTCAGCCCCGGGATGCTGGGAAAAGCCACTGTTTGGCCTCCGCTATCCCCTGCCCTTGTTAATTATGGGCTTTTCTGAAACGGAGCAGGAGATGGGATGCTAATGCAGGCTGGTACTGATGGGGAAAGCAGCAGGAGGGTGCATTGTGGGGTGAAATATGGAAGTGGAGGAGTGGGGTGAGTGGTGGTGATGGTGTACACCCCTGGGTCATACTTAGCCTGTGTGATACAGGGCAAACAGCCCTGGGGATCAAGGCTGTGCTGGTAATCCCTCTGCTCATCAAAGGATAGCGGAGCTGGAGTTGCAGCACCGGGGTTTAGACCCACTGCCCTTTGTGAAGTGCCATCATGTAAAATGAAGTGAGTTTGATGGGTTCTTGCTTTAATCCCTTGACTGGACTCAGTTACAGGGCTGAGGGTGAATTGGAGAAGGCTGGTGGGCAGAGCTGGGGTGGTGTGACAGGGCAGAGCATCCCAAGAGGAGGAGGAGCATCAGAACCCCGAGTCCATGGGATGGATTGCAGGTTCCACCTCCACTTTCCATTCCCTTTCTACCCAGAATGGAAACATTTCCCAATCTTTTCTTTTCCACTTTCTCTTTTATCTCTCTTACCCCCACCAGTGCTCACAATAGATCTGGGTGCTGCACACCAGCCCCATGTTCTTCCTTTCCTGCCCTTTGGTTGGTCTTTGAGGTTCCTGTGTCTCACCTCAGTGATGGGCAGAGTAGTGCTGAAGGGAATAAACCTTCTTGACCCATCCGAAGATGGGAAGTTTACCAATAACCCCCCCTTTGCCTTAGCCGTTGCAGTTGGGTTGAGACTGGAGGGGGAGAGCAAGGGACGTGATGGACAGGGCTGTTGCCATTGTTTGGGGTTTGGCACTGGATTTTGGGGCCCCGGGTGCTTTCCCTGGGTGGCCAGAGCTGATCCTGGCATGTCCCTGCTCTTTGTGTGCCCATGGACCAGCCGCCGACACGAAACCTCCCTGTGGCAGTCGGAGCAATTGTCTGCATGGGAAGCAATAGTGGGAAAGTTTTATTTAATGGATGTTTAGTTCTTTTAATGCCATTTAGCAGCTGGAGAGAAGGAAGAGAGCCAGCGCTGTGTGACAAGCCGGCTCTGAGCAAACCGAGGAATGGCTGCGGCAGTGGGGCGCATCCCTATGGTCTGGCAGAGAAAGGTGGGATAATGGGATATTGCTTTAATTCCACCATGGTTTGTGCTCTTGAGGGCAGCATTGGTTGGTCACTCTATGCCAGGACAGCTCTGGCATGGCCGGAGCACTCGGTGTGGGGATGCAGGGATGCAAGGAGGGGTCGTGCTGGTAGAGTTGGCCCTGGGGAAGCATCTTCCCCCCTCCATAATCACATATGGGTGAAGGAGACGACACTGGGATGAGAAATCCCTCAGTGGTTTTTATTAGCTACAACCCTAATGATGTGTTTTGGATTGTTCTCCTGCGTGGATAAAAACTACCAGACCTTGAACAAAGGGGAAGGAAAAAAGTCTCTCTGACCTTGAAGCTGTTGGTTCACTCGTCTTCATTTCATTGCCCTCGCTGGGGATGCAGGTCAGTTTTGGGTGCTATTTATAGTCCACTTGGCTTGACGGTTTTCTTTACAAAGCGAAAGGTTATCACCTTTGTTTCTGATATTGCAGAGAGGAGCTGCTCAAGGGAAAAGGAAGAATAAATGAGAAATGTTTTCAGAGGGTTCCTGTATGCGGCAAAGCTTTGTAATCTGGACAGATCAAAAAGCCCTGGACTGCTGTGCTGGGCTCGCGTGGATGTAGCCAGGGTCCGTGCTGCGGGATGATTCTCTGCTGGGACCACTTGGAGTGTTTATGGGCTCTGAAACAGTGATGCTTTCCCTTCCTGGGCAGCTTGGCTCACTCCTCCACGTGTGGATGGCTGGTTTTGGTTGAGACAGCGCGTTAGCTTAATTCTCCCCTTCTCCCTTTGTGGCTGTGCCTCCCACCTTCACTGCCTGCAGGAGCCCTGCTGCTGAAGTAGCATCACCCGCCTGCGCCTGCATCCCCTGCTCCAGCCCCGTCCCTCCCTGACAGACTCCTTGAAACAGCAAATGTTGCTGTAATTTAATATTCAGGCAAACAATAGTCGGGGGACAATGTTAAATTCATGAAACTGCCTTAATGCAATGACATTTAATGAAGCAATTCGTGCGCTAGCGTGGCTGTGCGTGGTGCCGGGGTAGCGGGGATGCCGCTCCATCCTGCCTGGTGGTCCCTGTTTAAGGATGAGCTGGGGGAAGGTTGATGCTCCAGGGAAAAAGGAAGTTCTCCTGCTGCTCCCCAGGCTGTGTGCTCTCAGGGTGCAGCTTTCCTCTCCTGCTCCCTGATGCTGCTGCAGTGAGAGCCGGTGGGTCTGAGCTCTGTGATTTGACCTTGGTTAATGAGAGTGTTTTGGGGCTCTCTGCAGGCTCTGTGTTCTCTGGTCCTTTTCTCCCTTTGCCTAGAGCCCCTGGATGGCCCCTTCATCCCCCCAACTCCCTTAGTAGGGTTCCTGCTTGGGGGTGCCTTTTGCTGTGGGCAGGACCAAGGAATTGTCCTCCAGGTCTGACCACCAGAGGAGGATTTGGCAATGATGGTTCCAGGCAAAGGGCTCCTGGGCATCCTCTTGTTAATGTCCAACTGCTTCTGGAGACCTTTTGTCCTGGGGATGCTGCTTGGCAAGGGCCGAGTGCAGAGAGGGAAGAGGAGCTATTTCCTTGTGCAGGATCTGCATCCTGGAGGGCTTCTCCTTGGGGGTGAGGAGACCCATGCAAACCCTTTCCTGCCCCAGCCCTGCATTGGGTACCAGATTGAAGGCCCTGGTACTGTAGCCTCTGGTTCTGTAGCATCCCATCTCCCATGGCTTTTCCCAACCACCCTGTGTTGCAATATCCACGGAGCTGTTGACTGATGCTGTTCCCTCTATAGCAAGAGTTAAGAGTGATGCTGTACTGTGACAGCACAGCCTTGTCTTGGGGGGTTAACGGTTGGCAAAGCAGGTTGAGAGGAGGCAGTTTGGAGGGCGGAGAGCCCAGCTGCTTGCTCCAGGGGTGGATTGGATTTGTGCTACCCCACCGGCATCCCTCGGGCACCCTGGCACCAGTAACGTGTAGGCTGCTGCCTACACGTCCCAGGAGAGGTTTCCCTGCTGCTTCCCTCTGCTCAGTGACTGACAGAGCCCCACAGATCTTAATTATTGTGCCGGCGTCCGCAGAGCAAATCTGGTGCTGCCGTAGCTGGAGGCTTAGCGCTGGCAATGATGCTCGCTGGGGCGGGTGGCTGCGGAGGGAAGAGGCTTTGTGCCTCCTCTTCCTCCTTGTCTCCTCTTCCTCGCCTTTCTGGAGACAGCTCATTGTCCTTGCTGGATGTGATGGACCTCTGGAATCTATGGGTGGAAGCTGGGGCAGTCATTGGTGGGTGAAGGGATGGTAGTAAATGTATGAGTAGGTGATTTCACTGTGGTTGTTCTGTGGTGAAGCTTGGGAATGAGGGAGCTGGAGATGAATGGATGCTGCTTCTTTCTGGGTAGGGACTGGGACCTGAAGGAAGCAGCATCATCCAGAACCTGAGCTCTGCCAAACCCATCTCACTGGTGATGCTCTTCCCAACCAGCTGAAGGATGCAGCAAAATCCATTGGAGAGTGGATTTAGGGGTTCAACAGGGGTGCTCCTGGGGAAGCTTGAGGTTTGTAGAGCAGTTTGCAGTCCTGGAAGGTGTGAAGGCAGCAGGGGCAGTGCCTGGCTGCTCCCTGGCTTCTTGCTTCCCATTGATGGTGCTCAAAGATGAACAGGTAGTTACTGAGCAAAATGCAGCTGGAAAAGTTTGGAGGGAAAATATGATGCAGTTTTGATCTATAAGTGTGTGTGTGTGTATATATATATAATATATATATATCTGTGTGTATATGTATGTATTTTTTCTTTAAAAGCTTCCAAAAATAGGCCTGTGTCTTGGCCAGGGTGACTGTGTCTGAAATTAGCTATGGAAAGTGGGTGTCATAGTGATGCTGGTGCATATGGAGCCACAAAGAAAGGCTCAGCATCCCCGGGAGGGATGCAGGACCTTGGACTGGGGGTGCAGGCAGTGGGGTCTTTGGTACCAACAGCTTCTGTGGGGCAGAAGAAGGGGAGCATCTCTGGATGGAGATGCTGGATGGCGTTGGCCTCGCTTAGTGCTTGGTTTCTTGTCAGGTTGTGAGTGATGCATGGGATGTTCTTTGTGAGGAACAAGCAAAGTCCTTTCAAAGGACCCCAAACCCACACTGTTCCCACCTTGTGTGAGGGATCGGAACTTCCCAAATTGAATTACCCGCTTATTTCCCCAGGGATTCTCCGTGTTACTCTCCCTCTCTTTCTGGTGTGTTTATGAGCCTCGAGGGATCTGTTTTTACGCTCAACGTTTAAAATTAAAGACGTGTTTCTCTTCTAGCAGGTGAGATAAATGCTCCCAGGCTCCTTCCTGCCTCTCCTTCCCCCACAAATCTGCCGGTGGGAAAGCGCAAGCCAAAGGCTGGGGCACATAACCTGGGAATGAGAAGCCGGTGCTCTTCTCCCAGGGGGATGAGTCCGCGTAGATGCGGGATGCGTGGCTTTGGCTGCTTCTGAAAAGAGGGGAGGAAATTGCTACTTCCAGCGCTGTGGATGGAGGAGGAGGAAGGAATGGGGTGGAAATGTGCTTGCTGGAGCTTCCAAGTGTGGTTTGTCTTAGTGCCCTTGAGTGGCACCTCCTGCCCTGGGTCCCCATGGGGTGCACTGTTTTGGGTGCTTCGAGTGTGTCAAGAGGAATGGCTTTAAGCTGCCAGAGGGGAGGCTGAGATGAGCTCTTAGGCAGAAGCTCTTCCCTGGGAGGGTCCTGAGGCGCTGGCACAGGGTGCCCAGAGAAGCTGTGGCTGCCCTATCCCTGGCAGTGTTCAAGACCAGGTTGGACACAGGGGCTTGGAGCAAGCTGCTCTAGTGGAAGGTGTCCCTGCCCATGGCACTGGATGAGCTTTAAGGTCCCTTTCATCACAAACCACTCTGGTTCTATGCTTCAGACCCCGGTCGGAGATGCCTTTCTGCCCGATGCTTGCTCTCCCAGGCTGCTGAAATGAGACCTGGGCTTCATTTCAGAACTGGGAGCAATTAAGGAGCGCTCTGCCAGCCCTGGTCCTCTCTAACACCATATATCCGCCCAGGTGGCTGTCACTGGGGTGGAAACCTCTCTGCTCAGCTTCATTTCCCACCCTCCCTGTGCTGCCGCACTCACATGAGCATCCTTACCGCTGTGCTGTGACAGCCTTGGCTCTAAACCCAGCCTAACCCCATGAGAACATGTGCCTTTCGGAGCCAGCACTGGATGTGATACCATGTTCCTGTGGGGCCAGCGTGGTTTTGCAGCATCTAGTGCACTCCAGGCCTTGCCCCTGGTGTCCCTGCTCTCACTGGTGAAGGCTGTTGAGCCAAAACTGTTGTTTCTGACCCCCCTTCCCAACCTCCCTAATGCTGTTTATGCTTGTGAGCAGGGAGGAACAGAGCGAGTGTTTCTTTTAATGGCTTGTGAGTTGCTGGTGATGTTTTTCGTCAGGAAAGCGATAGTTATGTAGCAGCCATTAATTGGAGGAAAAGTTTGCAGTAATAAATGTCAGGAATGTTTCAGGGATGGTTCGGATGAAATGTGTACTTTTTTGTCTCTAAAACCTCCCCAAAAACAAAAGCTTTGCCCTGTTTTGAGCCTTGCCAAGGAGAAACGACTTCAAAACTTCAGTTTGCATCATGGTGTGTGATGTTGAAGGGCCTTTTTCCCCCTTCAGCCTGCGCTCCTTAACCAAAAGCATGTGTTTTCCTGGCGCGGCTTCCCCGAGGCAGGGCAGGGGCTGTGGATGGAGGTGATGGGCGGACAAGTCCAGGCAAGTCCCGGGTTTTGGCAGGAGCTGAGTCCTCCCTTGTTTGGGAAGGGGGGAGCAGGCTGTGGTCAGTTCTCTTCTCCTGCCTGTTTCTCCTCCTGTCTGTGGACGGCAGTGCCTGGAGCCAAAAGGAGGAGCAAGCTGAAAGCATGCGCAGGGACCTTTGATATCCTGGGGCAGAAGGTGATAAAGGAAGGAATTAATGCTTCAGAGTGATGTTAGAGCCTTGGCTGCCTCTCCCCGTGCAGCCATCATCTGCACTGTTGGTAACCCTGATTGCCTCTTGCTCCCTGGAGCGAGGGTGGGTGAGATTGGTATGAGAAAAATGACGTATTTATGGGGGAGATGATTTCCTAGGGGGAATGTCTGCCTGTGCGCATGGGCTGGAGCATCCCTGGGATGCTGTGAATCCGCATGGGAGCTGGGCTCACCCCAGTGTGGCCGAGCCCTGCTGCAGCCCAGCCTTCGGCCCCAGCTGCGGGGCTCGGGGCTTGGTGTGTTTTTCATAAAGGCTCTTAATCACATACAGGATGTTTCTGTTTGTTCAAGCAATGAAATCACACAAACAACCCACCCCCAGTTTGGCTTTCGCAGAGCATCAGCTGCTTGACCCAACTCCTCACTGAGCTGGAGCGCTCCTTCCCCTCTCCTCTTCCTCCTCCTCCTCTTTCTCCTCCGGCTCTCGACCCAGGAGCATGCCTTTCATGTTGTGGACATGCCCTGGAAAGCCGCCCGGCACCGGGGATGGGATTAGATGAGGGCTGGGAGCTGGGGCTGACTCACTGCTGGGGTTTGTGCTTGGCCAAGACGGCAGCAGCATCTCATGGGGAGGCTCCAGGACCTTGAGCCGGGACCAGCCCTGTGTCCTGGGAGCTGGGTTGCGGTCAGGCTTTATGTGAGTTGTGGTGCCAGCTCAGACCCTCGCCTGAGAAGCGTGCAGTTGGTTTTTGGGTGGGTTGGAGGTGGGTTGCAGGCGTCACTTCATTCCTGTGCACTGGGGTTATGTGTTTTTGTGTTACCCCAAGCATCTATTCCTGGATAAGGATGGATCCCCACTCATCCCTCCATCCCTCCATCCCTCCATCCCTCCATCCCTCCATCCCTCCATCCCTCCATCCCTCCATCCCTCCATCCCTCCATCCCTCCATCCCTCCAATCTCTATCCATCCCCAGGCAATGCAGCCCTCCTGCTTGTGTTGTCATCTTTTGCTTTGGGCTCTGTCCTTCATGGCATTAAGTGGAAAGAGAGCAGGAATGCATCAGGATGGATCCAAATCCAAAAAACCCAACTGACTTTCTCAGCCCTGTTGCGTGCATGAGTCCCGTCGCTGCGGTTTCCATGACATTAAGCGGGTCCATAACCCAGCCCGCCCCATGCTCCAGCCTTTCAGAGGAGCAAAAAACCCTCGGAGATGACAGGAATGATTGAACAAGCCATTATGGAGAGCAGGGGAAGATGCGGGAGGAGCGGGGTTGGGAGGCAGGGCTGGTTTTGGCAGGGAGCGGGTCACATTGGCAGCCTCCGATGTGTGATGAAGTTTTGGAGGCTGCTTGAGCAGTGCCTGGGGAGTGGTGAGGAGCCAAGCGGGCCGGGGGCCAGCGCAGCCCAACGCGGGGTTGTGTCAGATCGCAGTCAATTAATTTCAGAGCTGCCAATTTCGGCTGCGGAGCACAAGGAGGTTGCGTCAGGTTTTCAGTGGGGTGGGAAGGGGGAAAGGGGATGAGTTCTCAGCACTTGGAAAGGCAAACAGCGATCCTCTGCCTGAGCCTGCACCCTAACCCTGACCCTCTCTGCTCCTTTTGGTTGCGGTAGACTCGCTGCCACCGATGTTAAAAGTCCTTTTGCCATGTGCTGTCAGGGCTGGGATGCCTGAAGGATGGCAGCTCAGGGCATGGTGAGGTGCTGATGGCATTTTCAAGGGCTGGGGATGCTGTGGGGGGATGATCCAGTCGCCTTTGGCTTTGCAGTGTTATTCCTCTTCCTTAGCTCCCTCTTCATCCTGATGTCATCCCCCCAAACTGACCCAATCCTGCAAGGCTGGCGGGATCCTTAGCATGTTGGGCCTTGTGCTGCCTGTCTGAAATGAAGGAGGAGCTGGAAAATGCTCAGTGCGAGCCCAAGAGATGCCCCATGTCCCCTGCATGCAGCCCTTGAGGTCAGAGTGATGATTCATGATGGGGCACATAGGCTGGGACCTACCATGTGAGAAGACAGCCTTTATCTGAGAGCTGGCAGCCAGGTGGGCATGGTGCCTGCACCCCAGAAAGGCTCATTCCCCCCATCCTGTGGTAGCAGCATGGTGAATGTGCCCACTGCCAGCTGGTCCCCGTGCACATTATGTTATGCTGCAGGAGCGTGGCACATCAGTGAGGGGATCCTGCCTGGAAGCTCAGCTGTGTTTGCAGTTATCTCCATTAGGAAGGTGTTTCCCGGGTTCTGGAGGATGTGTGTTCATACGTGCGTCTGCAGACTGACTTTTCATCTCTTATTTCCTTGTTCTTTCCTCTGTTTTAGAGCTCAATGAGGCTTCTGAGGAAGCACAGCTCTGCTTGTGAGTAAGAGTCATGGGACCGGCCGGGCAAGCCGGCCTTGGCTGTTCTCCTTGGGCTGCTCGCAGGCAGTGGTGGGGCTGAGCTCCTTCTGCTGGAGACTTGTGCCTCAGCTCTCCCCTGTCCTTATCCCAGCTTGTTTTTCTGTATCGGAACGCAGCGTGGCTTAGATTTACATATATGTGAATGTCTGTCCTTTCCCTCGTCTCATCCCTGGGTTTTGCTGTCGTCTCTACCATCGTGGCTGAGTGTTTCTAAGGATGCTCTCTCCTATCTCTCCAAAGCTGTTTTTTCTAATTTCATAGAATCATGGAATGCTTTTGTTCGGAAGGGACCTTAAAGCTCCTCCAGCTCCAACCCCTGCCACGGGCAGGGACACCTTCCACTGGAGCAGGGTGCTCCAAGCCCCTGTGTCCAACCTGGCCTTGGACACTGCCAGGGATGGGGCAGCCACAGCTTCTCTGGGCACCCTGTGCCAGCGCCTCAGCACCCTCACAGGGAAGAGCTTCTGCCTAAGAGCTCATCTCAATCTCCCCTCAGGCAGCTTAAAGCCATTCCCCTTGTCTTGTCCCTACAGGCCCTTGTCCAAAACCCCTCTCCAGGTTTCTTGCAGGTTCCCTTTACGTATTGGAAGATTTGCCGCCAAAGGGTGCGACATCTCCTCTCCCATGTCTCTAGGGATGTGAACCAGCTGTGTATCCCACCACGTCCCAGTGTTTGAGCTTTCCTGTTCAAGGGCTTTGCTCTGGGGTCAGTGCTTGTGTGTTCAATGGAGCTCCTGAGCATCCCTGCAGGGATGCGGACTCGCTGCTCCTCATGGCTGGGAGGAGAAGGGATTGGGAGGCAGAGCCCTCTGGAGCTGGCTGTGCCACGTAGGCGCTGCCATCCCGGACTTGCCCGGAATACATTAAGTGTAATTTCCTCCTGCTTCGCCAGGAGCCTGTTAATATTTCACTGGGCTCAGGACACAGCACAGCCCATGCTGCAGGGGAAGGGCAGCTCCAGCAGCACTGAGGAGCTTTTGACCCTGGGTACAGCACATCAGGCTGGGCATTGCCTGACTGAGCTGGCTGTGGCTCTAGGGTCTGCTCAGCTCCACTCCTGCACCGGTGTTTGGGATAAAAGGGTATAAATTCATTGCATTTAATGGAGAAGGACTGTGTGGATGGCTTGAGAGCCCGCTTGGGTTTGGAATGGCTGGAGGGACCCAATGCAGCCAGGCTGTGTCCTACTGCTGCCAATCGCTGCTTGTGCTCATGGTTGGGCTGAGGTGGGTTTTCCCATCCCAGGAGTGTTTTGGGACTGCCTTTAGGGGGAATTACTTTTGCCTGGTCCTGGGCTCCACAAATCGGAGCAGGATTGCCCCTCCAGGAGTAATAACAGAAGAATTACTGCATTGCATGGGCGTCTTTATGTGTTTTTTAAACCGTGCCTCCTAATTATAAATAATGGCTGAGATATGAGATATGATTATGATGGATGGTGATTCCGCATTCCGTGTGCATTAGCGGCTTTAACCTTGCCGGGGTAATTATGTCTCATTTCAAACTCTGATACTATTTATTTGAGGTAGGGGACTGGGAATTTAATTTCTACAGCTTTGTCTTTTAGTACTGTTATTATTTGAAAAGGATACCTTTGCCCAATTGTTTTTTAATCATTCCCTCCACCTGCCAGCTCCAGGTCATTAATATTTCCCAGCCCCATGCGGGGTTGTTTTGGAGCTGTTTGTGCAGGGAGATGTTTTGGAGGGATGTAGAGCTCAGGGATGATGAATAAGAGAGGAGCTTGTCCTTCGCCTGGGTGCCTATGTGCCTATGTGCATCCCGTTGGCTTCAGTCCCCCCAAGCAGCTATCTTTGGCCTTTTGCACTGGTTGATGCTGTTGATCCACATGTCTCTGCCCCCCTCCTCACCACCAGGTCTCTGCTGGGTTCAGGCAGGGCTGAGCCGTGGTCCTGCCCACCCCTCTCACCGTCTTTGATGGCACGTTTAATTAAAACCCACATCAACCCGAAGATTGCGCACGTGGTCCTTAATCAGTTTGAAGTCTCCGTGAGAATAAAGTAATTATAGTACTCGTTTGGTTACAGTAATTAAAGCTTTAATTAACATCATTTCCCACCCCTTGGCCTCCCTCTACACATATTCAGGCGTGCGATGGGTTCCTACCAGGGTTGCATCTCTGGATAAAGCTGTTATCTGGGGGTTGTCTGCCTGGCCCCATCTCCAGGATCAGGCTGGTGAGGTCCAGCTGTGCTTGGTGCTTACCCATCTCTAACTGGGTGCTCCTTGACCTTGGTGGCAAGTCATGGAGGGTGACGGCATTGAGGTCCCCTGGCAGCAGTGAGAGTGATGGGGAGGGTGGTAGTTGTTCCTCGAAGACCTTCTGAGAACTTGGTTTTGGATGTGGTGTGTGCTTGGTCTGGTCTTGACAAGAGCTGTGCTTTCAGATGGCAGCCCTGCTCCCCAGGAGCCATGTGTTAAGGTAGCCGTGATCTTTGTTTCCCATTGCACTGGGCTGTAAGAGTCAGGATTGTGGCCGAGTGCTGTCACACTGGGAAAGCTCAGGGTGGGCTCCAGCCCCCTGCATCCCAATTTACCTTCTGTGGTTACTGATGGGCTCCGCATTGGACCCTCCCCAATAGCCTGAAGCAGGGATTGCAGGCTGGAGAAGCAGGGCAGGGAGTTCTGCGTCGGTGCCAAAGGAAATACAAGCCGTGTAAAACCTGAGCTCTTAAATATCTCAGGCAGCATCCTTGGGGAAAGCAATCTCTTTATTTAAATCTTCTCAATCTCTCTTTCGAAATTGCTGCTATCCGCACACTGAAGAGCCTGATTTCCATCCTGGTTTTGAGCAGAGAGCCCACTGCAGAGAAGTGGTTTTCATCGCTCCATGTGCTGCGTGGTGGGGAGCTGTGGGCCCATAGCTTTCCCTTGGCTTTTCAGAGAAGGGCGTAGCATGGCCAGGGATGTGGCTCTCGGACTGGGGATGCTGTAGGAGGGCTGGAGTTTAGGGTGTGGGAATGAAGCCTTAGAATGCAACTGAAAGCAGGGAATTTAGCAAACACTTCAAGAGCTTGAGGTGGAGCGAGCAAGAGGGTCAGGGTGTGTTTGAAGGCAAACACTTGTAGGCACTCTCTGCTGTCCTCAGCCCGGAGCCACGCTTAGGTGGCTGTTATCGCTGGGAACACCGGGCATGGAATGGAGGAAGATCCCTTCTGTAATCCTGGCGGTGCTTGCGTTTGGAGCAGGGACTGGAGGAGAGGCAGAGCCTGGAGTTGTGATTGTGGCGTGTTAATAGCGGAGATGTTGATGTAAGGAGAAAAGGCTGAAGTGTGGCTCTAACTTCGTGCCTCCCCCTGATGCTGTGGGTTATGTTCCCATAGAGTACATCGTGCTGTGTATGATTTAGTCATTGAGGTTGTCGGTGATTCTGCATGTCCAGGCCTGCTGCCCATGCTGGGTGTTAATAGTTAATGTTGTCGCTGCGCTCTGTGCTATTTAGACCCTGATCATTTATTGCTTATCAGCGTCTGGCCAGTCTGGTGTGATTTGTCCATGGAGATAAAGCACCAGGACAGCCCGGAGCAAGAGCCCTGGTGCGTAGGAAGGGATCAAAGCCAGTGTTAAGCAGGTGAAGCTGAATCCTCCCTGTGCAGTCAGCGTTGCCCTTCTCTCCGGGTGGAGGGGAATGGGCCATGGATGTAGTTCCTTGCTGCACTGCATTGCTGCACAGCTGGGGCTGCCTGAATGGGGCCCTGCTGAGATGGGGTTGCACAAGGGTTTAGAGCCTGATGGATGGATAAATCCTGGCCCAAGCCATGGTGCTCTGCACAGGCAGCTCTGCCGAGATGGGGGCTTGGCTGGTGCTGAATCTGTGCATAGGTGCTTGGTGGGAGGGGACCCTAAAGCAGATCCCCCCTTGGGTCCACAGCCTCCCCTAAGTGGGCTTTGCCTGCTGCTGTTTGCAGGACTGATGGCCCCTTCGTGTCCTCAGGCAGCTCCTCTCTTGCTGCTGTGTTGTCTTAGGGACCAGGAAGGAAACAGCTCTATTCCTGGAGCCGAGGGGGCAGGATGGATCCAGCTGATCTCCAGCTGTGCAGCAGCCCTGTGAACTCATCCTGCTTCCCTGTTGTGCTCCTGGTGAATCCCCGATGCCTCCTCCTGCCTTTGGGCTTCCCTGATGGAGGCCTGGAAGGAGGAGCATCCCCATGGCTGCTGGCAGGCAGCAGAGCTTTGAGCCCCTTTGCCTGCTCATTGCTCCATGTCCCAAGTGGCCAGGAGGGTGATGGGACAAGCCCTTGGCATTCACACTGGGGTTGGCTTGGTCTGGCTGCCTGTGGTACTGGTGGCACTGGCAGCCAAGGGTTCGGGCTGGTTCCCATGGAACAGAAGGATGTGATCTCCTTGGCAGTGCTTTTGTCTGGAAGACAGTACTGAATCCTTCAGGCGAGAGCTTTCTTCCCAGGGCCTTCTCTGGGATGGGTTAGGTATTAACTTGCCCCAGGCTGAGTCCCATGGGAGCCGGGAGGGTGACACATTGCCATGGCTTCAGCGTGCCCGGAGGCCTGCTGGGATGCTTGGGATGCCTGCAGTAATTAATAAACAGGGGAAAATGACCCTGTGTGCACACTGCCCTTCACTGCTGTCACCCAGGGCTTTGCTCTACACGGAGGGCAGCAGGGAGAAGGTCTCCGTCCATTTTGCTGTGTGCTGTTTCTGCCTTTACCTTCCAGTTTTGCAGGGCTAAAATTCCTTCCGCGTCCATTACCGAGCTCTCCTGTCTCCACAGCTCCTTCTTCTCTTCCCATGGCTTTAGAAGCAGCAGGATCTGGTACCTGCCTGTGATCCCCTCCCTTGAGAGGGATGTGTCTGCACTGAGGTGCTGGGGTTTCTCTGTGCATCTATGCTGGTGCTGGCACCGTGCTGCTGCAGGGCTGGATTTGGGATGCTCCATCACTCCCTCCCCAGGGAACTGATCTCCCAGGGCCGCCCTGGAGCTCCTCTTGGCTCTTTATATCAGGGATAAACCTCATGGATCACATCCAGGGAGTGTGGGGTCTGTGGCTGCCTTCACGCTCCATGCACAGGTTATTTTCCATCACCGTTGCTTGGCTGAAGGTCAGCAAAGACTGAGGGCTGCCACCCTGCTGAGCCATGGCATCGCATGGAGGGGTCCCTGGGGTCCTCCGTCCTCTACCTGCCCTTCCCTGTGCTGCTCAGAGCTGCCAGCTCCTCCTGGCAGCCCCAGAGCAGAGGCTGCCCATTGATTTGCTTGTGAGAGCCCCCCTCTGACCGCCTCAGCCCTGAGCAAAGCAGATTGGGGAATGATTGCAATAATAATAGAGATGTTTTGCTTCTGAGTGACTGGATGATGTGAACCGGGTGCTGAGCCAGGAGAGATTTGAAGGGCAAAGCTGGGAAATCAATGGCTTGAGACCGCTGGAGCAGCCATAGGGCTGCGGGTGATGGGGATGGGACTTGAGGCTTTACTGGGGAGGGAAGCAGGGCAACTGTCTTCACCCATCCCATCCATGCAGCTCCAGCAGTGGAGTGCTTGGAGTTCCTCACACTGCTTCATTACATTCCCCCATTACAAGAGGAGTGGCTTTAACCTTCCAGAGGGGAGACTGAGATGAGCTCTTAGGCAGAAGCTCTTCCCTGTGAGGGTGCTGAGGCACTGGCACAGGGTGCCCAGAGAAGCTGTGGCTGCTCCATCCCTGCAGTGTTCAAGACCAAGTTGGACACAGGGGCTTGGAGCAAGCTGCTCTAGTGGAAGGTGTCCCTGCCTGTGGCAGGGGTTGGGACTGGAGGAGCTTTTAGGTCCTTTCCAACCCAAACCAGGCTGGGATTCTATGATCCTTACAAAGTAAATGGTCTCACTGACTGGCATTGGGCAGCTCACCTCGCCCCATTCCCAATGTGCCAGATTGGATCAGCCGGCAGCTGCCCATTCCGGGGGGAGCCTGTGTGTGCTCCTGGCCTGGCGTGTGCATTCCAGTGCATGCAGCTGGTGGGATGCAGGGAAGGCAGCCGGGAGCCGGCTGCTGCCCGTCCCGCATAGCTGGGATGTTTCTGTGGGGCCGGCTGTCCCCGGTGCCGGGTGGGGGACCTTGGAGATACAGCCCCAAATGCCTGTGCCCTGCCACCGGTACCGCTGTGGATGGGTGCATGGATCCTGCCCCTGGCACAGAGCATCCTATGGTGAACCCAGGTGAATCACGGCGAGGATTCTACTGGTGGTGATTTAATTCATGCCTGAGCAAAACAGGGTGCGCAGAGAAGCTGTGGCTGCTCCATCCCTGGCAGTGTTCAAGGCCAGGTTGGATGGAGCTTGGTGCAAGCTGCTCTAGTGGAAGGTGTCCCTGCCCGTGGGTTGGACCTGGATGGGCTTTAAGGTCCCTTCAACCCAAACCAATCTGAGATTCTCTGAATGCCCTCATCACCCTGTGCCCCTAGGACAGATGATGCCATGGCCCCACAGCTGCTCCTGCCCCACATTTCACCATCAGCCCCTGCACCTCGCTGCTATGAGGAAAGCACAACCTGTGTGTGTCCCCCCTCCAGAGCAGCTGATCCTGGAACCTCATTTAAACCCCTCATCCTGCTTTGGAAACCAGAGAGGGGCTGCAGCAGCTGTGGTGACATGTGGAGGGGCAGCTGATGTCCCCTTCCCCATTGCGCCTGCTGCTTTGGGTGAGCCCAGGTCATGGCTGGCATCCCAAGGGGGTCCCTATCCCCAGCCAGCCCCCTGGCTGGACACGGGATACTCCCTGTCTAATTGTAGGCTTGTTGGTGGGTGCTGTGTGACATTAACCAGCGGCTGTCACCTCCACTGGGCTGTATGGGTCTTATATTGCCTGCAAGAGTTTGTCCCATGGGGTCAGCTCTGCTGGGATCTGCTTCTCTCCTGGTTTTATTTGCTCTGTCCTGTGCCCTTGGGCTGACAATGCCAAAATCCGAGCAGAATGCTGGGTGTTAGCATTGCCCCGCTCTCATGGAGGGGGATGCTCACACACTGGTTTGGATGCAGGAGCCCGGGGCTGTGGTGGTCCTGAGCTGTGAGCACCAGTGGCATGGGGAGGGGCAGGTTTTGGTTCTTGTGCTGAGCTCTGCCCATGTCAAAGTGGAGCTGTTCACCAGCAAGAGGATGGGGCAGGAGGGGACCAGGACATGGGCGAAGGTAGGACAGGGACCTAATCCAGCATCTCTTGTCCTGCTCTGCTCAATGTGTCCCTGATGGACATCCCTGGAGCAAGGGGGACTCTGCTTCCCCCAGCGAGTGTTGAGAGGGAAGGGGGGAGGCTTTGAAATGCACTCCCATAAATAAGCCTTTCTTTTGCCTTGCCTGTGGAGCTGGAAAGGGTCCCTGTGAAAGGGCTGCGAGTGTGTTGCAGGCAGATAAGTCCCTGCCTTTGAAGTGTGGCAGGCGGGCAGAAGCGCTCTCCTCTTGTAGCTGCTGCCAGCCGCTGCGAATTAATCACAGCCTGGAGAGATAAGAGCACAAAGCCTGGCTGAGCACTTCTCCTGCCCGGGGACCTTGGGACCGAGGATGGGGTTTGAGAGCCTGGAGGTGTGGGGACGCAGGGCTGCGGTGGGAGAGCCCCCTCTTCCCGGTGGTGGGCTTGAGCGGTGTCTGCTGTGGTGAGATGGGGGCTCTTGGGGACCCTCTGCATGTGTTGTGGGTCCTGCAGGCACCCGGAGGCCCCATCCAGCACCCCCGGATCATGCCATAACTCAGCACATGTGTTAAATCCAGACACAGCCATGGCATGTGTGCAGCTGCCTTCCCGCTCCGGCTGTGCTTCCGACCTCTCTGAATGGCATCCCTGGACCATGCTGAGCTGTAAAGCCCCGTCCTTGGCTGCTGTCCTCCTCTGCTGCCAGCCCTGGGTCATGGCTGCTGCCCTTTGTTCCTCTCATTGCCTGTCTTCCCAAGGGGAAAGTGCTCCTCTTCACCTTGTGCCTGTTGCTGGTGGCCATGGGATGTGGGGAGGTTTCCCCTTGGTGGTTCTGTGAGCAGTGGTTATGGTGGTGGGGAGATGCCTCCTCGCCTGGACAAGCCCGGAGAGCATCTTGCCATGGGGAGCAAGCGTGCTGCGATGGAAGGAGCCGTTTCTCCTCTGATGTTGTCTCTGCAGTCCCAGTGTTTTCCCTTCTTCTTGTCTTTCCTGTGAGTTTCAGGTCCTTCCTGCTCCTTGGGGCAGTTCTGTGATGGGTTTGGGTCCTGTAGAAGCTCCTGAGTGCTCCAGCATCATGGTTTGGTAAAGGAGAGCTGAGCTTTGCAGGAAGCATCAGGCTTGAGGCCACATCAGGACTGGCCGGTGCTGTCATCTGGCCATGACCCTTCCCTACTGCATTGCTCCCCTCTCGAGGACCTGTGTGGGATGGCAGCTCCCTTCTCCAGCCAGGACCATGCCGTTCCCAGGAATCCTCTCTAGACCTTCTGGGGGAGGACTTTGCCTCTGCCCAGCCCGGGTGTGCTGTGCACAGTCACTCATTACACTGGGTGGCCCTGGTTAAAGTATTACATGATGTCCTTCTCTCACTGTTCCTTTGCTGGGATTCTCCATGGTGAGGAGCATCTCTTGGCCTTGTGCTGCCTCCATCATCCTGCTCAGAGGGACTGGGTCTTAAACTCTTCCCTCTCCGCACTGAAGTGATGCTGGATGCTTGTCCCATAGAGTGGGCTCATTGCTTGGATGGGAGGATGAGCACATGGGTGCCTGGCAGAGCAGCCTTTTGGGTGATTCACCCCACAGGGATTTTGCCTTCTTGCCTTTGATCTCCTCCATTGGGATCCAGCCTCCCCTCGGGGCTCCTGCCAGCCCTTTACCATCACTGAGCCGCTGCCTGAAGCCAGCCCGAAGCAGCCGGAGCGAGGGCAGGAATCTTGAGCGAGAAATTAGTGTGAGTAATTATTAGTATTGGGTAATTATATCAGCATCAGGATGAGGAGAAAGGTTAATAGGTCTGGTTATTTATTTATTTCTGCTAAATGTCTTCTCCCCGAGGTGGGAAGGCGGGCGGAGGGTGGGCAGGAAGGAGCGTGATTCCGAGGGGGGCTGCTCTGATTAAACTACATCCTCTCCCCCTTTCCCTGCCCCAGCTACCCCATGGATTCCAGGGAGAGGGGGGGAAGTGATTCCCCCCCGTGTCTGTAAGGGATGGGAGGCACACTGTGCATCCCATACACTGCTTGTCTGCATAATGGTCCAAACAGCCCATCCCAGCTGGGATGGGTAGGTTGCCATTGGGCTAATCCTGCTGGAAAGGCCTTGATGCTGGGTTCTCATCTCAGACTGCATGGAGCAGAGATGTGGGGTGATGTTGGGTCTGTCTGCTGGTGGTCTCCTCACGCTGGGGAGGAGCAGCAGGACAGGTTTGCCTACCACAACCTAACCTTTTGACCAACCAGAGAACAACTCGGCTGTCAGGGCTTCCGAATGTCACGTCCCGAATCCCAAACCCACCCACAGAGCATCCTCAGTGGGAGGAGAGGTGCTAAAGAGATGGATTTCCACGCTGGCACGCCTGGGGTGGCCCCGTGCCCCCACCAGCACACCCTGGCGTGTGCCAGCCTGGGCTGCAGCCCTGTTCGCTTACCCGAGAGTATATTTAGGTTCTTCCTGGAGCCTCAAATTAACTGGAAGCGCTTCACGTCTGTTGGGGTTTTTTAATGTCTCTTTCTCTTTCCCAGCACTGCACAGTGCAATAATGTAATGGGGAAATTACCCCGCTAGTTAAAACTGAGTGCCAGCACCACAGCCAGCTATAGATCTATTTTAGAACCAGGGGAAAGCGGTATCGATTCTGCTGTGCCGCCACTGCGGCCCGTAAAAGGATTGGAAAGGTGCGTTTGTCACGGTGAGTGGTGAGGGGATGTTCCTGATACCTTGCTCTGGAGGCTGGCTCCGATGGGATTTCACAGGGGGGATGCTGAGGAAGGAGGGGAGCGACCTGCGAGGGAGGAAGGCTTCTGGGGTGATGCTGGGTACCACTGAGCAACCGGTACTGCAGGGCAGGGGCTGAACGTGGCCAAGTACCAAAAGGGCTTGACCCCCTTTGGTGTAGGGATTGGGAGCAAATGTGGTCCTGGACCTGGGTGGAAAGATACCCCCCAAGTAAAAGGGCAGGCTGAGTCCAGAGGGGGCCACAGGGATGCTGTAAGGGCTGGAGCAGCTCTGCTCTGGAGCCAGGCTGAGAGAGCTGGGCTGGGGCAGCCTGGAGAAGAGAAGGCTCCTGAAGGGGAGACCTTAGAGCAGCTCCAGTGCCTAAAGGGGGGCTGCAGGAAACCTGGAGAGGGGCTTTGGACAAAGGATGTAGGGACAGGACAGGGGGAATGGCTTTAACCTGCCAGAGGGGAGACTGAGATGAGCTCTTAGGCAGAAGCTGTTCCCTGTGAGGGTGCTGAGGCGCTGGCACAGGGTGCCCAGAGAAGCTGTGGCTGCCCCATCCCTGGCAGTGTTCAAGGCCAGGTTGGACACAGGGGCTTGGAGCAAGCTGCTCTAGTGGAAGGTGTCCCTGCCCATGGCAGGGGGTTGGGACTGAATGAGCTTTAAGCTCCCTTCCAACTCAAACTAGTTTATGGTATGATTTGTGATTTAGGATGGCTTGTGACATCTCTTGGTTCCCCAACATACAGTGGTACCCAGTGTGTAGGTGATGGGGAGCTCCATCTACGTATAGGTCTGGCAAAGGATGCTGAGAAGGCAGGAGGTACCAGAACCAGTTCAGGTCATGGCAAAGACTCTTTAGTCCTGGACATCCAGGGTGTTTTTGGCTGTGCCGTGGGCTCCTAGGAGCGACCCTATCCGTGCAAGGCTGGTCCGAGGGAGCAGGGCAGCCCCTTGGCTCGGTGCTGTGCAGGCTGTGTCGCGCTCCCGTTGCTCAGGGGTCTTTTCCTTAATTAAATACATTTGTTTTGTAAAACTGCCTAAAAATAATCCGGGGCTGGGGCCCGGTGGAGGCTGGCGGTGAATCAAAGGCGCCGTGCTAATTAAACCGGCCCCGGTTTGTTTGTGAGCCGCATACATTTCCATGCTAATCAGCTGCACACCGGGATCCGGCTTTCCCGGCCCCATTCCTCCTGATTGGGAGCTATGTAAATGCCAGCAGAGATTTATTGCAGGAGGGGGATGAGGTGGCCGGGATGCCATGAAGGGGACACAGGGACTTGGGGATGGCCATGGGAGTGGGTGTGATGATCAGGGCAGGGCTGTGGGATGTATTTTAGGGGGTGCTTGGCATCCCATGGGAGCAGATGAGACCCACTCATCCATTTCTTGCCACTGTCTCTCTTGAGGCTGCCCCATGTTGGGGATAGCCTGAACTGGGGGGGGTATCACAAGTGATGGCATTAGTAGGTCCATGCAGGTGGTCGTAAGGTTATGGCAAATGGCTTGGTGGGGGTCCCTGTGGTGCCTGCTGATGTGGTTATTGCCGGTACAGCCAGAAACTGGTGCACTTAGGAAGAGCTTTAAGGTAATTGTGAGCTGTAAGGGGATTAAAGCCTTCCCCACGTTCCTGCTCAGGGAACAAAGGCACTTTCTGAACCTCTGTTGACCCCCGGCTTCCTTAAGACCCTCTTGACTTCCCGGTCACTTGTCCAAGCATTTCCTCTGATGGATGGGGGGATGCGAGGCCGGTGTGTGCCTCAGCATCCTGCCCGGCAGGGCTTGGCGTGGTGTAGTGTGCAAACTGCTTTTGATACCAGTGTGGCAGCATGGGTTTGCTGCTCTGCTGCAAGATGGGGGCTTGTCTGTGCCATGCTGCGAGTTGGAGGGGCTTCGGGGCTGAGCAGCAGTGGGGAAGTGGGGCAGCATGTTAAGGGGGTGCAGTGTGAGGACCAGGGATGTGGCTTCCCTTTCTGGAGAGGTGAATGCCATCACTTAAACATGGTGCACCAGACCATTTGGTACTACTTTGCCATAAGGCAGTGGCCATGGTGTGGGATGGAGTGGTGGCATCTCTAACAGGACACATTCCCCATGTGCATTTGGGATGTGCTCATGCTCCCTTGCTCTCCCCACAGATCCTGGTGGACCTGACAGCCGAGAGGAAGCACCAAGCGCTGCAGTACGAGAACGTCGTGGCCCACGAGGGCAGCTCCATCCTGCGGGACCTGGTGCTGAGCCCTGACCGCCAGCACATCTATGCCATGACCGAGAAGCAGGTAAGGGGAGGGGACACAGCCCCTTTGCTTTCCTGACTGGCAGCCCCAGCCTGCAGCCCTGGCAATGGGAAGCCCTTTGGGCATCTCCCTGGTGGCGTCTGCCCTTTGCTTCCTGGGATGAGGCTGCCTGGGGACCATGTGCAGCTCCTCTCTGCAAAAGCACTGCCCAAGGCATTAATTGTTAGCAGCAGCTGCTTGAAATGCCCATGGCCCCTGGGGACTGGTGGCTTCCTGACCCTTCCTTGCTGAGAGGGGCTGGCCAGAAACCTCCCTGCTCTGTTCATCCCTTCCCGAGAGGGTTTTTGCAGGTTAGCGGCAGCTCCTGGCTGCAAATGGCTTTTCCTCCTCTGAGATGGCTGGCTTTGCGCCTTGGAGCTGAGGGGATATGGGGCTGGTGTTCCCTTGCTCACCTTGGTCCCTATCTCTGCTCATGCTAAACCAGCTGGAGTTCCTGATCCAGATCCGGTGCTGCCATCCTGGCAGTGTGGTTTGGGCTCACAATAGGAAGTTGTAGTTGGCTTTGTGAGGGGTTGTGTGGTCCCCAGCCTGTGGAAGAGCTTGCTGCTGCCATTCATCCATGCATGGGCTGCACTGAAGTGGGTGAAGCAGGCTCGTGCCACAGTGGTGGCACTTTGCATCCATCTCACTGGGGATGCAGCCGGCGGGGTGATGCAGGGTGGCTGTGGTGTGGTGCCTGTATCCCGCAGCATCTCCTCTCCTCTGCCCTGCAGAGGTGTGTGTGTGAGTGGGACCACAGCAGAGCTTGGAGCATAACAGGATCCTGGCTGCCAGCCCAGGGGCTTGTGCGGGGGGAGGATGCTGTGTGTTTGTCTAGACAGCCCTGTGGGACAGCAGAGCCCTTTCCCCCTCCTCCCAGTGCCTGCCTCTGCTTTGTGTTCTGCTGCAGGAAACCTGCAGCGTTCCAGGTAGGCAGAAGCTGTGTTTGGGCACAGCTGCCCTGGGCTGTGTGTCCATGGCTGTGTGTCTGTCCCGGACCTGGCTCAGCAAAGCCTCCCATCTGCAGGGGAGATGTTGGAGATGTGGATAATGGGGGGGGGGGGGGGGAGTGTGTTCATGCTGACCTGGACTGGGGACGTCCATCAAGGGCCAGCGCAGCACATGCCTGTGTGGGCTCTGCCTTGGTGGGAACCCACTGCTGCCCCCCCCCCCCCCCCATTGCCACCACCTGAAGCAATGTATAGACAAAGAAATGGGAACTACAGGTACCCTCATTGACATGCAAACCAAAGGGTACAGATTGGCCAGCCTTATCCCTACCCTGCGGGCATCACTCTGAGCCCATGCCGGGGCTGGGAGGAGGGAAGCACCCCAGGCTTAGCCTTCAGTAGCAAAGATTACGAATTGTAATGAAATGAGTTCTGCCTTGTTGGAGCAATGGGGAAACTGAGGCAGGAGCACAGCAGCAGCTCCTGCACCCCCTCCCCGGCCCCCCTCTTCTCCTCCCCTCTCCTTAATAAAACCCGCTCTCCTCCCTACTACACTTGGTGTTATCGGAGTGCTGGTGGAAAGTAATTAAATGAACAGTTGTAACAGAGCTCGAAGGGCTTGGAGAATGAGGGGATTTTAATCAAATCTGGAGGAGCAATTAATAAAGGGCTGGTAACCCCTTCAGAGCCGGGGTGCCAGCCGTGCTGGGAGCACACACAGCCCGCGTGTGCAACCATGCAGTGATACAGCACTGGTGGAAGGGGCTTGGTTGGGGTGTAGAAGCATCCCTGGGGTGGAGGTGTGACTGCAGATGTGCTGCCAGGCCTGGCAGAGGGGCTGGTGATGGTTGGGGGGCTCAGCCTGGAGTCCTGCATCCAGCTCGGGGGCAACAGCGCAGGAAGGACATGGAGCTGTCCAGAGGAGGCCATGGAGCTGCTGTAAGGGCTGGAGCAGCTCTGCTCTGGAGCCAGGCTGAGAGAGCTGGGCTGGGGCAGATGGAGAAGAGAAGGCTCCTGAAGGGGAGACCTTAGAGCAGCTCCAGTGCCTGAAGGGGCTGCAGGAAACCTGGAGAGGGGCTTTGGACAAGGGATGTAGGGACAGGAAAGGGGAATGGCTTTAAGCTGCCAGAGGGGAGACTGAGATGAGCTCTTGGGCAGAAGAGGGTGGTGGGATACTGAAATGGGTTGAATGGAGAAGCTGTGGCTGCCCCATCCCTGGCAGTGTTCAAGACCAGGTTGGACACAGGGGCTTGGAGCACCCTGCTCCAGTGGAAGGTGTCCCTTCCCATGGCAGTGGTTGGAGCTGAATGAGCTTTAAGCTCCCTTCCAACACAAACCATTCCATGAGTCTATGAATAATAGGAAACTTACAGTGAATTGGGTGTTCGGGTTTCCTGCAGGTGACGCGAGTGCCGGTGGAGAGCTGTGAGCAGTACGAGAGCTGTGAGCTGTGCCTGGGCTCCCGGGACCCCCATTGCGGCTGGTGTGTCCTCCACAACATGTAAGTACCGCAGGACGGTCCTTGGGGACAGGCCAGCAAACCACGGTTGTCAAAGCATGTCTGTGCCCATCACTGGTCCCCTTGGGGACATCCCTCTGGAATTTGGCCGTGCAGGGCCCCGGGGTCTCTCCTCCTCACTGGGGTGGTTTCATCCCTTCCAGATGCTCGCGCAAGGACCGGTGCGAGCGGGCGGACGAGCCGCAGCGCTTCGCCTCCGACCTGCAGCAGTGCGTCCAGCTCTCCGTCCAGCCCAAGAACATCTCCGTCACCATGTCCGAGGTCCCGGTAAGTCACCTCTGCTCTGTGGAGCCCCAGCAGCCACTCCTGACCTTCTGCAGGCGATGGAGGGGGGGCAGCAATTGGAAATAGCTGATGAGTTTATGTCAACTAAGGAGAAAGGGGAAGAGAGACAAATGCAAGGTAGCAAAGTGCAGGGCATTGCTGAGGGCTGGGCTATTGATGGAGACAATAAACCAGTTGATGATTAGTCAGAAAAGACGTAACAGAGCAATAAATATCTCCCCATAAGCCAAACACCGCCATCAGAGATGCTGTTCGCAGGCCAGCGATCCGTCTAGCTCAATAGCCTGTCTCTGACTCTGGCCTGCAGTGGATATTTTGGGATGAGACTTTGATGCGCAGCTCGCTGCTCTTTCAGGGCAGACAGAAAAAGATGATGGACTTCCCCAAAGTATTTTTCCAGGCCATTAGCGCCGTGAAGAGAACATGAGACAGTGTCTATGAGCAATAAAGTTTTGCAAACTGCCTTGTCTGGATATCTGGCGCTCAGCATTCCTGAAAGAGTTGGCCAAGGAGTTCTGTGGCCTGCAGATACTTGTAATAATGACTTTGTGATAAAGAAGTGGATGTTGGGAAGAGCCCTGGAAACAGAAAAGGTGCTCACTGTTTTGCCTGGGTACCGAAAGGACCAAATGGTCAGAGACTGCTTAGTTTGACATCGGGTTTGGAAGCAGGTATAGGATGCAAGTGGTAACGATTTAAGGATGGAGACATAATTGATGCCAGTCGATGTGGTTTTATGTCAACCAAACCATGTCTCGTTCTTTAGTGGAATTATGACTTGAATTAGGAGGAGGACTGTGGGGATGTGATGTCTTTAGGCTTGTACAAGGCATGTGGCTTGGTACAACACAATGTTCTGATTAAAAATTAGCATTATAAAATATTGATAAAGCACGTGTTAAGTGGATTAAAAACTGGCTCCATGACAGATCTCCAAAAGTCCTCGTCAAAAGGGAATTGTCACTGGATGGAAAGGGTTTAGGAAGTGGTTCTGCGGGGGCTAATGTGCGTTGTTAATGTGGAGATGAACACGGGATGGCTGTGATGGGACCTGCTGGGGCTGATGGGGATGGTGCGGGCTGAGATTCCTTCCAGAGCAGTTGGGTTTGCATGGGGCTGATTTAGCAGGGATTTAACATTGCCAAGTCTAAGTTAGAGGGAGAAGACAGATATCCGGCTGGTGTCCTGGGATGTGGTACCAGGGCTGAGCCCTCACTGTAGGGCTGCCGATGCTCCATGGGTGAAGCTGGGATCTGGGCGCCGTGTTCACCTCTTGGGTGGCTTTCCCCCTGTCTGGTGGCAGGATGCTACATGGGGTCCGGTGTGGTCCACAGAGATGCTGTGCTGGGGCTGGAATCCAGCTTTTCAAGGGAGAGGCTGAAATCCTCCCGTAAACATCATGTAAATGAGTTGAAGGCTGGAGAAAATGCCTTGCAGTGAAAGACTTCCCGAGCTCAATCTGCTTAGCTTATCAAAAAGAAGATTAAGAGGTGACTTGATTACAGAGTATAAGTGCCTTTACAAGGAGCAAATATCAGGGACTAAAGGGCTTTTTAATCTATCAAGGAAAGGCATAACAAGAACTAATGGCTGGAAGCTGTGAAAAATTCAAATGAGAAATAAGGCAAGCGTTTTGTAAAGTGAGAACTGCTGACCCTGGGAATGACTTTGTGAAGGAAGAGGTGGATTCCTCCCCTCCTCGGCTCTGCCGGAGTGGATGCCTTTCCGTGAAACACTCTTTAGTCCTGACACTGTGCTTGCTCTCTGCACAGAGGTGAGACATAATGGTTTGTGGTATGGCAAGGGCAGAGGATGGAGGCTGTGAGTCATTCCATCTCTTAACCCATTTAAATCTCTGCTCCTTGGTTGAGCGGGGGGGCCCATGGATGGGGCTCACTTGCCAAAGCGTGAGTGGCAGATGAGGGATTGGACCCCATGTCTTTTCGGTTGGCTGGATTTACCCATAGCAGACACAGAGGAGTCTTCTGTGCTGGTTTTCCATGTTGATGCTCTTGTCTCTCCTCCCCAGCTGGTCCTGCAGGCCTGGAATGTCCCAGACCTCTCGGCAGGAGTCAACTGCTCCTTTGAGGACTTCACCGAGTCCGAGAGCCGTATTGAAGATGGGAAAATCTACTGCAGCTCTCCCTCTGCCAAGGACGTTATCCCCATCACCAGAGGCCGCGGTGAGCTTGTGCCCTGGGGTGGGAAGAAGAGACGCACAAACCTTGTCCCACTTGTGACCCCATAGGCAGATGTGCAGGAGGATGGTCCTGTGACAGTGGTCCCCAGTCCCCAGGCAGGACCTGAGCTGGGTTCTTGGGGTGTCGGAGAAGAACATCACTGCTCAGGGGGGACTGGTCCTTGGTCTCCTCCAAACCACGGGCAGAGCTATTTGCTGGCACTGTTGCGGTCTGTGCACCATTCCTGGGCACCCTGGCCTCATTCCCACCTATAGTCCAGATGTGCTATGGGTGACCATGGGCTTTAGGACATTCTGCTGACTCCAGAACTGTTAAGCTCCCCTTCAATACCTAAGTACAACCCAAGGCACCTGCATCCATTCCGTCAGGAGCTCAGAGTTGTGCCTGGGCTCTGCTGGCCTGTTGGGGTGGATGAACACTTTAATTTCCAGACTGGGGGCATTTTGTTAATTGAGTGGTGATGTCCAGCTCCCTCCAGCCCATCTCAAGCCTTGGTCTGAATGAATGCTGGGCTGACGACTGTGTCCTTTCTGATGCCTTTTTCTGCCTGGGTCTCTCCTAGGGGACAAGCGAGTGGTGAAGCTCTACCTGAAATCAAAGGAGACGGGGAAGAAGTTTGCCTCCGTGGATTTTGTCTTCTACAACTGCAGCGTCCATCAATCGTAAGTGGCCTGGGCTTTGTGGAGGGGCTGGTGGGGCAGGGTGAGAACTGGAGAGCTCAATCTCAGCTTTGTGGGTGCTGATGTTGCAAGAGGAAAGGGCAGTTGAGTGTAGTGGTGTTTGCAGTGAGAAACCTCCTCCTTTCACCCTTTGAAAGCTGGGACTGTGACCAGCGCACCCACAGTTGGTTTGGGTGTGTGGGAACGGGTAGCATCGGGGCAGAACCTCACTTAAACACAGGGCTTTGCGTTTGGCAAAGCTTTGGAAGAGGAGGCGAGTTTACTGCATTGCAGAGTGCAGGAATCCATGTGACCAAAAACGCCGAGCATCTTGTTATTCCTGGAAACAGTTAATAGGAATGACTTGGCAATGCAAAAGGAGAAGCCTGTGTTTTCCTGCTGTGGTACCTGCTTCCCAGGCTTGCTGGAGAGCGAGCTGGAAAGTTACAGCAACATGGGATGGAACATGCTGCATGTCCTGGGGCATTTGCCCAAGAATTTCCTAACTGGAAGTAATTGTGGATTTGCTTTCTTGTCAGGCTGCCATGAAATCGTCTCCACGTATGGGATTTCAGGCAGTTTGAGATATGCAGGTGATGATAAAACAGAGGAGGTGTGGATTATTGATGTGCTGTCTAAGCAGGGTGCCTAACGCCTCTAACCGCGAGCTCCTCATGGGGAGCTGTGGATGGTGCGTCAGAGCAGCAGGGAGATGGCTCCACTATGGGAACGTCGCAGGAGATGCTGGGGTGTGTTTGGGCAAAGAATTTGGAGCTTAAGAATGCAAGTGATTTCATTACCCTGCCAGAAACCTCCCATGGATGGTGGTGCTCCAGCTGATCAGTAATTATAGATAAGCAAATGCAGAGTGATCTCTTTTGGATGGCTTTTTGCAGTGTGTCTAGCCTGGCTTGGGCGGGGGGGGGCTCTGCTTCATGTTGCTGGTCCCCTTGGATTAGGGAAAAGCAGGTGAGCTCCAAGGGGGGTGAGCCCCTGCAAACCTTGTGCATCGCAGGGATTTCTTTGCGTGGGAGCGGATCCTGGCTCCTGGGAACGCTGTGATGGCGAGGGAGGAGAGAGTTTGCAAGCTTGACTTTTTCCCTCACCTTGACTCCCAGGTTGAGCTTTGTCTCCCGTCGCACGGTGTGGTTTCAATAAGATGAGCTCAGCTTTGGCGCGGGCTGGCTGCATGTCATTACTCTGCGAATCAAAACGCAGATGTGACTTTAGTTCTCTAAATCAAAGGAAGAAGACTTTTAAGTACCAATGGCATCAGATCCATTCCGATCGGGGGTCCAGCGGGAAGAGGTGGTCAGGGAATTGACATTTTATTTGATGTGCTTGGCACAGGAGGGGAAATAAAACCCAACATCCCCCCCCCCATCCCAGACAAACCTACAACAAAGAGCCCTGACTGATTTATTACTGCGTTGATGTTTAATTTTGGATGCATTATTTAAAAAGGCTAATTATGGATGCATTAATATTTATGGGCTTGCGTTGGAGCTGATAGAAAAGTCTATGTTCTAGGCTGCTGAACAATACTATTATTTCCTTTATGTCATGAATTTTAGGGTTTGGAGGCAGCTTTAACTGGGTGACCTGCAGTCGAGCCAAAGCCAGAAAGCATGACAGTACCTTGGATGATGCAATGCTTCTGAATACCATTCGCAGACAGGCGTCTTTAATGGATCTCTTTGGAGTTAATAGCCTTTCAGATCCAGGTTTCATATTTTGTGCAGGAAAATCTATACGTTAGCCTGATGGATTCTGGATTAGGAACACTGCTTTTCCACGAGGCTGCTGTTTTCCTGTGGAGAGCTTTGATCACTGTGCATTACGTTCTCCTCTATTTGGGTGGCTTTGCTCAGGTTGGGAGGCAGAGCTCTGAGCATTGAATCATTTCTCAGCTGAGGATGAAATGTTTGGGTGAGTTCTCAGGTGGTTGTGGGGAGATGGGAGGGTTCTAAGGCAGCTCTTTGCTGGTGTCAGCCATAGCTCCAAGGAAGCCAACTCAGCTCCACTGTATGCACTGGGGAGAGTCTGACCCTTGTTTTCAGCAGACATCTGATGCTGAAAGATGCTTTCCATCTAATGGAAAGGCATCAGCAAAACACGGTGCCAAAGCCCTTCTGCAGGCTGTGGGGCTGATGGACCTGGGCTCTCTTGTTTCTTACCACCTTGCAAAACTCTTCTTGCCGCGTCTAATCCCTTCTCCTAAAGAGAAGGACAAGTATAAAGGAGGTTGTGCTGCCTGTATGTTCGGCTTGCGATGATCCAGGCCAAGAGCCCTATTGCTATCCAGTCTGTTACTGCAGGACTTTATAGTGCTCATCATGGGGATGTCCCCATCACAGACCAGTGTCGCTGGGGTACTTCTCTGGGCAGGGTCTCTGGGAGCCCTGCTCTGGGGCTCACACCCACTTTAGGGCTCCATTCTTTGCTCCAGCAGGGTCACCTGGATAGCTTCGGGAGTCCCAGCTTGGTGTATCCCGCGCTGGCATCCTCAGGGCTCCCGTGGCACGCACTTCAGGCAATGGCATCCTGCAATCCAGTGCATCAGGCAGAGGATGTTGGATGCTGAGCTGTGAGAGATGCATGGAGCAGGGCAGTGGGAACCCAGAGGGTGATGCACACAAACAGGTCCCCTGCACAGAGGGATGAGGGTGCTGAGGGTCACTGCGGCTCCTGGGGATAGGCTCTGGTTCCTGCAGTGGAGGATGGGATGGAAAACCGCGTGGCAGGGGCTGGGGTGGGCTCCCGTGGGGGCTTCCTGTGGGGCACTCATCAAGCACCAGTGTTTAAAGGCCGCTCAGCGCCTTTGATGGTCTAATGAATGAGCGGGTGTCCAGCGCGGGCGGGCAGATGCTGGGGTTGTCTCTGTCAGTGTTAAACTCCTCCTGCAAAGCTTTCGTAGGGAAATGAGTCCCCTTTCAAGATAAAGATGTAAGATCAGGCTCCCTGCATGCCTCCGGCACAGCCTGTGCTTGCTGGTGAGATGGGGAAATCCTTCCGGAAAGCCAGCGAATTCCAGGGAACACCAAGATGCTTCTTCCCACTGTTCCCATGTTTGCTCATTGGGTTTCTCCTCTGGAAACTGCTCCATAAATCCTGTTGTGGTTTAGCTAAAGTAAAGGGCACCTTCCACTGGAGCAGGGTGCTCCAAGCCCCTGTGTCCAACCTGGCCTTGAACACTGCCAGGGATGGGGCAGCCACAGCTTCTCTGGGCACCCTGTGCCAGCGCCTCAGCACCCTCCCAGGGAAGAGCTTCTGCCTAAGAGCTCATCTCAGTCTCCCCTCTGGCAGGTTAAAGCCGTTCCCCTTGTCTTGTCCCTGCAGGCTTTGTCCAAAGCCCCTCTCCAGGTTTCCTGTAGCCCCTTTAGGTGTTGGAAGACTGTTATAAAGTCTCCCCGGAGCCTTCTCTTCTCCGAGCTGCCAGCCTTGTGCTTGTCCTTGCTGCAGTGATAGTTGTGACACCCAGGTCCCATCAGCTCCGGGATGCTGGAACAAGGGGCAGACATGCCAAGAAGCTCTGTCTCCTCCTGGCTGGAGAGATGTGGCTCTGCCGTTGCCCTGACCACAGCTCAGGCTTTCCCTATAAGCCTCCATTAATTAAATGGGATTTACATGCGTGTCCCAGGGCTGGGAGCAGTGGAGCTGCTCTGGTGGCCAAGGCAACCATTGGCATCCATGGGATGATGCAGCCCTTGTGTCACTGGGCTCCTCTCTGCAGCCTTCCTGGCTGCCCATACCCACTATGACTGCTTCTCCCCTGGCCCCGTGCTGCTCCTTTCCAGATGCTTGCAGATATGTTCTTTCGGAGGCATGGACAGATGGCTGTAAGCAGTTGAGTGTATCTGGGTTCGCACAGCTGAGCTGCGAGGTGGTAACAGATCCCTGTGTGTGCCTGCGCTGGGGCAGGTGGAAAATCCCATAGGATGGCCCCAGAGACAGCTCGGGATAACCTGGTTTGTGTCATGTTTGCTGTGGATGAGGAGGGCTGGTCCAGCCTGGGGGTGTGTTCAGTGAGGGGAGGCAGCTGAAGGGGTTCAAAACCTTAAAACCTGGGTCCTGATTGTGCATCCTTCAGGCAGGGTGGTGGTGGACGCCCTGGATGAGGTCTCTGTGTCCAACCCCTTACCCTGTGAGTTAAAGGCTCTTGGCAAAACCCAGCAGGGATGGAGAAGCACAGGGCTGGTGTGAAAGGAAGGGCATAAAGATTGAGATGGGCAGGGATGGAGGGTGGCAAGAGCTTATCTCCTGCCCATGCTTCTCCTGGCTTAGGGTCTGGACTGTAGGTCTTAGGGCTTTGGGGGCACTGACCGTCTGTTCCCACTGCTCCTCAGGTTTTTCCTCTTTCCCTGGGGCAGAGATACAGATATAAAGCCCAAAGCACTGCAGCTCAGCACCTCACCCTTAACAGCTGCTGCTCCAGATGCTGGCTATGCTGGAACAGAGTATTTGCTAAGGATGGATCCTCCTGGCAGGAGGAGGGCTGCAGAGCAGTCGGGTTTTCCAGGCAGGATGTGCTGTGTGTGCTATGCTGTCTGTGTGTGTGCAGATGCTGTTTCCATCTTTATAATTTCCCTTCTCAGGGGATCTCCCCATCTCTGTTCAGCTTTTCCTCATCCCTGGAGGGGAGTGGGATGCCCAGAGACGCTGTCCCATCCCTGGCAGTGTTCAAGGCCAGGTTGGACAGGGCTCGGAGCAACCTGCTCCAGTGGAAGTGTCCCTGCCTGTGGCAGGGGGTGGAAGTGGGTGAGCTTTAGGGTCCCTTCAACCCATCCTGTGATTCTGTAACATTAGGAGCAGAAGGAGATAGCTGGTGAGGTGATCCCTTCCCCCTTTCCCACACCGGGCATTGTCTCTACCTGGCCCCTGTGGGGCTGAGGAGGAGGCAGATGGGGCAGAAGCTGTGGGTCCGTGTCTGCTGCAGCCCCTCGTGGGTTCCTGCCTCGCTGGCTCCCTGCGCTCCCGGCAGGCTTTGGGGTGGCAGGGGGGGAGCTCCAGGACGTGAAGGAGAACCCCCCTCTATTCATCAGAGTGATGAAAGCGTCTTAGGCAAGAAGTGATGAGGGAAGAGTGCCTGACCGTGGGAAGGAGAGAGACGGCACAGATGGCATCGTGCTGCCGAGCAGCCTGCTCCTGAGCCGGGAACAGACAGCGGCAGCACACGGACACACCGGGAATACAGCCCCGGCCACGCTGACCTGCGTGGGGTTTCCAGCCCCAGCTGCTGCCCTAGGGTTCAGGCAGGAACCTTACAGGAGCTGGGTGGTCAAATGGATGTGCTGAGGAAGGCTGGAGGTGGGGTTTCACTGCAGCACCCAGGCAATGGCTTGGTCCCCACTTCACAGGGTCCTTGGCCAGCTGGGGAGTGCTGACCCCGACAGGCTCTACACGCAGCAGGGATGCTGTGGAGTGAGATGTGTGGTGGTGAGTGCTCTTATGGAGGTGTTTGATGTCCTTTTGGCAGATGGAGAACCTCGGCAGAAGGGAGAGTGTGAAAACCATCTCCGAGGGCGAGGCTTCAGGAATGGCTCAGTTCAATTGGAACCAGGGGAGGGCTGAAATAGGAGGGGCGACCATATCAATGTGGATAACCTCCACAGGTTATCCTGTGGAGGATAACCTGAGGTGCTTTAGGTCCTTTGGCAAGTGGAGATCAGGAGCTAAGCTGGGAACTGCAGTGTTTGAATGGCAGAGGAGACCGTGAGGTGAGCAGGGTCCCAGATAGCCAGGATTTGGCTTTCAGAGCGGAGCTGCAGGTTTGGGGACCAGGATGCCCTTGGCAGGGCTGTGCTGGGTGCTTCACCCAACTGCTTTGAGGTGCTTGTGAGATGATGAATGGGACTGGGGGGTCTTTTTGCGCAGGACATGGTGTCTGGATCATCTCTCTTATGCAGAGTGCCAGTTGCATGGCAGGGTGGGTGCCCTGGCACGTGGCTTGTGACTGCTTAGAGCACACTCCTCTCTGACATGACCTCTCTGTGGCAGCTCTGCTTCCGTGAGGATTAACCTGTGCTTTCCCATCTCTGCTGCCTTCGCATCCTGGATTTGCCTGCCCACTGGTCGCTGCTTGAGCCCTTGTCATAGGGCAGGAGCCATCCGTTTGCTTTGTCTGTGTCCCCCGCACCCTCTGCGCCTCCCTCCATCAAAGCAGGCAGAGATAGGAGGCTGTGGCTCTGCTTTTAAGTTGAATCTCTGCAGCTGAAATAAAATCGCATATATTTGCATAAGGAGCATCTCAATTAGCATATTTGTGGGTAAAGCTAAAAGGGCTGTTCATTTGGAAGCGCAAATGTGAGCGAAACATGGAAATGACTTCCAGCCCTCTTTGCAAGCAGCTTAATTAAATATTTCCTTAGTGTGTGTGTATGGATTTGGGAAGCTCTTGCTGTACATGGAATGGTGTGTGAAAGCCCAGGGCAGGCAGGGAGCAGTGGCCCTGCGTTGGCACCCTGTGCTGCCTGTACCCTGTGGGTCCCTGTGGTACCCAAAGGGACAGGTCTGCTGGAGGACAAGGGCTTTGGTGTGCCACCTGAGGATGCCCCTCTCCAGGAAGGTTTTCCTTCTGCCTCCTTGCATGGTGATGCTGTGTATTCCCGGTCAGTGATGCTGAGTATTCCCAGTCGGTGATGCTGCGTTATCCCGGTCTTTGATGCTATTTTCCCTGTCAGTGATGCTCTGTTCTCCCTATTGTTTCCCAGGGGGTAGAGGCAGAATGATAGCTGTGCTTTAGGAGCAGGATGTGGCAGGGCTGCCTGCCTCCTGCCAGAGCTATGTTCATGGGAAGATCCTCCCTTTGTTTAAATGTAATTGCTTTGGGCCCCATCCTGCTCGCGCTCGGATCGGTGGGAGCAGGTATGAGCTTTGAGGGAGAAAAATGGGGCTGCTGCTCTTTTATTCCCTCTTTATTTCTTTTTAAAGCCAGGCTGGGGATTTTTCTTGCCCTCCAGCTTCTGCCGCAGCAGCTCTCCCATCTCCTCCTTGGGAGGGCAGCTTGGGCTGCATGGGACATGCTTGGTGCAGACCTGCCCTGTGAAACTTCGCTGCATTAATGCAGGACCTCACTGCTGCCATGGGGCACACAGCAGGGGAGGGCTTAGCCGTTCCATCCACACAGGGCTGAGTGCCCTGAGAGCTTGGGGGTCCATGGGATCCCCAGTGCTTGCAGGCAGGGATGCCTCATGGTGCTGGGAGTGGGGGCTTTTGGGAAGCAAAGGTACAGGCCACTTGTGTGAATGGTTGCACAAGGAAGGGATTCTTTGTGTCCCCTCCTGCATGGGGGAGAGGCATCAAGGTCCCAGGGGCTGGTTTCTTTGGTAAGAGGGGTGCAGAGCACAGAGCTCGCAGCATCCCTGGTGCCCGAGCGCATCCCTGGTACCCAAGTGCATCCCCAGGAGAGGCAGGGAGAGGGGGGGAAACATGATCGCACCATACGAAGAATCTGGAGAGGAGGATGGGGAGAGAAACGGAAATGTCTGGGGCTGGAGGGAGGGGGTAGAAGTTGCACACACACACACGCAGGCGCGGCTGCAGCGGGCTGAGGGAGGGAAGGGGTCACACATAACCTATTGTGCGCAGCTCAAAGGCGCTATGGTCCCGAATTGCTCATCTTGCCCAACCTTTTCCCCTCCATGAGCGTGCATTAATCTGGCCCTTTCTCCCCGTTCCCCTGCAGTGCAGAGCCCTTGTTCTGCTGCTTGTTCTCTTGCTTAAATTACCTTCCAGCAAGCCCAGATAAAGCTCCCGCAGTTTGGAGCTCAGCCTCAGCCAGGAGCCAGGTGGACAGGGGAGTGGAGCCGAGTGGAGCTGCAGTGCCGGGAAGATCATATCCCTTCACTTTGCTATGGGCAAAGCCTGGGGGTCCAGGGTGTGCAGGCACCTCCCCTCCCAGCCTGCTGGCACCTCGCTCCATGGAAGGGAGGGTCTTTCCCACCCAGAGATATGGGATCACTGATGGATGCTGTCCTGCTAGAGCATCCCCAGCAGTGTTCCCCTAACGCTGCCCACTTGTCTCCCTGCAGCTGCCTGTCCTGTGTGAACGGCTCCTTCCCCTGCCACTGGTGCAAGTACCGCCACATCTGCACCCACAACGCTGCCGACTGCTCCTTCCTGGAGGGACGTGTCAAGCTCTCCGAGGTAAGGTGACATAGGTTGGCTCCCTGGCCCTGTTGTGGCTCTCTTCCCCTATGGGGATGGGGTTAGGAGAGGGAAAACCTCTTTGGAAACCTTTCCCACCACCTTGCCTGGGGTGCTGGGGCTGCCCGGGAAGCAGTAGGGATGGGATCGGACAATGTGCCAGTGGGAAGAGGCTGTGTGGCTGCAGACAGGCTGCTTGGGGAGCCAGGCACAGCCCAGAGCACTTGAGGTTGAATGAAAGGAAAACCAAAGGCAGAGACACCAAAGCATTTTCCTTTGATGCTTCTGAAGGGAGCAAGCTTGAGCTGTCACTGCAGAACAACTTGTTTCCAGAGAGGGGAAGGTTGAAATCTGTAAAACAAACTGCTCTGCAACACCTCACACCTTCTTCATCTCAAATGCACATTCCTGTGGGGGGGTTCATCCTGCACACATCCATGCCATGCAGTGGGAAACCTGTCACTAACAGGGTGCCTATGAGGGTCCCAGTGTCCCCAGCCCCTTGGTGGCATCACTGGTCCTTGAGTTGGGTCTGGAGGTCTGGTGAGCAACCATTGGCTCTGCAGTAAGTGCTCGTTTGCATCCTGAAGGGAATGTTTTGGGAAGGAGTTTCTCCTCCATCGCTGTCCTGGAAGAGAGCTCCGGCTGAACTTGTGTTTCCAGTTACATGGACTGCGGATGGGCCCTGCCTGGCTTCCCTGCTCCTTTGGGGTGCGTTGGCCTTGCCTGGACATGGGGTACCCACCGAGCCAGGAGGATTCGGTAACACGAGAGATCAGAAGAAGCTGTTTTCTCCTGGTTGTGCCCTGCAGAAACCCAGCGGGGGATCAGCCTGTTCCCGGCATCCTGCTCTTGAGGTTGCGCTTCCAGCCAGCCCTGCCGCTGCTTCTCCAAGCACGTGGTGGCCAGACCACGGCAGCCCAGCGGCTCTGCTCTGCCCGTTCCCCTCATTGAGGACATGGGGAGCTGCTGGGCTCCACCAGGCAAACCCAAAAGCATCTGGCTGTATCCCCAGCGGTGTTGTCTATGGGACACGTGCAGCTCTTCCCTCAATCAGCTGCTTGGGAAGCCGTGTCGCTTCCCAGCATGGCAGCGTGTCCCCCAGCAGACCTCCCAGCCACACTGGGACCTGGAGCCGTGCCTGGGATGAGGTTTTGGAGCCTGTTTGCACATTGGTGTGGCTTCAGCTCTTCCTGCAGGGGCTGCTGAGACGCCCTCGGAGCAGCTGCTGTGGGCTGCGTGTCTGGGCTGGGATGAGACATCCCATCCATCCCCATCCGTCCTGGTCCCCAGCAGGGTGGTGCGATGGGTCAGGGACTTGGTGCCAGCGGACACATTAATGGTAGATGTCCGTCCCCATCCTCTCTGTGGGAGGAAGTCTGACTGGGCAGGCTATTTTAAGGAGGATTTGGTCTGTGTGTGTTGGCTGGAGCATGGTGGGCACTGGGCAGGAGAGGCAGGGACGGGTTAAAAACAGCACTCAGTGTCTCTGCTGGTTCCCATGGGTGGTTCACCACGGTTTCCTGGATGGGAAAGTGGCTGTTTGGTAGGAAAACATACAGAGTGACCAATGGCACTGTCTTGGGAATGCCGGGAATGTTCACCTGGATTTCTGGGGGTGGCAGGGCAGGAATGGGGTGTGGATAGGAGCCAGCACTCATGTAAATGTGCCTGGGAATGAAGGCAGCGGAAGGATGTCCTTGCCCGATGACTGCTGTGGCTTTGAAGCCTGAGCTCCAGAGATCACCCTGCCCTTGGCTTGCTCCCTGGTGTGGGGCTGGGGAAGGGATGATGATGAAGAACAGGTTGTCATTGGCTTTGCCCTACTTGCGGTGTCCAGCAGTGGCCTGGGGTGATCAGTGATGGATGCTGGAGCTTCCCACCCCAAAAAGCTGCTCTCCTGTGACAGTCCTTGCTGCTGCAGAGCTGCTGCAGAGGGTGACCGAGTGTGTTGGGGACCAAGTGCGTTGGTTCAGTCTAAGCTGGTTCAGTGTGTTTGCTCTTCATTGGCCAGGTTAGACAGGGCTTGGAGCAAGCTGCTCTAGTGGAAGATATCCCTGCCCATGGCAGAGGGTTGGAACTGGATGAGCTTTAAGGTCCCTTCAACCCAAACCAGGCTGGGATTCTGTGATACCCCCACCAGTGAGAATGGCTGAGGACTTTGTGAAGGAACCAGCCCCAGATCCCTTTATCCCCATCTCTGCTGATGACCCAGCCTTGCAGCTGGAGCTGGGAGCTGCCAGAAGAACCCAAACCACAGCATTTGCAGCGTGGCTCTAAAGCTCTCAACCTCCCCAGGCAAACCTGGACACCTTGGTCATCTTCTCATCCATCCAGAAAAACAGTTTCAATGGAGACGATCCGAGTTGTGCCATGCTGGGGAATGTGGCTGTGTCCAGATGTTGCTTTTCTGCCGGTCCCATTCCTTCATGGCGCCTGGCAGCTGAGGCTGTGCCGGGGGAGGCTGGTTTTGGCAGGACACAGAGCAATGTGGGATGTCAGAGCATTCCCAAGGGCTGCAAGTGCCGGGCAGTGCTGGGGTAAGGGAAGTGAATTGTCCCAGTGCCCTGGCACCCAGCGCCTACCAGCACCAGGTGCTTCCTGCCCGGGCATGGGGTGATATTGCTGCTGGGTGAGGTGTCTCTGCCGTCAGATGCGAAGCATGAGAGATACAGGGGGGGCTCCTTCAAGCTGTGAGTCAGCAAAATGAGCCCTGCTGCCCGCATCCCTGCCCGCATCCCTGCCTGCCCCTAGCTGCAGCTGCCCCATCCCTGGCAGTGCTCAAGGCCAGGTTGGATGGGGCTTGGAGGAACCTGCACTAGTGGAAGGTGTCCATGCCTGTAGGAGGCGGTTGAAACTGGAGGAGCTTTAAGGTCCCTTCAACACAAACCTGTCTGGGATTCTATGAAGAACAGAAAACCTAGATTAAATTGAGTCGGGTTTTTTGGTCAATATTTGCTAAATGAAGCAATTTCTCATTTCTCTGCATCGTTTGAAAGTTGGATTAATCCTATAGCTGTTACACAGCCCAGTGCTGCTCAGGGTCCAGCTTGGCTCGCTGTGAATGACAGGAGGCAGCTGGGCAGCACTGACCATGCGTGGCTACCAGTAGCCATGAGGCAAGAGCTGCCCCTTGCAGCCATGGCCATTGTCACCCTTTGAAGAGCAGTGGGGTGCCTGCATGCTGCTGCTGCTGATTCTGTTCTCAGCAGCTCCTTGCAGCACATGTTATTCCCCCTGGATGTTATTTCTTCCCAGAGTCACTGCCATAGGTGCATGCCATCCATCCTGCTCAGAAGAGCCAGCCTGGGATTGCATCAGGCTCTTCTTGCTGGTGGCACCCACTGGGGCTGTGGGGCTCTGCTGCTGCCGGAGCTCATTTATCTGTGCTCTCCTGCTCCCCTGTGCTTTGCACACCAGGTTCGCTGGAGCAGCTGGGAGCCCATGGCTGTTAAAGGATGCTCCTTCCCTTGGGAGCATCAGGGCTGGTGGGGTGATGCTGAGCTCCTTGCCCTTGCCTTGCTCCCTCTGGCCTTGCCAGCATCCCCTGGCCGGAGGCGTTGTCCCCTGGGCAGCCTGCAAGCTGGGGTGATGCTGCTTTGAGCTGGCCACAGGTAGAAGCAGCAGCAGCAACATCCACTGCGGAGCAGGTTCTCTGCAACACTGCAGAACCACGTTGCTGCATTGAAGGGGCAAAAGGCTTTTCTGTCCACTTGAGAAGGGAGATGGAGGCTGTAGGGGAAACAGGAGGGCTGAGAGAGCCTCACAATGCACAGCCCAGCGGGTGTTAGCTCTGAAACCTACCGACTGCAATAATGGCATTACAGCCCCACAGCCCAGCGGGTGTTAGCTCTGAAACCTACCGACTGCAATAATGGCATCACAGCCCATCTTGTTACCAGCCATTCTGCTCACATGTGTGGAGGTCCCACAGCTGAATCCTCTCCCCATCTCGCACCTGGATCAACTCAAGCTGTTAAAAACACCCCACAACACTGCCATCCTTTTCTTCTGTGCTCTCCCTTCCTGTCTTCAGGGCTTTGGTCAGAGGAGCTGTGAGATGCTGGTTTGGGGTTGGCTGCCCATAAGGATTTACTAAGGGTGGTGTTTCACAGCGTGTTGTTGAGTTTGCCAGCCCGGGGCAGGGAGGGATCAGGGTGCTGGGGTCTGCGTGGTGTTCCCCTCTCATCATCAGCCCCTTGTTCCCCTTACAGGACTGCCCCCAGATCCTGCCCTCCACCCAGATCTACATCCCCGTCGGAGTGGTGAAACCCATCACCCTGACAGCCAAGAACCTGCCGCAGCCGCAGTCCGGGCAGCGCAACTACGAGTGCATCTTCCACATCCCCGGCAGCACCACGCGCGTCACTGCCCTGCGCTTCAACAGCACCAGCATCCAGTGCCAGAACACCTCGGTGAGTGCAGGACAGGACCCAATTCGAGGTTTGTTTGGGGGCTGCTCATCCCTGCCCTGCCCCAGGACCTTCCTGTGTGGTTGTATGGGGGTTTGCTCTCCCATGGGCGGGTAGTGGGGGGTTTCTGGTGCTTATGGGGTGTGAAGTGGGGTCCTCTGCACTTCCCCCAAGTGCATGTAGAGGCTGCTGCTTGGGGTCATTCCGGATGGGATCAATGCCAGAGCTGCCTTGGGGGAGCTGCCAGGGTTTAGGAGCACTTCCAAGGAAATTGGCTTTGGGAAGCTGAAGAAAGTTGCCTGGGCTGGAGCCAGCTGGCCGGGACGTACCAGAGCCTTGTCTCCTCTTCTCCCTGCCTGCTCTTGCTTCCCCTGACACCAAGCCGTTCCGCTTTACAGGCAGGATTGAGCTAACACCTTCTCAGCATCACACTATGTGCACCCTGCCCTGTGTGCTGCTGTTCCCGCTGGCCCCAGAGCACTTCCCTCCTCCCTGCAGCCCCCAGCCATTCCCAGCTCCCACCCATCTCTGCATCTGTGGTGCATCGCCTCTGCCCCTGCTCCATGCAGCTCTGTCTGCCTTATCCCTAAGCAAGAGGCTGTTTGGTGGCCCCTTGCTGAGCTGTTTTGTGCCCCTTCTGTACAGCAATCCTGTGCGGGGAGCCCCAGGCTCACTAGCAAACCCACCCAGGGTGTTAAGAGCCCCACAGTATTCCTTAGCTCTGCACTGACCTGCTTCATCTGCATGGGGCCTGGCCCTCCCTTCTCCTTCCCATTTAATCCTTTCAAAATTTGTTTTCCATCACTCATGCAGTGAAAGCTCATTTGCAGCCTAACACCAGTGCCGAGCCCTGCTCCCCTGTCCTTTGGTGGCACATGTGACATTTAGAGGCTGTTAAAGATGAGCCCTGGCTCCCTCCCTCCTCCCGCGCTCCCAGGGATGCGAAGCCTTTGGGCTGGAGGAGCATCCCGAATCACTGCATCCTGCCCTGGACAGTGGTGCCTGGGGGGTGCTGGAGCGCCAGGGCTTGCTCTTGGCACCTTGCGGTTGGTGATGAGCAGAAATGCTCCTTGCCCTGAGCTGCTGCCTGGAGATGTTGTTGGTCTGTGCTTGGTCTGGAGGTGGATGCAGGCAGCAGCACAAAGTGCAAGCAGCAGGACCAGTGCAGTGTCTGCAGGGCTCTGCTCCAACGAGCCGGTATTTAGGCAGCTTAAGCAAAGGTTTGTCTTCTTGCTGCTGTGTTTAGGGAAGAAAAGCATGCAGATGGAGAGCTGCCCAGTGGAGGTGGCTTGGCTGCTGGTCCCTGCTGTGGATCATGGTCCTCACCATCATGCAGGTCTGCTCCCAGACCCAGTTTTGTCCATCACCCGTGTGGCTCAGTGTTAGTGCTTCGAGAGGAACATGATGGATGTGTGTGCCAAGAGACATGATGGTGGTCCTGGGGTCTGTTTGTTGCTGGTACCCAAGCTTGGCTGCTCTGTGTCTACCACAGCTGTGGGAGAGGTTTCTTGGGGGTCAGCTGAGCCATTTGTGTCTCAGCAGAAGACTTGGGTACATCAGGTACCTGCTTGGTCATCTGAGGGTTGTTCTGCAACGTGTCCATGCCTGGGTGGAAATGGGCTGGAGAAGCCATTGTTCTCATGCAGAGTGTGGAGGAGACGTGGCCTCTTTGTCCCAGATTCCAGCAGGGACCCTGGCTGGGTGCAGAGCAGAGAGGCAGAAGCAAAACCCACTGCCTGTGTTTCCCCAAGTGGCTACCAGTGCTGTTGCTGTCATGAGCTGCATGGGCTCTGCTGCCCTTCTCCAGAGGGAAAGGACAGCTTGAGCTGTGCATGGCTGCCCTGTGGTCCCCACATTAAGCTGGCAGTGGTATTTATTCGACCTGGAAATTGCCAGGGATGCCCTGAATGTGGAGCAAACGGGATGGATGGTGCATGGGAGGTGTTGTGGGCGCAGGAGTGGATGGCAGCAGCTTGATGGGGCCACGGTGTCAGGCAGGAGACGTGGCTTCACAGACGGCAGGAGGCAGTTTTGGCTTGAGAGGAGCTGTCTTGCTTTCAGGGTCTGCTTTAACGTTTGAGGGCATTCAGCCAGGCTGCGTTCTGCAGTGGGGGATTCGCATTCGCGCTTGGGTGATGCTTGTCTCCTCCACGTCTTTTCTTGCGGTCCATCTGGCTGCTTGCTAGCGCCTCGTGCTCCCGCGCCATCACCCACCCGTGACCCACTGCGTTCTTCCATTGCAGTTCATCCTTTGGGATAGGATTTTAGGGATGTGGGGAAGTAGGGCAGGATGACACCCAGCCATCGAGTGAGGGATGGATGTCCTCTCCTCTGAAAGGCATTTAAGCACACTTTTGTTTCCAGGAGTTCAATGGGATCTAAACAAGAGGTTAATTACTCTGTGGAATTAGAGATGCTTTCCTAAATCCCGGGTGAATGGAAGGGATAATAAGTCAAGCCTGCTTAAAACTCTTTGTCTTTTGTTTAGTTTTAGTGCTTGTCAAACTCCAATGACTTGTTAGGCTTTGAAGAAAGGACATCTTGGTTAAATATTCAGCAGGCCATTCATTAAGGTTTGAGTGTTGCCTATAAACATTGTTTGAGACACCCAATAGATTTCCAGCAAGCTGAAGGGAGACCAGGCCTGGAGTTGCCCGTCATCCCACCAGAAAAAGCCCTTTTCTGCCTCCTCACTTTGGTCTCTTTTTGCCTCCCCAAAAGGAAAGCAACCTGAAAGGTTTTCCGCATGCATTGTAAGGAAGCAAAAAGGAAAGGCAAACCTAAGAAAATGGAATTCTTTGCTAATAAACTGGGGGTTTTTGTTAATTGATTACTTATAATCTTCTGGAAGCAGACATTTCCAGGCTTGCTTCTTGCAGCGGAGCATGGAGGGATGGTCACAGGCCTCAAATTGTGCAGGTAATGCCACTGAGTTTCGTTTTCCAAGCTTCCCTGCCTTTGCCTATTCTTTCCCATCTGCCATCCCTCACCGGGGCTCATCCTTCTGAACGCTGCAAAAAGTAAGCAGTTTTGCTGTTGGGAAGTAGCAGAGTGCACCCAGAGCTGCTTCTAACCTTGGACTTCATCCCATTTAGTCCTGGCCTTGAGTGTTTCTCACTGCCAAGGTTTGGGTTTTCGCCTCCAGAATGTCCCTCTTAAGGCTGAAATAGCCCCAGAGCTGCTCTTTCCCTTTAAATGTAAAAATAGGAAGAACCCCTGATCTCCTTTCCATAAGCATTGGCGTTTGTCGTCTCAGCACTTTAAATTAAGCCTCACGCCTCAATTATTTCCCTTTCCTCTTCCCCAAAACCCTGCGTGGTGAGGAGCAGCTGTGTCACCTCCCTGGCTCCTTTCTTGCTGATCCCCCATGGACAGACCATTCTATCCGCCCATTTGGGCTGTGGCTTTGGAGTTCACTCTCCTCTGGCTGGGATGTGTCTTATCCCATGACAAAGCGATGAGGGTGCAGAGCAGGGTGGGTGCATGAGCGGTACCCAGTGTGGATGCTGAGGCTAGGGAGCCCCAGGCATGGATGTGGAAGGCAGGACCCGGTAGATTCATGTTTACTGGGTCTTTATTGTGGGTGTTGCTCTGACATGTTCCCAGGGTTTCAGGTTCTCGCTTCCACCCTGCCAAACTTTGGGCAGAAGGAATCCAGGCAGAGGAGCTTGTGTGTGATCGGGGAGGAAGGGAGGAGATATATGTGAAAGGAGCAAAAGGAGATCCAGAGTGAGAGGCCAGGCGTTCCTATCCGGTTGTGCTGTTGTGTGCATGACAGTATTTTGCTAGGCCTGGGGTGTATTTATGGAAGAACATAAATCATACACACGTGCCCTGCTCCAAGTGCCGCACACCTCTAATAAAGGTATCTCTAATTAACTAGCCATGGAGAGGGAAGCAGGATTGGAGCCCATTCTCCAACAGCTCCATTCTCCAACAAAGCTGTGTTCTCTGTCCTGGCGCTGCCTGCATTTATCTTTCCTGCAGCAGTGTTTAAAGTGAAAAGGGAGTATCAGGAGAGTTTGATAGGATCCAATTAAATTCCGGCAGATAAAATAATGATGAATTGCAGTTGAGCCCTGGCGAGACGCGATGTACATTACTGCCGTCCCCGTAGTGCGGGGAAGGAGTTGAGGTCATCAACTACAGGAAAATAGGACACAGCTGCAGCCCGAGCGCTCCTCCAGAAATGCAGCCCAGGGGGATGGTGCAGATGGGAAGGAGCAGGGGATGCAAAGGAAATTTGGATGTGTGGGATTGCTCGCAGAGGGCAGTGGAGCCTCCCGTCCGCTGGAGTGGGATGGATGCCCTGATGGGGTGTGATGGCTGTGGGGCACCCACAGCTCTTGCAGCATGCTGGGCTGGTGGCATCCCCACGTGGGGACGGGGTGAGTGTGAGAAATGGGGATGGGAGAAGCACATGAGGTTGTTGACTGTTACTTGGGAAGATGTGAGGGTGCTGAGGCGCTGGCACAGGGTGCCCAGAGAAGCTGTGGCTGCCCCATCCCTGGCAGTGTTCAAGGCCAGGTTGGACACAGCGGCTTGGAGCAAGCTGCTGTAGTGGAAGGTGTCCCTGCCCATGCAGGGGGTTGGAACTGAATGGGCTTAAGGTCCTTTCCAACCCAAATCAATCTGTGAGTCTATGATTCTAAGCTGCCTGAGATAAGTTTTGGATAAATTGCTTTGAGAAAGACTTAGCAAGGAGTCCTCTTGTCTAAACGACATCGCTGCCATCTGGGAATAGCCATATTGGTGGGGTGGCACGTCCTCCATCAGCTCTTCCACTCTCGCCTTGTAGACGCCTTCCAGGAAGGACAGTGAGGCTGGCTGGGCTAGGTAAGGAGCCAAGCAGCCCACAGCTCTGCTGCTGACTCAATGACATCCTTTCCCCCATCCCCTTCTGTGGCCGGTGCTGCACGACAACGCTTCTCTTTCGGGCGCCGTTGGTCTGCTCTTGGGGCTGTGCCTGGTTTATTTTGCTCCCAGAGGAAACAACCCTTTCTTATAACTCAGCCGCATGGCAGCATAGTGGCACATCATCCTTTGACACAGCCAGAGGGTGCTGGGCACCTCTATAGAGTGGAAGGTGTCTGACAGCAGCACTGCAGGGTAGGTGCATCCATCCCTGCGCTGACACCTGCCCTGGCATCCCCTCCCGTGGCTCATCCCGGATTGCTGCCAGCCACAGTGATTGATTAACCGGGAAGTTAACAGCAGTTAAGTATTTAATGGATGTTTAGCTCCATGTTAGCTAGAAGCAGGGAGGAGCCAGTGTGATGGGACCTGCTGGCTGCCTGTATGCTGGATCCCATGGGATGGACAGATTGGTAAGCACCCCCCTTCCTGATCCTCTCTGATCCCCACTGGCTGTGGGACCTTCAGGGCTAGGAAGTGGCTGCTGCTTAGATGTGGTTTGTGGTGTCTTCTCCTGTGGGTAGAGAGGGCACCTTCCTGCTTCCTACAGCTGAAAACAGGGCATAGGAAAACATCCTTCAAAATAAGAGATACTTTGGGAATCAGAGAGGATCTGGTGGACCTCAGTGTCCATGGGGGCTGAGCCCAGAGCCCCTGCCTGCACACAGCTGAGCCCTCCTACAGGGACCATAACAGCATCCAAGCCATGGACACGCTGCCTGTTTGCAGGGCAGGTGAGAGGCTGCCGATAGACACGTTATTCATTAATACCCAGGTTCCCTTGGTGATCCCAGCCGGGGTGATGACTCCTGCTCCTGCCTGCTGCTTCCCTGAGCACAGTCCCGCCTGCTCCAGCTCCAGCATCCTCAGCCCGCCTTCCTTCCCTAGAGAAACACCATCTCTCGTGCAAACACGCTGTTGGGCTGGCACATGGAGAGTTAATGCTCTCCCTCCCTCTTCCCCCCTATTCTTCTTCCTCCTTCCCACCTCCCAGAAGAACTAATTTCCAAGAGCAGCCGGGGCAGAGAGATGCAAATAAGTGTTTTGGACAGCTGCAGGCTGGATGCCTTCCCGAGATGCCAGGGCCCCAAATGAGACATGTCAGAGTACAAATTGAAAATGCCAATTTCACTTATGCTGCCACGTGGCTCCTCACAGCTAAATCCTGCTCCGGCGCTGCCACCACCCTCCCCATTCCCAGCACACGCTCCCTCTGCTCCACGCTCTGGGTCCGGCTCGTCGTCGTGGTCCTGCCTGGGATGTCATTGGGTTGGGTGTAGGATAGGGGAAGGTGAATGGATTTGGACTTCCGGTGTGGTTCTGGCTCTGTCTTTCCATGTGTGGTGATGGGAGTGTTGCTGAGAGGCTCTGGTTGTAGGTGGTGTGTGGTGGAGATGTGGCTGAAGGTCCTCTGAGCAAACGCTGCAAGAGGCTTTGTGGGGGTGGCAATGGAGCTCTTATGTAGTGTGGAGATGGTGGTGGAGCTGTTGGGTGCCGAAGAAAGGGTTGAGTTTGCAGCTGGATGTTTTATGCCTTAAAACTGCTGCATAGGGTTGATGAGCATCAGCCTTCCTCCCAGGGAGGGCGCTGTTTTGAGGCCCTTCACCCTGCATTTGAGTGGGGTGAACATAGGACCACAAGCCAAAAGCTGTGGAGGTATAAGCAAGGACCAGGCTTGTCTTTGCCTTTGAACCTTGTGGGGTTAAGGGAGGGTGTTGCTGTAGCCATGTCCCACGCTGGGCATATGCCCCACTTCGGTGCCATGGCTGATGATGGGAGAGGCTCAGCATGGAAGGGTCCAGCCCTAACAGCAAGAAGGATCCAAGTGTCTCCTGCTTCCCACAGCCACATGGGCATGCTGGCCGCCTTTGGGGCCACATCCCTGCCTCCTGTGGGTAGAGCAGAGCAGACCCCTGAAGCGGTCCCTGGTGCTGGCAGGGGGCAGATGTGCTCTGTGGGGCAGTGCTGGAGATGCTGAAGCCACCTCCTCCATGTACAGCACCGGGGCTGTGGAAGGTGATGCTGGGGCTGGCTGGAGCCGCTGCCGGAGCATCCACCGCTCCCTAACAAACTCCAGCAGCCCATGAATCATTCATTTAATCTCTCGTGACACGCCTGTCATTTTCCCGGGCGAGGAGCGGGGAATCTCTTGCCGAGGGAGGTCATTAGCTGTCAGGGATGGTTCCAACTGCCTTCCTGCCTCCGTATCGATTAAACCGCTCCGCCGGCGTGCGGCGGCTGTGCAGGGAATACTGATGGGCAGCCAGGAAGGGGGCTTGGGAAGGGAGGAGGCACCGGCCGGGCTGGAAGGAGCAGCAGAGGTGGGTATGTTGAGCGGGTGCTGGGGTCTTGGTTTGAGGTCTCCTGGAGCAGTGTCACCTTCCTACATCGCAGCTCAGACCTTTGGCTTAATGGGGTTTGGGTTTATTTAGAAACCCTCTGTTTTGCTCATTAGTATGTTTTGCCGATTTAGCCTACTGGTTTGTATGTGCTGTGGTCATTGCTCTTAGGCCTGTCTGTTCCTCGCTAGTGAGTCTGAACCAGGTCCCCATCCCTCTCCTCTGGGTTGATGGAAGGCATCTATGTGACAGGGGTTTATGCCTCACTGGGGTGTTTTGCCTCACCAATTTGGCTCCTTCTGTCCCCTCCTGCAGTATTTCTATGAGGGGAACGACATCAGCGACCTGCCAGTCAACTTGTCCGTGGTCTGGAATGGGAATTTCGTCATTGACAACCCCCAGAACATCCAGGGTGAGTGAGGGATGGGATTGGGATGGGAAACCAGCCCCGTACCCCCCATTGTCCAGCCTACGCCTCTCCCCAGCCCTGATGCAGTTTGCACCAGTGATGCTCTGGGTGCGTCTATCAAATGGGTTTGCTGAGCAAGAAGGGTTTTCATCAAAAAGCTTTGGTGCTGAGTCCAGGGCGATGGAGCCTCCTGCCCATGGGGGTTTGTTCCCTTGGGAGCTGCTGGCACGCACAGTGCGACGGGGAAGGAGTGGGTACCCGTCCCCCCTCTGTGCCCATGTGCCGGGGGGTCCGTGCTGACCCCGGCTCTCCTCCTGCCTTGCAGCCCACCTGTACAAGTGCTCGGCGCTGCGGGAGAGCTGCGGGCTGTGCCTGAAGGCTGACCCGCGCTTCGAGTGCGGCTGGTGTGTGTCGGAGCGGCGCTGCTCGCTGCGGCAGCACTGCCTGGCCTACGAGAGCAGCTGGATGCACGCCACCAGCGGCAACAGCCGCTGCACCGACCCCAAGATCACCAAGGTACAAGGGGATGCTCCGTGCTGCGGGAGATGGGTGATGGGGATGGAGTTGATGCTCTCCGGTGGCACCTCACAGCAGCCAAATCGACGTGGTGCTTAGTCCTAAACAGCTCCGGCCACCACTTGAATTTCCAAGGCTAAACTCCTCTCTCCATGCACTGGTTTTCTGGCTCATCTCTGAGATTCCCACCACTTCTACATGTGACGGGAGGATCCTGGGAAAGCCGCGGATCCAGGTTGCTGCTCCCCAATGCTCACTAGTGCTGGTAGTTCATCATCACCCCCTTCCCTGGCAGCTTTTATGACCTTTGCTTAATAACACTGTGTATATTAATGTTCACATGCCTGTCGGGCCGGGCTCCAAGCGCACTGGAGGGACTGCTGGGTATTTCTGCTGGATACCTTCTGTTTACCCGCGTCTGGCGAGGCCTCGCTGGTGTTAATTACTGGAGTCTTAGTGCAGGATCCGGTCTGTTTGCATTTCAGTGTCTTATCTGATGGAAGCTGGAAGTGAGAGTGGTGCCTTTCCTCTTTCTGCACCACTGTTGTGGTGTGCTGGGTGCCAGTCATGGGGGGAAAGGGGAGGCTGGAGCAGCCCTGCTCTCCTCCTCAGCTCCCTCCTTGTTTAGCTGTGGTCTCCCCATGCTGGACACCAATGCTGTGATTTCATTCTGGGGCTCCTTTCTCCCTGGATGCGTGACCCTTATCAGCTCTGCCATGGAGGAGGAGGAGCGGAACAAGCGGAGCAGCTTTTAACACTCATTTAGAAACACCAAACACCCTCCTGGTGGAGCTGGATGTGAGGGGAAGACCCAGCCTGATGCTGGTGGCAGCTGCTGTAATGGGCTCTGATCCTGGCCTTGGGCAGTGCTGAGCTGGGTTTAGTCAGCAGCAGTTACCCACAGCCCCAGAAGGGGTTTAGCCCTGTAAGCTGTGGCTGCTTCCATGGCCCCAAGTGCTGGTCCCAGCTCTGGTGCTGCACCAGAGCACATCCCACAGGCTGCCTGGGTGCAGGGGGACTGGATCCCCCATTCCGTGCTGAAGATGATCAGAGCAGTGTGAATCCAGAGGACAGTGGTTAACCCCAGAGGTGATGGCTGCAGTGGGGCAGTGCAGAAACACTCCCTGTCTCCTTCCCATCGTATCTGCAGCTGGGTGTCTAAATCCCAACCCTCTCCCTGGACATATCTGGCATCTCCTGGCTTGTTCCTTGGGGGATTTATGGATGTGGCTGTCATTCAGGAGGTCTTTCCTCCTCTGTGGGCTCCTTACAGATGCGTTGGGATTTATCATCTCCCATCTGCTCCTTAGGGGTGGATGTAGGGGAGTAACACACATTCCATGGCTGCCCATGCGGGGCATTCCCATAGTTCTCCTCCCTTGGCTGATGGGCCATGTTCTCTCACAGCTGTTCCCTGAGACCGGCCCCAGGCAAGGAGGGACCCGTCTGACCATCACTGGGGAGAACCTGGGCCTCAAGTTTGAAGATGTTCGCTGGGGCGTTCGGGTCGGCAAAGTGATGTGCATCCCCATCGAGAGCGAGTACATCAGCGCCGAGCAGTGAGTGTCTGCAGGGGGATCCCCTCGGTGGACTGGGACAGGGCTGCTGGTGCTCACATGGCAGCTGAAGACATGGGGCTGAACTGGGGGAGAAATGCCTGCTGGTTGTGGTTGTCCTGGGAGGAGCTCAAAGGCTTTGGGGAAGCTGCCCCCAGCCAGCAGCCACTGCCCTGGTTTCTTATGAAGCTGCTGGCACCTTTGTTGGTGTTAGATCCATCTCTTCCTGAAACTAGTCCATGCCCACCATGGCACAGGGAGCATCTCAGTGCCAGGACACTGAACGTTCTTTCCCTGCATCCCTTAGAATCGTGTGTGAGATTGGAGATGCCAGCCCAAGCAAGGTCCATGAGGCGCGGGTCGAAGTGTGCATCCGTGACTGCTCGCCCAGCTACCGGGCCACATCCCCCAAGAGCTTCACCTTTGTGGTAAGTCCTGTGCTGGGGACAGGCTCAATGGGAGGAGTGATGTGATGCCGGATGGATCAGTTGGAAAATGAGCCATCATTTAGCTACCATTTCCCTGGGACGCAGGTGGGGATGCTCTGGGCAGGCAATGGGTCATGCTGGTTGAATCTCTCCAAGGCTGCCACTGCTGGCACTGCCACCCTTAGCACTGTGCCCTGCTGCTGTCCTGTGGGTCTTCTTTAGCCCTGTTAACCTCATGGGGCTCTTTGGGGATGCAGATTCCAGTCCCCAGCCCTTCTGACCGCATGGATGCACTTTTCCTTTGGCAGACACCCACTTTCTCCCGCGTGATCCCAGCCCGGGGTCCTCTCTCCGGCGGTACCTGGATCGCCATCGAAGGCAGCCACCTCAACGCCGGCAGCAACGTCTCCGTCACCATCGGGGGACGGCCCTGTGCTTTTTCATGGTGAGGGGCACAGAGGGTGATGAGGGCGGGCAAAAGGCACCTCCAGAGGCAGTGGAACCCCTGGATAGGGACCCGTGCTGGGGAGCCAAACCCTGTGGGTGTCCGGAGGCATCCGTCTGAAACCTCCGTGTGTCAGAGGCTGCAGGAAGAGCCCCAAGAACAGGGATTTTCCTCTAAAAGCACAAAGCCCTGAGGCATGAAGTGGATAATTTTTAGATTAGGGATGATAATGGAGCGGCTCTTTAAATATTTTCCTGCGGTAATTACTGGTTATCAGCCCTAATCGCTGCTGTTTGCAGCAGCCGTGCGATGGGAACGCTCAGGAGCTGCTCAGCCTTTCCCGTTCCCTTCTGCCTTTTGTTTCAGTTCTTGCTGGGTTATTTTTGTCTGTCTTTTCCCCCTTCTTTCTCCCTTTGCTCCCCGGTACTTTGAGAAGAGGCTGGGGCTGCATTGCCCCCTCTCACCCTCTTCTTGCCTGGGCACTGATGGGTCATGTGTTCCTACCGCAGGAGAAGCGCCCGTGAGATCCGCTGCAGAACCCCCCCTGGGCACAGCCCCGGCGGCTCTCCCATTCTCATCAACATCAACCGGGCAGAGCTGAGCAACCCCGAGGTGAAGTACAACTACACCGAGGACCCCACCATCCAGAAGATCGAGCCCGAGTGGAGCATCAACAGGTAAATCACTGCTTCTGGTGGGGGGCTCTTTTCCACATGGATCCCTCCAGCTCCTGATGGATGCATCTCAGTGCTGCTGCAATAGCCACTGGGCCGTGCTCCAGAGACGTGGTGAGAGGAGCGTGAGCAATGGCTTGGCAATGGGGCCCTGCTGACTCCTGGCCTGCAGTGCTCAGCCTGGCAGGGGACAGGAGCAGAGAGTGCTTTGGATCTGCTTAATTTCAGCCTGACATTTGGCTGCAGCAAATAAAATGAAACTATTTCCCATCAGGGATTTTTTGCAATGTTTACATATTTTCCTAAAAGGTTTGAATTGGCTGGAGAGGAGCCCAAGGAATCCATTAAGAGCCAGTGCCAAGGGGAAGCCTTCCTCAGGCTGTTGATGAGGAGCGAGCTCCCCAGGGGCATGGCCAAGCTCGCTGGGACAGTGGGGCTCTTAACACCGACACCAAGGCATGGAGAAAGCCCCTCAGGGCTCAGCCTGTCCTGCCCTCCACTGCCTGCATGGTGAAGGGGGTGACAGAGAGAACCTCCTCCTCCTTGGGATGCTTTCCCATTGTGGAAACCTGGTCTCCTTTAGCTTCGGAGCTGCCTTCAGACCCCAAACCCAGACCCAGGGTGGGATGTTGGTGTTAATCAGCAGGTTTTACACCTGTAGGTGGTCTCTGGGTCAGCTGAGATGGTTTGGCAGTGGTGCATGCAGATCCTGCGCATGTGGTGGTATCTGGATAGGATAAGAGGTCCCCAAGGCATTGTGGCTCACCCAGGGTGGGACGGATGGGTGCCTTGCTGGTGAGGATGGGTGATTCCCTCCCAGAAGTGAGGACCCAGTGCTAAGCTGCCCTTCCTAACCTATTGTCTCCATGTCTCTAGTGGTGGGACACTGCTGACCGTGACTGGCACCAACTTGGCTACCATCAAAGAGCCCAGGATCCGGGCCAAGTACTGCAGCTCTGAACGGGAGAACGTAAGTGATGCTGGGCTGGGGCTGGGGACAGAGCATAAGAAGGAGGAGGGATTCCCTGAGCCTTCTCCCTGCAGAGCCCCTGGCCATGAGAGCACTGAGATCTGAGTGTGCACAACTGATAGGATGCTTGTGGGATGTCTGCAGGACAGCGACAGAGAGAGCACATCCACCCCTTGTACATCCATTGCAGACAAGAGTCTGCCCCAGGGTGGGATGTGGTACCTGTTGGTGTAACAGCGCAGGACAGGAGATCACAAGTCTAAACCTCCTGTCCAGAGCTGCTGCTTGCAGGAGGTCCTTATGGGGTCTGATCCTGCTGGGAGCTGGGTCTGACCTCAGTTGTGCCTCCTACAGAACTGCACCGTCTACAACGACACGACCATGGTGTGTTACGCTCCCTCCATCGATAACCCTGTGCGGAGCCCTCCGGAGGTGGGCGACCGCCCAGATGAGATTGGCTTCATCATGGATAATGTCCAGGCCCTGCTCATCATCAACACCACCAACTTCGTCTACTACCCGGACCCTGTCTTCGAGCCGCTCAGCCCCACGGGGATGCTGGAGCTGAAGCCCAGCTCTCCCCTCATCCTCAAGGTAAGGCAGAGGAGTAAGGATGTGCCTCTCACTGGAGGTGGCTTTTTGCCTCTGCACAAAGTCCTGCACTGATTTGCTTTACATTGGATTGGTTTAAGTGTTCCCTATTGCACAAGAACTGACAATCTCATTCCTTGCTCCCTCAAAGGGCAGGAACCTGCTCCCACCGGCTGCTGGTAACTCCCGCCTCAACTACACGGTGCTGATCGGAGACACCCCCTGCACCCTGACGGTGTCCGAGACCCAGCTCCTCTGCGAGTCCCCCAACCTCACTGGCCAGCACAAAGTCACGGTAAGTGCTGACACTGATGCCTGTGCTTCTGGTGTCCTGTGAACCACAGAGGTTCAGGCTTTATCCCGGCCCTGCTCCATGCTCGTCCTCGGATGAGGACTGGATAGCCAGTGCATGTACCGGAGCATCCTTCCTACCCCCTGGGCATCACTCTCCCTAACTTGTAGGACCAAATGCTTCGTCCCCTCCCCAGCACACACAACCGGGTGTTCCTGTGCCCTGGGTGGCCCTGCCAACAGCCTCCCTTCCCCGCTGGGTGCCAAGGCACAGCCTGTGCCAAGACAGGGGGAGATTCCCACCCCTTCCCCTTGGCTCACACCCCAAGGAAGGCTCCTTTGTTAGCGGGGTTGTAGCACAGCAGTGCTCGCACCCCAGGACCCTGCCAGGTTGAAAGGGACCCAGCACAGTTTTCCCCCCCCCCCCCAGGCTCCCCAGCCATGGGGGAACTCGCTTCACATCCCATCTGTTAATGAAATGTTGTCTGAATGAGACATCAAACTCTGCTTGTTCCGCATGCACGCTGGCAGCATGTGTCCTGCATCCCATTAAAGCATCCTGCACTGCTCTGAACCAGCTCCTGCTATCCCTGCATCCTTCCTCCTCTGGGCTGGGAGTCATCCTCCAGCTCTGAGCATAGTGGGAAGGGCTGTCCTTGTGACTCCAGGTCTGTTTTCCCCCCACCATGGTGCAGATCAAGGCTGGAGGGTTTGAGTTCTCCCCGGGAACGCTGCAGATCTACTCGGACAGCCTGCTCACCCTGCCTGCCATCATTGGGATCGGTGGAGGAGGTGGCCTGCTCCTCCTCATCATCATCATCGTCCTCATTGCATACAAGCGCAAGTCCCGGGATGCCGACCGGACCCTGAAGCGCCTCCAGCTGCAGATGGACAACCTGGAGTCCCGGGTGGCACTGGAATGCAAAGAGGGTGAGGAATCCCTGTGCTGTTAACCTGGGGTCTTGAGGGGTTTCCTGCTGTCCCAAAGCTCAATGTGCTCCCAACCTTTCCCCAAAAGAGGAATAGGAATCGTAGAATCATTTAGGTCGGAAAAGACCTTTAAGGGTCCAACCATTATCCCAGCACTGCCAAGTCCACCACTAAGCCATGTCCCTAAGTGCCACATCTACATGTCACTTAAATACCTTCAGGGAATGGGCAAAGCTGCTTTGTCAAAGGAAGTGAACTCTTTCTGTGTGGGATTTGGGGATTTTTCCTGTTAAGAGATTCCCCTTCTCCAAATAGGAGAAAAGAGAGCAAGGAGAGTAGTGGAGGCTGCTTGGGAGCGGGCAGTCCATCTCTACATTATGTGATAGACGGATGCTGTGAAGTTGGACAGAATTCCTTGTATGATCCTGCTGATAAAACCTAATTGCCCATTATCCCCCTGAGCTGGCTCCGGAGGCCCTGACCCTGCCAGCCACAGCCACAACCAACCCTGGTGCTGCTGGTGCAGCAGGCACCAAACCTGAGATAATACAGAGAGGAAAGAAAGGAAGAAACCCCCTTTGCTTCCCCAAATCCCCATCCCCTGCGGATGGCACTGGTGACAGGGAGAGGGAAGGGAGCTGGTGGAGGGGATGATGTCTTGTCTTGCACAGCTGACAGATAAAAGGATCTGCTTTTAATTAAAAGGCACAATCTCTTCCCTGCCTTTTCTCTTTTCTAGTCCCACTAGTTACAGATAAGATAGCACGCCTTTCAAGCTGACGGTTTGTTTTCTCTCATCAGGCTGATGAGCCTGCAGTCCTCTGCCTGGCTCCCAGCTCCCTTTAAAGTGCCTTTAATTTGATCTTTCTAAGGGTTTGCTCTCCCCTCGCCCCCCAACCCCTTTCCCTGGTGCATCTCCAGGACTCTTCTCCCGGCAGCTTTTCCCTGTAGGTGCAATTAAAGGTTCAGGAACCCCCCTGCATCGCATTCCTCTGGGATTCACTGCTGCCTCTGCTCGGATCCGGAGGTGCTGGGGTGGGTGTGTTCAAGCTCTTTTCTGGAGCAGTATTTAGGTCAAAAAGAAATGAGGGCATTCTTGTGGTTTAGGCTAACGTTTTCCCCCAGAAGCTCCGGCTTTGTTCGAGCCTTGCCATTCCCTGCTTCCCCTTCATCCCTGGGAGGCTGGGAGCGCTGAGCAGTGGGGATTTGAGCCCCCTGGGACCTAGTGGTCCTGTTCCCAATGCTGCCACTTGATATATTCCTGCAAAGTCATCCACTCCCTCTGCAGCACCATTCCTCCATCTGTGAGATGGGGACAGTGATCACAGCGTGCGAGGAGGAGGGATGCGGAGCCAGTTCACGCCTGGGGGCCCAGCCATGGGGTGCAGGATGGGTGCTGATGCTGGGGGCTGGGACTCCAGGATGTGTTGGTTTAATTCTGCCTTTCCCACCGCAGCCTTTGCTGAGCTGCAGACTGACATCAATGAGCTGACCAACGACCTGGATGGCGCCGGCATCCCCTTCCTGGATTACCGCACCTATGCCATGCGCGTTCTCTTCCCAGGGATAGAAGACCACCCTGTGCTGAAGGAGATGGAGGTGTGGGTCTGTCTGTCTGTCTCTGTCGTGTCTCAGACTGGGGCTGTGCCCCTGCACAAGTCCCCTTGCCCCAAGCATAGGACTGGAGAGATGCCTTGGTTGGATGCTGGCCTGGTGCATCAAAGAGCATCTCGCCATGTGGCAGCCAACATGAACATGGAGCGGCTGCTGACTGCTTACTGCACTCTGACATTAATATCAATATTTATATTAATATCATTGCTGCTGTCATTTTCTACAGCACTTGCTTTATTCAATTGGGTTTGTTTGATGCCTGACCGGCTGCTCGTTTCTAACAGGCTTGTCTGACATGGCCTGCTTGCTTGGCTCTGTTTCCCCATGCAGAACCCATCCTTGGCATCCTTCCCCTGCTTCCCAAGCCTGCTCCCTCTGCTCTCCCGGCCTCCCCACCTCTGTTTAATTTAGTGCATGCAATTGCACACCAATTGGCTTCTCATTTGCTGGGCTGCTGAGGCCGCTCTTGATGAGGGAAGGGAGGGGGGTGACCTCAGCTTCCCCTTGCTGCTGACCCAGCACAGTAATTAATGTCGACGGGGGCTTCACAATGTATTTAGGAGAAGTAATTGGCCCTGGTGCAAGATGCACGGTCACTAATTACAACACAACAAGCTCTTACCAACTGCAAGTGCACGTGCTGGTGGCGCACGCCAGCGTGGCTGCGGTGCGGGGCCCTGGCCCTCCGCCTGCTCTCTTTCCCTGGTCCCTAATCCCAGCTCCGGAGGGCAGTGGGGACCCGGTTTCCATGGATTTCCCCTTGTTTCCATGGATTTCCCCTTGCAGCTCGGGTTTCCGGATGCTCCAAGCGTGAGTGTAGCCCTCCCTGGGGCGCAGCCCTTCCTGTCTGTGCAAACGCCTGGTTCTCCTCTCACCTCTGCTCTTGCTCTTTAGGATTTTCCCAAAAGAGGGGGGGGGGTGTGGAAAGGGTATCACAAAGGATATCAGATGGGGAATTTTGCCTTGGCTGCGACAGACTGGATGGGAGTTTGTCCACTTCCAGTTCCTAATTCAAAACATTGAGCGAGCACGCCAGATCAGCCTGGCATGGGAAACAAGGGGTTAAAGTTGCAAAGGAGGACAGAAAACCCCACCAAATCCTCAAAAGAGATTAAATAAAGCAACTACAGTTGTGTAAGCTTCATATAATTTAATCAGGTTTGCTTTTATTTGTCTCTTTGCTCAGAGTGTAACATTAGCTATTGCAAGTGACGGGAAGGAAGCGGCACTTGCTCACGCACACGCTAATCCTCAGCAAGCATCAGGCTGGTGGGACCAGCTCCTTTCTCTTTGGGGTTTGAGGGGGAGGTTTTGGTGCTTGGTGGGAGTTTAAGCCTGATTAAATGTTTAATTCAGTATTGTTCATTTATTTCTGCTAATGATCAGCAAGTTAAACACAGGGATCCAGGGAGGCGACAGCCTCAGGCAGTGCTGTGCTGCTTCTGATGGGGTTTCATGTCCTTCTGTGCTCCAATGGGGATGGTCACTGATGGGCAGGACCCATTCCTCATCCTATCGAGATCCCCCTGGTCTGCTGAAGGGAGAAGTGCTCTTGCTCTGTGGTCACCTTTGTGTGGTCTTGGTTGCCAAAACACCAGCAGCGCACAGGGATAGGGGTGCAGCATCTCCCCCTCTGCACCAGTTATACTGGTAGGTCTGGTAGGTCTCCAGTGCAGCTGCTGTGCTCCAGCTGGCTCTTGGGTCTTCCCATACTGAGGAATTGCCTGGCATCTCTGCATCCCTGTAGGGAGCTTGCTGGGTAATGCTGCTGAACCTCAGGCATCTGAGTTACCAGCATTATTGCACTGAGGTCTCTGCATGGTCTGGAGGGAGAGGGTCTGGGAAAATCTAATTTAAAGCATTTCTGTTCCTAGCAGGGCATTATTCTTGACCTGCATTAAGGGAAATAGAGCCATGTGCTTGCTGTGAGGTGCCTGTGAGGGAGCCCTGAGGATGGGGGCAGAGAGGGTTTATCACCACCGCATCACCCTTTGGGGATGCTATGGGACAGGCATTTGGGTGATGAGGGTGACAGTGGCACCTGGGGATTCCTATTGCAGAATTGACAAGGACAGGGTGGGAAACAGGGGTTTTGTCCAATGGGAAGGAGTATTTTGGAGGGGGGAGTTAAAACCATGAGGAATTCTGCTGAAGTGAAAAATGTCAGTGCAAAGTTTTGATTGAAGTGAGATGATTCGATGTGTCAAAACCCTGTTCTTCATTTTGAGTTGGTGTTTTGAAGTGAAAAGTGTTGTTTTGTCTCCAAATACCGACGTGGAATGAAACTTTTCACTTCTTCTCATTGATGTTTTTGCCACAGCGAGGCTTTTCTTGAGAGGGAACCGTCTTTTCCAATGGGAAAACATTGTGTTGTAGGAATGTTCATTTCTGATAAGAAATGTGGTCAGGGCTGACCAGAGCCGTGCTGACGATGGCAGCGTGGGGATGAGACCATCCCAACCCAATCCCTGCTGGGTCCTACGTGGCCAAGTATGGCCAGAAATCCACCTTTAAACACCAGGAGAGGACAGGGAATGTTTCAGGCTGTGTCTGGAGCGGGGTTTCCGCTCTTTCCTTCCCTGTCTGAAATCCAGCCCCTCAAAATCAGGCGGGTTTGCTGGTGGTGGAGCTCAGGGTTGAGGTGTTTGCTTTCTGTGCAATACCCAGAGCATGTGTTGCAGTGCCTTGGGTGGGAATTGAGCTGCTTGTTAGCTGGAATTGAGAATTACTATTTGTATGTGTGTGTGTTTGGGAGAGAAAGAGCGTTTGGTTATGGGATGGAAGTTTGTGTATGTGCCTGCACATGTGTGGGAGAGTCTTTGTATAGAAGTGTGTGTATGTATGTACATTATATACAGTGATGCCCTGTATTAATCTGATGCTGAGGTACTACAAACTAGATAGTACTTTTGGAGAGAGCTGGGGTTGATCATCAAATAGGAAGCTTGATAACATGAAAAGGGCAAATCCAGCTGCTTTTTGACCCGTTTTCATCCTTTTGTCTTGTGGGATGAGGGTGAATCCAGCATCTTGCGCAGCCCAGCGCCGCCTTATTGCCCTTCCGCTCGTGCCCATCTCCCAGCTTTGCTCTATCCTTGCAGGTCCAGGCAAATGTGGAGAAGTCCCTGACGCTCTTTGGGCAGCTCCTGAACAAGAAGCACTTCTTGCTGACCTTTATCCGCACGCTGGAGGCTCAGCGCAGCTTCTCCATGCGGGACCGCGGCAACGTGGCCTCGCTCATCATGACGGCACTGCAGGGCGAGATGGAGTATGCCACGGGCGTGCTGAAACAGCTCCTCTCCGACCTCATTGAGAAGAACCTGGAGAGTAAGAACCACCCCAAGCTGCTACTGAGGAGGTGAGTGACCATTCTGGGGGGGTAGGAGTTGTGGGACAGTGCCCAGGCTCTTCTGAGCTGGTGTCATTGGGGATGCTACCGGTGATGGCTTTGGTGTTGGCTGTTGGTCTGTTGTCAAGCATTTCCTTGCCTGTCTGTGTGCAAATATAAGGGATGTGGGACCACTTGGACCCAACCAGTTCAGAAGTCACCCATGGGATGTTCTTGCTCTAGTTTGGCCCGTGTGGGTTTGTGTTGTTTGGGAAGGAGGGAGCAAGATGCTTGGCAGCTTCTAGCTGTGTAGGTTGGTGCGGTGAGGATGCATGCTGGTGTGTATGGCTGCAGTGATGCTCCACCAGCCTTCCCTTCTCCGTGGGACCAGGCAGTCCCACACACCTCTCAGCATGTGGGGCAGCTCTTGCCTTGCATGGGTGCTTCCTTGGGGCACACGGGCTTTTTCCTGGGAAAGCCAAGCGGCTCTTCCCAATCCGAGAGTCTCTCCAGGGCTGGGGGGAGCGCGAGCAGGAGGCAGCCTGCCAAGCCTGGCCCATCAATATTTAACGATAGCTCTGAGCTCTCCTTCATCACGGGCTGATGAATATTGAAAGATACACCAAGAGCTGAACAAAAACAATTAATAAGCTGCACCAGCCCAGCCCGAGGCCTTCCTTGTGCCATCTTCTCCCTTTGCACTGCTGTGCCTCCCTATCTCTGCCTTCACCAGCCCAGTGCCACCAGCCTGCAGTGAAGGTGCAGGAACAGAAGAGAGCCACGGGGCTGGCATGTTACCAGGAAGCCTCAAGAGCATCTTTCAGCCATCAACCAATGTTCATGGATGGCGTGGTCAGACCAGACAAAGCCTGTTGGGTTGTGTGTGCCTGGCCCTGGGGAGAAGACACAGATGTGAACTGCCCTCAGTTCCAGCCACCTTCCCTTGGCTGGTCTCTTTAGGAACATAGCCTTGACTCTGCTTCATTTATCACACTTAAAAGGGTGATCTTAGTTTCTCAAGTGCCAGAGATGGGGTGCAGAGCAGACCTGTGGCTGCCTAGGTGAGCAAGGGGGATCTTGGAGTTCCCAACCCTCTCCCCCATCCCTGTTTCGCAAGCGCATCCTTAGGCTCTTCCCTTCTTATCATCCCTCCACGACACCAGCTTTCACTGGAATACTTAAACTGCATTTCCAGCTCCTGAAGTAAATCAGTAACATCTAAATAAAAGGCAGGTTGGGGAGAGAAGGAGCTGCAGTGTCTGAGCCATGGGACCAGCACAGGTACAGAACACCCTGAGGAGTGTTGATCCCCAGCCACAGAGCTCAAGGGCCCATCCTGGTGGAGCTTCAGGAGGCTTAGGACAGGGATGAGGTCCCCATCACCTTGCGTGTGTGTCCCCAAGTGGTGTTTAACCAAGGGACTTCGTTCTTCCTGCAGCCGTGGAGCGAGCGGCGCTGAGGGCTTCTCCATCCTTTTGATTAGCCCTGCTGCTGGGTCTGAGGGTGTGCTCACTGCCCAGGGCACTGGATTAACATTGATCCGAGTGGGGAGAGCTGTTACTTGTTTATTTTGTTACTGGATAATCCCCTGTTGCTGTGGCATCTGGCTCTATTGCAGATAAAGACAAACACCCACCGGAGCCTGGATGATGGCACTTCAGATGAGTGTTACAGCCTTGTCACAAAGGACCTGGGCTGGGGCTGAGGGTTAGCTGCTGAATAGCTTCAGTCTACCCCTCTCTTGCTTTCTCCCTGTGTCCCTTCTCCTTTTTGCTTCCCCTCAATGCATTAATCTTTCCCAGCAGGGCAGAAAGGCTTCCCTGGAGGCTCAGGTATTACCATCCCCTAATGGTTTAAGGAGGGCTCTGCTATTCCAGGGAGGGCAAAAAGGGCTAAGCTCCATTAGCACAAGAGAAAGCCTTGGAAGGGACCGTATGACCCTGAGTCAGCTTGAATGAAGTGGCAAAATGGATTTCCTATCCCAGCCATCTGGCCATCGGGAGCTGCTCCTGGCCCATCTGCTGCATGGCATTGCCCTTGGGCAGTGGGACTCCTTCTGGTGGCTCTGAGGTTCTGGTTCCTTCTTGGTTTGGTTCCTTGAATGAGCCTGTTTGTATCCCTTCCCCTGGTGCCCCAGGAAGGCAGCCACATCCCTGATGTTCTTGGTATTGCTGGTGCTTCAGGAGCATCTGTGTCTGCAAGCGGCTGATGTGATGGTTAATGGGTGGATAAGCTGAGGAAGCCTAACCCAGAGGGTGAGGGCTGGCTGGGGGGTTTCCTTCAGAGGGAGTGAAAGGCACTTCAATAATGGATGTGTTATGGGGAATTTCAATCTTATGGCACTGAGAGCAGGCTGTGGTGCAGATTGGCACGTTGAACTGCCCTTGTAGGAACCTGGGCCCTGCGTCCCTCTCCTCTGCTGATGCAGCACATCCTGGCTGCAGTACCAACACACCCCGCATGCTGTTTGGACCCATCACATCTCACACTCGTCCCATGGGATCCTGCTGTCCTTCTTGTGCGTATCTGCATGGTGGTGGTCCCAAACAGACACAGCCAACTCCCCTGAGTCTTCCATGCGTATGGAGCATGGTGGCATCTCCATTTGAGCCATGCTTTAGGAAACTAGGGGTAATGTATGACCATCAGCTGCATCTCTGAAAGCAGAGAGGCATGGATCCATTTTTAAGCTCCTTTTGGAGCCGGTGGTTGCAGCATTGTACACTGCAAGCTGCTACATCACCACCCCACTCTGAAGAGACACACAGAGACCGGGATTTCCACCATGCAGGCAAGGAGTGGTTAAATCCCATGGGACAAGGTTGTACTCAGCTCTCTGGTTCTCCAAATACACTGGAGACCAATTTGTTTCTCCCTTCTGGGGGGGTGCTGTTCCTCAGCCTTGCGGATGGGCACCTTTTGCACTAGAGCTTTGCTGTTTGCTTGTGCCCCTTTGCTTCGAGGCTCCTCCCATTCCAGATGACACCTTTTATAGGCAAAAGTAATTCAGCCACAGTCCAAGGCTGAGATGTCAGCGGGTGGGATCAGAGCCCTTTAATATCCCTGCTGATGGCTTTGCTCTCTGCCTTCTCTACAGGACGGAGTCGGTGGCAGAGAAGATGCTGACGAATTGGTTCACGTTTCTGCTGTACAAGTTTCTGAAGGTGAGTTTGGGAAGGGATGGCAGCCCCATGTGGGTAGGGAGGGTACCAAAGCCTGGGGTGATGCTCTGCTGCTTCCTCCCATAGTAGCCATCACTTCCCAGGTCTCCTTTCCCATCCTGGGATTCTGAGATGTGATCAGTGATTGTGGGTCTCCTTTTGGAGAAATAGCTGAGATTGAGAAATGAAATCCAGACTGGAATTGCTTAATGCATAGTGGAGAGAGGATAAATCTGAAGCAACCCAGCTGAGCCTTGAATCCCTTTGGAGCAGTTCCCATTCCTCCCTCCTTGCCTCTGCTTGTGTAACTCAGGAGGAAAAAGCCCGGGGAGCTTGTCCTTCTGTAGATATGACTGTGATGGGAGGATGTTGCTGCCTGTTTGAGCTGCAGTTGGATGTGCTGCACTCTTCATTCACAGCTGCTGCTTTTCCTTCATCTCTTTGACGCTGAGGCTCTGCGGTAGGGGAATTGTTTCCCCCAGGCATTTCTGCCACTGCTTCTCTTCCAAAAGGTGCCCTGGTGGGGATGGACACCCCATGGGGTGCGTTGGCAGCCAGGACACAGCTCTCTTCATTGTGCACCCACGAGGATGCGGAGCTTGAATCCACCTTTTTCTCAGCTTCATCGTGTGGCAGCAGAGGATGCTGAAGCCCAAGGGCTGTTTTTACCCCTCGTTCATCCATCCCATATCGAGAACATTTATTCCACCAGCACCAGTGCTTCCACGCCCTGGAGCCGCACCAGCGGGTGAATGGTGCCTGCTGTCCTGCTGCTGCTTTGCCAGTGAGCAGAGCCATTCCTTGGGATGCTCCGTGCAGCGAGGCTGGGTGCCACGCCGCAGGTTTTGTGGGATTTCATCCCTCATTAAGATAAAGAGTTTGAACCATTTTCCAGCCAAGAGATGAGAGCGAGCAGAGTCTGTGCACAACTCGAGTGATCATCAGCGAGAGGTGATTTATAATATCACTTACATGCACTTGGCTTTTTGCCTCTGTCGAGGGATAGCTTCTATCTTTACAAATCTAGCTGGAGCGTGCGGCAGAGATGCTTTCCAGGGCTGGGGAGAAGAAGAGCTGTGTTGGTCGTGGGGAGATGTCAAACCTCCTGCTGCCTCGTTGTGCTGGGGCTTTGCCTGTGGGATGAAGTAGGATGCTGGCTGATAGGTCGGTTGAATAGGCAGGAGTAGCTCTCACTGTGGATACGCCTCCTCAAGGCTCCTTGAAGTGGACAAGGTTGGGCTTTGGCTGATGCACAGCATCCATATGCCCACAGTGGTGTCTGGAGATGCTGTGTTTGTGTTCGTGTGTGTGACTTGATGCCCTTGGCCTATCCCTGGCTGGGCATGTGGGCAAGTGGTGAAGTGATGGGGCATGTTCGCTTTGTTCAGAAGCTTGCTCATGTGCCACCTCTGTCCTGCATTTGTCCTTGTACGGCCCTGTCCTCCTTATAAGAGGCTTCTGGGTACATCACCGGTTCAGGGCAAGACTGAGCATAAGGAGTAGCAGGAGAGAGATGTGGGGATGGGACCAGTACAGTGCCTTTTTATGGTCCTTGGCTATGGTGTCCAACCGCTGAGGTGTCACAGCAGACACTTTGCCAGCAGGGAAATTGCACCAAACCCTGGTTTGGTCCATGTGAATGAGGCCAGGAGGACATCCAGGAGCTGGATCAGCTCCCAGCAAACCCCCCAGAGCAGGGCATGAGGGATGGGGACAGGGACAGGACAGCCCCCTGTGCCCAGGGCCAGCAGCGTGGGGAGCCAGGGAGGGCTGGTGCTTTCACAGGGACTCTGTAGTAGCATTTATCAGACTCTTAATGAGACACCCCAGGGAAAGGGAGAGGGATAAATCGAGACAAGTGCTGAAAAATGCAGGATATTAGGTGCCTGATGAGCTAGATCTAGTCAATAAGACAGTTTGAGCGTGGCTGGCTTGCTTCAGCCTGCTCCCAACGCGTGCATCAGGGCTGGCACCATGGGCATGGCTGTGTTTGGGGGCTGGCTGCCTTCCATCAACCTGTGGGGCTGCCAGACCCATCTCAGTGGTCCCCTCCTGTATCTCCCCAAATGGAGATCATCTTGGGGCAGCTGCCCAGCGCTGGTTTCTGCAGCTCCTGTTCATTGTGTTGGTCTCTGTCACGGATGAGGCCTAAACCATCCTCATCCATAGTGGCTCATTGAGCTGTGACCCATGTCAGTGTCTTGGCCCTGGTCCTCAAGAGCTGCTGGGGACAGAGAGATTGGGAATGAGCTTTTGGATTGTTTCAGTTGACCAACGGGTCAGAAGGAGACCAGGATCATGGGGCACGCTGGAGCCACCAGAAGCCCACATGGTATTGGTGGAGTGACGTGTCTATCACCAGGATCTCTGATGCTCCATCCCTCATGGGAGACCGTAGGGCCGGCTCTATCCATGCATCCAAGAAGAGATTAATTCCCCATCAGCCGTGCCGGTGTCTGAGGAGTGGAGAGGCGATGCTGTGATGCCTGGAGTAGAACCATGGCTGATCCCACCTCTCCTGGTGGGGATCCTGTAGAGCTGCAGATGCTGGGACAGCGACTATGACTTTTTGGAGAGGGGAAATCTATGGGCTGAGACAGGAGCAGAAGTGCCAGATGTGAGCAGGAGCCCCGCTCCCAGCTCTCCTCCATCCATCCCACTTCCACACACTTGGAAGTTTTACAAGGAGTTTTTACAAGCAACTGAAAGAAGCAACTTAAGCCTTTCCCCCATGGCTGCAGTGTGGGCTTGGGGTGCTGTGGGAGCATCACTCCTTGGCCAGCCCCGTGCTCCTGCCTCACCAGTGATGCTCAGAACAGCACCCACCTTGGGTGTCTCACGTTTCCAAGCTGACTTAATGAAGCCAAGTTTGCAAATGAAACCTAATTCCAAAGGCAGGCGTGTTGTCGGGAGGCTGGGGATGATGTATGCCTGTTCCTGCTCGTTAGCAGCTGTCTCTTTAATTACCGCAGATGCTAACGAGATGCTACCAGCATATGGCGACAGGGAGAGCAGCCACACTCCGCACCGAAGGACACTTTATCTGGGAGGCGGCCGGGAGGGAAGGATGAGGGCCAGGGGGTTACATCTGCTGGGACTTGTTCCTGTCCTCTCTGCTCCCACTGTACCCTGTTTAGTCTCTCAGGGCTAATGCCTGTATCTGAAGGGGCTCATTGGGATGCAGCTCAGGGGAGAGGTTTGGGCTCTGGGTGATGAAAGAGTGTCCACTTGCGGCCAACTCATGGCTGCTTGGTGCCCTCAGTCTCAGTGGGGCCTTTGCTGTTCCTTGGTTGCTGCAGTTCCAGCATCTCTTTGGAAGAATCTGCTCCAGTTTCCCTTTCCCTTCCTCCTACCTATGAGATAGATGCTGAGGTGGCTCTGTCTGGCTGTGACTATAGAGGTTTGGTGGTGGGGACACGTAGGTGGTAAATGGTTTTGCAGCAGGTTTAGCACTGCCTGGTCGCCTCCGTCAGCTGGAAGCTGGGTAGGGTTGTCAGTGAGTTGTTCTTTTGCTTTTCCTTCCCAGTGGATCTGGTTGGCTGTGCCCAGCATCATATGGAGAAACCTCCTTTGACCTTCTCTCCTGGCAGATGTCAGAGCTGCATCGTGGTACCCGGGAAGAGCCCCCAGGCTGTCCCACTGTACTGTGCCCTTTCCAGTCGTTTGGTGCTTCCCTTGGCTGGACCAGCTCAAAAGATACAGGCTATAACCCATACACTCAGTCCGCAGACCCAACCTGCTCTTCACTAGCCTGGAATTGATGCTGCAGGACCACTGCAGGCTCCTGACACAGTGGTGGTTCCTGAAAGGCAGAGCAGGTGTCTGGCGCCTTCTCATCCCTTCCTCTCCCTCTTCTCCATCCCCTGTCCTGCAGGAATGTGCTGGGGAGCCTCTCTTCATGCTGTACTGTGCCATCAAGCAGCAGATGGAGAAGGGACCCATTGATGCCATCACAGGAGAGGCTCGCTACTCCCTCAGTGAGGACAAGCTGATCCGGCAGCAGATTGACTACAAAATGCTGGTTAGTGCAAGCAGAAACCTCGCTGGTACTGATGCCAGGACTGCAAGGGCCAGCCATTGAACAAGGTCTTGGAGGCACCCAGAGTACTTTGCAGAGAGTGGGTTGTCTTTTGTTCTTCTCTGCAGCATCCCTGAGGTGCCTCCTGCCCTCTTTTTGTAGTGGCCCATCTCAGAAACAGGTCCTTTGCATGGCAAGGTTTGCCCTTGCCATGGAGCTGTGAAAGCCAAACATGAGCTCAGTCCCCCTCTGCACCTCTGCCAGCAAACCCCAGGGTTGGCATTTAAGATCCCCTCCAACCCAAGCCATTCAATGGCTGTATGAACAGTTGGAGATTTGAGGGTGGTGGGGAGAAAGGGAGGGCAGGGATGTGCCATGGGCTGTGCTCAGCTGCACCCCCATGTCCTTGGACCTGCCTTTGTAGCCAGTGCATCACAACCTCTCACTGGAGTCTTTCTGCCCCCCTGTGCTGTGCAGACCCTCAACTGTGTGAACCCCGAGAACGAGAACGCCCCAGAGATCCCCGTCAAGGTGCTGAACTGTGACACCATCACGCAGGTGAAGGAGAAGCTGCTGGATGCTGTCTACAAGGGGGTGCCCTATTCCCAGCGCCCCAAAGCCGGAGACATGGACCTGGGTAAGAGAGGCCGAGCACTGCCCTTGGGGGGAGCAGGGATGTGACAAAGAGCAGAAGTGTCAAAGCCCCTGTTTAAAACAGGGAGATCCACATCTCCTTCAGGTACCTGGCAGGACCAGAGCATTTGTGCTTCTCCAGCCCACTTCTGCTGTGCTGGTAGTGCTGATTGTGTGGGGACCTGTGGCATGAGAGTGTGGGTCCTGCCGGTAGAGAGGCTGGGAAGTGGAGCCTCCTCGGCTCTATCTGTGTTCTGGATTGCAGGCTTGAGGTGGCTGAGGGCCAAGGGGGGCCAGCACTGCTTGAGAACGGTGTTTATAGTCCTGTTCTTAAAGGAAGGGCAGGGTAATGGAGAGGAGAGCAGCAAAGGAAATGGTCAGCAGGGTCAAATCAATGCTGTGTTTCTTTGAGGACTTGGAAACAGCTTTTCCCCAACACCATGTGGATAGCCATCAATCCTGGGGTTCAGAATGTGGTGGGAGGGCTCTTCTGTTGATGTCCAGACTGCGTTCCTACCCTCACCTTGGCTTTATGCTCCTATCACCTACTAACCACGGGCCCTTCTCCCTCCTGGGGACAGAGTGGCGGCAGGGCAGGATGGCCCGGATCATCCTTCAGGACGAGGATGTCACCACAAAGATCGACAATGACTGGAAGAGGCTGAACACCCTGGCCCACTACCAGGTAAGGCTGTCCAAGGTGGAGAACACTGAGCAGATACCAGCTGCCTGGAGCCTCAGCATCTCTTGTTCTTCCTCAGCTTGGTCAGGGCCTGGGCTCGGGTCTCCAAACTGTGCTGCTCATCCATGCTCATGGTCAGGAGATCTGCAGCCACTTTCCTGGGCAACAGGAAAGTTCCATGACTTAAACATATAAACCTGTGTTTATGTCCTTCCATTCAAGGATGCTCATTAAATAGAGCATCTCCAGGACTCACAGAGGCTGTTTCCTGCTCTGATCTTGGCCATTTTCACACCAAGGAGTCTGGTGTGTTCTGGTCTGACCCCCTCTCATGAGCTGTTAGAAGCGGATACGTAGATCTCCTTTGCTGGAGATGGATGTCCCTGGGTGGAATGCAGTGGAGCTTCACCCCTGGCCTGGTTTCTCCCTGCTGCCTCTGCCCTTCTCATCCCATCTCTGCCCACAGGTGACAGACGGCTCCTCGGTGGCCCTGGTGCCCAAGCAGAACTCAGCGTACAACATCTCCAACTCCTCCACCTTCACCAAGTCCCTCAGCAGATACGGTGAGCGCGCAGGGGCACCCTCCGCTGTGCTGGCAGGGGAGGCAGCGCCAGGCTGGGCTGGCAGACCAAGGCACAGGGCAGGTGATTCATTAACTGTGGCTCTCGTGAACAGGGTTCTTCAATCCCCAGCTCTCCTGCGCCATTTCTGGTGCTGGAAGGGAGCAGATGCTCTCAGCGCATCTCTTTGTGTCAGACTCGGGGTGAAACACACATGTTGTGGCAGCTGCTAAGGGATCCCCTCCCTTTAATCCCCCTGAAGTCTAATTAAAATAGGCATAGGGACACTTTGCACTTAAATGAGCAGGACTGCAACGAATGTGCTGGCGAGTGTGCTTCAGCCGTGGTTTGGAAGGGGATAGTGTGGTCAGCTCAGACTGACGCAGGAAACATCTGTGATCCTGGGACCTGTGTGTTGGGAGCACGCAGAATCCCTTCCACCATGGTCCTGGCCCCTGTAGCCTTGCATGTAGCCCAGTAGAGTGAGGATGGTCCCACCAGAGCTCCCAATCCGTGGCTGATCCCAAAGCTCCCGTTTCACGGTGTGGTGGGGAGGGGAATGATGGGGATGGTGTCAGGATGGAGGCGGGCAGGGTGTGAGCATCCCCTGTGCTCGGTGTTGCAGAGAGCATGCTGCGCACAGCCAGCAGCCCCGACAGCCTGCGCTCCCGGACCCCCATGATCACCCCCGACCTGGAGAGTGGCACCAAGCTCTGGCACCTGGTGAAGAACCACGACCACATGGACCAGCGCGAGGGCGACCGGGGCAGCAAGATGGTCTCTGAAATCTACCTGACCCGCCTGTTGGCCACCAAGGTACGGCCCGGAGACAGCTGCTGGGTGCGGAAGGGCAGGGACTTGGGCTCTCCATAAGTTTCTTTATAGGGTCATGGAATGGTTTGGGTTGGAAGGGACCTTAAAGCTCATCCAGTTCCAGCCCTTCCCATGGGCAGGGGGACACCTTCCACTAGGCCAGGTTGCTCCAACCTGGCCTTGAACGCTGTCAGGGATGGGGTAGCCCCAGCTCCTCTGGGTAATCCATGCCATACGTATGCTTTTAGCATGTCAGATCATGCAGTGAAGGAGGTATCACTGCAGTGCCTTTCCCAGTATAAACCACTGAGAAACCAGTAGGGTTACAGGGACCTCACTGTTCTTCTCTTCCAGGTGGTAGGAATAGAAGTGAATTTGGTTTAAAGGCCAATCTCTAGTTAAGGCTCACCTCCCTGCTGGTGCTGAGTGTTGCTGAGTGGTGTTTCTCTCTTTCCCCTCCTCAGGGCACCCTGCAGAAGTTCGTGGATGACCTGTTTGAGACCATCTTCAGCACAGCACATCGTGGGAGCGCGCTGCCCCTCGCCATCAAGTACATGTTTGATTTCCTGGATGAACAAGCTGATAAGCATCAGATCAATGATTATGATGTCAGGCACACCTGGAAGAGTAACTGGTAAATGGAGAGGGGCAGTGGGACAGGGGGATAATGATATCACAGCTAACAATACCTCCAGCCCTGCCTTGCAGACAGCAGAAATATGTCTCTGGAATAGATCCAGGGCAAGAGAGGCCCATATCTCTGTATTTTGGGGGTGGGTAAATCCCTCGCGTGCCTTCCTGCAGCAGCAAAAATCCCAGGAATGCAACGCTCCCTCACCCTTCCATCCCCAAATCCCAGCCACACACTCCCCCTGATGGCTGGAGTCAGCAGCTCCCTTCCCGTCTCACCTTGGGCAAAGGCTTTCTCCGTCTGAGATGCCAGCCCCAATTCCCATCTCGCCTGTCCTAGAGGTGTCCACGTTCCCTCCTGCTGGTGGAGCGGCTGATGAGACCTCCACCAGTACCACGCTGGGGCCAGGGCTGGAGCTTCTGCTCCCCAGGCCCCTCTCTTGGCATCAGTGTTTGCTGCTGCCTCACTGATTCCATCTCTCTGATCCCACTGTTTCTGGTGGTGGGTACGTACGTTCCCGTATCTGGCATTTGTTAAATGGCAGCCAAATTGCTTTTGTGTAGTTCAGTAACTGTTGGCAATTAGCAGGGCAGGAAAAGAAACATTTTTAAATGGAGATGTGAGAGCGCAGAAGTGCTTGGAACTGATTTATAACTCGGCTTTCTGTATTAAAAGAGGGAGTGAAAGGCAAAGGAGGATAAAAAAGCCCTGCTCCACAGGGGCTGGGCATGCAGGCTCCTGCATACTAATGCCTGTGCTTATCTCTGGGTGCTAATTCGACGTGTGGAGCTCATTTCTTGAGGCCGTTCCGTTCACAAATGAAATGTGTACATGTTCCTGGTACCCTCATTAGGAAAGTCCTGAGGAATGAAGTGTGTTTTGTCTAAGATAAAAGCATTTCTGGGTGTTGGTGCTGAGGAATGACAGAGCCGAGAGGCTTCTTGATGAGGGGAGGCCCTGAGATGCTCCTGGGAGAGGAGAGGGGCAGCGGGATTGGGAATTGGAGCCACGGAGGGTGGCATGTGTGTCAGTATGCAGCAAACATCCAGTCGGTGGCTGGCCAGGAGACCTCCGCAGCTGAGAGCTTTATTTCCAGCATCTGAGGCTGGCTCAATTCTCTTCTGGTGTTAAATGTGCTAATGAGTCCCTTGAGGAGTCCAGTTAACTCCCTCCTCCGACACGGGAGATGTGTGAGAAGCCACACGGCACCAGCAAAGGGAGCATGGATGCAAGAGGAGGGGACCATGGCTGGTCTGACCCATGGGCTCAGCCCGGGCTCTTCAGGATGAGTGGATCCCTGGAGAAGCTGCACATCTGCACTGCCCTGGTTTGCCTTTGGAGATGTTGGCAGTGCTAAGAATGGGGAGCTGTGGCCATGTGGGATTGGGCAGAGGGGAATGGCAGGGATGTTTGCATCCCTGGGATGCTGGGAAAAGCAGCGTGCCCAATTCTGGGTCATGGAGAGCACCTTCTCCCCATCTGGAGGTACGTACTGTGATGTGTGCCCCTGCAGAGCTTGGTTCAGACGCTGACTCCCGTTTCCTTCCTCCCTCAGTCTACCTCTACGTTTTTGGGTGAATGTGATTAAGAACCCCCAGTTTGTGTTTGACATTCACAAGAACAGTATTACTGATGCCTGCCTATCCGTGGTGGCTCAGACATTCATGGACTCCTGCTCAACTTCTGAGCACAAGCTAGGAAAAGACTCTCCCTCCAACAAACTACTGTACGCCAAGGACATCCCCAACTACAAGAGCTGGGTAGAAAGGTGAGTAGATTGGGCAATAGCTCCTTGCTTCGTCTGGAGGACTTAACAGGGGATATGTGTGGGTGAGGGGACCTGGGTCTTTGGGAGGACTCCTCTTGGCAAGTGTCTGAAGAAGGACTATAGTGGTGCTTGCAGAAAGTGATCTTCTTTGGGAGATGATGTTTTCATGTGATTGTCTCTTAAAATGAGCTTGCAATGACTGCTTCTAAGAGATGTTTGACTTGCTCAAGGAGTGCTAAAAGCAACCTCCTTAGGCTGTCTGATGTTTGCTGTTGTAAAACCTTGGTCTGTACTGGGGAATTGCTAACATCTCCCTTGGCTGCTTTCAAAGAGCAGTGAGAAGTCACTCTTGGACTGGAGAAGCCTTTTCTGCACGACAACAATATACGCAGGTTCTGCTGAAATTACAATTTCCCATCTCTCATCCATCAGAACATCTCGTCTGGGATCCTCATGAGAATACATGCTCTGAGGCAGTGCTTGGGCTGCTGTCACTGTGCTGGGGAGCAGGGAGAGGAGCAGGTCCCCTGACTCCTTCCATCGCCCTCCACCTTCACTGTTAGCAGATGAGAGATCTCCTGCCCCACTGAATTAATGCAGTGTTAAAGGTTTAGGTTGGAATGCTACTGATTGCAAATTGATGCACTTGGGCATGTTATCCTTTTGGGAGAGAAACCTAGGAGATGCCCTCCAAAGCCCTCTGAATAGAGCTGCTGTTAAAACCATAGAACCACAGGGCAGTTTGTGTTGGAAGGGACCTTAAAGCTCCTCCAGCTCCAACCCCCACCACAGGCAGGGGCACCTTCCACTAGAGCGGGGTGCTCCAAACCTCTGTGTCCAACCTGGCCTTGAGCACTGCCAGGGATGGGGCAGCCACAGCTTCTCTGGGCACCCTGTGCCAGCGCCTCAGCACCCTCCCAGGGAAGAGCTTCTGCCTAAGAGCTCATCTCAATCTCCCCTCTGGCAGGTTAAAGCCATTCCCCTTTTCCTGTCCCTACAGTCTGTTGTCCAAAGCCCCTCTCCAGGTTTCTTGTAGCCCCTTTAGGCACTGGAACTGCTCTAAGGTCTCCCCTTCAGGAGCCTTCTCTTCTCCAGGCTGACCCAGCCCAGCTCTCAGAAATGGCTGGTTTCCTGCTGTCCTTTGTGTCGTGATAGAACCCTGAATGTGAAACTGCTGCACGTTACCTGGACATCCTGTGGCAGCCACAAAAGCTTTCTTCAGCAGATCTCCCTTGTACCTCCCTCTCCCTTGAGTCCCTTCCCCAGTGGCCTTCCCAGGGTTAAAGGGTGGCCAGGAGGAGCTCCATGGGTTTTCTTTGCTGGCTGGAATGGAGAAGGGTTGGGCAAATTGTCCCTAATATTCCTCAGCACAGGCAGAAGTGCTGTCAGCTTTAGGAGGTGTCACTGGGGGTGACCTCTGTAGCAATGTGGCTGTTCTGCTGCTGCCTGCTTTAGTAATGTCCTCACCTCAGACCACCGTGCTCTTGGCAGCATCCAGGAAACCTCTCACATCACTTTCTGGGTGTGAATGAGCCTCCTTGTAAAACTGCCCCAGTATTTTAGCACTGTGTGAGTGCAGCGCTGTGGGATGGAGTGGATCCTCGCATTCATCTCCTCAAGTGGTCTTGCTGCCATCTGCTCCTACCCAAGTGCTTCAGCCGTGTTCCATCTCAGCGTTCAGCTGACGATGCTAATGATGCTAATCACTGTACCAGAAACTTCACTGAGTGAGGAGCCATGAGGAGTAACGCAAACCTGGAGGAGACTTGGCACTCTGTAATTCCAGGTGGCAGGAATAGCCAGGGCTCATTTGCTGTGGGGAAAGTTTCTTTTTCAAGAAGGCTGCAGTGAACTTACCTGCTGTTCACGCACCAAGTGTTGAATTGAAATCAAAGCAGCCTTAGGAGGAGCAAAGCCTTGCCTGTTGCTGCAGGCATGGAGGATGCTGGTAGATGCAGTTTGGTGGCAAAACATGCCAATGAGATGGGAAGGAGGAAAAATGCGTGGTTTAGGAGAGGGTGGGAAACCCCTCAGTGCAACAGCTCCTGCTACCCAGCATGGTGAGCTGGGCTGGGTGCCACTGCATCAGGAGCATGTTCCTAATGATGCTGACCCATCCATGGAGTTTGTGGAGACCTCTTGCTGAGCAGTGGTGTTATAGGGGGTGATTGCTGTACGCCGCTGCTTGGAGGCTCTTCACCTTGCCTCTCCAGTGGCTGTTCTTGGTGAGTGTCATGGTGGGGACCCATTCTTCCATGTGTCCCTATTTCTGACCCACTCTCCTGCTTCCCCCCTGCAGATATTATGCAGATATAGCTAAAATGCCAGCGATCAGCGACCAGGACATGAGCGCATACCTGGCGGAGCAGTCGCGGTTACACCTCAGCCAGTTCAACAGCATGAGTGCGCTGCACGAGATCTACTCCTACATCACCAAGTACAAGGATGAGGTAAGATGTAGCCATGTCCCTTTACCTGTGTCCCTGTGGAAAAACACCCCGTGGAATGCAGGAGAGCAGCTTAGTCCTTGTCTGTGCTTGGTCTGGTGGGGATGGAAGGGTCTGGGAGGTGTGGAGCCAGGCACTGGAGTAGGCAGCACTTCAGTCCTGTATCTTCTGAGTGAGTACTGTACAAAACACCCATTTTTCTACCCATGAGTTCCATGGGGCTTCAGATTTCCTGTATCCACTGGCACTGCGGCTGTACCAGTGCCATGGAATACAGGCAGTATCTGCCTCTGCTCCCCGTGGATGCTGACGGATGTGGTGGCTCCCTCAGTGCTTTGTGAACATCAGGAAGAATGGTTAAAACCCCCTCTGCTGTAATTTATACAAATTAACTTGGTAAAGCACTGCTCAGATCCACATCCAGCATCTTTTTATTAAAGCAATGAAATATGTAACTACGGTAAAATATGGATCTATAGATATAATGTGATAGCGTGGGTTTATTGTCCCAATAAATGGGATTGACGACTGCATTTGAACAGTAGCTTATTTAGATGATAGAGTGTCAGAACTTCTCCTTGCTCAGAGCTGGGAGAGGAAATGGGATCCCCATCGTACCCTGCAGTAATCCCAAGAGGCATCTCCCAGTGCCTCTTTGATGTGTGAGTTTAGGAAGTCCACAGGCTGGTCATAGCAGATCTGGCCCTGGGTCTAAGGTCAGTGCTGGGACCATCATGGCCAAAATCCATGTGGGACCAGGTACTCTGCAGGAGTGAGGAGAAGAAGGAGAATCTGTCTTGCATGCAGGGATGGGAGGAAACCCTGGTGCTTGGGAAGGTGCTGAGTGATGATCAGCGTGGGGTTGGTGACTGCGTACTGATGACCAGTGGCAAGTTGGATGGGGCCAGGTTGGGGCTTAGAGCCACCTGCTCTAGTGGCAGGTGTCCCTGCCTTTGGCTGGGGGTTGGAACTGGAGGAGCTTTAAGGTCCCTTCCAACCCAAACCGTTCCATGATTCCATGACCATGCTGGTGGGACATCTGTGCTGCTCGCCAGCCAACTTGGGATGGCACATCCTGGAGGTGCCCATAGCTCTGTGTGATGAGTTGGCTGCGAAGGAGTCTTGGGGTTCTACAGTTTGTGTGACAGCTCTATGTCCGCTGTGAGAGTGGAAGAGGAGCAGTTCAGAGGATCCTAGGCCTGGAGCGTGGCAGCCACCATCCCTCAGCCATTGTCCCCCAAGCTTTACATAGACTCTCCAAGCCCTGTGTGAGAGCTGGGATGGGACCATAGGGCATTAATGAGGTGCTCTGTAGGGGCACAGGTCCTCTTCTTGCCCACTGACAGCAGCCTGACATCTGTTGAGTGTCTTGTTCTCCGAGCATCACAAGTGTGTTCACAGCTCTCAGGAACTTCTCTTATTATTTGTAATGGGATTAATAAATGGCAGCTGTTCCCTTTGTTTGTTTTCATTCATTAAGCACAATTATATGCAGCCCGATTGCACCCTCTTTGATGCAAAATGGGAGAGAATAATTTTTCCTGTTGTTCAGAGCAATAATGTGCTGTCATTGGCTGTGAATGAAAATCGTAATTAATTTTCATTTGGGTTCTTGCATCGTGGTAATCAGTGGTCCTGGCTCCTTGCAGCAGGTGACAGACCTGGGTCTGTCTCTATGCTCAACACAGGTTCCCTTTGCGTTGTTCCCATAAGGCTGAGATAAGAGGAGCAAATCAGTGCAGGGGCAGGTTGTGACCCTTTTGGCACCTCAGCATCCCAGGATACACAGCTGTCTGATCGGGAGAGGAGGGAGGCAGGGGGGGAATAGGCTTCTCTTCCACTTCTCAGACCAGTCTCATTTGGTTGCAGCTCAGGCACCTTTCAGGCACGTGGGGTTTGATTTCTGTGTGTTATTACAGTTATTTTATTCCATGCGTAGCATGACAGCTGACAGGCTGTGGAGATGGATGGTGGAGAGTGATCCTGGTAGGAGATTTGTGGCAGAATCCTTGAATCATGGAATGGTTTCTGTTGGAAGGGACCTTAAAGCTCATCCAGCTCCAACCCCTGCCATGGGCAGGGACACCTTCCATTAGAGCAGGGTGCTCCAAGCCCCTGTGTCCAACCTGGCCTTGAACACTGCCAGGGATGGAGCAGCCGCATCTATGAGTCTACGAACTGCACCGCAGGGTCATTGCTGCCAGGGGAGGTAAATCAGTGCCTGGTTCTCACTGATGAATTCTCCCCTTGTCGGAAGCTGATGCGGATGTCAAGGTGCATCTTTCCCCTTTCCTTTGGGGAGAGATTCTCCATCGGGCATCCCTCAGTGCCCCAGCAGGCAGGGAGCAACCTGCTCCTATCCCAGAAAGCCTGGCCCAGGGCTGGAGCGTGCCATGGCCACAGGCTGGAGCGTGGCAGAGTGGGATGCTGCACGCACAGCAATGCTGCTCCACAGCCACCGGCGCTGCCGCAGCTCCTAATCAAAGGGAGCCGATTCCCCATTAAGAAGTTACCTGTAGGGCTCCTGATGGACTTTGCCTGCCTCCTAGTAAGTCTATTAATTATCCAACAGTTTGTTTCCAATTACGCAGCCAATGAAATGGTTAATCAAGTCCCCTTTGACGGATGCCTTGATATTTAATTGCACAAAAATTTGCTCTCCCAACCAGCTCACCCGAGGAGATGAGATTTGTGTCAGGTTTGGTTTTATAAATCGGCTTCTCCGCTCTGCTGGCATCACGTCAGTCAGGCGAGCCTCCTGGTGCTGGGAGGGCGACCGGCCCTGCGGTTTATGCTTCATTACCCCCTTCTCCTCACTCTGAGCCTCATCCTTCACCCTCCTGCTGTTGCTGGTCCTGCCCCAGCCCTTGGGGCATGGCCTGGGGCAGGGGACAGTCCCTTCATCCTTTGGTCTGTCATCATAGACAGGAGCTTGTTTAGAGAAAGGGGCTTTCAAGGGAGGAAAGTCAACCTTGGGTGTCTGTGGGTGACCTCCTTGCACAGGACTGAGGGTCCCAGTGAGGCAGGCTTCGCTGGTGCATACATCTGGTGTCCCTCTCTGTTATCCCAGTACCCCTGATTGTCCGCCATGGGGAGAGATAAGTGGGGGTTTACTGCTGGTGTCAGCTGAAACCTCATCGATTTGGTCTTCTGGTGCTTGTGGAGCCAGTTTGTGGCTTGATCGTGGCCTCAGAAACGCAGCCCCTGCCTCTCTAGGATGTTATAGGCTTGTTGGAGACATAGACACGGTGGGGAGGTGGTGTTGACTTGGTTTTGGGGTCCACCCTCCATCTGATGATGGATGATTGTTTTCAGCATTTCCCCATGTGCAAGTTGGCTTCTCATGAGTATCAAGCAGGTCCTTGGTGTTACTGCAGATGGGAGGCAGCACTCAGTGCTGTACCCTCCACTTTGCACCTCTTCTGCCCCTTTCCTGTCCGTGTTAGGGATGGGAACAAATGCACACCACTTCCCATGGGACTGCATCCCCATGCTGTGATGATGCAGTGCAGCCACAGACAGCGAGGATCCCCTTTGTGTAGGAAGGCATCTCCTCACCCTCTCTTCTCCCCTCTGCAGATCCTGGCCGCGCTGGAGAAGGACGAGCAGGCGCGACGGCAGCGGCTGAGGAGTAAGCTGGAGCAGGCGATCGACACAATGGCCTTAAGCAGCTGAGACGGCGGCGGCGCGGAGCCAGCACCGGGGCAGCGGCGGCAGCACGGAACCGACCAGGGCACCCGTGGCCAGAAGAAGACTTTGGGGCTGGGACCGGCCAGTCCCACGGAGCCGCCGCGTCTCCGCACGCTTCCCACCAACGAACAAGGAAACCTCCTCGCGCTCCAGCGGATCAAACCCCAACCCACATCCCGATGGCAGCGGCGATAACACCCCCCTGACCCACACACGAACCACCCCCCAGTCCAACCAGGATGCAGCAGGGACCTTGCAAAGAGGCGATGCCAGGGGGATAACAAGGGGGGTTGCCTGCCCCATGGACCCGCTGGGCATCCCTTGCCCGGGCAGAGCCCACGAGGACGGAGGGTCGGGACCGCAGGGCTTGAGGATGGCTTTGGGATGTTGTTGTTGCTTTGGTTAGGAGGGAGGGGGGTGGGCTTCTGTTTTTACTGTACTTGACTTGCTCTCCCCTCCTTCCTCCTGCTGTCCATCCCCTCTCCCCTCCTTTTCCTCTCTGGTTTTCCGTCTCTCCCCCCTTCTCTCTCTCTCTCTGGCCTTCTGCCACTAGTGTTAACTGCTACATTTGCACAATTTACACGAGACAAAAATTTTAATTTAAAGAGAAAATAACAAAAAAACGGGAGGGGAAAAGAAAAAAAAAAAAAAAAGAAAAAACCCCACCAATATTCTACTAAATTTTTGCAATGAACTAACAAAAATGGTTTTAAAACCTAAGCTAAAGGAGTGATGCTGGGGAGGTTTGGGGTGGGCAGGAAAGGGAGGAATCCCTGAGCTTTGGTATTTCTGAACTACGTCCTGTGCCATGTTTTATTTGAATGTTGTTTAGTGTGGAAAACCACAAAAAATAGGGGAAAAAAAAAGTGGGAATTTCGTTAGCTGAGTAGATGCTCTTATTGAAATGCTGCTGGAACGGGTCTGGAGGTCAGGGTCAGAGAGGAAAGGTGGTCCCAAGGTTGGCTTTTACTTTTTCTGGCGGATCACTATGGGGTGGTCAGTGTTTTGTTGGGCTCGTCCCTGTTTTCCCAGCCCATTGGCCATGGGGAGGTCTTGGAAGCGCTACCCATGGGACAGTGCTGAGGTTTGGGAGCTGCTGGGGGGGTCATGCAGAGCCAGCCTGGGGTTTATGGCAGATCCTGTGGTGCTGGAGCAGCCTTAATGAAGCCTCTTTATGTTTTTTGCCTCCCCATCATCTTTTTGTGCTGATGCTGGGGAAGGCACCGGATCCCTGGGGAACGAGGAGGCAGCTCCTTAGTATCTCCCAACCGGGATCCCCATGGCAAACCCCTCCGGTTGGCCACCCCACCAAGGGACTGGGATGCTCGGCTGCATGGGGCTGTCCCCCCGGGAAGCCCACACGTGTGCAGGACTTCCCCCCCCAGACTGACCTTTCTTTCTCTGTCTTTTCCTTCCTTCTCCCCCTTTCTCTCCTCGCTATCACCCCCTCTCCCCTCCACCACCTCCATCCTGCCGGGGGGTTCACTGGGAACCCCGTGGTCTCCCTCAGCCGCCCCCTTGGGAACGTCGGATCCTCCCAGGTTTGTGCTTTCCAGAGATGCAAAGGTGCTGAATGCTGCTCCAGACAGCAGCAGGTGACCAAAAACTTCCCAAAACCATGAGCAAAACCCTTTCCTTTCCTGTACCAAGAGCTCCCATCGCTGCCCAGCCCGTGGCACACGGAGCCAGCCTCTGCCAGGAGCGAGTGGCTGTCGAAATCCAAGTGGGAAGAAGCCCAGTTGATTTCTGTCCGTTCCCTTAAATCACAAATTAAGGGGGGGGGAGAGGGAGAAATAATGAAGTTTTTAATTAAAAAAACAGGAAAAAAAATAAAGTGTGTATATATATATATGTGGTTACAATCTAATTCTCGTGCCCCAGTGGGGTGCTGTATAGTTACTGAAGGAGAATGGAACCAGTATGACTATGAAACGCATTTACACAGCCAGTTTAAAGCAGACGACTCAAGAAAAGATACCAAATGGTCCTGAAGACGCTTCCAAGCCTTTCTCACCCCGCAGGACAAGCGTTTGAAGCCTGCGCATCTCTCGTTCCGGTGTGATTTCGTTCGGTTTGGTTTCGTTTGAAGAAGGAGGGAACGGAAGAAGATGCTGATTCGAAAGGATGACAGAGAAAAGCCAACCACCAACCCAACCACAACAGCAAAGCTGTGTCTGCAGAAGTGAGAACTGTGTCCCTCCAATCCCCGAGCTGCGGCTGGATTCCTGAGAGCTGTGGGCTGTTGCATGACTGTGCTAGATTTTAGTCTGAGTTGATCTTTTTAAGGGACAGAAGAAAAAAGACCCTATGAAACACCCCCCCTGCAAGTGTTGACTGTTAGAGCTTTCTTTAGACCTGCTTTTCCTTTCGTTTCAAATTAATTTGTCACTTTCTTGTCCAAAAGAATCAAAAGACAAAGCAACAAGAAAAGTCCTCAGAGGTTCACATCTCAAATGTGCTATTTGGGAGCCTTAAAGGACAGTTGTAAGTGGCCACTGCTGGCTGCCAGCATCCCCCTTGGGGGGGTCCTTTGCACACCCATTGCCATGGGGCAGAGGGGTGCTTGGGGCTCGCTTTGATGCGAGGTAGTCCCAAAGCTGCTTCTGTAGGGCATTGGTGGAGGTCCTGGATATCGCCCGGGGGATGGCGGCTGTGCATCAATGGTTGTTGTGAGCTGGTGGAAGGGGAGAGGTGGCTTTAAGTGTTCCTGAAAGCAGCGTGGGTCCTGCCTGGTGCGGTGCTAAGAGCATCTTGGGGAGCTTTGGTTTGAGGGAGCCAAAGGTGTGGGGTTTGTGGTGATTGAGAGGGGGGATGGTGAGACCCTCCCCATTGCTGGTTGGAGGGGTGGAGATGGGTTGCAAAGAGCATTCCTTGTTGACAAACGAAGGCTAGAAGCACTGTAAGAACAGAGAGTATTGGCCCGCTGCTTTGCCAGCAGTGATGCTGTGGGAAGCTCCACCTGAGCATAAGGAAGAACATTACTGTGAGGGTGGCAGCGCTGGGATAGGTGCCTGGAGAGGTTGTGGAGTCTCCTTCCCTGGAAATACTATAGAGCTATCTGGATGAAACCCTGAGCAATGTGCTCTGGGTGACCCTGCTTGAGCAGGGAGGTTCGACCAGATGTGGTAGTCCCTTCCCTCATCCATCCTGTGTTTCTGTGGGTGCCCCCTCAGACAGGCAGGAGGGACAGGTGAGTTTCTTGGCCATGGTGGGCCCAGGTTGGATTTGGAGGTCCTTGGGGGTCATGCTGGCAGTGCTATGGTGTGGCTGCGCTCTTTGGGCTCCCCTTGTGCTGTGGCTTGGCTCTTCCCACCCCATAGCGATGCTGAGAGCCCGTGGTGTGGTCCTGGGGATGGGTTCCTGTAGGCTTCCTCCTGGCGCAGCTTTGGGGTGTTTGTGGTTTGCTCCACCAAAAGATGCCCCCAGTACCCCCACCCCGCCCCCCCTTGGTCCCTTTGCTCTCTGATGGGTGGTGGTGGTCGGTGAGGTTGGCATTGCAATGCTGCCCGCAGCCTCCGGTGCTCCTTGGTGCCACCTTTGCCTTTCATGTGATGATGCCCAGTGTCCTTAATCGTGCCAGGCAGCCTGTCCTTCCTCCCCCCCGCCTGGCCAGGCTGGCCATCCCTGTCTTAACCCTACCTAGGAACTGGGAAAGGCAGGGAGAAGCTGGGAAGCAGTCCCAGGACTCTTCTTACCGGTGGTATCACCCATAAGGTGAAGCATCCCCAGCCCTGAGCCTGCGTTCTGTGGAGCTCCTGGGGTCCCTCCCTGCCCTTCTCTGCTCACATTGCCTTTTCTCTTCAGTTTGGGGTTCAAACCCCAGTGCAGTCCAGCCTGGAAGCACCCCTGGTGTCCCCAGGAGCCCTGTGTCACCCTCAGGGCTGGGGGACAGGGAGCAGGGGAATGGATGGTGGGATCCCCCCATGGGCTCGCTGCTCCCTACCAAAGCGCACAACGAGCTGTCCTTTAGGAAAGCAACAGGAAACCGAGCGTGGACCCGGCAAAAGGCAGAGATTGAATAGTTTTAAAACATGAAATGGGGAAAAAGATGATGATAATAATAGTAATAATGATGATGATAATAATCGGGAGTCCTGATGACCTTTCTGTGATTGTTTCAGACTTGAAGCAACAGGCCAGCGTGGCTGGTCGACCGCCCTTTGAGCGTGTAAATATCCTGCTATTTCCTATTTTAATGGTCTTCAGATTTAGTACTTGTAAATAAACACACGCATCAAGGAGAGATTAAACATTTTTGCTACAGCCCGTGTCTCGCCTCTATGTTGGGGTAATGCAGGCGGGAGGGAGCGGGTGGCTTTGGGAAGGGATGTTCCCGGGAGCAGCGGATGGATCCATTGTGCCAGGGTGGCGCGATGCGCACCAGGGTGCTGGGTGCATGTGTGCGTACGGAGACACTGAGCTGGGGCTGTTTGCACCCCAGAAGCAGCGCTGGGGCTGTTCCAGGTGCTCACATTTGGGTGGTTGATGGAGGTTTGAGAGTGGATTTCAGAGGGACTTTGTGGCTTTATTCTGAGCCCTTTGCAGGCAGGAGTTTTGTGCTTTATCTTCCCCCTTAATGTTTCTTCTATTGTTTTATCAGGGAATGGAAGCTTAAAAACCTCCTGGTTGGCCAAATAAATGAGATTCTTGTATTTCACCATGGCCAGGGTGTTCTTTGATACAAATTGCACCCGTTTTTCCCAAGTAGTAAAAGCTCCTGGAATGAAGCCAGGGCCTCCAACGACAGCTACAAACGTCTTTGTTTGCCTCCTCAGCTCTAGTGCAGAGCTAAGCAGGAAAAGATTATCCAGGCCTGCGAACGATCGTGTAACCCACAAATGCACCTTATTTGATTAAAGGATCAAATGTGAACCTCTCAATGGATGATGCACGCTGCTGCTTGAGGTGATGCTAATCCCTGTGCTGGGAGCCAGCCTGTGGACCTCCTGCAGACCACAGGATTCAGGGAAGCCCCATGGCATCACATCGCCCCAACTTGGGATCCAGGTGAGTGGCACATCCCAGGGCACCAGTGTTGGGTCTGGAGGTCTCTTTTCCACACCTCTATCCCTCTACCACCCCTGTGGCCTTACATTTTCCCTGTGCACCTCCGTGTCCTCTCCAGCCTCAGGAGATGCTCTCCTGCTTTGGGTCTCTCTATATAATCATAGAAGGGTTTGGAAGGGACCTTAGAGCTCATCCAGTTCTAACCATAATCCTGCATGACAGGGATGTGTCCCACATTTGGGGATGTTGGGGAGCAGCCACTTCCCGCAGGAGAGAGGCTTTCGGCTCTTGTACGTAAGAGATATATAGAAATATAATACATGTCTATTGAAGAAATATAATATATTGATAATACATATATAGAATCTATATTAATATAATATGCTATATAATTAAAATATATATTGATAATACATATATGAAATCTATAGTTATTGCTATTATATGAGATGATGAGATATAATGTAATGCAATACGATATGACATAATGCGATATGTAAGTTAAACCCCAGCTAGAGTATTAACATGGCCTGTGAGCACCAGGCCATACGCTGGGTTCAGGATGGGAAAGGCCACAGCAGCATCACATGGACCTGCAAGCTGAAGGGTGCAACAGGGAGTTTCTTCCCACTCGAAGTGAGGACTGAGTTTCTCCTGAGCGCTGGGAAGAGGGAGGAAAAGAGCAATCCATGAATTCTGAAGGCAGCAAAGGGCGAGTGGAGCAGCACCCCCTTCCCTGCCCACTTGCACCAATGACAATCACAGCCACTCTGGGAGGCCACTGTCTTTGTTTGTTCTTTGCTTTAAACGTAGTGGTAAAAGGCCGCAGTTTGGGGCTTGGATGGGGGGTGGCATCATTAGGAGGTGGCAGGCGACAGCTGATACACGGTGATGTGCCAGGAGCAGGCAGATCTTCACTGTGAGTTGGTTTCTTAACTGAGGGAAATGATGGCTTCAGGAAAACACCGTCTCCCCCTTGGAATGAGGGCAGGGAAGAGGGAAATTGATTTATCTGGAATGTTACAGCACTGGAATGGCAGCTCGGGAGACGCTGTTAATCCACCCTGCAAAGCCATAGGGCAGAGGGCAACGACACTATTCCTGCTCACTCTCACTCTTCAGAGGCTCCCCCTTTGAAGGGGCTGGTGGTGACCATGGCTGGGAATCTTTGCCAGGACCATCAAGGGCAATTCTTTCATGCCATGAAGTCAGTTGAGAAACAGCCATAGGCACCGCCTGTGCCTCTGGTCCCCAATGGTTCAGTGGTTCCCCACTATATGCCTGGCTCGTGTGGCCAACAATGTGGGGTGATGCTATGGCTGGGGGACCCCCACTTCCCCAAGGGCTTTGAAGGCGGTGACTGGTCTGACTGTGCACATGCTGTTTGTAGGTGCTGTGCCTGCAGTAGCAGCGCTGCGATGGGTTTGATCCAGCCTTCCCCTCCCTCTGCTGGAGCAAAGCAGGAATGTCCAGTGCCCAACGCCAGGACCTGGATGGTGTCCAGGGGCAGTGCAGCTGCAGTGCCACCGGCAAGGTGCCTCCTGGTGAGTGATGGGCTTATTTCAATGCTCGCCTCTATCACAAGGGAACACGATGTACATCGTAATGTCAGTCATTAACTCACCAGCCACCCAGATTGGTCCCAGAGGGGGAAACTGAGGCACAAGAGCAGAGCTGCTTCTCCCAAGGTCACGCAGAAGGTTGCAGCAGGAAGAAACCACTCATGGCCCATGCTGAGATCCCTTGGGAACACGCTTTGTGGCATCCCCAGCTGCCTTTGGGTCACACTCCCCTGAGCCGCAGTGCGAGCTCTTCCCCAAACTGACTTCCCCCCCCTCTTTTTTATGAACGAAATTCTCCCTTCGCAGCTCCTATTCTCTCAGGGGCTCTTCCACTCAGCAGCAGCCCAATTTCCTTTTATAGCTCCTACAATGACTGTCCTAATTACAATTAAAACCGGGAACGCTCTAATCAAATCTTTTACTATTCCAGACAAACTCAGAAAATGAGTAAAATTAGTGACACATGGAGCAAAAAGAGAAAGAAAAGGGGGGGGGGGGGGGGAAAGAAGAGCCTGTGATATAGTGTTAATGCAGGGAGGGAGCTAAAGAGGGCAGTAGGATTTTGGCTCTCATCTGCAGTAATTGGTGGTGGGGAGGAGGCACGGGAACCCCTGGAGCAGGACTCGAGCATCCTTGGAGGCTCCTCCATCCTGCTGACCCCGCACTAGCTGGCCGCCTTGGTTTGGGTAATATCCCCCCCGTTACCATGGCAACGAAGGCTTTTGATGGTGAAACCCTTCAGCATCAAGAGTTAATCAGACCCTAAACCAAACCGGGGTTAAAAGCAGATCAGGGATGTGTGAGCAGCGGGAGCACTGGGGCAGAAGGAAGGCAGTGGGTGGAGAGTAAGTAACAATGGTGGAGAGGGGTCTGATGTCTGCCGGGGCTGGAGGGGCTTTTGCTGTGCTGGGAGCTTCCAGCGGGAATTCAGAGGCTGGATAATGAGTTTGAATGTTCTGAAGGGCTGGATGGGTGGTTTTACCACGCCGCTCGATCACCTCACAGCTTGGAAGGCTGGTTTAAATAGGGAAACACCGAGTGGAAGGTGCACTCAAGAGGGATGTGGAGTTGTTGGGGTGAGTCCAAAGGAGGCCACAGGGATGGTGTGAGGGCTGGAGCACTTCAGAGAAGGCTCTGGGAAGACCTTTGAGCAGCTCCCAGTGCCTAAAGGGGCTATAGGAAACCTGAAGAGGGGCTTTGGACAAGGGCCTGTAGGGACAGGACAAGGGGAATGGCTTTAACCTGCCAGAAGGGATGGGTGTCTAACCCCTGTCAGGTCTCCATTATCTCCAGCTCTCCCCCCATGTCTTGGTTTTGGAGGTTCAGCAGTGAGGGGATCGGTCTTGGACAAAATGAGTGAGCCAGCAGCCTTATACCTTCAAGTTTACCAGCTTTCCATCCACACTGTGCAGTCTCACAATCAGATGCGCTGCAGTGGATCCCAAGGTGGAGAGGTACCTTGGAGCCACTTGTGGACTGCACTCAGTTCCAATGCACACTAGCTAAAGGAGCTGGTTGCTCTCCTTGCTCCTTTCCCTCACTCTCTGTCTTTATTACTTTGTCAAAGCACTTTCAAATACAATACTTATATTTTATAGGTCTGAAGCATGAGATTATTCAATTTGCTTTATAGGCCCAGTTTGATAAACTCACTTGGAAACCCGCGCTGTGGTAATTGAAATGCGCTGCCTGGGGAGGAGGGAATCTCTGTGCTGGATTCAGCCTCTGCTTTTGACTGCTGCAGGCTGGGCACAGGGGCAGGAGATGGTGGAACCTGACGGGATTTACAGGGCAGGAGCTGCCTTGGGGGCTCAGGTGGGTCTGGGTGAGATGGGAGCTGGGATGGAGCGCTCTGAAAGCATTAATTTGTTGTTCCTCCTCTTGTTGTGATCCTCCTGACCCAACCAAGCCCCAGGGGCTTCTGAACTGTCGGGGCCCAAATTGAAATGACAAATTACACTGGAAACAAGAGGATGGCCAGGAGTTCAGCGTGATCACAACCAGGACATTTTACATGCCTTTAGGAGCAGCATTTAGTAATTCATCCCTGCCTGCGCTGAGCCAGCAGCAGCTGCCTCCAAATGAACCGGGGCTGAAAGCTCTGCTCTCCGGGCGCAAAAAGCCTCCTTGAAGGAGTTTGACACCTTCCCACTGGAAGGGGGAGGCTCTCACCTTCACTGCAGTAGCAAAAGACTGTGCCTTGAGGAAAGTTTTGATGCTTGAGGACGGGTCCGAGGCAGGGAGTGTGGCTTGGTCGTGAATCTGAGGTTTACAAGGCTCTGGGGAGCAGGTCAGTCTATCCCATGCCCACCCCATGCTCCTTTTAGGGGGATTTGAATCCCAAACCCAAAGCTTTGTGCTTTTAGAATCATAGAATCCTAGAATAGTTAGGGTTGGAAAGGACCTTAAGATCATCCAGTTCCAACCCCCCTGCCATGGGCAGGGACACCTCCCACTAAACCATGTCACCCAAAGCTCTGTCCATCCTGGCCTTGAACACCGCCAGGGATGGAGCATTCACAGCTTCCCTGGGCAACCCATTCCAGTGCCTCACCACCCTTACAGGAAAGAACTTCTTCCTCATATCCAAACTAAACTTCCCCTGTTTAAGTTTGAACCCGTTACCCCTTGTCCTCTCGCTACAGTCTGTAATGAAGAGGCCCTCCCCAGCATCCTTATAGGCCCCCTTTTATCTGTTTTATTTGTATTAAGGGATAATATATCCCTGCCTGTGACAGCAGGGATTTGGTACGATGACCCAAGAAGCCATTCCCAGATATCCTTCATCTGAAGTTTGCTAATCGGTCTTGGTTCCTGGCGTTAGATGAACCTACGTGTGGCAGACCACGTTCCTTCCGACCCAGCATTAGCTCAGACCCCAAAATCATATGGTTTGAAAGCTGAAGTCAGGTTTCGCACTGAAAGAAAGGCTTTCTGCTGGCAAACCTCTCCCCAGGTATTGCTCTCATAATGCAGGAATGCTCAAGGCTCCAGGGAAAGCAGTTGAAACACCACAAGTGCAGGGACCTGGCAACCTCTGGGTCACATTTCTGAGGGTACCTCAGCTACAGGTTGCTGTGCTGTGTGTTGAATTGAGGTCTTCCACCTAAATGTTGCTGGAAATCTCCTCTCCCTGTTGAAAAAAACCTGTCAGCATTACACTGAAAGATATTGATCCTAAGGGGCACCCAACATTTTGCAAAGCCTTGAAAACTGAAGGGAATGTTGGTTATTGGTTTATTGCTTGCAGGAGTCAGGTTTGGGTGAAAAGATGCCATTTTTTTCTCACGTGAAAAGCTTAGTATATGGAAGGTCTGGTGGAGTCCTCACTGGACGGGAACTGCTTGGGTGGGAAGAGGTGTCTGTCTACAGATCCCTACCATCCCTTGGGGCAAAAAGCTGGATGCAGGAAGTGTGTTTAAAGGCGGGTTTTAGGAGCTGGCCCTAAAAGCCTGCTCAGTCCTCCCCACAGGCACAGAGGACACTCCTTTCTACTCGCTGGCTGGGATGAAGGGAGGTGGAATCAGACGGGAGGTGCACCCCATTGCCTTGCCTCCTGATGTTCTCACCAGAGCCAGGCTTCGCATGGCAGTGGGAGGAGGGATGTGACTGTCAGCTCATTGTTTCTGCTGCAGAGTTGCCTTTCTTTGCCTGTTTTAGACTTCATCCCCCAGGGCTGTTAATGCAGCATTTCCCAGAAGGGCTAAATTTAACGCAAATGGCAGCATATTTTTGGCTGCAGTAGGTAGAACTGTGTAACCCTGCGCCTTCATTTTTGCTTTCTCCCTTTCTGGGCAGAGTGTATATCATGGGCTGTCATTGTATTTAAATAATAAAGCAGAACCAGGATTATTTTGTACACTTTTTTCTCCTCTCTGATCTCCCCACTGAAAAATGCATGGAAAGCAACAGATGCTTCGACTTTGTAGCTTGAACCTTCTCAGCTGTTTGAAGATTTGATGTAAAGTTCTTTGAACATCAGTTTCAGAGGAGACTCTCTTAGTAACGGTTGCCATGCAAAATTCATAATTAATGAAGATTTCAGGGTTATGGTGGGGGTTTAAAATGTTATTTCATTATTAGTGTTATTATTTTGTGCTAGTCTTAATCAGCTGGAAAAGCAGCAGCAGCATCCAACGGGAAGAAACAGAGTCACAACTGCATCCCAGTGCGTGGTGATGGATCCGGGTGCCTTCTCCTGGTCCAGCAGCTCGGTGGTACCCAGGAGGGCTCTCTGGCTAGCCATGGATGCTGATTTAGGCAGGGGCTGTCCATAGGCATCTGGTGATTAGTTGCTGGGGTTCAGGCACTTACCTGCTGCCCACTGCATCAAAGCAAGGAGCTGATCTAACTCGGAGGGCTGGATTACCCTCTAGTGGCTGCAGCTTAAATAGGAGCATGTTTCTTGCAGCCGTGATGTACTAAATGCTCCTGTCCAGGGTCCCTGGCTGCAGTGTTGGGGGCACACCAGGAGGCTGTAGAGGGGCAGACATCAGTGCTATGGGGAGTAGAGGGACCCAGAGCACCCGCTGTAGCATGATGCAGATACCTGTGGTGCGGTACCCAGTGCCTGGTTCCCAGCATCCCAGGCTGGGTTTAGAAATGATTGCTGCTGGGGATGCTGTGGCCTGGCTGCCCGGCACAGCACGGTGTTGTTGTGGCTCTCACACCAGCACAACTCTTTGGGGTCATCTTTGGGCTGCCTAAATCTAATGGCAGCGGCATCACTGCGGGTAGGCAAGGAAAAGCTGTGGCTTGGAGAGGGATGTGGGTTTCTCTTGGCTGTCCCACGTTGCCACCCAGCAGCTGTTCCGGATGCCTCTGGCATGGGGTGATCCTGATCTCTGTCATGTCAAGGAATGTGGCAGGACCTTTGCTGGGCTGGCCCCGGCTATAACATCCTGCTTAGCAATAGCAGACTCATCCCTGCCTGTGCTAGCCCAGACACTGGACAGCCTAAATGAGATATTTTCCATGGGGTCAACCCACTGTTAATGCTCCAGAGAGATTTGGGCTCACAGAAAAGTGACAATGCCCTGTTTCTAAGGCAGGACATGTGTGACTTTATGGTGTACTTGGTGATCAGCTCGCTGGCACACAGGCATGTCTCACACTACTGAGACTGACCGTCCTTGGCATCCCCTGCGAGAAACAGCAGCTCAGCAGTGTCAGCAATGACCAGTGACACTCTGCTGCCACCAGCAAGCCACCACTGCTGCTGTGGCACAGGCAGTCAAGTCATGCATTTAATTGGTGTCTATTGGATGTTTTTCCTGCAGCTATAGTTTGTGCTACTTATTGTGACATCCATGGGATGCAGTGATGTGGGTTGTTTGCGTGTCTGACTCGGAGGGTTTCTCCATGCTGGCATCTGACCCCTTCCCGCATCCTGCCAGCTCGTTTTCCTTGTCACTGGGCTGAAATAAGAGGAAGCTTTTGGGTCGTGGGGTTGTGGCTGCAAAGGGATGAAAGCACAGCCAGGGCAGCCATGAGGGCACCCAGAGGGATGCGCCGCTCTCCTCGCTGCTGATGCCCCAGGACATCCTGGCAGGGCTGCACCCCAGCATGAAGCTGCAGCCAGGCCTCTGTCATGTCACCGTCGTGTCACCCCAGCTGCTGGCTGGATGTCAGTGGCTGCAGGGACAGAGCAGACAGGCTGGGCAGCACGGAGCTGTGCGCTCGCAGGGTGGTACGTGTCCGTCTGTGGTTGTGATGGGTTTTCTCCCTTGCAGAGCAGTAACTCCAGTGTGGGTGGTGCGTTCTCCCCTTGGAGGAGAGCAGGGAGTGGGTGAAGTGTGGATTCTCCTAACCCTGCCAGACTCATCACATCTCCAGCCTGGATGGGGTTTCCAGCTGGATTTCCACCTAGGTCTTGAAGGTTCTGTGCATGGATAAACCAGCTGGGACTTAGCAGAGCTTCTCCCTCAGCACCGATACCTCTCCTCCTCACCAGGGCTGAGCACCTGAGATTTTGGGGTATTTCAGAAGCTAAATGTATGTTTCTCAGCTGACCCCGGTCTGCAGAGTAAGTGGAATCCTGCCCACACCATGAGCCCCATAGCCACCAAGTGCTGAGCTTGGTTAAGGGTTGAATACTACTGTTCAGCCCAGCACTGGGGCGTTAACAGGCTGTTGTGGTGCAGGATGTGCTGCTGCAGTGAAGCTTCATGTCTCCAGGACATTGACCACTGCGATGCTGGACCTTCTGAATGTGGTTCCTTCTGAAGCCCAGGTTTTGATGCAGTCTGTGACGGGTTGGGTGCTGCCAGCAGACCTGTCCTCTGACCAGGGGGTAATACTGCTGGTGCTTGTGATAGAAAGACAGGAGGTGCTTGTCTTGGAGAGGCACAGGCAGGTGGGCACTCTTCTTGCCCATGCCAGGCTCTCTGGCAGCCCACTTGGGGGTCTGGGTGTTGCGTTTGCCCCATCATCCTTCAGGGAACACAATGCAATAGATGGTGACAGCGTGCAGAGCTGTCGGACTTGGCCTGTCATCCTCAGCCAACACAATGGAGGCCTCCAGGGCTTGCTGCCCTCACATCTGACCAGTCTGCTGGGCTGTGCGCATGTGAGGGGTGTCACTGGAGCTGTCATCCTTCTGCTTTCCCCCACAACAGCTCCTTGTGCAACATCTCTGCTCTTTGTGTCCCGCTGGGGATGAAAGGCACCTTCCCTCTCCCTCTGGTCCTTCTTTTGAGTTAACCTCTGCCGTGACGCTGGGCTCAACCTGAGCAGAAGGTGCTGGTGGGATGGGGCAGGATGCAGTGACAGTCAAAGGAGCTCCTGTAGGAGCTCATCTCCGGTCCAGGTGCTGTTTTGGGGATACCATGGGCCAGCAATGGCTTGCAGAGAGCTGTTTGGGTGAGATCACTGATTTTGGGAACAGGGATTTGAGTGCAGCTGTATTGAGCCACACAGTGACACTTGCCTTGGGCCAAAGGCTGGGCCCTGCTGCATTTTATATACTTATCTATTTATTTCCTTTACTTGTAGGTGCCTTTGGAGTACACCAAAGAAACACTTCTGCAAACCCAGAGGACCCATATTCCTGCAGCTGGGGCTCCACGCAGCTACCTCCACCCAGTTATTGGAGGAAGCCCCCACTCCTTTACCTCTTAACCCTTTCCCTTCATCCTCCACCTCCCAAGCAAGCTCAGCTTAACAGGATGCTGCCTCTGCCCCCTTGCCGCCAGGAGCCGTGTCTCCGATGCGGTGCACCCAGCACTGCCCCTTCTCACCTCGGTGTCCCCTGTGAGTGCAGCATGAAGCCCCTTGTGGGTAACCCACTGTGGCAGACGTGTCCCCGCAGCCCTGGCGGGGCTCTGCGCTCCGTGGGGAGCAGCAGCTCTGCTCTCTAATCCGAGCAGACAGATTGAGGTCAAGCGCGCCCTTCGTGCAACAAGCGGAGAAGGGCAAGGGGAGGGGAGGGAAAGTGTGTGTGGTGGGCAGTGAGGGGGGCGAGAGCCCCTTGGGGACGACAGAGTGCCTGCTGACGGCTGGGACCAGGCAACCTGGTCCCATTCCCTATCCCATGGGGGATGCAGGAGGATGGGGATGGGTAGGGATGGCAGGGTGCGTGGCACTGAGCAAAGTGATGAGAGCTGGTTTGTGCAATGGGCGTGCAAGTGCTATGGGGTGGGCTGTAGCAGCACTGGGCATGTGTCCACAGCATCCCATGCAGCTTGCTTGGCTCTTCTGTGTTGTGGTTTAGGCTCCTGAGACCTGCTGAAGCGGAGGAAGGTGGAAACGTGTCTCCTTTGGACAAGGAGCAGATAAACGCCTGCTGTACTCACCTTGCTGGCTGCCTTAGGAGTCACAGTGCTGGGGACTGAACTGTCTGCTCTTATACCAAGCTATGGGCTGGGAGAAGTGGGAGATTTTACTGCTGAACTGCTGTATATCAGCCACTCTGGCTGCTCCCATCCACTTCTTTACCGGTGGCATGTAAATGCCCGAGGGCAGAAGAACCACACTGCCACTGCAGAGCATCCTTCTCTGCTGCTCCCAGCGTTTCCCTGTTGGCTCAGCCCCGCTGCCAAACTGAGCAGCAAGAGATGAGCAACAGGGAGCTGAGCAGCTGGAGGAGGATTAAGTCTGCTCAGGTTTGCTCTTTCGTGGTGCTTTGGCATTTGTATTCTATGTTGTGGATGCTGCTCACTGCTGGGAGGGCAGGACTCACGATGTTCCTTGTTTATGTCCAGGCTTTGGTCTAGAGGCTTTTGCCAGTATTATTGGGCTGATGGTACAGATAATGCAGAGTAAAAGAAGCAAAATTCCCCCCAAAATGGAGAGCAGGCTCTTTTTTCAGGGTCTGGTGGTTGTTGCAAGAAAGCAGCGTGTTGAGCTCCTAAAATATACCCTGGCATTGGAATACCTGGGTCTTGCAAAGAGTGGCTGTTCCCCATGGTGCATGTTGAGTTCTTTGCTCCCTGGGGACCCCCGAGCATGCTGGCACCTTCTCATTTGGTTAGGATGGAGATGGCTTCATCCTCTTCGTTCCAGGTAAGCTTAAGTTATTGTGAAAGTCCTGAGTGGCTCTGAAAGCACCTTCTCCGAGCTGCTATTTCTTGGACATGTCTAAACTGTGCCATACCCCACGATTCCCTGCTTGCCAAGAGGGGCACAGAGGTGTGTTGTGTGACCAAAGTGCCCCCTGGCTCCCTGAGACCCCTGCTCATGCTTGGACGTCTGCAGGTGATGTCTCCACATTGCGATGAGCTGCGTGGCTCCGAGCTGGGCTGCTCGGATGCACATCCTGATAGGGGTGAGGAGGGGTGAGAGAGACACAAGTATAGGAAGGGAAGCAGCTCCAGACAGAGTATGTGTGCTTTTTGCCTGCTCCCTGTGAGACTCGTGAGAGTCTCAGAGCAGCTTTTCACACAGTTGCTCAGCTGGAACAGCACTGACTAAATGGCTGCATTTCAGCAGCAGAGATTTAAGCCCGGGTCTTGGCAATTCCTGGTGGCTCAGACTCCCTCGGTACTTTCCAGAGCAATGGGTGCGTAAACCCCTGTACCTGGATCAATCCCCAGCTGAGAACCACCTCCTAACAGCCCTTTCCTGCTCTTAGCGGGCACCATCTGAAAGATCTTGCCTCTGTTTTTGTTCACTGTTTGCCCCAGCTGCCTCCATGCTCTGGAGAAGCACCAGTTTGAGCTTAGATACGTTTCTAGCTAGTTTATGTATTTTTAGTACCCATATCATCCTTCTACTTCCACTGCTATGTCCCTTGTTTACAGTTAGGGATGGAGACAAGAATCACATCCCCTTCTGCCAAGTAAACTCCCTCTTCTTGGGCCATCTCCCATCCCTGGTTATCCTGGCGGCCTTTCTTTGCATCTCTTGCTCCTTTTGAGAGTGGGTGACCCGTTCATCCCGTGAACTGGGTGTGAATTGTTGGAAGCTCTCCCCTGCACACATCTCAGCATCAAATCTGTGGCTGTATCCCACTAATCAGATCGTAATTGCCTCCTACAAGCAGGGGTTCTTCCTCCTCACTCATTTTCAGTTGATGGATTCCCCACTTGCAGGGTTTGTTTCAGGGATTCCAGCATCCAGCTGTGCTGATCCTCCAGCTGTGCTTCCAGTGCACTATCCTCATTCCCTGCTTTTCTCCTGCTTCTCATGGGTGAGCTCATTAGGGGAATTGCTGACTAGGGCAAGTCCTGAGACCACTCTGCAGGGAACTCCACTTACTGAACTGTCCCTGTCCCTCTCTGTCCACAGCTGTCCCTCCACAATGTCCCGGCCTGTCTCCACATTGCCTGGGCTAAGCCTCATCCTTATCACCATGATAAATCCCTTCCCATCACGGCACTGCATGAAATGATTCACTAAAACCTCATATTTTCCTTTGTTTAGCTCAGTTCTGAGCACAAAAAGTGAGACACAAATAACAATCCCAAGCGGGATAGTCTGGCATCCCCATGTTTCACAGCCCTCCTCAGTCATTCCTTCATCCTTGGTGCACCGGGTTGGCAGATGCTCAGATTGCTTTTTCATCCCTCTTACTTACAGGTGCTGCATTTTATGTTCTCTATGTCTTTATAGGTGGATTTATCAAAGCCCTTGCTCGAAGTCCTGTCATTCCATGGGGTAGTTCCTACAGGAATCAGAGCTGTGATCTCCCAGCCTTGACTTGATCACAGGAAGACCTTGGATCCTCACTTCCACCTCAGCTGTGGGAAGTACATATTCCATACTGGCCACCCAGCTCAGTTCATGTTTATTGTCCCTGTCCAGAGCTGCTGAGAAGGATTCATTTAGCCTTGGGACCTCACCTAGATTGTGTGTGTACTCTCTTCCCCCAGCCTGCATCACAACACCGCTTGTTCTCTTTATTATCTTTGTGTTTGAGCAGCCAGAGAACCTTTCACTATTTGTTTTAATATTGTTCCCAGGTCTAACTCAGTTTGACTTCTGGCATTTCTCATTCCATCCCTTTTATTTCCAAGCCCCTAAAAAACTGCTGTCTCTGCTGCTTAATCATTCCCCTTTCTATGTTCTCATTTCTTTTGTCCTCATCACTCCTCTCATTCCAGCAACTTAGGAGCTGCTTCAGAGCTGCTCCTTCGGTATATTATACATGTTTTGGGTGCAATCTTCAGGGAGTTTTGCCTTTGGTTCAAAGACACTTGAACCTCCCTTTAATATCCAAGGCTGGGTTTTCCCTTTCGGAACCTTCAGGCAGCACCCTGCTGTCATTTATTAATCCGTTCTGTTTAAAGTAAGTCAAAATAAGGCACAAGTTTAAAATCAATCACTCTATCCAAGGTTATTTTCCAGTTCCAGCTCTTTCACAGTGTCCTTATCACTCATCAATATTGAGTCTCAAACACTATCATGTCTTAGTGATGCATCTACAGCTGGTGCTCAAGTCTTTAACTGCTACAGATAGGATGTGTGAGTGAATGTTGCAAGGTTAGTTTAGTTTAGATTAGGTTTTTTGTGGGGGGGGGAAATTTGGGAATTCATTCTGGGAATTAACCTCCCAGCATGAGGATTTTTTGTAGTTTCTCTCTGTTTGTTAAGACTGTTAACAGAAATCTCAGTGTCCATCCAAACCCATTCCTGCCGCTCCAGGGAGGATTTTCATCACTCTCCTCATAGAGCTACTTCTACTTCTTTTATCCAAGCGGTGGTGGACCCGGATGATCTTATTCCATCTTGTCATACACCTTCATCCGTCATTAATGAAGGCGTTGCTGCCTTGCCACCTCCTCTCTCCCACCTTTCTGGAGGGAAGCAGAGCCTTTGGCACCTTTGCTCCACCAGGTTTGTTGCTGCTCCTGGTTCCTGCCCCCTTCCCAGCACTTGGGGTCATATCATGTACAGCTCTGCTGTCCCACTGGGTATGTGTGTTCCTTTGAACCACCTCCATCCTTGGCCTATGGGAGTCTGTGACAGAGGAGGGATGTGAACATAAGTGCTGAGTAAGCACCTCACATAATGGTCCACCCTTCCTAGCTGTTTCCCTCCATGTGCCCCATCCAGCCCAGATCTCTTTGGCTGTGCAGCTTGCAAAGTAGAGCCTTTTCCCCTTTTTCAGCCTTTTTACACATTAGGCTGCTGAGGCCAAACCACTGCAGCTGCCCATCCCACTGACAGCCCTGTCGCTGCCTCTCCTGTGCGGTCCTCTGATGACCAGTAGTATGGAGCCAGCATCTCCTGATGTGTGTACTGATCCTGCCACCCTCAAAAGATGTGCAGAAACGTGTTTCCATCTGAACCTTTTCCATGATTACCTTCCCTTTCTTGTTTCCCTTCTGCAGCGTATTGCCAGTGTCTTCTGGTCCCTGAGCCTCTTGGGACCCCCAGAAGAAAACACGAGCTGATTTCTGCTGGAGAGGGAACGAGCAGCCTCCAAGTTGCCAGCTTGGGTGGATTATCTTGTCCTCTTGGTTTTTATAAGCTGCACAAGATTAAAGAACGACTGTGGATTAGTTGGGCTTTTGTTGGTTTGTGTTTGTTGTTTTCTTTTTCCCTGAGTTTTGCTTGGCACATAATTGGAGGCAGAACAGAGGATTCCGGGTCCTCATGCACCACTGCCTTTCACACTGGCATTGGCAATAAACCTCTTAGTGAATCCGACCAGCGGATAGGGACCCAGGGGTTTGTGGCTTTGAAGGACTTACAAGTGGCTGAGCATTTTGCAGTGTTTGAACTGTTTGTGTTGGTTTTGTTTTCTCCCCTCTTCCTCCACTTCATCTTCAGTGTCTCCCTCACCACAAACCTGATTTAAGGAATGCATGCACTTATTCATTTATGAGCTGTGGTCAGTGCTGTGGGAAGAGAGACCTGGAGGGAAAAGGGGGTTGTGCACGTGGTTGGGCTGTAATGAGATCAGGGATGGGGGATGCTCTGTGTTTGGACGCTGCTCCTGCTTTTGCCGAGACACTTGATCCTCAAGTGAACAGACAGCTTAATATTGCTGCGGATGATTGATAGCGCAGTGTACGGGACCTTCAGACATAAGGATGGGGAAGTTTAGACCAGAAACATCCTGCCTTTATGGCTGGTGGCAGTGCCTAGAGGAGAGCACAGGAGGAGAGCAAATCCCGTGATGCTCTCCTCTACCTCTTAGGGCAACAGTGACCACAGCCTGGGGCAGACAGTCCAGCTATTCATCTCCATGGAGTGCACGGAGGAATCTGTTTCTGTTTCTTTCAGACCTTATAGCAAGAGATGCTCTTAGCTGGTGTGTAACAAGTCCTGGCTCCCTCTGGCAGTGATGGAAAAAGTGGAGTCAAAGGAGAGTGCCAGCTCCTTCTCATGGAGGAAAGATCAAGGCAATGCTTTCCAGTGTGCTGGGTGACCTGCTGGCATTATCTTCTGCCTGGTGCAAGTGCTGATTGCCAGGCAAGGACAGTGACAGCGCAGAGGCAGCTCCCAGGTGGCATCCTGGAGAGGTATGGTTGGGAAGTGATACCTTCACAGGGAGCAAGTGGTCTGAGTGGGCTGGTTAATGTTGGACCCCATGGAGGACAGAACAGAACTGGCCCTTCTTGCTTTTCCTGCATGGCTGATGCAGCTGCAGCCTCTTGGGGTGACCTGGCACAGGAGCTAAGTCCTCTCTGTCCCCTCTTGTCCTGGCTGGAAGGTACAGGTACTGCCTCCTGTATTACTAATTGCATTCGCCTCAGCTATAAAGCAGAAGATGTGAAATGACAATAGGAGGTGGAAGTGTTTCCCTGATTTGAAGCACTGTTTTCAATCTGGTGGCATTCTTACTGAAGTCCTACTGGAACCTTGCAAGTGAGATTGATTTTCTCTCTTAACCCTTCACCTCAGCTCCCATCACAGAAACAGATTTAAGCCCCACGGTGCCCCAGGTTCTGTCATCCCCCGAATGTGCAGTCTGTGACCAAGGAGGGGTTTGGGCTGGGTGGCTTTTGGTGGCTTGTCCAAGAGCTGAGCTCACCGGCCTGTTACTGCAAAGCTGTTGAGGAACGCGGCAGGTCGGGACAAACAGGGCTTGCGGTTGAGGAGCTTCTCTGGGCAGCTCCGCAGCTCCTAGTCGAAATAGCACAATCAGTGCCGGGGCATCTGGGATGTGTTATGATGCATTTGACACAGGGAGAGTCATATGGGTTTTTCCAGAGGGATGTGAAAACAAAAAGATGGGTCATCATTTCCCCCTTCTGATCTCAACGTGCATCCCATTAGCAGAGGGGAAAAAAACATATCAGGAAATTTATGAGTTGGCTCTGTTGTGTGTGGGAAAAGAGAGAAAAGGGGAGCTAAATAGCCCTGTTTTAAATGTAACATCCATATGCCCATTTAGGATTTTAGAAGAGAGTTACCACATCGCTGGTAAGTGACAGCTGGCTATTAGAAGCATACTCTGAAGCTGCGGATCATCTAAAGGCAAAGCTGATGCTTAGCTATTCATGCACCAGTACATCTGCTTTTAATAATGACTTTTAATTTTGTTAACACACTTTAACTAGCTTACTAAATCAAAATAAAATGGGGATCTTACCCTTAATGCAACCGCACAAGAAAGGACCCAACCCCAGCCCCTGCCCCCCGGCTGTATCCCATGGATAGAAATGTGTCCAAGGGTAGGTTTAACCCAGTGTGTTGCTCTGGCAGACACAACAATAGTGTATTTCCTCTCTTTACCCATTCTTCCTGGCTTCGTCTTCTGCATTTCCATGCTTGGCATCCTTGAGGGTTGCTATGTATATGGTATGTTGCATGGGTGGAAAGCTTAGCCTGGTTTGGAGCCATTCTATGTACAAAACAGGCAGCAAGTGTAATTCCTCCTGACTCTCTCAGCAGAGGCAGCACTTCTGCCCTCTCTGGATGAGTGAGGGGTTGGAATCAACGCTTCGGAGTGGAGCATCCTGGGGTTGCGAGTGAGTGAAAGCCTGGTCTCAGCAGCGCACGCTCCGTCTGTCATGTTTTCTGCTCTAGTAATGACAGCCCACGATGCTTTTAGCGTGGTGGGAGTGTCCGTCAGCCCATCAGGCCGGATGAGCGCTGCCAGCATGCCACTGCTGCGCACTGCATTTGCAAACAGATTGGCTTGGATCGGGCTCACCCTCCGTTGTCCTGTGCCAGCCACTGCATTTGAGCCAGTGTGCCTTCAAGGCATGGAGCGGCACTTGGAGATGGATGCTGGTGGGTACCGTGGGAGCAAGAGGCAGGAGACTGCCTTCCCTGCAACCTGTGCTGGTGACAGAGAGTGAAGGACAGGCCAGCCTCCAGTGATGCCAGTGCCTTTGTCTTCCTCTCCCATTGCACCCTCTGCACCTCCCTGTTAATACCCATAGCCTCTCTCAGTTCTTTCCTGGGGAGATGCACAAGTGTGAAACATGCTTCTTGTGTCTGTGGTAGAAGGGCAGCACCGTGGTGTTGGATAGTGGCTCAGGTCCCTGGTTTAAAAGAAGGGATGATTTTCGGGCATCAGGTTTTTGGGTTGTTTGAAGCACCTGCTTGTTCCTCTCCAGTGGCTCCCTGTCCATTGGGCAGGTCGTATGGACCCAAGGCCAGGGTGCTGCTTTATCATCATCTGTTGATTTGAGTATGTCTATTCTGAGTCACAGAGTCACAGAATGGTTTGGGTTGAAGGGACCTTAAGATCATCCATTTCCAACCCCCTGCAATGGGGTTCCAACCTGCCTTCCACTAGAGCCGGTTGCTCCAAGCCCCTGTGTCCAACCTGGCCTTGAACACTGCCAGAGATGGGGCAGCCACAGCTTCTCTGGGCAACCAGCTTGTACTTTCAGATACTCACATGCCTCCCAACTAACAAAATGGGGAAAAAGGAAGGTTGATGGTGACATCCCATTCTTTGTCCCCATCCTGAGACTATGCCCCATAGCACGTCTATAGCTCCTGCTTTTCTCCATCCTCCTCTGTGGTGAGCGCTGCTAACGTGACAGCCGAGGCGAGCGTGCCCGGAGCTGCTGGCCTCATTGGTCCCTACTTCCGTCTAACCAGCAGAGCAGAGAAATTGCCTGTTACCTCGGGTCGATTTTTCATGCACTCCTAAATTGCTTTGTATTGACACGCTGTCAGAAATGGATTGTCACATTAACCCAGCCAGAGCCGGACCAGGGCTGGCGAGCGTGAGCTGACGGGCTGGTACCTGCACAGGTTGGGGGTAGGCTGGGGGAGCCGTGGAGTCTCTTCCTCTCCTTGCTCTCCTCTTGGGTTTGCAGAGTTGCTTCGCAGCAGTTTATGATGCAGATGAGCCAGTGAAGGACAAAGCTCACTGTGTCCTCCTTTCTATACCCATTTCTTCTCCCTTTGTTGGGCAGAAAGTGACTTGCAAGACTGCTGGCTCCTCATCCCTGCTATGGGGTCTGGTGGTCTGACTCCTGAGTTCTCATTCCCAGTGAAGACAGCTGATTGAGTGCAGGATCCCAAGGTTTAAAGGATTTGAATTTGACCTCTTTGCTTCCCCATCTGTATTTCCCCCCATGTCCTTTGTTTTCTTGCTGCCTCTTCCATCTCCATGTGACAGACCCATGAAGGGACCAGCTGTAGCTCTCAGCCAAAGAACTTAGGTTGGGTTGATCAGAGTTTTGTCTGGTTTGTGTGGCAAGGTTTTGGTAGCAGGGGGACCGCAGGGGTGGCTTCTGTAGGAAGCTGCCAGAAGCTCCCCATTCTCTAAGTGATGTGATTTCTAGAGCTTCCCATCCCTACCTGTAATGCCCTCTTCCATTTCTCTAATAAGATTCCTCCTCAGAGATTAGCAAATGCCTCCTGAAGTCAGAGAATACAACACCCACTTCACTTCCCTCATCTGTCACGCAGCTAAAATCAAAATCCAATACAACCCAATGTGAGCTGGCTGAACACAGCCTGTGAAAGCAGAGCTGCAGGCAGTCCTCATGCAAGGGATCCATCCCTTGGCGATGGGAATTCAGAATAGCTCATGGCTTGTGCCTCTGCATCCCCTGTCTCAGACAGGCAACGATGCCTCCTTGTAGGCAAGAGACTGATAAGATGCACTGAGGTTCACATGGGAATGATTTGGCTGGCAATAGGCTTCTCATGCAGTTTCTTCCCATGGTGTAAGTGAGCACATCTATTGTTCCCTCTCATAGATGTGTGTCAAAGCCTGTTTGACAGAAGTATGCTGTACCCCAACCACAGCAATTTAATCAGCACTTACCTGGGAGTGGGGAGATGTGGGTACCTGTTCAAGCTCCAGCAAATACTTATATAAATTATGCTATGGAGTCATCTCTCCTCACCTCCCTCCTCTCTTTTGCTTCAGTCCAATAAGTTTTTATTCATTTCATGCATGGCAGAAGAGGCTGAAATTCACAATATGAGCATACTTGACTAATCTCAAGGTTTTATGCCATGTTTGAGGTCTTCTCTCCATGTCCTTCATCCCCCAGAATACGGAGGAACCTTCTCCCTTTCCATGACAATGCCCTTTCATTGGCAGAACTCTCCTCTGAACCCTTGCCTAAATTCATTCACCTTTGTCTTCGATGAGCACAGCTCTGGTTGCTTCTGTGGTTGTTCCTATTTTGCCCATCTTTCCTGACGATTAGCATGCAAGGATCTTCCTATTCAGGAGAACACCTGGGTGATGGCAGGAGAACTGCCCCAAGTCGTTTCTGCACCGTGGCACAGGAGAGACTGTCCCAGTGTCTTGGCTATTTGCTCTTTCTTGGCTGAGGATGCCTAAACCGGAGTCAACTCAAGTGGCATTTAGCCAGGAGCACACTTTATCCGGTACCTTTGTCCCTACAGTGGTAATTGCTGTGCTGCTGATGTAGCAGTGAGTTTGGGTGCCTGAAGCATGGATGAGAGATGCCAGGTTTCAGACCAGGACCCTTCCCAGGAGCTCCCTCCCTTCTCCTCCCTGTGACTCTGTATCTGAACATCTTTGTCCTTTTCAGTGCCTGACACCGCGGCTGTATCAAGATGAAAAACATCCTTTCTGTATGGAGTAGTCCCTGCCATTTCCCCGCTTGATTTGTCTTTCTTCTCTCATTTTTCTTTTGCTGTTCAGCCTTTTCTTCTCATTCCTGTTCTCCCTCCCCCCTCGCCCCGATCAGTCAGACTTCTCCTAAGCCCTGATGTGTTGTGACTGGGGCTGACTGACAGCGCTTTGTGCCTGACACTCATCTCTGGGATGCAGCCCAGGATGTGTATTTGAGAGCAAAGTTGGATTGTAAAGTGCCATGTGGGAGTCTCTGAGAAGGGAGTCAAAACAACGTCAAGTCTATTCTTCCTGAGAGGAGGGGAGACGTTGTGTGGAGCCTACTGATGCCAGGAGTGACTGCTCACAACATCCTGTCCCATAGGCACCGAAAGCTGCTCTCAGCCCCCTTGCAGAGCTAGAGCAAGGGAGGAGGGGAGCATGGGGAACCAACCCCCCTTTTCTGCATTGACAGTGCTACTTTAAAGCTTATGTGAGTCTATATGGATGACATGGAGCAAGCAATAGAGTTACTTTCTCCTGCATATGTCCTGGGTACAGGGCATGGTACTCTGTGGTGGCTGTTTCTGGTGATTTGGCAGTGGAAGGAGAGAAAACTGGGAATGCAACTGAAATTGGATTGGATTCGTGAGACTTCCTTCCATCCCCTCTTCATCAGTGTACATTCAGTGAGGCTGTTTCCCACCTTCCCAAGATCTGTTTCTTTACTCCCCAAGCCTGGAATGTGTAGAGATGTGCTGGTGAAGTCCTGGAGCCACAGCTCTGAGCCACTTTGTTCAGCCACCACGTTCATCTTCTCCCAGCTCTGCCTGAGCTCTCAGGTTATTCTTGGGGTGTGTGTGAGAGCATCTTCAGAAGAATGGGCTCTGATGAGTCTGTAGAGAGCTGTGGTTCTGCTGGGGATGAGGGAATGTGGCCTGGGTGAAGTAGAGACAGATGCTGGCCTCTCTCAACCCACCTGCAGCCTCAAGACCACTTGCCCACACTCAGTGATTATCTTATGGGGCTTGGAGCCAGTCTGCTCTGCTTTCTCCCACCCAATGCATGAGCTGGCTGGGCTTGAAGGTCTAATCTGCACTTGGAGAAGACCTGCTCTTATGAGTGTCATACTCACCACCATTGTGTCACCATCCGTTGCTTGCCACCTCCCTGGTTTTCTGTGTGTGGAACCATCCCTGATCTCTGAGCGCCTTCTGTGTTTATGCTCCCTTTCTTATGCAAAGTCACCTAAAAGTCCTCTTTGCCCCCCTGGAGACCCCAGGCGCTGCTTGGAAATCTCTTAGAGAAGTAATCACCTCCTTAGGATTGCACCATCACTCACCTTCAGTCCCCCTGACAGTCCCAATTTGTGGAGCACCAAGAGCAAACCACTGGAGGCTCCTGGTTTGCAGAGTTTTCTTTGCCCGAGAAAAACAGCAAGGTCACAGCTCACTCCTTGTCCTCTTCACCTGATGCCCTGCTCTTCTGGTGGCTTTAGTGTTCCTCTGTCCTGCCATGGGACCACAGAAAGGTATGGGATGGGTGGGTAGAGACCCCAGGACCTGCTTGGTGCAGGCCAGCTTAGGTTAGATCATCCAGGGCCAGCTTGACTTGACTTGACTTCTGTGTTAGTTTTCCTGCTGTTTCTTGATGTCCCATCATCTTTCACCTGAATCCCATCCATCTCTATTCTTCCACTCTGTTTTTTTGTCCCTGTTTTCCCTTTGTCCAGCTACAGCACCAGTCCATGGGGATGTTGGAGCCAGATCTGCATTACCCTTTATAGACACAACCCACCATTCACACCTGAGCAGGGGGGTGTCAGAGGTGCATCAGAAAGGGTGAACTTGTCCATGGAGCTGTGACTAGGTTCCTGCCTCGCATTGTATGTTGGTTGTAACTCACTTCAGGAGCCAGCCAAGAGCTAGCTCCTGAGGTCCATCCCTTGGGAGCGAAGGGGCAGTCCTTGTGCAGGGTTAGCAGTCCTCACACCTGTTACTACAAGAGACTCCAGCTGAAAAGGGAAGAAGAAGGTGGAGGGAAGGGATAAAAAAGCAGCTCTTCAATTTGGCACAATTATCTCAATTTTCCCAGGGTAAGGATCCTTGAGATATTTATCTGATTTACAAGGGTGTGCTGCAAGGCAGCAGACACGGGGCTTTAAAGAGACATCCATCAATTCCTATGTATGGGGGGGAGAAGGAAGGAAAGAGCTAAATGAGGAGACACAACGAGAAGCTTTTGGAAGCAGGAGGGGAGGAAGGATTCCTGCCCTGTCCATATGTGCTCGCTTGTGATTAATAGGTGGTGGAAAACTGTGTTGGCCACAAGAAATGCTGAAGGCTGCTTCAGGGAGGTGTCTGGGCAGAAGCAGGAGGTTGGCAGAGCTAGGACAGTGGTAGAATTCCTGCTGCGGACTGGAATGCCTTTAAACCATGGTCAGTTGATATTCCAGGGTACATGGGTTAAATATTTCCTGAAGAATGACTTTCGCTTACTTTCCTGCTGGGGAAATGATGAGGGTTAGATTTACACCAGGCCTGGAGAACTTGCCCCATAGCAGGACTCGGATGATGCATCAGTTTGGCTGCAGTGAGACAAGGTTCCTGCAGGATTCGTGTTGTCTCAGTGCGGATGTCCTGGGATCAGGAAATGCATAAATGTCTATATCCCCATTCAGGAACAGAGAGCAGAATTCACCTGATGCACTTGGATGCCCACCTTCGTATGGGGTGTACTCCTGTCCACTAAAAAGACAGTCCTCATGCAGTGCCATCAGACCTTCAACTTCACTCTTATCCGCATCCTTATCTTCACATCATCTGTACAGGAAAGCAGGTATGAAAATCCTTGTCTTTCCTGAAAGCTTTACTGCCATCCCTGCAACTCTTCACACCTCCCTTTCCTCTCCATCACGTTAAGGCTTCTCAGCTTCCCTTCTCAGCCCTTTTGCCTCTCTGTTGCTCCTTCACATCTACATCCCTTATTGTTCCGCCAGCCCTGTCTTGTCACATCTTACCCTGCTGCCCTGATTTGACAATAGGGAGGAAAAAAGAATGGATTCACTGGAGAGGGGAATGAAACGGGAAGTGGAAGAGGAGGAGGAGGGAAAGAGAACATCAGAGGGAGTGAGAGCAAACACTCGTAGCTTACCATGGCTCGGGAAGTCACCGGGGGGAGTTGTTGACGGAGAGGTCGCTGACCCTTGTGAGTAAATCTCTGTAATAAACTGGTTGCAGCACGGGCAGACCCAAGTGATTTAACTTAGAAATTGCTGTAGTTCAGCTCCCCTCCAATGCAATTCAGCAGGACTGTTAGTGGGAGCAAAGCCCTTGCCAGCCTTAATATGGATTTCTTTTCTTTGTCCCTTAAGTTCATCTCTTTACAGCATGGTTATGTTCTCATAAATTTGTCGCAGCGTGTTTGCCAGCAGCTGGCCCATTGGAAAGGATTTGTGTCCACTGGAAAAGCCTCTTGGATAAAGCTTTCTTTGGCAATGTGCCTTTCTGAGGCCCTCCTGCAGCCGCGCTGCTCTGTGAAATACCAGCTTTGTCAAGGACCAACTTCACTATCAATGCTCTGACTGAGGCAGCAACCCTTGGCCATCGCACATGGGACCCTGCTTGTCATCACTTGCAGGGAATCTCCTGTCTCCTGCCCTCCTTTATAACAGATGACTTGGATAAATGAGAGGCAGCCTTAATATGAGGGGAGAGATTTTCAGACCCTGATCTTAATGAAGTTCCTCATAGCATTAGCAATCAGAGCTGCTAACCTGCCTTTGGACCTCCTCTGGGATCTATGTATGTATGAATTTCACTTGTCCAGTTCTGTGGGTGGACCTTGCTGGGGTTACAAGGGGATTTACATGTCTCTCCTAGGCTACAGAGGTCCCATTGATCAGCTATATCTATTAGTATTTTACTGCATATTCCATGATATAGGTATTGGTTTAATGGGTATTATGAGCGTGAGCTGTTGCTTGTTTAAAGCCCTGTAGTGATGGTGAATATATAACATGTCTCTGCTCTGTAGAGCAGAGTACGTGGTAAATTACATAGGGATGCTACGTAAGAAAGAAAGAAAGAAAGGAAAAAATAAATAAAGAAAGAAAACCACATCAAAGAACAGTGCATTCCTTGTTGTTTGATCTTTGAGGAATGTTAAGGAAATCTCTTAGGCCTCTGTCTCCGTGCTTGTGCTCATAAGGAGATTATGGACCTCGTGCTTTCACAGGGAAGCACCCGGCCGCTGGGCCTGGCACACTAATCCAGACAAAGGATAACAGCAGCCTAATTAATTCTCATGTCTCTGGATCTGATAACGGCACAGCACACAGACGGGTCCATAAGGACTTAATGAATTTAATCGACTGCACTTGATGATTTTATTTGAAACCTTGTGCCACAAATTAAACTATTAAAAATGCACTTGAACTTGATTGGCAGCTGTAATCCAGGCAAAGCCTGCTTAATCCATAGGGGTGAGGAGCTGAGAGGGATGCAAAGGGCTGGAGGCGGCTGGAGAGGAGTCTCTGGTAGGTAATGGGGTTTTGGGGTGAGTTGAAGGGAAAGTGGGATAGAAAGGCAGAGCCTTGGTGCAGCTTGGTGTGAGCAGGGATGGTGGGAGGATGTAAGGGGTTTATCTGTGCTGGCCCAGCCATGGGTTGAGGTGTGGGATGAGAGAGGGGTCTGTGTCTGTTCTCACCTTGTGCTCTGTGTTTGGCTGTTAGCTGAATGGACCTAAATAGCTGCTGGCCCTGGTGTGAGATGTGTCACCAAGGGTTTGCATGGCGAGGTGACAAGGGTCCAACTCATGCAAAGCAGCGTGGTGAAAGGCCATGGAAGTGCACTTGGGGATGTAGACTGAAGGGTGTGCACATGTGGTGGTGTCACCAGCAGGCAGGTTGCATGCTAATATGCGGTTTCTCTTCGTCTCTAAAAGCTGCCCAAGTCAGAAGCAGCCTGCAAAAAGGCACCTTTGTCCACATGGAGTGTCCTGTGTGTCTGTCTATATCCCACTATATCCCAAATGATGTCTATGATCCTGCAGAGACAGATCATAGAATCATAGAATGGTTTGGGTTGGAAGAGACCTTAAAGCTCATCCAGTTCCAGCCTCCTGCCACAGGCAGAGACACCTTCCACTAGAGCAGGTTGCTCAGATGTACCTTTGTTTGTGCTCTCCGCTAACTGCTGTCACTCATATGTCTCTGGTCAGGCTCATCCAGTATATTCCCACACATAAATACCCATGCAGACATGCACAAGCAGTGATTTGGCTCAAAATGGAGCATTAGACAAGGAAGAAACAGCATGGAAGCTGCTTTGAATGTCCCTTTCCCCCCACCATCTTCTATTTAAAGTAATTTGTGAAAGATTTTCAAAATTATAACCCAATTTGCAAATAAACGATCATGATTAATGGCATATTCCTGAAGAGGTGACAGATCTGTAACAGGTCTGTAATACCCCTTATTATGCAGGAACCATTAACAGCAGTAGGCGTTAAGAGACTACATTAAAGCTAGAAACAGGCTTCAACTACATCTCTGGAGTGGAGCAGGTCAAGTTTTTGTTGCTATGGCTTCTTTGCCTATTGTTGTTGTGGTGATAGGTAGAAAGCAGCGCATCTCACTGTTGGTTGGGGTGCATGGCTAAAGCACATGCTCTGGTTTGATCATGACCTTCGTCATGATGAAGGCTTTGTCTCATTGGGCAGTCAGCAAAGGCAGTGGCAGGAGGGATGAATGGCTCGTCTCTTTGGGCATCCTCTTTTCAGCTTCCCTGATACTGTCTCCTGGAAGGGATCTGCATGGATCCCAATGCACCCTATGCCAGAGACTAAACCCCACCACTGAAGTACTTCTTGGAGACACTGAGGGATGAGGGCAGTGCCTTTGATCTCTGCAATAACAGGGGTTTGCTCTGCAGAAATAAGCAGATGATCCAACAGCCCTAGCACACACCTTAGTGTGAAGGAGTGTGAAAGCCCACTCTGGTGCTCCCCTTCACTCAGAGAACACCCCTTCCTGACCTTACACCTTGAGAGGGGTTTCATGCATTGTACATGGATGGCACAGGCTATGGAGCTATTCTGTGTATCCCACTGAGCACTGACCTGGGGCAGAGGCCACCCTGGCCTTGCTGTCTCCTGCACTTGCTTCCACTATGATGCTGTGGATTTGCTGTATTGAGAAATAGCTGAAATGTTTCAACATGGCAGGTCACAGCTTTGACTTGCCCTATTTTTTAGCATTTAACACCAAACCTCCCTCAGCTCCTGGGCAGTGCCACAGCACACTGAGATCTTGTGAGGGCCGCTGCTCTGGTTTGTATCCCTGCCACGATGGGGTGGGGATGTGAGTGAGGAAATGGGCTCCTCAAGAAGAGTTATTGATTCATGAGCTGGTGATGCTCTTTCTAGGGAAAAAGGCTGTTAGGGGAAGTTGTTTCAGGTGAGTTAACACCGGGATCCTGCCTGCTTCTCTTCCTGAAGCCTGGCACTGTTGCAAAGTAGAGAGATGGTAATTTAAAGTGTTGTACATCCCGACTAATTACGTCAGTCCTGGCCATAGTTGTCTTTTGCATTTCTCACCTTAAAATACACTGTAAACTTGCTATTCACTGTTAAGCAGATGCTGTATGCTTTCCCAGCCATGGCTACACTTTAACTTCTTTTGACTGAAAGGAAAATAATTGGCATATCTTTGCCAGAGGAACGCTTGAGGATCTTAACAGGGGAGATCAGCTTGGGAATGGCAAAATATTCTTGTCTGTAGTGTTTTGATTAAACAGACTCCTATTTCTGAGCCTGTCACTTAGCATGAACAGCAGGCTCCTGTGTTATCAGGTAATTCCCTGCCTACAGTGGCTGCAGAACAGGTTGTATGTACATCACGCAGTACAGAAGGCAGATGTAACTGCTAATTGCGGAGCGTAGGATGCTCGGTGAAATCACAGCAACTTATCAGCCCCCATCAGGTCATTGGGGCTCTCCCCCAACCTCCCACCTTCTGCCAGGCAGGATGCCATGGGTGATGGTGTGAGGGTTGTCCTCATCCCCTCGCAGCCGGATCCCATGGAGCATCCACAGAGCCGTCCCCACAGCGGAGCAGCACAGGCAGCACCGGCGCAGTCGGCAAACAGCCGTGCGGCTCCTCAAATATTTACCCTTTGTTTCAATCCTGACCTCTTTGCCTCTCAAGATAAATAATTTAGTGTGGGAGCCTTGAAGGTTAATCTCACATTTATTTAATGTTACAGGACACTTGGCTCGCTCACAGCTCAGAGTCCCGCATGCTGCTGCGGAGTTTATTTAATGCAAGCGCCGTTTTCTTCGCCCTCTCCTCTTTGCATCGCTGAAAGGAAGGGTTATCTGTATGCGGCTTTTAGCTCCCGCTGCAAACTCCATGAGGAGCAGCACCCTGGGGAAGCGAGCGCCTCTGCCTAGCCAGGCATGTTGATCCGAGAGGCTGGCTCTGAACGCCGGTGAGAGAAGGGGGAAAAGCAGGGATCTGACATCTGCGGCTGGGACGAGCTGCCGCATCTGCCCACATCTGACTGAAATCACTGGTGCCAAAAGGAAATGGGACAGAATGAGCGGGCAAAGAGGGGGAGAGGTGAGGATGAGGAAGAGCGGCTTTGCCCTCATCACTGAGATGTGGTTTCTTTCCTTTGTCCCAAAGCATCAGGTGGTTCTTTCCTCTATAAAAGCTAACACAGGGGAGGGTGGCTGTGGCAGGGTCTGATCTTCCTTGCTCGAATGATGCTCTGAGTTCTTAATTTCAGGCAGACCAGGCAAAAATCATTTGGGAGATCTGGAGGTGGTTCAGCCCCCGGGGCTCAGCACCAGAGACAGAAGCCAGCTTATTGCCCAAGAATTCACACTAATGGATGTGAGGGGAGTTGGAAACTCACTTAACAGTGACTTGAGGAGGCTGGAGGAAACATTTCAGCATCCTCCTCCTCTTCACTTTGTGTTTCTGGAGATGCACAGAAACAAATGCATGGTCCTTCCTTGAGACTGTCAGTACATCTATGCTCTTTAGACATATTGGGCAAAGCAGCTGGAAATAAAACCAAGCACGTGGAGCAGATTGCCTGCTGCAGCTGGTTTGGTTTTTGCAGCCCAGCCCACCATTTCAGATCAGAAACTTGGCACTAGCTGCTCCTTCCAAACCGGGGTTTATAGCCAGTAACTTGGGATGGGGGCAAATTCCAAGGTTTTGGAACAGCGTCTCTTTACGCATTCAAGAGCAGAGCTGCTTGGACAGCAGGCAGTGAGGATCCTCATGGCAAAGCTTGGTGGCAATGACACCACCAGACTGTGGCCCCGGGCTCTGTCCTCCCAAGCTCTGGTTGGAGCAGCCTCCCAACCAGGCTCAGCCTGCTCCTTGCTCACTCTTGACAGCTCCTTTGGCAAGCTCCGCATCTGTCTGGATGCGCTCCTCACCTCTTGCAAAGATAGCTACACTCATCCACCACTTCAGAGCATCTTGTTAACTTCCTTCCCACCCCTGTTTTTAAAGGCCTCCTAAGGAGAAATGGCTCCGATGTCTCTAAAGCAAATAACCCCTACATCTGGTGGCATTAAGGCCAGCTAGGGAGAAGGAGAAGTGTCAGAGGATGCTGGCAGTGCGATCACACCTTGGCACAGTCACATTTTCACCTGCTCATGTGGTCCAGCACAGCTGTGACTTGCTGGTAATTACTTGCTCGTAGCTGGTGTGAGACTCCCCATTCTAACAGCCATCTGCTCACCTCCAGGTCCCTGTTGTGTGATCCTTCATTTGGAGTTCACCTCCACACTTTATGGTGTTTTCCAAGAGAACGGTCCAGCTGGAGAGGCGCTCGGCTTCATCCTGCGCCAGCTTTTCCTCCTTTTAAAGGACATTTTGCATCTTTCAATAAGCACCAAGAGGATGCTCAAGGTAACCTGGCAGGATGTGACCCAGAAGGAATAACTGTGTGTGGCGGGTGGGAGACTCGAGCATCTGGGTGTTCATTTGTGCACTGCAAATCTCCGCAGGTAGAGATGTGATCAGAGTGACCTTTCCCATGAGCTTCAAGCGCTTCAATATGAAATGGGAAATAGCACAAGATCAATGTGCCTCGTGGCTTTTCAAAGCCTCAGCCTGAACGAGGAGAGACAGTAATAAGAAAAAGTCAGAATAATTTCATAAATGGATGTGTGTGGGGTTTTTTTCCTTCTGAAGAGGATGCTCGGGTGCGTTTGCATTGATGAATAGGTGTAGTTTTGTTCAAGGCGGTAGTTCAGCTTAATTCTCATTTCATTTTGCTTCCTGTTGGGATGTAAGGCTAGGATATGAGCATAGGATCTCTGGGAAGAGGTTTAGTGCACCTAAATCTGACCCCTGCCTGAATTGACTTCTGCAGGAATGGCTTTCCCTGTGTTGTGGAGGAAGATAAGTCTCACTGATTTCAAATGCTGGGGCAGGAGAATAATACTCCCCCTCAGGTTCCCCTTCTACTGCTTGGAGATGGGAGATGCCCTGCATGTGCAAGCCTATGGAGGTACAAATCCCGGGGGAAATGGCCCATTGCAGCCAGTGGCAGCTTAATAAATCCCCTCACGTTGGAGTTGATGGTTTCCTAAGGGCAGCTGGGAATTCACATCCATGAGCTGCATTTGCTCCCTGGACCTTTGAACACACATACACACACACACACACACACACACACACACACACAGGTGGATGTGTTCTTCAGACTCTTTTGTGTCAACCTTTATACACCGCTGCCAAGGTTTAACGTTCTAAATCATGACAAACACACTCTAACACCCTCATGATCTAAACAGGCACTCGCTCTCACAACACCCTGCCACCTCCATCGGTGTGCATTCTGCTGCCAACCTTTTGGCAAGCTCCTACCTTTTGTACTAGGACGAGGTGATTGACATTGCTTTGTGCGCCTTGATATTGAAGAAATGCACCATTTAGAGAGGAATTTACATCCGTGTCTCCCCAGGAAACAGGATCTGCCAAATGCTTTTTCCTTTTCCCTTTTTCCCCATATTTAAATAGCATACATCAAGGCAAACAGCTGCAGTGGCTGAAGGAAGGAGCTCATTCCCCCAGCAAGCTTCTGGTGGAGAGAAGGGCTGGGCAGCTCTGAACATGGTACTGGAAGTGTGTACAGGATTAGGGGCATATCTGGAAGCCCAGATTCCCCAAAGCCAATTAATGAGTGTTACCAAAGGGGGATTTTCTTTCTGAGGTTAGAAATGCCTCCTTGAGCCTGGAGGGGGAAAAGAAAAAGGAAAAATCCTGGATGAGCTCAGGACTCAAAAGGAAAGTTCAAAGGGTTGGGGTTTCTTGCAGTTGGAGTTCAGAAGAGAGGGGTTTCTGCTCACATTTGTGTTTCTGTGCAACTCTCTTCACTCTTCCAGCTCTGTTTTTCCTTATTGATCCCTCTTGTAATAGGATTTCCCTCTTGTATAACAGAGGGGAAAATAACTGAGAGTCCAGCCTTGTAGCTACGCTCCTGAGTGTGTGTTAGCTTTGTCCTAGACAGCCCCAAACCAGTGCAGGTGCCAAGTGCGGCTCAGTGCTGTTCCATGGAGCCCCATGGTGGCTTTCCAGCATCATATGAACACAGGTGTTGGGGGTTAGGGCTGCTCAACAGAGCTGTGAAACATGCCCAGTTTTCCTCAATCCCTTTTTCCTTTTCCCTTAGTAAATGCTCCTGGAGAGCAATAGGATTTGCTGGGGATGGTCTGTGTGACTGTGCACCCACATTGTGGCACCAGTGGGCTGTCATTGTGCCGGACCCAAGTGTGGCTCTGGAGTGTCCATGCAGGAGACCTGCACTGCTCCAGATCCGTTTCCATGCAGCATCCCTGCCTCTATTTACTGAGAGCTTTGGGATTGTCTGCGATGGAGGCGTACAAGCAAATACCACTGGAGCTGGGACAGGAAGGGGAGGGCTTATTTGGTGTTTTGGATGCAGGGCTGTTTGCTCAGCTGCATCTGTATCACAGCTAATTATTAAGACATTTATAACCATGCCTTATTTGTGTGGGGGGTGCTTGTTTACCTTTCCCTGCAGCTTCCAGCTTTAGTTGCTCTTGGAGAAATGTTTCGGGATCCTCAGAAGGACGCCTGACGATTCCCAGTGCTCCCACGGAGCAGGAGCGGGATGTCTTTGGCAGTTCAGGACTTACCCAGTTCATTTCGATTCCTTTCTTCCCAAGAGCTGGGATTTTTCAGGCTCCCTGGAAAAGCACGTGTCTCTAAAACGAGACCTGCTGAGCCTACAGGCCGTCTGCTCTGCTCTTCATCTTTGATGTGTCCCTCACCCTGTCTATTTTAATCAGGAAGTCCTGTGTTCAAGGGGTTTCTCTCATCTCTGAATCCAGCTTGAAGTGCTGGAGCAGGGGGGGAAGGCTGGTGCCGAGAGACCTCCGAGGGCAGGGAAAGGAGGGGATTCATGAAAGAGATTTGTTCATAACAGACCATTATGAAAAGTGGAGTTGAGGCTTCGCAGGTGCTGTGTGAGGATGGGGAGATTAGTCCCTGCGGAGGCTTATGGCTTGGATCAGGGCAGGTGCTGCTGGAAGTGGGTAAATATGTGAGCTTGATATTAAAAAGGGGCTAATTATATGGAAAAAGCCTTGAAAGCTGTTCACCTCTGCCCCAGCCATGTGGCAGCATATTGGGAAGTAGGAGCAAGGAAGGGTGATTTGTCTTGGTATCTTATGTGCTGCTTTTGCTGGACCATCTCAGTGATGTCCTGGTGAGGAATGGGTGACATTAGAATAACCTACATGGCAACAACCACGGATGGGTCAGGACAAGGATGCTGGAATCAGGACTCCTGGTTTCTATTTCCAGGACTCATGGTGTGATCTTGGGCTCAATGTCTGTAACCTGGCATTTACCATCCAGTCTCTCCATGAAGTAGTTAGAGATTGAGGATTAAAGGCAGGGCATGGGTGCAGCTCTTGAAACTCCCATCGATGTCTGTGGGTTTGGGATCCAAAGACGTGCAAGATAGGCTCTGGGGGTGCTGCTGAAGCTGGAGGTCTGCAGCATATGAAGGTCAGGGGTATTTCATGTTCTGTTTCCACCATTCCCTCTTTTTTCCCGTATCAATTACTATCCATCCAAAGAAACCCATTAGTATCTCGTGCCTCTATCTGATACCAGTCCCTTACAGGAGGCAGCAGGATGCTCAGCTCATCCTGTGGTCTCCTAGGAACCCGCAGATCCAATTCCAAACCCAGGATGTCCTGCTGCCAGGCAGGCCCATGTTTAACATAACAACGAGGTGTCTTTTCCCCTCATTCTTCTCCCACTCTTTGCCTGGTGCTTTTCTAGTGCCTTTTCCCTGATTTGAGTGGATCTAACTGGCTTGGCCTCACCAGAGCGCTCCGAGCCTTTGGGGCTGCAGGGCGGCATTATGCAGGAGGGATGGGATAATTTCATGCATGTTTACATACATCTGCATCCCATATCGGCTCCAATTTGTGCAATTGTCTAAAGCAGCATGCTGGTATCTTTCAGAGATTGCTCTAGCTCTTGCTTTGCCTTAACCTTTGCTGTGCAGAGCAGAGCAGAGCCTTGGTCCCCCAGGCAGAAGCAGAGCTCATGTGCTGAAGCGCCTGCCTGTCCCAGCAGCTGGAGGGATGCCCTTTGCTATACTCACAGCTGGATGCAGCAAGATGGTCTCTGGGCTCCCCCACTGGGGTTTCTCAGCTCCTGAAGCAAGGAAACAGCTGTGGCCATCCCTCCTTCATTGCTTGTATGAACACACAGTACACACTGCACTGCAGCAGAGCCCAAGTGCCCTGTGCAGTGAGGAAGGTGATGCTGGCTGGTCCCTCCGTTTCTGCATCCTGCTCCAACTTGGTCATCTAAAGCACAGCAACCAAGGATGAAGCAGGCGGAAATTTGTTGTGTAGCAGTTGATTTTGCTGAAGTTTTAAAGCTAAAGTTGATGTTTAGTGGCAGCTTGAGTTGCGTTGCTTTATGGAATTCAGGGTGCTGCAGATTAGTTGGGATGACACTAAAAGGTAAAAAACAAGTAACATGGATAGACCTGGAGGATCGTGGAACTGGTGCAAACCCCTTGTCTGTGTTCCTCACCTAAAGGCTTCGTGGGTCATGAAAGGAAACTTGCCATAGTGTTGCTGTTGTGTCTGTGCTGTGGAATGATGCTGCAGTGAGGGAAGCTGCATGGGGAAGGTGTGATGCAAAGGGAGATGGTGTGCAGCCGCATCCTGGAGCACCTTCAAGGTAAAATCCTGCTGTGAGCACGCACCCTCTTTGAGGCAGAGCAGGGGCCAGCCCAGGGCTGCTGAGTTGTTTGCAGAGAGAGAACCTCCCCTTCCCAAGCAAGAAATGGGTTGGCAATGCTCAGCAGGGTGAGGAGCAAGACTGGGGTTCTTGCAGAGACAGAGGCTGATGGTGTAGCTGGGGCCAAGGGCTGGAAACAGCCACTTCACTTACAGGTAGCCTGGAAACATCTGGCTTGGGCAGGGACTCCTGGTGCTCCAGCAAAGTGCTTCGCTGAGATTTAAAGTGTCCTTACGGGATCCCAGGGTTATGGAGGCTGTCTTAGGAAGGCTGGGCACCCCGCTGGTATCCTTACGTGAGGTGTGGATTTCAGTGAGGAAGCATGTGAGCCCAGTCAGGTATCACAAACCCTGTGGTGTTATCTCCACGGTGGCACCATGCTGGAGAGCTGGTCTGTCACGGGGGCCAGCAAGGGGACTATTTGAAGCTCTGCTCTTAGGAAAATGGCTTTGACTGTTAAAACCAAACTACCATTATAGGGTGGCTCTTTCTCACTGCAGGGCTGGGCAGCTCTATATGCAGAGAACAGCCACTGGTTCTTATTTAAAGCGGTGTAACCTTGAGAATTACAGAATAAGACAGCAGTTGTCCAGTTCTCAGTAAGCAGTGGTCTGGGAGGGATGAGAACAGCTTCTCCTTTCAGGCCAGGAGATGCAGAGAAATAGATCTTCTGTTATCTCTTCCTCTAGAGAGCAGAGTTGATCGACAGCCGCCTCCTTCCCCTCATCGCGGCATTGCTCTGATTGTTGTGATGATTGCCTCAATCCATAAGGATTTTAACAAAAATACCTTTTGATTGGTTTCCCCAGCCTAGCACAAGAGGATAGAGCCAGCCAGGCAAGCAGCCGCATTCCCAGCAAGCCAGGAGAGGAAGGTGATCCATGGAGCAGCCCCAAGGGCTGGGGTAGAGATGGGTTTGCTGCACATAACCCAAAAAGTTGATGAGGAAGAGAGAAAAGGCACCTGTGAAGAAGACCGTACAGACAACAGCAGCAGCCATGGTCAGGTACCTCTCTCTAAAGGAGCCCTTTCTGAGAGGAAAGTTGCATCAGCAAATAAGTGTTGGCATTTACCAAAGCCTTTCGTAGCTGGCCTCCAGTCACACGTCATTTCTCCTTCACTGCCCAGGCGTGTGCTGGAGCCATCCTTTCATATGCCTGACCAGTAATTAATTAGGAGAGGATCAAGGCTGATAATTCCCTGTAATCCCTTCCCTTGTTCAGTAATCCTTTTAATGTTAGCAACCTGGGGGTGCGGAGTGGCCGGAGCAGCAGAGGAAACCGGAGCTGTGGTGTGGTGCCGGCTGAGCTCTCCTGCATGGCACCAGAGCATCCCTCTGCTTCCCTCCAGTGGCATCCCCCAAGGGAAGCATCCTAAAGCGGGGGGAGGGAGAATTTACTTGTGGGGAGGGTAAGGTCTGGGGGCAATGAAGCAGGGATGGGGCAGGCAGCAGAATCCATCATTCTATAGCTGTGGCTGCCCCATCCCTGGCAGTGTTCAAGGCCAGGGTGGACAGAGGGGCTTGGAGCAAGCTGCTCTGGTGGAAGGTGTCCCTGCCCATGACAGGGGGTTGGAACTGGATGAGCTTTAAGCTCCCTTCCAACACAAACCATGCTGTGGTTCTCCACATGGTGACAGATTTAATTTAACCTCAAGGTCTCCACTGAGCACAATGGCATTTCTGCTGCCACAAAAGGATTTCAATAGCCAGTTCTCTGCAGTGACCATGATTAGGAGACCCCTGATTTGCCTTCAGTTCCTATGGTACCATCGAGTACACTTGACCAGTGCTCCCCATCTGTGTGACCTGGAGAGGGGTACCACCATCTGAGAACGTCTGATGCCTGCAGTGGTCCTGGTGTCAGCAGCACAAAGGAGGTTTGGAGGCAGGTCTTGGCGATGAGCGCTGAGCTTCTGGTGGGTTTGGGTGCATAGAAGAGGGGTGATCAGAAATGATGGGGTTTCGGCAGAAGGGGTTTAGGAAACAAGGCGGTGTTTGAGCGCTGTAACAGCCCTACATTTGCATATGAATTAGCCGTAACAGATAACGCTGACCCTCCTCTCCTGCCAGGTCAGGGGGAAAAGGGAGGGTGCTGCCAGCCTGCACCGCAAAGCCTTCGGGCGTTGAGGAAGCTCCAGGCTGCCAGTTTCGCATCCCAGCATCTTCCTCTCCCTCTGACTCTACCTCTAAAGCACTTTCTTCCCGACAGCTGGAAGAAGAGATGTGAACCTGCGGATTACAGGGACTAAGTGGGTCTGAAGGGCCTTTTGTTTGATCAGAGCCATGGTTATTACTCCTGACAGTCACAGGCAAGGAAGTCTCCAATGTGTGTTTGACTGAGTTAAGGTGCCTTTGATGCAAACTTCTCTTCATCCCATTTAAACTGCAGATCATTTCCATTCACAGTGAGGGGAAGCTAAATAATTCAGTGCCAGACAGCAGCATCGATGCAGCTGGAGATATGGGATGCCTTTACCAAGCAGGCATGGCTTTGGCTGCTTGAGGGAGGGAGAATGGGGACATGCATCTCTCTGGGCTGGGTGGAGGTTTGACCCATGGTAACACATCCTGATAGAGCACATAGGAAAATGCATGCGACTGTATAGACTGAAGGAGGGCCATTTGCTGTCACAATCCCTAAATCCCTTCTCTCCGTGTGTTTAATAACACAGATGTCTAGAAAGTAAATGCCAGCTGATTATCAGAAAACACATTTGCCGAGCATGAACAACTTTGTAATAATCAACCACCACAGATAAACAGTGACTATATGGGTTTCTAACTTTGGAGATTGGGTTTATAATCTGCTGTGTACCCAAATTATAAAGACACATAGAGTAAACCCTCCTACACCCAGATCACAGCCCAAATCCAAGCTGAGTCCCTGGAGTTATTGATCCATAGTGGCTCCTACCTCGCTTCAGTTGGGGATGGGGGGGAAATCTGTTTTCTGGGAGTTATGTGTTGTGTGTTTCTTATTCTTCCCTCCTGTGTCTGTGCAGTGTCTTTCACCCACCTCACAGCCAGGAGCCTTCCTCCATCCTGCTCCTCACTCACAGCAATGATAGTTCTCAATGTTCGGAGATGAGCATCCCTATGTACTGACCTGTAAGAGCAAGCCGGGGCAGCCTCTTGCAGGTTTGCAATTGTTCTCAGCTGAATGGTCATCTCATGGCCCAAACAGGGCCACTTCCTTCAAAAGAGCCACCTGTAGCTGCCTTTCACCAGGATCCCTCTGCACGCAGGTAGGAGCAAACAGGCTTCAGCTCGCCCGGTCTTTGTGTTAAACTGCGGCTCTGCTGTAGGCTTTTTTGTCTATGCATCATTTAAAATAGCACAGAAAGTTAAGGATCTGCTCTAAAATAGCTTTGTTAGGGGAAAAAAAGAGAGAGAAAAGCTTATTCCCTGTGACAATCAAAGGCAGAAAGAACAATCTCCCTGCAGCACCTGCTAAGTTACAGGTGAAGGGGACTGTGTGAGGAATAAATGCGGTGCCTCGGCTTGACACTGCCAACAGGGTCAAGTTTTCCCTGCACCGTAATGAGCTCTTGTTAGGAAAGTGGGAGCGGGGAGTGATGCGCTTTTCTCTTGGATCTCTGCGTTTCAAGCTGAAGGAGGGCGGTTGGGGATGGGAAGGGAAAAAGGGAAAATGGAGTTGTTAGGTATTTCTGCTTTGGGCTTAGATGTTCTGAGGATACAGCAGCGGAGGAGGAGGAAAAGATGGAGGCAGGGGTAGCAGGAGGCCAGGCAAGCTCTGCAAACAACCCTCATCTTCCCCCCCTTTCTATTATGTACCAATCTATGTTGGTGCCTCTGTTAGATGTTTTAGCTTCGTTTCTGTGATGAGGAACCTGGGAGATGCATTGGCAAAAGCTTTGCTTTCCTGGCAATAAGGCGGCTGTACAGATTTGGGGGCTCTTGTGGCATCTAAGTGGATGGGGAGGGGGGGAAGGACTCCAAACTTCCAATCAAGCCCTGCCAGCTCTTTTCCATTCGAGAGAAGAGAGGCTTGCCTTGTTAAAGGCAGAGCATGAGTGAGAATGGGCAGCATGCCAGGAGCCATTGGAGAGGCAGGTGAGACTTTCTGAAGTAAGAAATACCCATTCCACTCTAAACTCAAGTGTGTTAAATAAGGATGCTGCTCAGTGCTAATAAGGCAGGCAGAGAGCTGGAGAGCACAGCTGGGGTTACAGCTACCACAGGGGCCCTGCGCTCGGGTTCTAACATGGCTCTTGCTGTGTGCAGGGAAATGAGCTCCAGGCAGGTGCTGCCCTACTTCCCGAGGATGCTCATCGGTCAGCAATGGATCTGCCTGACGTGGCTATTTCTTCTTGCAGTGTTTGAGCCCTTGGGTGGGCGCAAAGGGGGTTATGGAGGTCAGGAAGCACACAGACGGATGGTGCTGCATTCGGGGCTGGCATGATGTGAAAGCTGCGGCAATGGACTGCAGCATTTGGGCTTTCCACTTAGGGACGGGGAAAGCTGGCATAGCACCTGCTTTTGGTATGAATTTCTCTACCCATAGGCCTTAATCAGGATAACTGCTCTCCTGTTGTCCTTTCTCTTTGCTTTAATTCCCCTACTTCTCTAAAATGCTGGTACATAGAAGAATAGAAGCAAATTAACCCATAAATCCAGGTTGGAGGGTGTCACCAAAGGGACAGGTATTGCACGGTAATTAAAGAGCATGAAATTGTGCATGAGATGTTTGTTAGCGTGCTGTAAGTAGCCAAATGCTGTTTCTTAAATATTCAGTAATTACTGTAACAGGGCACAGTTTGGCTTGGAATTTAATAAGACCTTATTGGAGAGTCCATTATATCGCCAGGAGATCGGTGGAGTAATTTAACAGTATTGCCTGTCTCTCTGCTTACTGATTGCACTCAAGAAGCCAGCACAGTGGTTTCTAGTCAATAGGGCATGAGAAGGAGGCATGAGGCACGGCCTGGCTTCCCTGTTCCACTGCCAATGGGACCAGCAGCTCTGGGGATGCTCATCCCAGGGGCTTTGCCCAGCACAGAGCCCAGCTCCCCAGAGCCCTCCTTTGGCTTTAGAGGCAGAGCTCCAGCCCTCAAAGCATCTCAGTGGCCTCTTGTGGACTCCAACAACTCCACATCCCAATATACTGATTTCTTGAGGTCTCTTGCCAAACTCTCCTACTGTCTTTGTATGCAGCAGCCTTTCACATGGAGGGTGAGGAAACGCCCTGGATATTTATCTCATGACATAGTGGAGAAATACTCTGGAAAAAAACCTGCTATTTCCATCCTTTCTGGTGTGCCGGAAAGCATGAGCTGCCAGAATCCGTGTATCCCTGAAACAATACAGGGCCCAGGGATTTACCCAGGCGCAGGGAATGCTGCCTGGGCATTGCCATGCTGTGAGTCAGGCTCCAGGGCGAGGGATGCTGGAGCAACACAGGGCAGCTCTGCTGGGCTGCTGCAGGAAGGGGACAGGGAGGGCCCCGGAGAAGGGGCCCCATTGTTCACCCTGCTCCTTTGTTAAGCTGCTTCCGGGCTTTGTGTTGGATTGTCTCCAGGATGTCCCTGGACACCTTCTGGAGGCTCGCTCAGCCCAGGACCCCAAAAGGCAGCAGGGATCAGCCTGCATGGTTCTATGAGGACCATCCAGTTGGCTCTGCACTGTCAAGCATCCCCATGTGTTTTCTTGCTGTACCTCAGGGCACACAACTCACACCCATGTTGCATGCAGCAGAAGACATTCCCCTGTCAGGTTGCTCTGCTGCCCTCGTGTTATCTAGGGTATTTTGAATTAAAATGTTTATATTTTAGACATATATATCTGTATATATTGGCATATTTGGCTGCTATGTCTTGTGCAGTGATTTGAGGTCATGGGATAAACAGCAGTGCAGAAGGTCTGCCAGGTCTTCTTCTGCCAAAGGCTGAGCTTGTGCAGTCCTGATTGACCTTAAAATCTATACTAGGGAGAATTCCAGAGTGGTTTGGCCTGGAAAGGACCTTAAATCTCATCCAGTTCCAGCCCCCTGCCTCAGGCAGGGACACCTTCCACTAGAGCAGGTTACTTCAAGACCCAGAGAAATGCCCTTGTCACAGCTCAGACCTGTCCAGCCAGCTCACAGCACCAGCCAGGATCAGACTATTGTGTCTACATGATGGCTGCAGCATCTCTTTATGCCTGGCAGTGATAAACCCTGGTTTCAGACCATGCTACTGGATGCAGATTTGAATTTCCAAGCACTGCTTCTACAATGAGGTGCTTTGTATTGTCTGCCTCTCCCTCAGGAATGGAAAAAATCCCACCCCAACCTGTGGGATATTTCTGCCTAAATTCCTGCCCTCCAGAATGGAAAACCAGACCTGGGGGCTGAGGCAACTTCAGCTCCCAGTTAATTCCATTATGTGCGAGTGAGGAGCAGGCACTTTGGAAGAAATGCTCCTTTTAATTGCAAAGCAACTTTCCAGGAGAATGTATTTCTTATTCCTCCAGAGCAGGATTTCCTCCTGCCCTCACACCCGCAGCCTTTTGGATCATGGAAGCAGGATGTCATAGGATTATTTTTGCTTGAACTACACTTGCCGGATCTTTCAGACACATAATCTAAGCATCCCTGCATCACTAGAGCCCAATTTAATGCCAAGCCATAAATTGAAGGATCAGAAGTGCCTAGCCACAATGAAATCCTGTGCACTGATTAGGGAGTCCTGGCTGAGCAGCCCTAGAAATTGAACTAGGGGACTGGACTGAATCAATTTGATTCACCCAAAGGGCAGAACCACTGCTGAAATACATAAAGCAGAGAAGGGCAGGATCTCCCCTTACCATGTGCCTAAAGAGGGGGATGAGCCATTCAAAAGTGCAACCTGACCTTTTCTAGCTGAAATGTCCCAAATGCCGACTTAACTCCCTGTCTGCTTCCTTTATTACCTTTTCCTTTCCACCCCCTCCCTTTCCTCAGCTTGGGTGGTAATTTTAGGCTCTAGGCTAAAAAGATGTAAAGATGGTCCTGAAAAGGGAATTGGCTCTTATACAAACCCTAGAGTGGAGCTGGACCAGCTGCACATCCGTCCTTGGCACGGATGATATATTCATGGATACGTTAATGCATCATAGGTACTCTTGGGAAAGAGAGGGGATTGTCTAGACCGGTGCTCTCCTGCAGGAGTATGACATGTCTGGGACCTCATGGTGGAGAAAGAGCAGCTTTGGGATGAGCATCTGTTGAAAGAGAATGCATTGTGCCACCCGTCTGCCTGGAGCTTTGTGGATTATCTCCCTCTCACAGGAGAAATCAGTCATGTGGAGCTCGAGCATGTGCTCATTTCATGCTCTGTGTAGCAGCTCCAGAGCAGAGGGGGACAGGGAGGAAGGGAGACAGCGCTGCAAACCATAAGCCTTGTGCTCCTAGCTCCAGAGTTTGCTCCTGGGGCAAGATTCTGCTTAGTGCAGGGGGGAAAGGAAGCTCCCACACAGCTTGCAGTGTCTCCATAGGAACAAAAGCACTGTGGAAACATGGGCAACGCAGCTCTTCTTCAAGCACATGCAAAAAGAAAACAAATGCAGTTGTGAGGAAATGCCTCCTCCCCCAGCATGGGATGCTCTTCTACTGCTCTGTGTGCCATTGCCTACACTTCTTCTCTGCTGTATGGTCCGTGGCTGGACTCACAGGTATGTACTGGCTGGTTTAGAGATGCCCAACACAGCGAGAAAGCTGATGGATACTGCAGATAGGTGCAGTGGGACTTAGAAATCCCATTGGAAGACTGTGGCACAACCCTTGATTGCTGGGAAAGCAGTGCTATTCCTTCTAACCATGACCATATAGCTGGATCTTTGATGGAGGAAGCACAGGGAGTTTACCAAACGAGTTGGGTGTGCATACACAGTCATACCCCACACTATGGAAAATGCTCTTCAAAGGCATTCTCTGTGGAATATCTCCTACCCACAATATCCATGGAAATTGCCCCTCTGCCTGAAGAGTTTGTGAACAATAATGACTGGCCCTTGTTCAAAACATTCACCATAGCTGGTAGTAGATGGTTCCCAGCAAGGCAGTCAGCAAAGCAGACTATCACAATTCAGATGTGGCTTGAGCAACTCAAGGCGATATACGATGTGGGACAGATTAGAGGCTGGATCACATAAGCCACAAACCACATTAAAAGTGTGGGGACTACAATAGATATTCTGCTCTCACACTTAAGCACGATCCTGAATGAAAGGATTTCCCCTGCCTCCAGCCCTTCTTCCCCCAGGAAAGAAAGGATTTCTGTCTCCAGAAAATGCAATCCAGTCACACGAAACACCTCGGGTACCACGAGCATCTTTGCATAACAATGTCATGTCAAACAAATTCCTGCCTGCTCCTTGTCTACTGCCTGACGTATTGTGCCCCAAAATGGTTTTGACTACCTGCCACCTCAGCAACACCTGATGGCTATGAAATTAGCAATTGCAGAGGCAGCTGTGAAAATTAAAAGTAAAACAGGGTGAGAGAAGGAGGGGAAAAGACAATGGATTGAGTGCTGATGTGCTGGGAGGATGGAGAGAAGAGGAAGGCCAGCTGGGGACAGGTTTTGTACTCCACTTCCCAAATGAGGGATGATGTCTCTCAAGTGCCATACAAATGAGCAATGGTGTGGAAGGGCTTTTCTAGCTATTAATGATTGTTAATCAGCTCATTAACAGTGATGGTCAGCACTTTGTAAGAGGGACAATTTGCTTTCCTCTGGAGAGTAGAGCCCTCCTTTGTCTGCAGCCCTGCTGTTAGCTGTGGCTGTGTGTGCAGAGGGGCAGAACGAGGAAAAAGAGGATATTTTGGTACTCAATGCCTGATGCTGAGGCACCATTATGGTTCTGGCAGCACCCGCATCCCCATGGGGTGCTTTGTTGGGTCCCTAGGAGATGGGGAATCAGTGCTCCCCAGCATGTCTGGAGCTGATGTAATTAAAGCCTTCCCTGCCTGCCACAGAGCATATGGGACATGTTAGCACAGTAATTACATTTAGTGAAGTGAGCCTTTGCTGGGAGGCTGGGGAGCAGCAGCACTGCCATGCCCTGCCTGCGGGAGGGAGCGCGCTGCCCCTCGCACTGCGGGTCCTGGCTCCAAACCGCTCCTTGTGCAGCAAGCTGGGAAAATAATTAAGTGGTGGCTCATTTGCATTATTTATTGAGTTTATAGAGATGAAAAACTGCTGAGGGAGCCGGTCAGGCTGTGCAGATGTTGCAGATGGGGAAAGAAGCGTGTTTGTGTGCAGGGGGGGAGATGGTGAGGAGGACTTGGGGCAGCAAAGCGGATGTGGGGGACGGGGGAGCAGAAGGGGCGGAGAAAGAGGCAGTGGGGGGAACAGGAAGCTCTCCGGTTCACGCAGATGAGGGTAAAATGCGTGTAGCGAGCGGTAAACTTCCCAGTTAGAGGATTTGTAGGAGGCTGGAAGCTTCTCATGAATTGGACAAAACGCATGTCGCTGGTGAGAGATGGAGGATGGGGGGTCAGGGAGGGTGGAAAGGTTGCTTTGCAGGCTTCAGCATGGGACTTGCCTTTTCTTTACCAGGTAAAGCTTTCCCAGACAAAACCTTTAGATGTTAAACTTCATTTCTGGCGCAGTTGTTTTTACTTAGAATGAGAAAGAACCTCACTACTTAAAAGAAAACAGAGGTCAGATAACTACTTAGTTTAAACAAAGTTCCTTTTGGGGTTGGATGAGTTATTTGTAGTTGCCCCACACTGAATGTTGTTTCATTTGTCTCAAATCTCAGCTTCCGCATCACACTGTTTTCCTTCTCCTAATCTTTTGGATCATCTGTTGAATCTGGAATTCACCCTGCACTGTGTTTATGCAACTCTTACAAAGGAACCAGTTCTCCTAGACACCCCGTTTCACACAGCGATGACTGCAGAGGTTCATAATAGATGTAATGGGTTTATCTCTTCCCAAGGACACATCTGTAATGATCAACCCCTTTCCCCTCTAGCCAAGATGCTCATAGAGTGAATTGTGGGTTAGAAAGGCTGGAAAGCCCCATCCCTGGCAGTGTTCAAGGCCAGGTTGGACACAGGGGCTTGGAGCAACCTGCTCTAGTGGAAGGTGTCCCTGCCTGTGGCAGGGGATGGAAGTGGATGAGCTTTAAGGTCCCTTCCAACACAAACCAGTCTGGGATTGTGTGAAAGTGGTGATCAGCCACTGACCTCTATGAAATCATTCCTGGCTCCAAAGCTTTCATTTGGGCAGTGATGAGGGAAGGGGTGGTTTTGCTTCTGCATTGGTGGGCCACAGTGTTCCCTGTTCAGAGCAAGCGTGTGGCAGCTTTCGAATAGTGCAGGCAGCTGTGTTTGATGAACTGCTCCTTAATTATCCTCCTGCTTGATGACAATGACAGCCCACTGAGTTGGCCCCAGCTGTACGGCTGCCCCTGTCCCTTGCAAGCTGAACTGGGCAGTTCAGCTCCTCTGGCAGCCCCTTCTCCTTCCTTCTGTGCACTCCTCCGCTTGCCAAGCCTGAGTACTGGCAAGGGTATCAGCAGCACTTTGTCTATGGCATGTCCATACCTGATGGCACCATGTCACCCCAATAAGGCTAAGTTCTCAACAGCTTTGTGCAGCACCTCTCCAGCAGCAGAGGCTGCAGGGCTGTCCCAACCCAAGAAAGACTCCATCGCTTGAACTGCAGACCAGAAAGATGGAGAGAATCTGCTGAATTAGCATGTTCCATGGTTGTGTGCTCGGGAGGATGGAGCTACAAATGCACCAGGTTTGGGGTCATTTCCCTTCTGTGCTAAAAATGCCATGTAGCTGCTGACACATGAGAGAAACATGGATGGGAAGGACATGATGGGGTGATGGTGTAGCACAGACAAGCGCCTTTCCTCCAAGGGGGCCTGAGGTGATGCTGTTTGAGATGCCCACATCTACACATCTCCTGGTTTCTCCTTTGCTTGGCTTGGATGGCAGAAACTTCACTTACAATTTGCTTTGCAGCATCCCATCCTGGCAGCTGCAGCGCTGAGAGGGAGGGAGGGGGAAGAAGAAATATGTAACTAGGTCAGCCCGCTCCACATTGCAGCTTCATCCTTTACCCAGGGAGGAGTCGTGGTCTTTGCCTGCCTCTGGCTGTTCCCATTCACTCACTTGATGGGGTTTCTGGTTACTTTGAGCCTGCAACCTTCAGATCAAGACTTTTTCCTTTCCTTTCTTTCCTTTCCTTAACTTGGCTTCCATGCTCAACTCTGCTTCTTTCAACCTGTGTTCAGAGGCTCACAGTGGAAGAAACCTTTTGCTGCATTTAATTGTAAAAGTTCCTTCCCTATAAAAGTCTTGGCAAAGGGGGCTGGCTCAGTGGTTAGTGCTTTGCTCTGCTCCTTGCAGGGGCAAAGGTCAGTTACTCAGCATCTGGCTGCTCGTTCCCTTGTCCAAGAAGGAGCTTTTAATCACAGGAGGACTGGATGGTTTGGCTTATTCGCAGCAGGGCTGCAATGCCAATTGTCATTAGGACTCTTGTTCAAATATGGCCTGGATCCTTAGTGAAGTTTTAACTGTTTTGTGGCTGGTGGGTGAGGAGTTGCTGGGCTCAGGCTGTTTGCTGGAAGGGACCTTAAAGCTCATTGACTTCCATGAGCAGGGACATCTTCCACTAGAGCAGGTTGCTCCAAGCCCTGTCCATCCCGGCATCGAGCACTGCCAGGGACGGGGCATCCTTATCCCTCAGCACATTCCCCTGTGGGCAGATGAGCTGAGCTGTCCTACTGCAAACCTTCCCACCTCCCCTGTGACAAGCCCTTCCTTGTTCCAGCATTTTGGCTATCCCCAGCCATGCACCTTCCCTTCCTCACAGTGATCTTCACTGATGCCTTACCACATTGTCCCCCTCTTCTTCTGCCTCTTGGGACCAAAGCTGGAGAGCCGAAGTCACCCAGTGAGGCTGCATTAATCGGCTGGTTTGGTATCATTAATACTATCAGTATGAAAGTAAGCAGAGATGGTGCATATGGGCCATTAGTAAGCAGCATGTTAATTACAGTGAACTGCTGCATTACTCAGTCTGGGTTAGATCCTGCCCTCTGGCAAGTAGCAGTGTCATTGCTGCACGCAGGAGGGCTGAGATGGGTGCTGTGGGCAGAGTCCCTGCTTAAGTCAGGTTGTTTGTGTACCTACCCCTTCACTGGGACCAGATCTGAGGGCAAAAGGCACTGATGGCTCAGGTGAGGCACCAGGGATCATGTGGAAGAGGGGCCCTGCTTGTCGAATGCTAGTGAGTATGTTAGGAACAAACCTGATTTCCTGTGTTGTTCCTAATGAATCTTGTACAACTCCAGCTCAGGCACTGTTTGCAAACCGTGGGGAGAAGAAGATTTAAAAACAACAACAACAGAAGAGCATTAGCAGGAAATAATCTCATCAGCTCCAACTCTCCAGCAGCGCTGGAGACAGGAAAATGATGCCTTTTTATTAGCCTTATTGTCTTTAATTAAAGCATTCAGCAGAACCCTCTGATAATGGACTGCAAGTGAGGTCGGCAGCATTTGTAATAACACAATACAGGGTTCAATTAAGTTGTGCTTTTGTAGCTTTTCATCTCCAGTTTAAACAAGTTGGTGATATATCCAGAATGATTACCTTCCCTAGCTGGGGGGGAAGAGGGAGGGTGCAGGGGCTCAGGAAGACAAATCACTTGTTGCTGTACGAATGATGCTGTAGAAACACCCCATTTCCCCACAGCATTTTCATGTGTTCAGCCAGCCTGTAGGGTCCCCCATCATCTCTGCTGCTGGAATTGGGCTGTTCTATTGCAGCAATTAGGGATGGCTTTCCATACCTTTCTGTTTTCCCATCATGGTGGGTAACTACTGCACATTTCCTAAACGCTAGCCTTTGTAAAGTGTATTTTTGATGGCTGCAGTACCCAAAGAAGTCCAAGCAAACAGGGGGATCAGAGACAGCAGAAGAAAAGATCAGAGGTCCCGGTGTAACCATTTGAGCTGAAAGCCTGCGGGTGATTGACAAGCAGTTGATATTTGCTGCTCCTTCTTTCCCCTGCTCTTTTGAATTATTGGCCATAAACCACCCTGCAGTCACACTCTTGCTGTGTCAGAGGGAGAGCGAAGCCAAGAAAGGACCCACGTGGCTAACACTTAACTTTATCTTCACCATTAAGTAATGCTAAATTAGAATGAAATCGCTCTGGTAATACAGGTGACAGCTATATGGAGACCAAATGAATTCCCTATGATCAGTGCCATTAAAAAGAGCACATTGGCAGAATTCATGATGATGGGACACTTACCGTGCGTATAACTCATGTGCGCACACAGGAAGCTCATGGTAAATCTGGCTGAGGCTTTACATCAGGCTTTAAAAGAAGGGGAAGAAAGTGGCTTTTAAAGCTTCTGTTCGGATTCTCATCCCTCCAGCGCTGATGTAAACTTGTAATAACTTCATTGCTAACCTGTGGGGGAGAGAAAGAGACGTGAATGGAAAGCAGGGCTTACGGATAGAGATACTGGGTGCTTCCATCTTCATGTGGATGCTGTCTGGGCTGTGCAGCCTTGTGCTGCCACCCAGAGATGCTCCTTCATGGCCTGGGACAGGAGCCATTACCAGTGGGACTGTACTGCAGGGCTGGCAGTACAATCACTCCCTGTGTACCCCCACAGAGCTGTGGCCTGACCTGAGATACCAACAGACATTGCTCACCATGATGTTAATGTGAGGCTGTTTCTGTGATGCTTATGGCTCCTATTGATCGCTGAAGCCTTACGTAAAGGAGAGGACTGAACTAAGCTTGATCTCTAGCGCAGCTGTCCCTACAGTGAAACCAGGCCTGCATCACTTGCTTCTTCCATCATGTCGAAAGTAGCAGCTTTTGGGTAGGGCTTTATGCCTACATAGCTTTAGCACGGGGGTTTTCCTTGCCAGGATGCTGGGACCTGCAGGGATGATGTTAATCCCTGTTTTTATGGCACAAGAAAGGGTGATGGGGAAGGTAAAACCGAGGTCCCCTTCCTCTGTGCCAACTGTCATGCTGTGGTACCCCTTGCCGGCACACTCTGCCACATAAGGACACTACCTTCTGCATACAGGCAACAATTAGAACGTGAGATAATTGCCTTCTGCCTTCTGCCTCCTTACAGCCCTGTTGTACCTGAACACAGTTAATTCTGCAGGGTTTTAGTGTCTCTCATGTAGTGCAGCTATGTGCTGTTAAACAGCTGCTCAGCTCCACCCTCGAAAAACAGCTTCAGCAAAGTGCATTTCCCATACAGGTCATCTATTGGTTAATCCCTGCTTTTGGGAGAACTTCCAGGCAGGAAATGTGGAGGCAGAGGAAGCTGTCCCAGCAGAGCACAACAACTGTGAAGTTACATCCAACCCTGGCTCCCAGTACCTGCCATTGTTACTGAAGTCAGAAGGGAAAGTAGAGGACGGTGCCGCTGGCGAGTGCTCCATCTCGTGGGGTAGCTGTTGATGTTCTCCTGGAGAAGGTGAGTCAGGTTTTATGTGGTCATTTCTTAACCTTTGTGATTCAACAGCTGGCCTTTTTTTGGGCTAAAATAGTAGGGCAGTGCCATACCTACTCTGTATTCTGACTGAGGTGCGGAAGGCAGGTATAGGAGTACCCTGATGTGCCCAGTCCCCTCCACTCATGATGTTCAAGTGTGTTGAAAAGGGAAAGCACACTGGGGCTATCTGTAAGCTGAATTGACCTCTGGTAGATTTTACAGCTCGAGTCAGTACAAAAGAGGCTGCCTCTGACTGTTCCCCTTGGACCACGTGCTCCATCAAGCCCGTTTGGCCTTGTGGGTATATGATTTGTATGGACATGGCAGGAGTCAATTCTGTGCAGAGCCAGTTTGCCATGTGCTCCACATGGCTTTGCTATTATTGCACCCTGACTGCTGCTGAGACAATTTCTTGCCTATTAAAATGCAGTTACGGCCTGGAAAGCGATAGTGTGAGAATGGCTTATCAGTGCTCCATAGCTATTTGCTTTAATCACCCGTACCAAAGGCCTGAGAATGCTCCCACAGAAGCCAATAAGACTTTTACCATTGACTTCAAAGGCAGCAGAGAGCAATTTAGCTGCTGCCACCAGACAAAGCAGGTTAGGCTGCAGCTGGTACTTCCACAGCTAACTTGGCTCTGAAATCCTGACAATCTAAATGTATTTTTGCTATATGGGATGTTTAAAAATAGACAAGACAAAGTAGCAGGGAAAACAGATTGCTGGGAATATTCCTTCACTGGTAGGAGAAATGGACTAGCTGAACCTAGCAGGGCTTTTCCATCTCCAATGTGTATGAGCCTATGATTTTTGTCAGCAAACTAAGCACTTCTGAGCCAGAGGCAGCACAGAAAGCCGCTAAAAGCAATTTCGAGGTGCTGGTATCATCATTTCTCAATCCAAGAGGAACTTCTGGTTTTGCATATATTGTAGGGCTCTGGAAGATTCCCCTGAATCCAGTGAGATGTGGTGTCTAAGTGGAGATGATTCCATGGACATGAATCATAAGTCACAATAATGTGAATGTCTTGATAGGGCTGTCCCCATGGGAGGAGGATATTGAATGCACAACACTGGAGAGGATCAAAGAGGTACCTACAGCAAATAAATCACCAATAATGGTGACTTTGCCTGTCCATATATAAGCAGGCCAATGATGTCTAGTGAATCAATGTCTCAATACTTGAAATTATCCTCGGAGCAGTTACCTGGAAGGCATGCAAGACAAGGTTTAGTTCTTCGATTTCACCTAGAGTAACACGGAGGATGTGGTTCAGAACAAATAGCTTCCTGCATGCAAGCCATCATGGTCTAGCTGTGTTTGTCACTCTCATGGGCTGCATCAGAATTTGGTCAGGAGCTGTGATTTTAAAAAGGAGAAGGTATAAGAAATTAAAGAATAATGAATGAGACTGGAAATCAAACCCCTCAGACTATATATAAAGACACTTTACTCATCCATCTATAGGGGAAAGCAAGAGGGCTGTGTAGATGATAGAGGGAAGGGATGCATGAGCTGAATAAATACCCTTCATTTCACCGGGTGGTTGTGGAGGATCCTCTACTCACTAATGCTGCTGTTGTGTCTGCTCAGCCCTGCTCCTGCATCCCAGGCTGGGAAGGAAGGACGGACCTGAGCACCCACCTCAGCTCCTCAAATGGACTCAATACAAACCCGAGTGTTTCATTAGCTGACTTTTCCACTTGGGAAGAGAAGCTACGACAGCATTGACCTTAATGCGGAATTAAAGCTGTTTAAGCAGGTAAGAGCCAGGCAGCTGGGTGCAGCCATGCGATGGAGGCGTTTGTCTCTATTTGCAGACAAGCTGTGTATGTGTTTCCATTCCGCTCAACTTTTGCTGCTTGTTTATTTAGTTAATAAGAGGCAGCAATCTGCCTCACACACCAGTCTGCCTCATGCACCAATCTGCCTCGTACAGCCGGGCGAACAGCAGAGCAAAGAGCTCCCGGAGAAGGGCTTTTGTTAAACACTTGCTGGCCTTATGGCACTACCTGTGTTTCAGCTGCTCTAGGGGAGAGCTGGAGGGAAGACACTTGCCTCTAACAAAGCTTTTCCCTCTATGGAACATGTCCTGTCTCTCTCCATCAGGCTGGGTACAGGACTAATGTGCTGTCATCCCTGGGTTGGGGTTATGTCACTACCTGGAGCTTGGGTAATGCTTTATCATCTCTCACATCTCCCACCCAACTTATGGCAGCTGTATTGGGGATGCCAAAATGAGACAGACAGGAGGAGGTGACCAGGCCTTCTGTCCATGTTAGTGCTTTAGAGAAAGGAAGGAGAAAGAAGGCAGTGTGGACAGCTGCTGCAAAACTCCTCCCTCATCCATCTCTACAGGAGGACTAATGTTGCACTTCAGCCACTGTCTTGTCTTCTCCTCCTGAATGCAGCAGTCCTTTCTAATGTATAAGTGTCAGTCTTACTGCCTCCTGCTTTTACCAACGAGCCTTAGGTGTCCCAGATGCTATCCAGGAGTGGAACAAGCTGCTGCCTTCACGAGTGGCCAATCTTCCCCTTTCGTGGCAGTTTGATCGCTACCAACGCCAGCCCTGCCATGTCCTTGTGCTGCAGGCATTTACTAAGCGAAGATGGACTGAGATGCACGACCTCATTTTAAGAGGCTATCGGGCAGGCAGGAGATGCTGACCTCTCATTCTGGACCTGTACTGCAGGTGATTGCTAAAGGACTCTGGCTGTGCTTCCCCGTTATGGTGTAAACTGTTATCACACCTCCAGTGCCCACGTTTTAGAGTGTGTGCTTTGGATGTCTGAATTGCTGCTATGGGTGGATGATTTCTAGCACTCTCCCCAGAAATCTCCTTTATACAGAGCGGGTCTTTGTGTCAAGTTCTTCAATACATTTGTGTTTTCTTTCCCAGCCCCTTCACTGCTCCTATCTGTACCACTTCTTCCCCCAGTGCTCTGAGTGTGAGCAGTGTGAGGGGTTTAGATGGTAAATGAGAGAGCAAGGAGTGGGAATCTCCTTGGGAACACTTTGAAATTAAATGGAGAGGGAACAGGGAACATCTCCCAGCGGGCCCTGACCCAGACACCACCAGAGGCAGCAGAAGCCTCCTGGAAAATACAATCTGTAGTTGTTAGGTTGGGTCCCACTTGTCCAGAGAATGCATCAGAGACCCCAGCCCCGTCGTGTAGGTGTTGTATAGAAGAAGAAAGAACGTGCAAGCACACAGAAGCAGCACGTCTTGCCAATATACTCATTAAATCAGAAGCTATGGATCTTAAGTGTAGCTCTATTATGAATTCACAGGTCCTCTTGGAGCACAAAGGAACAAATGCTACGGAGTTTATCCGGTGCTTAGCTGCTAATTAGGAGTTTTTTAGGACATACAATTCGAGGTGTTACCAATTAATTCAATTGTGGACAGAGACCAAAGCTGTTATTTGCATTGTCATAACAATTGAGAGCCAAATAAACAGAGAGTGGTGTCTCTTCACTCTCCCCCTGCTCTTCAGCACAGCTGTGCAGCCAAATAAGAATCATTTCATTGTCTGCTTTCTAAACCTATACATCTAAAGCAGATCAGAACAAAAATCTCCGCGTGCTTTACTTCGCCTAATTATGACCAAACCAGGCTGTAAACCCCAGCAGAAAGACTGTATCTCGCTTTAAAAATAAAACCCCAACACACACACACACACACACAAAACCCAAGCGAAAGAAAGCAGATGAATGACTGAAATATGCTGGAGCCTGTCTGTTGTTTATGATCAGGAGTTTTGAAGGAAGCCACACAGGACTTCAGAGGGGCTCCGTGTTCATTTCACTGTGGTTCTTCTGAGTGTAAGAAACCATTCTGGCTGCAGAGAAACAGCAGAAATGGGAAGACTTTGTGATTTTAATCTATCTTTAAAGCTTTGGAAGTTTCTGTTCCAGCTTCCCAGGAAGCCACCAGCCATAAAGCCTGGGATAGCGTTGCTCGTGTTGTGAAGTTTTCTGGTGGCTTGAGATGGTCTCTGCTCCACGGGAGGAATGAAGGACTGGATGGACAGGAGCAGGGTTCATGGGCATGAAGTGGAGCAGGAAAAGAGAAGCGGAGGGTCTCAAATGGCAGGCAGAGGATGGGCACTGGAGCTGAAGCTGTGGAACAACTAGCAGAGACTTCACAGGTTTGCTCTCCCCATTCTCCTGTTCTATGAGCTTCTTTCCCTTCTCCCGGGTGCTACAAGCATGGGATAAAAGGCAACAAAGGGAAACACAAATGCAGGCAGTGCTGATGCCCTCCTGTCAGGCAGTGGTAAGCAGGTGAGCTCTCAGCCTTCAACAACTCCCTTTAAAGGTCACATCTAATCAGGAGGATCCTGGATTTTGACATTATGATGTTTTTAGCCAGTTGGACTCTTCCAAGGCAGCAAAAAAGTCCAGCTGGGAACCCATATGGGGGAAAAAGATATATATTTTGTAAACTTGTTATCCCTAGAAAACTTGTGTGCACAATGTGTGAGCTCACTCTCTACACCTACTCTTCACCACAACCTCATTTTAGACATCTCATGACAGATATACTGATACCTGTCAGCATTTCTATGTATCTACTTGGAGTCCACTGCAAGGCTCTGTAAAAGAGAGAAAACGTTTTCATGGTGTTTCCTTAAGTTTTTGGTCACCTGTAGCAGCTTCAGTCAATTGATTTCTATGTGGTCTCCATGGGTGGAGGATCAAACTCACCCTTTTCTGATTACTTGTTCATTAACTTATCAAGGTATTGGAAGCCTGCTTGGGGTAGGTGCCCATATCTTCAGACACAGATTGGGTGAAGCAGATAGGTCCTTTTCTTCTCTGTTTTGTTGTAAGTGGATTAGTGGTGGTCATGATGGTGCATCCTGGCACCAGGAAATGCTTGATCCTTAGATAAGGTGAAGCTACACATATAGGCAGGTACCCTTTGGCTAACCCAGGGCTGTTAAAAACTGCATTTTAAGCCTACCACAAGGTTTCTCGAAGGGAGAGGCATGCGTGTGCTGGTAGCACTGCATAAACAGGCATCTGGGTTTTAGACCATGCTAGTGCAGGTAGGTACCGATGCACTGCAAGCTGAGACCACCAACATCTGAAGACGGGTGCCCCCAGCCCACAGGAGATGCTGTTACATTCTCACTTGGGTGCTCTCCTTGATAAAACCGTATCCTCTCACTTCCTACATTCATCCACTTATCAGTTTTATCGTTTTAACACTGTGGATTCCACGTTTTCTCTGGTGTAATTATTTGAAAGTGCAGCCCTTCCTAGCACCTTACGTACGGAAAAAGAGAGAATTAAGCACGAGAAGCCTAAAAATACAACTATTAAAAGGAGACAGAAGCTGTTTTGTGAGCAGCAGGAACGATGTGGTGCCTCTGGGAGAGGATACGTTGAGCCAAAGATGTTCTGCTTTCAGGCAGTGCCTTTTGTTGTATTTCAGTGAAGTTCTGTGCTTTTCTGAAGTTCTTAGGTGCAGTGCTTTTAGAAATGAGCCTGTTCTTTCCCTTTGCTCTTGCAAACCCCACGACTTTCATACCATTTCCCAAGCCAATCTTCTCGTACAGGCTGCAGCCATAATTCCCCTTCCCTAATTAACCCGGAAAGGGTTTTGAAGGAGTTTTAGCTGCAGAGAACATCAAATTTAGCTCTTAGCCTGGAGCCAAGCTCTGGGCTAAAGAACACATGTCATTTTAGGAATTCATGCAGATACACCTTGACATCTGGGATGTGATATGTCACCTGCACGCTTCCCTGCTGGGATAATGAGCAGCAGCGGGCACTGCTAATGCTGCAGGTAGAGCACTAAAGGTTTTCCCCATTCGTTTCAATGTTTTTGTCCAAGCTATGTCAATAATTGCAGGAGACTTCTTTGATACGTGCAAGCCTCTTCTGTTGGTATTTGTGTGTGTGATAACTCAATCGCCTCATTTCCCCTCTGGGTTGACTCTGAGAGCAGTGCCTTGCACTATTCCCGGAGTTTGATCCTGTGAGGGATGGAGTTCTCTGCTGAGCCTTTGTTTATCACAGCCAACTCCTCTGTCCTGTGAAAAGGCAACCAAAAAATGCACAACATACATTATCTGGTGTGATTTTGGAATGCCCTTAATACAGCCTGGTTTACACGTGCCTGCTGACCAATGTCTGCTTATATTCAGGTATGCAGAGCAGGGTGGAAGGGAGCTTCAGAGGCCCTGTGCATCAAGTCAGGATCAACCAAGTTTTTCTCTGCAGTGACTGTAGAATAACTCTATTGACTGCATAAGGCAAGAGCAGATGAACATACACTGCATGTCTCATTTATGTCAGGTCTCTTTATGACTCCGTGATTTGGGCACTCAGCATCTGAGGCATCAGTATCAAAGCACTGTGATCCTCTGTGTGTTCTTGAGCTTTCCCTTCTGCAGAGCTGTGACTTGTTTTCTCTGTGTGGTTAGTGACGGTGTTTGGAAGCAGCATGGAACAGCAACAGGGCAAGATGGGTCCATGAGGGTACCTTTTACTAAATATGGTCCAGACTGAACAAAGGTAAGACCTCAGTGAGTTACATGTGCAGAACATCAATGGCAATAATTGCACATGGGTAGGCGATGACTTTGAAATGCTGAACCATCACCATCCACTCCAGAAGTCTCATTAGGAGCCCATTCAGAACCAAAGCAGAAACAAAGCTGTGAAGCCTGGATACTTTGAACCCTCAGGATTAATTTCTTTAGAAACTATTCTGTTGTCCAAGACATATTTGTGGAAAATAGCTGGGGAATAATTTAGGCTAGCAATAGCTTGTGGGAAATTGTAAACAGCTGGGACACCATTCCTGAGCAGGAGAGAGTAGACAAATCCATTCTTTTCTATGACTTATTACTTTAGCTCTGGTAGCTGCATTGCTTTCAGTTTGATGGGGGTTTTTGTTGGTTTTGTGAAAGAACTGACTCAACAAAGAAATGTTATTTTCCCTCTGGGATAAATAACCTCCTGTAATTGTACAACTCCACTGGATTTTAATCCAGTCTGTGTGCCCACAGTAAGTGGTCTTTGGTTTTCTGGCCAAATACCAGTATTTGGAGGCTTCATGAAAACCTTTCCTCTTGAGTAAACTGCTGTAAGTTTTGTAGTTGCACAGGAGCTGACTCAAGCCAACAAGCAGCAGGGCATCGTGTCAAACTCGGCAGAGTATAAGCTTTCACCCATAGGAATATAACATGTATTTTCTAGCCATTTGGCAAAGAAAACCCTCTGAATACAAAGAGAGGCTGCCTTGATTTCCTGAACTGCCTCTGCAGAGGGGGGAAAGATAGGAAAGAAGTGATTTTCTTCTGTGCTGCTTTGCCTGTTTACTCTTAAACCTACTGAGGACTGGTTAAACGGTAGCGCTACCCTGCTTGGCTCTTCTTTTTGGCAATTAACTCCATCAACCCTCAAAATGTGGTGGTTCAGTTACATGTGGGACATCAATGGTGTATTTAAAACCTGACTTCCTCATCAATTGCTATGTGATCGCAACGCTGCTATAAGCAGCGTGAAGTTTCCCCTCCCAAGCCTGCTGCACAAGGTAGAGCCAAGCTGTCACCTCTCACTTAACCTAAGATGACCCTGGTAAGGCTGCTCTGTGCCAAACACTGGGGTCCCAGCGTTTCTGATGGTCATAACCCACATGCTGGTCTGCTCTCATAGCAGGGAAAAGGCATAAGAGGACCACAGAGTAGAATCACATCCTACTTCTCTTTTCCAACTAGTTTCTGAAGTGATGAGGCAGAGATTGTTTCTGCCCCTGCATCAGTCAAGTGGAGAAGTTTTGGCCTGAAATCTCTTTAAGTGCTATTTTTACTCTGTCTTGCTCATAACTTTCAAGTTTTGGGTTTTTTCTTAATTACCAGCCAGCCTCTCTCCAGCTGCAGTATTAACATGTGGGAAGGTGGTTTCCTCCAGTGGCTGTTTAAATTAAACACAGACCTACCGAACAGGCACTGAGTGCCAGGAGAGCTCTTTTGGAGGCAGAAAAGGTGAGAGAAGAAGCTGCTTTCCAGCTAGCATTGCCAGTGTGTTTCTGAAGCAAAAGGATGACACCCTTTCTGGCTTCAGGACATTATTAATGTCTTTCTCTTATAGAACATGTGTTCTGAAAGCTGGTAGCTGTGTCATCTTCAAGCTGTCATTTCATGGGGATACTGCAAGCAAGGTACAGCCAGCCTGGCTTGGGAATGCACAGAAGACATCCAAGACACTACAGGTAATTCAGCTGGTATTACACATCCTCCCCGAAGCAAGGCTGACTCCAGACCCAGCTGAGTGCCAGCTGGTACTCTGTGCGGGTTTGCAGGTGAAGAGAACCAGCCTGGTGGGTGATGCGCAGCCATGGAAAACCCTGGGAAGCATCTGCTTGGGGCTGCATTTTAATATACAGCCAAGATGTGCCACTGACCCCCCCTTGGATATGTACTATGGTAAAGGAGCACAGGCAAGGGAAGCTGAGCCCCCGTGCCAGTGTGTAGAGTGCACATGGACATTGTCCTGAAGGTTCAGCAGCAGTGGTGCAATAACCACCCTCAGCACAGCTGGTTTGCATGGCCTCCTAGCCCAGCAGGACGGATGGGCTCAGGTCCTCCAATGGGTGCATCCAGGCTGTCAGCCAGGCACTGGAGGTTGCTTCAGCACTGAGAGATTTATGGTGAGCTCAGGGATGCTTGGAAGGGGTTGTGGCTGGGAGAGAGTGGTCCCTGGGGAGAGCAGCAGATGCATTGTGCTGTTCTGGGCCAGCACTTCCTTCCCATGCTGGGCTGGGAGGATCCCACAGAGCAGGAAACATCAGTCAAACCTGCTCCCTCACACAACCATGCCAATCCCTTCATGCATGCCTTCAATCTGTGCTGGAGTGAAATTTCACCACATTATTCATCCCTCAGGCTGACAATTCAAGCAGCCTTTCCCAGCCTGGACCCAAAGGGTTAAGGTGGGATGTTAACTTCAAAGGTGGACTATGGGGATCTGAGCAGCGTGGGTCATGGGCACCCTTGTGGGCAGGTCCCTTTTCTCCATGCTGTGAAGAGCAGATGTGCTATAAAAGCTTCCTTTCAGAGAGGGCACGATTAATCTTTGCTTCTTTAGAGGATGACAAATACATTATATTCACCAACATGCACACACGTTCTCTCCTCCTGATGGGTGACCCTTGTCTTAATGCCAAGCGTGTGGGGTCCGGCTCTGTAAACGAAGCAGAGAGCTTTGCAAGCTCATTAATGCTTTGAAGTCGCTCATTAGGAGCAGATTCCTCGGGAGCTGGCGTGCGCAGCACCCTTGGTGAGCAAGGCTTCATTTGGTATTAATGCTGGAGGCATCCAGGGATGCTGCATTGCCACTCTGTACACGCGAACCCGCATGGCAGGATGCTGGGGCTGTGATGCAAAGGGAAAAGAGAAGCAGGGGAAGGTGCTGTCCCTTCCTGGCACTTAAGGAGGTGAGTTTTCCTCCTGGCAGTGTTTTTTGCATGGGAATAGGCTGACTCAGTTCTCTGCTGAGCTGAGGACCTGCAGCATCCTCCCATGGGGTTCTGCCTTGCTTCCTAGCACTCGTATATTATCTCTGGAGACTGGAGAGACCCCTTCTCGCTGAGGAGCTCTCTTCCACCCTCTTTTGGGACCCTTTTTCTCGTCAGTGTCTCTCTCCTCTGCAGCAGCCAAGCACAAGCCCTATACACAGCTCACCTACACCAGGGCACAGTCATGAGCAGTCCCTGGGGAAGTGGGGAGGGAATGGCCAGGACAGGGTCAGCGCAGACAGGATGCTCTGGTGAAAGGGCCTGCCCGTGTTTCTCTGTGTGACAGCATCTCTGTGTGAAGGTGCTGGGCTGGGAAGAGTGAGGGTGGCTGAAATCAGAAACAGAAGTTATCAGGCTCCTGTGGCTTAAGGGCTAAAGCCCTCCTGCACAGAGGCAGCTAGGGGCTGTGGGTTTGAATCCTACATGGTTCAACAGATGTTTTCTGCGTGGTTTTACTTTTAGCTTTCCCCAGATGGCAGAATAAAAGCTGCGCCTTACCCCAAGGAGAAAGAGAAGCTCTTCTGCCCCAGTGCAGTGCCCTGGTAGAGCCCTGGATGCAAACTGGAGGGGTGAGCAGTGGGACTTGAAGAGCAAGAACAGTGATCTAACCATGTGGTGTGTCTGGCTGAGGGCTGTCAGAACTGCTCCCTTCCCCCTGGGCATGCAGCAGGGTCAGGCTGAGACCCTCTAGAGATGCCCCTCATGCACCAGGGTCCCTGCTGGTGTTATCACCAGTGCTATGTGTGGTACACAGGGGCTGTGCATGGTCTATGAGAGCTGCTGCCTCCTGGTGCAATGCTCCACTGGTTTAGTGGGGACATTAGAGACAGCAGTGACGAGGGAAAGGGGTCGGTGGGCTCAGAAAGGGTCTGCGGTTGGGAGCTGGAGTGCTCAGTGAGGTGTGCACCCTCCAGGGCAGGAGCTGGTGGGTCAGAGCAGCACTTACAGCCCACCAGGATGGCCGAGTGGTGAAGGCGTTGGACTTAAGATCCAATGGGCACATGCCCGCGTGGGTTCGAACCCCACTTCTGGTAGGAGCCTCCTTTTTCTCTTGTTCTGCAGCTCCCACCGCAGCTTTTAGAGCATCAGTTCAGAGCAGAGATGGGAGCTCCAGGCCCTGTACTATTCAATCCCTGCACATTCCATGTCCCAGCATGAGGAGCTTGGTGGGACTGAGCCACCCTGCTTGGAATGAATGTGTGGAGAGACATGAGCCAGTCCCTTTGGCACACGGGTAATGGATCTCATCTTCCATGCAGGGAGTGCTGAGACAGTTGTGGGCTTGAATCCCACATGCTCCCAAAATAGCAACCTGTTTTCCCATGGCAGAAACAGAAAAACCTGACTATCCTGAATGGGGAAAAACAAGGTGTTGAGCTCTGAACAGCTGAAATCACAGAAACCAGTGCAAACCAGTGGGGTCAGGGAGATGGGGTTGGGGTTTGTGGAGACTGCCTCTGTTACCACCTCTGCTCCATGACCCCAGACCCATCACTTGGTCTTTGGCACTCTGCGTGGTGATCTGTCAGTATCACAGCCCCGTGGAGCAAGGCAGCGTGGCAGGAAGGGCTTCCTGGTTGGATTTGGGAAGTCCATGAAGAACTTGCAAAGCATCGCTATGCCACAGTCTGTCTTGGGGTGGTGCTCATGGGCGGACACCAGCTATTTCCCTCAGTAAAGGGCTAGCTCGCCGGACCCATGCAGATGCTGTCAGGTTTTCATTTGGCTGCTGTACTCCAGCCTGAGGCCAATCAGAAATGTCCTACTGCTGGGACATGATTTGAAGTGATGGTGTTAATTTGGTTAATTAGGATTCCTGGGTAGTGTGCGCTTCTTGCAAATCAGCTTTCCATTGTAGCATCGCTGCAAAGAGTTATTTGCCGGTGCAGGGGGTTATGTATGAATTTATGATTATGATGTAGGACCATTAATTTCATGTTTTGTGGCGGATGATACAGCTCAATTAGAAGTTGCATGTTAAGATCTTTGGCTCTCTCTGATATATGGGTAGCAGGCAGTGGCTTACAGGGAAGGATTACAGGGCCTGGACAAGTGGCCATGCAACAAATAGGGCAGGACCCAGAGGAGAGGACATGGGAGGAATTGCTCTGCTCCTCTCCCTTTTGCTTGGCACTGGGAGTGGAATGTTGTGCATCTTTGCTAGGGCTGGCTTCTTGCAGCTCATCTCAGACATTGTGTGATGCAAAGAATGACAAATGCATCTCTGAGAGTATCCCGGGGGGGTCTAAGTAGCACTGTGGGTCAAGTGTTTGCCTCTGGTGGCTTGGAGTCTGGCTCCCATCTACTTCATGTGTCAAAGGCACTTGGTGGCCTCTGCTGAGTTCAAAGCTGAAATCTCTCTTGAGCTTCCCAGTTGATCCATGAAGGCATAAGGCTGGTGGGTTTCCCGCTCCAGGGGTACAGGTTCTGGTCTGTTCCTCATCCCTTCGGATGTTTATACACTTTGCAAAGCACTGGGCAGACAAAGCATCATGTGAGGGCACCAGGAGCTGAGTTCCCAGCCTGCTGGGCTCACACAGGGGGCTGGGGCAATAGTTAATATGACTCAGGACAGAGCTCAAATGGCAGATCCATATAAGAACATGGAGATTTGGGGACTGAAATAGCAATGAGCCCAGGGACTGGGGTAGGTGAAGGCTGATAAATAAACTGCCTTCTACCAGGCCGCAGCTTTCCTCCTTATCCCCACATTCCCCAAGTGTTTAACAGAGCTAAAAAGAGCAGCTTGCCCAATAGCCATTGCCATGTATCATATTTATTAGGATGGTTACTGCAGGTTAAATATCAATAGCTTATTGCAAATATGTTTATTATAGATTAACCATGCGCTGTGCGTATCTGTTATGTCGTGGTTACAAGTAAACCTCAGTGAAAGGTTTTTAATAACGGATTCGTGTTGCAGCAGTGTACAATAAGTGTATTTAGCAATCTTCCTCTCAATTTCACCAGACAGTTTAACGTTCAATAAATACCTAGAGATTATTAAAAACATATTTATCAAAGATTAACAGTGATGGAAGAGATACAAATCTAAGCTGTTACGCTCAATTCGCGTACTTGTAATAATCAATTCCTGTATTAAAACACAATAACTGCCTTGTTTAATCTAAGTAAAATGGTTTTGGGGGATCTTTGTAAGTGCCATTTTGCTGCGTGCTCCTGCTTGCAGATCTCAGATTAGATCTTGGGACGTTTATGCTTAAAATAAATCAAGTACTTGGGTAAAAGCAAAGCAGTCGTAGAATAACACAGGCTGTTTGGAAACAGGGAACCAGGGCTTTGAAGGATGTAGGTCAAAGCCAGTGCATGGGCACCAGGGTTAGTCCAGCTTGCCCTGTGAAATCGCTATATCCACTCTAACCTACAGCTCATACAATCACCTCCAGCCACCTCATTTCCAGGATTGGGAGTATGGAGCAGCAACTCTCAACCCTTTTATAATCAATCACAGATGCACCCACACTGTTTTGGATACAGAAAGCTACCGCCTCGCTTGTATCCTGTTATTATCTAGCACTTGGAGGCAGAGTGCTAAAATGAGCTGACTGCTTAGGAGACCAACAAAATGTTATTGTTTTACTCCTGCAATACTACTGTTGGAACTGCTGGCTGGTGGGTAATGAGAGCTGGTGCCTGTGCCCCAGCCACCTGTTGTGAGCAGTGTCATGGGCTACCTGGGTGCCTCATGGATCATCGGTGGCTTTTGGACTGCAGGAGGACCCCTGAGCCCTTTGACAGCACAACTCATCCCATCATTTGGTGATGGTTTGATCCCATGTCTGGGTTTGCACTTTGGCATCAGTGGAGCTCAGTGCCAAATGTAGGTGAGGATACAAATCAGAGGTGTCCAGATTTGAGGGAGGGAGACTGCAGACTGTGTGTTTAAAATATGGGCTGTGCCATGGCACGAGGGGGCTGTGTGGCTTGTTGGCTTGGTAATGTATTGAGGGGTATTTGCCTCTTGTGGTGGCAGGATCTCAGAAAACAGCCTGAGAGGGACAGATATCCCCCATACTGCTCCTCAGCACTATCTCAAATATATGGTGATTTTCTGTCTCCCAATTGTATGTTGTTTTCGTTCCTTTAGAGAGATTGAAAACCACGCTCAGGCACTGCCCTAAAGGATGCTCCTTCTGCATTTTGGATGCCACTGAGCAGTCCTGTAGGATCAGATGTATGCATGGGGCTGCTGAGGAAGCCTTTTGAAGGTTTCAGTGTCAGGGCATGACGAAGGCAGCTGGGTAGCCTTTTGGACATCATAGAATCCATGAGGTTGGAAAAGAGGAAGCGACCTATTGGAGAGATGATGGTTGAGAAGAAGCGGGGAGTTTCTGGACTGCATCATCCATGGAGATAGGGAGAAACATTTATCTGTGTGTATATATATTTACACCTCCTGGTATATGTGTCCCATACATGCTTGTGGAGCCAGTATATGGTGCAAGTGTCTGGCTTTGAGGGGTATGTTTGACTCAAACAGTGACCTATACAACTGAGGAAGATCTTTCTGTGCTTAGCTGGGTGAGGGCAGTGCTGGCTTCTATGGATGATGTGGGGATCCATCATAGAATTACAGAATGGTTTAGGTTGGAAAGGACCTTAGAGCTCATCTGTTTCATCGTTGTATTTTGATAAGGTCTGGTCTGCATGATGCCCCCAGGGATGATCTGTTGCTAGGAGCCCAACTTCACTTTTTGTCCCACCTGGGAAGACGTGACCCTTACTATTTAGAGGCTTTGTGTGTCTCCAATGCAATCAATCACATACTCCTCCATGGACATCAGAGAACTTATATCTGTTTACACCCTGGGTTTGTCTCCTGTATGTGTTCCTCAGCCAAACCCTCCCTGTGGAGGATGCTCAGCTGCTAAGGGGGAGTTTTCCATCTTAGCAGAGGGCTGCAATTACAATGATGACCAGAGAAGAAAGCCAAGCGGGCATGCACCACTGCCTTTAATAGACAGCAATGATTCTTCTGGGCTCCAGAGTAATATGGGAGATCTGGTTTTAATAAATTAACAGCCTACAAGTAACAATCTCAAGCAATTAAGCTCTGGAATGAAGGTGAGCACCATGAAATGTATTCTGGAGCCGATAGGGAGTTGGCAAAGACAATCACTGAGCAGTGGAGAAAGCAAAAACAGAGTGAAATTGCCCCAGAGAGACTGGGAGAGCTTGCTTCACCCCATAGAGAGGAGGAAATGGCTGGGGGGAGAGATGGGAAGTAGCTGGAAGCTTGAGGGTAACGAGGAGCTGAGGAGGGGATCAAACAAATAACAAATTAGAGTGTTAAGCTCCCTGTTTCACATTAATAGCCTGGATGGAATCCTCTTTGCCATAGAATTCAATTTATTTCCATTTAAAGGCTGTTCTTCTCCATCAATGCAGCTAATAAATAGCTGCTGATGGCCATGACCCCCAGGCTGAGGGAAGAATTTATCTTCTGAGCCAATTAAAGGAATTGAACAATTCCTTTTAATAACACGGTGGGATTTTAATATAAGAAAATAAAAACAACCCCCCCAACAGGATTGGGAAAGAAATCCTCCCCTTGAGCCTTGCAGAGAGGGGTTAGGAGTGCCATGCCAGGGTCAGGATTGGATGCTTTAACTCGTCTTGTGAAGCCGGTAGGGGAATGCAGCATTCCCTTGGGAAGTACAAGGATGCTTTTCTTTTCTGATGTCTTACAAAGAATACTCCAGAAACCAAAAAACACAATGGCAAACCATGTTCCCTTGATTCCAGAGCTGTAAAGGGTTTGGAAGGATGAGTGAGCCCCTGTGGTGTGGGGGGAAGAGATGGACATGACCGGCAGTCTGTGATGCCTCTTGCACTACTGCGATGGGCAGGATGCCCATTCAGGAGTAGGGATTTATCCAGGTGCCCTCTGGGCACTTCCACACTCATGGGGTAAGGCAGGGCTGGCTTATCCGTGGCTTGTTTATGAGACGCCCATTACTTTTATTCTTAAAAGTGGCAAAAACCCTCTCTGATCCACTTGAGACCACATGGATGGATGTGAAGAAGCATCATGTGACACTTGCAGTTTCCCACTGCTGGTATTGGAGCCAATGCTCAGTCAAGAAAGCATTTGTGCCTTGGAAGACAGACAGGAGCAAAGGAGGTGGCAAGGGAAGCAGGATGGACACCTATTGAGTTCTCACAAAGCCCCACAACCCCAAATGGCAGTGGGTCTTCTCCACTCCATCACTCTCCTGTCAATGAAATCTCCTGACTCCCGTTGGCATCGCATGAGAGCATCTGTCAAGCACAAAGTCTCCTTCCAACACTCCAGTGCTGTGGGGAAGTCTCTTATCTCCATTTTACAGATGGCAAGCGGAGGCACAGAGAGGTTAATTGACTTGCCCAAAGTCAGCACAGGGGTTCTATAAGTGACGCTAGATCCCCTGAATCCCTGGCTTAATCATAAGACCATCCGTCTTCATCCTCTTACCTCTCAGGATTCCCCGGTAACTGTGATAGCTCAGGCACTCATGCTGGCAAACTGCAGGAGACAGCGCTGGGAGGTGGGCATTCCCAACAATGGTTTCTCAACCCCATTTCCCAGCAGGACATCAATTTTGACCTTGAAAATGTGTTTTGTAGATTCTTCTCTCATTTCTTTTAGGAGCAGTGAGAGAAACACGCTGGAGCACGAGGAAGTGCATTTGCTCTTTGGGGAGGTGTTTCAGAGCTGCTAAGGCAAAAGGACATCATTGCTTTGATAGAGAAAAGGCATCCTCCCTAGGTTTTAATGCACTGCCCACACCAAGCTGATAAGCAGCTTGAAGCCGCAGGTAGAAAACAAACAGCGACCTCTATTTTCAAGTAATCACCTGGTAATAGCTCCCCACAGGGCACTGGAGCTTTGTCCTTGCCAGCCATGCAGACAAGCCTGCGTGTGCAGGGCCATTGAGGAATATGGCAAGGCACGAACGTTTCCATCCCGATGTTTCTTGTTCCAGAAGTGTGAATGGAAGGAGTGGGGAGTCCTGAGCGAGCCGTTGATGAACACCGAGCAGGCGTTGCGCTCCCTCTGAGGCTTGGGAAGGAATCCCAACTGTAAGTCCGCCTATTCCAATTTGCAGGCTTTCTGCAGCAGCCCCGTTCTTCCTTCTTGCTCTCTTGTTTTCATCTTTTATTAATTACCCAGTGACAATTTTCCCAGAGGACTCTGTTTTCCATTAATTATTAGGAGAACTACAGGGGGAATGTTGAGCTATTGGAGAGCTCTCTTTGAGAACATCGGGTGGGAGCATTTCCTAATGCCTACATGTGTATCTTTTTGACATTCCCCTCGCAGAGGAAGCTAAATGACCTGCCTGGATTGCAGAAGAACTCTTTTTTTTTTATTGCAGCAAAGCTTGTTGAGCAAGGAAACTTTATTTAAGTGCTGTTTTGATGGCCCTGGAGACTAACATCCTGCTTGGCCAGCATCGATCAGCATGCTCTGTATGATTTATTATCATGTCCTGTGTGTAGGAGATCTCACAGACAGAAACCAGTGTCAGCGTAGGACTGTGCTGCACTTGCATCACTTTTCTGCTGCTGAAGATGTAGATATGGCAAGAGAAGCAATAATGCTGGCCTGAAATCCCAGGTCCAGATGGTGATTGTCCCCAGTGCAGATGAATAATGAAGGTGGAGGAAGAGCATCTGCTCTTCCTCTCCTTCTGAAGCCATGGCTTTTATAGCACCTTCTACAGTCCTCATGGTACTACTGAGGTTTATGGGAATATCTTGAAAGCAGCAGTCAGGAAGCTGTGCTAAAACTGGAAGCTCCTTGGTGTGCCATGTCTGTTTGAGCGCTGTTGGCATTCAGCTTCTCTTGGAAAGAGTAGAAGCTGGTATTTTTATGATGTTGATCTGTGAACCTGCCTCTGCAGGTTACTGTAGGTTACCAAGTACTGCTGTTTCTAGGATATGATACTTAAGTACTTCCATGTAATTAGGAGGGTGCTCTCCATACATGAATTCATTGCTCGGTTGTAATTTAAGGGCTTTCAGTTGCATTACTGGCTGGTGCCTGCCTTCCTGTGCTAACTCTGTCCTCCAGCTTGACTTTCTGCGCAGGATATCCCTGCCCAAACCCATTCCAAGCACATCCACAAGGACTCCTCCTGAAGGGCTGTGTTCAGGCATTGCATGGTGGTAGCACTTTATTACACGTCAACTCCCATGCTGTTTTACAACGTTGTTTCTATGGTTACCCACCACCCTCCATAACCCACAGAGCCTGTAAAGAGTCAGGATTGCATTTCACAGCAGCAAGACCTGTCACGTGCAGTGATGGGCTTCATACCTGATGAAGAGTGAACCCATGGTCAGGTCCTGGTTGTGAAGCTGCTGCCCTGGGAGTCGGTCCTTGTACTCGGAGGTGCCATGGGTCAGAGCTGTGGCTGCCCCATCCCTGGCAGTGCTCAAGGCCAGGTTGGATGGGACTTGGAGCAACCTGCTCAAGTGGAAGGTGTCCCTGCCTGTGGCAGGGGGTTGGAACTGGATGGGCTTTAAGGACCCTTCTAACCCAAACCGGTCTGGAATTGTATGACTATGGCATTAGGAGACTTTTTGCAAGGAAGCACCCAGTAATGGCTAACATGGATCCATTTGGCTGTAAAAGGTTTTCTGGAGTGCAGTTACAAACATGGTATATAATCGGATTTGGTCTGAAACAGCTTTTTCTTCCCAGAATACTGAGTTGCATGCATTTCTATTTCGTGATCTGGGCTGGCTTGTTTCAATGGTGCCTGAGGGAGAAAAAAGACGATGTTCTGAAGAATTCTTAAGGAAAGACCAAGGATTTGATCTGGATAATGTGACCACTCTGGAGAATGGAATTTGATGAGAATCATTATTTGACAGAACACTTTATAGTGTTTCGCTGTCTGTCTCGTTGGTCCAGACCGTGCCCACAAATCTGTTACTGTAATTTGATATTTGCTTGCTGTTAAACCTGCCAAATATTTGTATGTGCAAGAATGCGATCCAAAATAGTTGAGACAACTCACAAAAAGAAGAGCTTTGGAAGGTCCCCAAATGAAGCAGATGAAAATCTTCTTTCCTTGGGGAGAAGATTGGGTTTCTATCGTAAAGATAAAAAAAATCCAGCTCCCTCTCCCACCAGGAAGCATCGATTCTAAACCAGGAGGTGCTCTCAGGGAACACCTTCTTCCTCTGAGTGTGTCAGAAATTAACAGCTTTGACAACTTGGTTTCACCAGTTCTGGGTAAGGTACAGAAAGGGTCCTTGAGGTGCCGGTAGATAACAAATTGGAGATGGGTCTGAAATGTAAATTACTACAGATCAAATTGTCTGCATCCATGGAGGCAAATGATGCCTTGGGAAGGAAGCAGCTCTCCCCTACATGGTTCTGATTTGTTCTCAAAAGGAACCACATGCTCAGCCCATGGCCAGATAATGAGAGCAAGGAGGAAGCTAAAAGAAGAGCAACCAGACCACCTCCTCTGCCTTCTGATCACTAAAGGATCAGACGTTTGGAAGGAAATGATTTATGTGGGAAGGCTCAGACAGCGAAGCGAGGCTACGAGATGACAACGCACACTGCTGTGTGTGGGGGAAAGAGCCTAAATATATCTGGAGGGTGTAAACATGAAGGAGAGAGCTGAGGTATCAAAGGGACAGCACACAGTACAGGGTTCAGTGCTGGCAGCTTTCCTTGCTGTCCGGAGCAGCGGATGAGAAAGAAGTGAGAGGCAGAGCATCATCATCATGACTATATTTCGCTTAAGCCTGTCCCTCTGCGGCTTGATCTGTCACTTCCTACTCCCGCTTGTGACTGGCTTCGGGACTTGTCCCACTGAAATACTGCCTGGAAATAACACAACACAACAGATATTTTCCCCTCCACTTCATCGTGATGACCCTGAACATCACAGGGCAAACTTGAGCCTACTGGAATCAAAAAAGCTTTTCCCATGGGGCTACATAGCTGCTGTCACTTACCAAGTGTCATCTGTCCTTGTAGTCACTCCAAGTAGTAAAGCAGTTTATGGATTATCATTACCAGACACCACGACTGTAAAGAAATTGTTATATATTTCCTATAGCTCTCTAGATATATGGTTGGATTCTCAGCTGATGGGAAGCAACCCTGATTCATCGCAGCTGAAGACACAGCCTCTTGTGCTTTGTCTTGTCTTCTCATCTCATTGAACTTCCCAAGGATCTAAATTAATGCAAGGGAAATACGACCTTGCCTCAGTGAATTGTTCTGGGGGCTAATGTGCTGAGCGATTTATGGGCAAAGAGGGTTTTTTTTTCCCTCTTCCTTTAATGAAAAATGCTTTCATTCAGCAGCTTTGATGGAAAGCCTGCGAGGACCCATCATAAGTATGTAACCGGAACAGGCTCATATTAGATATCACTGTTACAAATCTATTAGTCCCACACATTAGAGCATGTGCTGGACCTGATGAGCTACACAAGTGGGAACATGAGTCATTCTGTGAAATAGATGTAGCTTGCAAATCTTTTAGACTGTTATCCAATTCCTTTTCTTTCAGTTTAATTAGGATATAAAACATGGTCTTAAGAGCTCGCACGAGTGGAGGGAACTCCATGTAAGTGATATGGAGCCTGCTCCAAGTGTTTCCCAGCTGCTCTGCTGCTGAGCGTGTTGGCTTTCTCCTGCAAGGTGGGTTTGCTGTTCCCCCATAAGCAGATGGAGGCAATGTCTCTTGAAGCATGGCTGGAGGACAGAGCTGCTCTTGCTTACTCAAGGGTGATGCACACAAGGAGGCTTGGTCTTGGGTTTCCTCCACATCCCTGCCTATCCACTGCCAGTACCCACAGAGATGCTGGGCTCTCCTCCTGGACAAAGCTCCTGATGTAAGGAAGGGCCTGCCAAAAGCTCCCAAGCAGGGTAATACAGCGACAGCAGAGAGCGACAACGAGACAAATCAGACTGTGGTTCTATTCCAACCATATATGCAAAGCTCTTATAATGAGCAAAGATGAGCCCCTGAGATCTGTGGTGCTGCTGATGAATTAATGTAAAATCAAACCATACACTTTAAAGACAACAGTATCCAGCCCTCCTCATAACCAATGCAGGACATGTTTCATCCAGAGCATATCTGCTAGCATTGGCGCACTTTCTGTTCTTGAATTCATCTGTTCTGTAAATCTGAGGACTGGCACAATTAGCATTTGGCTTTGCACAATCCAGAACCTAATTCCCGTGAGTTTTCCTGTCTCCCTTTTTGTTGTTTGGATTCTTGTTTGTCCATTTGTTAGTTTGTTTGGCAACATATTTCCTGTTTGAAACAGCAGTAGCTGAGATGGGACTTACTTTCTGCCTGGACAGATTCCTTTGGATACTGATTTCTTTCTCATTTTTTAAGGATGGACACCTGGTTTCCTTATAGGCAAATGCTGGCAGGCTGGGAAGCTGGGAGGGGGACAAGGAGAAATGCATCTGTTTAGAACAAATGCGACACTGTGGGAAAGCTTTATAATGTGATCCAAGATTAGCCTGATTGCCTGATGCTTTAAACATATGGTATACTCCTATATATATTATGCATGGAAACTAGCTGCGTGCACATAGCAGTCATTCTGAAATGTTATACACACAGCCTGCCAAACCCCGAACTTCTTATTCAAACTCAGCTCCCGGTGAAGACAATGAACATTTAGCTAAGGCTTGCTCTGTTTGGTGTGCTCCATCTCTTCTTCCTTCATTTCATCTCAGCTGGACGAGGATTTCAGCATTCCATGCTTTGGCACTGAGTGCTGACCTTCCCGCTCCCCAGGGCATGTGAGGCTGGAGCTGGAAGCCTGTGGTGGTGTGGCAATGAAAGAATTGCTGCTAGGCAGGAAAACATGCTCCATCTGCAGGGTGATGAGCAGGCTTCGATGCAGTGACGTACCTGCGTGTGTTGGCTCTGGCTTATGCTAATGTGTACATGACATAGTCTATCTTTGTCTAGGATCTCCAAGACAGTTTTCCTGGGCAGGGCAGGCACTGGGATCTGGTGGGATAAGAGCTGAGGAGAAGCTGCAGCAAGCCCTGTGGTTTCTGTCCTGCTCTGACGCAGACTTTTCCTTTCTATTTAGCCTTAATCTGGAGCTTTCTCTTGAGGAGAGGAGAGCTGGTGTTCTGGGGGATCTTCCCATCATCTTTGCACTGCTGGGCTGGCAAGAAGTTGAATCAGGAAGTTGTATTGCAGCTATTGTATGTAATTCTCTGCTACCACCAGAGCTGTGCTTGGGTTCCATATGGGAATACCCTTTTCTTTTCTGGAAAACATCTCCTTCTCTTTATTTTTTCCTGAGCCATTTGAAGGGCTGAGAAGGGGGAAAATGAAGTGTTCACCTTACCAGGCGGCCCAATGTCACTGTATGTTTCCTTGCTGTCTTGAAGCTTTTGCCCTTTACTGGTGGTGACAGACCAGAGGAGCTAAGTGGCAGGCGGTGGTTTTATGACATTTAAGTGGTGATATTCCCAAAGTGCAAAGAATGGACTTTTCCAGACTAAGAAAAGCCAAGATGCTTCAAACCGTTTGGTCCAGCACCACCTGCAGTTAAACCAGAGCCTCCTGTTGCACAGCAAGACATCATCCTCCTGTCAATAGCTCCCCAAGTCCAGAGGCATCCAGAAATGATGTGGAGGGTTTTTTTCCGGAGTCCCTCTGCCATTAACTCTGCAACAGACAATTTCCAGGAGCGTGTCATCCTTGACAGGTGTAATTATGCCTAATGCAGTGTCAAAACTTCGCAGTTTTGAGGAACTTACTGTCAGTTTGATCCCTGTCCACCCACGTCTCCATCAGAGAGGGTCAATGCTGCTCCTACACTGGCATTAGTTGGAAGTCTTCATGAATTCCAGGAATTTGATTAGGGAGATTATCCCTCTCCTTTCTTTCATTTTTAACACTGAATAAGCTGGGGTTTTGCTGTCTTTGTGTTTCATTTTCTCCTCCACCCAAAATGTTATTGAAATCTCTGTCAGGTCATTTAAGGAATGCTCGTCCTTTTCTTCCTGCCAGCGCACTCTGTGGTCCTGCTGCCCTGCCACCAAAATCCTGTGCAATTAGACCCCAAAGGGTGATCCAAATTCAGATTTTATCTTGGGCAAAGAGAAGCCTTTAGATCAAACATGCCCACTACTGTGCAAAGCAGAGGCTCTGGACGCACCGCCATGCAATGATCATTAGAGGAGCAGAAGATCTGAAGTTTAACACTCACCAGATGAGTGATGGATAAACACTGCTTTCCTAAAGGAAAAAAGCACTTTCTCATGCTCTTTAATCCATCCAGAATTAAACAACTGGGTGCTGGCTGAGACACAGCTTGATTGGGAAGAGATGAAGGAGCAGAAAGGAAGCTTAACACAGAGCCAGCTCAAAGCAAACGCGTTTAATGCCGCCTATCTCAGAAGCTTTGAAGAAAGAGCCCTTGTGTCCTCGGTGGTTCTCTGTGGCAACGTTTTGGCATTAAAGTTCACATAAGAGAATGATGAGTTTCCCATTATCACGTATGGAGATGGGATCCATTGTGCTAATTCCCACTCTGCGGAGATTTAACATTCACCACGCTTTGCTCTGCAGATACAATGTGATGTGTCCTTTTCAAGCTGCCTTGAAATCTTGACTGACACCTCTTATCTGATAGGGGCTGCTTTTCCGTTGCCTGCTCTGTGGAGTGATAAATGTCAGGAGTTTGGGAGTTTGCTTGTATCTGGGCGCTCCATCGGAGACTTCGGGCAGGTAATTATCCTGAGAGCATGGGACTTTGTCATGAAATCCGCTGCTCTGCTCCTCGAGGAAATGAGTCAGGCAAGGGTCATGGATTTGCTGTATCCAGGAATTGGGAAGCATCCACAAAGATAAGGAGGGAAGGATAAGATGTGAACAAAGATTTTCCCCATCCGAAAACGACAGCAGACCTTTGCTGACATTGTGGAGTTGTCTGTCTCGATCATTTGGGAAGGCCATGACTTGGAATTGACCCAGTGGCCTTCAGATTTGAGGTTTCAGTCAACCAAGCAAAGCAACTAACCCTTGCAGGCAGGTGTCACAGCTGGAGCAAAGCAATAAACCTCTTGCATGATGGAACCGGTAAAGAAAGCAGAGTTCAATGGCAGAAAACTTTCTTCCCTATAAATCCCTGGAACTTTTTTTCCTGGTGGAAGCCACAAGGATGGAACACCTGGAGAAGTGGAAGTTTCTCCCATCCCTTCCTTCTTCTGTGTCTCACTTTTGCTTTTCCAGGTCCTCTTCATTCTTCACTTCCAACATTTAGAGCCAGAAAGCTGAAAACAACATTCACTGGAATCCATGAAATCTTTGCTACAACATTTCTCAGGGCTCATGAAGTCTTTAAAATTAGGGTTGGCAGTTAGTGGAGGAAGGAAAAGATGGAGAAGATGGAAAGGCTCTGGAAGTCTCACCCACCACCCTGGAGCCAAAAGTGAAATGCTTCCCTTTGGCCAGCGCAACTTCGCTGTGTGTCATGGTTGTGGTTAATGCACCCACCATTGGGGCTGCTGATCTAGGTGCAGCAGGATATCCTGGTCACCCATTCCCAAGGTGTCACAGAGCCATGGTAAGGGAAACTGCCTTCCCCCTCCTTTCTGGTAGCTGGGATGGTATTTTTGTGAGCATTGGCTCCATCTCCTTTGGCAGCATGACCCTGGCCAGCAGCTCCTGCTGCAGCCTGGCTCTGCAGAGCAAGCAGCTCAGCCCCTATTTGAAGGCACAGGCTGAGGAATGCAGGCTCCATGTTCAAAAGCCTGAGTCAGTTCATTCAGGTGCTTGAGGGTAACAGTTGCTTCATCTGTTTGGCTTTTTTCCTATCGTTCCTGCCTTTGCTTCCCCCTCCTTTCCCCTTTGCATACCCTTTGAGCTGTTCTTTAATTGAAGCAAACGGAGCAGCTGCTATGGTGTGTGTTGTTTTTCCCATTTTCCCCTGTGAGTCACACGTTTCCTTCCTTAATGTCTCTATCTTCCCCCGGTCTGTACTAATGAAGCCCCACATCTCAGCCGCTGGATGCTCAAGCTCATCTGCATGGAATTTTCTAACTCATTTCAATTCATTTCTCACTTTCCCCTCTTCCCCCCCCCCCCGCTGTATTTCTCCCATTCCCACCCCATCTCTATCTCCTCTCCCCGTCTTTGACTCTTCTTCCACCCCTCCCTCTGTGTCCCACCGACTGTTGATCCCTGCTGCCTGCTGCCCTCCACAGGATGCTGAGACCTGGGCATCATTGCGTACATGTGTACTGTAAGGGGGCTGGAGAAAGCCCTCCTGGGAGCCGGGGAACTGTAGGAACAGGCTTCATTCCTTTTATCCCTCTTTCTTCCACAGGGGAAGGACAATGCTGCACTGTCCCATGCTTGAGACCCAGTGGAGAAAGATACCCCTTGACTGTGTATGCATGGGTTTCAACCCAAAACACACAGCAAGAGCAATGGCAAATGGCAGCATTTCCACTCCTCTTTGCTTGTGGAGGTCATTGTTGCCATAGTTTTAGCTGCTCTGAGAAGAGAATAACAACATGGGACATGGGAAGCAGTGTGTGCTCTGCATGCCATGGAGAAGAAGATGTGAGCTGAAGCTCTGCCCTCAGCAAAGTCAGGTATGTCCTCTAGCACCATTACTTGCACTGATGTCTGCTGATTGGGATGGTCAGTGCTAGTCCTATGGGTTTTTCTCCTTGTTATCACTGGTTTTGCTGGTTTTGGTGAACACTTCCTACTTCAACACTAAGTCCCACTGATCTCTGTTGCATTTATATCCTTACTGTAGCTGAAGACAGGAACTGCTGTTTCTTCCCTCAAGCAGGTGGAGAACTGGGGTACAAAGAAGCAAGGACCCAATCTGAAAGTTAGGCTCAGAGCATATTGCCTGTGCTAAGCCAGCAGCCCTTATCTAGAGGAGCCTGGGACAAATCAATGCTGCAGTCTCAGTAGTATCCCTCAGCAATGTCAAGGAAGCCAAAGCGACTCCCAGGAGCCTGGTTTTTGATAACAGTCCTTGCTGAAAACCCCTTTATCACAACTGGATCAGATCCTTTCTCAGCTCTCACTCCTTTCTCTCTTCCACCCACTGCTGTTGCCTTTTCATTTCAGGAAGAAGCAGAGCTCAGAGATTCAGCTGCAGGAGTCTGATCCCAGACTTGAAGTTCTGCGGGTTAATTCCATCCTTACCACCAAACGTCTGATTCCCCCAGAAGAAAAAAACAGGGTTCGGGATCATTTTAGGACCATAATAGAGCAAATAAATGCAAATCTCTGCCAGGAAGGAAAAACCCCACCTTGATAGAGATCAGACACTGGCTCATGTGCCCCAGGGAGAGCCAGGGGAAGAAGCCAGACTTGGGAGCACTGGATGGCTGGAGGAATTTTGCTCTTGCTTTAAAATCTCTTTGATGCTGTTTTTGTTTTAAAATGCAGGTTCAAAGGGAAAAAAACCACCCCAACGTAACAAAACAAAACACACCAGTGCTTTCTTCTTTGGCTTCAGGGCCTCCTGTTGAGGTTCCCTCATCACCATAGAGATAATATTGCTTGTTAGGCCTAAGACTAGCAGTTGGAATTCAAGTGGAAAAAAGACCTAAACAAACCCATTATAAATCCCCAATTACTTTCAAACTGTCAGGCTTATTAAAAAATGTAAATATCCCTCTCAGTCTTGCAGGGAGTGTATAAAAATGCATGAGGCTGAAAGTCAGCTGAGCTGAAAGGAGCTGCTTTCTGAAGCAACTTCGCTGGGGAAATGGCAGGAGTTGCTCCTGGGTGGCAGAGAGAGGACAAAGCACAACCTTCATGAGCCCCTGGTCCCAGTCATCCCTGCTGTTGGCATGGTGCTGGTGGTACCCTGCCCAGTGAGACCACCGCTTTAGTATAACTTCTCTAGGCTGATTTTCAGTTGCTCTCAAGAGGTGGCCATGCAGATGCAACAGAGGGAATGTCAACCAGCTGGTATAAGGTGAGATTTCCCTCAATGTGTTAGTGTTAGGCAGATTCAAGTGTAGTCATTCTGATGGTAGAAAGGGGCCAGTGTTGCCCACAAACTGGGGAGAAAAGCAGGATTGCTTCCACTGACCTCATGCAAAACATCTGTGACATTGGCAGAAGGGTAAAATGATCCCTAGGGAGCCTTGAAAGGCAAACTGGTGTGCCATGGGTGCTGGGAGGTCTGGTATACTCTATAGCAAAAAATACCCCACTCAATTATCTCTCAGGCTGAAGATACAAAGAGTTCTTGCCTGGAAGGGACCCTTCTTGTCTGGTCTTGTGTATATCACAAGATACACATTCCACATACAAGAACATATTTCCTAAGGTTTCCCTTCTTTGGAGCCCAGGGCTTCCTTTTTCCTGCTAAATATGCTGTATGTGTAGACTTCATGACATGCACCCATGATGACAGGGTGCTCAAGCCAAAAGCACCAGATTGCCCTTACCCCAAAGAGCTTACCATCTAATAAAAAGCCAGGAAGAACGGCTTGATGCTGAACGACAAGATAAATTAGGGTCAGATGCAGTGGTCCAGCACATCAGCAACTTGCTTGTGTCCAAATTCGATAAGCATCATAGTGAAGTAGGAAACAAGAAAAGATTTGAAAGCAGAATAATAACGCAGGATGATGACAGAGAGCTTTTCATGAAGGTAGCAAGGAGAAAGCACTAACATTTTTGTGTGGAAGTAGGGCACGAGGACAGTGGGGTGGGATCTTGGTAGGTGCTGTGGCACTGATGGGGAGTGGGAAGTAAAGGCAGGCCTTCAAAGGAAGATAAGGAGTTTAAACATCTCATTACACCATTGTTATATGCATACCAACACGCGGTATGGGATTGACATATTTTATCCAATAACCTGTATATACCTCAGAGGTGTATATAATAAAAGAGGAGATGGTTAGCTGTTTAATTAAGGAAGGAAAACTGAAGTGATGACATAAAAAAGCCCTAATTGCTATTCTGATTCATATTCATCAAGGACTAGTTTAAAATGCAGCTACCTTAAAATCTCACTGGAGACTTTACAGGGACTGCTGAACTTGGCATTTCTGCCTGTTCCCTCTGGAAAAGCCAGGTAGAGGAATCCTCCTTTCCCACCCATTTGGCAGGAGTTATATTGTTGTCTGGGTGCTTACAAGAACCCATTGTTTTAATCTCTGAGCATCTGAAGGCATCCTCAGAGCCTTGGCAGCAGCACGTTCCTGGGGGAAGCTCCTATTTGAAGCAGGAGTATTTTGGAAGATGCAAAGGCAAAACGTGTCCCTCCTGTGCAGTTCTGCTCCACCTCGACCTGCCGCAATCAGTTCCTGATGTGGAGCAGTCTGTAGCATCCTGGTTATTGCCCTCTCACCCTGGCAATCCTGCTGGGTCCTGCCATCACCTCTGGCCTGAGTGATCAGCTGAGAGGTTTTCTACCTCCAGACTTCAGTCGATGCATTTGCAGAGCGAAAGGCCAGCGCGATTTGACTCCATATTAGTGCCAAACTTTCAATGTTTTGACTATAAACCCAAAACACCATTCCCTATTCCCCGCAGAGCTCCCCTCTCTCTCGCTCCCCTTCCCTTCTCCTCTCCACGCTGTAGCCTTTTGTATGTCTCAGGCATTAATCCCTTGCTGCCGGGGTGTGTAAATTAAAGAATAATAGAGCTGCAGAGGCATAAGCTCGCGATGATGGGGAATGTGTTTGTATGCTAAGAAGCAATTTCAGTGAAAATTAACTCAATTTCATCTGAAATAGTGAAGACCGGCATAAGCTGGCAGATCCCCGAGGACGGTGAAATTACTTCGTCAAAGCTCTGCTCGCTTAAATTAACCAAGCAAGCACTCCAGGTTATTGGTGAGATGCAGCCAGTAACTGGGTTTTAATAAACAAAAATAGCTTTTTGGATAAATAAGGGAAGTGCAAAACATCTTATGTATTCTGCTGATGGTCTCATCTGTGTGTCCTCGACAGCAAGACCTTCACATTCCTTTGGGAGCTTTCTTCAAGTCTCTTTGTTCAGCTGGTTTCTCTTGCAAACAAGTATGAATCAGAAAGTGCTTTTGGAGACGATGTTGGATAAACCATCCCCAGCAACTAACAGAATGGCTCAGTTCGCAACACCAAGGTGTGGTAAGAGCAATAGTTTTTAGAGATATTTTGGGTTTGCTCTTTTTGAAAGTCAGAAGATGACTATTATTATTTCGTTTATGACTATTAAATTGCTCAAAATATGATGTGCTGTCAGAGAAAGAATTGCTCTACACTGTCACTGATACCAGATGAGCACGTTGCTGCCAATGGGCAAGTGGAGGTGTGATCTTCCTCCTCCAGCTGGGAGCTCAGGTCCAAGGGGAGTAAAACTGTCATCATGACATGAAGAGTGGCTCAAGGACTTGTAAATCCATTAAGAATGTGCGGTTTTCTATAGTTTGTTTTGGTGTTTTGTGGTTTTTTGCTCTTAATGTCATTTCTAAGGACTGTTTTGTGAAAGACTTTGTTATTGCAGCTTGTGATCATTAGGAAGGGCCTTCTGGAAAATGCATGTTGGGCTTATTCTTTTGCCTCTTAGTCCACCTCCGTCATGAAGGAAGATTGCTTGGTTTGGATCTCATTTCTCAAGGTATGGTGATTTCGGTTCTGGGACTGGTATTCATCAGAAATGTCATTTAATTGGACAGAAGGATAAAGAGATTAAGAAGCTCTGTTGAAAGAAAACGTGGAAAATTTCAGTATTCCAAACCCCCATCATTTCCATTGTCTCTCTCTTTTGCTTCTCTTTCTCCAAAACAGGCCACCAGTATTTAAAGAGCACTTGATATTTAAAAGCTTTGGGTGTCTGTCACCAGTACCCCTATTGGAAGGATGGATTGTTTCTTCTTGTCTTAGCCAAGTCATGATTTCTGACCCTGGGAGCTACTTCTGTTCCTGGCCCCAAAGTCCCCAGTGAATGGGACCATTAATGGTTTATCCAAGGAAAGGAGAGCTGCAGAAGGGTCAGACCAGCCAAAGCGGTGTATGAGGTGGAACCCACCCACACAGGGACTGCGCTCCCATCGCTGCTTATTTCTCCTCTCCCTTCCTACATAAATCTCAGTATCTTCAGCCAGGAAAAGCAGCTGCATAGAGGATTTGCTGAGCCATCCACTCATTAAAGTGTTTCACTGGCAAAGAAGTACTTTCTCTCACTGTTGCATATTTACTCTTAGGAGATTGCTTGTTAGGATAATCTGAGGTTGTCTTTTTTAGCTGTGCTGGTTTCCAGTGTCAGTAGAAGACACTTGGTTTATAACCCACTGTTACTGCCATGACCTGTAGTGTCCTAGCTTGGGAGAGAACTGACTGCCACTGTCCTCATAGACAAAAATACAGGGTGGGAGATATGGGACCAGCTCCATGCAAAATTACCTCCCTTGGATAGCATTAATGGCAGAAATGCCACCAACTTGTCATTAAATCCAGCAAATGCATTTGGAGCAAGGGATAAATCGGCCAGGGAGGCAGTGGCTCATTTGGACAAACGTGCCCCGATGAGGCCTTTTGTCACATCGCTCCTCCATCGGATTGTCTGTCATTTGTACTTCTTCTCCCCATTAATGCTGTGGCTGCAGTCAGAAAGGTGCCAGCTTTAAAACAACAGCCTCGAAAGCAGCCAGGAAAGAAGAAAATACACATTTCCCCCCCCCCCCTCACTATCACCAGCTTTCACAGAGCTCCTATCTGCTCCCTGCATGCTGCTCCTGTGTTGTATCTGCTCCCTTGGCTGATAAGACCCAGTTCATCTATTGTCAGCCCCGCTGAACCAATCTAGCTGCATTCGAGTGAGCTGGATTTTGTTCTGCATCACGTATCAATGACAACTTCCAGCACCGGCCTTGCTGTAAAAGCCTTGCTGGTGAGGGTGCACGGAGCTTGAAGAGAGAAGCAGATCTCCAGGCACAAAGGGAATTCAAAGCAGCTCAAAAACAGGCTTTGAAAATAGAGCAAATATGCTGTGGAGGCCATCAGGAGGGACTAGATAAACATGGGACACCAAGATAGCTGCAGGCTAAACTGCTGTACAGTACTGTACCTGGAACAAGGGTGTCAATGGATACCAAACGTGGTTGTATGCTTGCTCTGAAAGCAGAAAAGGGATGATTTGTGATTAAGGCACAGCAGTGACACTGAGTGGCTGGAATCTTGCAGGTGTCTTAGCTCTGGGCTCCCTTTCTTGCAGTATTCTCCGGTGCAAAGCAGTGTTGGACGCACTCAGGAGCTGGTTGGAACCGGATGAGCTTTAAGATCCCTTCCAACCCAAACCATTCTGTGACTCCATGAAATCAACAGGGTCCTGCACCTAGACCTTTGCAGCCCTTTATGGATCTCCCCCAGTGATGTGACAGTCTGGGCTGAGAAGCAGAAGGGACTGGACTTGTGCATAGATGGTCTCTAGCTCAGCAGCATTGCAGCCGAGGCCTCGAAGGATGGCACATTTTAAAATCAAATTACTCTGATACTCTTGACTTGAGTCAAGATGCAGGGGAAAAGCCAATTGCGTAGGTGCTCTGCAGGATATGAAGCTGCTCAAGCTGTAGTTTGTGTGCATTTCACCTTTAATGAACCTGCCGTTTAATGAGTCAGCACTGATGGGAAACGCGATGGGCAGCTTTCAGGAACACCTCATGCTTCATCTCTGCCTGCTAAGATGTCACCTCCTTGCTCTTCGCTCTCTTAGGCCGCCGCCGTGCTTTCCTCCAGCCCCTTCAGACTTTCCCTCCTCAAAAGATTAACCCTACAGTCTCACGCTGGAGAACTTATTTCAGCTGAAACAGCAGTACAAGGCAGATAAGGAAGTAATTGTACCCTGAGGAAGAATGAAGCGTGCCTTCATCATATACGCTTGCTTTACAAAACAGCAGCTACTTATGCAAAGCAAGTGGCCCTTTAAATCTAAGACTAGGTACATGGAAATGCCATCATGGCAGTTACCTCATTAGATCAGGGCTACTTGGAGCAGTCTCTATCCTATCCTTGGTTTATATTCCCATCATCAGAATGCATCGCACTCATTTCCTGCACCATGTTGTCACCATATCTCTGGATTAGGGCAAACAGATTGTGAAAATCCATTGTGAGAAGCCTGAGAGGAAAGGAGAGGAGGGTTAGGATGAAGCGTTTTGGGGTGAAGAGTTGGTGGCACATCCAAGACGGTTTAGACCTGATCTAGGCTTGTTTCCCCCAAGACGTCTCCTGAGGTTACCCAGAAGACTCACACATTTCATTTCCAAGGGTCTTTAACATGAGAGCCTTCAAGCTAAACATCACAAAAAGTGACCCTGGAGATAAGAGGCACCAAGGAGGAGCTTGTGCTGATGTCCTTCAGCCTTGCTCTGGAAGGACCATGTCAGTGCAGTGAAGGATTTTGGACATGCATCAAACAGATTAGACAGTCTCATGGAAGAAAATCCATCAAGGTTTATTAACCACAGGGATCCCTTATTTTGGGTGGGAAATGCCAAGTCTGAGGTCTGCGGGAGTAGGTGGAGTACACAGCAAAGCAGACTCGATACCCTCACCCTTTCTGTGCCCTTTCGTTGCTGCTAGCAGCAGTGGGACAGCAGGCTGGAGGGATGTTTGGCTTTGCTCCCTGCAAAGCCCTCTTCTTTGAACCTCCAAGATATAAACAGTCAGAGATCTCTGACTCAATTCACACAAGTGTCTCTCAGATGGGAAAAGCTTTCAGTTGCCTCCAGCCTGAGGCCAGAGCTGTACCAGTGACCATGAGGTAGAAGGCACCACATCCTGTATTAACTGGTCACTGCAGTCTTGTTCTCTCTTCTTTTCCTTGCCTGGCCTTTGTTTCTTTTCCAGCCTCTAATGAAGCGCAGGGATCCGGAAGGAAGGCGTGCCAGGGGTGATAGGGAAAAGTCCTTCTGATCTCTTCTCTTGAACAAGATTTGGAACATTTTAATAAAGTGGATTAAGAACTCGGACACAAAAAGTAACCTGTTCCTCTTTGACGGGTGCTTTAATCTTCTCCCTGCGCTGCTGATAAAGCCTTTCCTTAAAGAAAACTCCTGAACACAAAAGGGAAAATAAAAGAATTGGGAGAACAGACTGAGAGGTGGAAAATGTTTAAAGGCACCCCTAAAATGAAGCTGCTCGGGTGTTAATTGTGTTCTCTTTTCCCAGAGCCTGTTTTCCTCTTTCGTTTCTGATTTTGGATCAATGCTAGAGGCTGCAGAGCTCAACCAAGGAAGGAAAAAGGCCTTTGATTAGACAATCTGAGTGGTAAAAAAGGTATTGAGCAAGAAGTGCTGTCAATGAGCTGCTCAATACAACAATTAGAAGGTGAAACTTTTTCCTTCCCTTTCGAAGCACAGACCCACCTCTGCGCTGCTGGAAGGAGGTGGGTGGGAGGAATTTCCCCCATTCCAGTTCCCACTTGTCTCCTGGACATGTTCAATTGCAAAGAATATGACCTGGAAAGCTGGCCCACTCATAGCACCCAATGCAGCCCGTAAAACCATCCGGCATTTAAAGGGACACTCCTGGTGTTTGCAGCAATGGGATTTCTGTGACAACAAATTAATAAAGAGATGTATTAAAATGCTGTATGTGCTCCTGGAATATTTCTGATGACAGAATCTTTCCAACACTGCTGGCAATGCGAGTGGTTGCACAGCTGAAGCTTTGCCCAGAGGGGGAACCTTGCTGCTCTATGAACATGAGGTGAGGATAAAACCAAAGCAAGTAGAGTGGATTGGTCTGGCGTGCTCACAAGGTAAGTTCATGGATATTTTTCTTGTCTCAATGATTGGAATTGCTGTTGTAAAACTGGATCCCTTACAAAACAGTCCCCCTCTCCCAAGTATTTTCAAGCATGGGATCATCCCAGGGTGTTGTGGCTGGGTCAGTTCCGCCATCCCAAATTCCTCCCAGCAGCTCCATGGAAGCCAGTGGCATTTGGCAACAAGGCCCAGTTAAGCACCCTGTGGGTCTTTGCAAACTCATGACTTCAGCCAAATCCTACAGCATTCATAGTTTGGGTTGGAAGGGACCTTCAAAGGTCATGTAGCCCAACCCCAATGTTCAGAGCAGTGTCGGTCTCTTGGGCTACATTTTGTGCTGAATTTGGCTCAGGAATGGACCGTGCTTTCCCCAATCCAAGGCGGACCCCGAGCTGCCTTTGCTGTGGTTGTACCAGGGGCAAAGGGTGTCACCACAGGCGCTCTCTGAACATGGGCAAGCAGAAGGCATGTGTGAGTCAACTCTTCTGCCTATCAGCAGCACAGACATCAAAGCAGCATGAGTCCCAGGGGGGACTTATTTATTCTTGCTGCTTCACTTTAAGCTTGTCTTTGCTGCCTAGATCTCACAGCAGGAGGGGAACTGAAGAGTTTCTGCTTCTCAATGCATCACAGTTTCTGATGCATCTACAGCCATTTATAGCCACAGAGCACGGCAGCCAAATAAAAGTTGGGTTCACATCTCAGCCGCATCTGGTTCTGCAAGATCAAGTCTCTCAGTTTTGCCCTCTCACCTCTGCGAGGCTGCAGTCATTCCCCACAGTCCCTGAGAGGGTTTTGCTTTCTGCTTTGCCCTCCAAGCATCTGCCCTCAAAAGCCTGGGGCAGGAAGGGTTAACCTCCATTTGCCTTACCCCTACCACACAAAAAGGCACAAAGGCTCCTCTGCACTGCTGCTTCTCTTGTTCTGCTGTGCAAAGGGAGAATGAACGCCCCTGACAAACCACAGATAAAAACCTGGCAGGTTTTATAGATCAACTGCACAAGGCAAAGCAGGAAGATGGAGCAGAGGGCAGGGAGGGAGCAGATCCTCAGCTGGCCCCGCACACACTTTCCTGTTCCCCTCTTTTCCTCTATCCTTTGCTGTGCTATAAACACAGCTAAGCCCTTGCACCTTGCAGAGCACTGGGCCTCCTTCCTGGGAAGCGCCTGATCTTCCTCTGCCACCCAAATACTCCTTCCTATCCCAATGAGCGCTTTACAGGGCAGCTCAGCTGCCAACCAACACCTTCCTCCCTCCACACCCTGCTTTGTTGCCCTGTTTACCACCACAGATTCACAACGTACTCATTTTCTAACGCCGTTTCCCCTTTCCACCAACTCTTGGTAGCATCCTGTCCCTCTCCATCTTGCTTTCCATGCACCATCGTGCCCCAGATTGCCTCTTTTATTTGGGTCTTATTTTTTTCCGATTTGGAAAAAAAAAAAGGAAAGAATGGTTGCAGGAGCGTTGTGATTTTTGTTTTCAAGCACACATTTTGTTTTGATAAACTGTGCTGTTTTGTCTATAGAAAAAGTATTAACTGCTTACATCTATTTTCTCAAAGACCGCACATGAATATTAAGAGGGATTTATTCCTACAATGGCTTCGGGCAGTTGAGTAATCCATTATAGGCTGTCATATCTCACTGTGGTAATGTGAAAAGCTGGGAGTCCCTCCAATAATGTTTATTAGCAATAAAGGCACATTTTCACTTTACGTTCTCCCCCCCCCCCCCCACTTTCCTGTGATAAGTTCATGTACAAAACTATTTATTAGTTTCTTTAAGCTGTTGCTTGATTTTAGTAATGAAGGTGATAATGTTGATTTGAAACAATAAGCGACTTTCATGCACGTGATTGTGACCTGCTTTACTGCATTTATTTCAGTATATACTGGGATGCTCAATTGAAAGCCCGCAGGACACCTGGATGGTTCTTTAGGATGGTATTTCCATCCCTCCCTCCGCCAGGTCTCAAGTGGCTCAGCAAGGTAGGAGCACACAGGGGTGGGCTATAGGGTATCTTTACTGTTGCAGACCCTGCATCTCCTTTGGACATGGGGTGAAGACGGGTGGGAAGGTGGGAAAAGGCTTCCCTCCTTCCACCTTCAACACCAAAGGAATACAACAGTCATGGGGCAGTGAGGGGTCCTCACATGAGTCTCTAACATCACCATCCACGTTATCGCGTTATAGCTGCTCTGCAGTCATTCCAGTTACCTTCCTCTTGACTTTCCACAAGAGATTTGGACTTTTCTCACACCTCTCCCATTCTAGTTTGAGCTTTTCCTTGTTTTAATTTGGCGGCAATGTCTGCTCTTCACCCATCAACCAGAACTGACGTTCAGCAATCATTTCTGTGCCTACCAACAGTGAGACACAGCAGAACCCCCCCCCGCATTGCCCCAGGGTGATCCCTCTGAGAGGTGCTAAGCCGAGGCGACGGGCTCTCTGAACTGCTTCCTTATTTCCCTGTGGAGCCAGCCAAGAGTCCAGCAAGGACAGCGGCTGCAGTGACACAGATGCTCATTCCACTGGGACACAAGCCAAGACCGGCTCCTTATTTCACACAAGTGGTTTAGTCGTTGCCAGAGGCTAATGAATGGTGGTCAGCAGTGAACTGACCTTCCCCTGAACTCGCAGTCCCAAGGCGAACAGCTCCATTTATCCAGAGCCCGCTAATGCCAATCAGCTCGTCTACATTCACCTTCAATCAGATCTGGCTAGGAGGGCAGTGTGTTAGTGATTCTGCTGACCTTGGATGGATGCAGGTACGCACAGAAAGCACTAATCTTCATCTCTTGTTTGTCCCTTCCGATTATACACAAGATACAAGCAGAATATGACCTGCTAACAAACACGTCCTGAAGATGGAGCGAAGTCCACATCATCCTATATGACAGATTGCTCTTATGCTGTACTAGGTGTCACGTCGCTGGGAGAAACCTATGGGGCAAAAGGTTTCCTCTGGAAAAGCAGCCTGTGGTTGAGCCGTGTAACAAGGCTCAGATAGCAGAGTAATGGGGTTGTGTGAAGGGTTCATTAGTCCCCATGGGTTACCCAGGGCTTTGCAACCTGTTCAGAGTGATTTTTACTGTACATGTATGTGGGGAGAAGCTAAAGAATGGGTGGGAGAGGCTCAGGAGCATCATTGTTGTCATCTGCCTTACACTGACCGAATGGGAGCTCTTCTTCTTTATTTTTACTGTTAAGAAATAAGGATCTTAAACAACACCATTTGTTTGTATACATTTTAGGATCATTGCTTCCTTTCTGACTTGCTAGAGTTATCTTTGACTGTTTCTTTCCCCACCCCTCACCTGTTGTTCATTACCCTCCATCTCTCTATGCAGTGTAATAATGTTGTCAGGGTTCATTTATACCATAATTTGCTGTGGAGACAATCATTATGTCACAAGTATTGGCATGAATGAATTACAAAAGGGCTATGGAGGTGAGCCTTCTTGTTTTAGTGCACCCCCATCCTCTCATTCACACCATGGACCATCTGCATCTACATGACCATGAAGGCTCCCATCCAGTCTCCAGATAGTTCTCCTAAGGAAGCACTTTATGGACCAGATGGCAGTGTTCAAACTTGCAAATCAAACCCTTTGCCCTTTTCTTTCTGGGTGACACCAAAAGCTGCTGAGCAAGAGATCTGCTTTCCTGCCTTTTGTAAAGACTTATTTGTAAGAATGTATTGGCTCTGGGTGAACTTCTTTGGCTCAGTATTGAAGTGTGACCAGCTTACACAGCCTGGATAGCGTGGAAAGCAGCTGTTTTAGCTACTCAGGTCATCTTTGAGCATCCATACATTGCACTGTGGTTGGGAGGGGGTGCTGCAGTGGGACCTATCTGTGGGTTTCTGAGGATGAGGGTTATGTACCCCCTGAAAGATTCCTTATGTTCTTATTCTTCCATGTGAAATTCTGCATCCCAAAAATGCTTCCCACCCACTCCCCTCATCCCAGTACTCTCCACTGGCTCTTTAACCATTGCACTGGTCTCCAGCCCCTGCCAGGTGAAGCCTCTTCATCTTGATTTTCTGGTTGTGGCCAGAAGCCTTGACTGATTAAGGTCAGCTGGTCCTGCTTCCCCACCCTGTATCCCTGCTGCTGGAATCTCAGTGGTATCAATACACAGCACGGCATCTATTCTCCTTGGATGGTTGCAGAGGATCTCAGTCTGCTGACATGCGTGTTAAATCTGGCACAGGTAGGTACCTCTTGTGTCTTCCCTTCCCAGTGTGGTGCTCACTACACTTCACACGAAGTCCCCAATCGGGATGTAAGTTGTGTTTCTCCCCCTGTAATAACATAATGCAATCCCAGCTTGAACTGGCCACATCAGCTCCTTGTTCAGCACCTTGTTGCTTCCTCTCAACAGTTGAACTTGCCCCCCCAGCCTCAAGAGCAGAGAAACCCAAGATGAGGTCCCTGAGTGCCATTGTGGCGCATTAGGTTGCGAGGGAAGTAGCAGAGCGAGCTGCTCCTTCAGCCGCCGCAAAGGACTCATTAGCCAGCAGCTATTTAGGTAGTGGCACTGCAGCAACTCTCCATTGGAAAAGGCTGATTTGTGGCAGTTCCCTCTCCACACTGAGAGTGCACTGATTGGGAATATAAATACCGTTAATCCCCTGCGTTAATACCAGCAGCTTTGATCATCTTTCCCCATTATCACTCCCTTGCTGTTAATAAAAGTGATAACCATGGGGGAGAAGAGAAAGGGGACTAGACTAATCAGTTTGCAGTTGGTGATGCTGTTAAGTAAGTAAACTGACAGGTTTGGAGACTAGGGAGCTGAGGAAACCCTGGAGAGTTGGTGTTAAATAAACACTTTTGTTCACGCAGGTTGGAGAAATGAGACACCCAAGGCAACTTGGCACCAGTGACAGTGCTTCTGGACTGCAAGAGGGAGCCCAAGACCAGATTTCTAGTAGGAACTTACTGCAGGGTGTGCTTCTCTTCCATCTAGAGCAGTTGGCTGGGTGGCTTCCAAGTATGAGTTGGTGGGAAGGGGCAGGGAGGGCCCTGTGTTTCCAACCAGTAATAGATAGCTGTGGGTTGATACTCCTTCCATCTCCTTCATGTTCACACATACTCTGAGCTCCCTAGTTACATTGCATCTAGCCTGGCGTCAACTAAGAAAATCATGCCCAAGCTTTGAAAAGACTTTTCTTGGATGAGGAGTGGAGACAACATATTCCTTTACATGGATCCTTAATGACAGCTCAGGCAGACTGGGCAAAACAGATAGTGATTGATAGTATCTGCTGCTGATGGTTCCTGATGGCATTTTGGAGAAGAATGGGGAGGATAACTAATTTGCTCAGAATCTCAGCTTTACTTTCCAGAAAGATAATTGAGTCTCTTGCCTTCATATTCACAAGATAAATGTGCCTGGAGAATGGCCAATTGTGTCTGATTGTGCCTGCAGAGAGCCTGAGAAGAACCAAAGGCAGGGGTATCACTAGCACAGTAGTTACAAACTCTCTTCATAGGCACTTAAGTGGCCTCATTATTAACCTGCAGGACTGAAAGGGCAGGGACTTCCCTGCCATGGAAGTGCAAAGGATCTATTGGAAATGGCACCTCATTCAATTCTTGAGTGTCTCACTCACATGGTACATCTGGATATGGAACAGAACATGAGAGAGTACCAACAGCTTTTGGGCTTGGACTGAATGTGTTTGGTAGTAAGACTGGGAGAGGAATCCGAGGTACCTGAACCCAACATTGGGAAATCATGACACATGTCTGAGGAACTGGGATGAGGTGAGTGAAGAATGGAGCAGGGCATCCCCCGTGACACCAGCACCTCCTCTACCTTCTCACACATTTGTTTTCCTGGAGGGAAAGGTGGCTTCATCTGGGGTCACACTTTTCCCCACCTTCTGGCATTGAAATACTGTGTAAACGGTGCCTTAGCAGAGACTTCTCTTCTCTTGCCTCCTTGCCTTCCGTCTGCTTGCTGTGACCCATTCAATCCCTACCCTTCCCACTGGGATTGCTGAAGACTGGAAGTGAGGCAGAGAGCGGGATGTTGTAGCCCTTGCTTTTTGCTTTGAGACTGCTTGGGCTGAGGTCCACCACTGGAAACACTGCCAGCCTGGACTGAACACAAGCCAGACAGTGGCTCTGCCTTGTCACTGCAGCATGAGGCTGTGAAAGAGCAGCATCCTGCAGCTTGAAGAAGCCATGCCCATGTCCATCCATCAGTGCAAACCCCCATGGCTGGATCAAGGCACCAGCTGGAGTCTGCCCAGTGCTCCTGCTCCTGGCTGCTGCTTCGCAGCCCCATCCACCCGGAGCCCTTCCCCACTGTATTATTGTCACCAGCTCCCTTTCCTAGTGGCATCAAGCCCAGAGCTTTCACAGGAAAGGGCAAACGGGCTGGGACTCATTTTAACAGCAAAAGGGAACTTGCAAGAGCTTCACCAACTTCTGGATGGGGCCAGAAGGTCTTTTTTCCTGCAGCAGCTGGTTGGAGATAGCAAGAGCAAGATTCGCCTGAACCTTTGATAATTAAACTCTCAGCTGCCGAAGAGCTGGCTGCCTGGCTGCCAGATAAATGCTGTTTCCCTTGAATTAGTGTGGAGCCAAAGTGACATCCAATGGCTGGTTAGGCTCATCAAACTGGCTGTTCTCTACGGTTATCCCGGGGGATGGAGCCCAGGCAGCCATTTGCCAATGGAAAAAGGCAAGTACAAATTCCACGCACGTATCGTCCTGCTGAATTTATCACATCTGCATCTCAGGTACTTTTAGACTTCCTGATGTCATAATACTCCTTTATACAAGAGCTTTCAGGGAAAGCTCCCAAATACACATTAGGCGGAGATGTAATAAGACAGGTCCTGTATATTAAAGAGCTACTGCCAGCTCAAATTTGGTCCCAAACTTAGGGCTGAAATGGATGAACTATTACAAAGCCTGACACCATCAGAAACATTCTTGTACTATTTAGTTTTTGGGCAGGAGTTGGAAGGAAAATGGTGGGGATGCTATTTCTTTAGGGGAAAGCAAGTGCCACCTGCAGGGTTCAAAGGCAGGGCTGGAAAGTGACAGTCGGAGAGCTAAGCACCGATAAACGAGAACCTAACACCAAGCCTTAGCCCCCAAGCTGAGAGAAATGGAAAACGCAAACAAAGAGGTAGAAAGAACAGAGAGCAAATGGGTTTTCAGAAACTCTTCCTGTTTCAGTCATCTCAGGTGCCGCTGGATGCAGAGTCCCAGGCGTGTGGCAGTGGTTTTTAAGCTCACAAGGCCCCCTGTGTTCCAGCTGCATGTGTCAGGACAGTGAATTATTATTGCAGGGGCATGGAAGGGAGGGATGCGGTTTGTTAGATGCTGGGCAGGGTCCTTGCTTGCTAGGAAAGGGCACTCCTAAGACAGATGGGCAAGGTGAAAGAGCTGCCCATCACTCAAAAGCAGATACAGAAGCCAGCAGTGGAGAGGTTGCTCACCCCACAGGGTGACACGAAGGGAGCAGAGTTCTGTCAATTCTGTTTATCATAGAATCACAGAATGGTTTGGGTTTAAAAGGGCCTTAAGGTCATCCAGTTCCAATCCCCTGTCATGGGCAGGTTTAGGAGATGTCTTGAATCAGTCTCCTTGCTGGGTCCTGACACTGAATCCAAAGAGGCCTCTGAGATGGACAAAGCAGGGTGGATGGGTGGCAAGAGCTGAGCTCTGTGGTACAGCCCCTCCAAGGAGCAAGGAGAGGGCTCTGCACTTGTCATTAAGTGATGGAGGAGGCTGGGTGGGCTGGCAGGAGATGGCTCCTCTCTGCTGTTACTGAACAGCTTCTCACCAGGCCTGAATGATCAGCTGGTATTTAAATATTAAATATCAATAAATCAGCTGGAAGCGTGCCCATCCAATGCCTGATGAATGTGTGATGGTGAGGGCTGCGCTCAGGGCCACCAGCATTGGCAGGCTCCCACTGCTCAGTTCCCCCTGCCACACACACACAGATTGAGTGTGAAGGCTGCACATGAACAGATCATGAAGGCTCCTTGTGCTGACCTCCTGTTTGAGACAGAGTAGACAAAAGGCCCCAGTCCCAGCCATTCAGTGCTAAAACACCTATTTCAGCACAAACCACAGGCACCTTGGTGCTGGGAACACCTATTTGTCTGCAAATCAAAACCTGTTCTTTCAAAACCATATGCCATTGACTGATCAGCCCGATTAGCTGGGCTGCCTTTTGTGAAGGCCAAGCTGGAGGTAAGAGCTTTGATTTGCTTTTAAAGCTGGGGAAGAGTTTCACTCCCAGCAGCAGTCTGCTTGGCCACCAGCACAAAGCATTGCAGCTCATGGCTGTGCCATGAGAGCTGATTACACCTTGGCTGCCCTGCCTTGACATTTAGATGTTTAGTAGAGCCAGCTCGCTGCTTGCAGGAGTGAGAGCTTGTTTGCTTGATCCTATCAGGACCTGGAAGGGCAACTAATGTTGACTAATGTCAAGTAGGATTGCTGTACAGAGATAGGGTCTCCTGAGACCCCCCCATTAGCAGCACTCGCAATTGTGGCCAGCAAAGCTATAGGTTTTCATTAGCAAAAGTGTTTTTACTAGTGAAGGACTTTGAAAGGGGTCCAAATGAAGTGCGAAGGGTTAGGATGCTTGGCAGGGCTCTTAGAGGAGAAAGACTGGCAGCAGCTGGCATTCAGCATACACCAGGAACTGAAGAAGGCCATCCCTCGATTCCTATATCTCACTTAACTCAGGCAGCCTGTTGGGGTAACAGCAGCGCTGCAAAGCAAAGACATTACCAGTAGCAGTAGCACAATAGCTGCCATGTGCAGCATGAGAAATGAACCCAGCCAGTGGATAACCACCCTCGTGAAAGAGCAGAGGTCCAGGCCTCTGCGGCCGTGGTGAGCAATTAGCACATGAAGGGCAGCATCAGATTCTGCTCGTCTTCACCTTGGTGTTAACATCTGTGGCTTCTTATTACAGCAGAAATGGCTCCATATCCCTGTCGCTTTGTGGCTGTGTGACACCCTGGCATGCAAGGCCTTGCATTTACACCTCAACTTCACTATTATTCCTGGAGAGATGGATTTTCCCTTGGTGAAGGCGACATAGCTCCGTGGGAATGCAAGAGCTCCTAGGGCTGTGCTGACTGACTTCAGGTGAGCTGCCGGCTCAGTTTGCTGTGTTATGCTCTGGGATTGCTTTTATTCTGTACCTCTACCATAGCCTCCGAGCAAAGCCAGTTTTAAACTCATCACTGCAGGGGTTGAAATCCCAACTGCTGACGGTAAAAGAGGTTCTTCCATCACAGGCAATATTGAGGGTCACTCCCCCAGAATGCGGTGTGCGGCTGTGGGAAATCTGAGCTATCCCTTTCCCCTCTTATCAGTCGTCTGCCGAGCGGATGACGGCTTTATTTCTGCAGGATGGAAAGACACCCATCTGATTTGTCTGGGAAAACTTTCAGCCAAGATAAAGCATGAAAAAATACCCAGAAAAGCTTGACCTTCTCTCCGGCTGTTCCCTTGGTAACCATCACCTTGCTGTTCTGGTATTCAAAGACAACTTCTAAACTTTCCAGAGGATATAACAAGGAGCTGCTCAGGCAGGGTCAGCAGGAGCTGGGAAATGAGTTTCCTTTGCTCCCTGGGCAGAGGCAGGGAGCCAGGCAAGGGGCAGGCTGCTATTCCCTCCTCCGAGCACCTTGAGCTCATTCTGGCGAGGTATGAGCATGGCTGAGGTGTTCCCTCCCTTCCCTCCCAATTCCCCTCTCACAGAGCTGGGTTAGAGGATGAAGTCTGGTTTGGGTCAGCTCCTCAGCACCTCCAAGTTAAGCTCAAAGGATGAAACTTTAACTTGGAGGTGTTGAGGGTATCCTGCCCATCAGAGTGCAGAGCGGGTATCTCCCATCTCCTGCCAAAAGGGATGCAATGGAAACATCTGGTCTAGATGGCTGTCTGGGATCTTCCATTTGTCATTGGGATATATACACAGCAACCTACAGCTGCCAGTTACTGCTGCCTTGTGTCCTCCATGCATATTAAAAGCACATGCCTGCACAAACCTCTACTCTGTCACTGCAGATATACAATACATATAAAATGCACTCCTGTATTTATTCATAGGTACATGCTCATTTATCAAGGAGGCAATCTCTGCTGGCATCAATATAATAAAGGGTATCTCAAAGTAGTACTGCCAGGAGTCCTGTTTCCCCAGAGAATGTAATGCTGCCATGAATATGACAACAAGTCAACATGGAATAATGCTGCATCAGAGGGCAATAATTCTGGGGATGCAAAGGGCTGTGTAAGTGCAGGTTAAGGGATATGGGAAGCAACACAAGTGAGTGACTTCTACTCTCTTCAGGGGAGAGCATACAGCTGCACATCAGGTATCCTCTCTGTTCTGTATATGATGAAAGCAGGTAGGCACGGAGGGGATAAGTGACATTTACCCTGCCTAGCAACAGGTATTGATAAGCAAGGCAAATCAAACCTGTATTTGAACCACTCCTGTGTGCTGAGCTCCATTCATCATACTGGCTTAGCACCCTCAGGAGCTGGTCTGCTCAGGGCAACCAGACAGGCATGAGCAAGCTCCAGACCAAAACCTGTGTGACTGGGTTTGTTTCTAGATGCAGGTTCAGGCTGGACTCATGTTTGAGGCAGTCTGGTGGTGGTCACTTGGTCTCTATAGCCTTCTTCATCTGCAGGAGCGTGAGCACCCTTTGAGCTGGGGAAGGTGGTAAAGCAGTGATGTGCTTTGTATTCCTCACACAATAACAAACTTCATACAAGGAGTCAGTGTGATTGTGTGGATCAACTGAGCACAAGCTGCTTGCTGCCAGCTCCTGCATTTAAAGGAGGCCTCAGAATCCTGCTTAGCATCACAGAGAGCCTTTATCTTGTTCTTCAGCCTTTCTAATGCTGAGGGTGATTTATGGTTTCATGAGGAAAACACACAGAATGCCTGCATTTCCATGTCCGTGAGGAAGTCTGCCTCCGACTTGTCACTGAGTTCACCATTTGGGCATCTGCTTGGATGATGATGACAGTGAGGTATTAGCTGTGGTCTGGGATTGCCTGCTTGTATTCATTCTATGGTCATAACCATGAGGTTTTCACTATTTCTTTTTGATTCCCTGGTCTTTGACCAAGCATTAAGTCTTTGTGAAAATGCTGATCTCCGCACTTCATAAATGTGAATGGGAATGACAGTTTGGATTGGGGTTGGGAGGATGTGCAGTATCTGCCTTGGTCTTCCTGAAGTTTCCTTTTGGGACAGGAAAACCCTTTTTTTCCATCCCTGGCTATGCTTATGTTGCCTTGATGGAGCAGAACTGTTTGGTGGCCTTTGGTGATGCTGAAGGACATGAGAACCTTGATCACTAGGGTATTTATTCTGAAGCACCTTTGTGAGGTGGGACAGTGCTGTTATTTCCCCCACATTAACAGAGGGAGAACTGGCACTCGATGAAGCAACACCACAAAGGTTGCATGGGGCAAATGCAACCTGGATGTCTGTAGGTCATTGCTTTTTGCTGGCTGGATGTCCCTGAGTGTTATGTCTACGTTTCTCTACTGCTGGTTCCTAATCTCCAGTCTAAACCCCCCTTGGAACAACTTGGGGCCATTTCCTCCCATTCTATCACTTGTTACTTGGGAAAAAATGGGATCAGTGCGTTGCATCCTGGCAGGACAGCAGCATCCCAGGGAATGTTGGTGCCACAGAGCAAACGGCACATGGTGTCAGGAATGCTTTCCAACAGCTGGCTGGCAGGAGAGGCTTCATCCAGATGAGTCTGGAAATTGATATGCACAGCTGATATTGCTGGAAAGCAGAACTGGCGTGGGAATAGCTCTCACAGTGGGAATGCAGGGGAATCTTCAACAAAGGCTTTTATCTACCAAACAATTCAGCTTGGGTGCAGCATGAAAGAGGTGCATGTGCTGAAGCAGGAAGGGGAAAGTGGACTTCTTTTGCCTCTATTTATATACCCAAGAAGCTGCCCTAGCAATAAATAATTGCAAATAATAATCACAATATCAAATACAGGAAGGGCAAAGAAAGAGGCGCCCCCCCCCCCCCCCCCCCCATCAATTCTGGTGCTGGTGTTTGAGATGTCATCTGGATATGAAGCTGAGCCTGTTTCCAGTGGAAGGAGGATGGCAGCCAGTGTATCTTTATCACAATCTCTTTCATGCTCTGGTGAGCTCTCTGCTGCGTGCAGCAGCAGCACAGACAGAGATGCCAACCTATCTCCGAGCAATCGGAAAGATTTGGGCTGAAGCTTCAGCTGAATCCAAGAAGCCCCTTTGGGTGTTTTTCCAGAGTTGGCTGCTGCTTGTTTTCCATCCCCCTCCTGCTCTGTGCTAAGGCATGAGATGGCCTCTGCCTTTCCCTGCCTGAAAGGTCACTGGTTTTTCATGTGGAAGAATTATCAGGTTCATAGTCTTCTGCAGCTTCTAATGAACAGTATCCTCTTTATCTGCTTCCTGCAACCTCAGCGCCGGAGTCAGAGCTTGGAAGGGAAGATTGAAAGCACAGTTCAGTTTTAACACTGAAGAAGCAGTCTCATGCTCTGGGGTGCTGCTCATCTGGTCAGGATGCCAGAAGCCTGTTGTGTTGCTGTGCTGACCCTCTGTAGCCTGCTCCTCTGGGCCAAGGGGATGGACACTCACCCCACAGCACCATTAAACCATTTTCCTTTCATGTTTTGATCAGATGAAGGAAATGGCAATGGGCAGAGCTTCCTTCTAGCCCCGTTCTAGCACAGCAGTTCAGCTTAGTGAGGCTTCAAGAGAGGATGGGTGAGACAGTTCAGTGGCCAAGTGAATCCAACTAGGAGAAGAAATTACATTCCCTAAGAGTGAGGATTTGTCCTCTTTCCTCAACAGAAAGTTTCCCCCAAGCGTGTCAGAATTTCACCCCATTTCATCAGTGTTAAACTCTTGCTCTGGTTTTGGGGAAACTGGAATCAGTGAGAACTATGAAGAAGAAGATGACCTCACAAGAAGAGCTGCAAATGCCATGATCTCAGATAATGCACAGTGCATCAGGTCCTGAGTGGAGAAATACTCCCTGTGAACCCAGTGCTGGACAGAGAGCAGGGATGCAGGTACGCAGTCCCGAGTCCTTTTGTTCAATCTGAAGACCACTGATCTCCCTTTCTGCTTTTCCCCATCAGTGGTTAGCCAACAATAGGAGAGATTAACTAGAAACTTGTGTAGAGTTTTCTTCGTCTTTCATCCTCTTGAGTTCCGCCCCTGAATCTTTCCTGTGGTCCCCACATCCTGGCCTTTCAGCACAATGTGATTGCTCCACAGAGGAGCTCCTCTGAGCAGATTGCACTATGGCTGGAACAGGGTACACAGAAGAAGGGAGGCAGAGCAAAGGGGGAGCAGTGCCGAAGGAGAAGGAGTTGACAAGGAGATGTAGAAGAAAAGGAAGAGCACTTGGGACTTTGGATGAAAAGTAGTTCATCCCTTCTCAGCCCATTAATAAGTTAATAACTTATCAGAGATTAACTTAACACCTTGAGGCACAGAAGACATTGCCTTGTTCTCACATTAGCTTGGCTCTATTGTAATTCCTTTATCTTACCTTTTTTCCCCCCTCAGCTATTGCATACTCACCTGGGGCCACACTAGTATAACAGCATAAGATTCAATTACAAAAGACTACAATAAGAGTGCAGAATTCTCTTCCTGACATGCTGAATCAGTGCTCAGAAGCATTAATTATTGAGTGGATAGCAGAATTTATTATTTCTTTTTTTAAGTTGCAGTGGAAAAAGGAAAAACCCCCTTTAGCATCTCCTGTGCATGGAGCAGTGATGCTCCAGTGCAGGATGTACTTGGCTCTTGAGGCAAGGCACAGGCAGGAGAAACAGGGACAGGAGAGGAGGAGCCAGGAGAAGATTGGGGGTTAAGAAGGAAAGGAGGGGATAGGTGGAAGGAGTGCCAAGCTGGCATGGTCCCCTCCTGAGGAAGGAGCACCCCAGGCATGTTTGGCTCTTTCTATTTGCCTTGGTCTAAGCACAAGGCTTTTTATCACAAAGGAGAGCAGGGAGCCCGTGTGGGGGGAAAGATAAAGGTCTGACCACGGGGTCTCTGCTCTGCCTGGATGGGGAATATCCTTATCAGCCCATTTGATGTCTTCCTGAGAGCCCCAGCATTGTGTCCAGCACTCAGACATCCCTGTCCCTATCCCCAGAGCTGCCACCACCTCGAGCTTATCTCCTTGTTACAGGAGCCTCCATCTCTGGAGTACCTAAGCACATTTTACATGGTATGAACAGAGGGAACAAAGTAGCCTTTCCTTTCACTGGCAGCTTCAGAGAAGCTTGGGTTTGAGGGGTCTGGAAATTCAGCTCTTCTTTTTTATCTGGCAAGAGCTTGCAAATCGGGGCTTTGAGGCAGAGGTGCTTATGTTGCTGCTCTTTATTTCGTGAACCAAAAGATGATGCCAGGATCCAGGTGGGTTAATGTGCCTTCTTTTATCCACGCTAAGTCACGGAGCTGAACATCTGTCCATGTCTCCTCATCCCCTGCTACAGATTGATTAGGTACACTGCAGCAAATGGAGTACTTTTTGCTGTACGGATCCCATATCCCCTCCCACTTTCCTTGGAGCAAATATAAAGAAACAGCAGTGTTCAGGGCATGGGTTTGATTGGGATATCCCAGCAGACAGGAAGGGTTGGCCTGTTATTTCAGCTGGAGCAGCTCTAGGCTCACAGATGCCACTACAGACTTACATCAGGATGACAAAGACCAGATGCAATTCCCTCATCTTTCTGCCATGCCTCCCCGTGCCTATATTTAAATGTACGTTTTCTGTGCGGATGGAGACTTGGCTTTGGAACACAGGCGGAATTCTGCTGCCCCACACGGTTTTAGCCTTGTGTTCAGATGCACCGTGACAAAAACAACCCTGTGTGTGCGAGAGGGAGTGAGCAGGATGACATCAGGATTACAAGCAGTGTCAAAGGAGACAGACTTGCTTTTCACAGGCACTATCTGCATGGGTAACACAGGCTCCAAAGGCTTCTATCGCCTCCCTCCTTTGCCAGCGCTGTGTGTTAAAGCATTAAACATATGGCTCCACTTAAAGCAGGGGCCGGGCTCCCTGTGCAGGGTGAGGATTTCCCCCCTCATCCTCTTGGGAAAGTTTGGCAGAGGGAGCGAGTATGAAGGGCGGATGGAATCTGATTAGTCAGCAATGGCATCGCTGCTCATAATCCCATTCTCCCCACAAATGTCACGCTGCCGGTTATTGGCAATGGCAGGAGGAGCAGCTGATGTAACAGTGCCACAGCTCAAAGCTACAGGAGCCACACAGAAGCCCATTCTGTGTTCTAACCAAGGAGGACAAAGCAGACGTGTTTGGTCAGGTAATGGAGGAGATCTTAGAGGCTAAAGATCAGGCTAAAGCTGCTTTTCAGTGTAGATGACACTCTGTAATACCTTTAATTGGGCTAAAACATGAAACGGTGTGTTTCATGCTTGTGCTCAGAGCCAGAGAGATGAGATTTAAAACTCATATAATCACATTAGCTGTGTGCTGGTGAAAGACGGCACGATGTGCCCTCTCCCTTCACACAGCAGCAGAGGCAGGGCAAAGAGAGCTTCACCCCATCGTGGTGTACATCAACCCAAAGTGAGGAGTTCACCAGAACCTTGTGACCTCATCTTTCTTTCACATCTCCGCTGACACAGAGACGGTGTGGTGACTTCTGCTGTTACTTTTCTTATGTGTTATCTATAAGCTTATATTGCATGCGGCCCAGCAGGTATCCAGGTAATGGTTATTTCTCTCTGCACCTTGGGAGATGAACTGGATTTTGTCTGGTGACTCAAACCAAAAGGTATGATGTAGACATCTCATTTCTTATTCCCTGAGGCATCGATTTGGGTTTTCTATAGGGTCATATAGTATCTGAGTGGAGGTTGCTCTGATGTCCTTATCCATTCCCCCAGTGTGAGGCTCAGAGAAAGCTGCAAGATGTGACCATTACCAGAACAAATCAAATGTGCTTCCACAAGCAAGCCACTGAAGGTACAAAAGGCCCTCACCTCCCCCTTCCTCCTCCTTTTCTTCCTCTCTTCCCAGTCTTGGTTTCTCTCCCCTGAAAGATGCTACAAGGCTTTGTGTTTAATTAAGACACATTGTCCAACCAATTGGGAAGCAGGAAATAGCAGGAGATGTTTTACAAATAGAAACAATTCTTGTTCATTATCCCTTAATTGAGGCAACAAAAAGGTGCTGGAAAACATCCATCAGATGCACATTCATATACATCATCAGAGAGGATTGGATTTAGGAACTCACAAAAGCAACGGCGAATGTTCCAATCAAGAGTTATACAGACAACAGGGAAAACAAAGAATCGGAGACACAAATACATCAGAATTAGCCCAATTACAGATTATATGTTTCTGGAAAACACATTCCCTGGCTCTCTTCCAGCATTTTCTTATTTCACACTCCTTTTCTGTCATTCCTAGCTGTAGGAAAGTCAATGTTACTTCTGTCTCTTTTGGCCCTTGAGCTTCTCGCAAGGGGAAGCTATGGCTCTGGAGGGTGTTAGAGACGCACATAGCGAAGACATAAGTGCCAACCAGCAGACTGTCACCCCACGTTGAACTCGGGGTACTCTGAGCGCAGCTTTTCCACCCTCGTTGCTTCCCATTTTGAAGTTCAGCTGCTCTGTTAAGCCACTGCTCTTGAGCAGAAGAGATAAATAACAGGAGAGAGCCTGCTGAGGGGAAGATTTTGAGGCCAGGAAATCCCATTACCCATTTAAACCTGCATTTTAAAGCTTGCTAGGCCTTCTCCTGAGCTCATTTACACTCTCACGCTATGGCTCTGCAGAGTCAGCCTTTATTCCCACAGGTCTCCTAGACCCAAGCTCTTTGGCTTGTCATTTCTTAAAAGGTGCTTTGAGTTTTAAATGGTGGACAGAATATGCCAAGAACCCTCCAGATACCTCCTGAAATGTGAGTGTTCCTCACCGCTTCCTGGAAGGAAAGCCATCACCAGGACAAATGGCGTCACACCTCGTTGGACTGGAGTAATAGACCCAAAACATGACAGGGTATTGTTAAAACTGCTCCTGATCAGTACCCACAGCTGTCAAGCTAATTATTCTCTCTGCCTAGACATAGATACTTAGATAGTCTCCAGGGTACCTGAGCATTTCATAATCTAATAGAGTTCTCTTCTCACGTTCCTGAGAGACACCTATCCACCAACACTGCCTCCTCTCCTTCCCACTGGGATGACTGAGGGAGGCGGTGGCTTGGCAGCCAGTTCCAATGCTGGGGAACATCATGGTGTTTCCCCTTGAGTAGCACACATCTCATCAACTGTATCTATTGCAGCATTAGACATGGAATTTAAGCTCCCACCACAGATGGAAGGAAGAACCAGAGGTGAATTCTGCTCATCTGAAGAAAGGTGGGGAGCCTTATGTGGCCTAAATCCCTCTAGGAGAGGGGAGCCCTGGGACAAGCATCCCAAGCTGGACCATCTGACAGGCGATCATGTGCGGCAGCAAAGCATCCCCTCAGCAGCCTTGAAATAGCTTGGAAGACATGAAACCAAACCTGAAGACATCCTTGGGACACCCTACTCGAATCCAAAGGGGGTCTGGGCAGGAGCAGGAAGCCTGGCAGTCTCTTGCTCAGCTCTCAAGGAGACTGTACAATACCCAGGTGAGGTTTTCCTCTGGGAAGGATGGGGTAGGATATGGTTCTGTGTCCTGTTTTAGCTCAGTGGCTCTGTCTTTGCCTTCAGTGAAAAAGTCCCTCACGATTTTCCCTTGTGCTTCCTCCAGCAGCTGCGATTCCCGCGTCGTTTTCCCTGCCTTGTTTTGAAATTCCCACTGCAGACTATGGGAAACGCTTGCGTTGTAGCTGGCATTTGTTGGTTTTCTTTAGGTGGCTCAGGGCTGCAGGCATTCCTCATTACTTTTTTATTAGCCAATTTGAATACTCATTTAGCCCCACGAAGCGTGTGATGGGTTTTAATTGTTCATTCAGAGGCGTTTGTGCAGAGCCTGTCCTTGGTCCTCAGGAATAACACAGGATCCCACACAGCACATACGAGAGGCGATAGCTGATGAAACAAGATTGATCAGACTGGGCTCATTCTGTCTCAGTGGCAAGGCTGAGGCCTCTTTTTGTTTTGTCTCTTGCTTCCCTTACAGCAGAGTAATCCTGTGTTTGGACATCCAGCTCTTGAGCGCTGCTTTGGACCCGCTTTTCAGGTGTGCTGAGAACTCAGAACTGCACTAGACAGACTGTAGGTCTTTTCCATTCACAAGCCAGACCAAAGAAGGGAGGTAATAACAGGATAGATGGTGAGAGGCAATCTGGTCTTGTCATTCTCAGGTTGTAAGGCCAAATAAATAAGCCATGTCCCAGGGATGGGCAGTCATGATGTGATGCACACACCAACTGTGGGGAGAGGGATGCCTAGGTCCTTTCAGTCCTGCTGGAAGGCTCTGGAGGCATTGCTGAGGTGGCAAAGGATGGCGCATCACCACTGAGGCTGTCCAAGCCGTGTGGCTGCTGTAGACAAATATGAACCTTTAGTCTCCTGGCCTATTAGTCCGTCAGTTTGCTCAAGCACTAAATCCACTTGCACACAAAAAGGTACATTCTGCTGCTTTTTCAAGTGCCTGGGATTCTATTGTGTACAAATTTACAAATGAACTGCTTGAGTGTTGACTAATGCTGCAGCCTGCAGTCAAGGTAAGAGCCCATTTATTTATAGGCTCTTCAAGGACAAGAAGATGCTGTATTTGTACAGTCTTCCAGTCGGCGCGGAGCACACAGCCTAACAAACAGTTACCTGTCTCAGCCACGTTTCAGAGGAGGGACCCTCAGGGAAAACACACAGCTTAGCCCATATCTCCTGGCAGGAAGGTCGCGCTGCGCCATCGGCTTTTGATGACGGGAGGGCTGCAAGTGTAGAAAGAAGGATTCTTTCCCTCACCATCAGTTTGATTGGATGTGCGTCCGGAAGGGTACTCAGGACATGTAGCTGAGCCATGCCAGCAGCAGTGTGTGTGCAGCACCCATTCATTCAAATGAGGCTGTGTGTTTGCAATCGATGAGACTGTCTGATCCCTGGATGCTGGCGAGCTCTCTTTTGCTATTTCCTGCTGATATTTACTTCAAAGGTGCATGACCACACAGATCACCATAATAACAAGAGCCCCCTAAAAAGAATTAATGAAACTCTGAGTGTGTTTTACCCTGAGATCTCACGGTGTTTGACAAAGGAAAGGCACCATTGCTTCTTTTTATATGGGGGCAGAAAGAGATGAAATGATTTATTTATCCACACTCATGCAGTGAATCGGTGGTAAAGCAGGGAGCTGGACCTTTCCAGCTGTGCTTTGAGGCTTCCTATAATGCCCATTGGAACAGTCCTAAAACATTTACCCTTTGAGAATGCCTCCTGCCCCTGCTGCTTTGTGCAGAAATAAGCCCTGTGAAGGAAAGTTCAGCTTTGCAGTGACCAGGGCTAGAGCAGGCGAAGAGCAGAGATCTGGTGTCTCAAAGCACATTGACTTCAGTTCATGGTCAAAGAGGTAGAAAGGCACACAGAAAGGGCATGCAGGAAATGGGAATGGGAGAATATGAGATGCCTGGTGGATCTGGGCTTGAGTTATTTAAACTTACTCCTGTGTTTAGAGGAGCTTGCATTGGTTTGCCCTACGGACATGCCTTTGATGGGTGTTGGAGGAAAGGGTTTCTGCTCAGGCATGTCAGCAAAGAGCCTTTCTGCCTTGTCTATGGATTCTTCTGCATTCACAGTGCACAGTGTTGCTGTCGTTAAGGCTACAGGAAAACAGCGCATCGGGGCGCATCCAGAGGACAGAGATTGCTGAACCACTTGTGCTGAGCAGAGCAAAGGTCTGTAATGAAGCCCGGTGGGATGTGGTCCATGTGGCCTCTCAGCGTGTTCATCAAATCCTTGCTCTTCAGGGCAGGGTTGGAGGCTGTGCCCAAGCATCCAGCCTGTGGGAAAGCATGATCCTGTGGGGGACCTGCCTGCACTGCCTTTTGGCTACAATGAATGGTGATGGTTTGGAGGGGTGGGAGCTCTGCGAGGGCCATGGGCAGAGGAAAGGCCAGAAGTCCCCAGTGCTTTGCATCACCTGGTGGGGATGCACGTGGATAGGGACAGCAAATATGCAGGTCCTTCCTACCTGGAGTACTGCTGGCACCTCAGCGGCCCAGCAGACATCATGTACCTGGGGTATTTACCCTGAATATCTAATCACTGCCAAGTGTTTAATTATGCAGGAGAAGATACCACTCAGACTGAGATGTCTTGGCTTCATTAGAGAAGCTGCAGGAATCACTGTGCTCTCCCCCTGGGCTCTGTGAAGGAAAATGCTGTTGATGGAGTCAACTGAATCCAGAGAGGACAGAAAGCCGTTGAGCCCCAGGTTAGCAGAGGATTGTGATGCAGACATGCCCATCACTGTAACCAAGCTCCCAGGCAGTTTAAACGGGTGCTATGAGCTGATTGCAGAATGTTTTCTCTGCAGCCCAGGGCTCTTGCTCCACATCCCCACAAATTCCATTCACAGGGATGAGGCAGTGATGAATTTGCCATTCATTAACAACAAATAATATCTCTCAATCCGTCTCGGGTAAGTGTCATTGTGGAATTGCTCTTTCACTTCCATTTTACAGGGATTCCTGTGATAAATTTAGCTTGTAAAGGGTGATTAAGATACTTCATTATGTTTTAATGTGTCTTTAGGCCTATGTCTAATAGTTTTGCTCATTGTGGATCTCTCTGGGAATAGTTGGCTGCTGCAGCCCAGAAAAGAAGCCTGTGCATGGGGCACCTCATCGACCTGGGCAGCACCAGCAGCCCCTGCTTCATGGTGTGGAATATAGGGAAGTCCAGAACAGTGTCCACATTGCTGGAGGTCAGCACTTACCCCAGTGGGGTTATCATGGGAGGAAACAGGTTGGTACTTTCTTCCCCTCACTACTCAGCTTATCAGTCTCAAAGCACAGGGATGCAGGTGACAGTGAGGTCACGAGCAATTTGGGCCACACAGGACCTTGAATTCACCACCAGATATGGGTATTCTCTCTAACAAGTAGTTCCTCAGAGCCTTGCATGGGTGAGGACAGTCAGTGAGGGGGTATTTGCACCCTAAATAGCAACCCAGAAAGCCTCCATCCCACGCTGCTACGCCCTGAAGATGGCTGACTCCTCTTTTGTGCTTTGCTCAGCTGAAAACTTCATCCAGGGACACGTGGGAGCAGAAGTGCCCTGGTTTGGGAAGGCAGGCAATTATTTCCTGCCTCAAGGGAGAAAGTTCACGCTGCGCTGTGCTTTGTGTTTCCTCCAGAGCAGAGCTCCTCTGATCGCTCCCAGGCTTTCTCAGCTGTTTGTCAGTCACCAGCGCTCTCTTCATGGACTATATAAGGAGCCCAAGTACCTCATTAAGATGTTTCCAATTGCTCTCTGCAGCCACGTGCGCTACAATGCAGAGTGTAAAACCTAAATTAGGCGCTGTAAAAGGCTCTCAGGAAGATATCCATGGTTTAAGCATTCTGTCTACATAGGAGGGAGCATATCTGATCCCACTAAGGGCTTCTGCCCAATCACCTCCTCTACCTGTCTCTTCCACTGCCACCCAGTGCCTGTTTTTTGTGGGTGGGCATTGGGACATCCTCACGTAATGCAAAATATGAAGCTCTTTTTGTTCTTCTTGCTCTCTCACGTAGCATTTCTACTACGTACTTGAACTATTCTATTTTCATCTCTTTTAGAATTCTGAAGACCCATTGATAGAGCTTTCTACACAATATCATGACAGGCTGTTGGAACTAGATGATCTTAAGGTCCTTTCCAACCCAAACCATTCTGTGATTTTATGATTATGACAAATTTTAGATGCTCCATCTTCTTTCCGTATCTGCTACTTCTTGTGAGCACCAGATGAAGACTGAGCATGTTACTACAGATAACAGCATTGGGAATGAAGTGTTTAGTGGGGAAACCTCTCCCATCCCTTCATGCGTAGATGTAGTTGCAGGGGGTACAAACTTAACACAGGCAGACACGACTTGTGTCCTGTGGCAAGGCTAGCGTCGGGCTGATTCCTGGCACTTTGACATAGCTGCAGCAGCCTTCCTCTCTCCCTGCATTCAACTGCTGTGCAATGTTGCCACATAAAGAGGGACATCCTGGAAATGCAGCAATGGATGGATGCGCAGCAATGGATGGATGTGCTTCATGGATGGGCCATGCCATGCGCCATGTAAAGCTCTTCCTTCAGGATGATGAGCTGCTCAGTGGCCCATGTGTTAGTCCCTGGGACATGCACTTTTGTGCTGTTTGAGAAGAGCAGGGCAGTTGGCATGGTCCCAGAGAGTGCCCTTCTGATCTGGTTAGAGCCTGTGAGCATCAAACGCTCTCATTCATTTACCGGAGGGTGATAAACAGGGAAATGCCTGCTTCGCTCAGGTCATATTCTTGCTCTTTTCTGAACGTGACATCTTTAAAAGCCTATCTGCTAATGTCACAAGAGACCTGGAGGAAATCCCAGCCTGGTCAGCCTGGCACTGGGTTTCCTGAAGGAGAAAATGCTCAGGTTGCTTTTTACAGGGCTGTTTCTACAGCAAATAAGGAATATAAACACTCTTCTTCCTTAAAAGAAAATAATCTGCCCAATCTGGGACAAAGCTCTGCTCTTTAGACATGGGCATAATGCACTGGTGATTGCATTTTGATCGCATCACTTTGCCATGTTTCCGTGACTGGCAGAGCTGAGGCTATGGATCAGGCAAAGGGCCGCAGTGCTTGCCTTGCTGTCAGTTATCTTTAGGGTGGGAAGGAGAAAGTCGTTCCAGTAACAGAATGGGCATAAATCTACCTGATTCAGAGCAAGGTGCTCCCTGTCCTGAGAGCCTCTGCCCATGTGGCTCTCCATGAGCTGTCCCCACGCTCTCTGCCCTCCCACGGGAGTCAAACTCCCTTTAAAGACCCTCTGATAAAGGGGAAACCTCATTCCCAGTGCTGGTATTTGAGGAGCACCATATGCTCCTCAGTGACCTCAGCTTGTTTCCTACCTTATTTTCTCTTCTTTCCCATAGAATACCAGAAGCACTTGCAACTCCCATGAGCCAAGCTCACCAAGGCTGAATGGAAGCCCTGGGAGCCACGCAGGTGCCCTTATGGGATAAATGTCTCTGCGGTGCAGGGATTTTGCAGGAATTTGCAGCTTGTCCCTTGAGGAGGAGGCAGAAGCGAAGGCCCTGATGTCCTCAGCTCCGGTGCTGTGCAAAGCCTCTGTGCCGTGATTGGAGCCCTGCAGCTGCTCCAGCATTAGCTTGCAGCAGAGCCACTCAAGGGGTACGTGTGTGATCACAGAGCGCCCACCTGGGCAGGCACACGCTTCCATGCGCACGGTGACCTTCAGCCGGGCTCGCTCCGAGGTTCCCATGCAGCTGCTGCTTTGCATTGCGAGCCATATGGCCAGCACCATAAACAGTGCCTCTAATTGTAGCTCTCAACCTGCCAAAATCCAAACCAGGGAGAGTGATGGGGACAGAAGCTGGGGGTGGGGACAAAACTGATAAATAAATCAGAGATTCGCCTGAAAAAGACCCAGGAAGGAGGAAAAAACAAGGGAAAAAAGTCCTGCAAGGCAGAAGGGTTCATTACTCCGGTAAAAATCGCCTTCTTCGACCTCGGGCACCTGAATCAGCTTTTTCTAGTTCCATATTTTACAATAATGAAAGAGAGGAGGCATCAGGTGTGTGGGGAATGACAGCAAATTTGTGTCTGCAATGGCACGGATGTCCCTTCTAATGGAGGGCTGGAGTGAACACACTCCTAATCAAACTGGTAATGCTGACCTTGTTTCTGGAATCTGCTGCTTTTCAGTAAAGAGGGGGAAGGATTCTTCATTAGGGACTGTAGTGACAGGACAAGGGGTAATGGGTTCAAACTTAAACAGGGGAAGTTTAGATTGGATATAAGGAAGAAGTTCTTTACTGTAAGGGTGGTGAGGCACTGGAATGGGTTGCCCAGGGAAGCTGTGAATGCTCCATCGCTGGCGGTGTTGAAGGGCAGGTTGGAAAGAGCCTTGGGTGGCATGGTTTAGTGGGAGGTGTCCGTGCCCCTGGCAGGGGGTTTGGAAGTGGATGATCTTAAGGTCCTTTCCAACCCCAACTATTCTATGATTCTATGTGATATGGGGATTTAGAGGGTTCAGAGGGGCTCGAGGCAATGATTTCAAACACGTGGCTTGGTTTCATTAGCAGAGCATGGTCTTATTCCTCCCTTGCCTGGCTGTTGCACCAGTCTGTCCCCAGGCAAAGCTGATGCTAAGTAACTACCAGGGCAAAATGGAGATGCTTTTCATCTGTTGTTGTGCCTGCCCCATCCCTGGCAGTGTTCAAGGCCAGGCTGGATGGGGTTTGAAGCAACCTGTTCTAGTGGAAGGTGTCTCTGCCCATGGTAGGGTGTTGGAACTGGATGAGCTTTAATGTCCGTTTTGGCACAAACCAACCTGTGGTTCACCCCACCAGTTGCAGGAGTGTCATTTTATTCAGGACCTTCCAACCAATAATTCATGGGCATTCGGTGGGGTCTTCTAGGGTCTCAGCTAGCTCCTTCATCTCAGAGGGGCCAGCCACAGCATTCCCCAAAGCTGGAAGACCCCAGGGATCCAAGGCTTTGGTTCAGCAAGGTCAGGAGAGGAGATATCTATAGACACTGCATGCTTTCCCAATAACATCTCCTTCCACAGCTCCAAAAAGAAAGCTCAGAATAAAGCTAGGATCACCCAAAAAGTGATGGGAGCTGCCCTGGGAGCTTTGTTTTGCAAGGGTGGTCACTCACCTCCCTCTAACACACCCAGGGACAGAGAACATCCTGGTTATCCGCTTTGCCTTGGGGCCCCCAGAACTTTGTAGCATGAAGAAACCCACATCCCAGTTCTTTCAAAGAGAACTGTAATTGCAAATCAAGGAGGAAAACCTCTACCAGGAGCCAGCAGACCAGCAGAGTAGGTAGACACCTCTGCCTCTAATTTATGTGAGCTTAAAACTAGTACCAAGATTGGCTTAATTACCTGGGAACAGTGTATTTCTCCTAGATTGCAGATCAGCTTGTTAGTGATACACTTTCCTTTACTTCCAGTTGAAATTGATAATACATCCCTCACTCAAAACATTGTCTCCCAGTCACCATGGTTACTGCCAGGTTTTCCACAAGGACCCAGCATATTCATCTGTCAAGTATGCTAATGGGGAACGGACCCTGTCACACAAAGGAGCAGGCTATTCAAACATACACTTGCCAAATAATTGTACATGTCAAAAGAATGATGCTTGTTATTTGCCTAATATTATCCCCCAGAAGTGGGAAATAGTTCAGCTCTCAATGCAGAATGGCTTGCCCTTATCAAATAGGCAATTTGCTGATAATTTAGACTATTAGAGATCTTGGGGTGGGGAGACAAAGAGGGGGGTGGTGGTGGTGAATGTAAGTGGCCTTTTATAATTGCACTGAAAGCAAAATGGGACATAAAGTGCCTTGGTGCTACAGTGACGAGGAGCATCACAGGGAACACTGAGGGCCGAGGCAAGGGGCTGCTCGCAGCCTCCCATCTCACCTCGGCCAGGTAGCTGCTGGTGGGTGGTTAATGGTAATTGAGCAAGAGCACTTTCCTCCGCTGTGGATTTTTATTGCTATTTATCTTCATGATGGGCCGATTTCCAATTTGTCTATGGCAGTAATTAAGCCAAAGAAAAATGTTACTGTAGGATTCCACTAAGTTCCCGAGCTCCTGATGTGTTAGCAGCTGGAGTCGCCGAGCCTGTGCTGAAATACCTGTGGCCAAGGCTATGGAGGGTCCTTTTCTCTCAGTCTGGGGCATTTAAAGGCTCTTCCTATTCAGAGCAGATGACCAGAATAGGCAGAACCAGCCTGGGGGGGCTGTGATTGTCCTCCACAGGCAAGTGTCTAGCAGAAGGGTGAGACTACAGACCCTGCATCACCCGTGCCATGCAGGGGAGGACAATCCTGGAGCACAGTTCTCTGCAGGTGAAGAACTAATGAATGTCTGTAAGCTGAGACTCTCGGTCTAAGCTGTAAAAGCAGCAAATATTCAGACACCTCTGTTTCTTTGAATGGGATGGGCAAAGCCCCTCTCAATATCATCTCAGGACAGGTGGGCTGTCAAGTATTATTGTTTCTCCCTTGTGTAGTTGGGTAAAGAAACAAGAGAGGCCACAGAAATGATTTCTTCCTCTCCCAACCCTGCCTTTTTCTACTCTTCCTCCACAAAGATCGGATTGATGCTGCAAAGAGCAGTGTTGTTGATGGAAGGCTGGGATGGTGCAGCACCATCATATCCTCAGTATGTGACATTATTGCATCCCTGACAGTGTTCAAGGCCAGGGTGGACAGGGCTTGGAGCAAGCTGCTCTAGTGGAAGGTGTCCCTGCCCGTGGCAGGGGGTTGGAGCTGGAGGAGCTTTAAAGTCACTCCAACCCAAATCACTCTGATTCTGTGATTATTTGCTGGATGTGGCTGAGTAATGATTGTCTTCAATTGTGGATTAAGATTGCTGAGCCCCCCTGTGCTTCCTGTAAGAGTGAAATGCAGTTCATTTGCCTTGGGGGGGATGAAGAGACCTCCCTCCTGACTGTAATATCAAGTTCTGTTTGCCCTGGAAAAGCAAGCCCTTAAAATGCACATGGGGGAGGAAAGCTAATGTATGGTCAGGAAGTTGAGTTTAGGGGGTGACTCGTAAATGTTGTGCGGGATGAGGACCAAGAGGGGTTATAGTTTGCTCACTCACGGTGTTTCTTGTGAACACTGTAAACCAAACACTATCTTTATAATGAACAGAAAACAGAGGCAGAAAAAAACAACCACCAGCAAACGACCTAATCGGCTATTAAAATATTTCCAAGCAGTGGAATGAATGCAATTCCCACCTCAGAACTTAATTTGCCTCTGTACAAAATTAACATAGATAAATAAATTAAAGAAAAAACAACCTCATCCAAACTGCTTCCTAATAAAATGTGATCATAGCAATAATAAGCTGCTTCAGTGCGTGAATTTGGTTGTATTAATTCACCCATGGTGTAATTGACAGCTCTCAGCCTTCAGCTTTCTGCTGAACAGAGTACTACGACTGAGTTATTATACCTGGCACTTCAGACTCTTCCACATCTCATTGCCTAATTGTGTTCTCTTCTAGTAGGTGAGTGTTAAACTCAGACATTAAAGGATCTCTGCCAATTACCTGAAGCTCAACATTTGATCTGTCTGAAAATCTCAGCGCTCCTTGGGGGACTGCTCATCTGTCTGCATCTTGAGTGCTGCCTTCTCCTTTTGCTTAGCGCGGTGTAAAGCGTGAGTAACTCTGCTCCTGGTTTTAAGGGCGTAACAAGAGGGAATAAACAGAGGGAATGCAGGCAAGCAATCCAGCCTCCCCTCCACCCATTCAGCATTAATGCTAGCATTAATCCAGCAGCAGCTGCTAATTATGTAGGATTTATAGGAAAATGTATGGCTTGCTTTGCCAGTTTTCCAGATGCCGTTTGACCGGCGCTTCTGTGTGATACCTTGTACAAGCAGCAGCTTTTCTGGGATTACCTGCCCAGTGTATTGCTTCTCCTGCTTGTAGTGCACTGCTACGTTTCAGCCTGTGGCCACTGCAGAAGCCTGTATGGCTCCGCGGTGCTTTGGAGACCCTTGTTTGCAAACCAATCAGTTAAATTAAGAAGCTGGATTCTCATTGCTGTGCGATGACATCTTCAATTTAGCTGGTGCCCCAGTGAGGAAGTAAACAAACAATAAAAGTGTCACAATTCCTTCTCGTTCCGTTAGACAAACAAGGAGTTTATTCAGCGTTTTGGCAAATGAAAATTTAAGCAAACTGTCAAGGGAGACATTTTCCCCATCAGATGCTTTCTGAGCGGGGATTAGAACAAGAAAGAGCCATCACCCACCATGTCATTATAAACAAAGGCTCCTGTGAACCCCCTTTATTAAAGATTAGCAGCACTGATTACAGCCTCACAGGCTGAGCCAAAGACAAATTAGACTCTCTTTGCCATGGGATAACTCACATTACCTTCCTGGGCACTGAGACTGTTGCAAACAGCAGCCTCCCGAGAGCAGAGAGTTTTCACCTCTGGCCATTCATCCTCTGCTATTTAGAAACAGCCCCGAGATCTATCTAGACCTGTTTGCTGTCAGAGACCAACACTTCATTACACCTCCTGCCGTATAAGAGCAGCCATTCATGCGATCAGGAATACCAGATTTTGGGCATTTCTCATGGATAACCCTTAAGGCTATTTCAGAAAGGCTTGCCAAGCCAAGCGTCAAGGAGCTCTGTTCCAGCAGGGACAGACCAGGATGCTGATACAGTGCTTAGCAAGGCAAGTAAATTCAGTCTTCAGTGCCATGTGGTGGCCACAAGCTTGGTGCAGAGTTAAAAACCCCTCAGGCTAGTTGCAAGGGGCTGGAATTACTGTCTGTGACTTGTAAACATCAGGATCCTGCTCTTGCCCACCAAAGTCCATGCACACATATATAGGATATGTTTGTATATACCCTTATATAAAATATCCTGGATAGCTCCAGGGACCAAGCAGAAATAGCTGCAGAAGGGATGTCAGTGCTGCTGTGCAGACTTCCCAGTGTGATAAAGACTGCCCTTCTGGCCTCCCAGATGGGGTCGTTGTCTTTACATCCAACACAGGACAAGAATGTCTTTGTCGTTAAAGGGGAAAATAGCTCAGCTGTGTCACAACCATGCAGGGGGTTCAGCTACCTCCATAGGAACCATTCCTGATAGAACAGGGCATGTCCGGGATGTGGTGCTCCACTTAGTGGTGTGGACTGACCTCTCCTGGATGAGAAGGACCACAGACCCACTATCCCTCTCTCATAACACAATAACTGAATAATTGTTTCCCTCTTCTCTCCCATTCCCACCCCAGACTCAGAGGGCTTATCTGGGGGGATACGATGGCAGTGAGGAATTGTGGTAACATGAACCTATCCTACCTGTCTTCAGAGGGGATGCATCTAGATTCCCATAAGAAATGAATAATCATATGTACTGTAATTTCCATGACCCCCTTGCAATCCCACTTTATTACCTTCCAACCCCTACCCATCCCTCCTCCTAACTCCCCTTCCCTGAAGCCCACCGATGTCCATAGGAAGCGGTTCTCCCAGGCAGGGAATGGTGTTCAGAGCAAGCCTTTTTTTAGCAGCAAGGAGCTCAGGGTGGAATGAGCCCTGCCACTTGCACAGTCACAGCACCAGTCTTCGTTTATGTACCCAAGTGATGAGCAATTAAGTTGGAGACGATACATTCTATGCAGAGCGCAGGCCTCATGATGTGCTTTCTATTAAGGCTGCCTCACATTTCCTATTATTAGACTCCACTTTCTGTTACTTACAACTTCTCCAAGTTCTAACCACTCCGGCCGAAATCCTCCCTCTCGGGTGTTGCCCCAGGCTGGACTGATCCTATTTTACATGGGAAGTTTCTATCTGCCCTCAGGGAATCCCGAGCACGGTTGTGCAATCTGTGCTAATGGCTCTGAATGACTCACAGCAAGAAGGGGACATAGGAGAGCCAGGAGACAATACTAATGCAAACTAGGCTGTGTAATTAGGCTGAGATGGAGCTAAGCACAAGCCAGAGGGGTCTTGTAGAGAGGCCTCTCTGATTTCCTGCTGCATGCTTTTTGTTCATAATGACTGGGAGAGCGATCCTGCATTGTCTGGTTACATCTTCTTGGACGTAAATTACAATGCAGCTCGCCTGACCTCGGTGTCATCATCCCCAGCAAATTGCAACTGGTTTTCACACTGTTATTACGGAGGGCAATGCTATACAGGGCAGTCATTCTCCCTCCACCTTCCATCACCTACACTTTCCTGTGCTCCTGAAACAGCCAAAGGCTTTCATTACTGTGAGACTGGAAAAGAGCCATGGGTTAAAGCAGCAAAAGGCGTGTGCCTCACAGGAGAAGGGCAACAAGTAGGGCTCTAAATTCCAGTTTTAGGGGCACGGATAGAGCTGGTCAGTAGAAAAAACAGAAGGTGAATTGCTTCACTTTGTACACAGTTCATCCTTAGTGGGAGAAGCATCGAGGCAAGAGATTATAGTGAGCTTCCAGGAACCATAGCTTGGATATCTGGTGCAAGGTCTATAGCAGGATGATGGTCTCCACCAAACTGCATCATCTCCGTGTCCTATCTGAGCAGCATCTGGTAGAGGGGATACACAGATTTAAGATCAGGCTGTACAGGGCTCACAAATACAGGAAGAGATGCAAGGTCCTGTGGAAGAGATGCAAAGCTGCTGCGCTGAAATGCATTGCTTTAGGCAACAGACTTGGACTATGCAAAGGTAAGGGAAGATTGAATCTACTGAGGAGGGAAAGGAAACGGTTCCCTGGTGAATGAGATATTCCTGGGCAGCCCTTACTTCTGCAAGCCCCTGCTGTGTCTGGTAGAAGGGACCTCCTGATTGCAGTGTCTGGATTGTCTCTGTTGGGCTATTGCATCAAGTTTCCATTGCTCCCCCGTCACAGACATTCCCAGAGCCTGTGATCCCATTCCCAGAGGTCACCCTGGGATTTTATCAATCTGACCTCCCAGTCCTGTGACAGATATGTTTATAAAGAAGCTAATCCCAGGAGCCTCTTTCCCCTCTCCTTATGGGATCAGCTCTGGGCAGGGATAGGAAGGACAGTGAAACCCACATCGCTTTAAACAACTACAAAGTCAGATACACGGGGGAACTGAAATGAAAAGAAAGGAGCTAAATTATTCCTGCGGAGTGTTGGTACAGCAGCATCTCTGCTCCCTACGTGTGGCACAGCCTGCTAATGCTTCCCGTATCTGCCACCTCCCTCCCCAAACTAGATGAGAAACAAACCCATTATCTGAAGGGCATTTGTCTAAAACTCCCCTTTTGTGCCTTGGCTATCTGGGGCCTGCAGCTGTCACTTCCCTTTCTTCTTGCAATTGCTCCTACTGCAGCTAATAATGCATTTATCAGGCAGGATTTGCTTATTTACTTATTCGTCTGCGTTTATTATGCAGGTATGAAGTGGGTCTTTCTCTCCCTGTGGCTCCAGCAGAAAACTCTAGTGTTCCAAAGCAGCAGCAGCTCCCTCCTCAGCTGCAAGGAATTAGTTTACTAATATATGGTGTCCCTGCAGCAGCCTATGGGATGTGGGGTTTTCACCTGACCATGTCACCCCTTCTCATGGTAGCTCCTAAAGTGCAGCTCTCACAATGGGATAAAAAGCAATCCAAAAAGCAATTTACTTTGCTGACAATTTCCTCTCTCCCCAGAGGTGCGATTGGAGACATTTCTGCACTGGAAGGAGCAAGGAGTCAGCATTCCCTGCAGCAGAGATGGGATCAAAGGGCTGCGATGCCCCATCCCAGGGTGACAGCAAGCTCCATAGGTTCGTGGTCCAGCCTCCCAGGGCAAGCAGGGCTTGGACACCTTGGAGGGGGCAGCTCATGAGATGTGGCCTTGCAGGCTCAATTTGGATAAATCAGTTCCATGTTCTCGCCTCCCACTTTCCTTCTTCTGTCTACTTCACCTTTCTGATGCTTTGGAAATGCTGCTTTTTTTGGGGGTGTACCAAATGTTCCTTTTGGAGCAACCATGGAGAGTTTGAGGGATGAGTTTCTCAAACACATGTACATCCTGCTGTATTTAATTGCCTGTGGCTGTCGTTCGCTGTTTGTTCAAGGGCTGATAGAAAAGGACCTGAATGCTAAACCTACAGGTTTCCTACTGCTCTATTAATCTTCCCCATTCAGGAAATAACCAGAAACTTCAGCTCTCTCCTGCTTCTGTCCATGGGATATCTCCTTTGGATGTTGTTGTATATTTAATGAGTGATAGGGCTTTGGTGGGGCAGAGGTGTAAGGCAAAAGTTTATGCTCAAGTGATTTGCTCTTGCTAATTAGATAACAGAACTGCAACAGAAAGCAATTGGTATGGATGCTGTGGGGAGACAAGAAAGAAATCATTCAGTTGCAAGCCGAAACATCTGGAACACCAACTGCCCTTTTGTTTTCGGGAATAATGAAGCAGCTGTTTGAGATCTCAGAGAGATATAAAGGAGGGAGTTGATCTGACATCTGTAGGGACATTGTTGTGCCTCTGGGGCTCGGGCTGGGAGGAAATACATTTCTTTTCTCCCTTGCAACAGCAATGTAGAAGCTTGAAAAAACAGAGGTCATTCAGATATTCCTCTGCTTTTGCTGTTACTCCTGAATTAACAGGGTGAAGCAATTTCCCTCACCTTTATAGGGTGTACACATAAGAGGGCAAAGAAGAGCAGAATTCAGCCCATAAGGTTTAAAAGTACAGCATCTTGGCCAGTTAGTCACTGGGAAGCTTCTGGCCTTCTGTTCTGGCTGCTTAATTCCGCAGTCAGTTGGAACAAACAAGTGGCCCAGACCCTGAATGCTTCAATGGCCAAAATGTACATTCAGTTCCGTGTATGAGAACTGGGTGGACCCGGGAGAACAGATGTGTTTGGACTGGATCCAGGGCTTAGAAAAGATACCTTCTAAGGGAAGGAGAAATGATTCTTCCAGGCAATGGAAGACCTCTTTTCTGCACTACCACCCATGCAGTTGTACCAGCAACGCTCTGCAACCCAGGTTCCCTCCGCTCACTGACCTGGGAGCTATGAATCACTTTTCAATGGCAAAGAGTTAGGAAGACGAATTCATTCTGCTGTGTGTGACAGGCATTGCCTTGCTCACCAAGCTGAGGATTTCAGCCTGATTCCTGCTTCTGACAGACCATGGCTTTACCTCCTTGCTGGCAACGGGGACATAATCACCGGTGCTTTACTCCCTCTGCTCCTTCCCCTCTACTACCATTTGGTCAACAAGCCCTCTCAAAATCAGTGTCCTGAGAGACACTGAAGCTGTTATATTGCACCCTGTGGCAACACTACTTTGTATGCAGTTTCAATGACATGTAATAAAAAGCATCTCCTCTCTACAGGAGCACAATGGCCATCTCAGAGGAAAGAGGAATTCCCCTCCCTGACCTCCATGCATCCTTCATCACTTCAGGCCTTAGCCTTCCAGCCATGCATGTGCCCACCAAGCATCCTCCATGTCGCTCAGCAGAGATGCCGCTTGCTTGTTGTACGTTTGTGTAATGCAATGTTTCACCTGTCCTAAGGGAAAGCAAAAAAGCAGAGCTCTAAGCTGAGGTTGTGTGTGTCCTGTGCTGCTAAACGGCTGCGGATCGGTACAAGCTGTAGTGGTTCAAAAGCATGTCTTCACTGATATAACAGCGAGTACTCGGATTGCTAAAGGGAAAGAAGCTGGGCTCCCTGTGCACTGTGCTGTTTGATTATATCTTTGCCTTTCCCCAAGTGCAGATGATGTTGCTCTGTTTGTTGGGTTTGGTTTGAGTGAGTTTAATTTGCTGGTTCTCCCTGCAGCCACCCTGGTCCTTCCAAAGCCAATTCTGGGATCATTTTTAAAGAAAATTAGAAAAAACCATCAAATTCGCTTCTCAGCTTTGTAAAAAACCCACTGGAAAAAGAACCTTGAATGTGAAGCTGCTTTCCTCTGATAGTGAAGTTGGATGGATTCACTCATGAGCATTTTCTGTTGAATTTTAGCCAAATAATTTTGCAGCTTTCTATGTTTGGGTGGATGGATTCCGTCTGAAAAATACCTGAACAGTTTTCCTCAAAGTAGACAAACGTAACCTCAGTGATGTTTTCTATGGGTGTTTTACAGATCTACAGCAAGTTTCCCAAAGCCTAAAATGAAATGTTTTATTTCTGGTTGTATAGAACATCACGTTTGACCCAGAATGACTTGAAACTTGGACCTGGCACTGCAGAGCCTCCTGCAGTGGGAGCCTGCAAGTGTCTCCCTTTCATCTTCATTCAGTTGTTTTATTTTCAGGAGCACCAGTTTCACCCAGAAGTATAACAAAGCTTAATCAGAGGCCTTTTGTCATGGGCCATTTAGATCCTAAACACAGATTACAGGGAGAGTAATCTTTAAAAGCAATACAGAGCAGAGATCTCCGGCATTGCTCAGGATCCATTCAGGCAGTGTGTGATGTGCTAAGGAGCTGCCTTAATCAGAGTGGGTTTGTTCCCCTCCACCCTCCTTTCCTGCCTCATTTTCCACAGCTGTAAAGCCGATAATCTCTTACTTGCCTTCACATCCACCCTAACTCGACCTGTGTCTTCTTCACACACTGGGTGAAGTGTGATCACAGCTAAGCAACGACCATTAGACCCTATAAAATTAGGATTAGCTGGGATGACTTCCTACATTAGATCAATTGAAGTCATTGGCTGGTGGAAAGAAAGTGTGATTCTCTCCTCTGTTAGCTGGGGCATGGCTTTGTTTTGTGACAGCATGAGGTGTGACTGTAGTTTTTCTCTTCAAGTCATTGATTCTGCTTTCTACCACATCCTGTATTGTATCTGTTGCCTGTCCTGGGAGATCCTCCTTGCCTCAAACCAAGCCTGGTTTCATTTTCCTTGGATGCGCGGGATCCTCAGATCTGAGCATCACCCCATAGGTGATCCTATTGTGGCCCAGAGAGAACTGGGTCCTTACTGAAGGTGGTGCAGACATCATATTTCAGGTTATAAATCTCTCCTGAGTAGCTCATGAAATACCAGCATCCTGCACTCCAAACCAGGTCTCCAGTACCTGACGCCAACCTTAATTTAGTACATTTAATAGGCCATGGAGGGGAAAGCAGCATTGAATTTAACTCCAGAGGTCACTAGTGGTTGTGATTTGGAGGGGTGACAATAGCAGCCAATGCTGAAGAACTGGTTGGGTTTTCCCACCCATGGCTGTTGCTTAATACAAATGTAATGAAATAGTAATTGTGTACTGAGCAAGAAAAACCCTGTATAAGTTGATGAAGATATGCACTGAATACTGCTAGCCAGGCCACAGCTTCTACATCCCTATTAGGAGGCTGTTGAAACTCACTAAATGTGTTTGCAATAACTACTCGCTATTTCATTACGGAGCAATAACTCTCCTTATTGAGTCTAAATTAAATCCTTATTTGAGACACTTCATTTAAGGTGTTACTGGGAAACCCACCTTGGAAGAGGTAGAGCCAACCTTTGCTTTATGGCTTACAAGATTACATTATACACATACTTATAAATGTCAGATTCCTGGGAATTTCACCTCAGTGGCTGCAGCCCACAGCCACAGTCCCCAGGGTCAGACTCAAGGCTCAGCCTGAGGCTGTTCATTGTATTAAGACCACCACGGGTCCTATGACTCCCTCCCTGCCCAGTGTTACCAGTTCCTCCCCTTTACAGCTGTGCGGGGAACCAGCATCCCCATTAAATTTCCCTTTAAAAAGGCTGCCAGAGCTGAATGCTGGAGTCTCCCCAAGGTGTGTCCAATCTCTATGCTAAGCTCAGCAGTATTAATGGCCTTCTGGAAGATGGTGTGAAACCAGTCCACGCAGCTTGTTCCATCAGGAATGGGCAGGAGGGAAGTGTAGACAGGTTCATTTGTACATTGGAGAATGAGCAGGATCCTTCTGCTAGCCTATGAGGTGAGTGGTTCAGCTGGGAGGCAGAAGTCCCCTCCTGCACTCCATGGCCAGTGGAAGTCACAGCGAGAGGGTTTGCTCAGGAAGCCATCAGCTGGGTCATGCCCCTTTGAAAAATCAAGGCTGTTATTCAGGATTTGAAAAGAAAAGTATCCATAATATTGATTGTTACTGACTGGGAGCATTAAAGGTAGATCTCAGAGAGCTTTGTAGACCTGTAGCTCTTCCCTACTCAGACAACTGAAATGTCATTTCCAAGCTGCAGCAGAGTGAGTGGCAGAGGGAAGATGGCAGCTACCTCTGCTGAATCCTCTCTCACCCACTTTTAGCTGGGTAAAGCAAAAGGAACCCCTTGAAGTGAGTATTTTCAGCACTCCTTTGAAAACTCAACCCTCACTGGAGTTTATTTAGAAACCACAGTGGGAAGGGACAGTTTGTCTCACCAGATAGTGGGATGGTTTTAGATCCTTCTACACTTAGGTCACTGGTCAAGGCTGGTGATGGTCTAAGCAGCCATTGGAACAAATCTCATTCATTCACTGATTACTGCTGTTGTAGAAAGCACCTGCTCCATGGCATCTCCTCCCTGGTTCTTTGTGGCAACACAACCCAGGGTTGAGGGGGCCCAGAAACTGGTCCCTGTTCTTCTCCATAAATGCTTCCATGAAGCGGCATGTAGGAAAGCCACCACATCTGGGACTTCTGCGCATCTGTAGCGCAGGCCAGTCCCTCTGTTTGAGGACACGTACCTCTTGGCAGGTAAATTACATTTCTGAAACAAAGCACTCCTAGAAGAAGAGGCAAAATCTACCCCCCTTCTTTTTTACTTCCTCCCAGTGGAGGAAGTGTGCTGCGGAGAGATCGCTCTAATGAGCAAACCTCATCCGAATCCTTTAGAGCTGGAGACATTCACATCCTTATCAGGCTCCAGACTTGGCAGCTTGTGTCTCTTTCTAACATAAAACAGAATTTTGCCTAAAAAGCCATTGCTGCTTCTTGGAGAGGAAAGAAATTTTGACTCTTGACAGTCCTGAGGCTGGGCTAACGCAGTTATACCAGAGATTTCTCCTCCCAGAGTCCTTTTAAACTCAAGAGTCTGTGTTTATACAGTGCTGAGCCCAAAGGGGCTCATTCTGTGCTGGCCCTTTGGCACTGCAGCAATGAACAGGATTAATAACTGGAGTCAGCAGGGCTTGGTACCCATTAGAATTTCCCATGGACTATGCAGAAGGTGCTGTTCCTACAAGCATCTTGGCAGTGAATTATTTATGGACAGCATAAGGATCGTAGTGCTTGCCAGTTTATTAGATTTATAACTAGCTGTGCTAGGTCCAGTGTCTGTGTGCCTGTGCATGTACGAGCATGGGCTTGATCAGCTGGCTCTCTCCAAGCCCCTACTAGTTAAGGGAGATCTGCTCACATACATTTCCAATATAAACACATCACTTTGTGACTCAGATGTGGGAAAATCCAGGAGAGGCAAAAGGATTGTTACTCAGGAAAAGAAAGCTTGTTTGGGTACCCCAACAAGAGATGCAAACTTTTTCATCCAAGCGCAGGCTGAGAAATGAAAACCCCAGATTATCTGAAGGGTGAGGAAGTTTGGTTTACTTCCCGGTTTCACAGCTTCTTAGAGCCCTGCCTGTGTGAGTTTTATTTGGAAACAGGTGGACTTCTGCCTCCTTTTATGCATATGCATCATTTTGATACCCAAGGAACTCCAGATGGGCAGTTCACTGGCTGGGTGTTGGAAGGGATTTTAAACACAATTCTCTTTTCAAACCCTTGGATGGGAGCACTTGCCTTCCAGCTAATGTCTGCTATTCTGATTCCAACAGATCTCAGAATAGATGTTATTAAAGGCTTATCTTTTCCTACTTTCTCTGATACATCTGTGCTATGATGTTGCCAGTAAAATCATCACTGCATATGAAGGCGCTGGCCTGGGGCCATGAAGCTCTACAACACCACTCTCTGAAGCAGCACAGGTGACTGTGTTGCTATCACCAGAGCTTCTGCTCTGAGGCAGAGAAGAGGTGACAGGAGCAAAGACCTTTATTCACACACACTTCCTATGGCTGGAGTGCAAGTGCCTGGAAGCAGAATGCTCTGCAAAGTTTTCTGTGAGCCCTTGTCAGCTCTGACTGCTGCAGAGAGAACCTGTTTGAGGGTGTTCAATAAATTGGATGGTTTAAATAATATATGGACTCTCTGGCTTAGCGAAAAGCGCTGCGCGAAGCACTCAGCCTGCAGCAGGTTCCTTCCCTTTCCTTTAAGAAGTTATCTTTGCCAGGCATCAAAATCTCACTCCTAACTTTTGGGTTTTGCTGTGGAAGCTTCTGGTGAGAGCTGAGCGGGCCGGTGTGCGTTTTGCAACACTGCCTTCATCCCGTCTTCCTTAATCCTTTGTTTGGTTCTTTTTCTAAAGGTCATTTAAAGAGTCTCTTGGCAGAGAAAGGAAAAAGGGTTTTCCCCAACAAAACGACCCAGTCAATGCATTTCACCTTCCCAAAAATGCTCAGATGCCTCCCCAGCCATCAGACACTTACTTTTATTGCGAAAGATGTGTATCAAGCCTGAAGATCATCATCTCACTGTGCCATGGCTTTATGTCTTCATCCCCTCTCATCCAGCACTTGTGGTCCAAGAGATAAACCTGAGGAGGGGGAAGGAAGAGACAATTATTTCAGTGCTGCAGGTGGGAAATGGAGTCACAGTGAACTGCCAAAAGTCACAGAGATACAGCACAGCAGAGAAAAAGGGCTGAGCTCCTATATTCTGGTGCTTTAATCATGTTGCCATCTTCTTTCTCTGCCCCGTGGTTACCTCAAGGTCTGATGATGGTGATAAGTGAGGACTTTCCTAGGTCTACTCATTTCTGATTGACAAAAGATGCTTTCAGAGGACTCATCCATAAAGCTATCCCTGGAAGAGTTCAAGGTCAGGTTGGCCCCTATGGCAGGGGCTTGGAACTAGATGGGCTTTAAGGTCCCCTCCAACACAAACCATTCTATGATTCTATGTCCTCTTACACAGGGCTGTCTGGCAGACTGTACCCAAGACCATGACAAAGATACCATTAAAGACACTTTGCTCCCCCATTGCTCTTTTCTGCCTGCCGTGCTCTCCTGGGTTGCCTCAGGATCCCTCAGTGAGACCTGTGCCTTCATCCCTGTGAAACCCGCCCTGCTTTCCTAGGGTGAGTAACAACAACAGCCAAACCACGGCATCAAAAGATCTCAGGGAAGTTCAATGTTGATGTGAGCATTGGATGTTCCTGTGAGCACTGTTCAACGCTCATGTGAGCATTGAAGAGCATGGAGCAGCTTTGTGCAATGGACAGGAGTCACTTCAGTCAGAGCTGGTTTCAGTATCTACAAATGATTTCATCATGCTAGGATCCTTCTGTAGTCAATGGGGAGAAATAGGCTCTTGAGAGTGTGATTCATGTGACCTACTTTAGGCATCTACTGTGGAATGAGATGAATTACACCTCTGGCTCCATTGACTGTATATTGATGAGATGTCTGTCTACTATAAGAAAGGAGCTTCGGGTGACTAGCTTAAACTTAGAAGCCTGAATTTAATCTGATTAATCCACCCTGTATGTCTACACATGCTCCAGTTCTCTCTCTTGTTGCTGTGTAGGCATGGCAGGGAGTGCCTTTTTCCCTTTGGAAGCCTGCAAATAAATCAGATTCAGCAAGCACTCAAAAAGGAGCAGCAATGAGACAGCGATGGCATGTGCAGGAAGCTGGGCAGGGAAGGGTATTTGCTTCCCTGTGTCTTTGGAAAAAAAAGCGCAGAAATCAAGGGCAATAAAGGTGATTTTTGTGCCTAAAAATAAATACATATTGGTGAAGGGAGGTTTCCTGGAGCTTTCTGGCAATTTGCCACAGAAAGGAAAAAGGTCCTCCCCTCCCTACTGAGCCATTCTTCCTTGAAAGGTTTGGACAATTACTGCATTTTACCTTTTCCACCACAGCGTGGATGCTTTCTTCTTTTTAACAGTTTGTCTATGAGCATTTTAGCTTCAGCTTAATAAGAGAGGATTGATGTTCACACTCTATGGAGAGGTTGCGCAGGGCGAGGTTTCTGCTTGTTGCAGCAAGCAGCTTATTGAAAAAGAGGCCTCAGGCAAGTGGGTGGGGGGGAGAACAGTATAAAGTAACCTGTCCTCTTCCTCCACTACAAAAAAGCCCCCACAACGAGGTGCAAAGAGAGGATAACAAATCTCAGTGGCGTAAAATGATTGTCATCACGAGAATCGAAATCGTACCAAAACAGAATGATAATGCTTTATGTTCAACCCTCCCACTGGGAAGAAAAAGGAAATCTCACCTATTTGCCCTATGTCTCTGACAAAAGTGACTCGACTGCTTCAATCGAGAGCTACAAAAGAGTGCCTTGTTCCATTTCTTTATTTCAAGTGTCCACCTCCCTGAGCTGATCTGAGCTTCTGGAAGGTGCTCACACGCCACCTTGAGAAGGGCTGTACAGTGACCAAGAAAGAATAAAGTACATTTCAAAGGATGCTGTCACAAAGCTATTTCTCTGATTATCACAGTGCTGCTTTGCAGCTGCACAGCAAAGAGCACTTCGGGAGCCTGACATCAAGACAGCGCTCCCCTACCAGGCCCTGTTCAATGCCTGATGGAAGAACGGCCGATAGGGGCAGTGTCTGATATGCTTCCCATACAGCAAAGTGAACATCATCACATTATCACTTCTTTAGACACACACTGCCACTTTCCACCTCTCAGATTCAACCATTAATAATCAAGAGCCAAATTTCTCACTTCTTGTCCTGTGGAATTCCACAACAGGACAAATGAGCTTTTCTGCACCAAACGAATAGATTTGGGTTGTGTCTTGTTCCCTCAGACCTCAGCAGAAATTGCCAGGCTAGGGGTGGACAGAGCAATAGCCTCAGACCATATCAGCATGGTAAAGCCTCTCTTAAACTCTGAATATCATCCCAAATCTCTTTAAGTCTCAGAGTTTAAGATCAGTGGTTGTGCCTCTGTAAACTGCGATTCACCTAATACTGTGGGGATATAAAAGGTAGCCAGGCTCTATGTCAGGAACATGAGTGCCTCCTGATCATCCCTCACCCATGCAAAAGTCACTCCAGGCTGAAATCCCCCTGCCATTTCATTCCTCCCTGCTGGTGGGTTAAACTGGATCGTCTCCGATTTGTCTTGGTGTGCAGGGTCATGAAAGGCAGAGGGTGAGAATACGGTTAGCAGTGCAGGTTTACATCAGAAGAATCCATGTTCTGCTGCAAAAGCACAGGGTTTGCTTTTTAATGACTTGCTTCTTTGTGTCTATTTTTATACATTTGATCTCTTCCCCTTTGAAAAACACCAGCAGCAAAATGCATCGGGGCTGACTGCATAGTGAAATGGGTGGAGGGCTGCAGAGATGGATTGCTAGTGCCAGAAAATTGCCTGATAAGACAGGTAACTTCCAGGTAAGATGGAAGGTTTGAGCACAGATCTGTAGATCTCAGATGCAGAGATTTTAGCTCTTTCACTTCAAGGCGTGCCTGTGTAGATGAACCTGGTCAAAAAGAGGTGGTGTTTCCAGAAGGACCTTTGTGAGTGTGACTTCCCCCTGTCTACATGAATTACTTTGCATCCGTCAGCTTTGATCTTCTAAACTACCCCTCAAGGCCATGGGCAGCTCCCTTAAAGGACTTTCTGCAGATTATTAAATGTAATGTACCTGTAATTTCAATGTCACATCCTGCTCAGAACTCATTAGATCTCAAAACGGGCGTAAGTACCAGCGAAACCCTTGTTCCCATCTTAAACCAGCCAGTGGAATTAAATTCTTTAGATGTCAGCTTACCTTCTAGTGAACCAAAGCAAAAACTGCAGAGAACAGGTTACTACAGCCTGTTCCCATCACCTGCTGAGGGTCAGGGACTGCAGAGCCCTGTGAAAGACATTGCCACGTGAGCTGAAGGATGAGCCGATGGCCAAGAGTGGTCTCCCAGGCTCCTTATTCTATTATCAATCCTCAATGGCTCCATGGTTGTCATGACATCTTTGCTGATTGATACCTCTTGTCATTGACACAAGGATCGGCTCCCTCTCCACTTTGTGAGAAGCCAGGTAAAATAATTCCACCATGCCTTCCTTTATATGAAAATGGAGCAAAGCGTGGCACGCAGATATTCAATCTCCCATCGGAGATAAAGCGCCTTCATTTACTAGCTCAGAAAATCAATACCTGTGATTTGATATGAGCATTTATTTTCACTTAACTCCTTTCTATCACTGAGCCACTGGGGGAAGGCAGGAGAGCTTCATTTAGTGTAGTGGGCTTTGCAGGGAATGCTGCCGAGTGAATTGCACTTCACTGTGTGTACACGTTCATCTGTTGGGCCAATATTCATCTTGTGCGTGTCTCGTTTTCTCAGGAAGATGGTGTCCAGAGATGGGGCAAACCATGGACCATGGGCTAATACCTTGGACTGTGGCAATGCTGCTTTTTTCCTATGAGCTTGTGTGGCTATTAGGCATCATCCCTCATGGGGGACAGAGGACAGGATGGATCTTGGGGGCCAAAAGAGTCATTTCTGGAGTCATGGACATCTCCTCTGGTCTCTTCATGGGACCCCAGAGTGCTTTTCAAAGCTGTCTGGGACTCTGAATACCAGAGGAGTTGTCCCGGGGTCCATTCACATCCCAACAGAGGGCTGATAACTAACACCGTCTCCTGCTCACGGCGCTGGTGTGGTGGCATGCAGATGGGTGAGGAAATAAATACTAAACAGAGAAGTCAGGTTGTCAGTGTTCGGGGATGGAAATGAAGAGCACTGACCAGCGATGACCTTTTGTTTACATTTCCCTCCAAAAGGGAGAAATAATTGCAGTTTCTATGTGATGCTGCCTTCAAATTATACCCTCTCTCTCTGCTCTATTCAAGACCAGCCAGTGATGACATTAGAGTCTTGAATCAAACTAAGTGGTTACTATGGTGTCAGGCTGAAATTATGAATCTCAGAGCCCGCCAGCTTGGAGAAGGAGCAGTGGCGGACACATAATTAAAACTGGGAGAGAGAATAGAAGCCGCATTGTATCTGAATAGCAGCGAGATTGCACTTCCGAGGAGCCGTTACCAAAAAAAAGAGGAGGAGAAGGAAAAAAGATGTGCTTAGCAATGCAGTTAAATGCATAATCAGGGCCCAGGAACAATGCACTCTGCTGGTATTTTATTGCTGGCTGTACCTTCACACCTCCAGTGACTGCTTAGAGCCCTCCCTACAATCCAGCAGCCCCCTCACAGTTAAAATACGACATAAACCAAACCACCTCAAGGCTTTGCATCCCGAAGACTGGCTTTGCATGGCAAAGTGACAACGTGCCAGGCGGCTGGATGTGGCCTCCACCATGATCCTTACCCTGAGTGGGGCCACAAGCAGAGCGCTGATTGACGAGGGGCACGGGGTAGGGCTGGGGTGTTGGGAAGCAGGACTGAGCTGGTAATTTCAGTGGTCACTAGCTGAGCTCATTGTGAGGTTGATAGATCTGCGCTGCTTTGTTACAGTTAAATGGACTGATTGTGGAACACAGAAACGTTTTCAGTGACATGACAGCTAATTTAGAAAAGGGGGAGTGGTGGGAAAAGAACACGCATTATTCCATAATTATATCTCTCTCTGTTCCAGCCCTATGGCTGACTCCCCTGAGAACATAACTCCGGTTCCTCTGACACCCTGAACAAGAGCGACATGGCAGGCTTCTCCCTTTGGGATGCTGCACAGTAGGTACCAACCTGCTTGTGGCCTATTATGCATTATCCTACTGCTTGCTGTACTCATTAAACACCACTGACAGCACAATCCCACTAACCCTCCCACTGCCCAGGCATCGGGTTTCCATGAATCCTTTATAAAATGCACTGAATTTTGTTCTTGTCTCTGTTGGATGCCGGAGGATGCCCATTCACCCACCCTGCTGAGGCCCAATGGACTAGATGGATGCTAAGCTATGCTATCTTGAGCAGAGAGAGCAATTCACCCCAAAGCTTGCAATGATCTATTTCATTTAGACTTGGAGCATTCCAGCTGGAGCCCTGAGAAGAAACAGACCACCACACCTTCCACTGCAGGCATCCCTCTGCTATGTTTCCAAGGGGCAGATGTACAATTAATAGGTGATAAAAGAGTAGGTTGCATCATTAAGTACAGTAAGGAGAGCCAGCAGAAGATGGTGCTAAGGTTTATCAGCCATGTCAGGGACATCATTTACCATGTGTAGATGCTCTAAAGAAGATGTATGAATTCACCTTTTAAATAAGGGGGTTATTTTTTATCACTAGGCTCAAAATACCTGAGCTGAATGCTCTCAGGGACATATCTGCAGAAAGAATAGATGCTGTTTCCACCCTCTCCCAGTCCTGGCTCCACCTATACAGATAATTAAAGGTTTGCAGAGCTGGAACCCAGCACTGCTAAAGAAAAATACCATGTCTTTTTAATTGAGCTCCTGTGTATGTAATAGAAAGAAATCCGGACTATGGCCAGTAGGCAGCACAGGAGTTGCCTTCCATCTTTCTTCTTTCAGGTCTTTGAGCCTGCATTTCGAGAGGGAAAAGGAAAACTAATAGAAATGCAAAGCAGAGGGGTGGGAATTGGCAGGAATGCTGGTGGGGCGGGCCCGAAAGCTCTGCATTGGGAGAAGTCCTCAAATGCAGCTGCTGCTTCATGGGACCAGTGGCTATTTTTGATGCACTGCGGCTGTATTTGCACTTTCAATTGCTGTCATTAGGAAGGCAATGCCAACTGTTGTAATTATTACATCAGTGTGGTTCATCAGAGGTAGCCACTTCCCCCTTTGAGCACCTGCTGGATGCCTCCTTATGCACAGAGGTCAGGTGAGTCTGCTCCGGTTATGCCAGTTGTAGTGTTACTGGGGCTTGCATATTCCTCATGTAACCACAGAGGGGCTTTGGATGGAGATCTGCAAGACCCAATGATGACAGTAGTTGGGCAAGCAAGACTGAAGCCTCTCTAGGCAAGAGCTAAGGGAAGTTTCATGGCCACTTGGAACATCTTTAAGATGAAAGAAGGTGGGTTGAAATGAGACATCAGGAAGAGATTCTTTCCTGCTGTGAGGCGCTGGCACAGGGTGCCCAGAGAAGCTGTGGCTGCCCCATCCCTGGCAGTGTTCAAGGCCAGGTTGGACACAGGGGCTTGGAGCAAGCTGCTCCAGTGGAAGGTGTCCCTGCCTGTGGCAGGGGTTGGAACTGGATGAGCTTTAAGGTCCCTTCCAACACAAACCAGGCTGGGATTGTGGGATTCTGTGATTTCTTGGCAAATCTGACTTTCATATGAGCATGTCCCTGGCACAAATGTTCCCTCCCCAGAAAAGCCATAGAATAGGAGAGTTAGGGTTGGAAAGGACCTTAAGATCATCAAGTTCCAACCCCCCTGCCATGAAAATGCCAAAGAACATTAAAGTGAAGGAGATGGGGCTCAGTTTCCTGTGGGAGTGCCCTTAAGAAAGCAACTAAAGGAGTTTGGATTTCGGAAACATTCAAGGATCAATAGTAAAGTGCCCACTGCTGTGATGGATGCAGACCTTCAGCAAGGAAACAGTGATAACGGTCACGGATTGCCAACACGAAGGCTCCTTGGCAAACTTAGGAGAAGGTGCAAGTTTTTGCAGTTATGGTTTTCATGAGAATCTTAGGGTTTTAAGGAAAAACCATCTGTCAGGAAAGATGCAAGTTAATCCTATTGAGGCAGAGGGGAATTCTTCCTTGTTCCACCTCATTTTTTCTTCCACTTCAAAAGATTTTAAGGAATTCATTTCTCCCTAATGTTCTCCTTTCAACTTTTCATGGTCAGGCCTTAGTGGCCATCCGAATCCCTCTTATAGCAGAATATGAATGATATGATTAAGTAAAATATTCAGAAAATAGCAATATTTGGCTAAGTCTGTTGAGCTTTAATTAAAATTAATATTATACCTTATTGGAGCCGAAATTCTGAAACATCACATGTAACTGAATATATTTAACCAATTAACTAAGTCAAACAAGGCTGTCTAAACTTAATCACAGACCTCTCCATTCCCCTATTACGTCAAGTGCTGCTAATGCTGTTACACTTTTGACAAGTGGCCGCTGGTAAATGAGCAAATCAATAATGTATTTGAGCCAGACAAGAGGGGGGAAACTGAGCACATCTGCATTTCTGTAGTGCCTTTTGCTGAGGATCTCAAAGCACTGGGTGAACCTTCGGTCTGTTGAACTTCCAGCAGTGTGGGGAGGCAGAACAAGGCAGGTGAATTATGAATGGCCCACAAGAAGCAGAGGGATAAAGGTCTAGATCCAGACAGGGGTTTAGATGCCATGCTAGACCCTTGGCTTGTGACAGACCTCACTCTGCTCATGCTCCCCACAGGACATCCCATGTCCCATGAGTAGAACTCCATCAATTTCCATTCAGTTTGTGTTTTCCAATCTGAGGTTGCACGGACCAAACTTTGGCTGCTTTAAGACTCATTTACACATTCATCCTCTGCACCTCTTTGGGATTCATGGTCCTCTCATACTTGTGAATCTCTCCTGAGCAATCTCCACAGTGTTCCACAGTATGTTTTACAGCCCATTCTGGCATGAAGATGCAACACAGCTTGGTTGGCCATCCCTATTCTCTTGGAAGAGAACAGGACCTTCCAAAATCCGGGCACTAGTGAAGTTTTAAATGCTCTGAAAGAACCAACATCGACTTTTCATTTGGGACCTTCTTGCAATAACAGTTAATCTCAGTGCCAGGAACTGCTCTTGATATTAATCCTGAATTTTCCTATTATTAGAACCGAAGTCTAGGGACATATTTGTAATGTCCCTTGTACAATAAGTAAAATAAGTATTTATATAGTCACAATGCTTGTCTGTTTAGCCTGAAATTTGAAAGACCTTTCCAAACACTAAAGCAATAACCCAGGTGAGGAGAGCAAACACTTTTAGACCCACTGTACAGTGGGAAATCAAGGCCATGAGAAATCCATGCATGATTTGCCTGCTATAACGTATTGGATCTGTGGCTGAGCTGAGTTTCCAGGATTCATTCCCTAATACCTAGACAATTTTCCTGTATTTTTTTTAAAAACAAACGTTACAGATTATGATTGTTGTTCTTCCTCTTTATGGAATACATCTACAAAACAGTTTTCTAATAATGGGTCATTTACGTTGCATCACAGTGTGATTAATGGATCTCTACATCCCCAGAGGAGTGGCACTGATGCCACACCACCCCTTGCGGAATCAGGAGTTCAGGTCCAGTTTTGGCAGCTCTGGGATGAACTGGAGCAGTTTCCTTGACTCCAGTAGAGCCACTTGGGATCGCTCCCAGTTTGAATCAGTGATGGTTGATACCCAGGAGGGCTCAGACCCCATCACACAGCAACAGGAGGGTAAAGAGCAGTGATTGTATTCAAAGTGAGCAGGTACTTTGAGGAATGAAAGGCAAAGATGACTCGTCCCCCTGAAAGCAGCAATGCAAAAGAAGGAAGTTTGGATAATGGCACATGAAACTGTTAAACATGAAAGGAATCTTTGTGCCACACTGATGCTGCGAAGTTGTGTTTAGGGTGTATGAAGGGGTAGAAATTAATCTAAAATGGATGAGGGAATTTCCTCAATAGAAGAAGGAAAGAGGCCCCAAATGGGGGCAGAAAGGGTGGTGAAGGCAAACACAACATGAGCTCCCAAATTTTCTGAGTGGGGACTTGGAACAACTTTGTCATGGTGCCAAAAATCCCAGAGCTGCTTGGGCATCACCTTTTCTGCTCTGCCTTTGTGGGAGATGGCTTCATGAGATAATGATGTTATTCAGCACAAACCTCTTTCATTCCTGCAGGGAATTAAAAGAGGAAAAGGGAAAAGAAGGGGGGGGGGTGAGAGGTGGTGGGAAGAAACCAATGTTATTTACTCCTCTGCAGCTGACATTAAAGGCTCCTTTAAGGGCCAGTGGGTTATTAACTTCCTGTCGCCTGCCACAATGATATGCTGTGACATATTGTCACCGCATTCCAGTGAAGCCTTAAACATTAATTGGGAAGTAAGATGAGTGAAGCGGCTTTAATGAGATACCTTGTTGTAACTTCTAACTTTACACATTATTTACAGTGATTCCACTAATGGTTCCATCCATCAGAGACAGGGAGAGAGACTGGGGAGGAGAGCAGGGGAAGTGGGGGGTGAAAAGAAAGAGACAGATATCAGAAGTTGGGTGAGAGAGGGTGGGACTAGGGTGGGAAGAAGCTACAAGATGTGGAACAGAGAGAGAAGGAGAAGTACAATCCCTCTGGTGCTTTTCCTCCCTGATTGACTTTCTTTAAGCCATTTAAAATTGAAACCTAGAGACAGGAGGTGAAAGAATCAAGAGACCAAGGACCTTGGCAGGTATGATTTAGAAGATGCGGGGAGGCTGCACTCTCCAGGCTGGTGCTGCCTGGTGTAGTATCCGAACTTGCAGTTGTGTGACAGCACAGAAACTCCATCCCTTTCCATCCAAACATCCACAGAAGCAGACCTTTCCATAAGCAATGCAGCTCTGCCCAGCTCTGCAAAGCTAGCACCAGCCCTAAGGCTGAGAGGGGACCATCGCCTCGCACCTTACATGCCCTCCAATTACAGCCCTAAGCTATCAATAGGAAAGATGCTGGATTGGCAACCTGAGAGCCTAAAATCCCCTGAATAAGGGCTAGATCCCATTATTGTGATGTTTGTTCTCCATTCAGCACTGGGATCAAAGCTGAGCAGGTAGTGGATAAACCCAGTTTCCATGCCCCCTTTATTCCTTAAAAGGGTCAGCTGAGCTTGTGAGTTGGATAGGTCAATACCTACAGGATGAAGATTTGACGCTGTTTGAATTAGAAGGAGCAGAATGAGAAACCATTGAGTTTGAGGAAGACCACGATTATAATAGTATGTCCTGGCAGGGAGGTGCCCACAGCATCAGGCATTCACTTCCTAGCTAGAAGACACTTGCCTTGGGTTACAGGCTACACGGTTACAGGATGCTCTGTGTGCCAGCAGGTTTGTGTGCTCCCTGTTTTGTTTTCTATTAAATCATTACTATCTTTGCTAACAGCAGAGCCCCCCATGCAATCACAGCTAATGGATTCCGGCTTTATTCCTCGATTTAAAGCACACTTTGCAGTACTGGGCTGGCTGGCTGCTGAAACGGAGCAGACAAAGAGACAATTAATCGCAAGTATGGGTGTATAAAAAGCACCTGGGGATAGATCAGCTGGGAGAAACACATGGAGCTGGAGAGCACATGCGCCAACGGCCCCTTTTCCCATGGAAAGTTGCAATCCCGAGCTCCACTCCCAGCTACCTGTCAAGGTTGGCGTGCCTTTAATTATAACGTCTGTGTGCTTCTTTAGGCACCATTTAATTCTCTCTGACAGCCAACGATTTGAAAGTAAAGGCAAACACTCCGAAGCTGGTGGCAGATCGGAGCCGGGCGAGGGATGTGCTAATTGCCAGATGCTGTTCATTTGCCTCCAATCCATTACCAGAATTAAAGGAGAAAGAAATGGAAGTAGGAAAGAGGGGGAAAACCCCCAGCCCTGCCTCCCCTGCACAAAGCTGTCTGCAGGTTTGACTCGCTGCTGTTAGCAAACTCCACTGAGCAGAGCACATTGGGGTGTTTCTGCATTAACAGCCTCGCAGGCCGAGTCACTTTATGCAATGGACTGTGGAGCATCTCTCTTGGGGTGCGGTGTTCAGCAGCTTCCAGGGCTAGCAAGGAAATATTTCCCTACAGTGCAGCCATCTGTAGCCTCTCACTGACATTTCCAGTAGCTAATCTGCTTTATCAGAGGTGAAAGATTTCCATAGCTGGTGGCTCAGGAGAACAGGAGAAGTCAGAAAGTCAGGCTGGATTTAAAGTAACTCTTCACTTGGATGGTTGCTAACACCTAGACCCGGCATTTCTGGTGCTATTTAGTTTGGGAAAGAGGATTGCTATTGCCAAGAGAAAGGAAACAATGTCAAGGATGAAGACAGACAGCTTAGATTTGCTCCTAAAGGCAAACCTGAGCTGGATTTGGACTTAGCCCAGTGGGTTCCCCAATGAATTTTGCCTCTGTGAATACTAAAGGGAGATTCATTTATTCACAGGTGATTCCTGGGGGGAGACTCAGATGTCAAAAACAGTCATTTAAAGCCAGTTCAGGCATAGGGATCTATCGGAGAGATCCACACAGAGCTTATAGAACATAGGAGCTAAGGGAAACCTAACCCTTCTGGAGCAGTTTGTCTCCTTTCAGGCAGTCACTGCATGAGATGTGTCCCCTGGAGGGCAGGGATTTGGTAGTCAACAAGCAATAAGATCATCATTAATCCCTGCCAGCTCCTGGGGAAGCCACTGGTGTGGGATGTCAGTCTCCCACAGCTGCAGGGTGATGAGCTGGGGGGCATCAGTGTGCAGCAGCAACTGCTGGGGAAGTCTGGGTTGCTCAGTGGGATCACACGCGGAGACCTTTCCATTCGGGACTGTAGCATTTGGAACGGCTGCCAGGCCACATCACTCACTCTGCAGTGTCTTCTGCACAGCCAGGCCAGTGCAGGGAGCAAGGCTGGGTCCAAACACCCAGCAGCATCTCATGGCTACTCGTAGAGACAGAGGCACAGAGGGCTTCAATTCTGGTATACGATAAAAGCACCTCTCTTTCAACTGACAAGTGGGTCCATTCATTAAATAAAACCTAAGAAAATGCCTCTGACTCTTGTTCCCTGGGGTTACCCATCAAGCTGGGTGTTTGCCATGAGCAGAGGGCAGCTGTGAAATACTCCATGTGCAGTGCTTCAACCTCGACTTCCAAATCAAAATCAAAGCAAGAAAGAAATGATTGAAAATTGGGAAAGAAATGACTGAAAATGCAGCTTGTTGCCCTCTGAAAGGTGGCTGACAACCCTGTGCCATCCAAATGGCATCCTCTTGGACTCATCTGTGCCTTTCTTTTTCTCCCTGGTGTATTAGAAAATCCACTGAGCCTTCTTTTTCCACCAGCTCACAAAGCTCCTGTCAACAGGCCAGGCTTAATGCAGGAGTGATCCAGAAGTGGGCTGGATATCCAGACAAAAAAGTCCCTCTAGGATAGGATGTGGCCTGGTGCAGGAAAGGGTGGATAACTTCACTCTGAGCCATCTTCTTCGCCTCCAAGTCAAGGTTATCCTGATACAAAGAATTACATATGCTCCTCAAATATGTAATTAGGCTCATGGCTCACATATAGCCAGTGAGCCCAGAAGAACCAGAGCACCCATAACTATCGGTGGGTTTTCTGAATAACTCATTCCTTTAAAAGTGAAAAGTAGGACAGGGGAGCTGTGAAGGAGGGTAACAAGGCAAAATCAGTCTTCTGTCATTTGCGCTGCTCTAATCCACATGAAAAAGGATCCCAACAGCAGTGTTTGGGTCCTCCTCCCTCGGTGGGGTAAACGCAAGGAAGTCATTAAACAGACAACCGGGCTGTGCCTAAATCCTTCATCTGTCGCAGGGATTTGTTTTAGAAAGCTCCGCTTTTGCATGAGATACATTTGGATTTGGAGCACAAAGAATTTCTTTGTTTAATAGCTCTTCATTCTTATCAGGTTGGTCTTCCTTGGGGCTGTCCTTCCAGTTCTCTGGGAGTTTATTCTCATAACAGGCTCATCTATCCCTCTGTCAGATATTCTTTTAAAATGGCCCCTGTGCAATAAATTGGCTCAGTTCAGGAAAATTCCTTCCTTTAACTGGTCCATACGGACAAGAAAAAATCCACTATTAACTGTGTGGCAATAATGTTTTACAAGGACATTTCTGGCTTTCTACCCACTACAGATCCAGTTTAATTTTGACAATATTTTTTAACCAGGCTATAGGGTGTCCCGTCCGTACGTTGCTAAAGAGGTCAGATACCCTGTACATGCACCCACTTGCAGTCCTCCCATGCTTTTGATGTCCAAACACCCTGCATGGACCGCTGGAGGAGGAGACCTCTATGGTGTGTACTCCCCTGATGACAGGCCATCATGCTGCTAGGCTGCAGCAGATGAAAGCATCTTTTTGTCAGGGTTCTCTTGAATATGTGGGCTACTAACACGGGTCAGCTCACTGCTGCAGCACTGCTCCGCTTTGGGACTGGGGGACCTGACAAAGAGGGTAGATTAAGATGAGCTCTTAGGCAGAAGCTCTTCCCTGTGAGGGTGCTGAGGCGCTGGCACAGGGTGCCCAGAGAAGCTGTGGCTGCCCCATCCCTGGCAGTGTTCAAGGCCAGGTTGGACACAGGGGCTTGGAGCACCCTGCTCCAGTGGAAGGTGTCCCTGTCTGTGGCAGGGAGTTGGAGCTGGAGGAGCTTTAAGGTCCCTTCAACCCAAACCAGTCTGGGATTATATGGCAGGCTGGTTTTAGCACACACGCAACGGTAGCAAATGTACCACCATCCTTCTCCACACACATGGCACTACTTGCTGCACTTTGCACCAAAAGTTGAGCTATCCTGTGGGCTTTGAGATGTGCATCATTTTGCAAGCAGACTGCAGCAGTCAGTTGAAATGCTCCTTACATGAGCTCTACATAAAATGCAGGGTGAGTAGATGGGAGAGAGGGAGCTATATTATCTTTTCTCTCTAACGAGAAGCAGTACAGAAAGAGAATACAGTATACAGCTCACTTAACTAATTTTCTAACCAGCAGTCATTGCAATGTTCTCGCTAGGATTAGAAGGGACAAGGGTAGAGGCAGAATAATAAATGCAGACCGGCTTTTTGCAAGCTACAACCGCATCATTATAAGAAGGAGTTTAAGGACATCCACTCTGGGGAGAACAAAAATCAAAACCAGAGGCCATTTCAGCCCACCATCAGCAGCACAATTAATTAAAATTAAATTCAAGAAAACATCAGTTTCAGATGCCATCTGAATAAAATCCTCCATCTAAACAGTCCTCTCTGGGGCTGTCGGTGCTGCTGCCCTGATTTGAATGGGAAGATGAATCAGATGTAACCTATCTGTTTCCCACCTGCCACTGCTCTCTGGCACATCAGTCCACATCTGCAGGCAATGCTCTTCTCTTACCCTATCCCAGGAAACATGCCATGGGAGGTGGAAAGCAGGATGAAAGCTGGCATGACTGCACCCATGGCTCTTGGGACCCATTCAGCTTTGGCCAATTCTGCTCCTTGCTAAGCTTAATGAAATACCAGCCCTGGTTTAGCTAAAAGCCAGTGATTGCCACAGCACTGTCACACATCCCTGTGTGATGTTGCACCATGTGCACACAGTAGGTTGAGAGGATTTCTGTAATGTGCTGTAATGCCCATTGTATGGCTTCAGCGTAGAGAGGGCATCTGCCTGCTGCAAGCCTACTGTCAGCCTTCTCTGCTGATCCCCACTGTTGTCACCCCTCTAGCAGCTCCTGCCATACCCCCCAGAGCAAATCCTGCCCCTAATCCTCTCATATTACTGTTGGGCAATCTCCCTCTAATGCAGCATGAGAGCCCTGGTGTCATTTCAGACACCATTCGAAAGCAAGCAGAGGACTTCAGGGGACTTACAATTCCTTTCTGTACTTTCCATTTAGATGAGATTCCCAAAGGATCACAGGAGAACCCAGATGATCCAGGCTGCACCGCATCCTTATTAGATTAGACAGCATCCACTTCCCCCAGGCCGCAACCCCAAGGACATGGAATTACATGAGTTTTCCATCTCTCCCTTCCTGTTATAATCAATGGTAAGAAAATGAAATGCTGATAGAGGAAGAGAGTTATGTCCCTGGAGGCTCATCCCCAACCCAGAGCACTTGGTTCCCTTTGGTTGCTTATAGCAACTCAGGCTTTTATCTCTCCTGCTCCCCGTCCTGCAGATGTGTGGTGTCATCTCCCAGAATAAAATCCCAAGGGAGTCAATCTCAATCCCGGAGGTTTATCTCCCATAAATCAGTATTACTCTTCTGTCCATACTGGGCCTGCTTTCCCCCTGCATCACTTCCCAGGCACTCTGGGAGAGCTCTGCTGCCTCACGCCACAGGCAGGATTACTGTGGGTTTAGCCACCAGAACCGATTTGCCACTTGCATATCTCCCACCACCACTTTACTGTGTAACTGCATAATTATTTAGCAATGTCAAGAGTGCATCCAGATTAGAGATGTGTCTTTGAAGAGATGCTTAGGAAGGGCTTGCTATGACACAGATACACCTGCAGGCATGGAGAAGAGGAGATGGGGAAGCTTTACTTTCAGACAGGGTTTCCAGAGGCTCTTTAGCCAAGAAAATGCAGTGGCATTATTAAAAATTGGAATTGTGTCATCAAAAGAGATGGCAGGAGGCAGGCAGAGCTGAGGGTGGAACAGGGCAGATGGGGATTGCTTTACTGCATAGGCAGTAAACGGCATTTGGAGATGGATGCAAGAGAAGGCACCTGGCATCTTCTCACTGACTTCAGGGAAAGGGGGATCAGGCCTTAAAATATCAAGAAGATGCTGAGTTCGCCCCACTGGCAGTACTCTTCATTTACACTAGTATCATAGAATCACAGAGTGGTTTGGGTTGGAGGGACCTTAAAGCTCATCCAGCTCTAACCCCTGCCACTGGCAGAGACACCTTCCACTAGGGCAGGGTGCTCCAAGCCCTGTGTTCAGCCCGGCCTCGAACAGTGCCAGGGATGGGGCAGCCACAGCTTCTCTGGGCAAGATCTGCTACCTGATAGCACCCAGACATGTCCACCTGTATGGTCCTTCAGGAAAGAGGAAACAAAGCCTTTCAATCAATGCTTATTTGCCTGTACGTGAGGGAAGTAGGTCTCAGATCTTCAGCATTGCATGATGCCTCATGTTATACTCCTATGAAAGAATCTGCCACCTTTGCCCAAATTGGCCCCAAGCCATTGCTGACACCTCCTTGCATCACCCTCCTTCATCTCCCTGCTCCAAGGTGCTCCCATCCCCATGGATACACTGCTCCATCCTCCCCAGCCAGCACTCAGGGCTTGCTTCTCTTCCCGGTGCGAGTCAGGTCATTGCAGCGAGAGCCTCGGAGGCTAAACTGCTTTTAAAAGCCACTTAATAAAGCCAAGCAGAAAATCTAAAATGAGTTAAAGGAAACGAATGTGAATCTCAATTCTTAAAATTCATAACATTCATCAGTGTCTCTGTGCAGCAGCACAACAGGAGTCAACATCAGCTCCCAGTGACTCTGCAGCTCCTGCCTGCGCTGCTGCCAGCAGAATCCATCCCTCTGTCACTGCTTCTACTTGTCTCAGGGCATGTTAGATGGATGTCTGAGCTACCTCTGCCAGGATCTTTTCTCTTGTAAGAGGCAAAGATCCTCTGCAGTCGAAACAAGCAGGACAGAGGCACATCCTGGGGCTCTGGGAAAGGGAATGGTTGCTGGAGCTCTTTTACATGCTGTTCATCTCTGCCATTCCCTGCAAGTCACACAACCGGAGCTGCCAGGAGGGGAGGGATAATCACCTCTGCGCTCCAGTCCTCCCTCCAAAGCAAAGCGCTTCTAAAATTGGCAGTGCAGAGGTGCCAATTGCATTTGAGACGTGTTTTGAAACGCTGCTGAGGGTCAGAGGAATGACTCTGGAAATGGCATCTTGTTGTTGCACACACTCGGTTTGTAGGCAAATCCCCCCCCCCCCCCCCCCCCGAGTCATCTCTGCAGGGCTGGCTGACAGAAATAAACCCAGGCCTGGATGTTCAGCTGTGACCCCCAGGGCTCCTGTACCCCTATGGAGGCACAGACCTTCCACATCTGTGCTGCCCAACAGGGAGAGCCCCACGGCTGCTCCAAAGGCTTTGTAGCTGCAGGGATGGTGCCCAGTGACTTCATATACCACTAAGCATGATGCTGTGGGTAGCAAGTTAGAGCAGTGTCTGGCTAAATACAGGGGGTAACGTGAATCACCAGGGCTGGACCAGGGCAGTGATATCTGCAGTGTGGGGGAGCTCTCTGGGCTGCAGTAAGCCACAGTAGTGAGCACCAGCTCAGGACTAGGATGGATGAAGACGGTGACCTAGTGCAGGGATGGAGGGGCTGTGCAGTAAGTCCCTTTCCAGCCTGCTGGCTTACTTCTAGGGGTATAAACCATTATGACCCTCTCGACCTGGGGAATGACCCTTGTGACTTGCCTCTGATCGGCCCTCTAAAAACACTCCTCTAAACTTCTGTTTTCTAAGCCTTTTTCCCCTCTAACTTCTGTCAGACCATTGTCTTTTTATTCCTTCCTCCTCTTGCAAAGCCTTTGCTCCAATTTACTCCTCCAGATGAGGCCAAAAGCTGCTAGCATTTATCACTGTCACCAAAGTATCCCTTTCCTCTGTTTGCTCACACTTCTCCTACTGATCCCAATTACTGCCTGTCTTTCCTTCAATTCATACAAATTCCCCATGCAACTTTGGAGCATCAATTTCAACCATTTCAGCAAATGGGCAGCATCCTGGTGAGTGCCAGGCCCTGCCTCATCCCTGGCTAACTGGTTGCCTCCAACACACAGTGCCCCCACTGCTCCCAGACCAGATTAATGAAACACTGTCAGGAGATGAGTGAATGAAGAAGAAAGAGCTCCTTTCCTTTTCCAGACTCCTCCTGAATTCACAGGGATTCAGCTCTTGGTCAATAGCATCAGACAGGGCATCACAGGAGTCCCAGATCCAGCGCATTTAAGCACTGGTGTGTATGTGTAGATCGCATTTAACAAAGCCCAAATTGGCAAAGGAAATGGGAATGGTCCTGGGAACCCTGAGAAGGGCTGCAGTTTATGTGACCAGGTACATAGATCTCACCGGCAGATTACAGAGGGACTTCAGTGTAAGCCTTCCTGTGCTTAAAGTCAAGCATGTATATAACCACTTGGAGACCAGCGTAGTCCTTCTCCCTACCAGTCTGCTGTTGCATGGTCTTGCTGGTGTCTAGGAGCATCACAGAGCTGGTCTCAGCTAAACACAGCTCCATCTGCCCATGTCTGCAGTGGCATTTCCATTTCAGTGCTGACCTCAAATGAATAACTTCTCCACAGCCCTTTGCACCTTCCACCCCATCCACAGGTTGCTTCTCTGCACCCCTGGCTTATGGGGTTGCTCAAAGGTAAGGAGGGAGAAATCTGTTAAAGGGAAGATTGTTAAAGCCCTGAAAGAAGGCACATGAGGATGCTACTAATAACCCTTCAGTTTCCTAGCATATGATAACTGCCTCCTAAAATATTAAACAAATCATGTCATACGATCCTAAAAATAGGCTTCCCAATTGCACTCTGCTCTCTCCTGAAGTTCCTTGGCTGCTCTGGTTTAACCTTTTCTGGCATTTCACTGATTGTAGCAGCTGCTTTTCCAGAGGATTGCAAAACCTGATGCCCTTTCCCCATGTACACACGTATATGTACATACCTACACACGCCACTTGGCTTTCCCCACGTTTTGGTACAAGAATCGATTCCCCACTATGCAAATGCATTAATCCACCTGAGAAGATCAGAGGAATTGATGCTAACATACAGCGCTGTGTAATCCCAACCTCTTTTTAGCTCTTCCACCACCTCCGTCTGTGCCAGGCCCCTCCAGGACAAGACAGAAGATACACGCACCCATGGAGATTTTGGGGAAGCCAATGAGTCCCTGTACCCCTTGCGGGTTTAGGAGCACCCTGACTTCATCCCTTCCTTTCTGCTGCTGCAACGCTAATGGATGGAGTTCTATAAATATTTGATTGACCTGTCACTGCCATGCTGCTCTCATTTATCACTTGCTCAAGTCGGATCCAAATTACTTTGGAGCATTTTGTACCGTCTTTTACAGAGTGTTCAATTCTTTCCCTGCCAACCCACACTGCCCCTTTTGACACAGCACAGCTTGCAATAGAGCAGCTCCTGAAAACAGCCCCTCCTGGGCCAGGCAAGAGCTAAAGTGCTCGGGGAAGTGGGACAGAGAAGGTGAAGCTAAAGAGATGCAGAAATCACCCCAACTTGGCTGGGTGCTGCATGAAGGGTGAACTCACCCAAGGCTCAGCGTGAGAGAGTGCATACTGCAGCGTATGAGATCAACAGCCCCTCTCTGCAATTGCCATAGCGCTGAGTCCCACAAGAGGATTACAGCTTTACAAGAAACTCAGGTAATTTGCTCGTGGCATTACCCATAGGAAGTGAGTAATCCTCCTGTGCTCTAATCAGAGGCTGGGTATTCCACTAGCGAGGGCTTTGGAATAAATGAGGAGACGCAGGCCGTACAATCAAACCCTATTCTGTTCATTTGCACTCCTGTCTTCTTTAGATTTTTACATTTGGGATGAAATCAGTGAATTTTAGGGCTTGCTGAGATTGAAGTGACTGTGTTCAGTGGTGCAGCCGCTGAGCACGCAGAGGCCGGCGCTGCTTTCCTCCCCTAACTATCCCTTTTGGGCTGCTGCAAAAGCCTTTCTCCCCATGCTGCCACATCCTTTAACCCTGGTTTGATCCTCCCCGTTTCTGCTCCAGCACCCTCACAGAAGTCCAGCCCTGCAGCTCTCCCCGTTGATGCCACATAGCCTTTTACAATGGATCTCACCCTGCAAAATCCCAGGGTTAGACCAGCGCTGGATGCTAGCAGGGACTCGGAGTGTAGGTGGTGTGTAAATCCTATGGGCTGGGTTGCCTCTGCACAAATAAATCCTTCTCTCAGCCCTCAAAGTCCAAAAGCTTGACACATTGAACTACCTCTATCATTAGAATTACCCCTCTCATTAGCTCTCCTGCTCTACCTCCTCCCTTCCACGTGTCAGCAATACACTGATCCATCCTGCTTAGCCCAGCTCTTACCTATATTCCAATTACTTTTTCATCTCCCCCACCGGCTGTTTTCAATGCTATTATCTGCTGCATTTGCTGGATCTGCCTTTCAAGCGTTTGACTGATGCCTGATTCCTGTAACCAGAACATGTCTGTTGATTGGACTGTCAATGGATTTCTTGGCAGAAAGGGCATTGGGCCTTGCAAATGTGAAACTGTATTTCAATCTCATTTAGGAGGAAAGAGAAAGGAGAAAGAAAAATATCCTAAAGCCACATTTTCCCTTGCCCTCTTTGAACAAGTGCTTTAGGTAAACGTGCATTTTACCTTTTTCTAATAAGGCCATTTGTGACATCACTTTCTTCTCCTATAAAGGAACATTTTGTGTTGTGTATTTGCAGCGCTGGAATGCCCATCTTTATTTTCTTACAGGTTCTTCTCCAGGGAAGGCAAGAGCAGAGAGTGGGGAGGGAGATGTACATCCATCCCTGTCTCCCTGCTGCCCGCAGTGATACCTTGCTGTAACAAGAGCACAGGAAGCCGTCTCCTGGCCAGCCTGCCTCACGCCTGCTCACAGCCAGAGAATACACCTTTGACTTTCCTAAATAACAATGCAATTACCTTCAGGAGCTGGCAGCCAAAGTACGTGCTGAGAAATGGGCACCATTAAGAAGAAATTATCCGCTTTCAGGGAACTGCCAATGTGTTAAGTTGTAAAGGAGGGGAAAGATCCCAGCTCTAAACCATGAGATTGGTGGTGGGAGAATGGCTGCTTCCAGCCCAAGGATGGGGAAATCTGTGGTTTGAAGGATGAGCTGGATCCATTCTGCTTCCTGTGTTGTACTGGAGCAAACAAGCGGATACCCACCATGCAACCATACCTCACGCCATACATAGCAGCCGTGGATGAGCCCCACTGCTGGAGACCTGAGCTCAAACCCACCCGTCCTTGTCACCCGCCTGTGGCCGAAAGAGGGTACCAGAATTGCTGCTATCACCTTGAACTGCCAAAAGCCCTGAGGTCAGGAGCTGTGTTTGCAAAACAAGGTCAAAGGCAGGGGAAAGAAAGGACAGGAAAGACTGAGGCATAAATACATTACTTGATGTTGGCTTCCATCAGTCTGTACCTTTAGAGCCGGACAGGTGAGTTCCCACACACTACATATACTTTTCCCACTGGCTTATTAAGGGCCTTTCAATACAAGATGACTGTGATCTATGCAGAAAGAGCCAGATTCTGTTTAACATCAGAGGCAACCTTTGATATCGCACCAAGCTATAGAGAGCACCTTGTGACATTTCCATCTCTAAATGCAAGCCCAAGGAGCCCACCAGTGAGTTAAACAGGGACACAGCTGAAATCACTGGTGCTGGCAGGACTGCGCCTGAAAACATCAGTGTGTTCAAACTCAGAGGCTTGCTCCAGAGCTTTGTGGAAGATGAAAACAGCCCTGGAAGAGCTGGAAATGGACCTGGTGGGCTTACAGTGCTAAATAAATAACAGTACAATCAGGGAACTTGAAAGATGACAGCGATTTCTAGGTCACCTTGTCTTTGTTTTCCCCCTTGGCCAATACAGAGTGTTTTGTAGAGTGTAGCCTTGAGACCTCCTCTCAAACCACCCCTAAATGTTACAAGAAATGCAGTTTGACAACTGCTTAGCGGATACACGCAGGCGTTGGCTTTGTAGGTGCTGAAGCTGTTGGAGTAGAGCTGTTAATCTAAGCAAGGATGTTTGGAATATTTATTACCTTTTTAAGAGGAATGAGCTTGGGAAAAAGAGTCTGGAAGCAGACTGCAGAAAACTGCTCTCTGAAAGGGATGGGTAATCACTTTCCTTCCTCCTAATAGCCCTGGCCCCCTGCTCCCATCTTCCTCCCCTTCCCCGTGTTCTCCCGGGTAGGGTGAGTCAGCCCAGATGTGGAAGAGGGGATGGATGTGGCCCTAGTGCCCTTTTAATGCTTCTTGGTGAAAAACCTGGAAAAACAGGCAAAACTGGAATTTGCTGCCTAAAAGCCAGAGCAGAGGCAGAGCAGAGCCTGGTGCTGGGATTTCTGCCGAGTCAGGTCCATTTCTTCTTCTCATGGAGAGAATGAAGTTTCTTCCTTATCTCTCTCCTGACTCTTCCAGCAAAGACCTTGCACAATCACAGGCAGTTGCAGTTAGAAAGATGTAAATACGTCAGGAAACACAGAGCTAGTGTAGCATGCCATCCCCTTTGGGTCAAGTGATGGTCTCAAAGGATGGGTCATCATGGAGGGAACTCAGAGATGGTGGAGCAAACACATCTGCCAGGAAACAGGAAATTCCTACAGAGGAGATCTGGGCTTTCAGCTCAAAAATCCTATTCTGGGGAAGCAAAGAAGGCTCAGGAGAGGCTTCTTGGCTTCCCCAGTGGGACTTGAAGGCAAAACATGGCTTCAGCACAAGTGATCTGCAGAAACCCAGGCTATTCCAGTCCTAGCACTGGACTTCTGCATTTTACAGCTGGTTATGTCTAAGCCTGAATCTTGTTTCTCAGAGTCACATTCAAAACATTCCAGCTTCAGGCAAAAACCCTCTTAGGCTCCCTTGCTGAGCCCTAAGGAAACAGGGATGTGACAGGAGGCGGTTTTGGGTGCTATGGACTCAGTGCCATGCTATGTGGACTCTGAGCCCGGTGCTAGGAGCCAGGAGAGCATCAGCAGCGGTGACCATAGGTACCACTTCCCTATCCTGCCAACATCCTTCTTCACCTTGCAACTTGCCCGCCACGTGGTGCTGGACTGAAGCACACTTAGGGGAAGGCTGAAAGGCAGGAGGGAGAATGAAAATCTCAGCAGCCTGAAAAGCAGCAGCAGCAGGCCAAGAAGAGGTCATTTCCCTGATACATCTCCTCTTCCCCCTCCCCATCATGCCAGCAGACTCTTTAGCTTCACATGGAGGTTGTGAGGATTCATTAGTTAATGTTTGTGAAGCTCTGTATAGATGGAGAGAGCTATGTAAGTGCTAAGTATTATTATTATTACAGAGAGTCGCTGTTAAGGCAATGGATATGCTCTTAAGTGTCATTTCATATTTAATTAACATATAATAATTGTATTGCTAAACCTGCAGGTAAATCTTTATTCCTGACACTTCCTTTAAAGAGACATTGCAGCAGATGCTGCTAATGGGCCTCCTCCCAGCTGGTCTCACTTGGTGAGAAGTGGGAATAGCTGGGAGCAAAGGAAGTAGAGACAATGGGAAAGAAGAGCATCAAGGTCTTTTTGTCCTCTCCACTGCACCCCCATGCACACACACACCACTGTCGCATGGCGAACCTGGGCTTCCACCCCTGATCTGCCCTCCAGGAAGGTGGGGTCTGCCCCTCGGGTGAAGGACACGAGTCTGCAGCCATTCCCACGGGGTTTCCTGGAGATCAGGCTATTAGCAGCATCACCCAAGCACCACACGTGTCTTCTAAGTAACTAGACGCATCTGCAGCTCTGCACCTTGCCATTATCGGTCGAATGGAGGTAATAGAGAAAAGAGGATGGAGAAGCATGGAAGCACAGCACGGGGGATTTCCCTGCGATTTCTCAGGGGCATCTTTGCCAAGAAACGGTATTCTCAGAGCAAGGCTACGTATCGCCTACCGACAGAGGGAAGCAAGGAGAAATCATCTGTGGGGCCATCTGCTCCTGCAGCGAACGGGAATGGGAAGCCACCTCTCCCACCTCCCAGGGATGTTTGCGCTCTCAGGAGAGACAGGGGAAGTGGAAAAAGCAGCAGTCCAGCACTAGCTCCGAAGGAATCCGCCTACGGGAGATGCGGGAGGACGCCCGGGCCCTTCCCGTCCGTTTTCCTCACCCAAACGTCACTTTCCCCTGAGATTTGCTGACAAATCGGTGCCCTCTATTGGGCATGGCTCCAAAAAGCCCAAGGGACCGCTCAGGTTGCTCCCGGCGTGCTCAAGGGATGCTGTAGTGCCAGCGCCGAGCCCTGCACCCTGTCTTTGCAATCCCTTTCCCCGTGGCAGACAAGCGGGCAGCAGCCCCCCCACCCCACATGGCTCTCCCCGTACTCCTATGCACACACACACCCTTCCCACCACCACCCTAATATGATGGGCTGCATGGTCCTCAGCAGCACTAAGTGCTCTGAAGGTCACAGGCAATGAAGCTCCTGCCACTACCAAGGACCAGGCTCTGCTCCAGCTCTGGCCTCATCATCACCCTCCCCTTCTATCCCTGCAGCCCCCAAGGCAGATGAAGTGAGAGGGACCAAGAGCTCGCTCCTTGCCTCCCCCTTTCTTTCTCTGCTCTCATTTATTTCAATTTGCTATGCTTCCCTCTGTGGCTTTCAGCATTAGCTGGGGAGGGGAGAGGAGGGGAAGGAGGAAAGGGAAGGAGAGAGGGATGTTTTCCTAGCAGAGAGCCAGGGAAACCCCTTGCATGTACAGCTGGGCAGTGGGTAAGGATCTGTGGGCAAGTGGGGCTGCAAAATACAAGGGAGGTGACAGGCACCAGAATGGCCCTGCAGGAGCTGAGGGGAGGATGGATGTCAGCCCGCAGCTCGTGGTGAGATTTCCTATGTAAACTCAGACGTAAGGTCAGACTGGGGGGCACGGAAGAACCAGCCAATCTTTTGGGCTTATATACATAGAGGAGGTCAGTGAATGGGCAAAGCGCTGTTGGGACCTCAGGATGCTCTTATGGCATCTGGGACTGCCACAGCTCACTATTTAATTGCCAAATCAGGGCAATGTGTGCTTAGGGAGAGGTGGCACTGAAGCATGGCCAGGCTGCTGTGTGAAAGGGGTATCTGAAATTCATCCTTGGTGCAGGCACCGCATCCCTGTGATTTGAGGTTAAAAGAGAAGCACCTCTGACAGCGCTGCGCATTTTATGTGCCCCTTGTGGGTTTTGCTTTCCTTCTTGGATTCCCACATGGCTTCACTTGCCAGGAATACCTGTCACAAACTTCAGCCATCCCAATGGACACAGGATCTGCATTTGTCACCTCCTCCTGCTTACCCTTTGACTGTGCAATCACCCATTGCAATGCAGAAGCCAGACTGCCATAAACCTGGTGATTTCCTGGGACCTACAAAAGTGCTGGAATTTAAGTACAAGCCCTGCCCTTTCCGATCCTGTAATTCCCAGCTCACAATGTCCACGGCACTCCCTTCCTTAAGGAATCAGACTGATGTGTAACATTACTACAACCCAAAAGCCTATTTCCATGACTCCTTGTCCTGTGTCCTCAGCTGAACCCTGGGGAGATGGTTTGCAGGGCTCTGACACCTTATTCCTTAGGAATCCCTTCACAGTGGCTATAAGAAACTCCCCAGTTAAATCATCTTCCTTTGTACTCATTTCAGTCTAGAGAGGAGAAGCAGTGGAACGTACTTGAGGAAGGGCAGACCTGAAGAGGACACTTCAGGTTAGCATATAAAATCAAAACCTGAAACCATTAAGAGCCTCAACAAACAGGTGACAAATAATGTATATACTTTCTGCTGACATGACCTCCTCTCTGACATACTGAATTATAGCATGAATTGTTAATCCATCTCTGGGATTCAGAGATTGAACCAAGCCCTCTCTCTAGAAATACATCCCATGCATTTTGGATATTGCTGTTCGCTGCTGTTATCAATGTTCTCTTCCTCCCAAGAGCTGTTTTCAATAGCCATCACCCTGCATTGCAGGTTGTCCAATATGCAGTTGAAACAATGATAAAGAACAAGAGAAGAAAGCAAGCTCACATCACAACGCATCTTAAGAGCAGATGGAAGACAATGTCACCACCGGTTCTAAAGGTGGATTAAATTATAACTGAGGTGCCTGTGTTTGAACACATTGTCCAGGAAGTGCACTGGCACCCAAACCCACAGTAATACTCGGAACAATCCAGCATTTTCAGGATGCGTGTTTCTACCTGTTAAAGGGAAAGGCAAGAGAGAGAATCCAGTTGCTATGGAAATCAGGCCATCTCCATGGGAATTCAGAAAGTAGAGTATCCTCTTGGCCAATATATCAGGCACTGAGCAGCCATTTCTTGACCATGGCATTGAATCTGAGCTGCTCACAGGACTATGCTATTTCCCCCAACTACTGCCCTGCCTCAGTGTCAGCTAAACTCATGAAGAACTGGGTTCTTACTGATTTAAGAACTTGTTTTGTGGGGTGTTTCTGTGAAGGTGCCTTTTTGCTTTAGGTTCTGTTTGGGGCTGGGAAAAGAGAAATTCTTGGGTTTGCAGCTCAGTAAATGGTTTTACTTTCGCATTCGTTGCTGCGAAGTAAGAAAGGACCAGGCAGGTATGCAGGGAATAAAGAAATAAAGGCCACATTAAAGAGCACCAGTAAGAACAGCTGAGAGTGTTGTGCAAGCCCATGTGTTGGGCAGGACTCCTCTCTTTGCATTAATAGACTAAATAGCATTCATTATTATGAAGGATGGAGGATGTGCCACTGGCTCTGCTGCTCCTGGGCATAGAGAGCCCCATGCACCAGGTCTCCCTGAAGACCGCTGATCCTCCCCTCTGTTCTTGCTCTATTGTCACCATACGGAGGAGGTTGAGAAGCCCAGAGACGAGGAGTGTGATGGGATGCTCTGCTACAGAGCTCTTCTGCTTTATCATTATATTTAATTGCTGGTGGGCATTTGGTCCCTGGACCCCCGGAGACTGGATGAAGTGAAAAATGACTTCTGAAGCCAAAGGAAGCTTTGACATGAGTGCCAGTGTGCAGACAATTGGCTGACAGAAAGCAGGTGATGGATTTACAGTGCTGAAGCCCTTGGCTCTGACTGCTATGCAAACGCCATATATTACACCTGCAAGTCCTGTATAAGCCAAGAAGATTAAAAAACCTCATAGAAAAGATCTCCAGTTGGATTAGCCTATGTTCAAGGGGATGACTGCATTAGGGTACAAATGCATGTATGTCATTCAGCACTGGCGAAGTTAATGGGCTTTATTTGAATATAGCTCAGTGGGTAAGTAAGGCTCACAGACACCAATGTCTATCTGGAATACGTGTGCCGGAGAACACTGCCTGATACTGATGGAAAGCTGTTTGATGTACTTTCATCTTTCAATTCATTTAGGGTTTTAGAGCTCAGGCTAAGTCGCCCAACTTAATTTGCAATCATTTAAAGTACGGGTTAAGTGAAGGTCACAGGCTACTCTCATTTAGAGGGAAGCCTCTGCAGCACTCGCACGCTCTGACCTTTTCAGTGTTCCCTGATTCCACTGACCAGCCGCGCTCTTCATAGCGCTGTTAACCTGTGAGCAACGCGTGGAGTGGTCATCTCCCACAGCCATGCAGAGAATGTTAGAAGGTTAAAGGAGTTGATAATATTCCCGGCAACAGCAGGTACCGAATCCCTAGGAACAGATTTGGTTGTGTATGCATGTGGCAGGAACTTCCTGCTCGGCAAGGTTTGCATTAGAAGTGATGTACACAGATGTAACCAGGTCACCACCATTCAGACAGCTCTGGCTGTAGGTTATCTCAGCAATCAGCTCTGTGGAGAGAAGGTTTTAACACAAACAGGGATCCAGGCTGCCTCTGAGCTCTAAAATACAATGCTAAAAGAGAATTCAAGGCCAGGATTTCGTGTCTTTCCCCAGACTTCATATACAGAACCCTGGGAAATACAAGGATGTGACATAACTGTAATTAACAGCAATGAGCACCGAGTGTGTAGTGAATGGTATATGCTGTCACTTCAAGGTAAAATCCTTGAGATCTATGCCCTACTATTTTTATGCTGTAAATTCCCCCCCCCCCCCCCCCCCCCCCCTTTCTGATCTGGTTCCTACTTTTGCAACTCTCCTTCCTGCCTTTCCCAAGGAAAAATGGAAAAGTGGTAAAACCAGACTGCCACACTCATCTTCCAGCATCCTGCCTCCCCTGGCAGTGACTGGGCCCAGGTGCCTCCTAATCGCAAGCTAGCTCTGAGACACCCAGCTTTTCCTAATGTCACAAACACCTGGAGGAGGGAAAAGCAGGGAGTTTATCCTGCGAGAATGAGAGGGGTTTTATCTCATTGTAATGCACTAAATATACAGAAAGGGTCAAAAGTCTCAGCTTTTGCCCTAGGACTTCTGACTGCCGCAGGCTAAGCCTCCAACTCCGAGATCCATGTGGAGAGCAGTGGGAAATCACTCAGCATTATAAATTCAAGCTGTCCATACATTGGTCAAGGGCTGACAGAGAGTTTCCAGTCTGCAGCACTGATTAAAGCCCCACATAAAGCGGTCGGTAGAGCCCCCTCCTCCTCCTCCGGAGCATCCCTGTGAAAGGACATGGGCTCCTCCAGTTATCTCCATTCCGGCACAGCCAGGAAGAGCACAAAAAATGCCATTTGCCTCTCCAGACCACCTTTCAGCTTGGCAGGGAAAGGGCTGATGTTACACATGCTGATAGTGATAGTACATGATATGCAGTCAGCAGTTTGTTGCAATCAGAGCTTCTGCTGAGCACGTACAGCTCCTGCCCCTTTCCTGTTAATTGAATGTAAGCCCTTTGGTACTTTCCTCTCTTTGATCTCACTTGGAATGAGACGTAAGGCTATTAAGGCAGAGGAACTGGGCAAGCACAATGCTAGTGGTAATCTGTGTCAGGATGAAGGGATGTTACACAAGAGACTAGGAATGAGATGGAGCGTGACTTCTTCCCCCCCTTATTTTCTGATCCAATCCCAAATGGTGTTTTTTAATATTCACCAGATTGCAGCTACAAAGTGGTAAAACTGATGGACATAAGGGGGGGAAATCATGCAATAAACACATGTAAAAAAGGCAATTCTGCACCAAAACACCCCTGCACGTCTACAGCAAAGACTACCTGCTTCCCAGGGGATCTAAATGACTCTTTGAAGTGAATGCATGTTCAGCATGCAGCATTACTGCAGGATTTAAACAGCACAAACCACAGCACGACAAAGAACTGCTGACCAGGTTGAAACCAAAGCAGGAAAAATGCAAAGTAAAGAGATGAGAAGATGATTTGCTTCAATTCATTTTGTACCTGGAGCAGTTCCTGTTTGGACTGGGTAGGACTTGTAGGGGGAAATAGTGATAGAAACTGCAGAAACAGTGCTAAGAGTAAAGTGCCAGCATTAAGCTTCATGAGAAGAGAAGCCCAGCTCCCTGTCCTGGTCCTCAGTTTTCTCCCTCGATTAGTGAAGTGAGCACCTATCATATATATATATAACATGCTACATATATCAAAGCAAGTTATAAAACTAACCAGTAAATGCACATATGCCCAACACTGTCCGAAAGGTGAACGCACTGCATCTTTCAGAGAGTGCTGGCATATTGTAACACCCCATTTTTCAGATATAGGAATCTAAAATTACGAAGCCAAAGAACCTGGTTTTGGGACCTACGAAAATGCTTATTTTCAGTCTGAAAGGACATTGAAACCAGTTATCATTTCAGCATTAAAGTTCATTGTCCCCCTAAAACCATGGAAATAGAAAAATCGAAAGAAACCCTGAAACGCTTTGGATTGCTTGTGTTAAAAATTAAACAGGAAACAAGTTATGCAGTTCAGTTACACACACCCCCCCCCCCCCCCCCCCCCTAAATCTTAGATCACAAAAGGACACTTTTAGCCAGCTCAAGCCACAGGTTATACAGAACATCTGGCAATTCCCATGTGCCAACAATCCTCATGTCCAATAAGAACCTGACCACATACTTTAGCACCTGCAGTCACTGGTCGATGGCCTCCTCCTCTTGCTTGCTTGGTGCCTTGGAGCTCTCCTCTCTGACCCAGCTGGTTTGGTCAGAGCAGGCTGGATGGGCTCTGCTCTTTCCACATTCAGTGACCACTGCAATGACCCAAATCCCTGGCAGCACTTTTTAAGCAGGGGAACACGTTCCTTGCAGCTGCTTTGACAGGAACAAGCCCTACTACAAGGCAGCAAACCCTTGTTCCTCTCTAACCCTTCTCCTTTTGAAGCTCTTTGGTGCAATGTCTCTCCTTGGCTGCCTCTGGAGGGGGAGGTCCAGGCCAGCACACCTGAGAGCTCTGTCCTATTAGTACCGAAAGCCAATGTGAAAACCTCTCCACCTGAGCCAGGACCATCCACCAAGCTCACACCACCAATGTGTTTGGGTCTGGGGCTCTCCTGCCAGCAGAGTCATCTCCTCCTTGCGGATACATGGCAAAAGCCAGCTACACACAGCAAGTCCGGAGCTTCCCTTGGGGGACAGAGCTCCCTGATAGGGGGTTTCATTGTCTGCTTTCAAAATACAATCACGTGTACATTAAAAATAGCAACACATTGAAAACAAGTTCCAGTGCTGGGAAAGCAAACATCATTTTAAACGTTATCATCCAACTAATCACGGTTTACCTCTGCTGGTATCCCATTTTTCTGGTCTGAACCTGGGTCAGTTTTGCATATGTCCAATCTATTTTATATATACATGCTCACTCTATTTGCACACTCAGATGGGAGACATATGCCTCTTCTCATTTGGGCAGGCCATAGTGTTATTAAAATGGAAATGTGCAGGCTTGGGGATCCAACGGCAACATATGTTTAAAATGAAAGATAATTCTTTACTTGTAACTACCAGAAGAACTCGGAGCTTTTGACTCCATGTATAATTACCATGAGACCTTAACAGCTTAATTCACTAGGTAATTACATGGTTATTTTTTGTTCTATAAAAGGTAAAGAGGTAACATTTAATTTACAAGGTGCTGCATAATCCTGTAATTAGCCGGTAATTTCCGTGTCGTCACACAATAAAAGCAGGGGCCTTTCCATGGCCTAGATATGACATGATGAAGAGTCAAACTGCATTCAACGTTGTCAGGATATTCAGGGGATTGCTTTGCCTCCTTCAGATATGAAGCTGGGAGAAGGAGGAGTGGAGAAAATGAAAGACATGGGCCTGAAGTGCAGTGACAGCAGTTTGCAAATCAGAAACTTCCCTCCTGGGTCAATGGCATCTCTTGCGCTCTAGAGTTTTGGAGAGGCAGCATCCCCATGGATTCAGGCTCCTCCCCGTCTCTGTTTTCTTCCTTCATGCCATTGCAGCCTATACATAAGAGCTAGAAGGAAAGGCTGTGATATGGGGTTTGTTTCCATTCCTGCCTGATTATTGTTTCTATCACCCAATAGCTAGTTTGGTTTCAGGATAATTTCTCCAGGTCTCCGTGTAATGGAGCAGTGCTGATTAAAAGGAAGATGGCAGTTCCTGCCAGGAACGAACCCAGAGCTGTTGTCAAGAGCCCTTCACAGCTGCCTGGCCTGTTAAAACACCAGAGAGGACACTTCCAGCTGTGCAGTGTCATGCACATCCTCCCTGCTCCTGCCCCACTGCTCTCAGGATCCCCCTTCTTCCCCTGCTCCACCAGCACAGCAGTCAGTGCTTCATGCAGTGTCCGAACATGTTATTCTGCCCTTTCCACTTCATCTGCAGAGTTAACTACTCTGTCTGGTCAAAAGGGGCTTTGGCAAACATACATATCCTATTTACCCAAGGAAGATCAGCCAGAGCATGGTTACATCTGTGTCACTTTCCCCTGCAAATCACGACGAGCTCAAAAAGGCCCTTTAAAAAGGGCAAGATCTGGCCCTTGAGCATCACTGGGCACCTGCGGTTCCCATCACCTTCAAAGGCTTTGGGGACACCCCTCCACTTGTGTCCAGGCCTGTGCTGTGACATTTGCTCTCAGGCAGAGAGGCAGTGTGAGAAAGTTGCTCTCCATGCAGTCCCAAGGGAGGATTGGTGCTGGGCTGAGCCCTCGGCGAGGAGAGCAGCACATTTATATGTATAAAAGCAGCACCTGCAGTTGTTAACAATAACATAAAGAGCCTATTAATCTTCATGTTGCAGGGTATCAGTGGCTAGTGCCAGGAAGTCATCCCCCCCAGCGCAGGAGAGCAGTGTGCCATTCCCTAGCTACCGACAGGACCATCGCTTCCTTTCCATGGCCCATCCCTTTTCCTCTCTGATGGAGTCATTTTTTCCATGCTGCCCTCTAAGCCGCAGTGAGAACCCCCTTGCTGAGAGCAGGTACGACAGAGCAGTAAACGAGATATCCACAGTGCAGCTCTCAATGTACACCACAGCCCTGATTAAAGAAGATCCTTACGCTGCCCATACACTGCAGGCATCCACTCCCTCCACTCTTAACACAATAACCCATCAAACCTGCATCCTAATGCATTAATAATCCACGAGTAAAGGTCCCAAAGTGCCCATTGACATTATAGCCATTAAGGTGCAGCGTGTCAATAACAATAACCAGCCCGAGAGCTCTGCCTGTGTGAGTGCAGGCTCGCAGCCCCTGTGCTGTTTAATCCTACTTCCAAGCGGCATCAGCTCCTCTCTGATCCTGGGGGACTATCATGACAAAAATCCCTTCCAACTGCTGCCGTTTAACAAGGAGGAACGGGATGTTTCAGGGTGGGAAGGATGGAGGCATTCCGAGCCTGCTGCCTCTTACACCTACCAGGATTTATGGAGCTGACGCAGCCTGACCACAACAGCGTTCCTGCGCTGTTAATTTCCATGGCATTTGCTGTTAACCACGAGCAGAGCTGTGCCCTCCTCTGGGATGCCAACGCTCCATAGATAGAGGCATCTTCCTCGGAGATGGAGATATTCCACGTAGGCCTATAAAAAGGAAAATTAATTGTGTCTACACACCCACACGTGTGCTTAAAATACCACTAATATTTCACATTGCTCCGGTGGTTTTCATCCTACAAGTTTAGGAAGCACTTGGAAACCTGAAGCTGTCAACCCCCCCCCTCCCCCCAATCCCTGTGAAAAGAGCCCTCTGCTTGGCAGCTCCTCAGAGCCACCAGCAGGTCAGGATAGGACATGGAGATGGGGCTGTTCATCTCGTAAGGAACAGCTGATGAGCAGAAGGCAATTTGAAAGAAGTGATATAAAGGATCAACTCCTACCAGACTACAAGGCCATTTCAAAAGGAGACATTTGGGAAAGCAGCAGCTCTATGAGGCACGTTCTACATCTGCAATGGGATTTTGCCCCAGTTTGCACAAGCGCTGCATGGTGTGGGGTAGCTGTGCTGGGTGCACAGCAGTCCCTGGGGCCATCAGGATGCGAAAACACGTAATTCTGAGTGGGTTGACTCCTCTCCTTGCTTTTTCTTCCCCCCATGTACCCTTTGCTCAAAGGCTCATCCTGGGCTGCATCCCCACAGTGTGACCAGCAGGTCCAGGGAGGGGATTCTCCCCTTCTACTGCACTCCGAAGAGACGCCCCTAGGGGACAGCAGCTGCATTTGGGTTCATATGGACATACAGACCCTTAAGGCCAAAGTCAAGCTGCAAGCTTCAAGCTATGTTTGATCAGCATCTATGAGGGTGCTGAGGCGCTGGCACAGGGTGCCCAGAGAAGCTGTGGCTGCCCCATCCCTGCAGTGCTCAAGGCCAGGTTGGACACGGGCTTGGAGCACCCTGCTCCAGTGGAAGGTGCCCCTGCCCGTGGCAGGGGTTGGAGCTGGAGGAGCTTTGAGGTCCCTCCCAGCACAAACCAGGCTGGGACTGTGTGACCCTATGAAACCCTGGGCTCACAAATCCTCCAGATGGGGCTTGTAGGAGCTGCCCCAGATGTAGCTATAAGCAGTTGCAGGATTTCTTCTCCTCCTCCCTCCTTGGAGGTAAGCACCTCTCGTAAGCACTCCTGCATGCTTCCTGGCTGCAGCACCCAGTATTCAATGGTGCAATGCTGGATGCTACTTACCCACACCAGACACCTGGACCTTGAGACGTTCCTGACCTTCCCTTCCTCTGGCACATTTTGCACATCTTGAAGGTGTAAAGAAGGGCCCAGGACTCTGAATCTAGAGCCAGAAGGTTCAGTGTGGCTACTCCCCCCATTAACATGATAGACTGCACAAGTGGAAAGCAATGTGAGCGGTAACAAGAGGTTGTCAACGACATGCAGGCACCAGCTAATTTAACAGAGTGCTGTGCACACACCCATCACCGCTCCCTCGCTGTACACAGGCTTTAAGCAAAACATAGATGCTGGCTGTGAAAGGCAGTAGGCAATAGGCAATGTCGCCCTCCTGAGTGTGACATGAGCTGACTTGAGGAATAAATAACAAGGAAAAGTCATCCCTACAACTTGCAGAAAGCCTTGCAGGCTGCGAGGCTGGGTATGAATGAGCGCTGCTCTTCCTTGAGGATGGAGCAGCCGTGGATGGAGGCAGGGGGGGATGAGGAGGAGCAGGAATCAGGAGAGATCAGAACAGCCCAGCAAGGGGGAAAATTGGGGAGCTGATAAATGGACTCCAGAGGGTAGAGGTGGGCAGAAGGGGATACCCCTGTCAATAAAACCAGCTTTTATAAGCACAATCAATCTTCCCAAAGGGACTGTCCCTCAGGAAAAGAGATGTGCATCTCACACTGTGGGCTGGAGGCATCGGTGGCACTTGTGTATGGCCCATCTCAAGCCTCAGTGACTCCCTCTGAGGCACGGGGACTCCCTGGAGGCCCCATGTGCTCCATACTGGGCCAGAGACTGCCAGAACCACTCTGGCCACAAAGAGGTGGGTCACTGCTCCATCACTGCACTGATCAACATCGTGCCGCTGACCCACAGCAGAACAGAGAGACAGAGAAAGAGAGACTTGTTTGGCTGCCCCATGGCACCGAATTTACAACAGAAAGATTCCTCTGCCCAACCAAGTGAGGAATCTTCTGCATTGTCCCAGAATATCTTTTCCATGACTTGGTGAGCCCTATGATTAACCCCAGGCCAGGCACCAGCTCTGCTCGCCATAGAAGGAACATGGAATACTGCTTATTTCATTCTCAGAGAGAAAAATGCCATCCCGACATGACCATCCCACTTGTAGATCTTAGGGAATAGCAGTGCACTGTAGGAAGCCTGAACCAGACTTCCAGAAGCTGCATAAGGTTAGAGGAAAGGAAGCAAAAAGCAGGAAACTTCCTTCTTTCATCCACACAGGCTGCCAAAAGAGGAGAATGAGAAGGAAGGGGTTGAAGCAGAGGTTGCTCACTGTGTTGGAAGCAGGAACTACCAGGTGCAATGAGCGGCATTTGGCCCACATCCTGCACTGTTGCTGCAGCCAATGGTATTTTTAGCAGGTTGATATAGATGTAATCAAGATGAGGAGCTGGCAATGTGCATATTTCCTACCTGGAAGGCAGTCAAACTCTTGTTCTGAACATCAATCAGGGTAGCCACTGACTCCCACAAGTGAAACATCCTCCAGGAAGTGCTGCTGCTTTGAACTTCATGGGTCACTGCCCATCACTTCTGAACTTAGTGAGGTTTGAAACAAACAAGGATAAGGATTCTGCTCCTGACAAAGCAGCAGCAACAGAAAAGCTGAAGTGGTGTGGTTCACTCAGCAGAGCTGGAAACAGAGATTTCAGCTGGGTCAGCCTCTGGCAGGAGGTCTGCAGAACAGAGCCAAGACAAGGAGTGGGAAACTGGTCATGCCATGTGGGAGGAAACACATGCATGGAAGTGGCAGACAGTGCATTTGCTTTCGAAGAGTATTTGCAGCCCAGTAACTTCAGGCACAAGTGGCAATGCAATGCAAAGCAATGCTAAAGTCCTTTTCCACATCAAGCAGCACTTGCTGGAGCTGACTGTGAACTGAAGTGCATTGGTTTCCCTTTGCAAGGTTCTTGTTTCGGTTCTCTCATAGATGTCAGTGTCAGCATGATGCTTGCTCTGAGGTCACAGCAGAGGGTAAATCACTCAGTTACACACAGGGGACTTTCAAGGGGGATGTTGACTCTATGCAACTCTTTCATATTGTGGTGAAAGCCACATCTCCCTCACCCCTCCCACCCCAATTCTGTGACCAAACCTCATCTGAACTTTGAGGTAAAAGCCCAGACACAGCTGGCCTGGTCTGCAGTGCCACTGCGGTACTTCATATGATGATAATATCTATAGGAGGAAGGGGATGCAGAATTGTGCTGAGCACACATCAGCTTTGCCAGCTTGCCTGATCCCAGCATCACGATCTATAAGAAGCTCTTGCTAGAAGAGCTTGGCACACTGATGCTCAGCCAGTCACAGCAGCAAAGGACCTTGGATAACCTGTGGCTGTTGGTACACTGCCAAAGGACACGTCAGCTCCACTCTCAAATCCATTGCTGCTTTGAAAGCATTCACCCATAGAGAGGATGCAACTGGCTTCAGCTACAGTCTGCACATACAAGGGGCACTGCTGTGGTGTGCTCCACGTACTTCAAAGCCTGGTAAATGTTTCTCCTTCACCTGTTTTCATAGACCCTGGGAAGACTGGAGAGATCTAAGCGTAGGTGCACCCCAGCTCTCTTAGGAAGCACAGCTGGGGTCCTTTGGTCTGGGGTCTGAAGGTCTGTGCACATGGAGTCTGAGATACAGGCTTTCCTCGGTGTCCATGCTGCGGATGGCAAAGCTCACATGGGCAACCCTGGCATCAGAAACACACAGAGAAGCATTAGAGGCAGGGAAAGACTTTGAGATGCTTTAATCACCTTTAAACTCCATCCCAGATAAGTGCCCTGGGCATGATGAGATTCTTTGACATGACACCTCAGCCCTTTGCTAACATCCAGTCATTCAGTTTTGGAAGGAAATTGTAGGTCAAAATCCCCAAATAGTGGCCCAGCAGCTATCGTTACTGAGACAAAGATCAGACAAGACAGGAGGGAGAATGTGGGATATTGTAACCTTTGGCTCTGGGCTATCTTCTTAGAGCTATACAGTTACAGAGGGGTGAAGGAGAAAGGAAGTAGCACACTCAGCCCTGAATAACTTGGCTTTCCCCATCCCTTTTAGGTCCTTTCCCACTATTTATTTTCATGTCAATTTTGTTGATTAATTATAAATGATGCAATCAAGGCCCCTTGCATTTATGTCTGTTCCAATAACAGAGGTCACTGATCATTCCCACAGGGACCCTGACTTCTGACCCCTCATCCGTATCTCTGACAGCTTTCCCCATCCAAACCAATGCATTGCAGTCATGCAGCCAAGGGAAGTGTGTATCCCACTCCCCACCAGTGTCACACTTGAGGGAAGGGGGAAAGCAAAGCAAGAGGATGCTGAGGCAGAAGGATGCCAAATGGGATTTCCCACACTGCATCTCCACTGGCAGGGAGCCTTTTGGTTGGAAAGCATCCCTCATCCTTAGGGATGCTGCTCATAAGGATGGAGAGGCCAGCTCAAAGAGCTAACTTCCTCGTTATGGAGAGCTGCCAGGCTGCTCAGTTCAACTATTCTCTATTCTTTCTGCATGGCACACGACTGGCCACATGGAAACCTTTTTCCTCTCTGAGTGCCTGACAGACCTTTGGAAATAGCAGAGCAAAACCAATCACATAACCAACATATCAGGAAAGAAAACACTTCCCAGGGTGAATTAAGGAACTCTGGTGGCTTTGGGGTTCTTTAGTGAATACCAAAGGGCCCCATAAAGATCAGCAGATCAGACTGGAGTAGGGTGATGGCATCTATGCTACTGTGGTGAGCTGAGGTTCCAGGAAAGGGAAAGGCTAAGTGCTGTGTGATGAATATTCTCCCTCCCAAGGCTAGGTTGGACAGGGCTTGGAGCAAGCTGCTCTAGTGGAAGGTGTCCCTGCCTGTGACAGGTGGTTGGAACTGGATGAGCTGTAAGGTCCCTTCCAACACAAACCAGTCTGGGATTATCCCTGCCCAGCTCTGGGTATGAGATGCAGCCTGGGGCCGTAGCATGTGCAGTGGGAAGCTCCCTTTGCCAGCAGTCTGTCCTGAACTCCCTCCTACCAATGCCCCTGGACGAATAACTTCCCCCCAGAGGCTTTGGCGACAGAGGGGTGCATGCAGAAACCCCTCTGTATTGGTTTCGCACGGCAAGGCTTGGTAGCAGGGGGGGCTACAGGGCTGGTTTCTGAGATAAGATGCTGGAAGCTTCCCCCATGGCCAATAAAGCCAATGCCAGCTGACTCCGAGACAAACCCCCCATTTGCCAAAGCCAAGGCCTTAAGCAACAGCGGCGGCACCTCTGGGATAACATAGTTAAGAAGGGGGAATAAACCCCCTAGTAACTGCAACCAGAGTTATATGCAATAGAATAGGTGAGAGAAACAGCTCTGCAGACCCCAAGGTAGAGTCTGGGAAGAAGGGGGGAGTGGGGGAAGGCTTTAAAGGTTTAGGGTTTGTTTCTTTAATATTATATATTATATTTTAAATATATATTATATATTGCATATTACAATGTATATGTTATATATTATCCTATTTTGATTTGATTGTTAATAAATTAAACTAATTTCCCCAAGTTGAGTCTGTGACAGTAACTGGTGAGTGATCTCTTCCCATTCTTATCTCAACCTATGTTCCTTTCGGTGTATTTTCTTCCCCCTGTCCAGTTTAGGAGAGCGCCGATAGAGCAGCTTTGATGGGCACCCCATACCAGGCCAGGATCAACCCACCACGCTCTCCAATCAGCATCAATCAATCATTTCCATGAGCTATTGGTGTTCTGCATTGGCAGACGGGCTGCTGCAGTCACTGACAGGGCTGGCTATAGCTCAGGTTGTGCAAGCCAGGCACGTGTACCACTGAGAAGCTCTGGTTTAGACGGGGTGGGTTGAGACGCTGAACCCCATGGGTTTATTATAAGGCAGTGCCAGGGCTTGCTTGCATATAGGGTGACCTTGGAAAAAGATGCCCAAGTGGAAAAGCAAAGGAAGGAGTGGAGAGGGTTGATGGCACAAATCACAGGCCATAGCTGGTAACGGGGGCTGTGGTAGTGCTCCGGCTGGCAGTGCAGTGGAGATTAGAGATTCAGACAAACAGGATCAAAGTAATAGGCAGGGAATTTTACAGGCAACAATCTGATTGGACCTGAGCAGGGATTTATTCATGAAGAGCTGGAATTCACAACAATCTGAACAGCTTTTTCATTACCCATACAGCTCCCAGCAGTGACTCACGGCTCTGCAGAAAGCAGGTTGTGAGCTGTTTCACCAGACCCTGTGAATTAATGTGGGCTTACAAAGGGCAGTGGCACAAAGACCAGATGGCTTCACACAGTCCAGCAGAAGAGGTGACCTTAAACCTGAGCAGGACTTAATCCTCTGCCCAACAGTGGAATCAATGCAGTCATTATAACAGTGGTAGGAGTCTGGGTCGCTTAAACAAGTGCTCTCTGATTTGAAGGATAATCAGATCCAGAGACCAGGTTTAGCCATCTCTGGGAAACTGGGATTTTGCTGGGTTTACAGACCAGGCTTTTGCGGTTCTCTTACCTGCCAAAGAGCTGGTTGAACAGATAAAACTACATGGCCACCTGAGCTCTTTGCACACTCCCATCAGACTCATTAACACCCACCTAAAGTGTGCCAGTCCCCCATACTCTGCTGCATTTGCACCTTCTCGAGCACTGCAAAGTCAGAGCCCTGGTCTAAGGCCAGATCATAACAGTGAGTTGAGCTCCACAGGCAGAGAGGGGCTCATTTTCCTCTGGCAGAGCTTCCAATGCCGCCATCCCCTGCCCCTCTGCCTGGGATGAGCACTGGCGGCTGCTGCTGTGCTAACTTCTGCTGTCAGTGTAGGGGCTGGTGCTAAATCAGTGTCTGGGGAAGGGAGAGGATCACAGTATAGGCAGAAACACCTTGTCCAAACCTCTGCCTCAGGGGCTGCATCCTCTGGCAGGGGAATGGTGGGTACCTCCAATTGCTGCAGCAGGTTTGAGCAGCAACCATAAGGTTCTGCGCTCAGCTTGTGCTCCTGTATTTCCCAGCACAAAACTCCACCTCTGTGAGCAACAGACACCATTAAGGACAATCATGTGAGTTTATGCACTATGTTTTATTGAGATAAGAGGGGATAAAAAAGGATCACTGTGATTTTCTTTGAGGGGGAAGGAAAGGGTTGAGTGCCCACCTTCCCTTCTGAACAGAACTGCAAAGCAGAAGCACACACTTTGCTATGTGTCACTTGCTCTGAGACAATCCATCCTACGCCTGCACAGGTACTTTGCAACCTTGGACCTGCAGACCATGCTGTGCCATGTCCCTTTGCATACAGGATGGGCTGTCCCAGCTTATCTCCCTCCTCCAGCCATCTGTCAGCAGTGGGACCACAAGTCCACAGGCTTGGATGACTGAATCAAGGTACAAACTGAGGAGGTGAGCGTGCTCCCACATCCCTATTAAAATGTATTAGCATCACCCGAGGGGGCTAGAAGGCAATAGCCTTTGAGGAGGAATCCTGATGGGGAAGAATGATTGTGCCTGATTTGAGAAGGATGGAACCGAGCAGATGTGGTCACTCAGTGCAAAGAGCTTAATTTCAAACAATCATCATCATCACTCCCAACTCCAAACATCAGGCTTTTCTTAGATGAAAAATGATACAGCTTGTTTGCTGTCAATAAATCCTGCTCCTGAGTGAATAAAGCCCTTAAATATTTCAGCGCTGTGGGACTGACTCATTCTGAGCTTGAAATTCAGAGGTTTGCAGCAACAACTCCAGCTATGCTTGAGCTTAATGAGAAAGTACACAGACAGGATCCTTAGGAGCTAAATTGGCTTCTGCATCCACTGGGTTACATTCACAGCACTGTACCAACCTTTCCTTTCTCTACTCCAAACCAGAAAGTTCTCCCCCTCGTCTTCACAAAGACAAGAACTTCAGTCAGAGGCTTCAAGGCTTCAGCCCTTCAGGTGCTCACTGGTCCAGGGGATGACAGCAGGAGCCTGCACATACATAAAGAGCACCAAGCTAGCATCCCCTGCCACTGCCCTCTCCCTGGGAGGATTGCATTGCACGTGCTAGACTTTTGCATTGAATGTGCTGAGTAGAGTGGATGATGCTCAGATGTTAAGATGAGGAATAAGATCCTGCAGAGAGATGATGAGAAAAAGAGATTCTCTAATGTCCTACAGAAGCGAAGGACATGAGGGGACCCAGCATGAAACCCATCATGTTGGGATACAAGTGGTCTTCATCCAGCATGCTGTGTCCAGATCTAAGTAAGGACAGTGCACAAAGGAGGGATCTCAGATTTGAGAGTGGAGCTTTGCTTAGTAGTGACAGGTCATTGTGTGACCCTGATCCTGCCTGCGACATTAGCAGCAAGACAACCACTCAGTTCCCTCAGAGGACAGCACACCCCAATGGGGAGGGATGCCTGGCTCCAGTTGGCATTTTCCATGTGTAGGAAGTGCCTTCTTCCCATGAAACTTGGAAGCTTTCTCCACCATAAAGCTGACATACCCAAGAGGATGTCCAGCCCTGCTTTAATGGCATCCTGTTGTTCTGCTGGTTACACAGGGTGGAGAGAGATGGGATGAGATAGTTCCTTTGGTTTCTATTTGACCCATGATTTTAAAAGCTGACTTCTCAGATGTTAGGGATAAGGCTCCAGCAGGCAAATTCAAAGCAGACATAGATCAGCTCAAATACATTGAGGTCCCAGGGAGTGCTGTCATTGACCAGGATAATGTGATAACGAATTTTGTTCTTTGGGGATCAGATGTTGCTCTTAGTTGTATTAAATTAACTTTTGACTTCATGGGGACTCTTTCAAGCAAAAACTCCTCTCCATAAGGATAAACTTTCCTTTGAGTCCAAACTGAGAGAGAGACAGGGGCAGAGGGAGGGTCTGTATCTTTAGGCCAGATTGGGAAGGAGGCAGAATGTGTCAGGATGGGGCTGATACCTCATGTGATACCAAGATAAAATAAGAAACAGCAGCATGCACAACAATAGGATTGGCAAAACTGCACATTTTCCCTGCATTTCCTCTCATTTATGTCCATCCTCCTTGAAAGGTGGGGAGAGAATAAAAAATAGAGAAGGAAGAAAAAAAAATAGGCCTTTGCAGCAAGAATACAGAAAATAAAGGGAAGGAAAGGGAGAGCTTGTTGGAGAGCATCTCTTTCCTTTGGGCGCTGAAGTGTTCTGACATCAAATCTTCTGTCCTCATTAAGAAGCCCTGTGTCTACCGTTGTGACATCTTTATTCACACCCCCCAAGACTTCAAAGACTTCAGGAGATTTCCTTGGTGGATTTAACATAAAAATATCAGGAGATGAAACAGAGCAAAAGGCAGCCTGGTACATTCTTGTTTTAATTAGACCTTGGGTGAAGGAAGTGGGGCGAGGAAGGAACAGAGCCACCGAGATGCACATTGAGGTGTGAATGCAAACACACAAGCGCAATCTTGATCCTTGGGACTCTTCTTTCACAAGCGTTTGGAATAGCAAACAGACCCCCAATCTCAGAGTAAGGATTTTTCTCCAGCCTCTAAAGCAGACCCACATTCATCTCCGGAATAAGAAAGCACTGCAGGTGAAATCGCTGTTTCTGTTGCCTAAACAAAAAGCTTGAAGTGTAACTAATAAGAGGAGAAATTAAGGAGGAGGACAGCAGAAAGGCACGGAGGGGAGAGGAGAGACGAGCTAAGCATTCATTAGCAATGAAATGTGGACCTGGAGAGAGCTGTTCCTGTTCTCTCCGCCGTTTGTCTTTTTTCCTCTTTTGTTAAACAACCTCTTTCCCAGTGAATTTCCAAGCCACTTGTTTGACTTATGAGTCATTGGTGCTACTTGAAATTTGCAGCGTGCCCTATTTGGCTCGAGTATGTAGGTGATCCAGCACGTTTCTGGGCTCCAGTGGGATGATACTTACTCTTCCCGCTCTGATCTGCTCACTACTGAAACTGATTGGAATTTCAGAGTGGAAAACTTGGGGGGTTTTGGCAAATAGTCACTATAGTTCTCTGAAACTTTGTCCTTTCTTGGTTACCACCTCTCCCAGCAGAACATATTGGCTTGAGTGTTCCTGGGAAGCACAACCCACAAAGAATTGCACTGGAATTAATTTGGAGCTGGTTTAGATGAATATTTATGAGCCCTTCTTCTCAGGCTCCAGCCAGGTCCAGGACCAAGGCAGCTGCTTCTTGCGCAGCACAAATACACAGTAATAATTAATACCATAACTAAGGAAAATCAAAGTTCCGCTCACCTCAGTTGAGATGCTCTTGGGCCACCTCTAGGAAGAGAAAAGGAAAGCCCCAACCTCCTGATGCCAGGCTTTCAAGCATGAAGAGTCCAAATTTCACAGGGCATCTTTAGCTGGTTAGACTGGACAGTTTCCAGCCTGCAGGACCTGATGTGCTGCTGGGGCCAAGTGGATAAGAAGGGGGACACTGCTCACTTCCAACACCTATTCAGCATTGCCTGTAGCTTGTGGAAGCACCCACAGAAGCCGTGACCCCCCTGGCAATGGAGACTGTCCCCAGAGAGGGCACACATAATTCTGGCACACCATGAGCACCATCTGTAAATTCAAAGCAGCATTTTTAAACAGCTGAAAAACAACCCAAAAAGAAACAAAATCTCCCCCCCCAGCCCTGCCCCTGTGTCAGGGCCCGATAATCTCTTCTCAATTAGAGCATTATTAACAAAGTCCTACACCTGGCCCTACTCGTTTGCAGCTATTCCTGCTGACAATGGCACTGATTAGCTTGGTACTGCAATGAACTGGGTTGATCCCTCCAGTATCTACCACCCTCCTACAATTTACATTTCACAGCCAGCTCTGGTCTGGATGGAAGGAGCGAGGTTTGTGCAGCAGCACGATGAGGTTTAGGAGACAAGAGCAGCAGGAACAAGCTGCCCTCATCACACAGACAAGATCCACCCAGGGACAGGGCAATAACTCCCCCAGTGGGTCTGTATTGCAGTTAATTATGGACCCAGCTGATAGCTAATAGGAACGAAGCAGATCCACGCGCCTGCTCTCACTCTGTAGCCTGTGGCTGCAAACCAGTGAGAAAAGCATGGGTATTGATTCGATTATCTTGTTTGTCCACCTAGACCTGCTACTTGCATCTGCTCTCCCCAGTCCAAATCAAGTGTTTTCCCACTGATTAATTAATTCTAATTTGTTTTCACTTCAAGTAAAAGATTTGGTTTTTATTGACACCCAAGCACCCACAGTCTTGAGCCGCAGGGGTTAAGTGATGCCCCAGTGCTGCTCAAGAGCTCCCTTTTTGCCACAGAGAACTCCCTGTATTGACTGCAACCTCTCCCTTTTCACCTGCATGGTTTCTAGAAGAGACAAAACTGCATCATTCAACAACCAGCCTCCTCATGGGCTGAGGTTTCACAGCTCAGGCCTTTGGCCACCTCACCCCCTTCTTCTGGCCATGCTGCCTTATAGCCATGGAGAGACATGTCCCACAGCCATTCCCACAGCACTTGACCCCTTGGCTTATGCAGAGGCAGGCCGCTGTGCTTCATTACACCCACACATTGCCATAGCCCTCATAGTGGTGACAAGGGACAGGCAGGGGTGACATTCAGAAGAGAGGTTATTCTGTGAGTGCTTGAGGTTTACACCTTTTCAAGGTCTTGTGTTCATTTCCATCAGTGATACCACTGCATCTGCTTCAGCCCAGTTGATTCCTGGAATCATGGAATGGTTTGGATTGGAAGGGACCATAAACGCCTCATCACCCTCACAGGGAAGAACTGCCTAAGAGCTCATCTCAGTCTCCCCTCTGGCAGGTTAAAGCCATTCCCCTTGTCCAAAGCCCCTCTCCAGGTTTCCTGGAGCCCCTTTAGGCCCTGGAGCTGCTCTAAGGTCTCCCCTCAAGGAGCCTTCTCTTCTGCAGGTTGAACCAGCCCAGCTCTCCCAGCCTGGCTCCAGAGCAGAGCTGCTCCAGCCCTTGAAGCATCATTGTGGCCTCCTCTGGACTCAATTGAGCAGGTCCATGTCCCTCTAGTGTTGATGGCCCCAGATAGCAAGTTGCACTGCATTCTGTCGTTAAAAGGCCAGAGAAATATGAGTGTATAAATGCATGACTGCCTGTATTTTGCCTAACACTCCTAAAACACATCAACAAGCTATAAATGCCAACAGGGCAAGGAAACTGGTAGTGAGAAGGGATTTATGGGCTAGCAACACCCGTAGCTTGGCTCGCTTCTGCTGATGAGCTGCCCCAAGGGGACCTGGCTTCCTCAGTGCCAGGAGGCAGCTGTAAAAGCTCCACATTAGCAGTGTTTTACAAGGGGCTTTGCAAAGGAAGGCAATCGTATTTACCTTCCTGGCAACAGAGGGAAACCAGGGCAGGAGGAGATTTTGGGAATGACCCAGCACAGCCCAGGAGCAGAGGCAAGGCAAGAGCACAGCATCCCACAGCTGTTTTGGGACCAATGGCACATGGATACCATCAGCAAATAATCAGTGCTCCCTTTATTTTCCTACATGCAAAGATGGGCAATAGTCTGTTTTGACTTAGCACCTCTTCCCCAGTGTCTTCCCGGGGGACAGGGAGCTGGGGTTTGCATCCTGCCTCCTCAAAGTGAAGGCAGAAACTGCTGTGATGCTGCTGAAAACGCTGTGCTGCCCAAAACTTCCTCCCAGTGATGAATTAACTGCTCAGTGGAAAGGAACAGAGCCAGAAATAGCTCTCAGCCGGTCCAGATGTCATCAGCTCCCATTGCAGTCAAGCAGGGATTGCTGGCCAGGTGCATCTCAGGTTTGTCTCTTTACCTGGGATTTGTAAGTGCCCCCAAACATCCACGCAAGGAGATGATCTTGGCCAGATGTCTCTTTTGGAGATGATGGGGCACGATGCTGTCGGTGCCTTGGGTGATGCTGTGTCAGGACATCCCCCTGACCTTGGCCTGATCTGTGCAAGGCAGATGCTGCTTATGTGGGTGCAGGAGATGGGCTTGGGGAATGAGGGAGTTAGAAGATGAGGTGAACAGTGGGGCACAGGAAAAGACAGAAAGATTAATGGCAGGGACACCATCAAACCCAAAAGTTAAAATGGAAATGTTAATCATCAAAAGAGGGTCTCAGCGGAATTTCTCGCTTTATGGCTCAGAATAAAAAATAGAAAGGGGAAAAGAAGGAGGAGAAGTCCCAGTAAGAATAATTTAGTGCTTTGTGTAATGAGCTGCCTTTCTTTTCGGTAGTTCCCTCTGGTGTCTTATCACTTACCCTGTGATTGACTGAGTCCTCTCTGTGCCTGCTCCTGCTAAATGGTGATTCGCCATCTGGTAGTCATAATTTCTCTTCTTTCGTTGTATTTTTTTTATTTTATCTTATATTCTTTTGTAATTAGAAAATAAATTACTTTTTCATCTTTTTTTTAAACAGAAAAAGAAACATGTCTGGCATATTACTTACAGATGACAGCTGGAGGGAACTCAGCAGCAAGGCAGAGGGAAGGGACTTGACTCCTGCCTCATTTGGACAGACCCTAGCTGACATGCCAAGGGATGCATCAGCTTCTCTATTGAGAGCACTGAGAGCTGAGGGAAGGGTTGGGTGAAGCAATGACTTTAGTGAGGTGTGAAAGCCCGTGTCTGAAGAAGAATGGGAAAGATGAAGGCCCTGAAGGGCTGGTGCAGCATGATAAGGATGTGTGTCTGTATGAGCAGGATTTTGGATGGAAATAACTGGTGTGTGTATGATGGGCCATCAATGCTATGAGCTTGCGTCCAGCCTGGATGTGGTGGTGTTTGCTGTGCCTCACTGCATTCTGGACTTGTAGGAGCATGGTGTCTGCATGCAGCTCCACAGAGGACCTCTATCAGGCTTCAGCTTTGCACTGGCACCTCTATCACCACCAGCTACGGAGGGAGCCTTGAGTATGCCGGATGCTGAGCAGCCTGCCTGAAATCAGGGAGCAGGATCTTCCCCACAGTGCTGACAGACTACGCTTGCCAATGCCTAATTGCAGCCCCATTTCTCTCCTGCTTGTTGCCTGCCTCATCTCTGCAGCCCGTGTGCTCAGCCACACTGCCACGCTCTCATTATACCTTTGTAGAGCAGCAGCCCTCTCTCTGCTCTCATTTCAGTTGCCTCCTCAAGGTGCTCCAGTAATTCAAGTGATAAATAATAACAATAATAACGCAGAAGCGGGTTGAATTGAGCTTGATTGCTTCATGGCTGAGTTTGGGCTTGATTGACTGAAAGCAGCACATACCCCCCCAGTTGTTATCCTGAGAGCCTCATTTTCCCAGTGCCAGGTTGCTCCTCGTAGCCTCAAACCCATCGGGCCTTGAGGCTGCTGCCAACACGCAACCCCGTCATTCCCAGAAAGACCTTGCTCCAAAGGACTATTTGAATTCACTTTTTTGGCACATCATACAATGAGGCAAGAAAATGACAGGGAAAATGTCCCACTTCTGTACAGTGCCAGCAGAGATGTGTTTTCCCTTGTTTTCTAAGGCTGGCTCACTGTTTTCTGAGAGAAAATGTGTGTGCATTAAATAGGAAAGGAAAAGAATTATATGCTCTAAATCAGCAAAAGATGTAGTGGACAACCATTCAGCCATTGGATATCAATCTCAGCCTCAACACTGCTCCTGCAGGACCCGTGACTGTTACACTCCCACTGCCATGCTCCCCTTGGCCATTACTGAAGACACTCAATGATGGAGCTGCCCAACTGCCCTCCCTCCAAAACCAGGGTCAAAGGGCAGCTCTCCATGGACTGCCTTGGTCTTTTCCTTCCCACCTTACACCATCTCTCTCTGCTCCTGTGCTTGCATCAGTCCCTAGTTGGTCTGTGCTGTGTTTTTAAAGGGAAATGCCTTTATCAGGTATAAGTGATTTGGTAACATCTTTGGTTGTACCCAAGAAAGATGAGGAGCAAATGATCTGTGCGAGGTGGATGCTGTGTTTGTCTTGGCTTAATACAGATGAATGAAGCAGAAGGAGGGGAAGAAAACAGCTCATTTTCACTCGTTCTCTAAGCAGCAGCCGCTGTAGTGCGATAGCCAGGAGCATGCGAGAGACAGAAGGAATTGGAGTAACACGAAAACGCCACTGTACAGACCTAATTATGGTGATTGCACCTGTTAGAGGAAACAATAAGCAGTAAAATGAATAAACCTTCCTGGGACTCATTTCATCAATGAAGCGTGACCATGTGAAAACTCCATGGAGAAAATCTACATGGAAAGCATCAGCATGCTCACGTCTTCTCCTCCGCGATCCCTCAGCCTGTAATCAGCTGGGCAAGGTAACCAGAGCAGGCTCATCCACTGGCTGTATGTGACCATGTAGAGATGCAGATCTGTTAATAAGATGCCTCCTCAGTCTTGGTATCATCTTTTCACCAGGGGCATTTACAGGTATAGGACTGAAAACTTTGGGTGGTTAGGAAAGAACTGTGCACAGGTCCCCAAAACCTTGTGAAATTCAGCAGTTATCTTAGGGCTGATGGGGCAGTTTGTCAATTCTCCTTGGAGTCGGCAGATCAGTCAGGGGTACTGCTAAAAAGCAGCTTCATCTGTGGTGATAACAAGCTCTTGGGGACCATCATAGCATCACCAGGAATGCTGTGGGAAGGATGCTGTTCTACGTGTTTTAAATCTGCTATCAAATCATTCTTACATTGTGCAACATGGTGAAAAAGTGCTCCTGCTCCTCTGCCTCCCTACCACCCATGGTCCCACAGATCTCATCACATCCCTCCCTCCGGATCTGCTCTTTGATCCATGGGATCCTACCTAATGCCTCCTACTGAAGCTGTTCCCTGCTTCTGGCTGCCTTTGCCCCCACTCCCCTGTACCTTTCTGAGCTCCCAATTATAGCTCCTCTGCACTGCAGAAGCACATCTAACACCAAGCTTTGCATGCTTCTGCGGTTAGAGCAGACAAAGAGGATTAGCCTTTATAAAGAGTTAATGCTGGGGTTTTTGCATACACAGCCCCCTTCATCCAAAGATCTTAGAGCAGGGGAAGTATCATTAGCAGTGTCTTGTGGATGGGAAAATTGAAGCATGAGGAGATGAAATGAATTTGCTTATTGGATGATTATTCCCTTACCGGATTTGCCTCACATCTCACAGCCCACGTCCTGGGCCAAAGCCCTATTATAAGACATACAGCCCAGACAGAGACAAAGCCAAAACCCCAAGGAATCCTACAATACTCAATCTTGTTTCTTCTTTTCTTGTTCCAAGACCACTGGCACGTACAAAAGGACAAAGAAACACCCCAAGCTTTGTAACGTGGCTGAATGACAGCCCGGGTGTCTGCAGTCCTTCAGGCACTCACTGAATGCGCTGAACAATCACACCTCCAAAATATTGACCCAACAGCGTGTCTCAACCCTGACTGGGGGGAAGAAAGATGAATGAGCTCTTTGATGACTGTTACCATTGAAAATGGGGCTGTGTTATTGTCAGATGGAACAGGAGATCTTATAACAGTCCCTTAGTGACACAAGCTTTGAGTTACTGGCCCCTAGGAGCTGCCTTCAAGCCACTACTGGAGATACTGGTTTTTCTCCACTTCCCAACGCAAGACCTAGCAGTTAAAGGGCTCCATAGCTAATTAGAAATAACTTAAATCAGATCTAAAAGAAACTGGACAAATAATTCATGATGAATAATGTATTGGATGAATTTTGCCTCTTTTTTCTTTCCTGTTTGTGAATTTTCTATGCTTGAGGTGTTGATTTCTCCAGATAATTGATTGCTTGAAATTGGTTCAGATGCAAATACTTGGTCTGCTCTTTTCTTCAGGAGAAGGTCATTAAAACTATCCCCGATCCAACAGAGATTGACTAATTTTAATTGGTCACAGAGGCCACATGGCATAAATGTATGTTGTGGCATGAATATACATTTCTCCAATTCACTTCCTGAAAATATCCTTCCAAACTGTTCTTCCCATTCAGATTGGGTGCTCCTGTGAGCATCCCTTCTAGGCAATCTCCCTGCTGCCTGTTTGTGCAAAAGAAAGCCAAACAGATTCCAGAAGTCTCCAACAGATACTCAAACGGAAAGAACCAGTAAAAGATGTTCAAATGGATGTGAAATAACTTACCTGCATGCAGGAATGTCTACATATGCACAGAAATAGCTCTTGCATTCGTGTAAGCTTAAAATAAACTTGCTTGTATTAAAAGGAAATCAAAGACAGCCCAAATTAAAAACCTTTAACTAAATCCTGCCTCTATTCTAGGTGTCACTGCTTTAGCATGGATGGTTTTGGCACAGACAGGGTCAACGTATGCTCTAGGACATGTACCAGCCAACATGATATTGTTTTGTGGTCCCAAGCACTTCAGAAGTGCTGTCTTAAAGAAGAGATAAACTTTCAGCCTCTTCCACTAGAATGAAACTACAAGCTCCTTATATCACAACATCTATAACACCCAGCAAGCAGCAAAGAGGTGCACACATGGAGCAGGGAGGGTGAAAACAAGCCACCCAACCCAATAATGAAAAGCAAGCACTTGGCCTTGGTGCGGAGCATCTCAGATAAGTAGTTTAATTGCCAAGCTCTGGTGCTGGAGGGAGGGAAATCTAAGCTAAATTAAAAGATTAAAAAGATATTTTTTCATCAAGTGGCCAAATGGAAGAAGTGGATGAGTCTGCTTAGGAGAAAATGAGCAGAAAGGAACTGTGAATGTTGTGAAAATACATCCATTAGACCTGCCTTATCGAAACGTGCTTTTGCCAAGCATCCAGCCCTGCATCTCCATGGCAACATGGCCTCGTCAACAGAGAAGAAAGTGTTTTTGTCAGGATGGGCCCAAACACGTAAAAGCCATTTCGATTTGGGGGCAACACGATCTTCTTCAATCAATAGTGCACACATAATAATGACTCCTGCCACTTTTTTCATAAATCTCCCCTTTCTGCTTTCATTTCCTGTGGTTTGACATCACTGCGAGCTGGAACCAGGTTTAAATTTCCTACAGTTTCCAGCCCCGCTCTGCCCTCATCTGCAATGCACCATGAGCAGCTTTCTCCTCTGTAACACACTCGAGACGCAGTGTACTTACAGGTGGGATAAGCCTGAGATAAGCTTTGAGGAACACCCTGATGGCACCATCCACAGACGTAATGGTTGAGATTGCAGTCGTGACTGAGATGAGGGGCTGGCCAAGTGGAGGATGAGCCTTCTTCTTCAGAACTGACTTCTGATGAGGTACAAGACCAAACGCCCTGAATATCTTGACTCGCAAAGAACATGGGGTGCCTTCCCAGGGCATGGGCAATAGGTCTTCTGTCTACACCCTATGAGTAAAAACGCTTTACCTTCTCTATTTTCCCTGCATTTCAAGTTTGAGATCTCGTTAGTTGACAAGGATGATTTGATCTTTCCAAATAACCAGCTCAGCAGCTCCAATACAGAAACCACTGTGCGGCCAAAGCGGTTTCTATGTGCATGCAAGAGTTTGTGAGTATGTGTGATGGGGAGGGAGAGATGGAATATATAGGAATTGTAAATGCTATTCTATTTTCCACTTAAATTTGTGGGTATTAGGCATATAATCCAACATATTGCTTTTAAAATCTCAGCAGTAGCCTGCTGAATGCTTTGCTGTGGATGTTACTAAAGAAATGTAAAATATCTTTTTCCATAATAACTACAATCTAGCTAGACTTAAAGCAATGCCCTCTTTGTGGGTTTATGTTCTATTTTGCCATTTGTTGGGAGATTTTCGAACGTATTTAATCTCCAATTGAGAGAACATGTTTAATCCCCATTGAGAAGCACAATTTGGTGCATGGAGGCAAAAACAATTCCACGTTTGTGCTTTTCAGCTACTGCAGACAGAGGGAAGCTTTTTCTCCAGATAGGTTGTTGTTGCTTTTGAGTGCTATGCAAGGGGCAGCGATTCAGATCCTGCCTGTTCCCTGAGGGCCTTCGGGTTTTGAAAAGGGGAAGGATGGCATTTGGTCACTGCTGTATTTGATTCCCAGACAAGCTTCCCAGCCTTGTAAGCACATGCTGCATGTTGGTGGTGTTGCACTACTCAACGCTGTGGCCAGAGCCTGGAGCAAAGGAAGATAGGGAGGTGGGTTTAAATTATAGTAATGCTAATAAATCATCAAATCATAGAATCATTGAATGGTTTGGGTTGGAAGGGACCTTAAAGCTCATCCAGTTCCAACCCCTGCCATGCACAGTGACACCTTCCACTAGACCAGGTTGCTCCAAGCCCCATCCAACCCGACCTGGCGAATGAACGACTTGAATTTAGAAAGAAGGTGTCATTGCTGAACCATATCCTGTTTGCAAACGGATTACAAACCCCTGGCTTGACTCAACCCCAGTGAGACAGGATATTTCTCTACAAGGGGTTTGAAATCAGTGTAGCTCTGCACAGTCTGTGTCAGCATATACCACTGCAAGGCCTCAAATGAACAGCACTTGCTTCATCTACCTGGCATAGCGAGCAGAAACCCCTTAGAAATGAGTGATACCACACTGCAGGCAGTGATAACTGGATAGGGTGCAAAAAAGTATCCATATATTCTCATTTATCTGCCTGTATGCCTAACCATCTCCTGAATTGTCTAATCACTCATCATAGATGCTTTGATACAGGCTGAGTGGTGGTGTCACCTGGAAGCTGTCAGAGCTGGGAGAGTGCATGGCAGGTTGTGTACTGAGCAAAAGGACACTCAGAAATTACTGTGTCGGTTCCTTCCTTCCTGACCAGACATTTCCAGGGTCAGTTGCTAATCTGGGTGACCTTCATCATTGGTGTCTGCAGTAACTGGTAAGAGGCTTGAGCAGGAGATGGGCAAAGACACAGGTTTTGTGAGCATCTGTTGTTGATGTGGGCTCATCTCTTCCAGCCACTGACAGAACAGTGCAGAAAATGGTCCACGGGCTGGAAATCATGAGCTGGTTGTGTTTCAGCACTGGATTTCTCAGGGCTGTTCTTCCTCTCCAGCTTCATGTTCACCTGCTCTGGGCAGGGGTAGCCATTCTCCGCTGTAGGCTGGGACAGGCTTTTGACAATCCAAATCTGAGTCTGCTGCATCCCGCATCCCAAAATGCCATTGCAGCACACTGTGCAGCAGGGAAGGAGGAATTAGGGTTAACCTTGGGGGAAAAGTTGGTTTAGGAGTAACTTAGGAGTAACACATTACAGGGTTTACTCTTTTCAGGGGAAATCCAGGATGCTGCAGATTCTGCTCAGTCCTTATGGCTTTGAACTGGTCCCTGTCAGTCTCTCTCAACACAGATGGGCTTCATAGCGTTGGTGGAAAACACATCCTAAAATCACTGGAATCTGAAAGGAGTCCTTTTATTTGTTTGCCTGCAATCAAGGCCAGGGCTATTAATTAGATACTTTGCATATGCTTGGTTCATTGAGACCAAAGTTAAGGCAGCCTTTCCTCAGCATCAAAAGCCATCCCGCTGGAACACTGATTAACAAGAAGCAGGGCTGATAAGAGTAGATGAAAAGGAGATGAGTCTATGAGGTGGACCAGGGTGATGGGAAACAAGATGCCAGGGTTTATATCTGCAACTAACTCCTCCTGCAGCTTGGACTGACTTTCCAGACCTGTCAGTGCCTCCATCTCCAATATGAGACCTGCGGTAGTGGCATTTTTCTTGTCTTTAATGAGAATTAATTAATGTCTAAAAAGCACTTTGGGATCCCAAAATGAAAGGAGCAGAACAGACGCAAAGTATTCTATTGTTTTATTATCTCCCCTCTAGACCAGGATGGAGGCATCTTGCCACTCACATAATTCCTTCCCTGTAGCTGCAGCCTCTTAAGAAGCTAATATATGCTACATCTTTACACCTAGGTATGGAGGAAGACCCAGACCCTCCCACCCATCATCTTCCCCTCTCTCCTTGTCCTTCCCCTCCCTTACTCTCTGTTGCATTAATAGCAGAGATGGCATTAAAGTAACTTTATCTCCTTTGTGCACACACACACACAAACTCAACGGCAGGTAGTGTTGTGAGGCTTATTGCCGAGTGCATAATGACTGCTTCTTTTTTGGATGAATGAATTCAGTGGGTGACAGGTATGTAATTCATGGCTTTGTAAAAAGCTTTGAGAGGAAGTGTATGAAATGTACTATATAAATGTCAATACACCGCACACTTTAAAGCCTGTGGGTTGAGTCATAGGGAGGGGAGATTTAAGGGGGAGAACATAAATAGCAGAAGAACAGCTGGTTTCTCTGGGTAATGATGACTGAAGATCTGAGTGGTGGCTGCTTAAACATACCCACTCGGTAAAGGTACTTGCACAGCCCTGTGTACCATAGTGTCTGAGCACCTCGCAGCCTGGAGTGCATTTACCCTCCAAGCAGGGGAAGATATTATATCAGTGTGCAGTGAGGGTGCAGAGGCATTAGGGAGCTTTGGTGACACTCCTGATGTCCATGCAGGGCTGGCAAGCTCAGGCAGAGAGGAAAAAGACTTGGGGCTGTTGGCTGACAAGCAGCTTACCATGACCTAGCAACATACTCCTGCACATATTCTGGGCTGCACCCCCAGCAGCATGAGCAGCAGGTCAAGGGAGGGGATTCTCCCCCTCCATTGTGCTCTGATAAGAGTAGATATAGGGCAGAAGCTCCCTGTGAGGGTGCTGAGGCGCTGGCACAGGGTGCCCAGAGAAGCTGTGGCTGCCCCATCCCTGGCAGTATTCAAGGCCAAGTTGGACACAGGGGCTTGGAGCGCCCTGCTCCAGTAGAAGGTGTCCCTGCCCATGGCAGGGGATGGAGCTGGAGGAGCTTTAAGGTCCCTTCAACCCAAACTGAGCTGTGATTTATTCTGTGATTGACTCCATCATACCACAATGGGGTGAACATATGCTGGGGACAGCTGCCTGCAGTTAGGGGTGAAAGGCAGAGTGTGTGGGCTATCTCCCACAGCCCTTACCCAGGCAGACTGCAGCAGTTTATTGCTGCTATCAATCTCTATCATTAGTTCAAGTGGCAGAGGTCAATGTGTTAAATTGAAAGGCTTTCAGCATGCCAGTGACCCAAAGCAGAGAGGTGGGGGGAAATGGTGCTAAATGATGGGATTTCTGGGGCTTCCCTTTTGTAAGGTTTTTCTCTGTTTTTGATGACTGAAATTGCATGATCAAACTGATTCTAAAAGCACCCTTAGCACAGCTGCAACAGCATTGTCATACCTCAGTGTCATGTCCCTATCTTCATGCACTGTACCCACCTCTATTAAAGTGCCCACCAGCACCTTCATCTTGCCTGACATCGGTACACAACTCGGACTCCATTCCCCTGGGGAGGACCCATCCCAGTGCTGTTTCCTCCCATGCTCACTCCATGGCCAAGCGCCTTATTTACTGCTCTCACCCCTGCACTTAATACCAGCTGTATATTTCCTCAGTGCTTTTTTCCCATAGTGATCCTCACCTTAGCATCCGAGTGCCTCTCAGAGATTACATTATCTTCCTACATCTGTGGCTGTGGAGCTGAAGGGAGAAATCCCAGCGTGGGACCCATCCGGGGAAAGGCTGAGCACCATCAAAGTCCCCCTGACTTTGAGATGCTGAGTAATGCAGCAAATCAGATTTGAAGAGGCATTGCATTTACTGCTATCTCTACATTCATCCTTCTTGCCTATGAATGAATATATGATCCTGGGGGACAAATGAGTGCAATCTTCTTTCCTAAAATCTTTACTCTTCCCTGTTCTTTTTGAAGCTTTATTCTGCCCTACTTCCACTTCCTTTTTCTGGTGTTTTTGCATTACTGTTTTCTTTCTTTTCCTCTTGTTTTCCTTTTTTTCCCCCACTTTGTCTTTATCTTCCTTTTCTTCTGCTGCCCTCCCAGCTTTTCATTACTGTCATCTTTTTTCCCAGCCACTGAACCCTTGGTGTTGTTCTAATTGACAGACGGGGTTTAAAAGCACATTCGAAAGAGCCTGTCTTTTTAAATAGACTCCTGTCTCATCAAAAGATGTACAGCAACATTCCATTAGAGCACATCATTTGAAAATAGATTGGGCTTTTAGCAACTGCACTCATATCTTTACAGTTAGGCAGCTCTGCTGGGATCATCCCTCCCCTTTGCCAGTCCCCATCAGCTCCCCTTTTGGGGAGGGTAAAAGACACATAAAAAGGAGATTAATGAATGCTTTGGTGTATTTGGGTTTTCTCCTCTCTGCAGCCCTCGGGTGCTTGTTCAGCCTCTTTGTTTCTTATAGTCACAGCATGGAAAGTTTGGGACTGGAAATGGGGATGCAAAATACAGTGTATACACACTGATGTCAATGAAGAGCAGCAAAACCATGGCTCTATTGCACTCCGTGGTCTGGTACATTATGAACAGGGATTCAGCCATGGCTTTCCCAACCCATTTGGGCAGAACAGGATCTTAATGTGCTGTGCAGTAAAGCAGATCAGAAACCAGCCACTAGGAGATGGCTCTGTCCCATGGGCATGTCCATGTGAGCTTTTAAACTACATCACTTGGACACCAATAATATGATAATTGCCAGCTCCAGCAAGGCAGACTTGGGAGCAGATAAAGACAGACCAAGGCACTGAAAAAGCCCTGAAACATCTTTGCTCTTCAGCAATTGAAAGCCAAGGTGGCTGCAACTGCAGTGGCCACTGGGTTGTGTAGGGATGAAGAGACAAGTTTGCTACCAGCTACTGGCAAATGTGTTGAGCTTCTATTCAAAACCCAGTTGGGCAAAAGAGGAATGGCCAATTCTCACTTGCAGATCAGATGGATGCACAGGATATCTATTTGCTCTTTCTTCAACACCCCAAAGACCTGCTTTCCTGCAGGCTGTCCCTCCTGCCACAAGTGTTTCACCCAGATGCGACAATGGAAAACATCATTTACCTTAGGGACTAAGCTCTCCTCTTCTTCCCAAGCTTAGGGAAGAAAACCTGTTCCTGTTCTAAATCCAGTATTGATCAGTAGCTGGGATTTACTCATACACTCTTTCCACTCCCCTGCCCAAGTTATTCACTCTTGCTATGCCACTATTAAGTCCAAGACAAAGGCAACAGATACACTTTTCAGGCCCTACAAAGCAAGTGCTCAATGCTCCCTTTTTGCTTCCCATGTTCCGGTTTCACATGTAGTAGTGATAATCTCTGTTGCTTTGTTGGATCCTCACAATAAACGGCTCCTCAGATTGATTAAAACCTCTCTGCTTGGCTTGGGCTGTGCATCGATTTTAGCTGCTGCTCCTTGCTTTGTATACAGCACATCATAGAAATCAGAGATGGAAAAGAACTATTAGGTATCCATTGAAATGGCTGAGTCCCCCCCACCTCCCCTGGGGGCTGGCAGGAAATTATTCATTATAATGTATTTGAGGCAACTTTTCCCAATTCTTCCTCAAATGGCCCCAAACCCTTCCCCATGCAAGACCCAGCCACACCTAATTCCAGCGCTAGCACTAGCAGGGAAGCTGGCTCCCTGGTTCCTGGCCCACTGCTCTGCTGGGTACAGAACGTCTCTCTGGAGCCCTCTAAAGAAAGATGCTTCCTTGGGGCTGTCTCCTCTCAAAGGAAGACATAAACAAGCCAGGCTTTGAAGTTAATGGGTGCTTCTCTTACTCTCACACAGGATTCGGGCTCCTGTAAAGAGCATCCCCCCCCCCCCCTTTCCTTTCGCACTAGCCTTTTGGGAGGCAGTTTTCCTGCAGAGGTGAACGGGTGGGTTCAGAGGGTCCATCCCTGTTGAAGATGGGACTGTTGCTACCAATTCACCCTCCAGGCTTTGATTTCTCCAGAGCAATTCCTCTCCAATGCTGATTGCAGGTCCTTCCATTACCTGAATACATGAGAGCTTGAACCCTTTTAAGCTACTGGCTTGAAGGTTGTTCTCCTATTTGCTGCCTTCCAGCCTGATCCTCAGCCACTTCAGCAGGACGGACCTCTCAGAGGAGCCAAGGGAAGCAGGGTGGAATGTGCCTCTGTGCTGAACATATCATGCACACCCAAAGAGACCTCCCTGCAGCCTATTAACTTATGGGGGGAATACTTCTCTGTATAGAAGTATTCAATTCCTAGTGCAATATTCAATGCAAGAATTATTCAGTTCCTAGTCAATACATTATTCAATTCCTAGTGCAACAGGATAGGAGGAGTAACCCTAGAGAAGTGAGTAATTCCCTGCTGGTTTAGCTCCCCAAAGCAGCCCACAGGAGGGTTGGTGTTGTGTAATGGGGACTGCATGGCTGGGAGCAGGAGATGCAGGTGAGGCATCCCATTGTTGGCTGCACAATAAACCCCATCCTTTGGCTAAAAGGCAGGAAGAAGGGATAAAGCAGCTGGCAGACAACTTTTACACCTCCCTATTCCCTAAAGTGTTGAGCAGCTTTTGGCTTGGCTGAGAATATTTTCCATCTCTATTGCCAGTAATGTGCAGAACAATGGAAAATCATCCTTTTTCTGCATCCCTTTTGAAAAAATAAAGAGTTTCTGTGGACACATTAAAAGGGCTGGATTGAGCCAGCACAGATTCCACCCAAGCTCCCATTATCTCCTGTTTCCCACCAGCTGGCTCTAAGCCTGCAGAGGCATTTAACCAAGAGAAAACAGGCACTGGATATGTCCACATCAGGGGAGACAGGTATCTTCTGTTGTGAGATCTACATCCCTGACTGTCCACCTTGGAGACCTACCAGCAGAAGCTGTGGCTCCTGCACAGCGTAAAGACAGTGGGATACAGGGATGAGGGGGGCACCAGGCTGGCTCTGGATGTGGATTCAGGAGGTGGCTGTGGTCTGCCCTGGAGATCAAGCTTATGGAGAGGACCACTGAGCCACAGAGACTGGGGTGGATACGGGATAAGGGAGGGGAAGCAAGGTCAGCAGTGTAGCCAATTTGTACAAGGAGCAGCAATTCCCTAGAGAGGGAAGGGGCTGTGGTTGGAGAGATAGCAAGAAAGCATCCTCCCAGGGCTATTTATTCATCCTGTTTCCAGACTAATACTCAGACCTTCATGCTTGCTGTGCCTGCTGCCTTTCTGAAGTCAGCTCTATTAAAATCAGCTCTTGCATGTAGTGAAATGGGAAAAATAGGGAGAGGGGAACGATCACATATTTTTGTGGGCACACGTAGTGTTTCTCCAGCACCCACCGCCTTCACTACTGCAGCCCTTGCCTCTCAAATCCTGCCACACTCATCTGCTCAAAGCCCTAAGCACCATAGCCAATTCCTCCACATGAAAACTGCAGGTTTCAACAAAGGTGATAGACCTGGTAGACCAGAACCAGCTCTGCTCATCTTAAAAGCCTCTTTGCAGGTGCTGAGAAGGGAGTTTTCAGTGCATTTGAGGAGGGGACAGCGATGCTCCCCGTGCTGATGAGCTGCACACAAAAGCAATATGGACCAAGGAAAAGTAGGGGTTCAGCAGAGACTTGGAAGAGCTCCTAGGTATTTGCCAACAAGAGAGTAACACCCTTCCTTACCTCACAGCGCATGGGCGCTGCAAAACCATCTTGTTCAGGCACAGCCCATTGCTGCTTTAGAAGTCTGAAGGAGCTTGATAAGATTTCTTCAAGCCTTCCTTTCAGGCCACGTCTACATTACTTAGATAGACATTAGCTGGTAACTTGTTTACTGGTGATGGTTGCCACAAATAACCACAGATTTTACAAGTACTCCTGTTTCAGAAACACCCACCCTGCTCCCCAGCAAATATTCCCACCCCTGGCTACACGAAGGGTTGATATGATGACAAGCACAACAGACAGCAATGAAATCACTGGTGAGAAGATTGAGCCAACCAGGATACGCGGGGGTGAAATGGGAGACTTTGGGGTAAGTCAGCCACTGACATAATGGGGTGGATGCCTCTGGTAGGTGATGGGACCTGGGAATCACTTCTATTCACTGTTCTTTCTTCCCATCAGCCACAGGCTACACCCACATAAGGAGTCAATACACGACACTGCATCTGGCCAATAGACCTGGCAGCTCTGCCAGTCCCTGTGTGACAAGAGGCACTCAGCCATAACAAGCTTCTCTTCTGCTTTCCTATAGTGAAGGAGGCAGAGGGAGGCTGTAAACCAGGTTGGAATGTGCAGATGAAACACACTAGCAGGTCAGAGCTGGACTTTGTCTGATGATACATCAAGAATGATTACAGAACTCCAAAGGTTTTCCACTGGCTCACGAGCAATCTTAGGTTTTGTTTGCCTCTTTTTCAGCATTTGCCCAAAAGAACTCACTTTCACACAGTGGTGCTCCTGCCCAAGGAATTTTCTAGCTTTGTGCTTAAAGAGGCTTAATAAATAAATAAAAGAAGCCATTGATACCTCCTTGGCCCATGGGGAGAGCTGGAAGCTTTAAATTCACTGCACAGATTCCCCGTCCCAGAGATGCTGCAGTTACTGACAGCAGCAGGGCTGTCACCTTCACTGGGAGCCTCTGATGTTACTTCCCTCCTGTTTCCATCAAAGTTTCCTCAGACAGCTTTATGTTTCCCTTCTGCCACCCAGCTCCTCAGGGCTCTGCTCTCCCCCCATCCTTGTCCTTCTGCCTTTAACAGTCTCAGGGCCCAGACTAAGCCAAACTCAACCCTAGATTTTGTGTATTTGGGCAGCTGAGCTACAAGATGTTAACACCAAAGGCTTGTACAGAGACTTCACCAAGGTTCCCCCCAGTGCTGTGGGTTTGTATCAGGCCATATCCTTCCACCAACCCCTGTCAAAATCTGACATTCACCCTCCAGAGCCATAGGGAATAAGAGCCTGGGTTTGAGATTAGTTTTAGTTTTGCACCCAAATCCACACCCAGGCCCCAATTCTCTATCAACGGTAGTTGTCACCCTATGATGGGCACCACACACATAAATCAGTGAGGCCCCTTCCTAGGATTGAAGGGCATTAAAAAACCTTTCTATCCGAGACCTTCAGATGGACCCTGAGATAAATAAAGTGAGAAGACTTGTTCCAACAGATAATACAGACACAGCCTGCAGGAGATGATGTTGAATGTCTGCAATAATCAGCAGTAAGTACAGAGGAGGACTTCACTCCCAGCTAGACCAAGTGCTACTTTAATGAAATTCAGTTCATTACAGTTTGGATATAAAGACCTGTCGGAAGATCAAACTGCATATAATGCCCTACTCTGACAGTAATGTATTTGCTGTATAGTTAAAGCAAAAGGTGAAGGAAAAGCTCTCATTTTTAGGTAACTACACAAGCATAAAAATAATAATTCAGTGGGTTTGGACAGGGCATTTTTCCCTTTTCATTTACTCGGCTCTAAGGCAGCCTCAGCTTAAGAAATTAAATTTGACAGGCGATTAGTCCATAATGCGGTACAATCACTCCTGGTATTTGAAGGAAGAATTGAAAACAGACCTGGATGTTTAACTTTGAAATGGCTGCTTCAGATGTGATGGGCAGGAACTTGGTTTTAGCATCAGGAGCTAGGCAACTTGCAGAACAGGCTGAGCTCATGCCCACAGGCAAGATAGGCTGGGTGAGGCCAGCTGTGAATATACAGCAGTAACCAGCATGTGTTTGCTTTTACCTGCTGCAAAGTTTATTGCTACTTCACTGTTCGGTCAGCGAACTACAACAGACAAAGTCCAAGTCTCCCATCTTTACTGTTCTATAGCAAGCTGTGCTTCTGCCCTAAATGCTTTTAACTGCACAGTCAGGGGAACTAGATCCTGAATTGTGGTTTATGTGTTCCCAAATGGCTCCATTACAAGTTTGAAGCCTGCACCTCAACTCCTGTACCTATGAATTGGAAAGGGAAGTGATAAAGGTACCCAAGAAATTAGTTCAGACTCGCTTGCCAGCTATCCTGCTGCTCTGCACTATTGCTCCACTGGCTGTGAAATGCACTTGCTGCAATGCAGAACTGGCACCATAGGCTGCAGAGGCATCCCCAGCAGATCCCCATCTCTTTCCTCATGGGTGTCATGGGTTCAGCAGTAGCAGTCATTTTTTTCTCCTTCGTAGTAGCTGCTGCAGTGCTGTGTTTTCAACTTTTGGTCTAGGAACAGCGATGATAACACTGATGTTTACAGTTACTGCTTAATGATGTTTTGGTCTGGCCCAGATCTTTCTGAGCCTCATGCTCTGCCAGGGAGGAGGGGAAGCCGGGAGGAAGCAGAGACAGGACACCTGACCCAAACTGACCAAAGGGGTATTCCATACCACAGCACATCATGCCCAGGATGGTAAAGCGGAGAGCAGAGACCCAGAAGGGTGGGGGGGCACTGCGGGGTCGGGCTGGGTTTTAGGTGGTGAGCAATTGTATTCTTTCCTTGTATTTGCCTTGTCATTGTTATTATTGGTGGTAGCAGTAGTGATTTGTGTTATACTTCAGTTACTAAACTGTTCTTATCTCAACCTGTGGGAGTTGCATACTTTCGATTCTCCTCCCCATCCACCCGGGAGTGGTGGGTAAGAAAGAGAGGGGAGTGAGTGAGAGAGTGAAACTGTGTGGCTGACTGGACTTAAACCATGACAATGGGCAAACGACTTCTGTGCTGTTTCTTAATGACTGTGATTCACAGAGAATTTCCCCAGCACCACATTGCTAACAGGGATTGAACATGGTGCAGACACATGCTCCTGATAGCAAAGACTGTTCACAGGTTAGGGGGGACAAAGAGATCCCAGAGCATCCAGCTCTCCCCCTGCACTCTGAGCATGTCTGTAAAGACATAAGCCATGGATATTCACCCTCAGACTGGGAATTCATGGTTCGGGTGTCAAATGAATCTTCCCAGCTAAATCAGAGGTATAATCACGGATGTGGCTCAGTCAGCTCCCTGAAGCAGGAGTTGGCCTGTTGGGAAGAGCAGCCTCTGCTCACCCCTCAAAGGCTTTCTATAAAGCTAAGGTTTTTTCATGAAGCGCTTTTCAATGTAAAAGTCACCCCTGGGGCAGGTCAGGTTAGGGAAGCGCTCACTGGCATCCAGCACATGTGATACCCTTCATTACCTGGGTGAAAGCCTTGGACTTGGCGAGAACTCATCAGTAAAAATGCCCTTATCTTCTAAATGAGTGGAGCTCTTATCTTTAGACATTAAGGCCAAGGAGAAGCTGGACTGGGTCTTCATGTCCTGAGTTCCCTCTTTTGGTTGGAAGACACCCAAGAAGGAAAACAAGAGCTTTTCACTGTGCTGGGACCAAACACAGGGAGGAGCAGTAGGGACTAATCCATTGCTTCCAGTTAAAGATGCTCCCTCCCTGCTCTGCTGTCTGTACAAGAGGCTAAAACCAGCCTGCAGGCTCCAGTGCCCCCCTGGAGTGACTGTGCATGGCAATAATCTCCATCTATAGCATTAGCTCCTCACTGCAAAGAAAAGAGTTCTTCATGCTTGGTATAAATGGTTAACTTGGTGACAATCCGGATATAGTTAACAGCCTGGGATAAGGCAGGGTTTTTTCTTCCCTCACCAGCTTCCACTGGTAAACACTGAGGGCCTTTCTTCTCATTCCTACTTTGACGAACCCATTTTGTGTGCTCCTCAAACACCACTTCAGAGTTGTTAACTAATCTCAGGCAGTCAATACAAGAGTAGGAAAAAAGATAAACATACTGATGCTCACTGCAGAGGTAAATCCCCTCTATCCCCTCATATCCAGCTTCCACCCAGGCACCAGCTCATACCTGCAGCCTCCTTTGAGGCCTCCTCTTCAGCTGAAGGGCACAGAAGCAGCAAGAAAGCATTCAGGACGCAAACTTTAAAGTGCTCTTCACTGATCAGCTCCAAGAGGGACTGAAGCTCTGTCCTCGTCACTCACACTGGGATGAGACACTCAAAGCCTTGTTTGTCATAAGCTGGACCACACAAGCAGAAATCCACCCCACATAGCAAGGACCAGCATGACTTCCCAACAGCACTTGCAAAGACAGAAAGAGATGGAGGCATAGCTTTACTTGGCCACAGTTATAAATACCAGCTCTAAATGTACCCCACCTGTGGGGGGGGAGGCTCCTCACCGGGGCAAGAGCTGATGTGATTCACTTGTAGAGCCCAAGGTGGCCACCCAACACCTGAGTCCCCATCACTTTGATGGGAAAGCATAAACTAAACCCGTTTGACAGCTGGACCTGTCCTAAGGTGCCCTTGCAGGGACACTGCAGATTGATGCTCCTATTAGACAGATGGGAAGCGAGGGGCCAGTCTGATGAGCTCTTTGACTTTTTCTCACTTCCCTCCACCACTCTCTTGGCTATTTTAATTCCCTTTGAAGGCAATAAAGGGAAGGCTTTTAGCTCACTGGGCTCATCTGAAATATCTCAGCGAAGTGACTGAAACTCCATCCCAATATTCCCTGTGCCTGCTGGTTCTGGTCATTATTTCCTGACTTCCATGGCTCTTGGGTTTCCTTCTTTTCCATAAATGTGTGTGTTGGTTCTTCTTTGTGTGCTTGTTTCTCCTCTAGCACGACAGACAGACAGATGGCTGGGACCGTCTTGCTAGGCCAGAGCATTCTTGGCTGGGTTTGCCAGATGAGTAATGTGGTGATAACTTAGTGATGTTTCCTCACTGCTCCAATGCTAAGCAGGGAGGGAGAATGAGAGGGATTTATGAAGGGGTAGAGGAAGGGGAAAGTCAGATAATGACAAAGTTGGGGAAATATTAACAGCAAGGATGGCTTTTGGCATGGGTTTTTCTTGAGTAACCTCAGCTGGGCTCAACCCAGCCTCTGGGAAGCTTTACAAGGCTTTAAAGGACGTCTCAGCACACAGGCATGTCCATGCGTTATTCCTTCTTTCCTTCTGCCATTAAAAACCGGGAGTGCAAAAGCAGCTTAGAGACAGCATTTCAAAGGGAGCTGAGAGTGGAAACTGCAAGGTAAACAGGACAGTTCCTATCTCCCCCCTACCTCCAGCCTGTGTGCAAGGAAAGATAACAGCGGCAGGAGAAAGCAGAGTCTGCCATGGAATTTAGCTCCTCTTTTTTCTCTTGTAACAGGGAGAGAGGGAGAGACTGCATGCGCTTCTGAGGCGTCTCTGGCTGCTTTGAACCTTATCAACAGGGACTGTGCAATGCAGCTTCTCTTTCTCCCTCTCTTCCTCTAACTTTTGAAGCAAAACACATACGTGCAAGGAATGTCGGAGCATCTGACAGCCAGGGAGATAGAGGAGAAAGCCAAGGAGTGGGGAGGAGGGGGCTTTTGCTTCCCCTCCTCCTCTTCTTCTATTTTCTTTCCCTGTTTTCTTTCTTTGATTAGAGAAAGGAGGAAAGAAGAGAACAGGGTAGAGATGTCTTTCCCACCCCTCCCTTAACAAGTCTCGAGAGCATGGCCTGTGTTGAGTCAAGCAAGTTGTTAAGGGAGAATGGCTGTCAGTGGGATCTCAACGATGCATTTCTCTTTTCTTAGGAATAAAGGAAAGAGAAAAGGCCTCTTGTCATGGCTGCTCACTGTTTATGAGATGTTTTGCCTGTGCAAGACCTACAGGGAATCTGGGAGTATGCTGGATCTGTTGATCTCCCACATTCACTTTGAAAGCAATCCATTGCCACGTACCTTCGCAAGCAGATTCAGTCCATATATGCATCACTACTGCTTTTCATGGTTTATACTCTATTAATAGGCATTCAGATAGGTTCCTTAATGTGGCAGCTAGGTGTAAAATAGGCAAGAGAGGAGAGGGCAGGGTGTGCAGAGGAGCAGTGGGATGGTGGGCACAACAGGCCAGAAACAGGAGTTTAGAATCAGAGCTGAGCTCTGATGATGATCTGGTCCGGTACTTCTATTAGCAAAAGGATTCTTGGTATCCTGCACCACGCTTACATTGTGCCCTGGCAGAGGTTGAATGAGTTGGGCAGAGGTTCAAATCAAAATCCCAGACCTGGACTTGGAAGAAGCCTGGAGCCAGATCTGAGCTTTTGCAGATGGTTCCTCTATATATAATGAGGTCAATCAAAACATCTGATCTCAATACCCTTGAACTTCTTGGGGGGGGGGGGGGGGGGAGCATGCATTTAAACCCAGGAATATGGGATCATCTGGACTGTGCAGTGGTCTCTGCCAATTGCTTTTCTTTCCTAGCAGGCTTGATGTGCCCCAGCTGTACTCTCCTTTAGAAGATGCTTTATGTAGAAACCTAAAGAAAACGAGCCTTTCTGGACAGCCTTCTTTCCCTTACATGCTTTGTAGTACATGGAAACCCATGTAGTTCCTGCCTTACAGGGCAGGAATAAAAGGAGTGGATGACTTGTTAAGCATCTCTTATTTTAATGACAAAGAAGGGGTGAAGAATGACAAAGAAGGATTGAAAGGGCCTTTCTTTGTGAAATCAGGCAAGGGAAAGTGCATCTCTTCTGAGTTCAGCCAGGCTCAAGGTCACCAAAAATCCCAGACATCCGGTTTATTTCCCATTTTAACTTCAGAGTTCCTCCTGCTCGGGAATTGCTAACGATAATAATGAGGAAGGTGTAAAAAGTCTCAGGGATAAACGAGGACTGTCCCCCTGTGACCAGGGTGAAGTTGCTGGCACCAGTGGTCCTACATTGCAGCTGCTACATGAAGGGACTGAGCATCCAATCTGGTTTATCAGCCACCTCCTGAGAGATGACAAAATCTCCTTATTAGAGAGAACATCTAGAATAGACAAGAGAAGGTGGGAGGAGTTTGGAAGTTGAGGAATATTGCTTCCACTAAAACAACACAACCCTGGCAGTTTACAACCCCCTCCATTGACACAGCAGAGAAGCAAACTCACATTGAAGATGAGGAGGGAGACACTGTTCATCAGCATTAGTGGAGGAGATATGGACATGGCATGGGTGTCAAGGGCTTCAAGGTGGGTAGAAGAGGAGCTTTGGAGCAAGGGAATGAGGAGGTTGCTGCAGAGCCCTATCAGGCAGTGCTTGTTGAGGGTGTACAAAAGCAGGTGGCTTCTTTCTATCATGGCAAGGAGTGAGAAAAGTGTTTTCAATCCATCAGTGGGTACCAGGCTCCTGTTGGGTCATTTGGAGTCTATTTATGGTGCTGCTTATACTGAATCACAGCTTTCAGTCAATCTGTGTCCCCAAATGCTGTTCACAGAGGAAAAAAAGGGAATTCAAGAGCAGAGGGTGTTTGGAGTGATGAAGGGAGAGGGCATGGACTGCGTGCTACGTGCTGCTGTGAGACAGCTAGAAATGAGGGAGGCAGGAATCAGGGAGGGGAAGGACCTAACCACATGAAGGTGTTTGGGGAGACCAGCTCTTAGGTGAAGATGGAGGGGAACAACACCAGCACAAGCGCCAGCCAGAAGCTCATCCCAGGCCAGGTTGCAAGAGGACCCCATTTCTTCATTCTCCTTTCTCTGCCTGCTGCACGTCTCTGATTGCTGCTGTTCCATTCAGCTGTTTGGGCACTTGCATCTGGACTTGGCTTCCACTGTTCAATGATTTGCAGCAGCACAGATGGCTCCTGCTTGAACTGGTCCTAACTGTGCTGGTGCCTCACTCAGCTGCTGTCCCAGCACACCGCACCCTGCACAAGCTGCCTCAAGGTGTGTGAATTCGTTGCATCCAAAACATCTTTCTCAGAGCAGCAGCCATCAGGGAGCCAGAGCAATCTGATGCCCATGCTCACTCCATCACTCCTGGAAGGAATAGTGCATATTTCCCTGAGCTCACACCACTGTCTCCAGGGCCTGCCTCTGTCCAGCCATGGAATAAAGAAGGATAAAGCCTTCTTCCCACTAGGTCCAGACATCCCATTTCCCTTCTTTTTCTTGCAGGAGGATTCTAGCAAAAATCAAAAAGGTCCAAGAGATAAATCATAGAATTCCAGACTGCTTTAGGTTGGAAGGGACTTTAAAGCTCACCCAGTTCCAACCCCCTGCAGTGATGTGGATGGGGGATCAACAGGCTCCAGTAAAGGGAAATACAAGTGCTAGAATTGTCTTTCAAAGAGGAGAAAGGGAAGCAAGTCACCTCTAGGTAAATTTAGGATGGCAGTTAGGATGTGTCCCTGCCCATGGCAGGGGTTGGAACTGGGTGAGATTTAAGGTTCTCTCAACCCAAACCAGGCTGGGATTCTGTGATCATGTGAAACCCAAATGGGCTCGGGATCCCACACACCTTGCAGGGAGCCTCCATGGAGCAGCTGGGTAATCACTGCAGTTCAGCATCACAGAATCACCACAGAATCACTCCCCTGTGTTGTTTTTGCATTTCCTTCCCCCAGCAAGCCAAGTGTAACCAGAAATAACACTCAGCATCTTCTGGCTGTTGCGACGCGCAATCTGTGGGCAAAAGTCGCATCGGTGACAGATTTCCTCGGGAAGGGAAAGTACAAAGTCACCCCTGAAATGAATTGGCTCGACGTGAGGGATGGAAACACTAAATTAACCTGACACCAGGCTCTTCAGAACCGTGGATCTAGGGAACAAATAAACAGGGTAAAATTCCTCTAGGACCAAGAGAGACCAAACATACCAGATCCAGTGTTATCCAGGACTGTGTGCGACCCAGCTCCTGTTGACTCTGTTAGCAGCCATGTGTGAAACCAGGTATATTTACAAGTAATTCAGGGTTTCATCCCAGCTGATACCCTTGTGTTTGTGGTGAAAACCACTGTTTTCAATGAGAAAATGTCCCTAGGACTGCGTCAGGGAAAAGCAGCTCTTTGTCTGCAGGGTGTTGTAATGGGATACAGAAGCAAGCACCAGGGACACTGTTCGCTACACAAACAAGCTCCCCTTCCAACACCTTTGAAAGATGTGGGAGAAGTAACACATGGCAACACAACTCATATTAATACTGCTTACAATGGTGCTTTTCATTGGGAAAATAAAATGAACACATTAAAGGTTTATTTTGCTCTTTATATCAAATTACCTGTAGCTACTTGACTGCTCTGAGCTGCACCAGAGACAAAAGCCTTCTTTATACAGTACGAACAGTGAAGCATCTGCTATAATCAGAAGGCTGGAGCAGCTCTGCTCTGGAGCCAGGCTGAGAGAGCTGGGCTGGGGCAGCCTGGGGAAGAGAAGGCTCCTGAAGGGGAGACCTTAGAGCAGCTCCAGTGCCTAAAGGGGCTGCAGGAAACCTGGAGAGGGGCTTTGGACACGGGATGGAGGGACAGGACAGGGGAATGGCTTTAACCTGCCAGAGGGGAGACTACGATGAGCTCTTAGGCGGAAGCTCTTCCCTGTGAGGGTGCTGAGGCGCTGGCACAGAGTGCCCAGAGAAGCTGTGGCTGCCCCATCCCTGGCAGTGCTCAAGGCCAGGTTGGACACAGGGGCTTGGAGCACCCTGCTCCAGTGGAAGGTGTCCCTGTCTGTGGCAGGGGTTGGAGCTGGAGGAGCTTTAAGGTCCCTTCCAACATATCAAATGGTCTCCTACCTGTCCATGAAGTTTGGGGTCAGATTCAGATGTGCAATGAGAAGAACCTGCCAAAAGAGAGGATCAGGGCACGATTACAGCAATGGAGACACGGGAAGGCTTCAAAGGCTTAACGCTGGGAGATGCTGTGAAATATCCTGCCTCTTTCTACTCCTCGTCTCTCTCCAAAATAGATAACAGGAAGCAGAGCAATCCTACTGAATGGGTCAAATGAGCTTCTGAGCTCTCCCTTTCCCCTGAATCAATGAACCTGCCTGTGGGTAATTAGTCTGCCAGTTCCATCCTGGTTTTATAGGGTGACATGTTTGAAGAGGTCACAAGCTCATTCTTTCCCCCATCCTCCCTTTACCCTTTCTTTTGTGTCCCTATTCTGCTGGTTTTTAATGATGCCCTCCTCCAGCACAAATTGACTCCGGTGGTAATTTGTCATGTCACCTTCAGGAATATTTGGAGCACAATTGCGGAAGATTCATGGGGGAGGAAAAGCACCACATCTTTTATGTATTTCAGATGGGGAAGTATAAATCAAAAAGCCCAGGGACCTGTTTGCAGGGAGACAACAAGGAAAAACCAAAGTAAACCACAGTGAGTAAAGTTAAACTGTGTCAGACTGATCCTGCACTGACAAGTCTGGGATATAATATCACGTTCTGTGATGTATTGGTTTATGTCAGGGTGAATTCAGTTGATGTAAACCAGACTTTAGAGAGGCCCAGCCCACAAGCTCCTCCCATCACATTCCTCTCCCTTGCTTAAAAGTCAGGGTGAAAGCTAAACCCTAAGGGACATGGGTAAAAGGCTTCACACTGAGAGAGAGGTCTTGGGGTTAGGATCTGATGTTATAACTGCTTGAAGGGGTTGGTCATCCTTGGCCTTGGAGAAAATGACCACTCTCAGATGATTTTGGCCTTGTGGATAATGGTCTGGAGTAAATTTGGGTAAATCTGGTTCATGCCTCAGCTCTTCTGAAACTCCTTTCCGAGGGAATGATTCACATGCTCTGCCTTAAGAGATTTGAAACCATTTTAAACCCGAGCAGTTAAATCCCATTGGAAATGAATGGGAACTGCCTGAACAGTTCCTTACAACACCTTTGTAGTCAGTGGGTGATGCCCCTAATGGTGGCGCTCACCTTCCCACCATCCACCCTGTCCATTTGATGGCAAAAGCTTCAGGAAAGGGATCATTCCCTCCCTTGTCCCCATGCAGCCCCCAGTCACGATGTGCTGTTACAGTAAGAACAGCACTGATGAGATGTGAGGGGACAGGCAGGCAGGTCTGCCTGTGCTGCCTGCCTGTACATCCCCCTCTGCATCTGTCTATAGCCAGTAACCAAACAGCCCAAGGATTCTGTAGGCCAGCTGCATCTGCCTCTGCCCCCCTCCTTCACCCCAGCTGATTTAATGTTACAGGCACAAACCATTCCAGCCTCCTTTTTGCCTTTTCTTTTCCTGATGCATGATCGATCTATTTTAAAAGTACACACAGAGCTATGGTAGGAGAGATTAAACAGCAGCGTAGAAGAAGATCTCTGGGGAAATCTGATTATACCCTTTTAGGAGGGTTTTCTTGTTGAGAGTCAGCCTGCATATTCCCACACTGTACTTGAAGGTCAGTCATTGTCTTATGCTGCTTCCTACAACAAAATTGAGAGGAGTATGATGAGATCTCAGAGCCACAAGAGAGCTCATTTGTTCAGCAAATCCAGCCGTGACCCTTTCTAATGCTTTCTTTCCCTTCTTCCCCTCTCTTCTGCTGCCTTGTTTTTAGCCGAATGCTTCCACTAAACCCCTCCCTATCCATATTCAGGGTATTCAGGGATGATTTCTGAAGTTTGGGTAAAGTCCATCAAATCCAAAAGAGACCGAAGTGCCAGGCAGATCTGTTAAGAGTCTAAACAGTGATCACAGTCTGTGGGATCAAAACCTTTGGGCTGCTTCTGCTTCTTCTGTGGGGGGAAAGGAACCATCGTGAAGTCTTTATTTTACCAAGTACATCTGAATGTGGTAGTGAGATCACATGTGAAGCTCTAACCTGGGTCCAGCTCTGTGAATGCTGGCACTGTAATTTGTCTCCAGGAGTTGGGAGCAGCCCACAGGAAAAACAAAGTGCTGTGCCATTGCCTGGATTCGGTCCTGATGTCAGTGCAGATGCTGATGGAGAATGGACCCTGCAGCCAATTGAAAGTGCTCTGGTCGCAGGTTTCCTTATGAGTCTCTTCCCTGTGTGAAAAGCAGAGCTCTTTACTGTATTTATACATATGTGGACATGGAATCTGCCTGCATGTGCATAGCCTGCAGAATCGTTAGACTCTAAATTCACAGGTTTGCAATCCTTCGTGGTTGTTCTCCAAGCAGTGCCTCTGTCTGCATTGAATGAATGAATTAGCAAAGCTAAGAGAGTAGCATGAACTTTCAGAAGATATACTTCAGTGCCCCTTATGGCTGATCTGGAAATGATGCTCATTAGAGCACTGTATGAGCAGGTAACCCAGAGATGTCAGGAAGGGCTGCAGGCTAAAGCAGCTAAGCAAAGGTTCCTCTTAGACGTTTGATTCCTCCCAGGGATGGCATTAATAGCACCATTAATGTTGTATTTCTATTTAATCTCCAGGGATTGTGCCAGGTAAGCACCACATAGCTTTCTGTGGAAAGAAGGCCCTCTCTGAGGTCTGTATTGATGCCCATTGAAGGACAAATGGAAAGCACAAGCTGCCGCAGGAGTGTTGCCCTTTCCAGGTTCACTCACTGGGCATGGGAAGGGAAGCCTGGGCTGGCATGGAAACATCTGGGGGAGGGCAAATGGAATTCTTCCATTCCTGGAGGTCACCCATGCTCACTCCCCAGTGTGCACTTGTGTATGAAGGATATGGAGGGCAGGCAGAGACAGCCGAAAGAAAGCGCTGCACTAAGGGGGATTCTGAAGTTGTCATTACCAGGTTATGCGCAGTGGGTCTAGCTATCCACATATACTTACTGGAGATGAGGGGAATGATGGTGCCAGGAAGTGGGGAGGAAGGGGTGGGAAAACTTACAGTAACTACAGTGGAGTAATCAAAAATCTCCTGCTTTCCTCTGCCTCCCCCCCGCTGTTTCATTAGTTTTTACAAAGGAGAGACAGGGACATTATTTATCTTTGATCATTCCGGGATCAATCTGCAAATGTACAAACACCCTTAAAATCAGCCTTCGCCAACTGTTAAGCTCCACGTTATTCCCTGGTTTCTAAAGGTCTCGGGAAGATGCGAAGGGAGAGATGGATAACTCCAGTGAGGCATTTAAGAAATGGTTTGAGGCAGCTTCCCCCCATCCTGATGAGCTCTGGCAGCTTGACTTCTGAAGCAGGTAATGGGGAGAGAAACAGGCTGCAGAAGGGAGACAGACACACAGACAGCAGCAGCAACGCTGGTTTCCCTCACCCTGTCCATGCAGATGGCTTGTTGGGGGTTGTTTTATTCCTTCTGCTGTTTCCCACCTTAATTATTTATCTTCCACATTTTTGTGCCCTTCCTAATTCCACAGGTTGGAGATGGCTGTTTTCCATTGCCAGTTAATACCTTCAGAGCGGATAAGCTGGGGATTCTCTGTGTTTGGTATATTTACCACACTGCTGCTCAGCTCCCACGGTGAGCCTCGACTATTGATTTAAAAGAAGACAAAACAACCCCCAAACCTCCCCATTTTATTCCCTTCTTCACTGCTGAAGCTTCTCATCTCCTTCCATGGGGAACATGAGGGATACAGCTCATTCATTTGATGGAGAGCGCTTGGAGCAACCTGCTCTGGTGGAAGGTGTCCCTTCCCATGGCAGGGGTTTGGAACTGGATGAGCTTGAAGGTCCCTTCCAACCCAAACCAGTCTGGGATTCTCTGTTCCACTGAAGGCACACTTGCGTTAAGTCCCTGCAGAAGGACAACCTCTGCTTTTGAAGAGATGGGTGAATTTTCCCTCTAGGCTCTACAAGGACATCAGGGCATCTCCAGGAGATTCCCAGCTGATCTCCGTGTTCCTGTTTCAATGTTATTACCTTTTTTTTCCCCTTTCTTTTTCATTTTCTTTTCTTTTTCTTTACCCCCCCTCATGTCACTGGCACTTGAACCAGCATTCCCTGCACTTTACAAGCTGCGATAGCCTGGCTTCCTGATGATGTACCACGAGACAAAGTTGGGCTGCTTGTCAGTGAAAGGTACCTTGTCAACCGACTCGGGAGCAGTGTTATATTTAAACAGAAGCAGACGAAAAGCCATAGGGAATAGAAACCACTGCAGCAAAGGTATTAAAGAAGAGGCTGTTGTGTGAACAGGGATATGGGGGAGGTGAAGTTGGAGGCTTTGGAGTTAGCTGTGGGCTTAGTGTGTAACTTATTCTGTCGAACACTTGCCGTGAAATATCCTAACAATACTCAGGCACTCGTGGTAGCAGAGATATTATTACTTTGGGAGACAACAGAAATGGCCTTATCATTTTGACAATGGCTTTTTTCCCTTATTATCACTAAGTAGCAATATCTCTATTTCTCTGCCACTGCTGAGCAATTGTTTTTTGTGATAAATAAGGTCCTTTCTGTGATTTCTTTTTTCCCCACTTGTGTGCAAGTTGATATTAAACCAAGATGTTTCACCCAACGGTGCGTTATTAAAGAATACAGGAGTAGGTAAGAGCTGGAGTATATAACAGATGTCAGGACCCATTGGTCAGTAGGATGTCACCCTGCATTAGAAAGTCCCTATAACAAAATCTACATGCTTTGACATGCAGTTTGTCCTCAGATACCCCCATAAGGCATTTTCTCCAGCATGGCTGTATCTCTTACAAACACAGTGGATTGCATTCTCCTCACTGTGTTCTCCAAATGCCTCAACTGATGGGGCCACATCCTTTCTTCCTTCCAGCCCCATTCCAGAGCTGGGAAAACCTGCACAGACTGAGCATGAGTTAGGCTGTGTATATATAGCCCTATTAGATATGGTGTATAGTGACGGCTGGATGTATTCACATTTGAGTCAGCCGAACATTTACCCTCATTTATCCTCTATTCTCTTCCCATTCCTTTCTCACGCCCATCCCCATGGTGTCTGAGCACTGCTGTCTACCTGACTTACCACCGATGTTATGGATGATCATCTGCCTGGGCTACAAGTGTGCTCTCCCATTATCCACCCATCATCCACAGTGGCTCTGTCTGGATACTTCTTTCTGCTGATACCATCAGCTGCCACTGTCTATTCTATGCACAATAGAGAACCCTCCTATCTGAACCCATTGCTATGGTTACAGGCATCCTGTGGGCAGTGGGATCAACAGGAGCCAGACATGAAGGTACTACTGCAGTATTTGCATAAAGGCTCCCTACCTGCTGTGGAATGGCCATGTTCCCCAAAGCAACTCCATGTGCAAGGGCAGGCTGGGACATCAGGGCTCGTGCTTGGCTTCTTGGCTTGGCTCATGGTGAGAACACTTTTAATGGAGGAAGAGAGACAATTTGCCATAGAGGATGACAGTGCTCACCTCCCTTGGAGACAAAATAATGGGGAAGGTCAGTTTTCCCCCTCTCCCCACCTTTACAGAGGCCCTGATTTGCATGAAGCCTCTTGAACCAGCTACACATTTAGCTACTTGTTAGCCCCAAATGCTCAAGCACCAGGGAAGGGAGTCATCTATCATACACATGCTCCATCACTTCCATCGCGGTACTAAATGATGCGCTCAGAACCTGCCACTAAATGGAGAGAAAATGTGACCAGCCTAACTGCTCTCAGAAAGTTAAATGCTTAAAATACTGTCACTGGAGGATTGATGAGGAAAGAACAGGAGGTAAAGTCTATTTTCCTTATTTGTGTGGAGTTTCTTTCCCAAAAGAGAGGAGGCATATAGTGAAATTAACCCCTACTCCTTTGACTTTTCCCCCTTCTCTCTTGTCCACACACACACATTCTCTGTCTTTTAAGGCATTATGATTTGATGCAGGAGGATTTTTCATCAGATGATGTGAATGAGGCTTTAACACAAATCAGTCTGGAGAGTCTTTTGACAGGGTTTTTAAACAGTGCCCCTTGTCTCCCCGATGCAGCCGCACGTTATCTTGTTCCCACACTGACCTCTCTGTCTTTCCTCATTAAAGATCAAGTCCAGGCTGCGGAGCCCTCTCTTTGGAGCTCTTCACTGCTTTGTCTCACACAGTCACTCCTGCTGCTGACCGACAGCTCCTCACCCCCTCATTTCTGCACTGCATTAATTTCTCATTAATCTGCATCATGATTTATGAGCCTGAGATGATGGAAGACTTCTAGAGGAGCGTTTCTCATTTGGCCTGCTGGCTTTTCTGCCTTGCCCCTTCACCTGCCTTCTTCTAAAGCAAATAGGCCTCCTCTCCCACGCTAGCTGTCTGCAGAGCATTGTCTCTGTGGATGGTCCAAATGGGGAGAAAGAGGGTAAGCTTGGTGCTTTCTGCCTGCTTTCCTTATAAATGATTTCATAGAATCCCATCCTGGTTTGTGTTGGAAGGGATCTTAAAGCTCATCCGGTTCCAACCCCTGCCACAGACAGGGACACCTTCCACCGGAGCAGGGTGCTCCAAGCCCCTGTGTCCAACCTGGCCTTGAACGCTGCCAGGGATGGGGCAGCCACAGCTTCTCTGGGCACCCTGTGCCAGCGCCTCAGCACCCTCACAGGGAAGAACTTCTTCCTTATATCTAACCTAAATCTGCTCTTTTTTAGCAAAATCTGTCCTCTGGAGCAAATAAATGCTAGGGAGAAAAAGGACCCCTTTCCTTTCTAAAGACCTTTAGTAGCTGCCTTGTGACTGTGACGTGGCTCTGACTGCTGCTGAGTCTGGCAGCCCTGGGCAGCTGCTGCTACACCTTCCTCGGAGAGGCTTCAGCAAGGAAACCTTCAACCACCCTCCAGGGATCAGTCACGTCAGCAAGAGGGATGGTGACCTCTGGCACTGCAGAGAGCTTCAGGCCATGGATGGATGAAGCACTGGACTGTTGGAGCACATGTTGCTATAAGGTGGTTTTAGTCTAGCTTAGGGCAATGGGGTAAAGAGCAAATATTCACACTCCTTGTACTTATTTCATGGATCTCTGCTATAGCCCTACGTCAAAACTCTCCTCCCTTCCATTTGCAGAGGTATGTGTAGAACAATGGGAAATCACTCAGTTTTAGTAAGTCACCAGCACTTTGTGTGCTCCAAAACTCCTGAATCCATAGAATCTGAGGCTGTAAATAGAAATGGGATTTCCTCTGTTCTGGTTATCGGTGCATTGCTCTGGTCCTCAGGAGAGTCAGAAAACACAAAGAGGTGGAAAACGTTTTGTTTAGAAGACAAGAGAAGAAAATGCTGAATGCACTGGGCAGGACTGAATAAATGCAGCACATAGTTATGGGGAAGTGAATAAAGGAATCAGGAGGGACAGAAGAGGCAATGGCTGGAGGTTGATTACAAAATCCTTTGTGCTCTGCCTTGACTCCTCTGGTCTGCCGCTCTGTGAAGTCCATGGAAATATGGCTCTTGGCTTCCTGGTGGTGCAGTCAAGTTTCAGACCATTAAGTCATGCTAAATTTCAGGCAGAAATACTCCTCACAACACAATAGGTCAGGAATCATCAGCATGATGGTCCCATCAAAAAAAGAAGAAAAACTACCTGAAATTTTCCCTTGCAGAAAGGTTTGAACTCAGGAAAAGGGGATTTGTCCTGAATCTTTATTCTTATTCCTTTCCCAAATCACAATATTCACTAACGGATGCAGATCTTCTCACACCCAGTGAGTGAAGCTGGTTCTCGTGCTCAGTCTGCCAAAGAGATGCTTTAGAAAAGCAGTGATGACCAGGACTAGTAATAGAGCTCAGTTGCTGTGCACGAGTGCGGAGTTGGTCTGACAGCAATAGGGGAAAGCTGCTCCTTTGGGGCTGGGAACAGAAGGGGGAAATTGCTCAGCTTTTTGCCATTGTTTCAACTTGCTCTTTAGGAGGGCAATTTCTGAGCTGCCTGGAAAAGAGGAGAGTGCAAAAGAAAGAACTTTGTGTCCAAATCTCCCCTATTTGTTCATCTTTTGAACCGGGGTAGCGCCACTCAAAAGGGAAAATCAGGAACTGTCTCTATGTAAATGGAGCTTTTAGAGAGCACAAAAGCTTTGGGGGGTGGGGGGAAGAATGAGAAAATATTTTAATAGGTAACCTTTTATTTGGCAAAATAAGTATTACTTCCTATTATGATAAACAGTTGGCATATTTGAGATGAAAATGTTTATACATATACATTACAATTACATATTCATTTGACTTTATATTACACACACAACTCAATTTGAATAAATGTCTGAAGCCAAAGGAATAAATTAGTATTGGTGCCGAGTACTTTCTTTGCCCTTCCCCATTGTGTTTGCAAGATTTGCATTTTATAGTTGCACATTAACAAATATGCATATTTCATTATGGTTTTGGATTAAAAGGTTATCATCTCTGTTACCCATTAGTAATAAACAAACACAGACTTTCCATGTGAATTTATCCCTGGCTCAGCTGTTTGCTGATTAGGTTGCTGTCGCTGGGTTTCCTTGTTTTCTCCTTGTGGAGGATCCCTAAAGCGGTTTCTAAAGTGCTTATTGTCCTCTGGGGAGCAGTGAATGAGGAAAGGAGGAAGGGGAAGAAGAGCCAGAGGCATCACAAGGCAGCGAAAAGACAGGAAGGTAGGGCCAGGACCAATTTGCAGCCAGGTTAGGAATTTAGCCTGGGCAAGTGGTCCCCAAAGTCCAGGCCCTGTGGCAAACAAAGATCCTTGGAAAACCTGGTTGAAGGCTGTGCAGGGTCAGACATCCTCAGAAGGCTGCTGATGGTCAGGAAGCAGTGAAGTGATCGCTCCAGTGTTCAAAGCCAGGGCAATTTCAAACCAGGCTGTTGGGGTGAGCCAAACCCTCTGAATCTGCCCGCTGGGAGACCTTGGACCTGGAGAAGTTGGCCCCTGGCATCAGCTGGGAAGGTGGATGAAGACATCATGTTGTTACTGGTACCCACTGGTGTGAGCCTCGATGGGGCACATTGCTTCCGCCGGGAGCAAATGAATGCTGGAACAGATCAGACTGAGCCCATCAGCCTGAAATCTCAGCAGCTCTCGCACCTTGACAGCCTCATCACAGCACCTCAGTTCAACCTCTTTTGCCAGAAAACCCTGTTAATCACTTCAGTGTTTGCAGGTACTCTTAGAGCAGAGGTAGGAAGGGCTGAAGGACCCCTGGTTGAGGGAGCTGAGGCCCAGACAGTTATCACCACTCTGCAGTGAGCAGCACAGCTGCTGGGGGTGATGTTTCAGAGCCAAATTTTGAGACGGGTTTGTATTCAGCATCCAAAAACCACCAAGGACACATCCCTGTGGGCAGCAGCACAGGAGGCTGCCCTGGGAAGCTGATGCTGGAGGAAGGTGGCACCTCCCAGAAGGGATCATCTCTTCTGCTATTCACCAAGCTGACAATGGGGCTGGATCAGTGTCCTCTCATCATAGAGCTGTCCATGCCATATGATCATAGTCTTTGGCACCAGCTATTCACCTACTGCAAATAAGCTCCATGTGTAAAAAATGACGGAAATTTAATGGATTTTTATTTTCCTTTTATTGGATTTTCCTTTCCTTCTCTAATACAACTTTGCCAGTCCACAGGTGCGAATGCCTCCAAAGAAGCCATTTGGTTTTATTTTTCCTTCTTCTTCAGGAGAAAGGAAAATGAAAAGATTCAGTGGCTCTTCAGCAGCAGAAATAAAACCAGAGAGTCCCAGTGGGGCTACCCACACAGCTCCTAGGATGATACATGGGGCTCAGCTGATGTGCCCTGCTGCTGTCATCTTGGTGCTGCTGCTCCCTCTCTAACCCTCTCTATAGATCCTTTGCTGTCCCAGAGCAGCTTTCATGTGTGTACAGCTGTCTCCTGCTTAGGCCAGGTCTGGACATCCTTTACCAATGCCCCTTCCAAGCGTAAAAGCACGGAGCTGCACTTGTGGGTGTTTCTGAGCGCTGGCACACCAGCACGGTGTGCACCATGCAGACTTACAACCCCTGATTGCACTACTGACCTCTCTGATGTACCCAGAAGCAGGGGAACACCCCTCCTCCTGTATTGTCTATTCATTAAACCCCAGCTTGGCTGGTTGCCCGAAATGCAGATCTTTATTTCCTGGAGGAAGAAACAGTGGATTTGTTTTCCTTCCATTCTTCCTGATGCTCCCTGCATCCATCAAAAGGATCTGCCGTTTCCCCCCAGCTCTTGGTCTAGGTGACAGCTCCAACATGGGAATAAGCTCTGGAACAGTAAGTGTTGTAGGAATCATAGAAACACACAATGGTTTGTGTTGGAAGGGACCTTAAAGCTCATCCAGTGCCACAGGCAGGGACACTTTCCACTGGAGCAGGGTGCTCCAAGCCCCTGTGTCCAACCTGGCCTTGAGCACTGCCAGGGATGGGGCAGCCACAGCTTCTCTGGGCACCCTGTGCCAGCGCCTCAACACCCTCACAGGGAAGAGCTTCTGCCTAAGAGCTCATCTCAATCTCCCCTCGGGCAGGTTAAAGCCATTCCCCTTGGCCTGTCCTTACAGGCCCTTGTAGAAATTCCATCTCCCTATTTCCAATCTGACACTAACTGCTATCAGCACCAAAGGGTGTTTGTGGGGACATCACACTGGAGCCCCACCATCAGACTGTCTCACTCTCAGCTCTTGCAGGTGCATCCTTAGCAGAGAGCTCCGTGCTCGAGCTGTCACTCCTTGAAGGATTTATTTTTCCCAGCAGCTACACGGCCAAGCTGTTTGTGAGGCTGATGCGATGCCTGTGATAAGTACACAGCAGTCTCCTCCAGAACAGTCTGAAGGTGGTAATTCCCTTCACCTCAGCCACCAAACAACCATCAGATAATTGTGAATTTGGAGTGGAACTAAATAAGCCGTGCATAGCTGCGAGGCTTCGTTGCCAGCTCCTAATCCTCTTAAATTATCGAGTCACCCTGTAAACTATTAGCTAAGTATTTTGAAGAAGAGTCTCTGCTGTGTGTAGCCTCCTGTAACTCTACAGACTTCAGGCAGGATCTAACTCAGTAAATTGAGAGATAACGCACCTAAAATGCATGCTTGAAACTCGGAGACCCCGGGTACCCATCGCTGCAGCACTGCAAAGCCAGATGCTGTTATGGAACTGGAAAAGCTCAGTGGTTTGCACAGATTATTTCTGTGCGCAGGTGTCTTCTAAAGATACAGTCTCTACTTTATGAGCATATAAAGCAGCTCTGATCCACAGCAATAAGAAATCTTCTGTAGTCATGTTCTGCAGGAGTTGGCCATTCATAAAGGATTTTATTCAGAGCTTTTGCACATGAATGCCATCGTGTTGGAGCTGGTCAAATTATCCACTGAAAATGATTTCTGCAAATGATTTAAGCTCCTTTAGCAGCTTTCCCCCTGCCAGACTATCTGCAAGCAGATCATGGGTTTTATTAAAGTGTTGATTACTTGCAGTTTCGCAACTGTTCAAACTATAGTCACTGCAGCCAAATTTAAATGCTGCTGCATCCACAAATGGCTTGCAATGAGTAAGAGCTATTTCTGAGTTACTACTCATGCTGTACAGGTGGTCATCCATGTTGCTGAGCCTTGTTTCTGCTGCTGGGATGGAGGGGAGGGACATGCGACAAGGGAAGAACCCCATTTTATTCAACAAATATCTGGAGGCATGTGGAAGTGCTCAGCTAATCCATTGTACGAGGAATAAATAGGTGTTCAAAAGATCTTCAAGTACGCTTCCAGGAGGAATACTCCCAGCTACTTAACAGCACTGGTATCTCTGAAGCTCATTTATCCCCACTAATATTCTTGAAATAAACACTCAAGTGCTCATGAATAAACGCACCCTTTCTGACTGATGGGAATCCATTCGTGGCTATACATTATTCCAGCCGAATACTGTAATTCACTCTAATTTATACAAGGATGAGGAAATTGGTGGAGGAAATAATGAGACTGGAGGTAATGCAAGCGCTGTCAGCAGTCTCATGAAAGGCCTTTGTAACATCTTCAGGCTGGAAGCCATTCTCTGAGGCTGAGCTGCTCGGGGCTGACACAAGGCTGAAGCCATGCTGGTGACTGTGTCTGTTATATTGTGAAGGTCACTAGTGCTTATCGACATAGATGTTGATGATGAACCACCCTGGTGGCAGTCAAGCTGGGCAACAGGAGGTGGCATCTCACGGCATACACTTCTGGGGACACCTTCATATCCCTCTAGGAGCTGTGGGTGCCTATGGGTGGCATAATACAGCTTCCTTTGAGGTGTTCAGTAAGCATCCGGTGCCAAGCCTGTGTCCTGCTGCATTCCTGGTCCACATGACTGCAGGGTACCCCACTGCTGGATATGGCAGAGTAAAATCCCCTTGCTCTTCTCCTTCCACAGCCTGTCACACCAAGAGCTCTTTTTTTCTGCCTTTCCATCAGATACTTTGAATAAATCAGATTTTCAAAAAGAGTTCAATGCTTTGATTCAGGATTTACATCATGAAGGAGATATGAAACCACCTCAGAAGTGCTAGGTACTGAAGAGCCTAAATCTGACCCGTGGGCTTTAAACCAAAGGGAAGCTCACTCCTTTTTCCTTCCTGAGCCCTCTGTGTGGCACATAACAGAAAAGACACTTCCTGTCTAACAGAACCAGCAACCAAAAAGTGCAAAATGTAACAGGCAGCAAGAATGCCTTCCTACCAACAAACATTTTCCTGCATGGTAGGAAACGCAGCCAGGCAAGGTAAGATAAAAAGGAAGGCAAAGAGTGGATAAGCATCAGTCTAATGGTAACAATACAACGTTCTCAGATAATGGAAAGATATAACAGCAAACAGTGAAAGGACAAGCAAGATAGTTCCGAGAGGGTGCAATAATATATGGAGGATAATATGTCAAGAAAGCATCTAGGAAGACAGGAACTATTTTTGGGCCACATAAAGTCAATGAGCTGCTCTGTAACCAGGCCCTTTTTTAAGGACTTCAGAATGTTTTCCCTTATTTGCAGTGATTCTGAATGGTTTTCTCCATTGCTCAATCACAGGAGATCAAGTTTAAAACAGAGAAGATACAAAACTGCCCAGCTCCTCTGCCACAGCATCCCTTCCACATCGACCTTGCCACTGGAAGGGTGTCAGCTGCAGCTCTGCGTTTAGGTTTCGACAGGGCTCAAATGGCATTACCTTGGCAGTGCTGTGTGGGCAACTCCCAGTAAGTGCTACCAAGGATTTACTAGGATCAGATTTGCCCTTTCCCCCCATGATTTGTTCATTCAAAATACTTCTTTTCATCTCTTGAATGGGTGCGAAGCTCTACTAGAAACACCAGCTCACTGAGTATCCTGGGGGTACCTACAAAGGTCTATGGGGACAGATAGCAATAAACAGGAGAAAGAAACGAGTAAAAAGGGGTTTTATAAGAGCGAAGTGGGTCACCAATTCCAGCACCTGCTTTGCCAGTTGATCCTTCTCTGGGTTTGTGTTCTCCACCATAGCTAATTCTGAGCACCTTTAAGTGGAACTTAATAACAAAAGCACAGACCCTTTAGACTGCTTGGATTATTCACCTATTTTGGGGTACATAACTCTCTCAAGGGTAAGGTTTATTTCTCTTTAAGGATGGATTTTATCTTTCCTCATTTTTTCCTACCTGGCTTTGGGAATAATATGTGCATTGGGGAGGATTTCAAATTCCATTCTAGTACTGGGAAGGCACTTTTCCTCCCTTCCAATCTCTCCCATTTAAGAAAACAAGACTGAATTTTGAGACAAAACTTGCATCAGCTGTGATGGAGCAATGCTAATTCCCCAATTTCCACCATGTAGAGGAGACAGGGGGGCTTGCAAGTCCGTGGTAAACTGATAAGGCAGAGGCCTGGCAGCTAAACCTGAAACCCACATGAGGAAGAGACAGGGGATAAAGGAAGCAGCTGCCGACAGGATCATGTCCTGCTTTCCCTGCTTTTTATTTTTGGAGTAGGCTGGGGTAGCCTTCAATGTTTGCTCTGTTGACACATGTTGGCTGCCCAGGGTAGCTGTAATAGGCCCCTGTGGGAGGTGTGCAATTGAGATACACAGCATTCTGCATATTAACAGGAAGCACTTGTCCTGCCTTGAGGAAAAGCTGAAATAATCCCTCTCCCTTTGCCCTCCTGTTCTGCCTCTCGCCTCGGGGCAGCCGCATGCATTGATTTGCTGCAAAGAGGGTGGCATAGGGCTGCTGGGGTGAGGCAGGATGTAGCTAAAGGGACAAGCAGAGCAGGTTAGAGAGGTGAAAGCATCTAGTTTAGTATCGTGTTATTAACACCATACTTACAGGAACTTTGCAATTGGGAGGAAGAAGATCCCAAACCCCGATGATTTTCCTTGCCTCCTTCCCACTAACCTGCTTTTCTACTGACCAGAGATGTACCATCATCTTTCCCCACCAGCCGATGAACCACCTCCTGTTTTATCCACTCACTCCCTGACCTGTTGTCCCTCCCTGCTCCTCTCTCATCCTTCTCAGTCTTTATGTCTAAGGTGGTTTCATATCTTTTCCAAGCTTGGACCCATTTATGCTGCCCGGGTTCCTTCAGGTTGACCACTTCCACAGTTGCCAGCCCTCTGGACAAGAAGACCTCACATTAACATTATTGTTAATGTAATAACATAATACATAATTACTATGTTAATAACACAAGACATTATTGCTGTTGCAAGCCCAACCGAGGAATGCGGAAAAGCAGAAGACGCAGAGCAGCTGCATGGAGACAGGGCACGAGGAGGAAGGAATACATGCCATAACCAGATGTCTTGGAATCAGCATTTGGAGATGAAGCTTGAAGTCTGGGTGGAGGTTTGGGAAACTTCAGTCAACACCAGCTTATCCCTGGCTTTGCCAGCGCCTGTCTCCTCTCCAGCCCTACTTCAGGAGTCTTTTGATCACGCACTGTGCTCTGGGGCATCGCAGCTTGCCTGGGCAGAGGATTGTTGTTTTCACCCTGGGATCATTGAAGCTGTGGGACCCAGCATTCCCCCCAGTTCCCCAGGAAGCTCAGTTTGCAAAGGTGTCTATGTGAGCAAGGAGGAAACCAGCACTGGGTACCCTGAAAGGTGATGGATAAGTGGGGGGTTAGGACTGGGAAGGCACAGACCCCGCAGCATGAGCATACTTGTTGTGATAGGGCTCAAACATTCAAGCCTCAGACCTCCAAATCCTCTTCCTGTGTTCTTTCTAGAGAGCTGGCTTCCACTTCCAAATTGCTTTTGACATTTCCTTCACCATTTCCATCTTCTGTCAAAGCCACACTAGAGCTCCTTTACACTCTTATTTCCAACGCCTTAGGGTCCAAGATGAGCTTAGATCTGTGGCCATATTAAGCTGTTTGCTTCGAGGGTTTTGGGGCTGTATTTGCAAACCTCCATGCTCCCCTGTATGTAGAGACTGGTACCAAATCACACTCCCCCCAAGCACAATGCGAGTTCACATCTGAGCAATGAGGATCCAGTTTCCAAACCTGCAGCTTTTCCAGAAGAGATTACTCGGAACAGTGAAATCTGGATCCAAGCATCACATCTGAATCCCATCTCCAGGGAAAACAAGACGGAGCAAAGCAACACCTTGTTTCTTGTAAAAGTCCCTTGCAAGGAATAAACCCAGCTCTGCTTTCCAGGTACTCTGAGACTGTTTCTGCAAGCAGTGCTTCTCTCTGCAGCTTTTCATTCCATATCACAGCCCCTGCTTTCCCTCCTTCCCCAGCCTGATTCATGCTCTAATCACCTATGGAAACACAGTGTGTGCTTTTATGACCACCTTGTGCTTTCGAAGATGTGCTCAGGGTGCTTAAACCCAGCCCTGACTCCTCTGTTCAGCCTCCTCTCCCCCAGTTACAATGAGCACACGAAGAGCATCTGCGATGCAGTGATGCTGGTGGGTTCCTCCTGCGGGTTGGATGCTCTTGCCTGGCCTCTTCAGAGAACACTCTGGCTTGGCAGGGCTTTTGCCAGGGATTAGAATGCATGATGAGGATGAGCAGCTTGAAGTCATATCTGGATGGGCCCTGCCTGCTGCTACAGCGGCTGCTGCTGCTTTCAACTCAGCCTGATGAAACCCTCTGGCTCCTGTGCTCCTTCCTGCTCCTATAACCTGCAAATTAAAACAGGAAGGTGATGCAAGAGGGTGAGCAAGGATCTTCAGGGGAATCGGGGGAGCTTTGGACGTGCTTAGGTATGCAGAGTACTTCCATCCAAGGGTGCCCCTTTGCTGCTGGCACTTTATGCCTGTCATGGTGTTTGATGCTCCTAAGGGAGCTGCAGATGCTCCGAGGCAGTGCTGGGTGTTTGCTCCATGGGGCTGTGAGGTCTCCTTGGGCACACAACGTGGCAGTGGCACAGCAGAGCTGTTTAAATGTAGTCCTATGAGAGACACACTCTTCCCACACACCCGGTGAGCTGCCTTCGCCCAGGGCAGGACCAAACCATCCTCCTCTTCACCCTCTGATGCCGGAGATGTGTTTTCTCACGCTCTCTGCATGACCTCTCTCTGCTCCTCTACATCCTTCCCAGCTTTCTGAGTGCAGCAGCATCTCCCTGGGATGCTGCAGCCCCCTGCCCTTGAGGAGGCATCCATGCAGCTTATGACAGCACCCAGGCATTCACTCTGCTTGCCAGAAGCGCACAGCAAAAGCCCTTGAATAGCTTCTCCCAGAGTAATCCCTTTGGGAATCACAGGACCAGTTTGTACTCTCATCCCTTGGGTCTCCATAGCACGTGGGAGATGGGCTCAGCTACCATTTATTTTAGCCACAAGGATGCTGCTGCCAGGCTGGGTGCTGTGAACGCACAGATCCCATCACAGTGTTCCCATCACAGAGCACATCACAGTGCTGCAACAGGCTTGCTGAAAAGCTTTGTACTTTGCATCTGCAGCCCCCTGAATGTCCCTGACCTCCTGCACCAGCTCCCTTCCCTGCTCCCTGGGGCGAAAACAGCTCCTTGACCATAGAGTGGAAAGAGCACAGATTTTATTGAGAGGCTGAGGCTTCCTCCCCAGTGCAGCTTTCCAGTGTCCCTGTCCCCTCAAGGGCTCTCTGTGCTCATTGGTAGCTACTTATAACTTCCTTGGGCTCCAACAGCCTTAGATAAGCAGCTGCCTCTTCTGGATTTTAGCCCTGGTTTGAGGATTGCCGGAGCAGGTATCCCTCCAGGGGCTCCTCACCTTCCCATCCAAATTAAGCCTAAATGCGCTTTATGTCTCCCCCCTGGGATTCCTGCTCTGCTTTGCTCTCAGTCTTTAAAATGCCTGCCAATGTCTTCAGGCATCTCCTCACGTTTGGAGCAGCACTGGCTCTTGGCCACGCTGCAGGCTGGCCTGGCAAACCTTGCAGCTATGTGGCTTCTCATCCTTCCATATGGATTATAGTGAAGAGCACCGTCTCACTTAGGACCACCCCCTGCCTCATCTGACTCCCTGTCCACCACCCCATCATTGGAATAGGACAGAGATGGCTGCAGAGAGCTGAGACCACCCTGCTATCCCTGCTTTTGTACTGCTTCTCTTACTGTCGCAGCTTGCCTTTGCTTCACATCCCTCTCTCCTTCATGTGTTCTGGCTCCTGCAGCAAGTGGTGTGGAATGATACAGGGGAATGATAGAGGGGCATGAAGAGGAAGGAGTGGTCGGTCACTCCCTCGAACACTAAATATGCTCAAGACCATCAAATGAAGCTCACAGGTTGCAGGCTCAAAGCAAACAAAAGAGGGGGCTCTTCGTGCAACAGGTTGCTTGGCAGTGATGCTCCTTGTTAAGGGATGCTGTGCTATCAGATAGGTGGGCTTCAGGAGGAAATAGCTCAGGGCACAGAAAAGAGATCACATCTGGCTCAGGATAACCCTGGGGTGAAAATGGCTGGGGACTATAGAAGGGAAATGCCTCATGTACTTGTTGTTCCTTAAGCTTCTCCTTAAGGAGAGACCAGACGTAAGGGCTATGGGGAACTGAGCCACCTATTCCTGAGCATCACCTCAACATCCTGACGTGCTGAAGGTACTGCCACAGTCTTTATTTAGTGGCAATTCTGAAACAGAAACCTGCATTGTAGAAACTGGATATAATGTAAGTGTAATAATGATCTTTCTGCTTGCCCTGGAGCAGACTTGGTTAAACCCAACCTGCAGCGAGCCTCCACTTCCAAACTGTCCCGCCATCACCCAGTGTTCAGGAGGCTGCCAGCAGCCAGGGGAGCAGCGGAGGTTCAGCAACCAAACAGCAATGAGAAGGCAATAACAGCAATGCAGCATTCCTTCTACAACTAAAACCACGTTCGTGTGGTAAGAAGTGAAAAAAAGCCGCGTAAGTCTAAATGTAGCAGTGCCATCTGCTGACCTATGCCACAACAGGAATGTTAAGCCTCGCAGACAGGACCTATGCTAGGAGTGCATCCATCCTTCCCTTCCTAATCCCTGCAAACCACCCCTGGATGAGGGGTTGTGGCTGCAGGAGCCCTGTTACAGGGTACACAAAGGTTCCGCTCCTCAACTGGTGTGAGAAGCATGTCATTTATGGCAGGCAGTGCTGTGCCCTGAGCATCATCTCCCTACCTACACCTACATCCCTAGCACCCCTGAGCCTCCTTCCCTAAGAGTGGACGGATCCTGCAGCCTGTCCTGGGATCCTGGTGCTGTTTAGTTTAGGTATCACATTTTATTCGCGTTCTGTTTTGGATAGATCAAGGGGTTTTTTTGCTATTGATGCTGCAGTTCAGTGTTTTCAGACAAGGAACAGGGGGAGCCGACAGCAAGATCTGAGCACAGAGCGGCTTTCGACACCAGACATCGTGCAGGAAGCAGTTTGGGGTAGAAACACAACCCTCAGCATCCCCCTGCCCATCTTCAAAGGAAGCAAAAAGCCCCCCTTGAGACGCAGGAGAAACCTGGCAGCTGGCGGTGAGGGCTGGAATCTGCCACATCATCAATAGATGGATGCGACCCCCAACTGCTCAGGACCTTTAACTGGTGCAGAGGCTCAGTGAGACCTTTTTTTCTCCCTCAGTTCCATCAGCCGAGCGGCTTTCCATGGTAGCAGATCCTTCCAGGATCATCTTCCACCATTCCATGCTTGGATGATCCTTCTGCTTTGTGTTTCATAGGAGGCTCCCTGATGTGGGCAGAAGTTCAGATGATGGCTCTGAGTCAGAGCGCAGGATCTGCCCTCCCTCTCCCAAACACTGCCTGTTCTGTTGCTCTGGATTGCTGCTGTGGATAACAGGGTCGAAGACAGCTCCTTGCATTTCTATGGCATGCTCAGCATTTTAGGTCCATCAGGAAAGGAGAGGCAGGTGCAGATTGAACTGACACCCGTCAATCATTTGCTCTCTTTAATGAAACAGGCACAGGTTGTCACTGAGTGGACGCTTGTTCTGCTTTATGGGCTCTTTGCCCCAAGAAGCTCTGGCTGTGCAGAACGGCTGTAACACAGGAGGGAGTACCACTGCTACAGGTCCGCCTGCACCAAACAAGTCTGAAAGAGACACCTTTTAGTGTTCCCCCAGCCAAACCTCTTGTTCTGGGTCAACCCATCATCTCCTATCTAAAGCAGAGGCTGAGACTGCCCTGCAGATGTTCCTGGTTTGTCTCTTATTGCCATGCTAAAGAATGGCAGCTTCAGACCAACTTGGATGCCTTCTCTTCAGCCTCTTACTACAAACCTCCTTTCCTCAGCCCCAACGCTGGGACAAGATGTGTTCAGTGGGGAATGCAGCCACTCTGACAGCTCCGTTTGCACCCCTGGCTTTCTGTTCCACCCTTGCTGCTGCTGACACCCCTGTCATCAGGCACAGCACCATTTGCCTGCGATGGGAGTCTTCTTGAGATGGTGGCTTTGCCCCACTGTCCCTTCTGTGCTCTCAATGAAAAGCCCTTTATGAATTATCACAGAGGTGCCCACAACAGACTTATCAAATCCAAGTCCTTCCCTACACTAACTCTGTCCAGCCATAAGAAAATCCCTAAGGCATGTTCTCTAATCCACTCAAATCAGCCTCCACTGGAGGTGACAAAGGCATGTTCAACCTCTTGCTCTCACGAAAGAGGCCCAAAACATCTTAGTTAGCCATAGAAAAGAAGAACTTTTGCTCCTAGGGATTCAGGGCTGTAGAGATGGGAGGAGGCAGCCACCCCATGTGTGTCCCCATAGTGCCGAATGCTGAGCACGCCGTATGGCTGCTTTGATGGAGGATGCTGATGCTGGAATGGTGGCCCTTCTTCCTGGGATATGGAAGCAGCATTATTGGAGCAGCGGCTTTGGTTTTCATATTGCCTGTCTGGTTCATTACTGATGGGGTAATGACTGACAATAGGCCAATCAGATCTCCAGTATCACTATGTCAGCTTCATAATGAATACTCCTGCAAACTAAGCTTATTGTGATTTAATCAGTAATGCTGCAATAATGCCACCGCCTGGGCTTAAGGTTACTAATTTATACAAACAGCTATGTTAATGTCTCGAAGCACCGAGTATTAACTGCATCAGTCTCAGTGTTAGACTCCGGCTGGTTAATGGCAGCTGCAAAACTCCACAACTCTTACTGTTGTGTAGGGAAAAACCATGGGTTTTGAGCTCCTGCCTGTTGTTTGTAACTAGGCAAGAGGCAGCTGCGGACCAGGCTGGAGGGATTTGGATCATATGGGCCGGGGAGCAGTGTTTGAGATTCAAATCCCTTTTTGCTTGGATCTGTTCTTTCTCTTTTGCAGCACAAGCATCTCCGCTTCCCCCTCCTCCCTCCTTCCCCTTAAATATATAAATAAATCTGAGCTGCTTGCATCGACAGTTCCAATTTGCCACAATTGGAAGCTGCACACATGAGAGAGCTCTGTGCAGCCAGCTCGCATTTTATTTTCAAATCTAGAATTAAAAGGAAAGAAGGGGGAAAAAAAGAGGGCCATGGGAGCACAAGGAGGATTTGCATACATCAGAGCTCTACACGAGCTAGGGCCTAAGCTCCTTCTCTGGGCTTGAATAAACTCCTATAAAAACAAGAGAAAAAGGGAAATTGAGTGACAAAAACTCCCGACCCTTTCTCTGGGTTTGATGGATGCTCATCTCCTGCAATGGGGCTGGTGAAGCCTCTGCTGGACTCTGAGGTGGAGGGAGGGATAATGTAAACTGATGCTGGAGTGGAAATGGGTCTTGTGCTGGCATCCACTAGACTTGGAAGCTAATGTTAGACTCATAAAGAGTAGAGGTGGAGGAGGACACGGCAACACAGGGGGATGGATCTAAGTAGTATTTAAAGTGGTATTTTACCCTGCTTCTCTGTCCTTTTCCCCATATTCCTTCTTATCCTTGCACGGAGCCCTCAGTTTTCCTTCCTAGTTTATCAAAATTAAAACCACCTCCCAGTTCATCCCATTTTCCCCAGGGATTTTCCCTGCACTTTCATGCCTGTGCGAGCGATACAACCATGAACAGCCCACTAACTCTGCAAGGGGATGGGGGGTTTATCCAAACACGGGCTCCCAGCCTGGCACAGCCATCTCCAAAGATGGTCACCCTTTCCTCCTGCCTGCAAAAGAAATGACAGAGATGCTCAAAAATCCTGGAACTGGCAGAGGAGCAAAACCCACGGCAAATCCAGCTGCTAAACAGTCTGAGGTAACCGGAATGAACTGCACTCCCAATCATGCTCCAGCTATGACTGTACTCGAAGAGTCTGTGATAAATATAACTTGGCTGAATGCAACAATTTAGATCTCGCGTTAGATATTGAATTCATTACCTCTGCATGTGTCTATATCCAGAGGCTCTATGTGCCCTTATCTCATCTGTATCCAAACCACTCTTAATTTCACTGATGCTGACACTTAACTCTTGAAATGCTGCTTCTCTGTTTGAAGAAGATCCACCAGCCAGCCAGGCCATACGGGGGCATCACAGAGCTGTGACCGTGTTAGGAATGGGACCCCCTTTGGGGAAAAATCAGTTTGCATAAAGTCCTGAAACACAGATTTATTCATTTTTAATGCGCTTTTTCCTTGCTTCTTTCTCCTTGCAAAATCCAGGCCAGCTGGTGGGATTGACAGTAATGACTCCCAGTGAGCTGGACTCTAATCAGCTCAGCTGGAATAGGCTGAAGGACTTCTGGAAATCTAAACCACTCCAGCAAAATGGATTTATCTTCTCAATTAGCCGCAGATGCCAGTGGGATCCACCAGGTGCACTACGGAATAGCCCCCCGTGGCGTAGCCTGTGAAAATCTTCCATTGCTGCAGCTCAGCCATGACTTTGGTCTCCTTCTTCAGAAAAAGGCAGTCAGGAATGAGGAAGAAAACACGTATTTCAGAGCTGTCAGCAAAGTGAGTGATTAGATTTCCCCTTCCTAGATCCCGTTGGTCAGGGTTTGAAAACCCCCCTTGTGCGAGGAGGTCATCAAACATCTTGGCCAACAAGACCAAGTCAGCACTTCGTAGTGACCTCCATTACCCAGATTAGAAAGGAAACTGGCACACCATATGCCAGACATAAAAGTCTTGAGCAATTCTCTTTTCAGCGCTGCACTCCTGGGTTTGGAGCCCAGCCAGATTGTGCTCTTTGAAACTTATAAATTGCTTTCATCTCCCAGACAGGGTAAAATCAAATTGGTGTAAGCGATGTCGCGTTGTTGATGAAGATGCAGACACAAAGTTAACTCTAACACGGACTTAGCACAACCTCATGGAAACATCTCAATAGGCACGGCTGCTTCTTTTGGTTGGCCTTGGGAAAATAACCCACCAGTGTGCCTGAAAGCTGCAGCATTTAAGGGAATGGGGTTTTCTTCATGCAGACTTTGTGGCTGAGCTGTGCAACCCTTCCTTGCATGCCCATGAATGGTGAGGTATGAATTGGGACACACGGCCGTTGGTGCTATGCTGAGCTACGCATGTGTCCTAGGAGTCCTTTGGCTTTGCTGTATTTATGGCCACTAACCTCTCTCTGGCTACAATCCCTGCCCAAGCTCCATTTCAATCCCCTGTCCATACAGGACTGATTTTATCAGGTTTCCCCATCTGTAGCTGTAACAATAATTGACTGTTACAAGTCTGTTGGCCCTGGAATTCAGTCCTTGAAAGGAGTGTTCCTCACCCAGAGACAGCGATGGGTTAGCTGCAAGCAGCTGGATTTGCTTTCTGCATTACACTCATAGTAGACTCAATGGCAGTGCTTCCTCCACCCTGAATTTCTGTGATGCTGCAGTGCTTACCATACTTCCCCCTGAGTTTTCCACCCTTCTTCAAGGGCCTGGAGTGCTGCCTGGAGCTCTCCTTCCTTTTGCACTGCAATGTGTCTGTCCCAAAGGATACCTGGCAAACACCCTCCCTCCCTTTCCCCTGCCCTACCCTCTTCTTGTCTTTCCTTAGTGGAGACCCAGTTTTCAGGAGTATTTCTATGCAGCACCTATGACTGTGATGGTTCTAACATCCTGCACAGACGTTTTCTATGTGCCTATGGTGTCTATCCCTGGCGCCTCCAAGAACTGAACCCTCATGGGGTGCCCCCTTCACTGGGGACTGCGGTGTCTGTGCTCAGTGTGGGCACCAGCACCTCGTGAAGCCTGCAGGAACTTGGTAGCATGGAGAATTTCAGCTGCCTGTCAAGTTTGATGGAAATTGGCCAAGTGGTTCAAAAGTTATTAGAGGGGAGCTGACAGGCAGAATGATTGCCAAGGAAATCAGGCTAAAAATATGAACTTCCTGAGATAGCAACTTTGTTCTTTCATAATTATCAGCATAAAATATATGTATAATGCTTAGCACAGGCTTCTTCCTACCTTTCCACTGCTACTTTTCCTTCCTTTGCACTGCTGTCTTTCTAGAGGGTTGGAGATATGAAGCCATCTCTCCCTCTTTGCCTAGCTCTAGAGGTTCAGCAGGCTTCCCAGAGCAGAGGAAGGGATCTGTGCATTAAATCTCAAATAGAAGGGCAAATGACTAGGTCATCCTAGTGCTTGTACTGAGGGTATTTACTCACACATTCCCTGCAGGGAATGGGAACCTGCATTGCCCAATGAAACAGAAGAAAACTACTCAGAGTTGGGCTTTTTCCATGAGATGGGGAAAGATCCAAAGTGAACCTGGCCTTGCTATAGTGAGGGATGATCTGGACTACGAAATGGGGCACCCCTCCCAGCTGGAGGGGTTCTGTGGTGCACCATGCATGCATGGTACAGGAGGATGAGGAGCCAAGAGGACAGGAATCTGTGCCTTTTGCTGTCCCCATCCCTGATCTACCCAGGTTGGGGTAGAGGGGACACAAGGAGAGGATGGGACAGGCCATGCATCACTGCCCTCCCCTCCATCAGCACCAGTCCCAGGTTTCACAGCCCTTTTTCAAACCTATTTTTCCATCAGATTCACTTTTGTGGCAATAGAAATGCCAGATGTGGGAGAGGGCATAAGGGGTGAGAGCAGCAATGGCAGGAAAAGAGGGAAGGGGGGGGGGGGGGAAACACGGAGAATGGGAATATACAGGGAAAGAAACACTGTAAGAAGCAGTAAGTTCCTCTTCATATTGGCACAGCAATGTTTGCAGCATGGCTTAGCATGCCTCCTCCTGTTAAATAAATATTGTGACAGTTCTAATCCTAGTGAGCAGGGACGTAACCAGAACTTGGATTTTCACTGAGGGCAAACAGTAATGGGTACACTTTAAGTATTTCAAATAAGGCTCTAATTTAGATCTATGAAGACAGCGCTGTTTGTTAAATAAATATCAAGCTCATCTGGTACCAGGCCAGTTGTTGTGGTTAAGCAAGATATATCTAGCTAGTGGTTATTTAACTGAATAGTGAGTGAAAAAGCCATGCAGGCTGCAAAATGTTTTCTAATTGGCAGAGAGAAGGAATGAGAAAAAGGAAAATGAAGAGAGAAAGAGGGAAAATACAGGAAAAATAAGGTAGCAAAAGAAGCACCTCTTTACCTTTTGTACCTAAACGTTGAAAGCTATTAAAGAAGACAGCTCCAGCCTGGCAGGGGAATGAGATATCATTTCATTGCTAAAAAGAAAATGACAAATGCTGGTTCATAACTAACATGCTACAAGCAGCCTATGAAATGTTAAGTGGAATACCTTACACTTCCCATATACCTTGAATGAATTAACAGCGATGCCACTCTCCATTTAATAGCCCAGTTCAATCCCTCCGCAACTCCATTTAGTTCCTGTATATATTATTAAACTTCAGATGGCACTTACCTAATCAATATGCTGTGCTTTCATAAATCTAAATGGAGAAAATCCTGGGGTCCTTTGGGAAAACACGGAATGACTCATAAGGAGTTTGCTACTTTAGTCTGAAATTCTCCAACCCCTTCCTCTGTGTAATCTCAGTACTTTGGATTTTGAGGTTTGGTGACTTTTGGGGTTTTTTTAAATAAGAAAATCATATGAAAGGATGAGCTCTACTATGGGGAAATGTTTAAAACAACTTCCACAGATGGTTTGACTTCATAAAAATATGTCTTTGTATCAAACTCTATTATTTCCCTGCTGGATCTGGTTCCACGGGACTTACTTTTTGGTGACGGAGTTGGGCAAGTTTGCTTCTAATCAAGTTTGGTGTTTCTGGGGAGATCTTTGGAATCATCAGCTTGGTGGAAGGTAATACCACCTGTATTAGACATAGAATCATAGAACGGTTTGGGTTGGATGAGCCTTCAAAGCTCATCCAGTCCAACCCCCCTGCAATGAGCAGGGACATCTTCAACTAGATCTGGTTGCCCAAAACCACATCCAGCCTGGCCTTGGATATCTCCAGGGATGGGGCATCCCCCAGCTCTCTGGGCAGCCTGTGCAAGTGTTTTACCACCCTCACTGTAAAGAATTTCTTCCTCACGTTGCCTTAAAAATGAAGTGCTGACTTCAGGACCAAGAAAACTAGGAGAGATTCAGTTAACATATACTAGAGGATTAACAGTCTCTGGCTACCTATATAGAGAAACAGCGCACAGGGATACTAGAAATGGCAGGGCTTAACAGGACAGGAATTTGGTTGGACTGTGGAGCTTTTACCCACCATGTATCCCACTACATCCATCAGCAGTTGATACTGCTTAAGGGCCAAGCAAAACTCCAGCATATGTCCCTCCGCAGATGCTCTTTGGCCTGTGTCTAATGAACTGCTGGCCTTTGTCTGGCTTCCAGCACGAAGCTGCCCATTTCATCAAAGCCAGCAATGCTTGCACTGCCTGGCAGCATAGCTGAAAGCCTGCAGAGCCCAGGGACTCAATGGAGTACAAAAGGTGGACTAGTCTCACTGCTGAAATAAGCTTTTGAGGAGTGAGTAAGGAGCCTCACCTCACTCCTGCACTTTATCTTCAGAAACGGCTCCTTCTAGACTTGCAATTTAACATTCTTCTGTGTCAAAAGAGACCTAATTGCAGCTTTACCCAATATTCCCCTAGCTTCTGGCCTGTAGAGTTTGATATCATTGCCACTCTGCAAGCTAATTCTTGCCCCCAGTGGGCTGGATGAAAGGTCTACCATGCAGGTAGCCCACATTCCCATACTGCTTGTGCTTCACACTATTTCCTCACCTCACATCCCATCTTTACAAGTGGTAGAACATCCCTCCAGCCAGTAAGGACCCTGAGGAGAACATTCTTCATTCACCTCTGGTTTTGAGGCCTCCAGATGCTGAAGGTCTCATAGATGGTGGTGACTCAAGAATAACTCAAGGATAACTGAAACCTCCAGCTGCATGTTCCTCCATGGATCTCTCTATGAGCTGGTCTTGACATTGGCCAAAAAAAGTCCCTTGGTCACCCCAGTTAAAGGAATATTCCCTCACCTAGGCAGTATTACTCCCTCTCCCTTCAGTATCTTGGGACACTGATAGGAAGCTCATATTTAGTGGTATCATCTGCTCTCCTATCCACCCACTGAACTTTACATGTGATCTTCTTTGCCATTTGCTGCCCCAATACCTGTTTTCTCTAAGTCCTCTCTTTTTGAGGAAGATTAGTTTCTAGCTTGAAAGCTTCTGCTTCTTGTGTCCACAGATTATAAGCAGACTGGCACCACTGCTGGGGATGATCTTCAGCTTTCCTTCAACCTTTTAAAGCCTTCCCATAAACAAGGGCAAAGCCTTTCTGATCCTTCTGTGTCTCTTCTCCCCCTCTTCAAAAAAGGATGAGAATTAAACCTGCACCTGCTAAACTGACCAACAGCACATGTCGAAGAAACAAATGCCCTGATCTTTGGCAGGTAATGAAGAAATAGATAATGATGCAAGTAATTCTCCCGTGACTGTTGCTGGGAATTTGTTTGCATCCATCTATCTCCAGCTTGTCATGTTGCCGTTAGTGCTGCTCATGATACAGATGTTAACAATGGCAAAAGCGTGATCCGTGGGTCTCCTGTAGTCACCTGTGATGCTGTCAGCCTGCAAGTCAGCTGTCAGATGGAGTTTACTCCAGGGGTAGTGACCAGACTGACATACAGAGGGAGGGCTGAGGAGGAAACATGTGAGTGACACCTGCATGAAGAAGTGGCCCTGCACAGGCTGATGGTACCAGTGTCACCAGTTGCCCGGGTAGTCTGCTCAAGCTCAGCCCTGCTCAAGCCCCCCTCCACAATAGGGAGCATTATGGATGTGTTGTCATCTCCTGGATGAGAATCACATTGTCTTGATGCCCTGTGCTCTCTAGACACTTGGGACGTGGTTCCTTTTATCAGAGGGGTTGACTCTTATAATAACCCATTATTTGAAGCTGGAACCAAAAATAGGACAATTGAGGCACGGCCTAGAATTTCCCGAAAGTGTTTGCATCCTGGCTTTTTGTTCCACAAGCTGCAGAGGAAGCCCAGGTTTTTGTTTTGAATGCATTATGCTGTAGTCAATTTTATTTTAGTCCTACCTCTGTCAACAAAGCTTAGTACAAGTGATCCCAGTTGCCTGCTGGAAATGACAGGAAGAGAAAGGGGTGTGGGAACACACAGCGATAGGGATATAAAGGAGCAGAGAATGGTGCTGAGTGAGAAATGGTGCTGGAGAGGGGAGGAGGGGAATGCTGCTCCACAAGCAGGGGATGTGCCTGGTTTCACTATATGCAAATACACAACATGCTTTTGGCAAGAAGAAAACTAAACATTTTCCCCAAGTTTGGATTACACTATAAGCAGACATCCCCCTTCTCCAGAAACGCGTGCACTGATGTGGTCACACACACACACATGCACACACACGTAGATACTCCTTTGGTAACCATTTAGTGCACTGGACCTTGCATTAAAATCCTGGCAGAGGTCCCAGGCAAAAATGAATCTGCTCAACTTGCCATAGTCATCATCCATACCAATCCTGGCTGAGAGTATGAGCGAAAATGAATTGATAGTTGTCCTGCTTATCATTTCTCCATATAAGATGTCGTGCCATTTGGAGCAATCTATTGTGACTGGTACCCATTGCTTCAAAACTACTGAGGAGAGGAGCAGAGAGAAGAGTTGTGGATCATGATTCACTATGAAGGTGCTGAGGCGCTGGCACAGGGTGCCCAGAGAAGCTGCAGCTGCTCCATCCCTGGCAGTGTTCAAGGCCAGGTTGGATGGGGCTTGGAGCAAGCTGCTCTAGTGGAAGGTGTCCTTGCTCATGGCATGGGGCTGGAACTGGATGGGCTTTAAGGTCCCTTCCAACCCAAACTATGATTCTGTGATTAGGAGAGTCAGGATGAGCTGAGATTCCTACATGTGCTCTTGAAGTGGGGCACAACCACCAGCAGCTCCATGAAAAATGAAAGCTGCCCAGAACAGAGTGGAGGTTCAGCGACAGCGATGCGGTAAGAACAGGGCAGTGTTGCAGAAGGTGCGGGGTGCACTGGTCAGCACTTTGGGGAAACAGCAGACGCAGCATCTGGTTTTGCTGTGCATGCTTCCGGCTGCACATTCCTGGGTTTTAATGAGCCTCTTACCCACCTGCGGAGCAGTCACCTTATGTCACCCTCAACCTGTCGTGCGTGGGGCCAGCTTCTGCGCATGCAGAGCACTGAAGCAGCACATCCACGGCGAGGCAGAGTCCTCAATCATATGGCCTGGCTGCAGGATGCCCTTTTGCAAATGGCAGAGGAAAACAGCCCTCGAAAACAACCCCCTTCCAAGCCTGCTGTTCACTTGGCTACAGCGTTTGCCATTGCTTGGCTGTAGAGTCCAGGTTCAGCAGCATGCTAAACAGCCAACATTATGTTTCTGCCAAGGAACAAGGCTCCCGACTACTGAAAACTCCCAGGGGCCCACTGGAGCTGTTGCTAAGCACAAGGGAAACCTGGTTAGCAAAGGCAACTCCATGCTTTTCCGAGTGTGCCTCAAATTTTCTGCTCCACCAGTCCCTCTGCTTTTGGACACCGTCCCCATGATGCAGAAGGCTCTTCCTAACAGGCACGAGGATGCCAGGCCAAGTCTATCTCAGCAAACAATGGCCTTTATGAAGTGCTGCTGCTTTTGGATGCTGTCGCAGCACATCCCTGTGATGATTTTAGGAAATTGGGTCAAAATTTGTCCTCTTCCTGCTGTCTGCTGGTTGGAGACACAGTGAAATACTGGACAACGAAATGGTATCAGATGCATACCCTGAATGAGTCCCTGCTGACTTAAGAACGTCGGATATGTTGTACATAAGATCTTCTTCACTTGTGCCAAACCACACAACAACATGATGGGGAAGGACACATCCCAGCCTAAAATGGCTGGGGTCTGTGCTGATGTTCTGCATGGCTTTTGCTATACCACCCAGTGCAGAAAAGGCATCAAAAACAGCCTCCAAAGGGATAACTGGGCATAAACCTGTCAGGAAAATTAAAGAGCTGCAGACCCCTGCACCAATATATAAGCCATGCGGGTTGTCTTCTGGAAGGCCCTAAATAATGGCATACTTTTAAGCTACTTTCTGTTTCTGGACTGCATCTGGCCCTGCTTTATTTAAACTATTATATATGGATGTGTTGGTTAAGGAACAGGATTTATGGAAGAAAGCTGGCAGTGTTCTGAGCCTGGCTTTCCAGGCACTGTTCTGGGTGTCCTTAATCACTGAGGACTGATCTGACTGCTCATAAAGGAGGGGGGGTTGGTTCTGGGTTAGGTGAACAGGAATGTGTTCAGACTGCAATCCAAGGCCATAGCAAGCTCACACAGTGAGGTACCCCATCCCAAGTGTGCCTTTGGTGACATCTCTGGAACACAAGGAATCCTCAGAGTGGCAGAGTCACGATCACCATTGATTAAAGCTCACTGGAAGAAAGTTGATATTCTAGAGGAGAGCTTGGAAAGTTCTCCAGGTAAATGTGACCAGGAGCAGTTTCCACTTGATTCTCATACAAACTCAACTGGAAATGATCACAGCCAAATAATAGCATTAAAGTGGAAGGAAATTACTGCATTGATTGCTTGACCTGAAGAACAATAATGAACCTCATCTATTACAACTGATTTTCCATAGCATCATTTCACACAGAAAAGTTCAGATTAAATCCAGGAAGCTGAAAGGAAGACTAAGAATTAGCCACTGTTGGCTGGTGTTGGACCAGGTTGGATGGGGCTTGGAGCAAGCTGCTCTAGTGGAAGGTGTCCCTGCCCATGGCAGGAGGTTGGAACTGGATGAGCTATAAGGTCCCTTCCAACCCAAACCATTCCGTGATTCTATGATTCATTCTATAGTAAAGGCACCAACCCCTTTGCACAAGAACAACCCATAAGAGCCATGTCTGCAAGAAGCAGAAACATTATCTACATCCAAATATGTGTATTCAATAGAGAGACACCAGCTAGCCGCTGGGACAGGAGTGAGGACCAGGTCCCCCATAGGAAGCCAGCTTTCAGCTGTGAAAGATGCTGCAGAAAAGAATCATAACTGTCTTTCTGTCCTTCCAGAAAAAGAGCAGTGATCACCTTTTGTTCCTGCAATACAGGCATTTTAGAGGGAATTTATGTAGGAAAACAGGCATTTTAGAAGGGAATTTATGTAGGAATTGCTCTGTGCAAGTTCTTGGTTTGCATTGTGTTGTTACATGTGCCATGGTGTTATTCCTAGATTAGTCTAGACCCATTTTCAGGGAAATGTGCCCAAAACCTAAAGAAAAGGAGGAGTGAGAGAATTCAGCTCCTGACTGAACAGTAATTATTGCCATTCCCCCCCCCCCCCCCATACTCTTCAGTGAGTGCTGAGGATTCAAACAGTCAGAGCCCCAGCAGCTGGCACACACATACAGGGCTTCAGTCCTTGCCTTCCCTAACACTGGCATTGCTTTCCCCTCCTGCCTCCTCAATCTTCAAAGGAAATTGTGTAAAAGGCCAGTTTTAGCCTCATCGCTGCTTAGAAGTCACTACTAAGCAACAGCACTGCTCATCTGTATGAATGGAGGGTAGGGAAGTGTTGGTCACATCCCAAAGACTAAGCAGGACTGCTTGATGCCCTGAAGGGAAACAAATTGTTGATTAAAATCCAGTTCCTGTTTGGCAGGCAGGAGCTACAACCACGATGATAAGGACAACTCCTGGGTGGCAGTCTCAGCCAAGCAACCATCACTCCAAAAAAGACTTATTTATCCCTAGAAAAGATATTGGCAGGCCACTGGCAGAATAGCTTTGCTGCATGTGCTGAATGCAAGATCTTTACCCTGGGGAGACCTGCTCCATGGTGAAGATGAGATTCAGCACAGGACCAGTGGACTGGGGTCCTTGGGAGACCAACTCCTCAGTTCAGTGCTCCTGTGTATAGCTCTTTCCCTGCTTAGACTCCCCTCTTCAGATCAGCACCTATAATGTTCCTTATCCAAAGAGGAGTTAGAGGTTGCTCCAAGCCCCTGTGTCCAATCTGGCCTGGAGCACTGCAGGGATGGGGCAGCCACAGCTTCTCTGGGCACCCTGTGCCAGCGCCTCAGCACCCTCCCAGGGAAGAGCTTCTGCCTAAGAGCTCATCTCAGTGTCCCCTCTGGCAGGTTAAAGCCATTCCCTTGTCCTGTCCCTACAGGCCCTTGCCCAAAGCCCCTCTCCATGGGCGCTCAGAAGCTGTTCGCGACACCTCACTTCACATTGTCTCTTGTGTGCAGCAGAGAAAGGCTCATTCCTGACCGTGCTGGCACACGGGTCTTGGAGGAGCCATTAACAACACATTCCTGAACCTTGGGTAAATAATCTTTACTTGTACTGTGTTGGGTTTCTCCTTCCTCCCTTCCCAAAGCTGTTGTTTGCGGCGCTGTGAGCACCACAGATTGCAGGGGTTGGTCCTGACAGCTGCCGTGCTTCAGATGTGCTGTGCCAAGTGCACGCCTTGGGTCCCCATGTGCCACCCTCCTTCCCGGTCCCTCTGCTCGGGCGGCTCTTTGTGTGATCAGCACACAGCTGGTGGGTCAGGAACAGCAGGGTAGGAGGGGAGGATGGAAGGGGCAGCGTCGCTGAGGAGACGGTGCTCCATCACTCTGCCAGGAGGAAGAACAGGGCCATTAATGAGATGTACAGTGTCGGGAGCTGCTCCTTTGTACGTGGGCACTGTTTGTTGCAGGAAGCATCTTCTCCTTGGCCTCTTGTGAGGATTTTGTAGCACAAAGCCTGCAGTCAAAAGGTTCTGTTTGCCTGCCGTGCCAGAGCGACAAGGGCACGTGAGATGGGATGAGCACAACTGGCCGTCAGACCCCTAAGGAGAACACAGGCAGCTTTGGGAAGCGACCGGTGCTTCTGTCAGACAAATACAACACATGGTGGGAGGGGATGTGTGGAATTTGCAGCAATGGGTTGGCTCACCCGTGTCTGCACCTCTTTCATCCACCTCCTTGAGAACACTTGTGGGAAGGGTGTGGAAAAGAGCTAAGAATCATAGAATACCATTTGGAAGGGACCTCAAGGACCATCAAGTCCAATCTTTCTAGGCAAGAAGATGGCGATTGAAGAGAGTGATGGTTACTGCTGGTGGTGATCTGGGTTCGGTTTTGACTTTGACCTTCCTCTTACTTACACAAATAGCTGCATCATTTTCAAATGGAATACACTGAATCATAGAATCCCAGACTGGTTTGGGTTGGAAGGGACCTTAAAGCTCATCCACTTCCAACTCCCATGGTTCAATCAGCCACGCAGAGGCTCAGTCCGTCTGCAGCATTGGAGAAGCATCTCTTTCAGGTTACATCTAGCCCCTTTGGACAGCAGCGGGAGAATTATTTGCACTATAAGGATATCAGATCCTAACCCTTGAGAAGGACCAGGAGCATGCGGCGATGTATTTGGACAGTAGAATCCTGATCTTCCTGCTCTCTCTCCGCTATATCTTCGTGTACACATCACCAGAGAATAAGGCTGACAGATGATTTGGAAACCTGAGACCTCTTCAGAGGAATACAGCAGCACTTCTCTAACTCTGTACGCCTGCTTTCAGTTAAATGACAACAAAAAAGGCCTCACATGGTAGCAAATCTATCAAGCTTGCATTTAAATGTGAGCACCCAGGATCCGCTTCTTATGCTGGCACATGGAAAACGAAGTTTTGTTTCCAGAGGTAAAATAAACACCATGAGACTTCATTGACCAGTAACACACGGTGAGTTACAAGGCAGCTGTATCCCCAGGGCGGCCCATAAGCTGAAATATGCTTCCGTAAAATGCTCATCCTTTACAATTAAAGCACAAAACGGTACAAGCCAAATGACTATCCACAAACAATTTGTGAACGCACACACACACATGTACACAAATGCTTCATGATTTGTCACTGAAACAAGTAGCAAAGAGAAGATGCAAGCAAGTACCCCCCCAACAGTTATAATAACACTTTTTGTTCTGTTTCAAGTCTTCTTGACAGCACAATTCCCCCTTTACAGCACCCTCCCTGTTCTATGCTGAGCTGCTGGGAGCCATGGCTGATCCTTCTGTGCCACCACCTCTGTCTCTCAGAGGTGCTGTGAGGATGCCAGTTAACAGTCACACAAGTCGACAGTCACTGCCCACGATGCAGCTGACAAACATAGGATCATAGAACGGTTGGGGTTGGAAGGGACCTTCAAAGGTCACTTAGTCCCACCCCCCGCAATGAGCAGGGACACCTTCACCTAGGTCTGGATGCTCAGAACCACATCCAGCTTGGCCCTGAATCCTCACATATCCTGGTGCTGACTCCTTTAAGATACCAAGGAGTAATGGTATCACCAAGCCTAAATTGCTATCTCTTCTTCACGCAGCTTCCATATAGGAAAAGATTACCCCATCTCCCCATGTTCCTGCACCACCTCTGACAATGCATTGGCACACACAGGTCTTGTCCACCTGAGCTGCTTTTCCAAGCAAAAGGTCTTGGGGCAGAAGACCATGAGGAAAAAAAAGCAGGAGACTGGGAAAGTTTTCCATCATCCTTGTGTAATGATTCATGCAACGACAGGTATCTGAAGTCCATCCTCTGCTCCCCACCCCAGGCAGGCAGGAGAGTGGTGCTGGGTTTGAGTTTGCTGTTTCTTCCATAACCCCCTGCCACGTGTCAGTAACTCTCCTTATTTCTATATTAAAAGGTTGGCAAATACATAAATATCTCCTGTCCATTGGGTTCTGCCTGCAAGCACTGCCCTCCCCTCCTCAATCCCTCTCTGCACTGATTTCATGGGCCCGGAGGGAGGAGCCGCAAGCCGTAGCTCATAAATTCCCATCATGTCAGGCTAATGCTTTCCCATCATTCAAAAGGAAAATCTGCTTCCCCCAAATAAATAACAGGATGTAAAGAGAGTCCACGGGTAAGGCAATGGGGACACTTGTAAATCATGGTGCGCTGGAAACCAGGCTGGGGGATTAGGAAACCTGGATCGGTTCCTAAAGGAGGCAAAAGAGAGACGTTCGTGCACATGAGAAGAGCAACGCCCTTCTGCCTTTTCCACTCTCAGCAGACCAAATCTTTACTGAAAATGTATGTGTGGCCAGTGAGAGTGAGGGTGTAAAAGACAGGGTTCAGTGTGAGGTGAGGAATGAGAGAGAGATTGTAGCACTGGAAGGTGAGTTACAGTGGCATTTGCGAAACCAAGTTGTCTTACCAGCATTTTCCCATGGACAACCCATTCCCCATCATTCAGATGTTGGAAGATGATGCCTCACATGACTGAAAAGGGAAGAGCAGTATCTTTTTCATTGAATCATAGAATCCCAGCCTGGTTTGTGTTGAAGGGACCTTAAAGCTCATCCAGGTCCGACCCCTGCCATGGGCAGGGACACCTTCCATAGAGCAGGTTGCTCCAAGCCCCTGTGTCCAACCTGGCCTTGAGCACCGCAGGGATGGGGCAGCCACAGCTTCTCTGGGCACCCTGTGCCAGCGCCTCAGCACCCTCATGTACAAGGATCGTGTGTTCTCATGGATGGGCAGGCAGTAGCTTTTTGTGCTCCCACACAAGGGCACTAACAAAGTGAACGTGAACACGAGCTCTCTGGGACTTCACAAAAACAAACCCAGATGGCATTAAATAAACTGTGTTGGAGGGAGGTTAAGCATGACTTATCTCCACTCCCTACAGCGAGCAGTGGGAGGACCAGAAACAAACCCCAGCAACCCAGCTCCCTCACCACCTCTTTCATCCTGCTAATAGCACTTACTGCCTTCTTTGTGGATGTCTTCTCTTGCCCCACTGTGGGGAAGTCAGGGAAAAAAGCCTTTGTTACGTTCAGAGTCTCTCTGTCGTGAGCAGGGAGTTAGAACTAGGTGCATCCCTTGGGCAGCGGTTGTGTCAGGGTGAGCTGTGGACATGCTGCTTCTCTGTTTGCTTTTGTGTTGGGACTTGGGGGGAGGAGGGGGGGAAGGAGAGGAAAATATTGTTCTATTTTCCTCTCAAGCTTCGGGAGTGCGGTGGAAAAAGGCCCATTCTTTCCTTCATTGAGAAGTTTGGTCATGGAGGGCTGACTGTCCTTCTTTCCTAAATGTATATGGTGCCCTGGGGGAATGTCTGGTTTTGATTAGATAGTGTCTTGTGGAGAGTTCTTGATTCTGGGCTATCTGACTGTGAAAGGAGAGCGTGTGACTCCTTCCCTCCCCTGTGAAGCGTGACTGAATAGCACCTCTGCCCAGGCAGGAGAGAGGGGCCCTCAGGCCAGCTGGGAATGTGCATTTATTATAAAGCAATGAAGTAGCAAAGATACCAGGAGACAGGAAGGATTTCTCAGGTTTGTTTTGCCTTTTCAATGCTGCCACTCACCCCCTTAAAATGGGGGAATAAACATGGCCATGCGGAGGTTCCCAGAGCAGCAGCTTCTCTAGGAAGAGATGCTCTCTGGAGACAGTGTTGTGCAATAGGGTTTAATTTGGGACTGCAGGAGAATTGCGGGGTCCTAGACAAGGAGCCCCACACATTCCGCTCCCATACACAGCCCCTGCTCAGGGGCAAGGGGAGACCTGGGGCTCCTGCATTCAGCAGCAAGTAAAGATCACCAGTGGGGATGCCACCATCACCCTCCTTCAAGCCACTCACAGAACGAAAGGAGCCAAACCCCAGCCTGGCAGACAATCTCCCTCAAAGTGATTACTGGAAACTCTCCTTGGGACTGGTGAAAATCAAGCCCTGCTTTTCCCATGCCCTATGCCATCACAGAGGTGGTGCAATGGGGAAGGTAACAGGATCCCTTGCCTTTGCACAGTGCGGAGCTCAGGTGATGAGTAAACGCTTGTTGGCACTGGGAATAGGGAGCAAGCACGACTTATAAATAGGCAGGAATTAGCACGTGCAGTTAGATGCCATTTTTAACAAGGTCATGTTATTAATTAAGATGGTGTTTCAGTAATGCTTTAGCAGTGTTGATAAACAAGCCTCTGCCTGTAGACCTAGAGACGCTGTTTCAACACTGTCCCTTTTTATTTGAGGAGTTCAGGCTCGCAAGGAAAATGGGGGGATGAAAGACAAGAAAGGGCACTGTCCCATACACATACACCCTGCTTCATCTGCTGGGGGAACAAAGATTTCCTCTGTGTGCCTTTGTTACCTGTGTATGTTCCTATCAGATGCATTCACCTTGAGGAGCAAACAGGGACACTCATTAGCAGAGCAGGTTCTCTCTCCAGGGACGCCCTTAGGGAAGGCAGCCACTCTCTAAAGTGAAGTTCCCTTCTTTCCGAGGATTTTTGCAAGGACTTCAGCACCTGAAGGCCTGGCTGACAACCCTGGATAGATGCTGCAGCTGAAGCCTTGTTAAATCATCAGCAAGCAGGAATCTAATTGTTTGTTGCTCTGGTGACTGCCATGCGCAAGTACCTCTTTCCCAAGTTCTGTGCCCTTTCACATTCCCTAGGGACCTTTCTTATTCAAGTTGAGCTGCTCTTCATTTGCATGAGTCATTGCACTGGGTGACTAGGTGAGAGAAAAAGAGTGTGAGAGCATCGGGCAGGACAGTCCTTTGAAAGGTGCTTGATTCTGAGCTGCTCACTAATATCCTTAAGACATACAGCGCAATAAGATGCTGCCCAGTGATTTCCTTCCATGTGGCTCTCAGGCTGTTGTAAAATGCATGAGGGCTCAGTGGGTTTCCCACTGAGGAGCTGCAAGTTTTAAGTGCTCCCTGTCTTTCCAAGAGAGGAACAAGGGAGCACCAAATGAGGTGAGCACTCGCAGGCACAGAGCGAGCCCAAAGGTGGTGTTCTCATCCCAGCGCGTGGATAAGCTGTGGGAATCCTTCCCACTCGAAACTCTGAGGACTTAAAGTTTGTGTAGGTTCAGGGAGGGAATGAGGATGTTCATGGAAGAGGATTCCACCTGGATTATTGACTGGGAAGACATTGCTCAGTACATCCCTGAACCACAAAGACTTGGACAGGAGATTATCTGGATATGAATCGCTGTATCCCTGCTCAACTCCTGTATTAATCTTATGTGCTCCTGGGAGTGGCGAACAAGCCCAGCACCAGGGAGAAGTGCTCAGCATTTGCAGGATAGAGCTCAGAGCTGAAAATGCCTCGAGTCTGGCCTAGTTAGCTCTGGGGATCCGCTTCAGGAAATCCCAGGGTTGAGTTTTATGAATGGACACAAGAAGTGTTTGCAAATACCCAGAGCCTTTATGTGATAAATATTCCCTCAAATTAGCTGGATAGATTAAAGAAGACATAGATAGATAGCCGATATTACCTCTGGATGTAGCAGGCAGAGCTGGAATCATTAAAATAAATGTCCTCCCAAGATTCCAGCTTTATTTATTATCGTTATCAGTATTATTACAGTGTCTAAATGTATCCTGGGCTCCAGGGTACCACAGAGAATGATAACCCTGCCAAAATGGCCATCCATACTGCTGGCTGGGAACAGAGAAGGCTGTAGAGCTCCCCTAATGCCAGGGCTAAAATAAGCACTGCTGTCCCCAGGTGGATTTGAGTCACAGGTTGTACCTGCCAGTATTCCAAGCACAATCCAATGGGATCTGCAGCTTCCTCCACTTCAGGGGGATGTCCTGGTGTGCATTGATTTCTACCTTGCAACCTCTTAGTGGAAGGAAGAAATGAAGGCTGTACAGTCTGGAATGCCTTATGGCCTGTGCATAAAGGCATCTAAGTCCCAACTAAAGATGTGGCCACTCTCTATGCTGTCAGAGGTGAATGCAGAATCAAAGGGGAAGGGATAGTGGGGGGACCCTCAGGGCTCCCATCCCTCTTCTTCTCAGCACACAGCGAGGCAGGTGCTGCAGAAAAAGATGCTTTCCAATTTAATTCTACGAATGTTGTGTCAATCACCCAAATGCTAAGCTGTATGCAATGATTTCCCTATGAAAAACACCTATCCTTTCTAATGTGTACTTGTGTACCTACTTGATAATATGCATTTCTATTGATCTATATATATAATTATGTTGGTATAAACCTCTTAAACATATGCCTGCAGTCTTATTAAAACAAAGGAACTGACTTGAAAACGGAGCTAATTCAACCTGGAACCTGTGGAGAGGAAAAGAACCGAGTCCCCCCCTCCCAGAACTTTAATTGAGCTTCCAATATCAAAAATTCCCTGAAATATGAAAAGCCGGGTAGGAAAAGTGTGGCAAAACGTGAAGAATTGTTTTACACCGGATTACTTGTTCATTCTTTTTCCCAGGAAGCACTGGCTGATATTAAAGCACAACTGATGGTGCTTGCAAAATACTGCAAAGCTTTCTCCTTAATCCCTGAGCTTCTTCTGGATCATTCATCTTCTGCAGTGCTCCCGCTTTATTAACAAGACTGTCACAATTACAGGCCTGGCTGCAGACTTCCCCAGGGTCTTTCTGAGCACATCCCTCCCTCCCAGCAAACCCAGAAGGTTTCTCTCCCCAAGGTGCCACTATCTGGTTCTCCATCCCTCACTCCTACAGTGCCTCTGGATTTTGCCATCCTTGCCCATTTAGCATAGGAATTAGGCACTGAATGAGAAGAAAAGGAGGCTGAATGAGTAGGAAGGTCTAAGCATGCGTCTGATGGTCAACCCCATCAGTTACTTGGATGTGCTGAGCTACCCCTGAGGTGCTTGGTTTTGGTTTGTCTTTTTTAGCCATCTTTCTACCTCACCCTCAATCTGATGGTCTTTTAAGATAGCCACCATCTTCACCCTAGTTGCTGCTAGGTCCAGGCACCCAGCAAGCTGAGCAGGGCTGAGTCTAGACATTAGAGTGAATGGTCCTTTCATCACCCCTTGGACACCTGCAGAGAAAGGGCTTCTTGGGTTCATGGCTGGCTTCCCAGGCGAAACTGCAAACAGCCCTTACTGAGCCATGTAGTGTGTGCATCCAGCCACTGTTACAGCCTTCTCTTCTCCAGGCTGAACCAGCCCAGCTCTCTCAGCCTGGCTCCAGAGCAGAGCCACTCCAGCCTTGCAGCATCTCTGTGGCCTCCCCTGGACTCGTTTTCAGAGATCAAGGTGGGACCGAAGTAGCACGAACACAAAACACCCCAAACCAACATGATGAAACCATCCCTCCCACAAGAGGAAAGCTCAGCAGCAGTCAGGGAGGAAAATTCCTAGTGATGACCTCAAACGGATCCAATATGTATTCCCCTTCCATGGTTCTCTGCTCACCATTCAGAAAGATGATCTTTCTCAATGCCACCTCATCCAGCTCTAGCCCTGATTGGAGGAGAATTCAGTCTGGCTCTTGCCTCTGTGCTGGCAATAACAATTCTTCACATGGAAATTAGCCGACAGATTTGATGATGATGCACGAGCCAGAAGAGAATACAGCTTGCTCTGCCATAGCTCTGCGGCCTCCTCCGGGAAAACAGGAGTAAAAATCCATTTGTGTTTGCAAACAAGATATGTCTTGAATGTTCACTGGGGACCTCTCGAGCAAGGAGGTGCCAATTTTGCTGTCGTTTTTCTAGACATCACACACAACCTGCAGCCCAAGTGCACGAGGCGTTTTCTTCTCCAATAAAGACCTTTTGCCCCTGTGTCCTCTACTGAAAGTGCTTCAATTCCTGGAGGAATCTGTGTCCTTCCTAATGTGATTGCTAATCTGGGGATCTCTCATGCAGAAAAGGAGAAAGGGAGTCCACAGTTTGTGCAGTTTCCTTCTCTTTCACTCAAGGCTGCAGATAAGCACAACTGCTTGGCAGCCACACTGCTGTAGCTACTGGGTCTTCATCAAATCCACCAGGACCATAAGAAGGTCAACAAGGATTTGACAAGAAGACAGGAGGGAAAACTAAGGCCTCTAAAGACATTACATTCCAGTAGAGCCAGTGACATTTAGGACTTGGGCATCTCTGAGAATGTATTCCCAGCTCCTTGCAAAGTTAACTCCTCTTAATGCACTTCAGATGCACAGTTTATCCAGAATTTACCCAGGAACTGGGTTTCACTGATGAATTAAGGGATTCTCGACAATCTATTGTGTTTCTCCCCTCCCCAAGCTTGTGATTGTGAAAATGTACCTAGTGGCTAGGACGGACATTGTGGATTAGAGGCAGAAAGCTATTAGTGCTCTCCATTTCTAATTAAGGAGTAAAAATCTATAGCAAATTAGCCATCTAAATAGGAGGCAGCACCATAAATACCTTTGTAGTCCTTGGGCTAAATCCTTTTGCTCCTCCTGTAAACGACTGTTACCCTGAGCTCCACAGTTATCTCTGCAAGTAGATCTAATGTGAGAAAGCTTCATCGAATTCAAACAAGGAGTATAATGTTAGAGAGCAAATTAATGAGACGCCTAATTTAAGACCACGGACACTAACTCAAAGGCAAATTTAGCCTGAGTATCTGAAAACACTGCATAACAGGCCTGTGAAAGCGTGGATGCGTCTGAGAAAGAAGGAAAAAGAGCATTTAAAACTAGACTGGAGGAAACATCCTGGCGCTGGGGGAGAAGCCCGTGGTGAGAGGGGAGGACAGGATGGGTAAACACAGCTTCTTGTCCTGGATGAAGGGGGAAAGCCTGCCTGAGTTTACAGTGACAAAGAGAATGGTGCTGCAATCTCTTCTCATTTAAATTAGCAGGTCATCCTGGGAGACGCGGGGAGGAGGAGGAGGAGGGAGAGGAGGGGACCTGCTTGAAATGACTAAAAGAAAAACAAGGACATCTCAAAGGATGGAGGGAATTGCTCAGAAAATGGAGTTCACTTACACAAGCCAGCTTAGCATAAAAAGGCACTAAAACGTGCAAGTCCCTGAACGAAATACAGTGAATACAGCAAGCTAGAAACGTGGTCACAGGGAGTTTGTATCCAGGTGCTGGCTTAGTAATTAGGTCAGTGTCTGCACATTCCTGAGTACAGGTGTCCCACAGGGAAGCAGCAGAGCATGCTCATAACCTCCCCCGTATCTCATGAATCCATCATCCATCCCCAGATAGCTTAATTCATTTAGAAGGGGGGAAAAGAAATCATTTGTTTCTAAACCCTAAGTGAGGCAACAAATGTGACAGTGAAAGAGAGGGGGAGGCTGGCTGGTGTCCTTGCTCGGCTCTTTGCTTCCCTTTGCTGAGCCAGGAGAGGTAGATGAAAACAGGAAACTGTTGTCGCAGGCTTGCATCCCCACATTTTCCCCTTGTCATATCTGTTCTGCTCTGTTCTCCAGGGGATCCTGCAGGCTGTCTGCTGCTCGCTGCAAGAGCAGCCCTTACAAAGGCTGAGAGCAGCACACATTCTGCCTCCTGCCAGCATCCTGTTCGCAGAGCATTTGCTGTTAGACCCAGCAGACCTGGACATGCCCCATGGCATGGTAATAAGCCAGGAGGAGTTGAGGAGGGGGCTCTGGAGAGGCCTGGGGTGCCCACAGAAAGTCTCCACAACCTTGTTCTCCTCCTCACCCTCTTCCACCAGCACCTTGCATGACATGAGGTGGCAAGGTTGGACGGGGCTTGGAGCAAGCTGCTCTAGTGGAAGGTGTCCCTGCCCATGGCAGGGGGCTGGAACTGGATGAGCTTTAAGGTCTCTTCCAACCCAAACCATTCTATGATTCTATGACTAATATCTGCCACAGGTTCTTCTCTCTAAGGAGAGAAACTCTTCTTCAGCCAGCAGCTTTATTAGGGGGTCCTCTTTTTAATGGTCAAGCTCCTTCCTGGCAATAGGGGAGGAGGTGGGCAGAAGAAGGGACCCATCTGGCACTTGGAGAGAGACTCAGCAAACTTTGCAGTGGACTTTATTGCTGTGGGATTTGCTGGCAGCCACAAACCAAACTCTAATATGGAGAAGCTTCCTCCTGTGGTTAAAAAGATCATAAAGGACAAGTATAGAAAACAAAGTCTGTAATACTACAGACTCTCTGGGTAAGGTGAAAACCCATAGGAGAGACCTTGCAGCCGAGACCAGTCACTGTGGTGGTCTAAATTAGAAGAGGAACATACTGAGTCAAATGAGGGGCTCAGAAGTGCAAGGGGCAACTGGCACCTCTCTGACCACAATGGATGTGACCAGTGTTCCCCCAAATCATCATCCCAGGCTGATGAAGTTGTCTTGTGTTCTTTGCACGCACACTGAAATCACACAATGCAATCTGAGGATCGGAAGACAGTGACTCCTGTAAATGTAAGAACATGAACAGGGGCTACTATTTGTCTTCAAAGCAATTTTGCTATTAGAGACAGAGAGGAAAACAAATCAAGCAAATGATATTTGTTTTAAAATGATCAATCTCCTCATCTGCCTCATTTGGCTGGTTTCCATGCTGGTCGGGGGTGAGTGCCTCAAGTTCTCCATTGTTTCTAATGACCTGTTCAGGCTGGGGTTAATTGTCCCACTCAGACAGCTTTCATTAGCCTCCTTATTTAAATAAAAAGCACTTGTGAGATTTAGAAATACGGAGATGAATCAAAAAAAGACAGCTGAAGAAGGTTCTTATTTAGCTGGTTCCCCCCTTGCTCTTCACTGGGTAATGGCTACAAGCGAGCAACTGGCAGTAAAGAAGACCCAGAGCAAACACAAAGGTTTCCTTCTGGTTATGAAGTTAGCCAATAGCCGCACCTTCATCAGAAGGGCATTAACTCAAAGCCCATTGTGTTTTTGGCTCTTTCGAATCGAGCCTTGAGATCACTGTAAACCCTTTGTAAATACCTGTAACACGTAATTTACAGTCCCTTACGAAGGTAGTTCCTCGAAGACCCGAAGCCACAGGTGGATCACTGGAAGGCATGGGGAGAGGTGGTCAACATTTCATACTCTTCCAAGCAGGGAGAACAACATCTAAATCAGTAATACACTCAGTGGCACCTCCAAGCAAGGCCAGTGGCTGGGAAGGCAAAACTCCCATCAATTTTCCTTGAAACACCTGTTGGAGAAACTCGGCTTGGAATCAAACTCCCTCCTGAAGTGCCCTGAAACTTTTCACTCCCCCAAATTCCACTGGGGGGGGGGGGGGGGTATGTGTGTGTGTGTGTGTTATAACTTGCCTGTGATTTTTAAGGCTACTACAGGGACTGGGTTTTTCAAAACACCACCACTTCTGTTCCCATTTTCTGCTTCCTATTCCAATGTTTGTAGTGAAAGCAGAAATTATACCAAATGCTAATGCCCGGGATGGGGAAGCGATTTCAGACTGGCCACTCTCAGGGCTTTGATACATCTTTAAAATGCCTTCCAGCTCAGCTTCTCAGGGGCTTACACACACTTGCATCTGGCAGACATTTCCCTACTTGAACGTATTCCCTCGCTGCTTTGGGTGATGTTGTACCATATTTCTGGATGTCTGATGGTCCACTGCCAGTGGCCTGGACAAGGTCCAGACATTCCCTTGTCACGCAGCTTCTGCGTGCAGGCACTGAACCCGCTGCTCTGCTCTCTGCATGGGAGACACATCACACAGCTTCTGGCTGGGTGCAAGGTCTGCTTTGTGCTAGCCTGGTTTTGTTGTGAGCTCAGGAACAGCCAGATCATGCCTGAAACCATCTCCTTGGCTGTAGAAGAGGCCCAGGTACAAGCTGGGCTCTACCCTGGACCAAAACAAGCAGAGTAGCTGCATGTCCCGATGAAAAGTACCCCAGAAATGTTTCCTTCAAGATCAAGCCCGGTTTCTCAGTGCAGGATTGGAATCATCCTCTCCCAGGAGGGCTGAGCACTTCCTCAGCACTGAAAGGGCACCCCCCTATCATCTAATAGGCCATTTTCATCGCTGTGTGTGTGTTTGACAGATCTGCTCAAATTACGGAGCCCTTTCTTTGTGAGAAAGAGTCCAACAATCGTGGATAATGGGAACTGCGCACACTTAAATCCCTGCTTATGCTAACGGATTGCCCCAGGAAGGGAAAACGTCTGACCCACTTTCATTAGAGCCTTCTGAAAGACGATGCTGTGCCTCCTGCAGCCAGGAACTTTGCAGTGCCAGCAAGGGGCAGTTTGTGCACAGTACATGTAAGTAAACAGAGTGACATCTCATCTGCCGTGCTCCCGGTGCCACTGCCTGGAAACAGCACCCAGATGCTGAGCATCGAGCTGGGAACCTCCCCGGACACAGTCATGCTCCAGAATGAAGGAGCTGTAAGGTCCTATGGACCCACTTGTATCTCAAGCACCACCTCAGAACTGAAGATGTTATTTAGCAGAGACTTCGCTTTCATGCTGTGAAAGGAGCAGGGTGGAAAAGACCAAAGATCTCCAGGAATCATCCCCTGCAAGCATTAAAAGTGTTCCTTAGAATGCAGAAGGGACAAAGCTCTTCTGGCTTCTGATTGCTTCTGGTTATGAATCCGGCCCTCTTTTTTTCTGGTTATTTCTAGTAGCTGCAAGCAGGTAGCCAAGCCTGCATGGGGGTTATTTATGTGCAGGAAGAGAGGAAATACCACAGTGCTCTTGGAAAATGGGCCAATTCCGTGGTATTTTGTCTCTGAGCAGAGCAAGATGGCTCAGGGGAAGGTGTTAGTCAATTAAAGAGAATCTAATTGAAAACATATCATAAAATCCAACCCAGCATTTGCTCCTGCTTGCCCTTCCCCCAGAGAAAGGAGGCACTGCAAGAGGCAAGGATGCTTGTCCTGCTGCCACAGAGGGAGGGAGTATTTCCTCAGTCCTCATCGTTACCAGAATCCTTTGTGTTCATTTCTGAGTGTGAAAAGCCAGGCTAAAAAGAAACCTCCTCCTCTGCAACCTGTAACAACTGGTAATACCCCTCAGCTTCCCCCTGCTCCCCACTGAGGCTTTTAGTACCTCTTGTAATCAGATGGCAGGAGGCTGGCATTTGTCTGGTTAAAATGGATGCTGGAAGCAGCATCGAAAGGCACATTGTTTGGGACCATCATTATTTGCATTTCTGGCTTGGCCAGTGCCCAGCTGGGACCATTCCCACACAGGCACCTTGGCCACGGAGGTACCCACCCTCAGGGATCAACCTGAGATGTGATGAAGAAGAGGAGGTGGCTGAACCCTTCTAGATCATGGCAAAACCTGCTCTGCTTCCCTTTCCCATGCTGACTTGGTTCCCCAAGCCCCCTGAAATGGGGCAACATCCACCAAAGGGAGCACATTGGCAGTCTTGGTGGAGGGGATGCTCCTGGAGAGCCACCAGGCTGAGGCATCAGGGTGCAGCTCCAGACACCAGGCTGCAGACACCCGGAACAGGGGGGTAGACGCAAAGCTAAAGCTGGGGGGGGGGAATAAATGATAACTTAATATCTGAGAGGTAAGTGTTGGTAATTAGTCTGCAACACTTTGATCATTAATGCATGCAATCAAATTATCATCAGGAACGCATTCCACCAGCCCCCCCCCCCCCCCCCCCCTTTTTTCCCCCCGTTTCTCTCTCTTTATTTTAAGGGCTGGCACATGGCAAAAGCTGACAGCAACAGCCACCCCCCCACCCCGCGCAGCCAGGAGGCTTCCAAAGGAAGCTGCTGCTCCCTAGTGTTTGAAGGATTCAGAGCTGGAGCCAAAAACGCAGGCAAGAAAGAGCGAGCCCCCAAAGGCAGGCCGAGCACAAAACTAATGGGCCCGGGCAGCTGTATATCCCGAGCACCAGTTCTTTGTTATCTGCTTGGCTATTGATTGCAATCCCCATGGATACAGCTCAGGTTTTCCTGCTTTGAGTTCTTAAGTGAAATTAAAAGCATGAGGTTGATTACTCAGTGCTCTCTTCTCTGCCTCTGATCTCCTGGCGAGGCTCCAGACACTGCTGGCCAACTACACCCCTGGGAATAACCTGCCTGCCTTTTATTCTCCCTTTCGCATTTCTACATACTCTGCATCTTTGGGAAGGCGGAGGAAGGGGCCACACCAGGCAGACAGTGAACTCCACCTTTCAACAGTGTCATCAATAGGAATTGATGAGCGTTCCTGCTCTCCAGCCACGGCTGGGGTTTAACACCAGCTTGTGGGGAAACCTCCATGGGAGCAGATGGGATATATACATTTGTGCGCACATGTGAGCATGCATGCGTCAGGGTGGCAGCTCTGCAGGGCTCAGGTTTCGGCAGAAACGGTTGGAGGGTTTTGGTAACAGAATTTTTGGTGGCTAAATGACATTTTGTCAAAATTGCCTCTTTTTTATTTTTATTTTTAATGGAAACTCACCGGCTTTAGCACTGGGAATTTGTAAGGCAGGGAAAGAAGAAGGTGTTCAGGGTTACGCAAGACTTCCAAAGGAAACGTGTCTGGTGTCCATAACTGAGCTTTTTAGCAAAACCAGAAAGTGCAAGTGCCCAATTCACGATCAACCAAGCAGTGGCTGCTACCCCAAACCTTCTTCTTGGGAAGCCATGGGAAGAGCGAGAAGCAGGAGGTCAGGAGCGCAATGCACCTTCCCAAAGTTAGAGCCTATCTTCCCCTGGACCCAGCCACCTAAAACTCAGGTCATGCTGTGTCTCCCCAACACTGTTGGTGATAGGATCTCCTTTGACAGCCGTATCTTATAGGAAGGGCAAATGAATGCATTAAGATCTCTCCGGATATTTTATCCAGCCATCTATCAGGCTCTTCCGAATTGCATTTTGTCTGTGGAGTTTACCATCAAAGACATGGAAAGTCAGTGAGCTGACTCTCTCTTTACTGCCAGAATGAGAGGTCAACTAAATGCCTGATTGCACAGAGCAAATCTACACATACACTGGTGATAGGTGTAATAACAATAGGTAAGTGACAGGAAACGCTGGTGAAGGGTGTGCTGAAATTCAGGCCACTTATCTGGGCTTTCAGCACAGCCCGAAGCAGGACCTACTTTTCACAGGTTTGGCAAGCCTGAAATACTTCTTTTCATTACATAATTGGCCTGTAACTCTAATGATGATAGTGGAGCTGCTCCAGATTTATACTAATGTAACTGACAGCAGATTTTTGGCTCGGACTCTGTAAGAAAGAGCTTGCCATAAATTCAGTGTTCCCTGTCCTCCGTAGCTTCTCCTTTTTTTCTTCTCCGAGAGGAAGCGAGTGCTCCTCTCTTTTCAGGTTAATCCCTTTCTGTAGTATGTTCTTAAGGTTCCTGAGTTTGCTTCTGTTCAGCTGACCCATTTAAGTTAGGTGAGCAGGAATAGGGAACATATTCATCCCATATATAACAATGGAGCTGTTACATGTGCACTGTTCCCAGAATAGCTCCCCCCGAAAACTACTCCTCTCAGCTTGTTTTACGGGCTTTCACAAGAGAGGCTAAAATTGACTCCGGTTTGAAGAACATCTATTTAAGTATCTTTTAACTGGTGAATGCTTAAAAGAGGGGATTTCTGAGCATGAGCCTGGGTATCTTTTATTTTAACATTCCATTTAATGGTGTCTTCGGCATTTCACGTGAGGGGCTGTTCGTGGCGTATCTGTGTGTGTGTTTGTATCAAGAGAGAGATAACTCATGTGGAATGAAAATCCATTTAGCAGAAAAATGAGATCTCTCGAGCGTTTGTATTTTCTGCTGGAACTACAAAACACTGGTACTATCAAAGGAAAAAGAAGCCACTGAATGATCTAAACCAATAAGGTATGATTTTATGCCAAGATGTGAGAATGGATCTATATCTTTATCAGGTTTCTCTCACTCAAGAGATGAAAATCACATGGAAGCTTGTTAGAAATGCGCCCTATACAGTATGTCTTTCAGAAATACGTCGTAATGATGCGTGACAGCTTTAAAAGTGAATTACAGGCTTGGGGGTAGTTTCTGCCCCCTCCCATGTATAAACGCCACAGCCCAGCCAGGCCCATCTACACACGTACAACGGTTTTAACCTGCCAGAGATTGAGATGAGCTCTTGGGCAGAAGCTCTTCCCTGGGAGGGTGCTGAGGCGCTGGCACAGGGTGCCCAGAGAAGCTGTGGCTGCCCCATCCCTGGCAGTGTTCAAGGCCAGGTTGGACACAGGGGGTTGGAGCAACCTGCTCTAGTGGAAGGTGTCCCTGCCCGTGGCAGGGGGCTGGAGCTGGATGAGCTTTAAGGATCTTTCCAACCCAAACCACTCTGTGGTTCTATGAGAGATGCAGCAAAGCCAAACACAGAGGCATGCCAGCAGGTTGCTTCCAGGCCCCTTGCAAGTATAAAATGCAGCATCAGGGTCACTCAGACTTTCCCCTGATGCAGAGCAGGCTGTGGGGAGCCTGTGATGACTCAGCTTTGCATTGGGCTGTTTTAAACTCAGGCTTGAAAATTCCATGAACAGACTGCTGAACCGGTGGGACAATGAACACTGTAACAGAGGGGCTGGAGTCCTGCTGTTGTCCAAGCGGCATGTCCCACTGTCAAGTGCACATTAGCCAGCCCTCCTCTGGATGCAGGAATCCACTGTGTTCAACAGAGAGGGGAAAAATACACAGGGTACCTTTTGCTGAGTAACATTTTACTCCGGTTACACTCAATACTGGAGAAGCTGCAACCTCTGCCTCTTGATTTGCTTCCTCCTTCTACTCCCTCTCACTTTCTGTGTCTTGGGTGGATATGTTTGCTGGTATAAAGTCTATTGAAACATAAACATATACTTTTAAAATAGCATTTCACTCTGACAATACTGCTAGAGAGAGCTGAGAATATTATGGTAGAGATAATGTACTCCAGACAATAAGAGAAGACAGGAGCGGGAAGCTTATCTGCTAGAACCCCTATTGCCTATTTAAACAATAATCCCCTTCAAAATGATGGTTTTCTGTGTACATTTAAAATGCATGATATTCAGCATGTTCGTGTGGCTTTTAATAGCCTGGATAATTTCCCATACAATTAATTCCCTGATTATATTCTGGTTTGCTCCTGCAATTTGTAATGTGGGCTGTTCCTGGATGGATCCATACTAAGCCCTTCCGGAGCAGGGGATGGCCACCGCCTGCTCCAGATGGGTGGGTGGCTCTGCAGAGCCTTATGTGACTACCGTTTCCTTTCTGAAGACAGATTGTTCAGGTTTTATTTCCATCCCCTGCTTTGACTTCTCCCATAGTGGAATCACACAGATTTTGGCTCTGAGAGCAGCATTACACCCAGATGTAGAAAGAAAGGGATGAGTGACGGGAGGCAAGGGAGATGCCCTGCATTGCAGAGCTGTGCTGTGATGCTCTGGGTGATGTGAAGAGCCAGAGTTGTTGCCATGAGTCAGGAGAGCATTCCCCAAAGGAGAAGGGTGCAGGAACCTGACCCATGCCACCACCCCTGAAGAGCTCCAGGACAGTGGGCTGCTCAGGATGTAAATCAGAGCAGGTATGGACGGATGGATTTCCACTGCTGGCGCTTCCAGGCAGCTTAAACGGGCGTTTAAAACAAGGACTGTGCTTAGTCTCACTGATAAGGACAGAGAAAGCAGATAATTTCCCATTTACTCCAGAGACATGGACACCCACAGTCATGGAAAAACACTTCTGCCCACCTCCATATGGGCCACTGGGCCACCGAGGGAGAGGGAGTTTAGGGTTACAGCACAGGAAAGGCCACAGTGCAGATCTTCATCTGGGTGTAAATCTGCACTATCTCTTCCAGGGAGAACAACGCCAGCTTGGTTTGCACCCGCTGAGGATCTAATTGGCATTTGGCTCTGGCTGCAAAATTAGGATTGCTTCATCATTGTGCTTCTGATCCTGTATCATGGGAATTGATGAGGAATTTGATTACAGGCTCCTATTGGGATTCGCAGCCCAGCCTGGGGACATTAATTGTTGAAATGGTGACTGAGGGGTACTGAGAACTGGCTGGGAAATTCAGCTCACTTTTCAAAGGAAACTGGAAGCCAAGCCTATGTGGTCTGCAACAGTTTAATTACGACTGAAATTTCACTTGGAAAAGAACACGGGCCTGAGAGTTGATGCCGTTTTGTCACTGACTTGTGCTCAAGCTCTCCTCCTTTCCTTTCTTCAGCTACGATGTGGGTATGGTGGACCTAACAACCCCCCCGTGGAAGAGAAGAGGGAGATGCTGGTGTGGTTATTCATCTTCTGGCATACTGTGGCTATAGATGGAGTGAAATCTCATCTGCCCCCGCCTGGGAGGTTGCAGATACATCACATTACCGGCAGATCCCACTTTTCCACCATCTTTCCTCCCAGCCAGGCCTGACTAGTGAACCCACTGAAGGTATCTAAACCACATGAACCATTAACTACAGTCAGGCATGAGCTGAGCATGAGCCTGCACCCCTGGGTGCTCTTCATGCCCAGCTCACACAGTTCGTGTGTGATTTACATGCCTTCTACATGGGGTGGGTAGCCTGGGGGATGGACTGCACCCCACAGCCCTCTCCCAGCTGGCATCTGCATTTGAACCCACCCATTAGGCTCAGATGAATTACTAAAAGCTCATTTTGCAATTCAAAACCATGACATAGATGAGCAACGACTTTGGGTCATGACCCACTGATGACAGAAGCGAATCAACGCACCAGAGAGGAACAAAAGAGAGATTATTATCTCAGTGGTTAATGCAGAGTGCCAAAAATCAGGACTTCCCCCTGGCTCTGTGCTGATTAGTGTGTGACCTCAGGAAAACCTCATGGCATCTCAGAGCCTCAGTTTCCTCACCTGCAGTATAGTGATAAGGCTCACTGCAACCTTTCACTACTGATGAAGAACTGGAGCTTGGAGCACATAAGCTAAAAACCCCCAAAACATGAACTGGAAAGATCTGCTGTTGGTTGCAACCCCTCAGACGCAGTGGGGCTAAGCAGGATCGTACCATCTATGGATGCAAAATCTATCCCTAAGTGGGGGTGGTTGTATTTGCCTTCTTTGTTTTAATAAAAGGCTCCCCAACCTATTTCCAAACTCACGCGACACCTTCTACTGCTAGGAAAACAAGAAACCCCAATGTATTTCTTTGTGCTAGCAGCAAACTCATAAGCAGACCAGCAAATATGGTATGCGCTTCCAAGTTCTGTCTCATGGATATACACGAGTTACATCCTTTTCCATCATTTTGTTGATTAATAGGCATAATATCGTGTCTGATCACTGCAGTAAGTATACTGTGAAAGATAACCACTGAAGACATCTAATTGTTTTCCCTTTGGGTTTTTTTTTGGGGGGTAATGCTTTAAAATAATGGCCCTAATCATTATTAATTCCTTTGGTGTTCGTTCGAATAGCATCAATCACAACTAACTCCTTTGCTATTAATGGGGATGTCACAGATACTTCTGTAGGGTTTCTGTCTGCTGGAATTCAGTGTTCATTAGCCGGAGCAGGCTTTTTTCCCTATTGTTGCTGGAGGGTTTTGAGAGATCTCTTGCTGGGGGTAGAAACATCAGGCTGTATGTTCAGCTCACCTGGTGTGCAAAAGGACACGTCTTCTCTTAAAAGCAACGACCCTCAGTTTCCCTCCCTGGCACAGAACTGACCGTTCTCACTCATCCCCTCTGCATATGCTGCTCTAGCCATCAAAGATTGAGGACAGATTCCCACACTCCCTGAAGCTGTCAGGAGACCCCCAGTTCTTCTTCACACACTCTCTAACCCGACATACAAAAGAGAAAAAACCCCATAGTTTTAATTTGCCACGCTGACAAGCCCAGGATTTTAAGATTAAGCTGTGTGTCTAATGATGCTAATTAAGGAAATCTCTGAAGATCTAGCTCTGATCATAATAAATAACAATAAGGTTGCCAATTTCCCTCTGAAAAAGGCATTGTGAAAGGGATGAAATCCATCTCTGGGGCAGTTGCAGCTACTGCGAGATTCCCAGCAATGGATACGCTCTGCTGGTCCTCCAGCTCTTGCTGCTCACCTTGTCACTGTGGATTTGCTTTCCTTTCCCTGTTTCTTTTCCTTTTCTTTCTTTCCTTTCTGGTACCAGCTTCAGGCCAGCCTTTGGCCTGCCTTCCCCATTGAGAGTCCTCTTGAAGGGGATCTATCAAGAGGGGAACATGTCCTTGCTAGCTTTTTCCAGCAACCTAGAGCACAGCCTAGTGTGGGCACAGAGCTCCCCGCAGCATTCTGAGTTACCTGGGGAGCAATGTAGGTTGTGAGACACAGTGACATTTAAAAGACCTTCAGGCATCCCACCTTGCCTCCCAACTGCTACGGAAGTGACATCTGTTGCTGGTATTCCTGTATCACGCCCACCCACCATTGACAGGCATCTCCAACCCCATGTGATGCCTATGATGCCTGCGTGTAGGCACCTGAATAGCTTCCTTGCTGCACGGCATGACTTTGAGTCCAGCATTGCCCTCACCAGGCCTCCTGTAATGTCTGTCAGTATAAGTCTACCCCCTTGACTGCCCCAAACCCATGGTGGCACCACTCCAGTGACCTGTTGTCAAGTAAAGGGCTCGCCTCTGGCTCAAAGCTCTGGGAGAGCTACAGCATTTCTACTAACTACAACTCCTTCTCCTGTAGCTTGAGCGGCAGTTTTGAAGCGAAGAAACCTGAGCTGCAATCACTGCTTTGGCCACACGTGTATTTTCTCACTAGTGGGCTGATTTGCTACAAAATGCTTAGTATTTCACATGCCTATTGATACTGTTCTTTGACGGATTCAGGAAAATGCCAGTGGAGCCTTTTGTCTCCTTTTTCATTTCCAATTGACTCAGTATTCCATGTTCTTCACTAAAATAAAGTACCTCCCAATAGCCATACCCTTGTGATTGGGTGTGCACACAACCCAAACTCGTGTTTCATGCCTCAGAGCAAGGTCTAACGAGTGGTACAATACTAAAGGCAGGAAGGGACTGGCTTAGCATTCCCTGAACATCCTTTCTAAATTCATTGCATTTAGTTTTCCAGTGTTGCTGTAAAACTCAATGAGTTTGTCATAGCTCACAGTAACATCTCCTTTCGGCAGCAAAGATAACCCTGCTGTTGTAATAGATGCTGAGAGAGACTTCCAGCTGAGACATGCTTCTGCTCAGCTCCTCCTGCCTCATCTGGAATAAGCTGCTTTGTGGCTCATCCAGGAGAAGATCCTTATTTCAGCACTGCCTCGGGACACAAGCTCTCCCAGCTCTCCTACAAACGGAGGGCTCCCAGGGGTGAAGCACACAGCGATGCCTCCTAAACCCGAAGAAAACAGCAGGCATCAGCTTGATGTAAAGTTTCCTGTGTTTATCATAGAAATAAGAGGCAAGATCGAAGTCCTTGGAAAGGAGAAAGGAACAGTGATGGGAGCAGAGGGTTAGATTGGCTATTAGCACTGGAACAGGCTGCTCAGGGCAGTGGTGGAGTCACCATCCCTGGAGTGATTTAAAAGACGTGGTGCTTAGGGACATGGTTTAGTGGTAAACTTGGCAGTGGTGGGTTAATGGTTGGATTTTATGATCTTAAACATCTTTTCTAACCTAAATGATTCTATGGTTCTATAAGAACATAAACTGGGTGATTTGTTTCTCCCAATCCTTCACTTAGTTTTGCAATACACAAACACAGGAATCTTCAGCAACTCAGCCCATTTCTCACTTACACCTTTGCCATCTAATGAGGATTACAGCCTCGATTTTACCTCTCCACTGCCAGAATTAGTGTTGGACTGCCTCTTTACCCCCTCCCATTCCCTCCCAGGTGATCCCCCACTTCCACACACAGCCATTGCCTGACACTGCGAATTAGCCTTAAGAACAGAGCCCCCATGGCCCAGGGGAAGGTTGCCTACAAGAAGCTGGTTTGCTCATGCTGACCCTGTCGGAAGGACTGCCTTGCCCTTCATATCATCTGTTTTGCACAGTTTGAGTCTGGTTAAGTACCAAATCCTGATGGGATGTTGGCACTGCTGAGCTGCCTCTCCTAGATCCCTGACCTGGTGCTCTCTCTTCACCCATCTGTGCTTCTGGTAGGCAAACAAGGTCACATCAGGCTTCATGATGCCTCCTCCAACCCTTCTATAGTTAAACTATGAGAAAATTCACATCTTTCTTTAAGCCACTGCAGGCTGCAAATGTTGATTTGGGATTGGAGCTGCTTAGAGATACTATACCAATATTGCTTTCTATTGGAAAATGCTATTCAGTCAAACCCCAAATTTCTTGGGATCAGTGAAATAGCAACATCTTCTGCCAGGGATACAGCTGAATTGTGGTAAAAAAAAAACAAAAAAACTTTGGTGATGTCTACTTGGGAAATTTGTAAGTTTGGAAATTTTCAGTCTTTGTAACATATGTGGGAGCTTCTATTTATTTTTGTGTGTAAATCTCCTATCTGCATAATTTGAGTTTAAAGCTCATATAGAACTGCATAAAGATAAAGCAGACTAATATCCTATGCCAATACCCCTGTTACCACAGATGTGTGCTAGAAATGTTCTGCCATTCTTTTTTACACCCCTTCATTAAAGTCCCATGAGTAGTTACTGCTCAGCACTAATAGAAATGTCTATTTTGTTTTTTTGGCACAGCGTCTCCTCTTTCTATCACAATATAACACTGAAATTGCAAACCAAAAATTGGCTGGGCATCCTGCTTGGTGGACAGCGAGGAAATCTGGGATTTTTTCCTGTTCTGCATTGGATTAAACCCTAATTTCCTAACATTTTCTTTTCCACTGTGATGGAAATGTTCTATCATCTACAGTGTTTCCTAATCACTGCAGCAGGGATCTATGGGAGTTCATGGACTATTTCTAATGGATCCACAAGACACAACTGAGAAAAACAGGCTTGTTGTGCAGACAGTTACATGTGCTGTTCAAGGCTTCTCTCCTCTGCCAAAAACCACTTGAGAATTGCAGATAGAGAATGTTTTAAAATTGCTCTTTCACACTGTATAGGCACAAATCTGGCCCATCGCTGACTGTAATTATAATTTACAAATTCCCATAAGCATGCTGATAAAATGGTTCTTCTTTCATTCATACACGTTTTCCTGTGCCCTGGGCAAGTCATTTACCTTTCCCTGTGCCTCAGTTTCCTTTCTGGAAAACCCAGATTTTCTTATCCTTCACAGGAAGATTTTGGAAAAGACAGTTCATATTTACAAAGGGCACTGAACAGGAAAATAACTTGCTACAGGAAACGTCTCATTGGAATAATTAATCTGATTCATTCAGGGCCAATATGGGTGTCATAGCACAGCATTTCCTCACAGCGCCTAAAGAGAAGGGGAGGAAACAGTGAACACTGACAGCCTGTCTGTATTCCCCAGCCCCCGGGATGCTCCAGGCAAGGGGCTCATTGAGTCGGCAGCCCTGAGGCACTTACAGATGGGGTTTGATAGAGCCTGGTGTCGTCCTGCAGTACTCTGGGTGCCAGACTGGATGCTACCACAAGCACTAAAGCTGGGAAGAAACCCTCTGCTGTGTCTTAAGTCTTTCTGTGCTGTACTTCTAGCAACAGGGAAAGGGCTGAGAGATCCTTATAGTTATTGAGCTGTAGTTAACAGTATAGTTAGTATTGTCTATTCACCCATCCACTCAGCTGCCAAGGGCCCTAGAATTCACACATCTAGAGGTGGCAAGAAATGGGTATAGATGTCTCTGCAGCTACCAGGCTCTTCTTTAAGCCTAAATGACTTGATGTTTTCCCCAGCACTGGAGCATCCCTGAGGATGGGTGGCAAGTGCTGCTAGGAGAACTCGTGAGACCCAGGAAGTCCACCAGGGAGGGATGCCCAAGACACCCCTGCTTATCATATCCCCTGGCCTCTGCTCTCTTTCAGGCCAGGGCTGAAGCTGAAAAGCCTGTTTGTATGCAGAGATCAGACCCAAAACTCTCATGTGGCCCACAAGCCAATGGCCACCTGCTTCTATTTCTTGCCTCGTATTTGCATGCATTAAAATGAATCACTTTTTATCTTCAAGGACAGTGATTGAGTCAACAAACCCTTCTGCTGTTGCTCCAAGTGTATTAGGTTCTTAGCCCAGAAAAGAAGCAAAAGAATCTGTGCTTTAATGGCAAACAGTGAGGTTTAAATACATCCCATCTCCTTTAATACCTCCCGGTAATTAGTGACAAAGGCCCTCCCGCTCAAGTACAGCAAATATTTAACATCCACCTCCATTAGCCTTAAATTCATTTACCAGTTTGGACCCTGAGTCTGCCACGCATGGGAGCTACTGTGGCAGCCAGCAACCCCTCAGATACAAGAGGCACGGGCTCCCCAACACCACCAAGGAGGAAAAAAACATTCCTTATCTGCTGCTTCAGTCTTGCTTAGGATAAAAAGCAATGAATGTGTTCCAGTGTCAACCATTGTTCCAAAACACTCATGGTGTTGTGCAGGTAATGAAAGTATTAAATACCTAGAAGACTATAAAAACAAGTATGTGCCTTTGTCCTGGAGAGTCCCAAGCATCCCGACTGGGAGGGTGTGCTGCAGCAGGATCACTCCCCACTTGCCCCATTCCTCCCCTCACTGGTGGCAGCTCTTGTGAGCAAGCAACAAAACCACACGTTGATTTTCCCCCTCACGGCTGGAAGCAGCAGGGCTGAGTTCTGCCCCTCCTGGGGCTCCAGGGCAGAGGTGGGAAGGGGAATAGCTCTTCTCAAGCACCCACAAGTCCCACTCACTCATCCTCACGGTGCATTGTGTGAGATATGTACATCTGATTCGTGGAAACAAGGAGCAATATTAAGACAAGATGATGAGCTATGACCTCTCCTTGTATAACCACAGATTAATGGTTAAAGTGTACTGCACATAGTTCCTGTGTTTTGCAGGAGACTGGCTCAGACCAGCTCTGTTGCTGTCTGCGCAGTGTTGTAAGGGGGGGGGGGGGGGGGGGTCGTTTTGGAAACAAGCCAAGAACAGAGAAGATTCTAGAAGATGAAGAGAGCATGTGCGGGAGTTATTTGCATAGACCCACCTTCTCTTAGGATGGTTATGAATATGGATGAGTAAAGGAAATATAAGCGGGAGGCAGGAACTGTGTGCATGCGTGTTGGTGGAGTGCTGACTCTCCACACACCCTACGCTGTTTGCTTACCTTTATTCGCTTAATAAATTGATATTTGGAATTTGCCCATGATCTTTCATCACAATTGTAAGCACCATCTTCTCCAGGCAGGCAAGCAATGGAGCCATTAACAGAAAAGATAATGAGTGGCATGCAAGCACAGTGCTCTGCCTCACTGGTGAGGGTGCTCCTCTCCCAGCATTTATCTGGAGCATGGCAGACTGAGATTCCTCCTGATGGAGAGCACCTGCATGAAAACACTGGGGTTTATTTCAAATGACTCAGGTCCTGGATTTGACAGACCTGTAGCCCAAACTCTTCTTCTATTCACTCAGCAGATGCAGCTGGGCATGCAGAGCATGCAAAAAGGGTGCTGGCATCCTCCCTGCACCATGGAGGAGGTTTGGGTCCCTATTGCAACCCCCCCATTCTCTAGTCCCACTGTGGCCTCCCTCAATAGCTCCAGAGCCAGTGCATTAGTAAGCTGGAGCAGATCTCTGGTTGATGCTGAGCACACTGGAAAATCACAGTCCTATTTCTGGCTCTCCTCTCCATGTCACAGGCTTTAGACGGGGAAGAGACTGCCAGAAAGTCTGCAGACTCTCTTATCACCAGACATCTTTCAGAAGAGGTGGGACAAACATCCATGAAGAGTGATTTGGACTGAGTTGCTGCTTCTCTAGGATAGAAGGAAGATAAGACAGACTCCATCTTGTAGCTGGATCTTTCTTCCTCCCTCCACCTCAACTTCACCTCTTTCGATCATTGCAACCAATGTGCAATGTTGACATGTTCTCCCTTGCATTAGGGAGCTGTGTCTAACAGGGTCAGCCTGCGCTGCCGTGTGCTTTCTGTGCCAGTAAGGAGTGACAGTGCAATCAGCCTCACATGAATAAAAGCATGTCCTATGCAGTCAGAACCAGGCCAAGCTCTTATTCATCCCCAGGCTTTCATTCCAACTGCTCTTCGCAGCCACTGTGACTCAAGGTGTTTACCACTGCCACCACTGTCTTAGCCTAAACATACATTTCGGAGCTCTCTGTTTTGGTTGTCCAAAACAGAAAGGGTCTGAGGCTTTGTGTCTCATCTGAAACACCTGTCCCAACACAGGGATCTCTGTGAAACTGGAGTTTTTTCCTTCTGCACCTTGCAACAAGAGCCACAGCAGAGGTCTTAGGAGCAAGTCCCCTGGGATGTCTGCCTGTCACTTCAAGGTGGTTTAATTTGGATGCTTAAAGCACCAAAGTCCCTCAGTCCCTGCCCAAGGGCACACAGGAGCCAAGTCTGTCTTTCTACAAATGAGCTTGAGCTGTCCTGATAATTAGTACTTTATCTTGGATGGCACAAAAAGGAAAAGGGGGGATTGAGGAGGAGGAAGGGGGATTGGGGAAGAGGGGGGAGTCCTCAGCCTTCACTGGGCTGCCTCCCTGTTGCTTCTGATTAGCTGTGATAATGATGGGAGAGAATAAAAGGCGCAGAGCTGCTTCAGTCACCTCATTTCATCTGCTCTGAGATTTGAGGCACTTGGGTGTCAAGAGAGCTTTTTAATTTCCAATGTCACTGCTGCCAGAAATTAAAAGTAAACTGGGGGCAAACCCATCAGATTAGCCAATTGCACCGGAATTGCCTTTATTGCTATTGTTACTGTTATTATTACTATTATTTGATCAGTTTTGGGAGAATTAAAGCTATTCAGCAAATCCAAATACATCTTGGAGTAGAATGGACTGGTATTATTATTAACTATTCCATCGTCTGTATTAGTGATGGGCTAATAGCCCAAACCATTTCAGCATGCTCTGCTGGAATAGGGCTTTATGCTACCACTTCATAAAAATCACTTGTGTCTTTATAACTTTCATTGTGGCGTCTTAAAACACTTCATTACCTGAAGTGAGTGGGTGGAAAAACCGGGGGGGGGGGGGGGGGGGAGATTCAGTGCAGTGTCTTTTGATACACTTAATCAAGGCGAAGCTAACTGCAGGCTGTGTGAGGGCTCGCGCCCTTCCCCCCCCCTCAGGCGTTCGGACCGTGCTTAGCCCTGAGGAGCCGGGACTACACCGTTTGCCCCCCCTCCAAGAGCTGTTCAACCGCAGACAGCAGCAGCGGGAGGCATTTGTCACTCGCACCGATCGTTCCCTGCACATGAGGTCAGGATGGAGGTCAGCAGACACAAACGAACCCAAACGAACCCAAACAAACAATGGCTTCCCGCCGCGCCAGAAGCTTCCCGCCACTCCTGAGGCGGGAAAGCCGGGCAGCCCGCGCTTCGCGCCGCGGGGCACGCTGGGAAGTGTAGTCCCGCGCCCAGCACTGCTCCCGCCATGGGCGGGCAGAACGGAGGTCCACATCGATAAAACACTCCTCGCCGTCCCGCTGCGGGACCGGCTGCCGGGTGAGCCCTCCGCCACGTCCCCAGCAAGGCTCGGGGACTTATATTCCGAGGTATATTAATGCTAAAAAAGAACTCGTCCACAAACCGGTGCGCGCATGCGCGGCGTGCAGGCCACGCCCCCGCCGTGGTCCCGCCTCCTCCTGACAGGCGGAGCCATTTTGTCTCGCAGACGAGCTGTGTCACGCCCGGGGTGCAGACGTGGGGGCAGCGTGCTCCGTGCTCCCCATCGCAGTCCTGATCCAGCTCTGGGGCAGCAGCACGAGAGGGACCTGGGGCTGTTGAAGCGAGTCCAGAGAAGGCTCCGGAGATGCTCCGAGGGCTGGAGAAGGCTGAGAGCTGAGATGGATTAGCCTGAAGAAGAGAAGGCTCCTTAAGGGGAGACCTTAAAGCAGCTCCAGTGCCTAAAGGAGCAGACAGACTTTTCATTTACCCTTTGAAAGAGGGTGAATTGATACAAGACATAGAGAAAAAAACATTTGCTGTGAGGGTGTTGAGGCGCTGGCACAGGGTGCCCAGAGAACCTGTGGCTGCCCCATCCCTGGCAATGCTCAAAGCCAGGATGGACGCAGGGGATTGGGGCGCCCTGCTCTAGTGGAAGGTGTCCCTGCCCGTGGCAGGGGATGGAAGTGGATGAGCTTTAAGGTCCCTTCCAGCACAAACCATTCCTTGAGCCTGTGAAAAAGGGTGCTCTGAAAAGAAGTGCTTCAGAGCGGTTGCTTTACCCTCATTCGTTCTGCAATGCAAAAAAACATTCTAAGAACGGCAAGGCACAAATGAAAGGGGCTGCTTCCATTACACAGCACTGCTTGCAACTGTACTAGATAAGAGATGAGACCATGCATCCCCACTGAGATTACCCCTTGCAGTTGGGGGCTCTAAAAGGGGAATGTGGAAAACAAGTGAACAATGTGGAAAAGAGGGGGAAGGATTCTCTCCATCTTCCCAATATCCAGTATTACAGACTTTGTATGTACTTAACAGCCATTCTGCTGTGTCAGTGTGTTCCAGAAGTCAGCGCAGGGATGCACTTTGGCAGTGAAAAAAGGCTGTTTTGCTGTGAAGACTGTTCTGGGGAAACACAAGTGACAAAACTTGAGACTTTGTTGTACAGAGCAGTGCATAGCCTTGCTCTCCCTGCACTGGGTGAAGTTTCACAAGCTGGAGCTCTCAGCAGGAAAGATCTGCTTGCTGTTCGTGGCTCCTCATTGCAGCCCTGTCTGCTTTCTCCCCAGTCAGCATTAATTTTATTAGATGAATAGGATGTTCTGCAATTCATTTTTGGGTTGCAAACAGGTATAACATTGTGGCTGGAAATGTCAATTTGACATATTCATGATCCATTCAACTTTATTCTGATAGCATATTGTATTATCAGAGTTTGGTCGAATGAGGGGTGGGAGGCCAAAGAGCTGGGGGGGAGCAAGGAGAAAAGGAGAGGCTCAAAAGGGGTGGGAGGCCAACAAGAAATGAGAGGCTGAAAAGGGGTGGCTGGTGATAGGTGGGAAGCTGAAAAGAAAGGAGGGATTAAAAATGGGTGAGAGGACAGGAATTGGTGGGAGGCTGGAAAGGGATGGGGGGATGAAAACAAATTTGAGGTGGAGAAGGTGGGGAGGCTGATAATGGGTGGGAAGTGAAGAGCAAATTAAAGTCCAAAAGTGGTGGGAGGCCAAGAAGAAATCAGAGGCCAAAAAGTGATGGCAAGCTGAAAAGAAATTTAAGGCTGAAAGTTGTGGGAGGCCAAAGAACAGTGGGAGGCTGAGAGGGGTGGGAGACCAAGAACAGATTTTAGGCCAGAAAGGGGTGGGAGGCTGAATAGGGTGGGAGACTGGAAAGGGGTGGGAGGCCAAGAAGAAATCAGAGACCAAAAAGTGATGGCAAGCTGAAAAAAAATCTGAGGCCGAAAGGGGTGGGAGTCCAGAAAATGGTGGGAGGCTGAGAGGGGTGGGAGGCCAAGAAGAAATCAGAGGCCAAAAAGGGGTGGGAGACTGGGAAGGGGTGGGAGGCCAAGAAGAAATCAGAGGCCAAAAAGGGGTGGGAGACTGGGAAGGGGTGGGAGGCCAAGAAGAAATCAGGCCAAAAAGAGATGGCAAACTGAAAAGAAATTTGAGGCCACAAGGGGTGGGAGCCCAGAAAATGGTGGGAGGCTGAGAGGGGTGGGAGGCCAAGGAGAAATCAGAGGCCAAAAAGGGGTGGCAAGCTGAAAAGAAATTTGAGGCTGAAAGGGGTGGGAGTCCAGAAAATGGTGGGAGGCCAAGAAGAAATCAGAGGCCAAAAAGAGATGGCAAACTGAAAAGAAGTTCGAGGCCAAAAGGGGTGGGAGTCCAGAAAATGGGGGGAGGCTGAGAGGGGTGGGAGGCCAAGAAGAAATCAGGCCAAAAAAAGATGGCAAACTGAAAAGAAGTTCGAGGCTGATAGGGGTGGGAGGCCAAGAAGAAATCAGAGGCCAAAAAGAGATGGCAGACTGAAATTTGAGGCCAAAAGGGGTGGGAGTCCAGAAAATGGGAGGCTGAGAGGGGTGGGAGGCCAAGAAGAAATCAGAGGCCAAAAAGGGGTGGGAGACTGGGAAGGGGTAGGAGACCAAGGAGACATTAGAGGCTGAAAAGGGGTGGAAGGCCAAAAAGGGATTGGAGGCCAGAAAGGGATGGGAAAGCTGGTGGAAATGAGAGATTGAAAATGGGTGGGAGTCCAAGAACAAACTGGAGGCCAAAAAAGGGTGGGAGGCCAGAAATGGTGGGAGGCTGAAAAGGGGTGGAAGTTCAAGAACTGTTGTGAGGCTGGAAAGGGATGGGAGAATGAAAAGAAATTTGAGGTGGAGAAGCGGGGAGGTGAAGAACAAAAGTCCAAAAGTGAACGGGGTGGGAGGCCAAGAAGAAATTTGAGGCCATAAAGGGGTGGGAGACAGAAACGAAAAGGGAGGTTGAAAATGGGAGGTGGAAAAGGGGTGGGAGGCCTACAAGAAATTTGAAGCCAAAAAGGAGTGGGAGGCCAACAGGAAAGTAGAAGCTGAAAATGGGTGGGAGACCAACAAGAAATAGAAGCTAAAAATGGGTGGGAGGCTGAAAAGGGTGGGAGATTGAAAGGGGTGGGAGGCTAACATGAAATGAGAGCCAAAAAAAGGGTGGGAGGCCGAAAAACAGAGGCTGAAAGGGGTGGGAGGACAAAAAGTGATTGGTGGCTGGAAGGGGGTGGGAAACTGAAAAATTTTGAGACCGAAAGGGGTAGGTGGTGGAAAGAAGTTGAAAATGGGTGGGAGGCTGAAAGGGGTGGGAGTCCAAGGCAAAATCAGAGGCCGGAAACGGTGGGAGGCTGGGAATGGGTGGGAGGCCAAGAAGAAATTAGAGACCAGAAAGAAGTGGGAGGCTAAAAAGAAAATTGAGGTTAAAAAAGGGATGGGAGGTGGAAATGAAAGGAGAAGTTGAAAATGAGTGGGAGGCTGAAAAGGGTTGGAAAGCTGAAAAGAAATTTGGGGGCTGAAAGGGGTGGGGGATGGAAATGAGAAGGTGAAAAGGGGTGGGAGGCTGAAGAGAAATTTTGGCCCGAAGAGGGGTGGGAGGCCAAAAGCAAATTCAAGGCCAGAAAGCAGTGGGAGGCTGAAATGAAACTTGAGACTGAAAAGGGATGGGAGGCCAAGAAATGGTGGAAGGCTGAAAGGGGTGGGAGGAAGAGGAAAATGGGGGGAGGCTGAAAAGGAGTGCAAGGCTGGAAAATGGGTGGGAGGCCAAGTAGATACTACAGGCCGACGAAATTGAAGCCATAAAGAGGTGGGAGGCAAAAATGAAAGTTTGGAAATAGGTGGGAGGCTGAAAAGGGGTGGGAAGCCAGAAAGGGTTGGGAGGCCAACATGACATTAGAAGCTGAAAAATGGTGGGAGGCCAAGAAGGGGTGGGGGGCTGAAAAGGAGTGAGAGGCCAACAAGAAATTTGAGGCTAAAATGGGGTGGGAGGCCAACAACAAATTAGAGGCTGAAAAGGGGTGGCTGTTAATGGGTGGGAAGACAGGGTGGGAGGCTGAAAGAAAGGGGGGGGGTGTGTTAAAAATGGGTGAGAGGCTGAAAAGGGGTAGGAGAGCAAGAACTGTTGGGAAGCTGGAAAGGGATGGGAGAATGAAAAAAAGTTTGAGAGGGAGAAGAGTGTGGGAGGCCGAAAATGGGTTGGAGGTGAAGAACAAATTAAGACTCCAAAAGGGGTGGGAGGCCAAGAAGAAATCAGAGGCCAAAAAGGGATGGGAAGCTGAAAAGAAATTTGAGGCTGAAAGGAGTGGGAGGCCAAAAAATCGTGGGCGATTGAGAGGGGTGGGAGGCCAAAACCAGATTTTAGGCCAGAAGGGGGTGGGAGGCCAAGAAGAAGTTTGAGGCCTTGAAGGGGTGGGAGACAGAAATGAAAAGGGAGGTTGGAAAGGGGTGGGAAGCTGAAAAGGGGTGGGAGGCCAACAAGAAACTTGAAGCCAAAAAGGGGTGGGAGGCTGATGAAAAAATAGAGGCTAAAAATGGGTGGGAGGTTGAAAAGGGGGGAGACTGAAAGGAATGGGAGGGTAAAAACTGGTGTGAGGCCAAGAAGAAAGTAGAGACTGAAAAGCGGTGGGAGGCTGAAAAGAGGTGGGAGGCCAAAAAGGGGTTGGTGGGTGAAAGGGGTGGGAGGCCAAGAATAAGTTGGAGGCCAGAAAGGGGTGGGAAGATGAAAATAAACTTGAATCTGAAGAGGGATGGGAGGTCATAAAATGGTGGAAGGCTGAGAGGGGTGGTAGTGCAAAAAGGAATGGAGGCAGAAAAGGAGTGGGAGGTTAAGGACAATGTAGAGGCTGAAAATGGATGCAAAGGCAAGGACAAATGAGGGCCTGAAAAGGGGTGGGAGGCCTGAAAGGGATGGGAAGCTGAAAGGAAATTTGAGGCCAAAAAAGGGTGAGAGGTGGAAATGAAAAGAGAGGTTGAAAACGGGTGGGAGGCGGAAAAAGAGTGCAAGGCTGGAAAATGGGTGGGAGGCCAAGTACATACTAGAGGCTGAAAAGGGGTGAAAGCCTGAAAAGAACTGTGGGAGGCTGAATGGGGTGGGAGGACATAAAGAAATTTGTGTGGAAAAGGCATGGGAGGCTGATGAGAATGTAGGGGCTGAAAATGGGTGGGAGGCCAAGAAGAAATTAGGGGCCAAAAAGGGGGTGGGGGGCTGAAAAGGGGTGGGAAGTAAAAAAGAAAATGAGGCCATAAAGAGGTGGGAGGCAAAAATGGAGGAGATTGAAAATAGGTGGGAGGCTGAAAAGGGGTGCCTGGTAATGGATGGAAAGAGAAAGGGATGAGAGGCCAAGAAGAAAGGCGGGCGTTGAAATGGGGGGAGAGGCTTGAAAGGGGTGGGAGGCCAAGAATTGTTGGGTGGCTGGAAAGGGACGGGAGGATGAAAAGAAATGTGAGGTGAAGACGAGGGGGAGGCTGAAAATGGATTTCTTCTTGGTCTCTCACCCCTCTCTGGCCTCCCACCACTTTTGGAGTCTTAATTTGTTCTTTGCCTCCAACCCAAGACCAAAAAGGGATGGGAAGGTGAAAAGAAATTTGACGTCCAAAGGAGCGGGAGGCCAAAAAATGGAGGGAGGCTGAGAGGGGTGTGAGGCCAAGAACAGATTTTAGGCCAGAAAGGGGCGGGCGGCCAAAAAGGGTGGGAGACTGGAAAGAGGTGGGAGGCCAAGAAGAAATTTGAGGCCATAATGGGGTGTGTGGGAGAAATGAAAAGGGAGGTTGAAAATGGGTGAGAGGCTGAAAAGGGGTGGGAGGCCAACACGAAATAAGAGGCTGAAAAGCGGTGGGAGGTTGAAAAGGGATGGGAGACTGAAAGGGGTGGGAGGACAAAAAGAAACTTGAAGCAGAAAAGTGGGAGGCTACGGGGAATGTAGAGGCTGAAAATGGGTGGGAGGCCAAGAAGAAATTTGAGGCCAAAAAGTGGTGGGAGGCCTGAAAAGGGTGGGAAACTGGGAAGGGGTGGGAGACCAAGAAGAAGTTAGAGATTGAAAAGGGGTAGAAGGCCAAAAAGGGTTGAAGGCCGGAAAGGGATGAGAAGCCGAAAAGAAATTTGAGGCCAAAAAGGGATGGGTGGTGGAAATGAAAGGAGAGGTTGAAAATGGGTGGAAGGCTGAAATGGGTGGGAGTCCAAGAACAAATCAGAGGTCAGAAATAGTGGGAGGCTGGAAAGGGGTGGGAGGGTGAACAGAAATTTGGGGTCCAAAAAGGAGTGGGAGGCCAAAAAGGGGTGTGAGAGTGAAATGGGTGGGAGACCAAAAAGAAACTAGAGGCCGAAAAGGGGTGGAAGTCCAAAAATGGGTGGAAGCTGAAAAGAAATTTGAGGCTTATAGGGGGTGGGAGGCAGAAAGGAAGGGAGGGGTTGAAAATGGGTGAGGAGGTTAAAAAGGGGTGGGATGCCAAGAACAAATCAGAGGCCAAAAAGGGGTGGGAGGCCAGAAAGGGGTTGGAGGCTGAAAAGAGATTTGAGGCCAAAAAGGGGTGGGAGGCTAATGAGAATGTAGAGGTTGAAAATGGGTGGGAGGCCAAGAAGAAATTAGAGGCAGAAAAGTGGTGGGAGCGTGAAAAGGAGCTTTAAGGTTGCTTCCACCCAAACCATTCTATGATTCCATATGAGTTCTTGGGAGAAGGAAATAGCAGCTCCCATCAGTGTGAAGTTCCTTCAGATCTCTTTGAGCAGGATGGTGTTGATGTAGCAGTTGTGGCTTTACGTTTTAGGTCACCAGCCACGTGAATGCTCAGGAAGATGTGTGCTTCCAGGCTTATCCCTTTTACCCCTGTGGATGCAGGCACTCTACATGTGGGCACAATGAGAGGTAAGTGATTATGGATTGGGTTTATGGTACTGCCTGAGTGCCAGTTTGGCACTTCCTCTAACACAAGGAAAAAGTAACTTTTCCTTAACTACAGAGTCCTCAGTCTTTTAATTAAGATTTAAAATTGCATATTCATTTCGCCTTAAGTTATACAATCACAGACTGGTTTGGGTTGGAAGGGTCCTCATGCTCATCCAATTCCAACCCCTGCTGTAGGCAGGGATGCCTTCCACTAGAGCAGGTTGCTGCAAGCCGTCCAAATCAAATACTTGATTCGTAATTCCTGGGTCACCCCATGCTGATCGTATGGCCTTTGTAATTAATCAGGGAACAGCAAGAAGCAGGTTTCCTCTCTTCTTCCTTCTAGCTGCAAATAGGAAACCATTTGCAAGCAAATTATTATTGACAAAATCGTGTGAGTTGTGTATAATAAATAGATTTAATGATGTGTGTAGACAATCACAAACAAGAAGAAAAACTAAGTGCATAAATGATTTCTTGTTAATGATTTGCTCCATTCCGGTGCTTGCCGGTACTCCATGGGGATTTTGAGGATCAATTAATAAAGGTTCAAATAGGATCTTGAATAATGTTTAGGGCTCGAAAGCACAGGTATTAGCTGAGGCTTCTGCTGTGAGTTGCTCTTGTTTGAGTGTCAGATCTTTACAGTCCATTTCATAAGTGACCATTAACTTTGGATTTATAATTATTTGCTGTGTAAACCTCTAACTCTTTAATGTCACCTTCATTTCACATGCTAATAGCTGTCTGCTTCACTCTGATTTGTGGGGATAGTTTTGACTTTAATGAAGATTTGAGTGTTTACATGAATAAACATTGGAGAGAATAAATCCAGTGGCCAGTCTCAAACGTGGTATATTTTCAGGCCAGAAGAGACCATTTGAATAATAGATGTGTAAATCAGGCCATTTTATACCTTCCGAGTAGTTCTTGCAGTGAAGGGAATGCATTTTTTCCTCACCACACAGGTGAGTGCTCCTGAGTTCAATAACGTGTTGAATAAGAGCGTCTCTTCTTGAGCACATCCAGTCTCTATGAAAAGACTCCAGGTGATGATAAATGCATCCCTTTCCCTGACAAAGTGTGCTAATGGTTGTTCTCCTCTGGTGCAAAGTGAGGGTATAGTTCCTATTGAAAGTGGTTTTCGGTATCATTAGCTAGCTTTTCATAGCCCCCCCAAAAAAAATCAAGAGTGCTCCTTTTAGCTCTCCATCACATTCACAGCTCCCACAGCAGACGGTCTAGTGAGTAAATATAAAGTAACAGACTTTCTAACCAGGCTATTTACTTGGTTCTTTGCAATGACTCTGAATGAGCCATTAAGGACTGTTGTGTAAATATAGGATTGTGGGCTGTTTAAACACATGCTATTCACTTGCTCTGCCATTATGGCGATCTCTTACTAGTGAGCTCCTACTGACAGACTCTTTGTTAATCCTTCTTTCATAAGAAAGAGCAGTGGCTCTCTGCTCCTTGCTTTGCCGTCCACCTGTATGTAGCAACCTAAAGAGTGCTAATGGGAGAGCTCTGCCTCTTTGGCTGAGCACCTACAGAATTTGTGGTCCTCCTGGGGTTAAAATGATCATGGCATGAGGGTTGCGTTTTGGCATCCCACTAAGGTGACTTCATTAGGCTTAAGCAAGCTCCTCATGCCTCTCGCCCAGTCTTTTTGAGGATACTGGTGGAGTTTTCTATGAATTTATATAAGGGTAATTTCCAATGACCACAGTACAGTATTTATCTAGTCTGGGAAGGATCCCCTGTGCTGCTTGCGCTGGGAAAGGCTACATGCTAAAATACCTCGTCACCTGAGTACATCGCTTCCATATCTTCCCTCTGCTCCTGGAGCAGTGCTGAGTTTCCTGAGCGCAGGGCAAGATGCAGCCCAGCAGATCCAGCTTTTCAGTGCTTTGGGTCTCATTTCGACAGGAATGCTAAGGCTTCTGCTTCACAGGAGCCTCTCACATCTTAATAATGATCAGATACTGAGCTTCCAAAAAGACATGCTAAGTCTGAGCCTGGGGCTGACTCCAAAGTCTGCTGAACTCCAATGGAATATTAACAGTGATTTGGATTAGATGCTCTATGGTTTGACAGGCAGGAGAGAGGGGCTGATTGCTCCTTGCACTCCTACGGGTGTAAATCATCTCAAAGGGGAAGAGAGGATAAAGCCATGATAGTCCTGCTTTCCACATCAGTCTTTTGACCTGGTAACAAACAGCATCCCTTCTCCTCAGGACAGCTAGGGTAGTTTGTGCCTCATGTGGGGCTGTCTCCTGATATCTTCTGCATCAGCCAAATTGGGGATGGAAGTATAGGCGTTAGGGGGTTTTAATCTTGAGTATGCTGGAGGATGATGAACTAACTAGTAACCCTTGGTATTACACCTGATTTTACTTGTGTCCAGAGAGGCCAGTTTCTTTTATGGCTCTAACTTAGCAAGGCTACAAATGCCAAGCCACAAAAGGTCCTGGTACTACAGAGAGCTTTGCTTAAAAGGTAGCAATTAATAATCCCACTGCTTTTCCAATTTCCTCTTCAAGTTTTTATGTCCTTTATTGTGTTTCCTTGGCAGATACTTTAAGGCTTTTGACTTACAGGTCTTGAGACATTTGAGATCTCTGTGGCCTAAAAATACATCAAGCCACAAGCTCAGAAATGACACAGGCCTTGGTAGTTAGTGGCTGCATAATCCATGTCATCTGTTTGTGCTTCTTTATTTCTGGTGGCTGGAAGCATGTGTGGAGGGTGGAGTATTTGAGCTAATAGACTAGCTAGCTGAACGTGGCAACATCTAGCCTCAGCTTCAGTTGCTTTGGACAGCCTTCTGCAGAGCTGATGAGCATGATTTGTCCATGGAAAAGCCATGGTCTTTTCTGGGATTTTAGAAATAATGGAGCTTTTCCTTAGGGAAGAAACAGGCGTAAATTTATAAAGTCTGAATGTTGCTTGGGTGAGCTAAAATTCCTACTTTCATGATACCTGCTAGAAGACTTCTAACAGCAAAACATGCTCAGGATGTCACCTTAGCCTCACATCCTGATGGTGGATGTGAAAGTGGATATGACCACCTTCAGGTTTTGAGCAACCTGCAGATGTTTTTCACGGATTCCAGGCTGCTGTATAAACCTCAGGCTCAGCCGGAATCCCTCACAAGCCATGAGCACAGTAGCTGCAGTTGTCCCAGTGCAAGATGCCACTTGAAGCTCTGCGAAGAACTTGTTGGGAAGATACTGAAATCTCCCTCTAATGCACTTGCTTGTTTAAAACTCAGCCTGCCTCTGTCAGCCTGTTCACTGGTGTTTGGAGCAGATCTGATGTCTGGCTGGACTTCTCACTTGAGCTCAGTGGCATCTCAAGGAACATGCTCTCTAACCAGCCAGCTAACAGCATGCTTTGTGTCATTGCAAGGCCTGACCACGTTCCAGCAATTAAAGACATCTTTGTGGCGAATACTGAAGTTCCATCCCAAGATCTAATCAAGCTCTTGAAAACAGCTCATCAATTTTACAAGGGAGGAACAGCTGGAGTTGGCATCAGGGAGTGCTGTTGTTTTGGCTCGCAGATACAATAATTCCCTAGTAATAACCCCCTCCCTAAAAAAATCTGTTGCGCACATGCTAGTCCTGTGAATGTGTTTCTAGGGTTTTTTTCCTGTCTTTCTCCTCCCCTCTGCATGGTTTTCATGGGTGTTTTGAGTGTGGGTGATAATTTTGGAGCAGAAATGGTTTTAGTTGTTTCATTTTAAAAGCAAAAGGGATAGAAAAGGCGATTTCTTTCTCTCCATTGTGTTCCCAATCATTTCTGACCCTAAGAAACAAATGTACAAACAACCAAGCAAACAAAAGAAAAGCCATGAAAGCTTTGATCTGCAGCAAAGAAAACTCTCTGGTATTTAAAGACGCAGCCAAACAAGGAAAGCTCTTTCTGTGAATACTTAACTGATCAGGACATAACATCTTCTGTCATTCTGAGTGCTGCGTTTGGAACTGCAGCAGCAGAAGCTGTCGTTATGGATAGGAAAAGTAAGAACCTACCTATTTGAGGAAGAAGCTAGAAATGGCAAAAAAAAAAGCCATCCTGAAGGATCCTATTCATTATTTGGAGACATTAATTCTCAAGACAGTGATATTGCATGTTGTTAGGGAGCAAGGGATTGGAAAGAATTCATAACAAAGCAAATGGCTTCCTGCTCAGGATATAGTTCCATAGGCCCTATCTGGAGATCCTTGTATCCATGGATAAGTCAGGGAGCTGCTACACAGGCGAAGGGCTCTACTCAAGGAAAAGGACAAGCAGCAGTTCGTATTGAGGTACAGCATGATCCAATGGAAAGGGCTTTAGTTAGGGGCTCCAGGCTGCTGGGATCTCATTCCAACAGGAGCCCTGGCTGTCTGGGTTATATTGGCTTTCACATTCTTTGCCTGGGTGCAAAATAGAGAGGCTGATCCCAATTCACCTTCCAAAAGTGCTGTGAAAGCCGTAGATGAAAAGTGCCAGGGCAACGTTGAGCAATATTAATGACTATGAAGCCACAAAGTACTCCAAGCAGAAGATGCTGAAAAGTACAAAGTGTTATTCTATTTTTATTAAAAATGTTACAGACAGGTCCTCTCCTCCCTTTCATTGAATGCATCCAACTTCCTTCCTCACGGCTGGAAATTGAATTACTTGCAGTGTTTTGTGCTGAAATTCTTTATTCTATTCTAAAAGGAAAAAAACCCACTAATAATATAGATCCAATAATTAAATTGCCACCAGAAGGTGATAAGTCATGAATGGAACAAACAAAGAGAAGAAAAGGGAAGAGGAATACAAAGAAATGTATTATATGACCAGCATATGGAATATTAAAAGGAATAAAGAAAACGTAACCCTGATAATAAAGTCAAAGTAATGACTTTGACAGTTTATGTTCAAGGCACCATCTGGGCAAAGAAATGGGGTTGCGATTGCTGGTGTAACTCTTGCTCTCCTGAACTGGGCACAGTTTTCCTATGGTTTGCATTATCAGAACTTCTCACTTCACTAAAGCTACCTACTGCCTGAAAGTATCTTGTAGCTACAGAGTTCAAGGTGCTTTGTTTCTTATGTCTTTTCCTTTAGCCTGTTTTTCTTCTGCCTTTGTGGGAGAAGGAAGGGTTAAGGGCTGGTGGGATGCTCTGAGCTGTGTTCAGTGAGCTTTCAGGCCCTGCTGCAAGTGATATAAGGGCGAAGGCAGGAGGGTGTGGGGATGCTGGCTTCAGTTGAGGGGTGTCTTGCTGTTATGCTTTGGGGAAGAGCAGCGTGGTGGTCCTAAGGGGGACTTTGAGGGTCACATGGTTGCTTCTGGGCAGGCTGTGCTTATAGAGACATCTGGCTCTGGACTCCTTTGATAGCTTTCATAGGGCTGGTAGGACAGGGGGAAGCGTTGCCTGTTTCATACCATATGTAAGAGTAACTTCAGGATAGTGCTGATCTTCCTGGCTGGAACTATGCTAGGATTCTGCCCTATGAGCTGGGGCAGGAGGATATGCTAGTTTTGCTCCCTTTTGAGTCTGGAGCAATCCCTTTGTGCATTGAGACACAGCAGCCAATTTTGCAAAGATTATTTTCCAGCTATGAGTCCTTTGCAGGTGTTCCCATTAAGTTAGGCTCCTTAGCTGACTGCTTTAGGGCATATTTCTTGTTCCTTTAGTCTTCTTAATCTTACTATTTTAGGCTTCTTAACCACAGTAAAAATTGGGCAGGAAGAGGGAGCTGGTATTAAGGATTATTCAGATTACAAGAAGCTGCATGAAGCCCCATTCACTGGGATGTTTTCATCTGAAAGCTTATGGAAGTGGCTGGAAGTAACAAGTCAAATGCTTCCTGTTCCTCAGATAAGCCTTGTAACTCACCCAGGGTTATGAAGCAAATCAGTGCTGATGAGCAAAGTCTAGACTTCAGGTTTTCTGGATCCATTAGGATATTGTGCCTCTGCTTGATAGGTGAATGCAAAGTGGAAGTCACCAGGGTGTGGGGCTTCCCTTGTGCTTGAGATTTGGGAATGGAAGCCAGGAGGATGAGACTTAACCTTGACAGAAACCACAGGAGAGCCTGCAGTGACAGGCTGGGTTAACTAAACCAGACTGCAAGGCTGGCCTTGCTTTGGTTATGGGTGACTGATGTAGTTCTTTCCGACAGTAAATGCTGCAAGTGGCTGTTTGCCGAGACGCAGTGATCATTTCCAAGTGCATCTCCTTCCTCTTGTGCCGAGATGTTACTTTGCCAGCATATGAGAAAGGCAGAAAGCATTCAGACTGGATGATTTTAGGACAACAGTTTCTCTTGGCCATCACCCTGACCTGAGCAAAGTAAAAAGGCACTAAATTCTGTAAGGCAAAGGAGGGAATAGCAAGGGAGAAAGAGGAAAGCACCTTCCCTAAAGTGCCTGTGAGGGATTTGGTCCTTTGAAACCTATCTATTGAAAGGAGCTATAGCCCTGGGAGGGAGGGGGTGAATCTGTTTGTGCTTATACACTCTGCCAAATATCCAGGAACTTGGATGCAGGAGGAGGTGAAATTGTTCATATTTATGTAGCAACTGCAAAGCACAAAACACCATTTGTTTTCCTTATTGCTGAGACTTTGGAGCCCAGTGTGGGTTCTGGTACAGCCTTTGCAGCACACCGTGTGCTGCCTCACACTGTTTCCCTCTGGGGTTTCAGTAGGGAGCGGGAGGTGGGAAGAGCCTGGACCCCCTGGCAGGAGGGGTGATGCCAGCAGCAGGATGCTCACTGCAGTTGGGTACCAGTATGCTCCATCCATTTTGCTGCCTGCGATGCACACCCAACATAGGGCAGATACATGACCTTGGTCACACGTCATCCAAGGAGGGGATGAGGTAGGTCCCTCCTTAGGGTCCATCTGCAAAGGGTGTAGCAGCAATAGGTTACCGGTAGAGTGAATGTGGGAGCTGGTGGTGTTAAAGAGATGGGCAGAAGGCACTGGTGCCTCTGCAGCCTTCTTGCATCAGCGGCGGGAGGCAACTGCTCCAAGTTATAATAAATGATGCTTTTGATCGAATTTGGAGCAATTTCCCTTTAAAAGAGTTCCCTTTAAAAGGAATAATAAGCCTTTTTTTGAGACCTGAGTGTCAGCAGAAGAAGCTGGGCTTGTTTTCACGTTTGCGCTGAGAAACTGTGTTGGGCGGCACCATCTGATTCCTTTTCTTACAATCCTTTTGTGTCTTTCCTTTTGTAAGCAAAAATGAGCACATTCAGGCGTGAGAGAAAGGAGTGAAATCAGATTGTATTGCATTTCTTTGACATAGACGGTGCAGTGCAAGATCTTTTCCTTCCCTATAACTCCTGGAATTTTAGATAGCCTGAGAAAAAATACCAGCATGGACAAAAAGTGGGGAATCAGCTTTCCATCTAAATGCTATTTTCCAAACCGCGTCTTTCTATGCAGTTAATTATTTTGGCTTTTATCATTCCATTCTATGATTCCTCAGCTCTGTTTTCAGATCTTCTATGCGCTTTCAGATGAGCCCATGCCTTCTGAAAGTGATGTTTTGTTAATGGGGACCATCAGCAGTTTGAGCAGCAGGAACTAAACAGAGTATTTCCTTCCCCAGAAGAGCACTTGCAAATTTCCTTCAGTCTAAAGGGAAACTGAAAAAATACTCTTTCAGGAAATCGTAAATTCATCCCAAAAAGCAGAACTTCAAGGGAATGAAAGCTGCTCTGGTTACATTAAGAAATTGATTTAGGCTGAATAGAAAGAGCAGGGCAAAGCGGTAGGCGAGTGCGCTACACTCATTTCAACACTTCCAAAGGGAAATAAATATTTGGGAATGTTGCAGTGTTTCATTTTGAAGTCATTTTGAAGGGAAACTTTTTTTTGTTTAACAATGACATCTTCTATTTAAAATTAATCTTCAAAAAGAACTATAGAGAAATAAGGGTCAAACATGCTAAATTCTTTGTTTCAGCTCACATGCAGCATTTCAGGTTAACTCCAGGTGATGTTTTCCAGGGACTTGAATCGTTCCCCCTGCAAATGCCCCGGTTCAATCTGACTTGTGCATATTTTTCCCTCATGAAATGTTGGGGTTTGCAATACAACAGAAAAGCCTCTTTTATCCCTCCACCTGCCAAAGCCTGGGTTATCCAGCCCTCACACATGCACACCGCTTCGAGCGGATGCTGAAGCCTGGCCAAAGTCATTTGCTGTTCCCCAGCACTCCAGGGAGCTTTGCCAACACGGCATGATGCCAACCTGTGCTCCACCGTTTTCCCATTCTTCAGTCCCTGGTGAAGCTGTTCCAGGAGCCTCATTCCTGACCTGCTGCCCATTCATCAATTCCCTAGCACATCACCTGCAGTGTTATCCTTGTGCTGATGCGGGTTTCTGTACTCAGTCCCGTGCACTCCTCACCATACCAAGAAGTGCATGTTGTTCACAACAGCCTCACTGGAATCATGGAGTGGTTGGGAGGTGGGTATTGTGGAAGCAGCATCTATGTATTTAATCAATGGTTTAATTGATTAAACAGGTATCAATGATAAACCATTGATTAAATATGTAGATACTGCTGCTCATTTGCCATCCTGGAGTGCTGCTAATGAAGAATGTGCTCAGACAGACTGACTGCAGGTGTAAGAAGCTTTACAGGGCTGAAATAAGTAAATATTATCAACATGATGAGAAGTTCTGCACAGTTTTGGACTCTGAAGGCACATGCCTAATGGAGCCCTGCATTCAGTCCAGGTGCATGCCCAAATACAGCTGATTAGCCAATGGGGCAAGCGCCTAATTAATCTCTGGAGTGACAGAGCCTGCATACAAACCAAGTGTGCAATTGCACATCTGCTTTACAGATGGATTTGCACATCTCTAGTGCTGTATAAGACTTTTAGTGATGCAGCAACTCCTTAGCACAATGGTGAGGAAGATGTTCTCTTCCACCACGCGCAAGCCTGGTACTTGCAATAAACTCCAGGAGCTCCATGATGGTGGGACTGCTCCAAATTGTGTGATGGTCCTTACCACCCGTATTGGCACTGTAATGCTGTGTGTGTCTGTGTTTGCATACAGATGTCTTTTGTGCTTTGTAGAGAACTGAACAAAATGGATGCAGCAAATTGGGGTGGAAATCTGCCAGCTTTGGTCTATTCAACCTCTGTGACTGTGTCTGCAAGTGATACAGGCACGTGGCATCCCTGCACCCATCTTGAAGTGCAGCCAGTCCAGGCCTGGGCTGAAAACCAGGTTTTTCCATGCGTTACAGCCATGCACAGAAGTGTAGGCTAGGAAATGAAGGATTTGGCTTCCAATTTATAAACACACTGTTACTTGGATAGGGATGGTAGATGCTGAAGGGATGAACTGGTACGTAACAGGAAATGAATTAAGGCAAAGGAGATCAAAAGAAGACTTGACCAAACCTATTTCACAATTTAAACTTGAATCAACCCCCTCCCAGTTATTTTCCACACTCACAAGTGTTCTTTCCCTGTCTGTTTGCTCCGGGTGCTCTCTGAAGCAGTGTGAGCCAATGAGCAGGACTGCCAGGAGCTGTGCATCTCCAGCCTCCTCACCACATCTTCTCAATACCGCAGCAGAATGGGCCCCAGCAAATCCTTTGCAGATGCTGTGCTGGACTCAAGTCCACTGGGGGAGGATGGAGATGTTCAGTAAATGCCACAGGGATATGCAGTGCAAAAGGCACCAAACTCCCAAGCTGCGGACCTCCTCATCAGCAAGCTGTGGTGGTTTGATTAAATCCTTCCAAGCAGCCTGAGATAATAACACCATGAATAGAGCTTTCTAATTTCATTTCCCCAGCACTGAACAGGTAGATTTCCATACACAGATGCAGGGCCTTTGCTGCACTGGCTTTAATAATCAATAGAGATGAAAGCAGAGCCTACCATATGTGTCGCTGAAAACTTGGGAGTTAAATTCAAGAGCCACCATATCCCTCTCACTGGTGTTTCTGCAGTGGCACAGTGAGCAGGCTGGTGGGCACTGAGAGTGATTGATGGCATTGCTGACCAAATGGAGAACAGTGATTTATGGGCGAGCTTGCATGCTATGCTGGGGAAAAATAAATGGATTCAGTTTCAGACCTCTTGGAAGGTGCTGGCCAAAGCCTTTCATTAAGTTAGCCTCTTGGATGTGGGCTGTCAAAACGTTTTAACATCTGTCTGTGACCTCCGAGCCGTTTCCTTTCCCTTCGCTGCGTTCTCCAGCCCCAGCCCTCCCTTGCAGTCAGAACTGACAGCATTAGCCATTAGAATCACTCTTTGGATTAATTACCCAGGAATAAGCTTTCAAATCTTCCACTCCATGTAACAGCAAATTAAAGGGCAGCTTGGGTGGGGGTTTACACATCCTGGCATGACTGCCCCTTTCCAGCTAATGCAACTGTTAACACCCTACTGCAGGTTGGCCACTGCTCTCCCTTCTCTGCTCCACTCCTGCTGGGGAAAATAGGCAGAAAGTGCTTTTGTTTCCCAAACTCTGAAAGGAAGTTCAACCTGGCATTAATGGGAAGAGTTAGAGGCATGGTCCAGGAGACAGAGGTTGTGAGGAGGCAGTGCCTGGCCTTGTGTCTGCATAGAGCCCCTAGGATGCTCCTTACTGTAATCCAGGAGCCCCTGCAGTGACCAGGCAGTTTGGTTTCCCATTTCTCCACTCATTGCTCTGTAGCTCTGCTCCTACCAGTTAAAAGCACCTCAGGCAGGTACCCAGGCTTGGCAAGGTGGATGCGTGACCAGCACAAGTGATCCCATACCAGCACTGAGGCACCTCCTTATCTGTAAACTCCCAGGGGACATGCAGAGCACAGGCACAACTCGTGTCATGGGCACCTCCATGCTGATGCCTTTGTTGCTTGAAGTCTGCATGTCTCTGGAGCAATAAGCAACACAGCAAGCTCTGACCTCCCTCAAATCATTCCCATCCCTTCAGCAGCCAAGTTGTTCTCAGATCAAACCTGGAGGCCCTTAGGATGATCCCCCAAGCATGCACACAAGCATGTGTGTAGCCCAGCGCTGCTTCTGTGTTTGCTCTCTCATTTCATCTGCATCATTCCCATTCTAAGGATCAAGCAAAGAAGCCTGGCAAAGAGTTTCCGTCATTCATTTAGGAGCTATGTGAACAAATTCTCAGGTATTTAGCTCTTTCTGAAGGCAAGTATTTAAAATTCTGACTCAGTTGAATGCCTGATTACGATAAAGAATCGCCACAGAACAATCCATGCCCATTCCTGCTCTCAAAACTGGCAAAAATCCCTTCCAAAGTGAGTAGCCTGACATGCTTTTCCCCTCTCTGTGTTCTCAAACCCCTGCGATCGCTGCACTCTGCTGCTGGTTGTCAGCTCATCTAAAAGGGGGCAATTACGTAGGTAACTCTTGCACACACACTCTGCCTGACAGCCCCTGTTCCCACATGGAGCCAGCAAAGCCAGAAGGCTGTCTCCAGCTCAGCAGGGGGGCTCCAGACATCTGCCCCCAGGGATGGAGGGGGATAGGCAGGTACCTGCAAGGATGCGAGGATGCGGTGGCCTCAGGGAGATAGAGGAAGCCTATGGGAATGAGACCTGTGGCAGTGGAATAAATGAAGGGCATCATTCCTGCGCGTCCTGCCGGGTGATGTTGCTAGAAACTGTTCACATAATTTCCATCCACTTTCTTTTTTGCCATCCTCCCTCCTCCCTTGGCTTTCCTCGAGCAGCCTCTTGCAAACACTCCCTTCTGCAGAGCTAACAGGAGGGAGCAGGGCTCCCTGGAGCAGAAGGAGAGAAATCAAAGGGCTTGGGGAAATAAATAACTAAAGGGGCTTGTTTATCTTTTTATTAATAGCAGAGTGGTGTTCCCAAGGGGATAGGCCAACTGTGACTGATCCAGCCATGCAGAGCTGCATCCCTGGCGGCGCTGGTTGTGCTTCTCTTTTTCCTTTCTCTTTTTGCAGGGTTAATTACTAGGAAAGAAAAGTGAAACATTTAATTGTCACCTCCTTATTTCTCCCCCTCCTTCCCCAGTGAACCACATGCGACCTGAGCATTGAAACCACTGAGCTGTCCCGGTCTCTGCCACATCCATCCCTGCTCCGTGATGCTCCCAGGCTATACAGGAAGGAGGACAAGGCCAAGCTGCGACGTCCCATGGCAGAGCTGGTGGGTTAATGACAACAGGGGGTGGTTTTAACTTGTTTTGTGTGGAGGAATGCTCAGCTGGGTCGGTGACACCGATCTGCTCTCCCCCAGGGAAAATGAACATAACCCACACATTGCCTGGCAGTGAGGCGGCCTCCTGACATGGCTTGAAAGGGAAGCAGGAGGAGCTGGCTGTGATGAGCCAGGAGGCTTTGAAATGCATCCCAGGGCAGGGAACAGAAGAGCTACTGATATTCATGTGAAAGGTGGCCCTGGCCGACTGGATCTGCGATGAGTGCAGAATGCTGGCAGGTTTAATGTCAGCATCCTGCTGCAGTGATGCCCACCAAGGACCTGTTCAGCATCCCCAAAGCCCTGCCACAGCAGGGCTCTTCATGCTGGAGTTTCTGAAGCATGTTTTGTGCTTGGGCTCTGGCCTGGAAGCTCTAGGCTTTCATTTTGGGATATCTGAGGGAGGATTTTCAAAGGCATATCTCATCAAAAGTCAAAGGGAATGAAGGATTTGACCTCCTTGTGTGCAGCTCAGCCTCTTTCCTCAGGCTGTTCTGGCTTCCCTTTCAGGATAGCAAAGCCTTATCCATCCTGCCTGGTAATGAATCCCATTTGGAATCACTGGGGGTGTTCTTGAAAGAAGCAGTCCCAGGGGTAACCTGCAATGTCCGAGCCCACCTTTCACTGTGGCACAGCAGCAGAGCTGATGTGGTAGAGATGAGGTCAGCCTTGAGATGTGTCACAGCAGTTACATCAATGAGATGGAGCCAGGGTCTCCTTCAACCCACCTTAGGTGACCAGGCTCAGGATGAAGCCCTGTGGCTTCCCAAGCAGGTTTATCAGCATCTGACCTTTTGCATGGGAAAAGACAGTGAGTGGTTTAGAATGAGCATCCCCAGATATGTAGTGGGAAGCACAATTTCCCAAAAGCCATAGGGAAGGGAGAGGAAAGGACTGGCCTGAAGTGGGGTTTTAAATCTCCTAATTGGGGGAAGAAGAAAGCAAGAAAGGATAAGTGCTCAGGTGGGGAAAGGGGAAGGAAAACGGCATCTTAGTGCCTGGGGTACGGTACAGCTCAAAAACTGCTGAGAGGGATGTAGTCGTCTCTGCAAATCAAGATGAGCTGGCTGGCCAATGAAGCATGCCCGGCATTTTACTTCTCATATTGTTTGGAGATAGGGATTCAGCTGAGTGCATTCAGCAAATAAAGATCAAATAACCTGCTGTGAATAATGTTTTAAACCTGGGTTCCTATCAGGATCTAGTTATAAGCCCATATACTCCGCTGGATAAAAAATAAGTTACACATGGCTGGAGGCAGTATTACTTTCTATGGAAGATGAAATCTGTTTTGAAATAGAAAATGTTCAGTGCTTCCCCCCGCCTCCTTGTAGGTTTTTAGGAAGGGCTAAACCACATAAGGCTGCCTGATGGAGAGGGTGGAGAAGGGTCCCCAATGCTTCACCCACCACCTCTGGGTCCAGAGCTAAGGATTTATGCTAACAGAAGGGGTGAGCCCTAGGAGGGAGAGGAGGTGGAGCCCACGTAGCTCGCTGGTTTGGCTGTTTTGCCTGGAATCAAGCTCACCTCTGCTGCGCTAAGCTCCTTAGCAGAGAAACAAGCCCCCGATGAGCTGATCCTGTGCTTGTGTGATGATAATCAACGCCTTGGCTGCCAGCCACAGGGAAGAACCACCGGTTGCTGTTGTTCTCTCTTTTGAGCATGTGCACCTGAACCAGCTCATGGCTTTATGGCATCAGGGAATTTCTATGGAGTCAGCTGGGACAGGTCCTGGTGCTGAGGCCATGGAGATGCTGCAAGGGCTGGAGCAGCTCTGCTCTGCAGCCAGGCTGAGAGAGCTGGGCTGGGTCAGCCTGCAGAAGAGAAGGCTCCTTAAGGGGAGACCTTAGAGCAGCTCCCAGCTCCCTTCCAGTACAGACCAATCTGGGCATTGATGATTCTCTTTTCAAGGACAGTCAGCAATACCCCATTTCTGTATGGGGGAAAACACATTGGGAAGATAGAAAATGGCTCCTGAATAGTTATTCCATAGTTGTTTCAGAACTACATTCCTTAGACTGCGGCATTTCACTTGACCGTGTTGCTTCATTTTCCTTTCTGTGTCCTTCACCTTGTCTCACATGAGCCAAAGCTTCTGCTTTCTAACGGGTCTCAGAGAGATGCAAAAGATCTACATAAACCCTCGCTATTCCCTCTTCAATAGTCCTTCAGCCAGACAGATGGCTGAACATTTTCCCTCTAAACTGTTGGTTTTAAAGACATGTTTATTGTGTGAAGTCTCTGCTTTGCAGCAAAACTTCAATTATTGCTCTGCAAAACAAATATTAAAAATGAAAACATTTTGACTGCAACCCTAAATATTTCAGCCAAAAAAAAAGAGAGGAAAGCCCCATCCCCATGTGTGTGCGTTTGTGTCTCTGTTCACTGAAATACTTTTGATTTGGAAATGCTGCCACACAGGGGATTTTGTCGGAGCAATTCTCATTCGCATTCCCCACTGTGGACCAGTGCCCTTCATCTGCTGCCTCCTCTGTGGTGGGGCACAGCAGAGGTCCTGTGGGCATTGGTGGGAACCCTCAGAGGAGGAACATGAGGAGGTCTCACCTACAAAGACAGCAAGAGCCTGAAGTGGTTGGAGTCTGACTTGCATGTGATACTGCAGGGACATTATCAATGTGAAATACCTCTTCTTGTGGCTATAATGCTTTGGGGTTTGAATTTCCTTTGGAACATTGAATTGAACCCTTTTTGTACTTCCAGGTGGGTGGTTTTGCACATTGCTCCACCAGCTTGAGTCTCCATGGTTTCTGATTAAACCATTGTTTAGCTGCTCACCTTTAGGTACCTTTTCCAACGCAAGCCCGGAGGTTCAAACATGGGAAACCAGGATGTGTTTCCTTTGTTCCAAGAGCAGTAAAGGAAGCCCAATCTCTAACCCTTAGTACCCCTCTGCAATTATTGAGTGCTGGCTATTAGAGCATAAGGCTGGATGCTGAGATGGGAAAGATGGGGCATATCCCTGCTTCAGAAAGTGCTCATATTTGCTTATCCATTAAGTTAAAACTGTTCTGCAAAGCAGAAATGGAAAGATGGACAGTTTTCAAGTCTCTTGGCAAGCACAAAGAGCATGGGAAAGAAACTGAGATGCATTTCCTCACTCCCTCCAGACTGAGCGGTGGGAAGGAGAAAAGGGCTTCAAGTGTGCTCATCCCACTGACACAGGTTTATTCTGCCCATGCTCGATGCTGACCAGCACCCACCTCCCTGCAGTACCATGGCATGGAGCCCAAGGAGCTAAATAAACCAGGCTGACAGCAGAGTGTGTTAGCTCTGGCCCAGCGCCATCCTGATGTGGTCATGCAGTTTCTGGTCAGCTCAGCATCTCTTCAGCACTTGCCCACATCTCCTTGGCAGACCCAAGAGCATCTTTCATGCCTCGCTCCTCCTCTCTCAACCCGCAAGGGTTGCATCTGCATATTCACAAGACAAACTGGCTTTCCTGGTTGTCATGATGAGTAAATGGGAGGTGTCTTGAAATGTAACTCAGGCCTCAAATGTTCCTGTTGGGATAAGTGCAAATGCATCCCCTGCTCTTAGTCTGCAGCTTTAACAGCAACCTCCAATTTTCCAGCAATAGAGAGCTATGAGGCCTGGAGAAGTGCAGCACTCTTGATTATAGCTTTGTTGCAAAACATTGTTCTGCCGTGTCTGGAGACGAGATAATAGGCACTGGTTTCGTTTAAAATAAGAGGCATTGCATGAACACAGCTTCTCAGTGTGCAGAGATGGGAATACTGAAACTGGCTGTTGGTGCTCTCTAGACTTGCCTGTCTGCGTTGGATTGTCATTATGTCTTCCCCAGACATCCCAGTTTTGGAGGAGCCCTACCATCAGATCCAGCCAGTCAGTAGTGCTTAAATACATGGAGGAGGAAAGAGACTTTGTATATTTGATCCTTGTATTACTGGATTAAGCAGCTTTTTCTTGCCTTCCTTCACCTGCCACTGTGTTGTCGTGTAAATACCCACTTTTATTTGCATCTTATCTTCCCTGAGTTGGAGCTCAGCCTGTTTTCAGGATGAGTGGTTTGATATTCGGGCATGTTTTACTGCAGGAATGCAGTTGTTTTAAAGGCGTGGTAGTAGAATATCGTGTAAATGCCCAGCTCCCCTGTGAATCACTGCAGATCACACAGCCTGGCCCAAAACTGGGGTTTCATGGCACTGTCTGAGAGCTGGTGCTGCAGAGGTCCAGGGAAGGTCTGTTTCCAAGGGACAGTTAATGACAGGAAAGGTTTTTCCTGGCACGCAGGGAAGTGCAGGGAGAGAAAGTCTGATGGAGCTGGGGCATCTCTGACTGCCATGGAGAACAGGTCCTCAAGTCTGGAAGCACTGAAAGAGGAAGCAGAGCCTGACCCTGGCATAGTGCTGAGCACAGAGGGGAGAATTGAAGGCCCAGCACATTGCTCCTGTGTTCTCATAGGTCAGGTCCTAAACACAGACATCTCTGGGATTAAAAAGGTAAACCCAAGATCCTTGAGTCAGTAATAGAAGTTATTATCCTTCTGTTACCGCTTCCTTATTAGCCTGGCTAATGACAAAGATGCCAAACTGTCGCCATATATCCAGTATTTTCCACTGAGCTGCCAGCTAAGCTTAGGAGGGGAGAGCAGATGAAGAAGCCACCCTCAGCCTCTGAGGGCAGAAGTCACCTCTTTAGGTGCATCAGGAGCCTTGGAGACAGCAAAAAGCCAATTCAACCCAAGCTTGGGTACAACCAGTTATATCACCAGCCTCAGCCAGAGTCTCTTCATCATCGCTTGCATTGCATTGGTTTTGCTACATGGGGATCACTCAAACAGACCTTGAAATCTGCCAGCAACCAATTGCATTTGAACATTGTGATTTAATAGTAAATATCTCCTGCTTTTCATTAGCGATGTGCAGCTTCCAGGCTTCCTGATATGAATCCAGAGGAGCTGGCAATAAAGGGAAGCCAGCGGCCCATGCATAATGGAGCTGGGGTTTATGCTGACACAGCTCTCTCTTTCAACTAATGCCTTGGTGAGTGGATGTGGGACACTATAGTTTCTCTCCTGTGACTTTTCAGTACAACCTGAACTCCACATGTCCCTTGCCAAAGACTTTTGTTCTTCCTCCCAGCTCAGCAACAAACATGCTATTGCATTATATGGAGGCACAGAGCAGTCTAAAGATGAGGAGTTGGGGTTACTGGGTTGAATGACCATTAATTACCCTTCCATGGGCCATAACTTACTTGCTCTCTGTAGCATCACATCTTCACATCTTTTCCAAGAAGAGAATGACTGAGGATACCTGTTGTCCCATGGCAGGCAACCAGAGGGGCACAACATTCCTGTGCTTGGGAAGAGTCCTGAAACACCCCAGAGAAATCCATAGGCACCCATCTTCAAAAACACTGAGCAATTCAGAATAGGAACAGCCTAGAAGGATTGTGTCCCTTGAGGAGGAAGGCAAAAATAGGACCCTGGGTTTCTGCATGCAAGGAGCTGGATTCATCTCACTCCAACAAGGCAGCCATTTCCATTTGAGTGAGGCACCCCAGGCTCCAATTATAGCCAAGGATAGACACAGGCACTCATCCTAATGTCCATATTAGGACAAGATGAATTGCACTTTAAAATGCCTGTTATTCTTTCTAGCCTGTAAAATAAACCTATGACAAGTGGATCAGTTCTCTGAAGAGGAATGTGAAATGAATCCCACCTGGATTTCTGGGTCTGTCAGTGCAGCGTTGCCCACACTCCTCCAGTCTGATACTAGACTGGTTCTAAAAAGAGCCCGCAGGTTTCATGCACTGGGTTCGTGAGTGCAGGTTCTGGAGCAGATCGGGCAGCCAGCGGTGTAAAATACCTGGTAGATGTCAGCTTCACACACCAGCCTTTGCCCCCCTCTTGTTCCTTCCCCACCAGAACCCAGTGGGCCCAGCCTGTAGCCATGGAATTAATTGGAGGCAGTGACAGCACTCATTTGCCGTTGCTGCTCTCAGCAGGTCTGTTGAGATGCTCCCACCAGGATGGGACCTCATCCTGACCAGCCACCGCTAATGCTGGGGCATCCGCCCGCCTCGGTGCAGAGCTGTCATTTAAGCTCTGCTCTCTCACACAGCTCCAGAAATCAAGGGCAAGAGGGTGCCATTAAACCCAACCCTGTGACAAACGACACGCCTCTCTCACTGCCAAGCCCCCACATCCTCAGCATCGCTGGCATCTTGTCAGGCCTCATAACACTTCTCCTTCCCATGGCATTCACTCCTCCTACTTGAAAATCAGCAAGTGCACTGCTCCTGCTGAAGAGCCTGGTCCGATGCTGTGCCTGCATCCCCAACTGCCGGCAGCACTTTGGTGCATTTGGATCTGTGCGCCCTGAGGATAATCAGTCCATGGGGAGCTGCGGAGAGCCAGCATCTCCCAGAGCTGTCCTTGTAATCTGCCAGCTTCCCTGGGAAGGTGCTGGGCTGAGAACAAGGAGCGGTGGGGTCAGGATGGAGGCCACAGCAGGGAAAGGAAAGTGCATCTTAATTCAACCCATTGGTTTGAGTAGCTGGCGAGGAAGGGCAGATGGCAACGCGTAAATGATCTCTGAGAACCAAAGTCGCTGTGTTGGTAAAAACAAAGTCTTTGAGGTTGTACCTTAGAGCATCGCTGTAAGTGATGGGAATCGGAGAGCATTCGTGCAGCCGTGGTAGTGACTTCGGGTTCTTTGGGAAGAGCCATTAGCGTTTGTTTAGTTATTTTCCAGCAGAAGTTGGCAATCTTTAATCTGCGAAATTTCCCATAATTTATTGACACTCACACGTCTTTCTTTTCGGCAGCAACACTGCTGCTTTTAATTAGCACAAATTAATCAATAGCAGGGGGGCCACGCTGGGTTCCAGCACCAGGCAGGTGAGGAGCGCTGGCTGCATGCTAAACACCTCAACCGTGTGTAAACCTGACAAGTGGAGCTGCACCGGGTAGCGGGGCAGGTGTAACGGGAGGAAGCAGCGCTCCGAATCACAGCCCAGCGATGCAAATCTGTACCTTCAATTACGGCTTCAAAACCAGTGTGGGTTACAAGCCTCCCCTTGTGCCTGCTCTGCAGAGGGGGAGAGATGTGTCAGCTCCCGCTCATCACAGCCTGGGGTCGTTTATGGTTTAGGGGTTTTACCTCTGGTCCCTCTGGAAAGCTGGTTTTGGCTGTGTTTATCAGCAGAACATGGGGATCTGTGTGTGACCCTAACCCTAACCAGATGTCCTGGGCCCTTTGGGCTTCCTGGCCCCCCAAAACCGTGGACTGTTGGGCCATTTTCAAAGCACAGCTCTGGTGCTCACTGCCAGATGTAAGGGAGTGATCACACCATCATCCTAGAGCTGTCAGCAGAGAAAATCAGGGAGAATCAGGGAAAAACAGTAAACACTGCTCAATTTAATATGCATAACTGGTTAGAGTTAACATATGCAAGCTTATGTGCTTTTAGTTGGGTAGTCAGATACAACTGGTTTTCTTCACTGATCATAGAGTGAGCTCAGCCTCTGGCAGCCCTGAGCGTGAGCAGCCTGAATTGCTCCTTTCCTCCTTTCCTCTCCTATCTGTGTTACGTGCAGACAGGCCTTTGCCCACAGTTCACGTGGACCCAATATATCAGCTATTCTTGAAGCCTTCTTGGGTGTTTCACAGCCTGTGTGAAGCTTCTAGCTCAGAGGTACTGAAGGATATGGTTAAAATACCAGGTCATCTCTGCTCCCAGATGGTCCATTTTCCTGGCTCCATCACACAAGTCTAGAACAAGGCTCACACAACCGTCCTCTCTCCAGGGCTTCTGGTATCTGTTTCCTTCCTGTCTGAACCAAGAAGCTGACTAATGAGATGTTTTGTAATCTGAACATCACCAGAACATGAGTGATCCTCCTGCCACCACCCTTGGGCTGCAGCTTTTCCATCTTCTCCATGGTGTGGTTTTATATGTCTGCACCAAGCCACAGCCTCATCTGCAGCCTCACCACAGACACCCACGGGCCTTGTTCACATGGTGCCCTCACTGTACAGGACAAGCCACACTGCTGTTGCTTTTTATTCCCAGGATCTGCAGGATCAAACCACTGCAAACTCTCTTGTTCCCCTCTTTGTCTTCCTGCGCATCCCAAGCAGCAGCAGCAGCAGCAATAATCATTCCAGGATCAAAACCTGCTTTCTGTTATCCAGCTTTGGTTGATGATGATGTATGAAGCAGAGGGAAAAGAGACAGCTTGATTTTCATAGGTTAGATGTTGACCCTGCTGGGCTTAGTGTAGCATGAAACTAGTTTTGACTAGTAAACTGAATAAATATGCCAGGGAAGCTGTAGAAGGGGAATATATAAGCAACACTAAGATGCCATCTTTAGAGAACGACTTTGATTCATCAGAGGGCTAAGCCGCTGCCCAGTGCATTAGAAATCCTGGGAACAGGAGCTCAGGGAGGTTTTTCAATGCAGTCTGTGCAGGAAACAGCATCCTCGCCTACTTCTAAATGTGAAACCATTTGGCAGAGCAGATCAGGGCAGAATCCATGGGACGTGGTGGTGCCAGCCAGCCCAGGGAGAAGGAAGGGGTGAGCAAAGGCCTCTCAGGTCTGCAAGAGGCAGAAAATCACATCTGGGGCTGCAGATGTGGCAGGAAGAGCAAGAGCTGGTTTGTTAGCAGTAAAGGTAACGTGTCCTGGGAAATACAGCTTGGGTTGGAACAGCGAAGGAAATGGTTGAGAGGTGGTCTCTGTGCAGCAGAGGACGTAACAGAAGGGTGACAAAACAAGGATTACTTTGGCATTTCAACCCAAAGACGCTTTCCTCAGGCAGGGACCTGTTGCCCTGCATAGTCCTCCAATGCTCAGTGCTCTGGCGAGGGGCCTTAGATGGTCTCTCTGTGTCTGCACCACAGCATCATCCGTGGTAGAGGAGTAATACCTTGCCAAGTTTAAATGTGAGGTATAATGCAAGGTATTTCCAGTTGAATTCAGAGGGATCTGAAGCTGATCCTCAGCCTCCCCAGCCTCTGCAGTGGCCAAGCCTGTGACTCCAGTCTGAGCCTACCTCAAAAGCAAACCCTAGAAACACCTTACTCTAGGAACCACCTTACTTGTGCACAATATGGCATGTGCCTACTCGTAGGCAAGGAACTTAGGCTTAGGCACAAGCAAAAGAAAACCAGGGCCGTTACCATTGCTGTCTTAGGCTAGGAATGATAAATAACTGGATTGAGGTCAGGGGACTTTTGTGGACAAGAGGAGACTTGAGACCTTTCATGCATCATTCACTTGGAAAGATAATACATATGCATTTATATAAATACAGATGTATTTATGGTGGGTTTTTTTCCCTCGGGCAACGATGACTTCCACTGAGGAAAGAGCAAATATAGTGAAGAAAAGCCTCCCATATTGAAATGCTTTTTTTCTATTCGATATAGAGGGCAAAGGAGAAAAAGTTAGAGAGGAAGAGATCCCGGCAAAGGTTTATTTAATATAAGCTACATTGACACTTTTGGTGAGTTACAGGGCATAAATTGAGCGTTTTAATGTGTTCCATAATGCTGCAGAAACATGACCTTGAAGGTAGTGCAGAAATGTATTTCAGCTTTTATTTAGCGGCTGCGGAGCCTTTCAGAATATGAACTTTAATGGGAGTGGAGTTAACAGGCAATGGTCTGCACTCAGGCGTGCTCGTAATCTGATTCAGGAGCATACACTCTTCTCTATTACTATTTGTTTAATTTTCCATCCTTTGAAATCAGTGCTCAAATCCTTATTCTGGCTCAGGACTCAGGGTCCCTGAGTGTTTCATCTGCCTCCATGCAGGAGAAGTGCAGCACACTCCAACCCCCCACAGAGGGTTTGCTGCCCTCGGGTTATTTCTTCCAAGTGCAGGCTATCTTGCAGTCATTTGCAAGACAATAAAAGCAGCATTTTCTCCTATTGAAATTAATTGAAGATGAGATTACAACTTCAAAACGAGGGTTTCACCTGAGTGTTTCAATCCACTAAAATTCCTTTTTCTGTTTTAAAGGGAACAATGTGTGGGAGACATATATTTTGGTAGGAGAAAAATACTGCGATGGGAGAGATCCCACTGTGCAGAGCGTGTCACTGCCCAGCCCGTGTTGTAGCAGGATGGCAGCAGCTCTCTCTCATAACAACACACCTAAGAAAAGAACTTTGTAGCGGTAGATGAACAACTTGCCAAAATACAAAGGAGAATTAAAGAAGTGGGAGCGATGAGCCCTGTTCCTGTCTGCTGCTGGGTAACTGGCTGATGGAGTGATGTGTAGGCTGGGGGAAAGAAGAAGCATCTCTTGATAAGAGGCATTTCCCTGCCAAGTTCCTTTCTTCCCTGTCTGTCTGGAGGCAAGTGACAATGGAGCGCACAGTCCTGCGCCTGCTCCGGCAGGATTCACAGATGTTGTTTGCTCAGCATCATGGTTATTGCATCTCAAGCCCCATCAAAGGCCTCCTGCCTGAATCCCTTCCTTCAGCTCACCAAGTCTGCTCCAAGGGGCTGCCCTCTCTTCGTCCTTCCAGTCACCCGCTGGCAAAGGAAAGGGAAGGGAGAGGAGGCAGAAGGGAGGAGGGAAAGGGGTAGCAAAGTGATGTGAAATGAACAGAGGAGAAAAAGCTCCGCACTCAAAACCCCCATACCCAAAGTGAGTGGCTGACAGCCTGTCGCTGCTGGTGTCCTTCACTTCCCTGGCTGTCATCTGTAATCCATCAGGAGCAGAGACAGGACTCAAAATCATATCAGGGTGGCATCTTCCATCACAAGAAACTCCATTCTTCTAATTAACTTTCCCACTGACCCAGAGACAAACACTGTGTGTGTGTAAGGTGTGCAGAGAGACAGGGAGGGATGCTGCATGCTGATGTCCCCACGTTTATGACACTGCTGTTTGATCGGCTTGTGTCTGTGGGGGAGTTATTTGTGCCTCTAAAGCATGCATGGGTGGTCTTTAACTTTGCTTGGAACAGAGGTTTCCTTTGCCTGTTGTGATCCGCCCTTGTCTGAAGGGAGACGTGTTTCCTGTGCAGCAGCAGCAGCTCAGCGTGGTAAATCCAGATCGGATTCCCTTTGGGAGAATAACAGATTCCTGGGCCTCACTCCTACGTTATGGATGTTGGCTTTAGACAGTCTTCAATATATTGCTCTCACTTTACACCACTGTTAGCAAATCCTCCGCTCCTCCCTGTTGCAGGCAGGTAGACAGATGTCAAGGAGGACCAAAGCTGTGCTTCAAGGAGGACTGTGCCGAGTCAGATCAAAGTTACAGCTTGCCCCATCTCTTGTCTTTAACACTGGGCAATAATAAATGTTTAGGGATCATTCTTTAGGAGAAGGTGGGCAAATAGCCACAACCCTCCCCATGGTCTGACCATCAATTTGTGGCACAAGGACAGCCTTAGATCTGGGGGAAGGCGATGTCTTCATCTGTGCAGTGAATGAGTTGGGGATGGACCCCAGATGCACAAAAAGGTGTCCAAAGTTTTCCAGGTTTTCCAAAGCGAAATTCCAAGGTTTCAGAACTGATCTGCTAAAGTCAGTTGCTGCAGAATAAACCTTGGTCTTGGAGAACTGATTTATTATTGATGCCATGGGATGAAATAGTTTTTTAATGATTCTTTTGTAGTTGAGCAGTAAGATCCTAATGGATTGTAGCCATGCTGGACCTAAACATTAGAGCAAGCTGCCTTGGAATCAGTAACTGCCTGGTGCAACAGCCTGGAAATCTTGGGGTGACTTGATATAAATTAACAAGTAGAGGTTTATAATGCATTAAATGACAATTAATCTCGCAGTCAGTGAGGCAGCTTCCCTGTGAGTTATTTTGATGTGAAATTGCATTTTATTTTACCCTCTGTGAAGCTCCTGCTCTTGCTCAGGGTGCCATCAATTTTATCTTCACAACAGCAATCAGCAGAGCAAAAACTGCTAAATAGGAAGGAGAAAATGTGAGCCCGTAAGTAGATGGTTGGTTACAGCAACCTTAAATAGTCTACATCTCTCGAAATCATTGGTGACTTTCAAGTAGGTTAAATTGGCGGCCACATAGTTTATGTTGAGCCAGTCCAGGCTCTTTCCTAGGGATGCAAACAATTCTCTATGTCACCCATATGCCATGAAGCTGAATGAAGCTCAGGCAGCAGCGCTGCCTCTGTCATGACATACAGAGAGCCTTATCACAGTGATTATGTTCAATTAGTTTTCCTGTCTAGTTTGAGCAATTACATCTGAGGGCTTTTTTGGAGGGATGAAATATGCTTACAATGCATCCTCCCTTCTGATTGCTCATTGCATGGGTAAGATTATTTCCTTATACCATGCATGTGGAGATCAATGGCAAGCTAAGCACATTGCAGAGCCCACCATGTCTCTGGAAGGCACTTGGATAAGTTTATGAGGGCAGCAGGTTGTCATTTGACTGGTCATTTGCAGAAGATATATGGGACATAGCCAGGAGAGCAGAGGATGATCTGTTGTTTATTGCAGGAAATGTAATGGGTCCTTCCATGGAGAGAGATGTTAGAAACAGGATAACCTTGGGCTCATAGCACCTGCTGAGAACAGGCAGATGAGATTAAAGCAGTTGTTGTTATATGGGAAATACTGGGAAGAGCCAGTACAGCCCACCGTGAGTTGGCGTTATCTATAAAGATGGGTAAAGTGGATGGAGCATTTAGATGAATATGGTGTTCACATCAATTTGACTTTGGGGATTGACTGACATAGGATTGATGGATCGGGAGCTTGATTAAGAGAGCACCATCCTTGAGAGCAGAGCCCTCAGAACCCTGCTATGGGAGGTTGTCTCTTCTATCTCAAGCACTAGCCAATATTTCTGGAGGACCAACACTCAAGCTCTGCCATTTAAGTGCTCTTTTGGGGTTTCCAGGCTGTTTAATTCACTGAGCTAGCAATAATCCTGGTGTTCAGCAGGGCACGGCAGGGTGGCTGTGGAGAGGTCAGGAATTCATTTATTTAGTCTATAAATTAGGAGAAAATACTGCCCTCAAATGTAAGCAAGACAGATGCCGAGGAGAGGATTGCGAGCCAAAAGCCATTAGGAGGAACGTGCCCACACTGTAGCTGTGTATTAGCCATGGGGTCAGCAGAGCGGGATCCTGGAGCCCTCCTGATGGCTGCCATGAGATGGAAAGCTCTTCAACACATGGGCTCTGGTTTCCCCTGCACTCAGCTACCAGGGGGGCTGTTTGTGAATGGTCAGGTGTGGCCTCTCACCCCAGGCTTTGCCAGCTTGCACTTGGCCAAGTGAACCTGCTAAAGTGATCAGCTGGGAGATAGCATTAAATCCCATTTAAGCTGTTGGGTTGATGCGTAGAGCCAACACCTCCGGTGATGAATGGGTCAGCTCATGCCTCGGGGAGCCATCACTGCAGGTGTGTGTTGCTGCCTTGGAAACACATCAGGGGCTTGGTTTGCCCTGGCTGATGTTGAAGATTACAGCACGGTTTGTGTAAAGGCGAGATTTGACCCTGAGGAATGTCATAAGGCCCATGAGAAGGAACAGAGGAAGAAGCCTCATGTCGGGGCCTTGATTTTGCTGAAGTCTCAGCAGAGCACAAATTCCCCAAGCCCTGGGAAGGAGCACGGAAATTCTCCTCAGCAAACTAATGATGTTGGAGGCTATTTTTCATGTTGCAGACAACTGCACACCAATAGCAACAGCAACAACAAAAGAGAGCCTAATGAACCTGCAGGAACGTATGGCCCTAATGAAGATGAAAGCCTCTCTTCCAGCTACCTTGCTTAGAAGCACACAAAGAGAGGAGGACATTAAAAGAGGAAAAGACAAGGTGCCAGCTGCTTGGGGAGATTTCGGAGGCACAACTGGAGCTGCGAAGGACAGAAAGAAGGATAAGAAAAAGCTTTCCCCCTGGGGTTCTTCCCCAGATCCGTTCCTCATCGCTGCTGAGTCTGAATTAAATGGTGCAGCTGGTTGGAAGAGGAAAGCTTCTGGGTGGAGGGGAATAGAGAGATGTATGCTTTTAATGGGCTCATAAGTTCCTGGAGAGAGAAATGAAGAGCTGTTAAGCTTCTTGAGCTGAAAAGTTCTTCCGATTCCAAGGGCCTTGAGTGTTTGCCTTGCCTCTGGTGATTGCCAGCTCTCTGCCATCTCCACTCCATTTGTTGTTTCACTTGTGTGAGAACAAACAGGCTACTACCTGATAAGATTTATAACTAATGCGGAGCAGGATTACACAGAAAATACTGACATTTACACTGTAAGGCTTGTTGGTTCTTACTGAGATCTGCTCCTGGACAGCAAGACAGGAATATCTCTGCTTTCTCCTCTGGAAGCTGCCTTCAAGGCTGGATTTCTTCTACCAGTGAATGAAGTTTGTCCTTTTGTCTCCAGCCCCTCATGATCTCAGACAGCTTCAGGCCTGGGGCTCTTTGGCAGAGTTTTGGGATAGGCAAGGCTGGACTGGCAAGAGGCGCTGCCTGTCCCGTTTGAAGTGGGTTGATGCAGAAGCCTGCACAGGCCTCTGTCCACATCCTCCTCAGTGCCACGACACTTCTAGCAGCCAGGAGTTCACAGTATAGCAAAGCACTGATTTGAAAGACACATAAAAATCAGGTTCCAAATGGATATGGATTTCTAATGAAGGGGAATCAAACTGATCATCAGCAGAATGAGGATCTGCCTTCAGCTCTTCTGTTCGAAATCCCTGGGTCACCCTGCATTTAAGAGTTTGAGATGTTACAGATGGGGGATATTTTGGAATAAGAAGAGCTCTTGAACAGGATGGTTGTTTCTGCCCTGGCTGTTCCTTGCATTGCAGTGGTGCCTTGAGATTTAACTTTCGGACAGGGAATGCATGTGCAAAGTCCTGTCCAGACACAAAGCAGTGTATGACTGCACAGCCCAGGATAACACGTACCTTAGGAAAGAGCAGAAATGTCTGGCTTGCTAATAACAATGAAACCTCTTTTTCCAGGGACTCTATCTGGGAAATACATGAGCAGGAGAAAGAAATGAAAAGGACAAAGCTCCAGTGCTTAAAGATGTTTCAAAGGCACAATTGAAGCTGCAGAGGGAAAAGAAAGGGAAAAAAAATCCCTGCCTCACTGGGGCTGCTCCTCCAGGGTCATTCTTCATTGCTGCTGCTGCTGAATCTGCATTAAAAGGTGTAGCTGATTGAAGATTTGGTTTTGGGGAAGGTTAAGGGTGAGGGAATACATAGATATATATTTTTAATGGGCTTGGAAGTTATTAGAAGGAGAAATGAAGGGCTGCTTGACTTGTATGGAGGAGAAGTTCTCAGGGCCTTGAATGCTGCAGATGTTTTACCAGTTGCTGTTCATCTCCGCAGGCTTTATTCCTTTCTGATTTCTATTTGTGCACTGACCGTCAGGGGCTGTCCTTTGTTAAGGTTTGTGACACGTTTGTTGTTCATCCCCAGCACAGACAGTATCCGACACCTCTTGCTGAAGAGATCTATAAAACATTATCTGGTTAGATACAGGTCACTGGCATGGGACTGAAGACCTGTAACCACTTCCCACCGTACCAATAGACTCTCACACCTTCGGTTTCATGATACAATCCAGATAAAAATCCAGATTTCTAAATCTGGATATAAATCCAAACTTAAATCTTTAAGTACTGGACCAGGTATAATGTGGCTGCATAACGCAAAGCATCAATTCAGTGGATGCTTACTCTGATAGCTGAGATCTGCTCAAATGACACTGATGGGTTAACTGCATCAGCTGGCTTTCTGCAGGACCTTGTGTCACATCTTATCCTGCAGCAAACCTAAAACCTGAAGAAACTCTACATTGCCCTCTCCAGCTGCTTACAGAGAAAGGCAGCCCTGTTTCCAGGCCAGATTCAGTTCACTTCAGTCCCTGAGGCTGCGCCGGTCCTGCCCATGCCTGATGTGAATGGTCTTGGGACCAAGGGCATAAAGCCTTGGTTGTGAACTCATCCGTGCCTGGAATACATCACATCTGCATGCTCACTGCGCTGCGAACCTGCACGGCTGCTTGTCTTGATCTATGTGTCACATATTGTTGCTCGCTCAAGACATGAAGTGGGGGTAAAATACATCTTGTAGCTGCAGATCTCCTTCTCTCTCAGCCACTAAGATGTTTCCGGCAAGGCAGGTCCATGTGCCGAGAAGCCCAGGCTGCAGGGCTGTTTTCTCCGTTAAACCCCAAAGAATAAAGCAAAGAACCCCCCCTACACAGGTCTCTTCTTCCACCTCTCCTGCTCAAGTAGTTTATTGCGGTTTACAATAAGCAGAGATTGCTACACAGCAACCTCTCGCCCTCTTCCCCGAGCGCCAGCCTTGGCGATGCAGAGCGGGGATAGAAGAATCATTAGAGTGTGATAAATAAACCCATCATGTGGATCGCAGAAGTCCTGAGCTACACGTATCAGGTAGATGGGGAGAGAAAGAGGTCGCGGCAGCGAGGTGAGAGGGCAGGGTAGCACGCAGAGAGTGTTTAAAAAGGAATTAGTTTAAAAAAGCCTATACTAGAATGAAAATAATCCTTCGAGGTGGTGAAAGGGAGAGAGGAGAAGCAAAGACATTTATTGGAGGCAAAAGTTATGGGGCTAATTACAGGGTAGGATGACCACAAGCGTAGGGAATCTAACCAGAATGCCCTCCTGAAGGCTGGGCAGCGCTGGTGAAATCCTCCTTCGCTTCTCATTTCCTCGATTGAGATTGGGAACATATTTAACTATAAACCAGAACTTTTTGCCTATTGTTTGCTTTTAAAACCCAATCTTTTTTGATGTTTTAATGAACAATCGGGACAAGAACACCTTGTTTTTGTTCTTTTTCCTCTTTCTTTTAGCATTAGTAATGTACAACAAAGAGAAGGGAGATGAGATAGTATTGCTATTCTTAGCTCCTAATGCAGATGCTTGCGATCGCTGGAATAAAGATGTGTGGGCTCAGATAGTCTTTCCCTCATTTACACATTTCTCTTAATGGAAATTATAAATTCATCTTTGCCTTTGACTGGATTCCTTTATTTTACATTTGATTTCCAATGCGTTGGGGGTTTTTAACTGCTTCATGTTTCAGACCCATGACAATCCTATAGCAAAGATACGCAACAACCAGCCTCGTCAGTGAGAGGATGCAGCACATGTATGTCAGTATGACTTGTTGGTCAGTTGGGTTCAAATGGGTCAATAGCTCCATGGGTCTCTGCTGCAATTGCTCACATTGCTGGGTCATGACAGCGCAGCACAGAATCCAAGCAAAAATGGATGAAGCCAATCTGAGACTCTTAAGAGGGCTTTGGATTCGGTCCTGAAGAAGGGTGTGTGAGTATTCCTTTGGAGCAAGAAGGGGTGGTTTCCTACTCCCTGCTCCATGATGCAAATCCATGGCACGTTGTGAATTTCTTTTTCTTTGCATTTCTTTGGGGAAAGCAGAGCTGAGCTTCAGGAAAGTGGAAGATTTGCTCATCACAGGCATCCAGACAACAGCATTTTCACAGCGTCTCAAAAGGGGCATCAGTTGGTCTTTAGGGCAGTCTTGTCTGAAGGAATACCCAGAGCCATTTCATAAACTAAAACACCAGCTTGGAGAGCTAGTACCTGTTTCTCCAGTCGAGAGAGGCATAAAAGATCCCTTCTTAGGTCCATCTGAATCCACCACACTTTAAATGAAGATCAACCTATAGACTGACTGCGTCTTATTCCTGCCAAGATGTGACCAACAGCTTTTATTGTTTCAGAGCCATGGGTAAAGCACCAAAGGAAATCTGCAAAGCTCCGTTAGTGAGGTGGCTTTGGAGACTCGCAGCATTTTGGTTGGTGATTGCTGGATCCCTGTGCTTAGAGGTTGTCATCGTCTGCCCCAGGTAGAACATGATTAATAAAGAACTGGTTTAATGTAATTTTTGCTGCTGACCCTAATTGCACAGGTCAGAAATGAAAGCAGCTCACCATATGCCAGGCATTAAGGTCCTGAGCAATTCCCCAGCAAATGTTACACTCCCTGGGATTGGATTGGAGCCCGGCCAGGCTGCACTCATTGAAACTTATAAATTGCCTTTATCTTGCTGGCAATGTGAAATTAAATTGGTATAAGGGATATTGCATTGTTGATGAAGATGTACAGGGGAGAGTTAACTCCAATACACTGAACTTATCATGAGATAGGAAGAATATCTTAATTGGCTCAGCACCTTCCTTGCATGGCCTTGAAGAAGCCCAGGATTCCTGAAAACTGCAGTACCATGAAAGGAAATGGTCTTTGTTCATCCTCTTTGTGTGTTTGAATCGTACAGCTTCTCCTATACTGCTCATGAATGGTAGAGTGCATAACAGGATGTATAGCAGCTTAGATGATGCTGTAGTGAGCTGTGATAGTATCTAAAAAGTCCTTTCCTTGTGATGTATTTATGGCCTGTAACCCCTCCCTTGCTACAATTCTTCCCCAAGCTCTATTTCAATCCATTGTCCATACAGGGTTCATTTTATCACGTTTTCCCATCTCTAGCTATAATGACAATCGCGTGATGTAAACCAAGGAGCGGTAAGGAATCATTGGCTAGAGATGAACTCCAGTGAACATTAACCCTTTGGCGCTTTCTTAATGTTTGGACCCAGAGTTTGGAAGTAAATGAAAATCCTCCCAGTAATTTTCTCTTTTAATGAATTCGATCAGAGGAATTAAACCAGCCAAGACCTTCCCAAGAACTTTTGGGTCAGCGTGTCCTTTTTCCCTGGTCAGAGTGTTTGTGGTCTCTGCTGCATCTCTTTGAGAGAAGATTATTGTATTACTCACTTGTTACGATCCTCCTAGAGTTATAACTGTGTTAATGTAATTGTGCTCAACTGAAGCAGATATTTTCCAGAGAGAGGGAGTGATGAAGGCAGTGTTCGTACTCTCAGGGGCTTTATACTCTCCAACAGCACAGCTAAATAGAGACTGCAGAGCAGCAAAGCAGTGGGGCCTGACTGTTTAACCAGGAGGGACCATGTAGCACACTAGAAAACCCCTCGAAAATCCCAAGAACCCTTCCCACTCGTATGATGGATGCGCCTGCAGTCATGGAAGTGTGTTGCACACCCACAGGAGACAGCATTGCCAGCAGTGGCTTGTGTGCTTGATCACAAAACTGGAGTGCACTGTATCCTGGTGTAAGTTATGGGGCTGAGTCCCGGGATCTTCATGGAAAAGGGCAGCAGGCTTCTGCCAGCTACACTGCAGAGGGAAAGCTAGGTTGGATGAGTGAGCTACAGACTGGACAAGGAGCTCCCAAAGTCCATCAGTCAGCTGTCCTTGACCCTGGGTGGTGTGCCATGTGTCTCACTCTCCAGAACTCCCAAGTCCTCCATGGCAGAATCGTTAAGGGATTTGTGCCCTCAGTTGCCACACTCAGATACTTGCCCATAGTCCTTGACACGGATCCAATCTCTCATAAGGTGTAAGGGTGGCTGAACTTTTATACTGTGACCCTAGAGGAGGTCTCAGCATGCTGAGATTGATGCTGCCTGCAGCACTGTGCCTGGGATGCAGTCAGAGCACCACTCACATTTATGATAGCCAGCATGGACCGTATGCAGTTCTGGAGGGTTCCCATAGGAGCCCCCTTGTGAGTTTGGGGCTATCTTGAGAAGTGGCAGTCCTCTAAGTGCCAACAGTAGAGCTGGGTCGGGAGGAGGAGGCAACATCCCGCAAACCATCCATCTGGACACAGGAGGAATCAATACCTTCCAGCCCCTAGGTGTTAGGGTGACAAGTTCTAACAAATGCAGCAGACGGGTATCCAGTAGAGAGTCTTTAGTAGGCTGGCTGAGTGCCTGACAAACCACAGGGAGAAAATCACAGTATTAAAAGAAGGCCCATTCAGAAACACACTGAAGTTCTGCCAGGAAAACATCCGACCAGCTCCCGAAAGGGCTTCCCGCATGGCAGAAGTCAAACAGGCGGCCTCATGTATCCGCTTCCTCCCTATCTCCTGATCCCGATGCCATGGAAGAGCCTTGGTGGGCTGCTTACCACAGCAGCCGTCTCCCACCGTGTCTCTTCTCATGTTCTCCAAGCACCCAAGGAACAGAACAAGCAGCATCCAGGTTGTGCATGGGCCATGACTGGAAGTTCTTTAGAAGAGGAAGAGACAGAGATTTCAGCAGAACATATCTGTTAACTGGCTCCTTCACCTAATTAGCTGTGGAAAAGTCACCAGATGGACACAGATTTTAATGATGGCTTCATTCAGAGTCTTGGAGGAGTGGGTTGGATGTAAGAGATAATTATCTTGACTTTTAGATGTAAAAGGCTTCTATTTTATTCTGCTGGGGTTTTTTTCCCCCATCTAGTTCATTTTTAATGAAAGTGAGGAACAGTGAGATTCAAAACATCAAATAAAGAAGGCAGGTTGACAATCCATCGTTTAATCTCTGCTTAGTGCCAGCCTGGAGTGACATTTCTAAGGGTTGGTTTGATGGGAGGTTTGTTTGTTCATAAATTGCCACAAAATGGCATTCTGGGTTTAGCCAGGGACTTTCCTCCTCCTCCTGAGCGCTGGGAGGAAAGTTAAAGGGAGCTGATTAAGTGCTGCAGGGGATGGAGGCGTGTGTCCATGGTACAGAAAGAAACAGGGATAGGAATAGCCACTCTCACACCCATTCTTTTTCCTACCCTTCACACCTCTGCTCCTACATTGTGTTCAATATGCTGTGTAAAGGTCTGGGGTATGCTCATGGCATGCCTGTAGTCGTATTTATCTGGGCTCACTCAGAGCCATGTAACTGATGCCTGGAAGTAGACTTCAATGGGAACTTCATTAGCAGCACGGACACTTAGGCCCCAAAAGGCTGGATGCTCACCCATGAGTCAGGGAAAAGCCTTTTCTAACCTTGGATCTGATGTTTTCAGGGGAAACTGGTCCTTTGCAAAGTCCCTTCCATCTGCACCAGCGCTCCCCAAGCATTTGATTGAAAGATAGGGACACAAACTGGAATCACACTTAAGAAATTCCCTTGTTTCTTTTGAAACCACTTTGCTGGCTGGAATCTGCAGTATATGGCTATCAAATTTGGCTGTTGTCATTCAAATTGAGTGTAATCTCCAGGGACAAGTTTCGCTCTCTGGTATCATAGTGAAGGGCCTGATAGCAGCGCACACTGATGGAAATGCAATATATATGAAAGAACAGAGAAACAAAAGACAGAAAGCCTGTAGTTTCTGAGAACTTATACAGGCAGCTGGGTAAGTGGATCATAATTGAAATAACTGAGACCTCTGAAGTCCATAAAATGAGGAAACCACTTGAGAACAACAGTTGGAGAGGCTTCAGCATTCACTGTGCCTGGGCAGCCCATGAGACCAGCCTTTCACACAGTGCTCCAGCCTTCTCTGTGCAGATAGGCAGAGTCCATGGAAATAGAAGCTGATGGGGAAATTTAAAGGAGGCCACTCAGCTCTTGCAATTCCTCCCTTTCCTATCATGTTTTCAGTAAAGAAGGAAAGGATAAAGGGGGAAATCTTTGTTATTGTTCCCATTATTGCTGTTACCATTACTTTACTATAATTTTCTCAAGTTACCAGCAGTCTTGTGTGGAATGTGGCTTTCTGAAATGTTCAGATCTAAACTCCTTGGCCGAGCCTTTGCATTAACTGCAGCTGAGCCCCTTCCTCCCAGCCTGAGAGGAAAGGGTCTGAGGCAAACCCCAGTGTCAATAGGATAAAACCCACAGTCCCTTAATTCAGCATGATGCTTGTGAATCACAAGAGGTCCTGGAGCAGTTGCAGCTGTATCTAAGTAGATAGACGGATGTAGATATGGACATACACATATATACTTGTGTATAAAGCTGTTTCATGGATGCTGGAAGATGCTATCATTGCTTTAAAATGCACAGGAAAGCTGAGATAAGGAAACAACTACCCTGTAACCAAAAGAAATGTCAGGATGTAATGAGGGATGCAGAATAGAATCAGCAAGTCTGGAGCTGAGCAAGAGCCCTTGGGCTTGTACAGCTTCTCCTATGAGAAGTGCCACGTAGAACGTGGTCCCTCACAAGCTGCCTCTCAACAGAAATCTGTCCCTGTCATCAGGGTAGTATTCCCTGGTGATTCACTGAGGACCTTGTTTAACCTGAGGTCAGACACCATTTCCAAAGCCATCAAATGGGGTTTGGCTTTGTGATGGGGTTAGCCTTTTCATTCTAGCTTTCATAGCGGCTTTATTAAAGTGTGAAGCTGCTCTCTGCATTTCAGGTAGAACTAAGTGTGGTATTCATCATTTTGGGCTCTGCTGCTATTGAACAGCTGCTTTTGGAACACCCTGAAACTGCAGCTTGTTTGTGTATTTAACTACCGGATTAAAAGCAGGTAGAAAAGTCCCTGTGTTGCAAAGCTCATTCAGTATTTGGAGAGAATCTTAAAGAGCAAAAAAGGTCCAGTATGGAACATGCACAGCTTCAAGCTTTAAAAAAGGAAATGCTCAGAGGTTAGTGTGGGATCTTTCATGTTAAGCACTGAGCATTGTCTGGATGAATTCCTTGAATGATCAATACAGCCAGAGGAACTGAGCACGCTGAGACCTTCCCCAGCAGTGCTCAGACCCTTGCAGGATCTTATCCCACGTTAGAAATGCCCTGGTCAGGCTGTGGGGACCAAACCATCATGGGGTTACAGCTGTATCATTAGTGATGTCATGTAGAGCAGGTGATGACCCGAGTACTTTCTTGTTTTAGCTGTGCTTTAATAATGCTCCCTTTTTTCCCCCTCCATCCTCTATTTATTTACATGGAGTGAGGCCATCGGAGTGACAAGCTGAGTTAACGAGGTAGTTCATCATTTCCTCTCTCTGTAATTTCAATTCAGCAGATTGTTGCCTCGCATCTGCATGTGTGTCGGTGCGTCTCATGCTCCTCTGACACATCACCTTTCCAGGGCTATCATTTTTCATCTGAGATTATGGACAGGCATTTGGAAAGTGGCCTCGACCAGCGAGGCAAGGAGAAGTTTGCTCATTTTTATGAACCAAGGGGTAAAGCAATCCATAAAGTATATGTCAAATTAGAACCAGCGCTTCATAGTAAGAAAGACACCAATTAATGGGTTCTGTAGGTTTAGATTTAATAGAGCAAAAGATTTACCAGCCTTAAAAAGCTTAATACCAACCCCATTTATTGGGTGAAATCGTTTGTCAGTGGCTAAGAGATTCCTGACTTCCCTTGTCCCTTGCAAATGGCAACAGGCAGAGCTGCAGAGATTGACAGGGGTATGCTGCTGCTTGCTGAAGAGCACCTTAACCTTTTCCATGGATGGAGCAGGAGTGGAGGATGGGATGCACTTTGTGTAAGCAATGTGAAGAATTAAACATGTCTCTCCTTGCAGCTCTGACTGGCTCTTACTGAGCAGGAATATGCTAGCTCCAATGAGCATCAGTAGTGTGATGGCCATCAGGTAATTTGGCTTCATCAAGTGCTTCTTCTCTTCCTTTTCTTCCAATCTTTTATTCCATGTTGTGTGCTCTTGGTCACCATGATGGAGGGATCATCATCCTTAGTGCAGAGCTAACATCTGACATGGGTTATGGAAACAATAAATGATGGTCCAGAACAACTGGGTTTTCTTGTGTGAACCCTATAAAACCTGACAGGAAGGGTGTTGGAAACCATGATTTCTTGTCTCCAGGTAGTTCCTTCAGCTTACTTTGACTTCGACTTGGCAATGGGTTATGCCCAGGAGGCATAGGATTTATCCAAGTTTATACAAAACTTGGATTTTGTATATATATGGAAACACAAGATTTCTATCTTGTGTCTATTTAACACTTAGAATGACTTAGAGTGAGCCCATGACTGCGTCTTCAATAGTGCCATGACATGAAGTATAGAGCTTAAAATTTTATCATGTGTTCCCTAATCTTCAGAAACAAAAGGATTCGCCATGCAAAATTATCTTAAGAGCATCCTTAAATTCCTCCTTACTCCATGACTGCATTGTTTGTGAAAGGCATGACTGTGTGGTTTCTGGGATAATTTTATTTCCGCATAAAAATGCAAAGAACTTTAAAAAAGCCAAAACAAGTAAATGGAGTGTAAATAAAGGAGAAAAGCAAAATATTTGGACTTCTGAAATTCCTCCAGGGTTGCTTTCTGTGGTTTAGAATGGATTGGATTTCTCCTGTAAAATTTCCCTTGGAAAAAACCCAACCCTTAACTTCATAAAAGCACTGTGTGTGCTTTGCAGTGGCACACAGCTCGAGAAGACCCTTTCTTGGAGCTTTCCTTCAAGTGGAAGCTCTTGTTGCAGTGAGACTTCCATACCACCTAGCAAAGAAAAAGTCCAATGTGAATTCAGACCATGTTGTTCAAGGAAATCTCTACCCGTGGTCACTCAAAGTCCAGATTTACAACACTATCGAACAAAACAATGCAGGATGTTTCCATTGCAAATGATGTTGGTTTACAGCAGATTCTGAAGGAGTTACCAAAGTCATCTTCTGTAGTGAGATGTTTAGGTGCAAAGAGAGAAGAAACTTGAAGTATCTCTGCATCCTTGGACCCAGGAGAAATCTTTTGGGGAGAACCATAATGGAGATGCATCTTGTTGAATCTCATATCTATGTGTAAACTCCACCGATGGAAATGAGAATGATGGCTCCTCTCTAGAGACTCGAGATCAGGAGATCATGTTCAACACTGTGTTCCTCAAAGAACTGTAGAAAATCCGCATTGTAATCTAATGAATTTGAAAGGATGTCTCCTGAAGGGGTAAATTACCATACAGAATGTGTTCTTTTATTCTAAAGCTGTAATTTTATTGTACTGTTCTACTAACAATGTACAGTGAGCCATGACGGGGGGAGCCCCAAGAAACATGATGATGGTTGTTCATTATAGCAATGTTTAGTATATTTCATTAATACAAAAGCGTTCTCACTGAGGACAGTGGAAACTCTGTTGGAGGGCAGGATAAAAAGAAGACGTACCTATGCCATGTGCTATGCTAAAATACACCATTAATTTCCTCTTGCTTCGTCAAAACCAGCCTCAATTCAAATGGTTGGTTGATGTCCTCCGTGGACAGAGAACTCTGAAATGTCCTCTCAAGGCTTTGCTCTTGGGTGGACCACAATATAACTTACTAAAGCGGAAATAGAAGTGAGGGATTTTGAGGACCTGGTGGCCAGAAGCCTTTCAGTAAGGTCAGTGGTCCAATGGGAAGGGTTTGACGCTGAAGGGTGAGGATGCCTTTCAGAGCTGCCTGGTGGCACTGACCCGCAGTACCATGTGATCCTTCCATTCAACTTCATCTCTTGATGAATGCATTGCTCCCAGGGAAGCTCACTCTGTGCCATGCTCTGCAGGAAAGGGGATGCGCTTGAATGATGGCTCTCTCCACTGTTCTTCATACAGCTTCACAAAGCGCTGTGACTGAAGAGCCCAAGGACAATCCTACTCACTGGTGACTGGAGGTGGGAAATTCAATCTGTGATGAAAACCAGCAAGGGATGGGGCCAGGCCACCAACCCCACAGGTCAGCTCTTCCTTCCAGCTCCTCCAGCTCTTCTCCAGCAGTCGTGCCATAGCACAGGTCCTGCTGTAACAGATCTCCCACAGCTGTGGCACTGCCATTGCCCAGACTTTCCAGCCTTTTCCATCTGTCCATTTATTCTTCGTCTTCCCCATGGGCCACAGAGAGTTTGGATTAGGAATTGCTGGGCTGGAAGGGTATTCAGCTTGTGGGAAGGGGATGCTGGGTGGGTTGGTGGCAGCCTATTCACTCCTTTTGGAGGAATGGCAGGACTGCAGGAGAACGGGTGACACCAGCAGGTTGTGCCCATGATGACGCAGTGGAAGGAAGGAAGGACCAGCCCTGGCACATTGCAAGTAGCAATGGTGCTGGAGTGGAGTTAGTTAGCAAGCGCTGTTAATAATGACAGCCACCTGCTTCATTAGCCATGGTTTCAATCAGAAAGGATGTGGTATGCAAATTACCATGCAAAGCAGGCTGGCAAAGACCAAATAGGAGCAAGGAGTTGCCAAAGGCTCTCATAGCAGCTGAAGCAACAGATGTGTTGCACCAAAGAGAGCCAGGAAGGGAACAAATGGCCATGGCTGCACTTTCCCTTGGGCAAAGTAGAACAGTGGAATTGCCATTTGGCAATACTTCAGTCAGGTCTTTCTATGGGTAGCTGACCTTGATTTGCAAGGCTGATGCATTAGGTGCCCTCCAGTTGGCACGTGCTGTGTTAACCAGCACCTGAAGACATGTCAGCATGAAACCCAGTCTAACTCATGAAAGGGATAGGAACTTATGGTGTACTAAGATGCTACTTGCATAAATTGCATCTCATTGCTTTTTATAGCTTACTTATATGCTATAAATTTTGGAAGAAGAGAGAGAAAAGGAGCTAAATAAGGTGGAATAAATGGGGAAAAAAGAAGTTTCTTTTCCTTCTAGCTGTACCAGAAGAGCAGTTGCTTCCTTTTGTCTGGAGGTGTGAGTAGTAAGGATGAATTTCAGAGCCTTGGCTTGCTGCAGATACAGCACCCCTCAGCCACATTGGCCAAGACAACCTGCAGCAGCCAGCCTGGCTGAATATCCTCTGCCCCTGGAGCTCAGCTCTTAGTGAATGTTGAATGAACCGACTGTTGAAGGAATTTCGGATGAGCCTTGACTGAACCTCTGCCAAGGTTTGTCAGAGGCTGAGATTTGAAGGATAGCCTTTTGAGAGTAGGAATAGCAAGGCTGCGTTTCTGGCTCTGCCTCATACTCCTGGGGTGACCCTGGGCAAGGCGTTTAATCATGCAAAAAGGAATACCAGCTGCATCCTTACTTTACAGGGCTGCAGGGGTGTTGAAAGGACTGATTAATTAAAGTTTAGGAGAGACTCGAACAGAACAATGACAAGCCTTGCATAAATACCTTGTTGCTGGAGCTAATGGCAAACGCAAGCTGCAACCCTGTGTGAATTCCTGACATTACAGCACCTGGTTTTGAGCGAGTTGGTGCAAAATAGGCAACTTTGGCAAAATAATAAGTTCCATCATTCCTATTAGGACATAGCAGCATGTTTCATTTTGGTTTATTTCAGGTGCTTTCTGGCTTTTAAACTCCTTTTCCCAAGCTAATCTGTCATACCAGGGCTCTTCGGATATGGCATTTCAGTCAGAGGAGAAACTCTATCTCATCCTGACAGCAGTAATTTGGCTGCATCTCTCTGTGGTAACATGCAAAGCTCCTCAACACCAGCTTTCAGAAATCACTACAGAAGTTCCAGCAGGAATCTGCTGCTTGCGAGATGAATCTACAATTCAGATTGATTCAGCAGATCATAATATTTGATTGGAGGTCCACCACCCCATCCCCTACAGGGTTTTCAGTCTGAAGTTTCCCATCTTAGTAAAATCCATGTATATTTCAGGATGGATTTTTTTTGGAAACCATATGTTGCTGCTACCGGAACACATTGATGTCATACTGCTTGCTGGCAATATGTGGCATATAGAGACTACTTCCATTTTCCAGTCCATGCAAAAGCGCTTTATGCTGCTCTCTTGGTGTATTAGAGTAGAAAACCATTGAGTTCCTTATGAACCTAAGCTGATTTATAATATCACATAAAAGGTGAAATAGAAGGGGGCTTCTGCTTTTGCTATAAACCAGGCAAAAATTGTTAATTCAGCCAAGTATTCCACTGGCTCTGTAAATAAATCCAAATCCTTCAATATAAAATGAAATGGATAGGTTTTAATCCATGAGAAAGAAAGTAATTGTCTTCTTTGTTTGGGTTTTGGGTTGGTTTGCTTTTTGTTTTCTCCCTGACAGAAGTCTGAGGCTCAATGGATGCTTTAGAATCATCTCGTAGGAGCTATTTTGCTCCTCTGTATGGAAGTTAGGTGGGAAAAGTGTGGTTGAAAGAAATGTGCAGATAAAAATGAAAGAGATTTGTGGGAAGATCAGGAAAGCAATTTTTCACATGGAAAAAAACCCCCTGGGTATTGTTCTGTGTTTGACAGTGACTTCCAAAGTCTTCTCAACTTTGCCATGAAGAAATTACCCAATATCCCCCCCCCCCCCCAAATAAAAATTGAAGTTCTTTTTGGAGGTAATTTGCTATCCCATAGAGCCTCCCTAGCTAACAAAATCACATTATTAGGACTCTGTTGGAAAAAAGGGGATTTTTTATGGACTGGCATCAAAATGCATAATTTCAGGGAAAACCTGAACAGGAGAAATCAAAGGACTGAATATTTGGCGTGAAATAAAAGGAACTTTATGAGCCTTTTCCCACAGCTTCTCTGAATGCCCATGATCTATCCCAGCTGAAACCAGGGCCGTCATCCATCCACCCTGAGTCTCCCGTAACAAAGCAGCAGGTTTTGGAGCTGGCGTGTGTATTAAGCCAATCTCTGCTGCATACTTGGGCAAAAAGGGTGTTCTTTGTGGGAAAGGTGTGCTAAATTTTGTATGCACCCCCTGCATCACCACCACTTCTGCTCTTGAAAAGGGTCGGGCAGAGCTGCACATGAATCAGGATTGGTAACGTTCCCAGAGCAAAGCAAATCTGAGACCTCACATTGATGATTTTATCATGCCCACATGCAGATCGTTTCCTACATGTGTGGTAAAGGTAGTTTTCAGTGGACCCTCTTTCACATGCCAGGCATGTGAAGGTGTATTTCAGCACTCCTCATGGATGCAGAAGCATGTGTGGCTTGGGGAAGGAACAGCCTATGTGGCTGATAGGGACAGGAGCAAAAAGCACCATACGAGATATGCTCTAGCTTCAGCTGGGGCATTTAGACCAGAAAAGGGCAAACAAACCTCTTCTCTTTGGAAGTGATGGCGAAATCTGTGGTGGCTTTAATGAGAATGAATTTTCACTGGCACGGGGTGCCCAGGGAAGCTGTGGCTGCCCCATCCCTGGCAGTGTTCAAGGCCAGGTTGGACACAGGGGCTTGGAGCAAGCTGCTCTATGGAAGGTGTCCCTGCCCGTGGCAGGGGTTGGAGCTGGAGGAGCTTTAAGGCCCCTTCTAATTGAAACCATTTCATGATTCTGTGATTCACTGTGCAAACGTTTTAGAGGTTACAATCTCCTCCTGCGTGTGTCCTTTTAGTCACACCAAAACTCTTAAGCCAGAATCCTCCTGGGACGCCTCCAGCTCCCATATTAGACTCTTTCTGAATAATAAGCTCCAAATCCTGCTTCTGACTCCAGACAGTATCTCATTTTCTGGCTGTGGATAGAGGGAAGCCTCCGTCTCCCCATACACAGGGATTCCTTCTTGGTCTCTGCAAAACTGTGCCGCTCCCAAGGACAAGAGACACCAGCCTCATTTACCGGCTCTGAATGAGAAGGCGAGTCAATAGAAATCACTGCAGGGCTCTGCTTTCTGTGCTGACAGGCCAAAACTCACAGCAGACCCTCAGAATGGTGGGAATAGTATTTCTCCCACCCATGAGAGCATTCACCTGCACATCTGGCTGCAGAGGTGCAGCACCTTCCACCAACCTGGAAGACAGAAGCAAGGCGAGAGCCTGTCCTTCCTCCACGCTTGTGCTGAGAGTAACTGCAGTGGTGATGGTTATCACGTTGCTCCTTCCACTGCTGACACCCCAACTTCTCCACATCCACCCATCTTTCCCCCTTCCCTGCTCAGACTCGTCAGGAAAGGGGAGGGAAGGTGCTTGAAAATTCCCTTTGAAATCTTGCCTGTGAGGCATGGATTTATCAAAGCAACAAAGTTGTGTGTGTCTGCACCAGCCCTGCCATCACATCAAAGGGAAGAACAAGAAGGAGTTTCAAAGGGGTGCCCTTGTTCCCCCTTCCCTATTTCTATGCTCATGCGCACACATGCAAACACATATTTTCCTTCCCACAGCAACTACTGGGCTTCTGCATTCAGGGGGTTAACCAGGTAGAGCACTGCGCTGATTCGTGTTACAAACCCGACAGGCAGATGGATGCAGCCTAGCCAGCGGCTCAGGAATAGTCCCTTCAAAGGCCAAGATTAGCCACAAACGCACGGCAGCTCCTTGGCCAAAAGGGTGTTGTCTTTAGTACATGTGACAGCTGATAAAACAGCCTTTCCCGAGTGCTCAATAACAGCAACAGGCTCAGAGCCCCTTCCAGCATCTTTATCCTGGCTGTCAGTTACAAAGCCTCCTGATACCGATAAGACAGAAGTCAGGACAAATATTGCCCTGTTTTCTGAGGGGTGAAATAGTGGCATCTGCAGTGAAGTGACTCAAAGCAGGAGTGACAGGAGAGACGCACCATGGAGCTCAGAGCAGAGGTGGACTCTGGGCTCAGCCCTTCTGCAGGGTGATTCAGTCCCATTCTGTATCTGCCTGCATTAGCAGTGAGGGACAGACAGAGCATAATTCACCAAAGGAGCAAAGCATCACTGCAGAGCTGCTGGATTTAAAGGGTGAATGACAGGTATGGTGGGAGAGAGAGGGATCTGATAACCCCTGAGTCCTGTGTGTCTTACCCCAAACTGGGGTCTGCTGATCCACTGCCTTAAAAGCATCAGGCTACTTAGTGCTGGTATTGCAAAAGAGTGAATACCAGTGTATTTAAGGCTCCAATCTCAGCCCATGTCACCCAGCAGTGAAAGTCTAGCACCTAAGTGATAGCTGCAAAGCTGCACTGGATCAAACAGCCCTGGCCCTGGGTATTTACCCAGGAGCTCTGGCCAGTGCCAATGGGCATCTCATCCAAACATGAGCAGAGGGATTAACTGCAGGGTGCCGCAATCACAGCCCTGCTGCAGAGGATGTGCCCGCAGAAAGGTGGGATGTAAATCCTTAGAAAGATGCTCTTTGCCCTGGGGAGTTCTGGCTCCCCTCAGAAGAGGTGGACAAAGCGCACTTCATCGAATGGGGCACTCAGCCTCTGAGCTGGTCACATAAGGTCACAGAAGAGGTATAGTGCTGGTGGTTATCACATAGACAGGGGAGCCATCCAAAACTCCCTGCCCTTAGCCTTGACCACAACTTCCCTGATGCTTTTTTTGCTAATCTACTGTCCCACTAGAAGAAATACAAGTGTGGGTAGGGACTGAGGAAGGAGTAAAGAAAGGTCAGGATAAGAGCCTTGGGTAGCAATTCAGTAGCAGTGAGTGGATGTTTGCCTTTAGGACCCACTGGTTTCCGTCTCTCCAGGGTTCGTCATCGCATCTCACTCAGTTCTGCTGTGCCCGTTATCTTCAAAAGACACACGAATCTGCGAATGCTTCTCTTTTCAATCCTCATTTTTCTTCCTGGGCATGGGCATCCTCCCTTCAACTTCAAGCACCTCTCCTCAGGCCGTGGTTTCCTAACTAAGATTATTTATTGATGGCCTCTTGCTTTTCTTCTTTCTTTTTCCCTTTCGGCTCCATGGCTCATCAATTACCTGGAGAGGGTATTGATCAGGGATTGTGTCAGCTTTCCCGAAGGTTTCTGGGAACTGCAGCTGCTGCTGCTGCTTCAGATGATTGCGTATGCTCCGTCTTTGATTCACAGAGCACAGCTAGGGAGTATTCTCACTCAACGTGACTTAAGCGAGCAATGAGCTCACAATTTACCCTTAGGAGGGTATTATTTACAGCTCTCGCTGGATGGGTGTTTGACATTAAGAAAAAACCATAAGAAGCCAGAACCTAACAATTAATTCCCGCTGAGCCAAATGGAAGCTTTAAATTGGAGATCTATGGCAGTCTGACATATGTGAGCTTATAGCACTTGGCTACCTGGCTGAAGGATATTTGTGTCTGGCAAGCTAAACTTACAGCACTAACATGATTTGTACCCCAGCCTGATTTCACCGTCCTCCTTCTAAAGGCTCAGTAAATTAAGTTCCTGCTGGTGGCACTCTGTGCTATAAAACTGCTGCTGTAATCCCTACTGGGTCTCCCAGTGCTAGCCCAGCTCCTACATTTGGAAATGATTTGCTTAAAGAGATCAGCTATTGATTAATAAGAGATTATTTTCTGAGTCTTCATCTGCTTTTCTACATGATGGATTAATTCAGCCCTATCAAGCCTGTAATTCCCAAGCCTGGGATTGGGAAAATGGCCTATTCAACATCTACATGTGCGGGTGCTCACCTCCTTTCCCATCTGAACTCCTATTGACAGCAGTCGAGGAGAAAACAATGTGACATTGCCTTTGCTTCTAGGATGATTTACGTGGTCTTACAGCCCTCTATACATCTCTGGCCTGAGCAACATAACATCCGTCTCACTGACAAATGCTAGTGTGTGTTTCAAAGCAGTTAAAGGTGGGTAACAGAGACAGCAACACTGACCTATCAACAAACAGCCTGAGAAAGAGCTGCTTTATATATCTGAATATGGTAGATACATCACGAATGTCTCACTTGCATTATATAGAGATCTCGCTCGCTGCCACCTCATAAAGTTCAGCTGCTGGGCTGGGTGTTTTGTTGAGCTTCTCTGCAATGCTTCAGGTAAAGCCGGGCTGCCCAAACAGTGATGGGAGGTCTGGGGCATTGGGAAGTCATGATACAGGGTGATAAGAAGGTCCATTCCCCTGGAGAGTCTGGAGTTCTGCTGTATCTGGCTGGGAGATGCTGTGATGCTGAAGAAGGGGGATAGAGGAAAAGATGCAATTTTCTGAGCACCAGCACTGTGTGCTCCTACCCACCTGCCATCTGCAACAGGAGAGCTTCTTGAAGTCTCATCTCACCCATTTTCCTTGCTAAAATTTCCCCAAAGTTGATCACAAATTAGAGAGAGAGAAATTGATCCAACTGACATAGGATGAGATTGCCTTGTAATCCTGTGTCCAAGCCCAGGCTTCCTCCACTTCAAGAAGCCACTTTGCTAAGAAGGACTGTTCATGCTACTCAGACTTGGGTCTTTTACCCCTTACATAAAACTTCAGGGAGCATTTGCTTGAAATAAGATGCTGTCACCACTTGTGTGATGTTTTCACCCTGAAGGTGAAGAGAAATGAAAGGGAAAGGGCAGTAAGAGGGGCTGGAGGGGTTTTGAGGGTCTCACCCACAGTGGAAGCAGAGAGGCTGATGTGGGACCTAGGTATTTTGCTCACACTATCCCAAACCTGCTCTCCATTCTCCTGCGTTTCTGGTTCTCTTAAGGCTATTCAAGGGAAGGTGAGTTCTTTGCTCAAGTCCAGGCCTAATTTCATACTTCAATGGGAGTAATAAAAAGCTTGTCAGATGAAGCTTGTTTTTGTAACACCCCCTGCACGCATATGTCCAGCTCACATGCAGACACACAAACACAAAGGCTTCCTCATTATCCCTGGCTTTGTACTATCCAACTTCCACAACTGTTTTTTTCTCGCTGTTTACACGTTGACCTGTATTCAATGCAGCATCCCTGCGTGCGTTGTGTTTCTCATAGTAACTGTGGTACCACGTACCCATACAGATTATGCATGCACCAGATCTTCACAATTCCCTTGTTGTGCCTGGCACAGGTTCAGATGAGTTGAATTGGAAAGCGAAGGCTTTCTCCCTTCTCATCACTACATGTAAATCTTCATCAGGTTGGTGACTTTCCAGCACATCAAACCCACTGTTAGTGTTTTGTTTTGTTAATCTATTAGCTCAGCAGGTAATAAATCAGCCTTGGAAAGAATTAGCACTGTGATGATGCCTTTCTGCCTCTCAGAGCACCTTTTTATTAAGGTGACTAGTATTTCTTCCCATGAAGAGTCAGTGTGTGAATTCTCTAGCCACCAGCAGAGCATCTTCTGTAATTCCACACTCTGAGCATCTTCACCAGCCTGTCAGCTGCTGTTTCCCTTGTGCTATGGACTTTCGCACTGCTTTGGGAAAGCTTCTCAGCCCAAAGATGCCACCTGCTTCCATGTGTACTGCTCCAAATTTGCTTTGGAGCCCATCATGTAGGAAGAGTAGTTGTGGGAGATGAACCAACCTAGAGGGATGTTAAGGGTGCCAACTGAATGCGAAGTCTACTGATGAGGTGGGTTTGATTTGATCCTTTCTATCTGTGAAGCTTAACCCTTGGTTTTCAGACCTGATGCTGTGTTCAGCCCTTACTTCCCACAGTTCAGAGCTGCTGTTAGTGGGTTAAAAGGTGGTTTGGACAAAGAACTGAGATCCAGCAAATAAGAAGTAGAATGTTCAAGCTCAGCCCACGTAAACATTTAGTCCCTGATTTTAAGACAAAAGCAGATTCACATTATGAAGGTAAGCTGAAGAAGTGGCTTTATTTCTTCAAAACATCCTCATATATATGCTGAAATGCATTTCTTCCCCATCAATCACAGTAAAGAGCATATTTGCTTAAAGTAGTTATGAATGAAAGCGATGTGATAAAATCGCTGTCAATGGTCAGGCTGGGAATTCATCAAGATGTCTACTGATCCTCTTAAAAACGTATCATTGCCTGTTGAATTGTGGAGCCTAATGGAAGGGAAATTAGTCGGCAAAGTTGGGTTTATTTTCCCAGAGTTATGGACTTCATCGTATTTCCAATTCGCTGCTAAACAAAGCCATGAGCCTCCCTTTTGTTCAATTCCAAGCGTTTAATGACTTCATAAAAAAAAGCCCAGGCTGTTGAAATTTATATCCATAAGTTGTCGTCTTTGCCTTATTTTCAATTTTCCTGTGAAGTTATTAAAACATTATGTGATCGTAATATATTTATGGGGAGGGGGAAATGAGGTGTAACTCTGACTGAGGCACAGGGGTTTGATAAGAACTGTAAAGCATCAAGTGCCCCTGGCTGGTGCAGAGGAAGACGTGTGTGTGTGTCTCTACACTGAGTGGAGTTTTGAGGACATATATTCCATGCTTGCTGCATGGAGTTTTGATTCTCCCAGCCTACATAAATATTCATGAGACTCAAAGGTATCAAACTCTGCTCAGCAAGTTGAACCTGGACTCCTTCTTGCCTTTGGACTGCTCTGCCTTTTTCTTTTGGATACTGCATGACAGAGGATAAGAGTTTTGGGGCAAATTTGGTGGCAGTGTTTTGCTGCTAACAAGCATAGAGCCCATTATTATTCCCTGTGCCTCTATTCACAGGGGAGAAAAGAATACTATTAATGGCCATAAGTAGCTTTCTAGGTTTCTGTTCTGCTCTGTTCTGTCAGGTTATACTGCACCTTCCCTGTGGTATCTGAACTTTTGGCCTGTTTTGACTGATGGGTGCAGAGCCAAGCTTACCTGTGTAAGGATGCAGAACGCGTTGGTGGTAACAGCTCTGGACAGTGATTTCCTTTCTGCAGCATATCTGCACAGTGTTTTGTTCAGGGCTCCTTACCTAGGGCTCCTATGGCTGTGTTAAGAGCTCCTAGTATAGCGTCAAAGACAGACCAACAATTTAGAGAGACCATTGCTCTCAGTATCTCTAAAAAGTCCATGCCTTTCTCTCCATGGAAAGAAGGTATTGAAATGTCCAAGCTAAGCACAGCAGCCAGGTCTGAAAGATGTCTGTATTGAAAGAAAAAGGGACCCCTGATTTTCTGACCAAAGCCTCAGCCCTGTTTTCACCCCAGTGTGGCACTGTTTTGAACATTCATTTGAACTGTTTTAATCATTCTAGGCAAAAGCTGGACTTGGTATACATCAGAGTAACCCATTGTCTTGAGTAGAGCTGCTCCAGTCTCCAGCAGTCGAGAAACAGTCCAATCAAACTGATGGCATGTCAATATGAGTGATAGGAGGCGTATGTTTCTGTGTGCTAAAAGCAGCACAACACATTGCAAGGGATAGGAAACTGGAGCGGTTCCGACGGAGTCACATATGGCTTCACATATATAATGTGCAAATTCATCAGTCAAAAATATTGAAACACTTCTTGAGGGTAAAGCTCTGCTCCTGCAAGGGCTGTGATCCCACAGACTTCAGGGGAGCAGAGTGGAATCAGTGCCAAGTGCTTGCAGAATCCCTCCACAACAGTGTTTTCCAGAAAGTGGCTTACATGTGAGCAACTTTCATCTTGGGAGACCAGGCTTCATGTCTGGCTTCAGCCATATCCAGCTGAGTGATTTCACTCATCTTCCTCTCTCATATACATAATATCTTCAATCATCCTGGATCAGGAGAAGGTCTCCAGGATAAGGCACACCTGTGACAGCAAAGGAGCTTGCAAGTGCTTCACCCTGTGTCTGTAGACGATGAAGACAGGAGGCTTAATCATAGCTATGGCGGTGGTCTACAACACCTTGCTGGTCAGGGTGCTTCAGAGCTGATGGAAGGGATGCCAAAGGTGGTTGAAATCAAGCACAGAGGAGAAGAGGCAGACTTAAGCCTTTGTGCCAGAAGAAGGCCATTTCAGGTCAGGAATGAAAAGCCTTGGCAGAGCTGAGGGGGGAATCCAGCAAGGTATCTGCCCTCAGGACTCCTGTCTCAAATCCGAACCTCTTTCAGGGTTGCTACAACCACTCATTGAAAAGAAGATGCAAAGAAAACACATGCAGGAATTTTTCCCTGCTAGGTGTTTCCCAACAACATTTAGCTTCATGTTTGCACACCCAAAAAGTTGTCCAGCACCAAGAAAGAAGTGTCTGGGCCCACCAAAACCGGACATTTGTCTTTCTGGGACCATAGCAGTGCTTTGCACATACCTGTGCTTAGCAAGGTGTATTTCGATCGCTAGTTTGGGGTTGATAAAGATACATGGGGCTCCAGAGTGTAGCTCCATGCACAGATAGTGCTGAACTGAGAGGACAGGTTCATGGGGCCATTTGCTGGCACGTAGAAGAAAAGACAAAAGACATCAGCCACATTAGAGCTATTTAAGATAACCCTGAGAGTCTTTCTCACAGGCAGCTCCGCTCCTGCTGACTCTAACTGTATAATGCTAGAGCAGGAAGCCAGGCCCAGCGTGGCTGCTAGGAGAGGGCTTTAATTATTTTCATTCTCCATTTCCATTTCAGCCTTCCCAGTAATTTGCATTGCCTTTGTCAGCAGAAAAAGGGAGACAAAAGGTATTTGCCTTGTAGATTCCTTTGAAAAGCAGTTCTTGCGCTAGGGAAAGCAGCCTGCCTGACAGGCTGCTAAAACCAAAGCCCACAATCCCACATAGGTTCAGCATGGAGCACAGAGCTAGGGTGGCTTTTCTGGATCACAACCCTCTAAGGGCATTAGAGGAGTGCAAGCTTCTGGACCAGTCCTTACCCTATTTGATGGGGTTGCCAAGAGCAAGGTCAGTGCAAGCCCAGCCTCACACATGTGTTATTTGCTGTTGTAGATCATTCCCTGGCAGGAGCTGAGCAGGACCGCTGCCCTCTTCCCCCTGAATCACCAAAGATGCTCTTGAAGGAGTTAGTTCATGGTGATGGCCACAGCGGCTGATTTGGAGGCAGGAGTTGCAGAATGAACAATTCTGTTACTGTGCTTGATAAAACTGCATCTGTGTGTTGAAAAGGAAAGCAAATCACTAGCACTAATGGATGGGTGGCTTGTTTGAGACAGTTCCAGACACCCAGGAGACCATCCTGTTTTCCTCTTGGATTTAAACTGATGGGTGTTGTTCCAGGCTGCACTCATGGGAATGCTCTTTATTTTCATTTCCAGCTCAGAAAGCTCATGCCCACCATTTTCTCATTGGGAAAACACACTGTTTTCTGTCCCTGCTTATCATAAAATAAAAGCCTGATTGTACCACATCATAGCTTTCCTTCCTTACTGCTTGTTAACGTAAGAGTAGCAGCTGCAAAACACTGTGGAACAGCTACAGCCGCAACCAGAAATCTGTGTGTCCTTTCTGCCTGTCCTCTGAGCTGGCCATGAGCAAACAGGCAACTTTGCAGCAAAACGTATTAATAAGGAATTCTTCCTTCAAAGATACAAGAGTACAGCATCACCAGGCCTTTTTCTCAGGGATATAACCGTATCTAGGGAATGAGGAGAGGGGAATAAGTAGATCTTTGCTATCAGTTGTCCTAATTGGGACAGAAGAGGCTGAGCATTTGAAGTAAGAGGTCCTATAAGAATCCATGAGCTTGTGGGTGAATTTACCTGTACCAGAAAAAAAGGAAAGAGGAGCTCCATCAGAACTGTTCAGAGATCGATCCCTCTTGTTGGAAAATACCAGGGTTTTAATATAGATATTTCAGCATTAGTCTGTTACTGGAGACAAAATATGGCTCTATACATTAAAAATATTGAATATGGCTGGCTACTGCGTGGATACACACAGCTGATGCAGTCGGAATACATTCATTATTCTGGGAACAGATTCTGTGCTTTGCTGCAATTTGCTGATGCTCTGCTTTTCATTGCATTTGAACCTGTTTCCCTTCATGTTAAATATTTTCTGAGTAGAGCTGGCGCTGGTGGTTTTAATGTCCTTAGAAGAGTTTGGAGGTCACTATAGCAGCGTGACTGGTGAAGGCAGCAGAATTCCAGCAGCAATTGAACTGCTTCCATGGACCGCTCTTCATTGTGTCCTCTGGACATCTGTTGTGCTTCCTTAATGGGGACTGTTGGCTTCACTGTTCAGGAACCAGGCACATTATTCTCGAGTTCAGAAATGCTCTGAAGCGCTGGTTAAGTCAGGTCTAAACACAAGCAACAGAGCAGTTTGCAGTGCTTTGCAGCTCTTCGCATTGGTTATACCTACACCAGAGCAGAGGAAACTGATTATCAACTGAAATTCCCTTTGCACTTCTTAAACAGCTCGAGTCTCATGAAACCTTAAATCCTTTCAGCCCCAGGTGACAATGAGGAGGGAAAAGTGTTGGCAAAGGGAAGGTGAGAGAGGAAGCGGGAAGGCTGCAGTGGGCAGGAGCTTTCCATATTCTGCAGCACAGGCAAGGGCAAAATCTGTCTCTAGCTGAACTACAGAAGGCAGATTCTCTTCTGAGCAATGCAGCATGGCAACACCAGTGCACGAATGTGCCCCGGGAAGCGTCCACAAGCTGTTTAGATGATGCCCTTAGCGACATGGGTTAGTGGTGGCCTTGGGGAGCTGTTGGACTTGATGATCTTGAAGGTCTTTTCCAACCTGGTTGATTCTGATTCTTCTCCCAGGTACATACCCTGAGCCAGGCAGGAGGAAGTTTCTGGGGAAAGGACATCACTGACAGTGCTTTCCAGAAGTTTCATAGCAGCCTTCCAGTATCTGAAGGGGGCCTATAGGGATGCAGAGGAGGGACTCTTCATGAGGGACTGTAGTGAGAGGACAAGGGGTAACGGGTTCAAACTTAAACAGGGGAAGTTTAGTTTGGATATGAGGAAGAAATTCTTTCCTGTAAGGGTGGTGAGGCACTGGAATGGGTTGCCCAGGGAAGCTGTGAATGCTTCATCCCTGGTGGTGGTGAAGGCCAGGTTAGACAGAGCCTTGGGTGCCATGGTTTAGTGGGAGGTGTCCCTGCCCATGGCAGGGGGATTGGAACTGAATGATCTTAAGGTCCTTTCCAACCCTGACTGTTCTAGGATTCTATGATTCTAAGTTTCCAGCAGCTCTTTGGTAGAATGAGTTGGTCTTTCACAGGACTGCGCTGCCTGAAAATGTTAAGAGGGTTTTTTCCCCCACTGCAGGCTCCTGTATGCTATGTTGTCATACTTGGCAGGAGGATGAGGGGTAAGGAAGTGTTAAGTTATAATGTAAATTGAGTTTATTGCTGTCTGGCAGAATATTTTGGCAGCCTTTTGTGACAAAGCCTCTGCCACAAACACTTCTTTGCATTTGGAACCAGGTCAAACTGTTAATCTGGGTGTCTGCAGGGGCATGTACAATACTACAGCAGCTCCTACTGTCAGAAGATGGATGCATCCCTGGCTTCCCACTGGACACGCTCACTTACAATGATGTTAGAGGCAATAGGTTTTGCTAGCAAGAAAGGTTATTAGGGCAGCAGGAAATGCCTGATTCCAGAGGGTCTGCATTAAAAGCTATTCAAATGTTTCCAGTTTCTGTTTCAGGACAGGCACCGCATCTTTCTTGAAGCCATCAAAACGAGGGCACAGATAATTACTAATCTGCCAAGCTGCTAACTTCATAGCTATGGAGGAAATCTATCCCAGTCTGGCCCTGAGTAGTTCCACTTGGGATTCTTATTGCCATAAGTCAAGTTTGGTGTCAGAGACCATCACAAAAAGCCCTAATGATGTGATACCCACAGAGCACAAGGGGAGAGGTTGGTCAGTGGGTCTAGCAAGAGGAAGGACTCATCGCATGTATCGTCCTAGAAGGGCCTTTCAGATCACTGTGTGTCGGTAGTATCATGGAAAACATCCATCTGATTATAATGAGTGTTTCTGTCATGATCCATTCTCTGTCATTTTGTCTGAGGAAGGGAGGGAGAGAAGGATGGCACTGAACTGCGCTGCTTTACTTTCTCTGGTCCAGTTAAAATTAATGGGCCTATTGTGCATGTGCACGTCGGAGAGGGTTTATTTGACAGAGCTGCAGATGGAAGGGTTAACTATATGCATAAAATGGCTTCACTCCTCAAAGATTTTCTTGGAAAGCTTTGAAATGGGAAGCCTTTGTAGTGGGTTTTGGGTTTTTTTTTAATTAACATTGATCATTGGCTGTAGCAATTAATGCAATTACTTGGTCCAAAATAAAACATCCTACCCGATCTGTATCATATGCTGGCCCTCTCAGGAAAACTATTTGGGCAGAGCAGGCTGAAGAAGCGGATTAGCCAAAGAAAACGTTTCTGTTAAGAGAAATTATCCTTTGGGTTTTTTTCTTTAGAAGCAATGATACATCGGCTGCATGCGGAGTCATAACCTGGTTCCTTTTCAATAGGAACGAAATGTGTTTAATCGCTGGGCTGTCACGTTAACCATCTATTACTCTTTATTTTTAAAATGTGAAAGAAAAGAACATTCGAATCTAGGGAATTGTCTCAGTATTGGAATTTTCGCTGGGAATACGAAGTAGGGTTTGAAGTTTCAGCAGCAGTGGGAGGTGGGGGCTCTTCCATGCACTCACATCTGATTTTCCCACTTCATTTCAGTGATCAGAGAAGTTTAGAGGTGCTGTTCGTTTCCCAGTTCTGCATCCAAAGGATACATTGGCAAACAGAAACATGACCTGAGTGTAACCTCCCTCTGATCTATAATCTACATTAACATGACTGTGGGTGGTGAGGATTTGTATGCTTGGATCCAGCACTTCTTTCTTCTAAAACGTTAAGCCTTCACTTGAAATCCACATATGAAAGACTTGGCTCTTCAGGACCAGATCATGTGTTTTCCAGGCTGGTGGATGCTTTAGCAGATCTACTGGTGGGAATTTGTTACCTTCAAACCTGAAATGAGAGTTTAATTCCGGATTTGCCTGAAGGCCAAACCTTTTTCACAGTTCTAATCCACATCTAAATACCAGCACTTTGATCTCCCCTGCTTCATGGGCTCCACTCTTTTACCCTTAGAAGAGAATCAGCCAGATTTGTGGTGGAGATTACACCTCATTTCTTTGTACTTGCGCAAGCAGCAAAACCCACCGTCTCCCACCCATTCCCTCTCTCTGGGTGGTGGAGTCCATCCTGCAAAGGTTTTCCATCCCAGCTCCATGAGACAGTGCCCTCCAGACAAACTCGGAGACAGAGAGAAGACCTCCAGCTTCCATCTCCACGCTGCATTTCCCAGACTCTGGTGGGCTCTAATGAGGTTGCTCCTTGGCATGTCCCACCATGATGCCACACACCTGAATATCCCTCCAGCACAATAAGCAAAGCTTAGCTCTACCTCTGCAATGGACTTTCTCCATTGCATTGTGGGGCTGTTGAAACAAGTACAGAGGAGGCCACAGAGATGCTGTGAGGGCTGGAGCAGCTCTGCTCTGGAGCCAGGCTGAGAGAGCTGGGCTGGGGCAGCCTGGAGAAGAGAAGGCTCCTGAAGGGGAGACCTTAGAGCAGCTCCAGTGCCTAAAGGGGCTGCAGGAAACCTGGAGAGGGGCTTTGGACAAGGGCCTGTAGGGACAGGACAGGGGAATGGCTTTAACCTGCCAGAGGGGAGGTTGAGATGAGCTCTTAGGCAGAAGCTCTTCCCTGTGAGGGTGCTGAGGCACTGGCACAGGGTGCCCAGAGAAGCTGTGGCTGCCCCATCCCAAGCAATGTGATCCATGATTCTATGAAATATTACTTTGCGCATTAACTTTCCTATTCACCAAAGCTGCAATGGGGTCATGGGATTGGGATGTATCTCCCACACCTATTTTATCAGCATTCTTTACCATTGTCAGTTACCTGAAATACTTTTTTTCCCCACTGATCTTTAAAGATCACCTGAGCGATCCGTACCAGGAGTTTTGGCATGGGATGTAAAAAGATGGGTGTGAGGGATTTCCTGCGGTCCCTTTTCTAGGTCAGCCCTCTGGGGCATGAGGCACAGAGGAGTTTGACTTCTGTAAACAGGCATTTGCATCCGAAGAGAGAGATCGCAGAAGGAGCACAGAAAAGGGGTGACCTTTGTGCTGTGCAGATGAGCGGTGCCAAGCCTAGAGGACAGAAAATTAGGGCACTCACTTGGCAAAAGGACTGCAAGATGGAAAGCAAATGGCACTGGTCCAGCTGGAAATCTCTGAGGCCATGAGAAGTCCCAAGATGCTGTATGAGCCCTCCAGCACCCACTGCCTCCAGGGGCTGGGAGCTTTAAAAGAGTCAATGCCAATTGGGGGTCAAAATCAGCGGGGATTCAGTGTGAAGCAGATGCTGCTGGGACTGCCTGAAGGCTGTATGAGATCCGCACTTGGTAGCTAGGAACTCGTCAGAGCACTGACCAGGCTGTTCTGTGGTTGAGAAGTGCTCTCCCTCGGGTATAAGTTGCAAAAGTGCATGTCAGCAGCCAGGTATGAGCACCACGCTCAATACCTGCAGCACCATAAGGGAGTTTAAAAGTAGGTCACGGCACAGTGTAAACTCAGAGTAAACTCTTCCTTCTCAGGTGCACCAAGGTGCTCTTTCATGTGCTACTGAGGCTGGAGTACATGAGCACACCGAGCATCTGCAACCCATGTCCTGCAGTACCTGTGCTGGGGACTCTGGAGATGCTGCCTTCACTGCATGGTGAGGGGTCTGGCAGGAGGATGGCAGCACTTGCCACATGTCACAACATACAGTGACAGCGGTATCAGGCAGCTTTCAGGTCTTAAGATGCTTTTCCGTGCACCGCACCACTGTGCGGTGCTGCTGTGATGTTCCGCAGGTCACAGAGCAACCCTGCTCTGCTTTACTTTCCATGTCCTGGCTGCACTTTTATCTCTCTGCCCTTATCAAGTCCTTCCTGGCTCAAGCACATGTGTTTTCCCGTGGGAAAATGCACTTTTTCTTAGCAACAAAGGCAAAGCATGAGATAAACCATCTGAGAACAGCGAGATTAACAGGGAGGTTGAGGGAAAATAAATGTGTGGTCATCCCCCAGTGTCAGAAGCTTCAAACAGATAGGAAGTTGAATGTTCTGCTCACCATTTTTCTAGGCAAGAGGCAAAAGAAGCCAGAAGAAATTGCAGTTGTCAGTTACTTGAAGAAACGAGTTCTTTACCTCATCCCTTCCTACCTGCAGTGAATGAATGATAAGACTTCCCTGTCATCTCTAGATTGAAATCCCACACACTTGCTTTAAATATCACCAAGGCCACTTCCTTCTCTTGATGGTTCCAGTTTTCTGCCCTGGGAATATGGAAATGGAATCATCACCTACATTGCTTCCCTGTACAATTACAGCCAACGACTGAAACAAACAGACTGTGAATGAGAGATGGTGCTATGAAAGCTCACCAGAAGAGATGGCAAATGTGCCACATGATGAAAGGATGGAGCCAGCACGAATATTTTCCATTGGAACTGACTTTCTGAAATAAACAGCACCTAAATAATTCCATTCACAGGGAATACCTGCTTCTCATGGGAAAATGTCAGTGCTTCAGATAGAGAAATACTTCACATGTCAAAATACATCAACCATATTTTGTCTGAGCTAAAAGTGAGGTGGGTTTGTTTGCCAGAAATCAAGCAGGGAGAAGTTAGACTTCTCTGACTTTGCTAGTGAATAATACCTAGCTCACCTAGAGCTGACTTCATCCACAGTGTGTCTGTAACTGCATCCTCTCCTTTCCACATGCAGCAAAAACCTGAGATAGGTGAGTGATGAAAACAGGGTAGAAACAGGCATCTCGAAATGCATTTCAGACCCACAACTGAAGGGCTCTGCTCCGATCTGTTTCACCTGAGATGTGTCATCTCTTAAATGCCCCAAATTCACCAGGTACCAGCAGGAAATTAGTCTGTGAACATAGCTCCTGTAGTTGCACATGTCAGTGAGCCACGCAGGGACCATCAGGACTGCTTTAAATACATTAGGGTATAATTCTGACCCTGGCTTATACCACTTATAAACAAAAACTGCCCTAGACATCATCTCGACCATCCCTGTGTGGAGGATTGTCACTTTGAGGCAGGGGGAGTAACGATGCAGCAGGTTCATCACAGCTATAGAAATCCTTCCTAAAGCGGTAAGAATTGTTTCCATCCTTCAATACGTAAAGGGAATAAACTTACACCGAAGTCCCGGTAGCTTGTCCAGGGTTTCCCTCTTAAATCTCTGCTGTGTAACACCTGAAAAGAGCTTCCTGAGTGGCTGCCTACCCAAAAAATAGAGGAGGCATCAGCAAGGACACACCGACAGCATCACAGATGGGTACTTGGATGCAGCCCTAAAGATTAGAGCAATAGCATCATCCACTGTCAACTAGAATTCCTCTTTTACAGGCAGCAAATATTGGATTATTTATTTTGCATCATGACTGCCTTCTCCTTTCCTCTCCTTTCTTATTTCTTTCTGTATGGTAAGGAAAGAGCATTTGATGAGTGGGGTATATAATAACTGAATATTAATCTCTTCCATTCAGCCAGTGCATGCATTCATTTATATGGATGATTTGCTAGTTTTGTTTGAATACACACACACATATTTAACAGTGAGGTTTATTATGAAAAATGCCATCAAATTAAGTCTTTTATAAGGTGCCAATGTTATTGGCAAGAATTGCATTTTATTTTCTTTGTAAATGTGCTGCTTCCTTAGACATTCATTTCTTTGGAAATCCAGTCCTTTTCCAAACGCAAAGGCACTGGTGATGAGCAACTGTCATTCCCCCATTAAAAAGCAAAACCAAGCCTTGATCTTTCTACAGCAGATTAGGGAGTGAGATAAAACTGAGATGAAAGCCTCAAATGTCTGTTCCACTAGGTTCCAGGCATTCTTTTTGTTTTAGTTCCGCACTCTGCCTCTTTAATTCCCCCTGGCTCAAATGCCAATTTTCTGCTATGTTGGCATGACTGCCGAAGAATTGCTTCTGTTAATAAACTGCACAAAATAGCTGAGCAATTAGGCAATTAAACTGTTTTAAATTTAATTTAAAACCCTGGCATTTTGCTAGGAGTACTCTCTGGGTTTTTTTCTCTTCCTTTAATCCCATCTTTTCCATGTGGAGGGAGGCAAAGGGCAAGTTGGAAAGGTGGGAATGCAGCACGGCGACGAGGGAAGAGTCTGCTGGGACTGGAGTTTGCTCAGGCTCTGGCTGCAGATAAGCACCAGGGCTGCCTGCTTTGGGGAGCACGTTGCAGCCCATATCCCTTATTAGAACAAGTCATTTTTTCCCAAACATTTAACACACAAACAAGCTTAATCTGATTTCTGTCCTGATCCCAGATGGGTATCGGGGCTTGTAAGCAACTGCTTTCAAGAGCTGCCTACCTGCTCCCGGCTGCTAATTCGAACCAAAAGGAGCAGTGAGGAAAACACAGGAATTATTATGCCCGGGGGTGAGCAGCCGGCTCTGCTCATCACCGCTTGTTCCCACTGCATTCAAGGGCACTTCTCCAAGTTACCTGAACCATAGGAAAGTTCGTCCTTTGAGCCTATTTGACCTGTACTTACAGAGATGCCTTTTTCGCTACAGAGTCTGTTTGCATTTAGATAAATGCAGTCTCACTGACTTGCCGTTGACGATGGCACTGGGATTTATGCTTGCTGGAGATGGGCTCAAGAGGAGAATGATGAGATGGCTTCTTCCATCATGCCATGGCTGCATCCCCAACCCCACCACTGGCTGCCTTGCTTCATCACCAGCCAGAACCTCTCCCGGGCCACTCACACAATGGGGACAAGCTCTGGCAGCTCACCTCCATCTTGCTACGTCCTTCCCCAACCCAGTCATCTCCCCAGAACCAAAGTCTGTGCCTATGCCTCTATTTCAATCCACAGTCCCAACCCATCCAATTCATGGGCACAAGCAGAGTTCCCCCTGAGACCATAAATCTACCAGCAACATCCCATCCCTTTGCTCTGCAGCCACCCTTCCACCCTCACTGCTCTTCGCTGCGCATCTCAGCTGACCCCAAACTTTACCACACATGAGTTTTTCAGAGCGATCTGTCCTCTTCACTTCTCAAAGCATTAAATCTCTTTTCTTACCACAATGGCTGGAGGAAACCAAACATTCTCCTCACTGCCCTGCAAAACCTTTCCCCCAATAGAAACTCCCCACATTTTCTGAGCCTTTTTGATCTACCTTTGAACAAATGATGCCATAGTTAAGCAAAATATAGCACGATGTATATTCTGCAGCGCTGACTGTCTCCTCAAGGAAAGCTCATATTTCCATGGTCACATCATGGCTATTTTTAGTGAACCAGTCATTCTTGCTATTTTCCTAGGCTTTGAAATTAAAAATAATGGAAAAAGAATTAAGAGGATTCTTCTAAAGGTTACAGTAGTCACATACTGTTTGCAAAATCCAAACTGAGACTTCCCCCTCTGAGCTAATTTGGGGATGTCAACATTAACAATATTCACGTCATTGCAATCAGGCTCACATTATCATTTCCACTTAATACACCATGGGGACCAATCCTGTGCTAGCTGGGGAAATGTACTATAAGTTAATTCATTATTTCTGGTACGATTCTGTGCTTAATCGAGATCTCCTGTTCTGTGCAATGAGCTCACTTGTTACCCTGAGAACAGGGAAGTCAGGCGCAGGAAGGTCCTCACTGCAGACCTGGGTATCTGCACACCTCGGTGCTGCGGAGGAGCTGTCAGCAGTGCGGGCTACACCAGGGTGTTAATAGAGATACAAGGGCTGGAAGTGCTGGATGACTTGGAGAAGTGAGACGTGCCATGGAAACAGGCTGCTCGTGGCGGCGGTTTAGAGCAATGCAGAGGATTGGGCAACAGCGAGACTGTCATGTCCTGCTTTCCTGACATCTCAGAGCACCACTTCGAAACCCTTTTTATCTCCATGCGTTAGCATAGATTGCAATATTCATTTCTGTCCTCTCCTCCCTCCTGACATTGACTTTCCACCGCTAGCCCTTTGGCTGTCCAGTCCATTTTGACAGCAGGGTCTTCAGAACATCCTCTCTCTGTATATTTATGCAGTGCCCAGCATGAAGGGAAGCTGATTTTTTGCTGGACCTTTCACTGCTACTGTAATGCAGCTAATAATAATATTACATCCTTAAACTCTGTGTCCTGTTTCAACACATCTGACAACCTTCTCAGAAAAAAAGAGGCATGTATTATGCATATGTGAAGAAGCTCTAACATCAAGTGGACAGCACATAATTCCAGATCATCTTCTGAGTGTCACAAATAAATGAACTGTCACAGGCATGACATAGGGAAGGATAATTAAGATAATGGGTTGGTCAGTATGTTTGTACATCAACAGCCATCAACAGAATTACTGTTCAAGGCAGATCACTCCTCGAGCCTCCTTGCTAGCAACATGTAGTCAGAACTTCAGGATAAGAGAGTCTATGAATTATTCTTGTCCATGATGAGATTTTCAGGCACTGTAACTCTTAGAAGAGAAACATCCATTTTCCTCATCCTGCGAGTGTCATACCAAAATCTTTGTGTGGCCAACACCATGCTCCGGCAGTGCCTCACATGAGGAAGGTGACAACAGTTCCCCATGGGGTACCAGCTCTTTGCTGGGTTGGACTGGACACGCAGCTACACCCTTGGCATGGTAATGATGCCATCCTCAGTGATCAGCACTGCTTGATTTCTACCAAGCTTCAGCGTTATCTAGCAGGGCCTTTCTTTTGGTGAGGGGACTCAGCTCTGATGTGGTTCAAGAGCTTTGAGTGTTGATCATGAGCCACACCTTGGGCCATTCTGCTTCATTTTATGACATAATAGCTAAAGGAAATCCAGGGAATTCAGTTGTTTATATTGTAGTTCCTACAGATACCAGCAGAGGTTGTATTGAAATGTAAGATAAACACGTATGCAAATACTACATTGACTCTGATTCAGTCATGATGACTTTGCCAATAAATATACAATCACTTTATTATACATTACATTTGTATATTTGAAATGACCTAATTGATAGGAGCATGAAAGCATTAAATTGCCATATAGCCAGATGACTACACCAAACTAGGCATCTATTAACATACTACATGTCAATCAGTGTTTTACCAATTAATGGCTATCTAATTATCTTGCTATAATAAGCTTGTTAAATGCCAATTAAACGGCAAGATGTTTGAATGCATTAATAAGAATGTAATTACAAAGTTATTGGTGACATAATTTTCACATCATTAACTAGTAACTTATCCTTATTGAATTTAATAAGTATATTCTTTTAAATTCCCATTGATCCCTATTCAGGATACAATCACTGGTCAGTTAAGACTGAACAAGATGGCTGTAATCATCAGGATCATTACTGGAAACATTTCATGTCCCTGATGTCATAAATAAGCAATAACTGAAGAATGCACTGGAGGAAAAGCCAACAGAAAGTATAATTACACTCCATGCACACAGAGACAAACCTGGGATAGCCCCATCCCTGGCAGTGCTCAAGGTCAGTTTGGACAGGGCTTGGAGCAAGCTGCTCTAGTGGAAGGTGGCAGGGGCTGGAACTAGATGAGCTTCAAGGTCCCTTCCAACACAAACCAGTCTGGGATCCTACGGTCACCAGTGATACTGAAATACGCAAATCCTCCATGTGAGGGGCTGCACAAAGTTTGGTGTCAACAGCAGCTCCCCACAGAACAGGTCTGAGAACAAGCTAAAGCTGCCCATAGGAAGCTCAACTGAGATCTTTGCTTCAACCATTAGGCTGTCACAGCTTGTATAGAAGAAAATAGCCATTCTTCCACCCCAAATCTTTTATTTATGAAAAGGAAATAAATCACGTAGTGCATTTCCACACCAGGAAAAGCTATTTAACCGAGCGAGCATGCGTGAGCCATGACAAATGCACAAATAGTTCTGAGATAATCTCTTCCTTCTCCCTCTCATCCCTTTTTTGCAAAAGATTGGGCTCATACTGTATCTACTGTATTTAAAATGAAGAAAGAGATTGACTGTCAGTTACTGAATTAGGCACTGTGCTGAGAAATGTAACTAACTCAGCCCCCAGCCCCAGTGACTTAACTAGCCACCCCTCATTAACCTCGATGAGTGCTGCAGATCCCAGCCCAGTATGTGCCCTCCATCCCAGCTCTATGTGCACTACGAAGCTTTGCCAGTATTTCCCAGACACCAGGAGACAAGAAGATGCTCGGTGGTCCACCACGGCTCAGCAGGGAGCTGCAGCCTGCATGGTTAAGTGTTTTTCTGAACTGGGGCCAATGGAACTAACTCATCATTCCCAAGGACGGAATCCAGCCGTCTTCTAACATCTCTTCTTTCTCTTTTCATCTATCTTTCTGACTCCTTCAGTGTTTTATTAAGAGAACCAGGGAGGTCTGCTGAATTCCTCTGCCTCCTGGGATGTATCTAACAGGAACGTGTTCTTCCCATCTTGGACAAGTAAGATAGGCAAATGCATACGCAGACATCACAGTAACATCATCTTCTATTGATCTCTACTGATCTAGGCACATTGTGGATGTGCTTTGTTGGTTTAAAGACTTGTTTCTAGTGGATACTTGTCAGGTTCCTTCCCTCCCTCATTTTCATCTCCTCATAAGACAGTTTTGTGTGAAAGCACAGAGGATGCTCTCCTTTTCCTCAACAAAAGGGAAAAAAGAAGGAGGGGGGGAGAGAATTCTCAAACCCCTACGCAACGTTTTTGTCTTTCACCCCAAAAGCAATATGAAATTGCTCTGAGCAGGTATGTTAATAATCAGCACTGACTGGAGTAATGATGTGTCTCCTGCACTGAAGCTCCTGACAGCAAAATCATGACCTGCTCCCCACAGGTATCAAAGTCACTAATTACCCATCATGCACTCAGGATCCGTATTCATTAGAGGAACTGACACTGTGTTATTCAGTCAAGGGGAGTCTCTTTCAAGTCCCTGCACTTTTCCCTTTGATAGAAAAAGACTGCATCAGCACAGGCTCCACGTTCGCCTCCTGTCATCGGGCACCATCCACACCTCGCTGTGCGGCACGTGAGGTTCAGAGCTGAGGATGCGGCAAGCTCGCCTGAAGGAGCGGCTCTCAGCGGTGCTTGGGGAATGTTTAATACCAGAGCATGGATGAGCACATTCCTAAGCTCTGCTGCTGCTCACTTGGGTCTGCAGAGCCAAAGGGTCTAAATCATCTCAGCAATGTTCCCAGTGCTGTCATCTAGACCCAATCCTCTCTTTTGCTTCACAGATGAGCACTTGCAGTATCACAGAATCACAGACTGGTTTGGGTTGGAAGGGATCTTAAAGTTCATCCAATTCCAACCCCTGCCACGGGCAGGGGCACCCTCCACTAGAGCAGGTTGCTCCAAGCCACATCTGACCTGGCCTTGAACACTGCCAGGGATGGGGCAGCCACAGCTTCTCTGGGCACTCTGTGACAGCGCCTCAGCACCCCTTGTGCCTGAGAGCTCATCTCAATCTCCCCTCTAAAGGTTGTTTTTTCAGGGCTAATCTAATCAAGATAGTTCCTCTATAATTGCATACATAAGCTAATGAGACGATAGGTAGGGTCCACCTTACTAAAATCAAATCCAAACATCTCATTATCTGCACAAACCAGCTTTGCCTGAAGCCCTGTTTCAGACCCATCTGTGATGGGATTTATACTTCTACCTTACATCCATTTCCCTGTTACAGCCTTTCTCCTTCCAGTTTTATTTTCCTAGGCTGCTATTTGCTTTTACCCCATGTCTCTGAAACTGAATATGTGGTTAACAATTAAGAATAATTATTTTATTGGCATATTACCTGTACAGTGGCACTCACCAAAAGAAAATAATAAGGAGTCAGCACTGCTAATGTTAAGCAATTTATAGGTTGCTTAGTTCAGGGAGACACTAGAGCCCTTCTTTACACTGTAACATCCAGCACTGATCACTGTTATAGCAACAGTATCTTGCATGGTGAACCATTAGTGCATTGTAGCATAGAAATCCCTATAGTGGCTATAAAACATATTTATATATCTATAAAGCCAGGATGCTTTCGTCTACTGAAAGCACTTAGATACTTTGATAAAGACCAACATACAGAAGCAGGATGTATGGTGGAAGGGAAGAAGGGAAGCTCGCATTCTGAGATCAATGTTTATTTTCAGCCGTCTGCAAGGAAAGCCCATCCCTTCGATGATTATCTGAACCTATGTGGAACATCTGTACAAAGCTGAGAGCATTCCATTATGCGGAAGCTGCTTTAAAAAGTGGCTCACTTAAGGTTATTACATTGCTGCTTTGGGTTATTTTTGTTTAATTCAAACTCTGCAGTGGGTGAGACTCAATTTCAGTTTAAACAATCACTTCAGTGCCTTATCTTTCTCATCATCTTCCGTACCTACCAAATCTGCAGTGCGGGATTCAGATAAATAAATACATGATTACACACACACTCCCTCATCATTTGCTCCATGACATTCTGTTTTCTGTGGATAAGGAAAATGGCTTTCAGGGTTAGTTTTTTTTCCTTCTCCTTTCAAGTGAGTGTTTTCCAAAGGTCCTGTCTGTCCGGAACAGATTAACAGTCTTGCCTTAGAATAAGGCCAAAGCACAGTTTCTAGTGTCAGAAGCTCAGTTTTGAATCCACAGTAGTTTCTGTTCAGAAGCTACCTAAGAATACACATACAAAGAGGCTTCTCTAACCTCCTCCATCTGAAGAAAGAATTCAGGTATTTACCCATTGACCCAAGAAGATTCTTCAAATGAACAGCCCTATTGATGAAATGAATAAGATAATGTGGGCTGTGATTTTCGCCCCACACTCTTGCCCATAAGAAAAAGGGTATTTGACAGCTTTTGAATTAGCCTGAGTTCCCAGTGAAAAGGCTGTGTGACATTTCCAGACGTACCAAATGCAGACTTTCAGCATCCAAAGGAAATACTGCAGCAACGTCCTCTTTGGGAAGACCTTCCCACCAGAAGAGCCAGTTAAACCCTTTCACCTAAAAGGGGTCCCAACCACATAACAGCAAACCAATAGTAATCAAAGAAGGGAACAAACAAAAAGCTTTCAGAATGAATACTTCTTTTTTAAAGTACTTAAAACAGAGCGTTAAAACCCAGACTTCCCCTCAGGAGAGCCTTCATGGAGGAACCTACTTCTGGGAACATGCTTCTTTCACCATTCTATTTTCATGTTCACATTCTTAAGGCTTCCTAAGTCAATGTAAGAAGAAAGGGACATTTTCTGTAGATCTCTTTCAAACAGCAGCTCTCCTCTCAGTCCTCTGAACTCACCCTTTACACTTAAGGCAAAGCGGGTGCCTGGTGATTAGAATTCAGCCCAAGCCACCCAGGTTGAGGTTCTTTGCAATGTCACAGCAATAGATTCAGCCACTGCGGTGTGTCTTTCGTCTCCTCATGATAGCTTCTTTCCATTTGGGGGTGGCAAATGGCTGGGGTCTGTGAAACAACACGAAATTGTTCTCTCAGGCGTGTTCTTCATTCCCCAAATTAAAGGGGAAGTGGGAAAGTTTAATTGTGCTTCCCTCTGCGTCCCTCCTCACCGAGCGGTGGGTTGGGGTAAATTGTGAATGCGCTTTAATTCTGCTTTAGCACAAGCCTCGTAGCTCATTACGCCCTCTGTTTCTTCTCCTGAGATGCTATAGAAATACAACAGTGTAACTAACACTTCTCCTCATTTAGAACCGCAGGTGGTGGGAATACGTGTGATTTCATTGTCTTTACTTGGTAATTACAGGTCTGTTCCTATTCCCACTGTCTCAGCAGGGTGCTTGTATGGTACACATAGTTAAGTCCTTTCAGGTGCTTGCAAGGTGGATTAACAGAGAATATGGTATCTTTGCAGAGTGATACCCACTCTGGTGTGCCTGTGGCTGCTGCAGGTAGAAGGGATGCTGGCACAAAGGCCGGTCCAACTGCTTGGATTGACTTAATGGCAGCGTAGAGTGTAGCTAAGCCAAAAGTCATGCCAGGAGGGTGAGGATAGCTGGGATTTGGGTGGTCTCCACACCCATGAACACAGTGCTGACCCCCCAGCATGCACACATCAGCTCACTGCACTAACCTGTACTCACTATCTCCATTCTTTTCCCCAGCTAAAGATGTCTGAGGATGTGAGATGTGATGAGCTGTGGGCAAGGAGAGCAAGGCTGGCTCAGCCTGCGATTTAATGCACATGGCAGGTCCATTTCAAATTGTAAATATTATTATCCTTTGGTTTCAGCTTCTCATTCCTCCAGACGTTCGTGGTCGATAAGCTGGGCTTCCTTCAGGTCCTGCCACCTTTCATCAGTGCATATTGCATTTACCAGGCAGAAGTCAATGTGTAGTAGGAAGGCACATTGCATATACATCCAGTGAATGTGCCTGTATGTTAACTGTATGTTAATACACCACATTCATGTTACACTTTGAGAAACCCAGTAGCTGGAGCCAACGTTGCTGACGGAGCAGATCCTTTCTGAGTTTCTCTTTTAATTCCCTTTTTCTCTTTGAATTGGGATATTAGCATGAAGGCTGGAAGCCCTAACTTTCTTCTATTAAAATGCTGATGATTGTTGCCTTTCTTCCATTGGAATAAGCTTGTGAGTTCAAGGACTGAATTCAGCAGAGTTCAGAAGCATATGCTTAAACTGATAGGATTAAATCTTAGGTAAGGCAATGAAGCTTGGAGCATGTGTTTATCCTTAAGCACAGGCTTAGATACTGGCTGAGTAAAGACTGCAGGACATCTGAAGCAACCCAAAGGCCTGCCTAGTGGGAAGCTTCCAAAGCTGTTTCCTAGTTAAACAAAGCCAGAGGTTGCATGTGCAGCCCACAGAGGAATGTCAGGCTGCAGAGGTGTAGACACCCTGATGTCTCCAAAGCACCAGTGTAGGTGCACAAAGCTATTCTGAGGCGTCTGGAAATGATGAGGACTTCGTCTTCAATTCTTGTACGGAAAGAGAGAGAAAACCCAGAGTTACATGGGCTAAAATAGGATTCCCAAAAAGGATGTGGTTCCAAAAGATGCTCACAGGAAAGTCTGAACATATGGGGTGCCAAAGGGCTGTCATCTTTGTGCTAGTACATTCAATGTGACAGATGGTCAAAAGTCAGAATCCAAGGTGCAGATACCTCTGTTCATTGGGAGCACTTGAAATGTGAACCACTCCACATGCTGTGGACACCACAGGTCTCATACACCATTTAATGTTCAGGAGCCATGCAAGAAAGAAGTAAAAGCTATAGTTTTTATCTGCCACTCCCTAAATGCCTAGAAAGCAATCAAAACCAAAGGTGGTTCATGGAAAACTGTCACATTAGCCACGGTGGAAGTTTGCTTGTTTGTCTTTAGTAACAGCTTACTCTTCCATCTCTATAAATCAAATTGCCTCGATGATTTTTGGCATCAGTCTGTATCAGCTCAGTAGTAGCTTCAATGGAGATCTCAAAAGCGTGCTGTTTCCAACCAGTGCCTTAAAATCCAGTGACAATTGTCCTGCCTCTTTCCATCTGAAAGATAACTAGCTAGAAAGATGACTGGATGACCGTCTCATCACAACAGATCCCCAAGAGATCATGGACCACTGAGCTTTCCTTTTCCCGCTGGATTTCTTGACCTATGGCAGGCCACAGGCTGCAGTCAGCTAAAGCACACCACTCTGCAGTGCTCACCAGTATCTCCTCCCATTTAAAGGCAGATAAACAGAGATGCATTCTAGCTTTTCAGTTGCCTTTGGGTTGCAGTGCAAGAACAGAATGAAAGGCCTATTTTTCTCCAGGGGAATGGGGGAAACTTTGTACCTAATAATAGAAATCACACTCCATAGTCCTCCCTCTGTCAATAAATGGGTCCAGTGTGTCCCGGCCCACCTCAGTCTCCTCCTGCCAAGTTTTCTTCTATATTTCCTATGTTTTTTCAGTATATTTGCTTATAAATGCCACCATTTCAGAAGGAAGCACTTGAGGGACATTCACCTGAGGTCTGAAACCATATTTTTTGTGGTATTGTGAGTATTGGAGAAGAATGCAGAAGGCATCAGCAGAAAGTTGCAGCGTGGATTATGGATTGCCGCTCAGCGGTTGGTGGGTTGACTCTTCCTTTTAATTGCTGATACTGTGTTTTCAGACAGTGCTGATCCTATGGCAGTTTTTTTTTGGCCTACTTTTCTGCAATTAAGCAATTTGGCTGACAGGTTTAAGAGTTTTTATCATAAAATAAATGCTCCATTGTACAGATACACATATGCCCCTGCATGTACCGATGGGCATGTAGACACAGCTCGCGTGCGTGTAAATCTTGTTCTGACAGGGGAGATTTTCTTCCATCTCACTTTAAAGCTTTGCTTGTACTCACTGAACAGCCCAGGATTTTGCTTTTGCAGACAGTTCTTGTTTATGAGGAGGTATTTTCCAGTATTGACTTGAAAAGCCCAAATACCCAGTGCAAAGCTGTTCAGTGCGTGTATGTCCGCGCGCATCACTTCCAACCGCAACTTCCACTTCCCAGTTTCAGCTCCTGAACTCAGAATAAGCTGGGCTCACCTCCAAGAGTTACGGCTTTAAGGAATATAGGCAATTGCAGCATTACCCCTTTTCTTTGTTGCATTTTCTTCTCCTTCAGCCCGTTCTGTTAGTTTATCATACATGTGGGCTAATTACAGCTTCCTGCAGGACATTTCATCCGGAATAAATAATGACATTGCTCAGAAGGGCTTTCGTTCCCTTTTTTTTTCTCCCTTCCAACTGTGCTGAAAGGGAGGTTGCTGTCTAAAATATCTGTGCCTGGGCGGAAGAGACAGTTTTATAATTGCATTTCCAGTCTTCTTTGTATTCTTTTGTGTTCTGTGCTTGTACGAGGAGAAGCTGGACAGGCCTGTTGGATAGCAGCCAGGCACAATTGTCAGCGAGAGAGAGACCAGACTGAAAATGAAATAGGGAGGGCGCAGAGAAATAAAAGATATCAGGAGGGTCTCCAAGAACAATGACTGAAATAGTGAAAGTGGAGGAGAAAATAGCAAATTTGTTTGGTGTCAGCTTCTGAGGTTTGAAAATTGTCTTTTACTTTCTGTTTTTGGGGTGGTTGCCCCCAGTTGTGACAGAGAAAACCACAGGGGGGGTATGTGGAACTGGGACAAAACGTTCATTTTCTAACTAGAATATGGGAGAAACCAGGGTGCTTGCTCAAGAAGGACATAGCCAGGGCTTGAAAGTTGAGGCTCTGGCAGTCTCAAGGTCATATTCCTACTCCAGGTGAAAGCAGCAGTTCTTGGTTAGGGATGTCTATGTATTAATTAATTCATTAATTAATCAGTAAATATTATTCTATATAATGTATATTCTATATCAGGCAGAGAAGGATCAGGATATCCAGATCTAGGGACAGTACCTTGACCCTGATGCTGCTGAATGTGAAGGGCTCTTCTGACATTTCCCTCCCCTTCTCATCTTTTCTACGCCACTGCTGGTTTCAATTTCCCAGGCTGACGTACTAGAAAGTCAGCAGCAATCAGGTTAGCCCTGCTTTGAGTAAGGGTGGGACTAAATGACCTCCAAAGATCCCATCCAACCTGACTTCTTCTGCATCTCCGAGCACCAGCTAGCTGTAGTCTTTGTTCCAGAAAGCCCGCAAGTCATGGTCAGCCAGTCTTCAGAAGAGGTGAACAAAGAAAAGGAAGAATAAAAGGAACTCTTTGAGTCTTGAGATGCAATTGTTTGTGCAGGGGCAGATTGAGAACAACTGAAATGAAAGGAGAAAAGTAAATGCGGGTCCATGTGTAGTGAATGGTGAGCACGTCTCCTCCACGCTTTCCTTGAAGGCACGGCGTGGAGATGCACTTTATTCATAATGACAATATGATGTGATTCATAGCAATTGCTTCTTCCTGGTGAATTATTCTAAAGATGCGTTGTTGTGCCACGTTGCAACGGCACAAATGAATGATGTTAAAGTACTGAGCAGACAAAATGATAACACCTGTTACAGAGCCACTTATAAACCAGAGCACACGGAGGCATTTGTACCTGTCTCCATCACGCTTTGTGAGTTACACGTCTTAGGATGGTTTATGAAGGAGAAGGCAATTTCTGTTATTCTGTATTAAAACATTTCTCAGTGTTCCCTTAGTTCACAAACATTGTCTTGCTGTTTACTTGACATCAGCTCCTGCTCTCTGGCATGCAGTATAGGAGAGAATTCACATCTACCTCAGCGCTCAGGTCAGGTCCGGAAGGAACAGAGTCACAATATTACTTCATGTACAGTGGTATTTTTAATGCTGCCCCCACAATGAAGAGAAGGAGGGAGCTGTACCAGTGCACAGTGGGGCAACCGAGGCTATGAGATGGCATGAGCAGTAAGGGCATTACCTCTAAGGGGAATGGCTTTAACCTGCCTGAGGGGAGACTGAGATGAGCTCTCAGGCAGAAGCTCTTCCCTGTGAGGGTGCTGAGGCGCTGGCACAGGGTGCCCAGAGAAGCTGTGGCTGCCCCATCCTGGGCAGTGCTCAAGGCCAGGTTGGATGGGGCTTGGAGCACCCTGCTCTAGTGGAGGGTGTCCCTGCTGGTGGCAGGGAGTTGGAGCTGGAGGAGCTTTAAGGTCCCTTCCAACACAAACCAGGCTTGGATTCCATGATTCTATGTCCTAAATTTCCCCTGGTTTGCACAAGTTCTCAACACCCATGTGGGATCAGGCAGGTCAATGCCCTTGTGGGTCTGCCTCTAATGAACCTGGTTTCATTGCCCAGCCAGACACCTCCTGTCAGCTCTCTCCCACAGAAACGGAGCCTTAGCCCAACCTGCTTTCCTGGGGTTTCTGGGCCAGTTTCTAGCCTTACAAATGAGACACTAAGCTTAATTCTTTTCTTTTCATCTTCCTCTCCTTGTTCTTTTTCCTTCATGCAATGTGCTGCTTTTATTAAGATGCTACCTACAGGACTCGCTCCTAATGCTCACAAGTGCCTCTTCCATCCAGAGGCAGCTGGTGAAATTGCTCCTCAAAGCACCAGACACTTAATTAACAGTGAGATGAAGCCTCCAGTTCACTTGCTTTCTCACTCATTCGTCCTCTTTCGCGCTGTCTAGTGCAGCTAGAGAACATGTAGTAAGGTCTTGACCAAACACTTTGAACTGCAACCATCTTGGGATAGCCAAGGAAGCTAATTGCCAGCTTTGTTTCTCTCTCCCTTACCCCTTCTTCCCTCTGATGACAAGGGGATGAAGCGGATCCTCAACATCTCTTCCTGTAGACAGAAAGGCACAGATTTCCCTCTCGCTTTCCCCACTAAGGAGTCCCCTGTGAGATATACTCCATGCCCTCTGATGACAGCGCTGACATCTCTCCTCCTAACTAGCCCGGTCCCTCTGGGAAGTGCTGGGGAAGTAATTTGGCTCCCAACAAACTTTGAAGCTCCGGTTGTTTCAGGAAGGTTTGTCAGTGTGGAGACAGACAGCAGGGACTTGGGTCAGGAGCCTGGCTTTGCCATGGGGAAAGACAAGCCAAGAAGCTTTGAAAAGCCTGGTATTGCTGTGCTCTACCCTAACACTGTCCTCTCTCCAAGGCTGTGAGCTTTAGGGCTGGTCTGGAGCTATGCCATGGGCATGTAGGGCAGACCCCTGCATCACCCTGGGGGAAGGAAAACTCAGACACCACCCTGGAAGACCACCACTGCCTCTTTTATCATTATAATTTCAGCTTTAAGACCCAGATTTTACTGTTTATCGTCAAACCTAGCCCCAGAATTCCAGCCTACAAACTAGATAAGAGGACAGGTCTGTAACCCAGCAAGCTGCAACCCTGTTTGACAACGTATTCTGCCTCTTCTTTTTACCTGCAGATCACTGTACAGCAGTGGAAAGCTTAGTTAAACCAAGCCCTTGACATATTTAAGGCTCTGTGCAAATATTAGCTAATCAATCCTCCAAAATCCCTTCTCTGTACAGAGCAAGTAAATGTTGTTGGGCCTGATTCAGTCTCATGGTGCAACACAGCCTCACGGGTCCCAGGTGGGAAGAGGTCAAATAGGAGCAAGCACACAATCACAGCAGCTCGGAGGAGGCAGGCTTTCCAGCATCCATCTCAGCCCTTCCACTGCCCAAAATAGCTCTTGGCATGGTGTTGCTGTAGATTCCTGTGCCTAAGACTATTTTGCCCCAGGCAGACTAATCTCCCTGTAATCCAGTATCAAATCTCTGCCTCCTCAAGCCCTGTTTCAGACATCATCTATTCCTCTTTTAACCTTGCCACAGCCACCACCTGGCTTTACAAGTGAGTTTCTTGGGCTCCAACCATCTCCCTTACTTCTCTGGTTTTAATTGGGCCCTTGTTTTAATTGTCCCTTTCGATTAGCACACCTCTGCCTTCCCTTGGGTTCTACCCAAGTGAGTCGATTCCTGCCTTCATTTCCCTCACTCCACTCCTTGGGCCTATAATGTACCTCAGTCTGTTCAAGCTCATTTTTGCAAGGCATTTCCCACTGGGGTCCACTGACATCTCAGCTATCCAGTGAAGCTGAAGTATTTGGACAGGGTCCTGGAATCAAAGTGGTCCCTTCCCTGGAGGTGCCTGATAGCAGCAGTGGAGCCCTGAGGTCAGCATGGGGGAAATGCATTTACAGCCCCCCACCTCATATACTGCATCCATTGCTCTGAAAAGTTTTGAGACAGAAATCTCCCACCCTTTTTATTTAGCTGTATGCCCTGAAGATTCACATCCCTTTAATTTAGCATCTTGGATCTGCTCCTGCATCCCCGCCCAGGGTAGATCTGCTTCTACTTTCCAGGCCTGCTTTTGCCATCATCTCCTATTCCTCCCTGTGGCTGTTACCCTCCATGTAGCTGTAATCCTACAGCATTATCCCTGCTGGAGGGAACCTTGTGAGTTATCAAGTGTGCATTTGCAACCTCTTCAGTGCTGGTAGACTGGTCTGTCTGTGCATTGAGTAGGGCTGAGGGAGATTTCCCTACCAAGCTTCCGTAAACAGCACACCCCTTGACTTTTACATGATTTCTCAACAGCAGCGTGCTTTATACACACATCTCTTTTGGACTCTACATGACAAATGCTATATTGATGCCAGCTGTATCAACAGCTGGGCTCCTCATCTGCAATGGGTTTGTATAGCCTGAAGTCTTTAGGTTTGCCTTCATGGACCAGAGATCATTAGCAGTATGAATCCTTCAAATGTTGACTTGGCTGATTTGTCTGTCAGTGGGGTCTGTGTCACAGTTTAATGCGAAGCTGAGAACGTGAGAGTGAGTGACTGTTGCGTTATCCCGTAGGGATGCCCTTAGTGCTAGTTCTGCAACAAGGAGTTTTGCTTCCAGAACAACTGAAGGACACCAGGCCACCAAGCTTGGGATGGAGGCAGGACTGTATCCCACCCTCTTCTGAGAGGCCATCTCTGTTGGAAGTTTAGGAAATCACTTGTTGGTTGGCTGCTCCCTTGGTACGTGTGGGCTGCAGGAAATTATCAGGCTCTGAAGCAAACTCATGTTCTCTAGTGTCTGAGCACCAGACACTCCCTTCTCTGCAGAAAATGGAGGTGGCCATGAGCACTGGCCAAGAAAAGCTCACATCAGTGGGTGTTGCAGCTTTGGTTCAGCATTTTATCTCATTTGCTCAGCCTCCAGCAGGGCCAGGCAGATCCTGCAAGAAAGAACAGGAAAACAAATCTCCCCTCCAGCATCTGCTCATATGCAGAAGTAAATTCATTTTATGCTTCTCCGTTGTTGAAAGCTCAGAATGAAGGAACAGTGGTGCTGCTGGCTTGGCCATCTGTCTGGGGCTGGGATCTGAGGGTGCTCCCCAGTCCTGCCACAGGGTTCTTGCTTTGCCTCAGATTAGACAAATAAACTATTTGTGTCTCAGCTTTTAAGCTGTTAAATAGGAACAGTGCATCTCTGTGCCCCAGGGATACCTTCTCCCAGCCAGCATGGGAGCAGGTTACTGCGGCCATCTGGGACCCCATAGCAAAATGCTGCTTGATGTGCCCAGCCATCCTGGCATGAAGGTACCCACAGCAAAGAACACCTCCCCAAGTGTCTGTTGAGACTAATGCTAGGACATGGCTTTGTTGTTTACACAACTGCTCCTCCATGCGGCCTCTAGACCCACTGAAACCAAAGCAATCGTGACAACTCAGCATCCCAGTTCATTCACCATCCTGGCTACTCACATGTTAAAACAAGATTCACACCTTGGTATTCACTTTAAGGCTTCTCGAACCAAACCTAGATTTTCTGGTCTTTATTTCTTGCTTCTCCTAATATTGTGTGTGCTTATTACCAAAATAAATAAGAGCATGAAATGCAGACAAGAAGTAATGGGAAAGGGTTTGTTGCAGGGAGCTCCCCATTGAAGCCTCCATCTCCTCCTACGGAGCCTATATAAAAGCCTCTTGAGGAAGATAATAGAATAACAAGCCAGGCTACTAAAGTGGGGAACAATCAGAAATCAAGTGAGATGGAAAGTGGAAAAATTACTACTAATAAAAGCAAGAATGAAAATGGTATTTCAGCAGTACGGGTGCGGAGAAGATCACAGTTTTTAAGCCAAAAGTGTGGTTTGCAGATGATAATAAAAACAATTAACTTCAAGACTCTTCCTTATCCTTCCACCCTTTGTTCCAAACTACAGACTCTCCCAGGATCCTTTGACACAAAAGCAAACGATATCATGTTGGGTTTATCCTCTGCAGTTTAATACAGCAGTTTTAAGGCCTGGGCCGTGGGCTTCATGAATGGGTGGTTGGTTTGGCTGAGGATTAGGCTCTGCAGGGATCCTCCTTTCCTTTGATTCTCTTCACAAGGATTTGTTGGAAAAATCTGTGTATTGATTTATGACCCTTCAGCTCATGCAACACAGCATGGCAATTCCCGGGTCTCTACCTCTTGTTCTCTAATACTAGTGGATAGGATTGTTTTGGTCTAGCTTTGCGCCTGACTAAAGGAAGAAAAGTGGGTTTTTCACAAGGATTACTCATTTCAAACAGATCAGCCTCCTTAATCCCTCCCTTTGTGCCTGCCACAAGTCCCATCTACTAGGACCAGACTGGGAAATGCATTCCACATCCTCACAGGGACGGTGGTTCTTTGCCACATCAGCTATCAGCATCCCTCTCATGGGGTGCTGCAGCTCTTGCACCAAGCCAGGATCAGTCACAAGGGACAAGAAGGGTCAAGGCTCTTGAATACAGTGCAGGAGTGGGATCCAGGGGGAAATGCTTTGAAGAAGGGCTTGCTGAAGTAGCACAGTCCCCTGCTTCTCTGCTGCTGGAGCGCGTGTCTAAAGCAGGAAGGTCAAAGTCTGAATTGTTGGGTGAATCATTGTGGGGGCTTAAAATCTGTGCATCCAGGGGACTGGCAAGTGCTGGCAGGGCTAGGCCAGATTATTGCTGTGCTTTGACCCAAGACGTCAGCAAATCATTCATCTCTTTGAAACTGTTTCTTTTGGAGATTTTGACAACAGAGCCAGGTGTTTCCTTGACAAGCGATTCTATTTCTTTACAAAGCATGTCTGAAATCCCAGCTCCCAGGACGTGGTCAGCATTGAGCAGTTTCCTTGCTTACAGCTCCCAAAACCTCCTTTTCCAGAAAGTCCATTGCTCCAAAGAGCGTCTCCAAAGTCCATTGTTCCAAAGAGCATCAACGGTCTCCATGAGTCCATTGCTCCAAAGAGCATTGCTCCAAAGAGCATCATCTGCTGTCTCACACCCCACATGGGATACACTCATTTTTTGGTCCTCCCCAGCTGCCAACACCCTAACACCAAGGCTTTGAAAGCTAAAATCAGACTCCCATGAACTGATGCAGACTTGTACCAGGCCATACCTTATGCAGCCTCTTCTAACATTTCAGTTCTCTTGCTCCTCCTGATTGCTTATGACTACGCTGGAAATTTGAGCAAGATCTCTAGTGACACATCTACTCTCATCTACCTTTGAACATGACATATAATGACTCAGCTAAGTGTTGTACCACAGAGCCAAGGCTTTTATTTGAGAAAGATAAATTATGAATAGGTTGGTTTTCTTTAAATATCAGATCTGCTCTAGTTGTTATCCTCAATGCATCGCCGCACTAGCAAACACCAGCCCTTGCTGACGTGTGAGCATGATGTCTATGTCTTGCACATAGCCTTTGGGGTCTGGGGGAATCTATTCTCTGCCTGGGAGGAAAATGCCTTGTTATAAAAGCCAAGCTCTGAGTGGGATGGGGAGGGAAGGGAGAGGTGGATGGAAAGGGGACTTATCCGCTTCCTTCCTCCTGACTTCACTCAGCAGAGCATGTCCAAGGAGCGGGGCTTGGATTTCACAGCTCAGTGGCAAACATTGTGTATATCTGGCAGCGTTTCTGTTTCTGATGCACTCAGGTGGAGCCAGCAACACATGCTGCCCTTTGGTTCCTCTGTTTTGTAAATTCCTCTCCTTTAAGTGCTCCCCCAGACCCCCTTTTTCCATAACTGAGGTCGTTTCTGCAGGACCCTCAGCCCCAGGTAACTGAGGCAATGCTTCTAAGGGGGAAGACAGAGCAGGGGACTGATCCTCTTCATAGAATCATAGAATAGTTAGGGTTGGAAAGGACCTGAAGATCATCTAAGAGCCAACATGGGCACGGAAACCTAACACTAGACCATGTCAACCAAGACTCTTGCTCATTACTCATGTGATGAGACATGGAGGGACAGGAGATCCCAGATGCTGTGTGACCCAGGCACGGGGCTGTTCAGCTGTGCAGAGCTATCAGGGCTCCCTTCCACTGCAAAGACTAAAAAGAGGGATGTTCAATTGGAAAATGCATTGATTTTCTTACTCAGGTGAGCTCCAGATTAGCAGAGGCTTGCCAGCTCCTTCCTGAAGAAAATACCCAACTGGCTGGGCTTTGTTCAACCATCACCAGCGATTTGGTACGGCCAGAGGAGAGCTGCATCACCCTCCAAACAGGGGGGGGATAATTTGGCATTAAATGCTTTTGCTTGGTATTTTTCCTTTAAAACAGAGAGAGGCTTTTTTAAAAGCACTTTTCCCTGAGGTGCCATCAGATGCTAATAAAATCTGTAATTAATTCAGATTCGGATGGGCTCACATTCCTCTCGCTAGCTCACAACTTCAATCAAGGGTTTTTTCCCTTTTTGTGATGCTGCTTTCATGCCACTTTTCACTGCATTTCTGATTTATCTGGAATTGTGCTATACGGGCATATTGGCAGGAAAGGCTGGGATAAAAGAAGACTGGGATGAGAGGAATCATTAGCACAGGATGTATTTTCTGGGGTCTTTTTTCCTCTCTTTTTCAGAAGAAAACCCAAAAGGTGCTATTGCTGTTACGAATCCCCCAGGAACTCTTTAAATTACAGACAATTTGCTTGATTGGACTGCACTGGTCTTAAGCATTAGAGAGAGACAAATCACTCTTAGCAAATGTTAAATCAAATAAGATAGACAGAAATCTTGATAATGTGAAATGAATTCTGTAAAATTAAGACATCTGCCGAATGCTCACCCCATAATAAAGCAATAATCTCCCTGAAATGGGGCCTGTCTCATTATCCGTGTGATGACTGTGCGAATGGTCTTATCTGGTACTGGTTAACTGAAAAGAAGGAAGTGATACATTTTCTCTTCTGGCCCCGGTAAGTAGGAAAGGCCCTGTCCGTTCTTCCACTGGCAACTTCCCCATTCACTTGTCATCTTTTGCATTGAAGATTTACTGTACCAGGGGCTTAAATCATCCCAGGATGGTCAGAGCGAAGCATTTCGGGCACCTTCATCCAAAGGTGAGCAGAGCAGGCTGCTGGCCAGGAGGGGCACTGCGTGCAAGGTGATGGAGGGCACTAAGGAAGGGCTGATTTCATTTATAGGCTTTCATTTCCTTTCCTACCTCAGCTCCTCGCTGGAATGATCTTAGAGGATAACCTGACCTGGAGCCTCTTCTGCTCTGTGCTCTTACATGGCTGATCAATAAGCCCAGGAAGGGATTAAAAACCCCATGTGCTTGAATTTCCTTAAAATATACATGTAGACATGTTCGGTAGCTAGGGACTGAATTCAGCGCGCAGAAGACCGAGGGGCATTTAGAGCTGCTTCCCTCCCATGATGCTTCCCTATGCCCCTGCTCCTGCAGGAACGAGTCCCTGATGCCACCACACTCCTGCAAGGAACTGGAGTCTTTCTCTCCCTTTTCCTTCCAGGCTCTTGGCATAACTTTCATATGGAAAAGAGGGAATTAACTGCAGGAGAAATGCCGTTCTCCCCTGGTGCTTTACGGACAATGATTCTGCATGCCTCTTCTGCTGTGAATTACCACGAGGTGATCCACCCTGCATGTAGCTTGCAATCTCACTGCAGATCACAGAGCGCTCCCTTCTGCATAAACAAAGTGCACTGGCCAAGGGCAATATTCTAATTGAATAGATAAACCAGATTATTATCTGTTCGATGTGCAGCACAGAGCTGCAGCACTCCCTATCATATTCCAGCCAACTGAAGCCAGGGAACCTTTTCTAAAAGCATCCATGCGACCAGGAAATGTAAGCAAAAGGCTCTTGAAATAGTAATAATAACACAACATATCTCTAGGGCTGACAAGTGTGTTGAGTCCTGCAGTTTCACCCATAATCTGTCATAAAGTTAGACAGTTCTATCAATGGGGAAATAAACAGTCAGGATAATAAAAGGTGAGCACTGAATAGCAACCCTTCGGCTCCCTCCAGGCTTTATTAGGGTAATTGATTTTAGAACATTAATAAGGATATTGATTAGCTTTAAGGAATTGAAACTCAGGGGAGGGAGGGAGGGAGGGAGCAGGGGAGGAGGGAGCTGTTGCTCTTGGCTACAGCCTCATGGTAGGAGCAGGAGCCCTATTATGAAGAGTCAATCAGCTGTGCCGAGGGATTAACTTTTATCTTCGGCATGAATTAGGGAAGTGGTTTCTGCAAGTGTGCCATCCACGGGATGAGGGTGCTTCAGACGCCATGAGGCTTGTGTTATGGTGGGTCACCTCACACACAGTTCCCATCTCGTGTTTCAGCATCTGGGAGCAGGCAGAGTGATGCCCCGACCCCATCTGGGCTGAGGTGGGGGGGGGAAAGTCAAGTGGGAGGTTTATAGGTAGAGGCTTCCATGCAGCAAGCAACTGATTAGATCAGGAGCGTAATCAGCTCCCTGAGCAGGGAGGTTTCACTGATCACTGAATTTCCAGGCTGGAAGAGAATGCTCATAAATATGGAATCTCACTCACTTTCTGTTCAAGATCGAGTGCTTCACGTGATTATTTTTTCCCTTGAAAATTTAAAGCACCGACTTTCTGCTACGTTTTAGCAGACAATTGTTTCCAGCCATCGGGTGAACAAAAGTCATGGGCATCATGTTCTCTCCTCCAGTAAATGATAGCCTTGAGAAGTGCTGCAGCATGTGGCGAAATAAGAGCGCTCTTGCATTTTAGATGCTGTTGTGACTTAACAGAAGTGCCAGGTGGTTTCCCAGGGTCTTGTTTTGATTGATTTAAAGACAAATCTGGACCTGAACATGGCTGCTGGCCGCATCTCCCATGCATTGAACTTGTGAGTTGTTACACGCAATGTCCTACGCAAACACATGTACGTGTTTAAAGGAGTTTTCATGGAACTGGAGAGGATGTGGAATGAAAGGAATTCCGAGGCAGAAGCTCTCAGGAACAACTTTGCGTCTCAGAATCATGCAAATCCTTGTGCACACCAGAATCTGAACATCTTCTTTGGTGGGTCTCTGGTGATTGCAAGATATTCAAATTGGAGGGTGAAGTTTCAGTAGTTTCTCACTGGTGCGCACTTAGGTTATATGGTCCCACTGGAGCACCCAAACTACCACACAAAAAGAAGACCTCCTATTAAATTCAGGTACATCCTGACCCAGGAAATGGCTAACAAGTCATAAAATGCAAAGGCAGCAAAAAGCTGCAGCCAAATCCCACCTGGTTTTGAATTAAGATGTTTTATTTCTACCTTTTAGCCAAACATCACCTGGCCACCCAAGAAAACCACTTCCTATGCAAGATGAACAGGCCAAAGAGGTATCCTAATGGGAGTTATGCTCCAATTGCAATCACTCGGATACTCATTCCAGGATTGTCAGCATTTCCTCCTTGTACTCCACCTTCATTGCCCAGCACAGCTATAGGAGAGCCTCGTACTCTGTGACCATTCACAAGGAGTGAGATCTGAGGGTTATTCCAGCCCCACCATTCCCTTTAATTTCGGAAACAAGGGAGATGCTCTTGTCACGTGGCTGCAGGTGGGCACGGGGAGCATCACTAGAACAGCAGGGGCTTACAACGCACGGCTTGACCGTTCCACGGCAGTCACATCCCTGCAGTACACACAAAGAGTAACTGATGCCCGCATTTCCTTCTTCCCGCAGCTTGTCTTGTGTCCTGGCCCCCAAAAGTAGACAGTGAGTGGAATATTTGGAAGAATGAGGCAATGGATAAAGATTATAATAGACAGGTAATTATAATAAGAAAGAATTATTAGATAACTGGATAGATAACCGGGTGGATAAATGTGGATAGAGATCTGATAGGGTTTTTTCTCTTTTGCAAAAGCCCTAAAATAAAGGAACTCTTGCACATACATAAATCATCTAACTCCAGGATAGGAGCAAAGACAAGTTCCCATAGCAACAAGATCTATGCTGTAAAGCTGCGCTGCCCTTTGTTATGTATCATTGTGATATTTCTCTCAGACATGTCATTGGCAATTACCCACAGAAGGAGAGCTCAAATTGTTCAGGAGCCCGGCGGATCCACCTTACATTATTTTCTGTAATTAATGAGATTATTGTATTTCCACGCTAACAAAGCATGGCAAAGAGTCTGAAAACAACTTCTCTCTCAGCCAATTTAGGGTGATTCCTCAGTGCAGCACCCCCAGCCCTGCACACACACACACACACACACACCTCTGCATAGACCTTGGTGTGGAAGGAGAGAACAAGCGTGAGCCTTCCGCAGCGCTCTCCTGCTCTGCTATGAGTCAGCTTGCCAGAGCAGCATTGACGTTTGTGTTGCCAGGAGGTGAAACCCTGTGTAAATGTTCCTAAAAGCAGTTTTCAAGCTATTCATCTTTGATAACATTGTTTCTTTATGAATGCTTGAGCTTCACTTAGCTGCCTATGCATCACTTTTTGACAGGTCTCCTTCTATTCTGCCGCTGCCTGCATGCAGAATGCTCTCTTTTATATAAAGAAGAGGCACTTGCTCGAGTCAGTCCCCTCTGAGGCTTTGTGCCCACGAAGTTCGCATTCCAGGTGGGATCTATCCTGCCCTGGATGACAGCTGATTACACCCCCTTGAAGTGGGGCAGGGAAGGAGCGGACATAATGGCACTGTAGGGTTGTGCCGCGCTGGGAGAGGCAACTCAGGTCCTTCACAAATCAGGATGTCCTTTGTGCATTGAGCAGCAGTGATTTTGTCCTGGCTCCTGAGGGGCACAATGAGACAGGGCTTTCCCTTCTCCTGCCCTCCTCCTCCAGCCTTCCTCTGCTCTTATTTCCTATCTTTAATTATTTTTTAATATCTGAGGAGAAAGACATATGTGACAGGAGGCAATTTTAGAGTAAGGACCCAGGAGGGGACTCTCAGAAGGAAAAAAGCCACAGTGGGGTCCAGTTCTTTTATTACTGAGAGCATGGAGGAGCACAACCTTTGCCTCGCTGTGCCTCCTGCAGAAGAGAGGTCAGCATCCCCAGGAGGCCACTGGACTCACCCTGCATCCACTTGCAAACACTTTAAGACTTCTAATGCTACATTGATAGATCGCAAGATGAAACACAGAGGACTTGTGCCAGCATATTGGAGAGTACTGAAGAGTCATTACCTCATTTTGCAGCTGTTTTTTCTGCAGTAATGCCGTTGTGGGTCTTTTAGAGATGCTTCCTGCTATTCATCTCCTTCAAAGGTTTCTAACTTGCATCTGCCTCCTCGGCTCCTGGAAGCATTTTGACATTCTCCCATGATACGTGCTTCCTGGAGGCAGAATGTTGCTGGGATCACTGCAAAGCCCTTTCCCTGCCTCTTCCCTTCCTTGCTATAACAATAATTTATTGGGAAGGTGTTTGCCAGGCCCTCACTATCATGTGGGAGATGCAGGGAGATGAGGCCCCAAGGACCTGACATTCTCTGTAGGCAGCAGCGGTTCAGGCAGAAAGTGCAATGGACAGCTGGGGGGATGATCCATCGTGGAGCACAGCAACTCATCTTACCATGGTTTGCTGGCGGTGGCACTTCCCCACCACTCTCCCTCCTGCTAAGTTACTGTGCTGGGCTTTCAGAGAGCAGTTGCACAAAGAAATATCTCGCCTGTTTTGGTGTGGAGCTCTCCCATCATCTAAATGTGCTCGGTGCTGCCTCATAGAGCACTGTGGGGCTGAGCGACAGTCTTGATCCTGCTCCTAATTCGAGCGCTGGCCTTTTGGGTAACCATTTTTCTCCTCCTGCCTTCGCAGCTCTCCTTGTAGAGAAAACCCTTACGTCTTTTTTCTTTAAGCCCTCTGAGTTCTACCAGAGGAAAGCCCTGAAATGGCATTTACACCCACCTTTTATTTCACTAGCCTCATTTATTTAGCTTCTGTTCAGGTTTCTTTGTGTTCCTTTCTCTCTACCTACCAACCTACCCACCTATCCACCCATCGAGGCTGTCTAATCTCTCCATGGTTATTCTCTCCATGTTGCCAAGACAAAAGTGGTTATGTTCTCACGTTCAAACGTGTTCTCTGCTCAAACTCAATGGCAAACCTGTCCTTATTTCTCACAGTGCAACTCATGATAATGATCAGATAAATATCTATGCTCAACATTCTGCTTTTCTTCGTGCTGCAGTTTGCCAACTAATTGAAGAGCATTGTGTTTCCATGTGAATGTATATTGAAAAGCTCAGCTAGCAACCTGCCAGCAGCAAACTGCTGTATCTATAGTTTGGCTAAGCCTGCGTTTCCTGAGTTACTGGCAAGTCTCAGGATCAGAAAAACCAATGCTACTCTCTTTAAAGCTGAATGGAAATGTCAAATTCTGCTGCTTAAGAGCTGCATAATGTCGAATTTCTGCTGATATGACACAATACCCTGGGAAACTGGGTAACCCATCTTAGAAATATAGCCCACAGCTTCCAGAGTGAGCACCCAATCCCAAGGAACTCCACCACAATGAATTGGCAAGTCATATCCCAACGTTCACTGAAAGCAGAGCTATTTAAGGCTTCTTTCTAATTTCTAAGATGAATTGCTATCCTGTCACACATACGTGCCTTTGTCAAACATAAGCACAAACAACCCTGCAGCACTGCTCGCAGGCCCTATGGCAATGCTCTCCTGGCTGAGGAACACGTTTTCCTGAGCATCTCACTGCAATTCCAGGCTTAATACACCTGTGTTAGGAGAAGCTGTTAAGAGCAAGAAGAGTTTAGAGTCGGACTATAGATTTAAGGCAGGTTCACTATCAATCACATCCCAAAGAGGGAAATGGGAGCACTGGTTTCTCCAGCCTACAATGAAGTCTACTCCATAACTCAGCCTCACTGCTGTCCTATGCCCCTGCACTGGTGGGGAAGAGATGTTGATGCAGACCTCTATTGCTCATGGCTGCATATTAAACCAAATGGGCCCAGTGTCAGTCTTGGGAACATTGTTTTACTGGGTTTGCAAGGCAAGGTTTGGTAGCAGGGGGGCTTCAGGGGTGGATTCTATAAGAAGCTGCTAGAAGGGTCCCCCATGTCCAACAGAACCAATGCCAGTTGCTGCAGCAGCAAGGAGTGAGAGTACACAGAGAACACACAGACTCTGCAGACCCAAGGTCAGGGAGAAGGAGGGAGGAGGTGCTTCAGGCACCAAACAGAGATTCCCCTGCGGCCCGTGATACAGATCATCATGAGACAGGCTGCTCCTTGCAGGGGACCCACGCTGGAGCAGTGTGAAGCCCTCAGAGCCCAGCAGAACTCCAATAGCTGCTGACTTGCCATTAGATCCCAATTTCGAAATCAAGAAATCCCTAAAGGGCTCATTGCCAGGGCTGAGTCGATGTGATTGGAAAAATCATTCTATCCAGGAATTGCTTTTTATCTCCTTCCCCTGGAAAATCCATTCTATTTCAGGACAGGATACAGGGTGAGGAGGACTTCTGGTCTGATCAGTCCAACAGACATTATGTTAAACAAAACATAAATCAAACTGAAAAGAAGCCCTTCAACATGAGAGTAGTTTGCTCTTGAGACCCAGCTGAAGAAGAGCTCAGACCCAGCAGCTGCCTCCTCTGGTGCTGCTCTATGCAGAGACCATCCCTGCACAGCTGATAGGATTTGGGCTTTCCCCAGCATAGTCTCAGTTTTACTTCCAGTCTGGTTTAAAACCAAGCATGGAAACCTACCTCATTCCCTGCAAAAGGAAATCTGTCCCCCAGGGGTTCATTTAGGAGTAATTCAAACATTCTAGATCAGCAGCGGTTGTTTGGAGATTTGTTGTTATTTTATGGACGACCCTTACGACATTTCAATTAGAAAAAAGGGTTTAAATGAAAATGAATTTGGAGAACAAAAATAAGAATGTGTTATTTCCAATGGCATTTTCAATGTATTCCCAATGGTATTTTCAATATTAGCATTCATCCCCTTTCCTTTCCTCCAAAACGAAATTGGGCCAAAATTTGGCATCATTCAGGAGTCCATTCCATTCCAAAACTGCATTCCCTGATTTTACGTTCTTCCAAGCTGTTCTACCTTCAATTTACCTCTGGTCTTTCCTGGTTTACCCCCTCCTCTGGCTCCTGCAAACTATTACTTCAAAAAGAAAATACATACAGATGACAATTTCCTATGAACCTTTCTGTTCAGACCTTTGGTTAACCTTTCCCTTTGTACATAAAAACACCAATAAAACAGAATCTCCCCTTGGAATCCTGCAGAGATTTGTTCCTTTTTTGACCTAATGCACAGGTTTTAGCCTGACCATGTTTCACTTACTGTTTATTTTCTTTCCTCTCTTCTCATCAGGCTGGCCCGATGAGAATGAAACCCCAAAATTCACCCAAATTAGAAGCTTTTTGGGCACATCTTTCCAATTGTCTGTCAGAATGATCAGGCTATTGTGTGAGGAGAAGGAAGCAAGAGCCTGTGAAAGAAAGACTGCAGTGAAATATTAGGCTGATAAGTGCTAATGTTCCCTCCAGGTATAAGAGTAGAGAGATTCTTACACACAATGTGCTTCCTGCTCCTTGTTAATAAACTTAGGTTCCTGCTGAGCCTCACTGAGTGCCTTTAATCCATCCTCCTCTCAGTGAGGAAGATAATGGGATGGTTTTCATGGCCTAAAGGGTCAGTCCATCCATCACCCCTTTGCTCAGGGTTAGGCTCATGGGGGAGACCTTATTCCATATCCTGTTATGTGACAGTGTTTACATGGTTTATAAGCACTTCAGGACTAATCTTCCTGGATGTGACATCCATAAACACCCACGATCCTGCAAAAATAATGAGTGTGTTGAATATTTGAAAGCTGAGAAGCACTCACATTTATGTATTTTTGGTGCTTGACACAATACTGAACAATGAAGGGAGAAAACTTTCACTGGTAAGTGAAGCAGGTGAAGGGTCTCTTAAACCTCTGGTTTTGATAGTTTTTTGCCATATAGTCAAGATGCAGTTCAAGCATTGCAACAGCAATCTGCCATGCTTTTGTGCTCACGAAGAAACACAAGGAGAGCCATCAGGGTGGCGGCATTCAGCATCATTGTCATCATCCTTGTCCTCTCTTCTTGGTGACATGGGGATTACACAAAGCTTCCAAAACTTTCAGGGTTTGGGGCTTTTTTTGCAGTCCACAGCACAGAATGGCGAGAATCTGTTCTGGGATGCGCATTAGAAAATAGTCATTGAATTGCAAATGTTTTTCAACAAGGAACCCACAAATTGCTTGTTTCTTCGTTTATTCTGCTTGTCATTCATCTTTTGCAGCTGGCTAGCTATGGACTATTGTTTCTGCACTCCAATGGCCTGGCTAAATAAAGGTATATCGGGAGAGCAGCTCACTCAGTGCTGCACTGTATCCCATCTAAGCATGATTGTGAAATGAATGTCTGAGTTAGGCTAAAATACATGAAGCTTTGGGGAGATTTGCAAATAACATCCAGATATTTGCAAATAGCAAATAATCTGATCCTGAGAATTGAAATAAGACAAACTCAGCCCTTTCCTTTTCAAACAGAACCATGCAGCGCAGGACAGGAGCAGGAGGCTGTTTATTTGATGATGGATTTATTATTTTCTTTCCCAACCCAACTGGCTATAATCTTTTGCATCCCACAGGCTTCCCCCCCACCTCTCCTCTTTCCTGACCTAGCACGGGTCAGAGCAGCTTTCTAAAATGTAAAATGCTTTTTAGCTGTAATTCTTCCCTTACAATTTCATATTTGAGAGATTAAGCCAGCATGTCCGATATGATTTCATCCCAAAGCCTGATTGCCACATTTCTATTCCCAGCATGTGGAGAGGCAGGCCTCATGGCAACTGAGAGCTTTTCATTCTGGACACCTACTCTTTGATCTCCATAGCACAAAGCAGGGCCTGCTGCTTGGGTAAGTTCATGGGAAAACTGCTGAGCAGGACAAGGCGTGTGGGGAAACGTGAGCTGTGATGGTGACAGCTCTGCTATGTGGGCACCAGCTTCCAGCTCCTGTGAGAGGGGAATGGCTTTGCCAGTTGACGCATGGACAAGGGCAGGCAACTCCTCACCATGTACCTGGTACATAGCCAGGCATCGCTCTTCCATAGCTTGAGGTTTTGGAGGTGGGGAGGGGTCAGACTTTGAGGGCGCTGCTTCCAGCAGAGAAGTACATGGTGAGCATCACCTTTTTGGTGCCTTTAGAGTTTCTGCTCTCACCCATACCCTCCCGGCTGAGATCTCTGCAAAATAAAGGCCTTTGAAAAATAGCTCTGAAAGAAGATAGGACTGGAGGATACCCTGACCCTAGGGAGGTGGATAAATCTACTCTGTGCCTAAGTGCCCAATCCATATAATGACGTGGTATTGCCTCATCTCGCTTCAGGGGCATTGTAGTGATAGTGTGTATTAATGACTGTTGAGTTTCCAGATACCACAGTAAAGGGAAGCCTGGGGGCTTATAGGGATGCTGGGGGGGGACTCTTCATTAGGGACTGCAGTGAGAGGACAAGGGGTGACGGGTTCAAACTTAAACAGGGGAAGTTTAGACTGGATATAAGGAAGAAGTTCTTTACTGTAAGGGTGGTGAGGCACTGGAATGGGTTGCCCAGGGAAGTTGTGAATGCTCCATCCCTGGCGGTGTTCAAGGCCAGGATGGACATAGCCTTGGGTGGCATGGTTTAGTGGTAGGTGTCCCTGCCCCTGGCAGGGGGGTTGGAACTGGATGATCTTAAGGTCATTTCCAACCCCAACTATTCTATGATTCTATGATTCTAACTAAAAGGCAGAGTTAAGGGAGCACAGTGAATACTGACAGCTTTATTTCAGTTCAGACGTGTTCCATGCTAAGCAGCAGAAGGAAGTATGTGGGCAACACAGTCATGAATATAAATTTCCAGTGGAATGTTTATATGGGTGAATGAAACCTCTGATAAAATTACATGTCTGGTCTTGTCCTTACACACTATTAGCTTAAGGAGACACTGGCCTCTTAGATGACAAAGCGCTGGGAGTAGGAGCCATGCACATGGGGCACTTCATGCCCTGAAGTGCTGATGTGTTTACATGAATCTTCTAGAGGACCACCAAGAACACATGGAAAATCCTTCAGGGCACCTGCAGTGCTCCAGCAGTTTCCATGCGTGCAAGTCTTCATGGCACAACTTCTTTCATGGGAAGTTCGACCTAGAGAGAGAAACTTTTTGCTACACAATGGTTTTGCTTGGAACATGACAGAGAGGTCTATTACTTACATCAGCTTGAATCTGAGTATACAAACCTCTGAATTTGCATCCCTTGCTCTGTTTAACCACAAGTGAGTATGCTTTAGTGGTGAGGCTGGTATCCCTTCACACAGTTGGTATCATCTTAATCTCTCCTTCCTCTCCTTGCGCTATGTCTTTGTCGATACTCAGTCCTAGGAGCAGACAGCGCAAGAGTAAACACATTTATTACACCCTCGAATGCCACACTTTCCCTCCTCATATCTCCTACTGCGTGGCACCTGTGTTTTGTTCTCATTTCCTCTGAACAAGCAATAAAGCCTTAATTTCATTCAAGGAGCACGGAGGAGGGCTCATGCCACTGAGCTCCAAGAGGGAGGGAGTGCAGGCAGCCCGGGTGGGTGCGATGCCTTCACCCTATGCCGGCAGGGGAAGATTCCATATAAAGACATATCTGCTGATGGATATAGTGTGTTTTGCACCATCAGAAAGGTTGCCATCAGTTTTGGATGGCTTTTATGAAGTGGTCCTCTAGTTCTGAGGGTTGAACTGGGGGTTACCCAACAACAGAGCAGCACTTCAGAGCAATCTGACAGCTTCTGTGAAGAGAAAGTCCTGAAGAGTTTGAGGTACTAAAGAAAAGCCCAGCAAGAAAAAATAGCCATAAACTAAATTACAGGCACCTAAGTGGGAATAGAGCAGCAATAGCTGTGGTTCACCTTTGGAGAGAAAGGAAGAGGTGGACTCTGAACCATCGCTGTTCCCATAGCAAGACGAGAGACATCCTCTGCCTACCCCAAGTCTTTGCTGTGAAGACAGGGTATCTGGGTGTAACTAGATAACAGTTTGGCACACTGGCACACTGGCTTTGTGGTCTCTTCTAGCCACAATTCTATTAGTTAATAAATAAAAACTATTAGCCAGACAGTTGGTAATTAGATTACATATCCTACAGAGAAGGACCTGGACATGAGTGAAGGCTGAACATTGTCATGGCTAACGGGTGAATGTGGTGACTCCGAGTGAGGACAGCTGCCACCTTGCACACCTAGGAACACAATGCGAGACTGAAGGGCCATGCCAGTACTGCAGAAACACATGCGAGATGTCTGTCCCCCTGCTCAAACTCACACCTTGATCAGCATTGACTTATCATGAGCCAGGCCAGCAACTCATATAGCCTGTTTTGTCTTGAACATTCCTCCAGTGCCTTTTAAGTGGCCATATTTACAGTGGACTTAGAGCTCCAAGCATCCAAACCCAGGCCACTTAATTAACTGCATGTCCTCACATCTCCAGTACTAACGTGATGGCACTGGGGTACATTCTAGCACTTTTAAAGGCTGCAGGCTATCACCTAGGGCAAGTGACACTGATTGCCAGCAATATACTCCAGCACACTCAAGCAGCTTTTCAGTAGCTTTTCCAGTTCCCTAGCAACAAGGCCAACAAGAAGACCTAAAAGTCTTTCTTAACAAGCTCTGTTTGTCCAGAGTATGCACTTATCACTGCATTGCAAACAGCGAATGATCTCCCAGGCCAGCTGATTATTAACAGACTGAAATGCAATGGAGAAGGGTACATCAGGAGGGACTATGCCTGCAAATCTGTGAGGCAATCAAATATTTGTCAGTGCTGGGGGGGGTTAGAGAGGGACACAGATGCCCTAATGTGAAAGCTTTGTGTTTCTGTAATCCACTGGGCTTTCCTAACACACTTCAGGGCTGTTTATGGGCAGTTTTCCTGAGCCACGGAGTGGGTATAGGGAGAGATCAGAATCACAGATTGGTTTGGGTTGAAGGGACCTTAAAGCTCCTCCAGCTCCAGCCCCTGCCACATGCAGAGACACCTTCCACTAGAGCAGCTTGCTCCAAGCCTCTGTGTCCAACCTGGCCTTGAACACTGCCAGGGATGGGGCAGCCACAGCTTCTCTGAGGTGCTTTGTCCCCTGCTCCCCCCACCAGGCTTCTTTGCTGCATCTCACTGAGTGGAGTGCAGTAGGAACCTGTGCATTAGTGAACGCACACATGTAAGAGCAAGGAAGCAGCCTCGGGATTTAAAGTACATGTGAGTGTTAACTCCTTTAATATTGTTTTTTTCCAGAGCTTACACAGCTAATTAACTTCTTTTCCTCCTCCTCCTCTTCCTGCCATATTTCTTTCCCCAGTAAATGGATGCATTGAAAGACATCCCTCCTCCGCACAGGTTCTTTTCACTACATCCACCTAATCATGATACACTCCGGATGATATGTGTGACTCTGCCCCCCAAGCAAAGGTTTCCTTGGATAGCTCTGAAGGGACAAAACCAGGCAACGTGCTGAGAAAGTGAAATGCTGAAAGTTTCCCAGAAATGCTGGAGAAGTTGTCCAACAAGCGGAGATGGAGAGAAGTGGAAAAGAGGATAGGGAGTAGGACACGACCATCTGCTGGGGTTGGAATAGAATAAGCACTGAGGGGATATAACAGGAACCCCTTCAGATGCTGTGAGAGGGCACAGGTGGCAGCAGGATGCTGACACAAACAGAGGTACATGTTGGCTGGGGAATGGGACACGCATCTGACCAGCAGCCCAACTCCCAAATTCCCTGGTCACTGTTCCCCCAGGCACAAGTGCAGTGCTGGAAGTCAGAAAGTATTAAAGCTATTAGGATTTACCCATAGAAGAATATTTAATGTCTGGGCAGCAGACAGAGAAGTATTAGACAGAGCTGGCTTGTACTGCTTTTGCATTGCTTAGCACTGGAATAACTCCTTTCACTTCAATACGCTTATTCCATTGATTTATGCAGGGGAGAGAGGAGTCTAGCCTACAAAGCTCAAATAGATCTTTCAGAGTGTAGGTTTTGCCAGTAAAGTGGTAGATCCCTCATAGGAATATTTATGTGTGCTTGTCAAAGTGTATTTAAGTTTTCCATTTAAGGATATTTATATTAAGGCCAGGTTGGAGCAAGCTGCTCTAGTGGAAGGTGTCCCTGCCTGTGGCAGGGGGTTGGAACTGGATGACCTTTAAGGTCCCTTCCAACCAAAACCAGCCTGTGGTTCTGTGATTCCATATTCCTATCATCTTCCTCGGGTACCCTCTTAGAAAGGAATAGTACTTTGAGGTGTTCTCCATTGACTAACAGAGTGCATTGGTGTCAAGATCAGTCACAGATGACTCAACTTTTAGATGAATCAAGTAGACCAAGGCAAGGTCCTTCTGTAGTTACACACCTACTTAGGTTTTGTTTCTTGAAACACTCACTTCATTGCCCAGTGGTTGTGAAAACAGCCAGGAGATAAGGACAGGAGTCTTCTGCTAAGGAAGATGATACAATGCAGAGCCCTCAGGTAGTGACTGAAGCAAGCAGATTTCCCCTGTTTGCTGTCATTTCCACTGGCCATCTGCAATACTAGGTGTTGTTGACTATACCCTGCAGGTGCTCATTTCTTTGCCCTGGCTGTAAAGGCTGGGGAGGCATTTCTAGGCTGCCTGCATACAATTTGGGGGATTGTGAGTTTTGAAATGAAAACAGGAGGGTGAAAAGCACTTACTGAGATCTGATCAGAACAAGCAGGGAGGAAGAAAGCCAAAATCTCCCTCACCTCAGATGTGAATTTCTTTTTCCTTGAAATGAAAGATCAGGATGTTTGGAGGAAGTTACATCCCAAAACTTAAGTCTGGACAGTCCTTGAACAGCAAGTGATGGCAGAGTCAAGATCCAAAGGCAGCTGCGTTTTGAGCTTGTCTCAGTACTTTGGAAACATCTGCATTCTTTATCAACATCCATACCCAGTAAAGAGACAAAGCAGTATTTCTGCAGCTGCAGTGGAGTGATGTAACTAGCATACATTTAATTTTACTTCAAGTTTTGGCTACCTCTCATGCAAGGCAATAGGGGATGTTACAGATGGCTTGCATGCCAAAGATACTCAGGGGCGGTGGAGTGATGAGAACCGAGCTTTTCATGTCACATGAATTCAGAGAGAGTAAAGAGATGGAGAAAAAGCAAGTCCCTCACATAGGTATCAATTTGCAGTGAGAACCTAACCCTGGTGTTCGCTGGTGAAGGGTAAAGAACAAGCCTGTTGTATGTGTGGAACAGAGGAATTCTTGAGCATTTACTCCAGATAAAATGAGAACAAACTCAAATATTATGTCTAAATATGAACTCTGATTGCTGTGATCAGAAAATACGTGATTGAGGGTTAGTCTGCTTTATTTTCATGCAGTCAGGCCTCGGCTGTCTATGCTTAAATACTAATAAGAGGGTTTGATCCCATGCTATTTCTTGCCTCGAGGTCAGGGAGATAGCCATACCACATGCTAAGCTCTTCTTAGCTACCAACCTTTTGAAGTTTGCCTATATTGACTCATCTCTCAGTCCCCAAAAAGCTAGAAACACCCTAGCACCTGTACCTAGTACTCCAGTGATCCCCTTGATACAGATACTGATTTCTCATTTTATGAACACATCTCTTTAGGTGTCTGCAAACACAAAGATTGGACCACAACCTCTGTAGCACAGATTGCATTGGTGAGACTTTAAGGGACTTCTCCAAGCTTGACAAAGACCAATTGTAATGAACGTCACTGTCTAATTTAGTATGAGATGCCTCCACAAGTCAGAAACATAAGCAGTGCCCAGTTTGTCAGACAGAGAGAAGACACCTTTTATTAGTAATTAGCCAGTATTGGTCCTCTATTTCTCATGGCAGGATGGCTCAAACTATTATAAGCATATCCTTTAAGAAGGAGCAAGCAAGCACAGGACCAAACACATGCGGTTCCCGTGCCTGAGTGTGCAAGTCTGATCAATGGCTGTGCAGGCTGCTAATGAGCCACCTCATTAACTGCAGCAGGAATGTTTACCCAGCAGCCAGGCACGCAGGGTAATGGCACGCTGAAGCCCAGCAGCACATTGGTGAGCCCTGAACCATCCTGACATCTACGCGTGGGGAACTTGTCCCCACGATGCCGCTGCGTTAACACGGCGGTGCGTCATCATGGTGTGACATTAACCTGAGTTGTCTCCTCCTCCACCACCAACCTCAGCCACCTCGCTGCATGTGAAAACACAGCTCTTTGCAGCTCTTCACTCCTGCATGGGCTACTTTCCATCTCCCCCCAAGTCCCTCTTGCAGCTCTGTGGCTTTTGGTCCCAGGAAAAGAATTATGCCTGGAGCAGGAGCGTTCCCCAGCCTGAGTGATGCTCGGGGGAGATGCATGCTTACTTTCAGATGGTCATTGCTCTAATGGTGAATCAGGTCTGACGTAGGTTGTGCTGTGCTTCAATTCCTGATATGACTTGGCAAAGTAATACAGAAGAGCCCATGCTTCCCACTGATTGAATTGCAGTCTGACCTCTCCTGCCTCTTCTCTGGCAAGACTTTTGCTCATCTTTTTTTCTGTGCAGTGTTATCCTCCTCTGATAGCCCCCGTTCCAGTCTGCCAGCAGTATTTATTACCTTTTCCACAGTATGGCTCTGTTCAGTTTTCTTACATTTCCAATTATACTGCACAGTTGCCATTGATCTGTTTTCTGTTAGCATGAAAATCAGAGCTGTGATCTATATAATTTCAGACTCTACCTTCATTAACCTTCCCTTTGTTTTTAAGGCAGACTATTTAAATTGATCTTTATTAAATAAAATTACAAGAGCTATCAATCCTCATGCTTCATGGTGTAAGTTGATCAGTGCCTAACTCAGGAAGTAATTGCCAGAGGACCTCTTTGTTAAGCCGCTGTACAATTAGATGTGTTCAGCAGCTTAATTCCTTCCGAGGAGTACACGGCCACCATCAGGAACAGTATTCTCCACTTAGAGCATCTCTGGTTCATTAGGATGTAGAATAAGACAACAAATGGATCGGAGATGTAGGAGCTCATCTCTCAGCTGCCACAGTGGCTAACACCGCAGTGCTGATGTATTTCCAGGGCCAGCTCCTTCAGTGACATACAACAGCACAGATCATTGACTTGCTGTGATACAAAGCCCCTCAGCTGGTGTAACTCAGCTCCAAGCATTTGAGGGAGGGACCTGTTGTTTTGTCCTCTCTTGCTGCCAAATAGAGATGGGCATCTGAACGATGAACCTACTCATGAAAGACGCCATTCTCATCCCATTTCTCCAGTTAGGCTGCAGCTACTGATTGGCAATGGGATATCACACAGAACCAGGATCCTGTGCCAGGCAGGGAAACAAAAAAGCTTAAGCTACGGGATGCCTGCATTCTCTAAGATATCTCCTCCCTTGCTGTGGCTGTATGTATCCTAGCTTCTTAAATTGACTTTTCACATTGTCTAAACATATTTAGACACAAGATTTCACAATTACGGGGAAGTCGCTTTCAACCTCCTCCTACTCTCATTCAGATCCATTCTCTTCTGCTCTCATGTTCTTATCATATTTAAGAATTCTGTGTAAATGAGCATTAATGAACCAATTTCAAATTATTTTTCTATGAGCAATTTCAGCTGCAAGACGCTTGATTATGTGAATCCAAATGATGGGGTGGGGGAAGGGAGAGCATAAAACGTGTCTTTGCTGCAGTAACCCGTGACCAATTTAAGTGATGGAGCAAAGGTAAATGCAGGAGGCTTGAGCTGCCACCTGAATGCTGTCTGCACAGCTCCGGGTGGAGAGGAGATGGTGCAGGACTGTAGGTGCAGGGGAATGCACATGATCACATAGGGGCAGACGGAGGGGGAAAAGCTCTTTTTCTCTCTCCATTGAAGCCCACTTCCCTGCGCTACCACTGCAGGACATGGCATTGGTGTCTGCAAGCCCATGGCCCTCCTTTGGGTGGGGAAAGCAGCCAGCACAATCACTGGCTGGCAGAGAAACAAGCATTAGGTGGTTTGTGCGATGGGTGCCAGCGTGGGGCACAGGGAGGCTGGGATATTTATCCTAAGGCCATGTTGGACAGGGCTTGGAACAACCTGCTCTAGGGGAAGGTGTCCCTGCCCGTGGCAGGGGGTTGGAACTAGATGAGCTTTGAGGTCCAGCCCAAACCATTGTACGATTCTATGATTTGTGTCACCACACACAGCACACCAATCCAGGGTCAAAAGAGATTTAACAGCTATGCCTCTAAGGCACAATAGCTTGTAGGGACTGACAAGATGTTATCTTAAAACCTGGTGTTTTATACATTAATACATTATTTTCCAATGCCAGGTACATTCTACATTTAACTCTATAAATTTCAAAGTTAATACAGAAATAAGTTATTCAGCAGTGCAATAAAATACAACTGCCTTCTGACAGCTTTGTTCTCTTCTGTCTTCCTGAGGCACAAGCAGAGGAGCTGGTCTGGTGCAGAAACCTATAGCCACAAGTTAAGCCACAAGAGTTCAGAGGGCTTGGTCCACCTCCTGTGGAAGTTAATAGGCATATTCTACTACTCAGAAACCAATGGGATCCAACACACAGCAGCTGAATCACCGCTCTGTATATCCTTAAGAAGGAAAAATCTCAGTCCCTTTCTGATTTTGCATCTGGTTTCATTTTGCCTTCCAGCTTGAGGAAAGGACTTAGTGGAGTGGACGCAGCTGACTCTGGACTTTGATCCCTCTGCATGAAGGGCTGCTGGTGGTTGTAGAACAGCCACTGGTTTCCATACTCCTGTTTTCCCCTCACAGTTCCGCTATTGACTTTCTCTCTGACCTTGGGCACGTCAATTCTTCCACTGAAGTAAGTGGGAACTCAATTGCATTTTATGTTTCTTTATGAATCAGATTCCCTTTCTGCGAAATGAGGATCATAACACTTAACTACCTCTCGGAAGTGCTCTGAGGCCGAGCAACAAATTAATGTTCAAGATCCTTGGATATATATTCTTAACAAAAACCCTTTACAGATATGTGAATTTCAGTGAAAAAAAGTCAATTTGTGGAAAAGTTCTGCAGATGAGGATTGTTTTCAATGCATTTCTTGCCTTGGGGAAAAAAAATAGAGATTTAAAGCATCATTGTGAAATGGTTGAGATGCCCTTTTTCAACATTTCACAAGTGAAACATTTTGGGTTTTCATTTGGAAATTACTTTCCATTTATTTTTTTTTCATTATATTCTGCTCTATAAATATGACACAAAATCAAGGCAAATTGAGGCATCACATCTCTGCTTGTTAAAGCAAACTGGTTTGAATTACCTGAAAGGACATTACCTTCTCTTTAACCCCCTGCCTTAATTCCCCCTGCAGAGAACTTTGACACCTCCTAGACTTGCTCTGACTGAGCATCTGGCCTGGTTTCAAAAGCCACTGGGAAATGGGATTTTGATCCTCCTCAGAACCTATGAGGGCATCAAGGCTCTGTGATGCTGCCCCAAAAGTCAATGGGGCTGCTGTCCTGAGGAGCTATTCTGCTAGAGTGATAATATATCATAGAGACACAAGAGCTGGGGAAGAAGGTGAAAGGCATCATCTAAAGAGGTCCAGTTATAGGCAGTTGCGTGACTGGACACTGATTTACAGAAACCCAGTATCTGAGCTCTGGAGGAGGCTGCCTTCAATGCCTGCAGAGTCTCCGTCACCGGAAACCTCAAAACCATCCTAGACACTTGTAGGAAAGGCAGGAATGAAGCTGCCCCTGCATGTTGCAGGAGGAGGAACAGATGAATACTTGCTGTCTCCTTCAGCCCTGCAGGCTGATGCTGTTGTTTGCTTGGGCAGCATGGTGCTGATAACAGGAGGTGGCCTGGCAAGGCAGAGGGACTACAGCAAGGAGAAAGGCAGGTAAAAAAAAGGGGGAAACTGAGCTTTAAAAAGGCACATAGAAGCAAAAGAGAATGAAAGAGAAGCGGAAGGGGAGCTGGCTGGACTCACAAGGCACATTTGCCAAGGGAGGAAGCAGGAGATAACTCCAGAGGGGTCCAAACACAACAAACACTAAAAGCAAAACTAAACTCAGCTGAAACATGTCTTTAATGACCGTTGTGCAATGGATCCATAATAATTTGGACAAGAAATCAGTTACTAAAAGTTCTGCTTCTTATGAAAGTTTCTTCTCATGTCCGGTCCTTTCCACCGGAGCCACAACATCCCAGCCCTTCCTCGCTCACATCCCAAGAGCAGTTTTAATTTGGGCTCCCCTTCTCTGTGTGTTTGTTTTCCCCCTGTTCCAGCAGCACAACTACCCCAGCCATTCACCAGGCAGGATCAAACCAGGGCTGTGACTGCATCCCTGAGATGAGAGATCTCCCAGGCAGAACACAGGGATGTTCAGCACAGCGAGTGGCTGATCCAGCAGAGTTCAGTGAAGTTGGACAAAGACCAAGCTGCAAATTAGGCCTCATCTTTTGTGATGCCAGCTGCCAAATGTCTTAATAGCCAGCAGCCCACCTTATCCTCGACTGCAGGGGATACAAAACATTGCCTGAGAGATGTGGCATGAGGTGGAAAAGGGGCAGCTTCAGTCCTCCTGTCCCAGTCTCTCTCTATTTGTTCATATACCTTAGTAAGGTCATAGCAAACCCTGCGCGCCAGTGGGGCAGCCAGAGATGTGCGACAAGGGTCTCCCTGCGGTGTGAAGGTCAGTGAGCGCTTGCAAACTGATTTGAGCTGGGTGAAATGTACCCTGGGGTTGCACAGTGGAGGTTTCTAATGCCTGTGTGGAGCCAGCACTGCTGTCAGCACCCTCCTGCATTGCCACAGCCCTCCCATCTCAGAGACAGGATATTAAGCAGTGCGACCCCATCCCTGGCAGTGTTCAAGGCCAGGTTGGATTGGGCTTGGAGCAAGCTGCCATGGCAGGGGTTGGAACTGGGTGAGCTTTAAGGTCCCTTCCAACCCAAACCAGTCCATGATTCTATGACATGTCAACGGCCTGTGGGCCCCATGACCTTTCTTATTACAATTCTCCTGGAGATCAGATTAAAGGCAGCACTGTGATCTGAGCTCTATCTCTGCTGACACTCTGGATTCCCACTATTTATCAGCTTCTCTTTAAAAGGATTTCAGATTGCATTTCTGTATCTAGCATATGGAGACTTTCATTTATTTGACAGGCTGATTCTTTTATCAGACGTTTATAAGGATTTACAATACTAATGCACTCCACATGCAGTACAGGGTTTCACGCAGAAAAAGGCCTGGCAAAAGGACGAGCTGTCCTCAGAGGAATTTTCCCTTCTCTTTCTCCTCCCACCTTTCCTGTGCTTTACAGAATCACAAAGGTGGTGATAACACTAATGCCCTTTCCAAGTATTTTCTGTTGGGATATCTGATGATGGATGTAGGAATTCTTCCAAAAGCAGAGTGCATGAGGCTGTTCTTATGGCTGCATCCAGAGGGATGGGGATAGGGGCAGCAAGAAAGACCTTAGCAATAGGGTAAGTGGCAATAGGCAAAAGAAGAGGAGAAAGGTGCTGAACCCTGCAGGAGATGTGCAGGGAGGAGACAGATACTGGCTCTGCTATAGAGTGAGTGCTGCAAAATTAAACCCTTTGGGACCGAGCCAGGGCAGGGATTTCTCCTTTCCCGCAGCCTAGAGTGAACGAAGCACAGAATAGCCTCCTGTCTCTGCAGACAGCAAGGGTATTTGGAGACACTGAACTGTAGTACAGAGGATACACAAGAGGAATGGAGACACAGTTAAGTGCCTCCCAGACTTCGGATTTCTTGTTCCAAGCAGGAGATACTGAAGTAATGTAAGTCTTCCTTGTGTTCCTGTTCGAATAAAAGAATATAGCTTCTTTCTGCTTAGGAGTAGCAGGTGGAAATAAAGCTTATTTGGTCTCCATTTTTTGCCCTCATCTTGGATTCAAAGCCAGCATTATTTCCAGTTGTAGCAAAGGGCAGGGGAATAGCAGTGGCATTAGCCAGGCATAAAGTTGAGTTTCCCATTTCCAAACTACATGGAGAATCAGTTTCTCAGATACTTTTAGGGCTTTATAAGGAGAGGTTATTTCTGCTGCCTAGTTGATGATTTGCCTAATATAGCTCCAGTCTCATACTGAGATTTGCTCACTGATTTGACTTTGATTTGACAGTTGCATTTGGTCTACAACAATCAATAACAGGTTCACTTTGGTACTCCAGCTCCTTGATTTTCAGTTTGAGCTGGTTAAGTGCATGGATAGAAAATGTAAAGCACCCAGAGGCCCATCAGGCACAGTTAGGACCATAGGAGCAGCTCTTCAGTGAGAGGCCGACCTAAAACTGTGTCCTGCTCCCAGCCTGCCTGTCCTGGGTACACCAGGGTGATGCTTCATGGCAGCAGACCCTGCCACAGTCCTACCCTTTCCACCTCCAAGAGCATGGTCCTATTTACCCTTATGCAGGCACCCAGTGAGCTGGGTAAGGGAAGCAAGCCACCAGAGAAGGAAATAAGAGAAAGAGATGCTTTTGTGCCATTTTAGCTCACCAAACTGGCTCAGAGCATCAGGGGGGCTGGTTCCAGGGGCAGAGCAGCAGCAAAGCCGGGTGAATTTGGAGGAACAGCCACAGGACTGTGCCATCACAGAAGATTCCTCCTGGATAATTACAATGCAAATGCAAAGTGGGTTGAGGAAACTGCACTAACCCATTTGTTGGGATTTCCTTATTAAACATTAACAGGGCTTCAGCTGGTTTAGCATCACATGCCACTGCCACTGGAATTGTGAATGGCCACATCTGCTTGAGCTTAATGAGATTTAATTAATTGATAGCCACACCTTACTTCCCAAGTATTAATTTGCCTGCAGATGCCTGTAGTGCCCTTAGCCTCTCCCTCAGCTTCAAGGGGGAAAAGGTGTGTTGGATGGCTACATGGCAACACAAAGAAGGTAGCTGATGCTGTCTGTACAGAGTCCTTTCTGATGCTGCGAACAAGGTATTTTTGCTCTTGCAAGGGGATTGTTTTAGCCTCCTGCTCTGCCCGTGTACTGCTGAAGAGACATGAAAATAAAGGGAGAACAGGGGAAAGCCTCAGGGTGTTTAAGAAGGAGCAGCGTTGAAAAGGCTGTTAAGAGTTTGGTTTAAACCTTCATCTAAGAGACTGGCAGGCAAGTGCTATCCATCCAATATGCAAGCACAGTTGGATAATGTTAAGGGTGATGGCTAGCTGTGAACAAATCCTGGGTGCCTGCGATTTTGCTGTGAATTTCCATGCTTTTTGGAGAGTTTAAATCAGAACTTTAATGGGCTTTTGATGTTGTTGGAGTTTGGTAAATAGTTTGCTGTTGTATCTGCTTATTCAGTGAAATAGCAAGGAAGCGCTGTTACAGTGGGAGATGACAAGAGACTATAGAAGCCTATCTCAGCTGCATTTGCACAGCAGAAGCCTTCAAAAATCACTGTGCTATGAACAAGGCATTTCCATATTTCATGGTTATTTTTGCCGGATGCCTAAAGTTGATGATACAGCAAAAAAAGGTTTGAAGGGAAAAAGGGAAGAAAAACTCCTTTTGCTATTCCTCTCTTTCAAGCAATTTACACTTCAGCCATGTTGCTTGGCAAAGCCAACAAAGCCAAGTATGTTGTGGCTGTAAAATGATAAGCACATGAGTTACACTGTGGATGTTTTCCCCCTGGTATTTGGTTAGGAACACAGGGATTCATTTTGAAGTGGTACATTAGCTTCATTTTTAGCTTTGCTGCTCCTCTCTGCCTTAAAGCTTATCAGGGCAGCTATGTCTTTTGGGACAAGAAGGTCAGAAGAAATCAAGGACACTGATTATCAGTGTGTGTTCCCACTCAGGCATGTGGCAACAGAGCAATTAGCTCTCTGCATGCCTGATAGCCATCAGTCCCTATACCCCCCTTACTTATTCAGTCCTACAGCAGCCTATTGGGCTGTATAGTTCATGGTCTAAGAAAGCATGCACAAAAGTCCAACAACAGGGAAAGGCAGCCCTGCTATTTGGTTGCTTGGTGAGTCTGTGGGACATGGCATTGGACTGAGGATGCTATAAATTGGCAAAGGGAAACAGAAATGGAACTTCAAGGAAGGTTTCCTGCTGTATGAGTCTGCTGTGATTCCAGAGACTCTGTGACTCAGGCCTTTGGTATATTAGGTCCTTCTGTGATGCTGTGCCCAAAATTGTTGGTTGCTTTTCAAAGCCCCTGGAGTCTGTGTTTGCTTCTGTATCATTTATACTAATTATCATCCAGGACCATTTCTTAAACACCTTCCATGTGTTTGGCAGTCACTGTCTCACTGAAAGCTATAGCATATACTGAAATGCTCAAATGAAAGCACATGTACCTCTGCAATTAGCTCTATTCTTACAGCACTGCTAAAGAAGGCAAGTTTGGGGTATGTTTCCCAAGGATTTGGAAAGGTTTCTGGGAGTTTCTTGGACTGTGACTGGGAAATCTGCTTGTGGATAATGGACAAAGATCCCATCTATGCCCAGTACCAATGGAGACTCCCAATGTGCTGGGCATCTTGAGCCTGCCCTGTGACTACCTGGTCACTGGGATGTAGCTCAGCACCCCAAGGGTTTTTAATGTGCACCACCGAGAGCAAACGCTGCTCAGGAAGATCTTTTTAACCCAGATGTAGTGAAGCATCTTGTCCTTGACCTACCTTCAACAGCCATGAAGGGGATGAGGTTTTTCCCTTAGACCAGCAGCCCAAATAAAAGCAGGGGCCTGCAGTTATCTTTCACTATAAGACTAAAGCTCCTCTGGGTGGTCATCATTACAGTGACCACAGGCAGCCCCAGATTGGCCAAGGGGCTGCCAGTGGGGACACAGGTTTAAACTGCAGGTTGAGACCGCAAATTAAGCTCTTTCGTCCAAAGCTTCAGGCTCTGGGGCTCAGGCGTGTCCCATTAAACCCCATGGAGGAACCGAGGGGGAGGCCACAGCACAGGGCTGGCAGTCAAAACCCAGCCAACCCCTCCCAAGTCGCTGAGCATCCCTATTGCTCAGGCTTTCCATCTATAAAAAGGGATTCTAACACTTGTCTCAGATGGGTGTGTGAGGATCTGTGGCTGTAATAAACCCCACAGCTGTTGGCTGGAATACACCATCCCAACCCTCACTGTTACTGGGGAATAATGCTTTACATACGACCACAGACTGAATGAGATTGTGGAGGGTAGCTCTATGCTGTGCAAGCTATGGTGGTGTTGGCCCAGGATAAGCCAAGGGTTTGAAGAAGTCAACTCTCTACTGAAGGTTGAAATACAGAAAAAGCCCATTTGATTGGTTTTTAATAGTGGGAAGGTCGCACAATTCTTTTGTTCATATGCTTGGGGGTCTGGGAGCAGTGAAAGAGCATCAAAACACTAGAAAAGCAGAGAGAACATCTACCATTAACCTGACCCTCGACACCACAAGGCCACTTTCATCAGGTTTCCACCATGTTCATAGGAGAACTGGGAGCAATTCTGGAAATAATATCTAAACCACAGGATCTGTTGTGGATTGCTCTGCTGAAATACCTGCAGAAGGCAGCAGCTCCTCCTGTGGACCAAGGAGGGGCCTGTGGAAACAGCTACAGCTTTCCAGCAAGTAAAACTTTCCTGGCTCTGGCTCTGTTTGGGTCAGACTTTGGGGGTTTACTGCAGTTTCCCCAGGCTAAGAGCGAAAAGCCAAGGGATGTGTAAACGCGCATGAAACGCAACTGGAAACTTCCCTTCGTAGGGCTGTACCCTAACACAGATGTGCCTATAACACGGAAGAGAATCCAAACCCAGCAAAGCCACTGAGTCTTTCCTTTCCCTTTACAATCCCTGTTTGGATTCAAAGCTCTCCTTAGGCTAAAAGAGGCAAAATTGAAAATTAGGTCTGAGCTCCCATTAGAGACACTGAGGTCACTGTGGCTGTTACCAGAATGAAGTCTTTGGCTGCAATCAGTGCGCGTTGCATACTCGGGGAGGAGCTGGTCCCCTGGGTTTCAGCGAGGATCCAGTGGCCCCAGCACAGCATGGTCTAGGGTTTAATCAGGTTAGCTAAGTTTTCTCTCTTGATTTCACAGCCTCCGTTCAGCGCACCACATTATAAACCTTCAATATGTAATTGAACCTGACTCAAGGAGCCAGTTGTGTTATGGTGAGCTTTAAAAGGGGGAATGGCAAGGGCTAAAGTTTTCATTCAACGAATGCAATTTCTATGCGCAGAAATCAATTCAATTGACATCAGTTGAGCTTTAATGCTGAATTAAAGAGCTGCCAGGTTTCCCCCATGGGGCTTTTACAGTCCAGGTTTTATGAATTCATTAAAATGCACACACAAACTTTTAGGGAAATAGCATTACACTGTAATAAGAGCTACAAATTGACCATATTCCTCGGAGAGAGAAGTCTAATTTGAGTTGCCTAGTTGGCAAAATTGTTTTCCATCGCTTTGCATTTCTTAGCAGAGGGTGTCATATTTTCCCTTGTTCCCATTTTGGTTTCTTGCTGTTTGCTTAGCAGGGGAGAGCATCATGTTTAGAAATAGCAAGGGGAGATGGAGTCTTTCAAAACTAGGTGCCCACCTAGGAAGCTGTTAGCATCGTCGGGCTCTCGAGGCAAACCATGCTTCAGGATGGGCTGGATGACTGAAAGGCTCATAGAAAGGTTTGGGTTGGAAGGGACCTTAATGCTCAGCTGGTTCCAACCTTCCTCCAGTGGGAAAGAATTATTATTTTCATTACTGTGGAAGACTCAGTGGATATCTCCCAATTGATGGTCTCTGCCAGCTGGAAGCTGGAGTCGCTCGGCCTGGGATGGAGGAGATAAGCAGGATGCCTGCAAAGACATCTGTACTGAAGGAGAACCCAGCTTCAGTGAGAGCTGAAGCTGATCTGAGGCCAGTGAAGTGAGAGAGCCAGACGTTTTAGAAGAACATGGGCAGTTTCAGTGCCCTTCCCCTCCATTAGTCTCACTAATCCCACTGAAAAGCAGCAGCCCACAGCTTCCATCATCTCCGCATTAAGTGCGGGCACAATTAGACTCACACATACTGGTTTCCTCTGAGGTACTGCCAGTATATGGCATATATGGGAAGCTGCAGGGACAGCCACAGAAATCATACACATGGAAAAGTTCTTTGACCCGGTCAGCATCACCGGGCTGTGTTGTGCTCCTCCTATTTCACGTGTTGCAGCTCTCCTTCTGATAATAAGCGTTCTCAGGGTTTTGTTAAGTGTGCTCTCTAATTGGATTGGTGACCCTGGTGATTGGAGGTCTTGACCTATCCATAAAGCAAGTGGGACTCAGAAAGTGCAATTTCCCCATCCCGCTGTTTTCCTAGCATGACTTGGCTCCAGCTTCTGATGGATGAGGGAGTCTCTAGGGCTAATTCAGCTCCTGCAGAGAAGGCACAGTTGATGTCATTTGGGATGGTGAATTCTGCAATGGGGACACACATGCCTCTGCAAGGAGACTGTACAGACAAATCTGACAGGCAGCCAACCCTCTGTCGAGTGGTAATAGATAACAGTCACTGCCAACTCCCATTTCCAGGCTAACTTAGTGATGTGGAATGACTCCATATGCTCTAAACAGATCTGATCTCCCACTCCGGTGGGTCAGAAGGACCTAGAGAAGCAACAGAAAGGGGCACAAAGGGAATCACCCAGGACAGGGCCCTTTGCTCCCAAGGTCTATGGTATTCCAGTGCTTCCTCCTTTGATGGAGGCATATATGGTACTCCCTTCAAGCAATCAAAACTAAACAGCACCCCTATCCCTAGCGATGGCATACAAATTATAGTGAGCAGCTTAAGGAGCCAAGTTAGAAAACAGATTTACACAAAAGGCATGTGCATCTGTTGGCTTTCTTCGCTTGATTCTATTGATGCCGAAGTAGCCAACGGATCACAGTGTGACAGCAGTGGGATGGGCAGTGTAGAAAGGAGTTCTTTGTGCCGTTTCCTCAGTGTTTTGCACAGACAAAGTTTCTTGTAGCTGCTCATGAAGGGTTGTGAGGAAGAGATTAGCTCAAAGATTACATCGGTGCATTTTGTTGGACAGCTATTACTTTTAAATAGCAGATATTCTCCCTTTCTTCAAATGCATCGCTTTTTTCTTCCCTACAGAGGTTTGCATACAGCCAGGAAAGAAAACACACCACAGATCTGCTGATGAGCCAGCTAAGATACTACAAGTGGGGCAGTGGGGGTCCTCTCCTCCTTCTTTTTTCCTTTTCAGTGGATCATGCTGAGTCTTTCTAGATGAAAAGAAGATGAGTTATCATCTCTTTACACTTAGAGAACTCACAGGAGAAAAGGGGGGACAAGAGGTAACTTGACCAAGCTCTTACAATGATCCAAGCCAAGAAGCAAGCGTGTCCTTTACCCATAACCCCAAACACTGTGACTACTCAGGTGGAAAGCTCTACCCAAGCTGTCTGGAGACCCAGCAGCAGCAGGACTGGGACCCTTCTTTTTAACCTGTAAATTGACACAAATGGGCAAATTACAGACCCAGCAGGAGGGATTATGCCTGAGGCTGGCAAGATGCGAGTCACGCAGCAAAAATAGGGAGAAGGGGAAAGCTCAGTGCATCCGTTCCTTGCCTAATCCCTTTTCCTAGGTCAAGAAGCAAAACTCCTTGGAAATCATAGTGGGCACAGCAGGGCAGGGATGCTGCTGCTGGCCAAGCCCTGCGGGCAGTGGCACAAGCCACGTGCTGAATCAGCTTCCCACCTGGCTCACACGCCAGAAGCTGCCAGCTCCAAATGTGAAGGCTTTCGAGCTGGAAAAGCTGAAGACACTTGACAGTGTGCCTGTGGATGCAGGAAGCGCCTGTGACAGATAGACTGCTGGAGAGAGCTTAATAAGAATGGTTCCTCAAACCAAATGTCCCAGAACTTTGGCCAAAAGGGAAAAATCCTGTGGGTCTAAGGAAAATTTCTTACCCCTTTCCCATTAAAAGACATTTGGAATCAAAGCCCATTCAAGTGTCTTCCGTTCAGACTGTCTAAGATTCTAATGTTAATAGTGCAGGTTATTGAGAATCTCCTTTTATTTGACTCCCCACTTCTTCTTTATGCTCCCAGCCGCATCCTCTTCTAGACCTGATGGTGACTGCGCTGGACCATGGAAATCCGTATCCCGGGGGACTTTCTGGGACTGCAGCTGATGGAGAAGCAACGAGCAGGTTGGATACTCCTGCCTACGTGAAAAAGAGCCGCGGTTCCCGACCGGCAGCACCAAGGTTTGTACTGTCTTGTTCTGGGGTCTATCTATCACAGGCCCCCCCCCCCCCCATGTCCCCCCTGCCCCGGGAGGAGCTCGGGATGCGCGGTGGGGTGGTTCACTCGCGGGGTGCGAGTGACACCCTGTGGCCACCGCTCCCCAGCATCTTCCCGGAGCGCCAGTGCGGGCAGCGAGCAGGGGATGGGAATGGGAGGATTTCTGACCGCCCTGCCCAAAGGATCTCCCTCCTTTCAGGGTGCACAGGGAAGGGGGTTCTTACAAAGGAGGGGGAGAAGAAGAGCCACCGTCTGGGTCCTATGGAAATGGCTCTCTGAGCCTCCCTGAGCTTCTGCCTTTGGAGTGGAACAACGGGTTTTCTGCCCCATGTGGCTCATTCCTTTCGAACTGCTGCTCTCCTGCCCACGTTTTTAGCTGGCACTGCACAGCTCATCACTCTATATCTGCAGTAATGCGTCCAGCTCTGGGGTATCAACACGGGGACATGGACCTGTTGGAGGTCTGTGATTCTATGATAAGATTTCAGGATCTTTTGATAGCCCTCGCCGGAGCAAAGTACTTATATTCCAGGATATCTGTGCTTGGGAGATTGCCACTTGTGATCAGAGAGCAGTGGAGAGTCAAATGGTTTGGGCAAGGAATCACCTTGTGCTTTCCTTAAGCCAAAGCGAAATGCGGCAAAGAACCAGTCATCTTGGGACCCAGATCCAGACTCAGAGCTGTGCGGGCATGATGTAGATGCAAGACCATTAACCCAAAGTGCTCCCAGGCTCACCAACAGCCAGATCTGGATGCATTCAAGGTTTAGACAGAGCTCTGCCATAGCTCAGACCCAAGCCCCAACTCTACAGGTGTTTCTTTTCATGGATAACTGTGTATTTGGATTGCTTGGGGGGTTCTTCTTAATTTTTCCACATGATGCCAAGAAGATGTCTTATTCCCAGCTCATAGAAGGAATCATCCAATGCACCACTGCTTAGTTCTGAGGGTGCAGAACATCCTGGCTTGCTGAGAGCAGGGAGGAAAAACATCTCTTAGAAGAGCAAGAAAAATCCCCGCAGTGCCATCACAGAGTTGCTGTATGACTTTGGATCAAGTATTGTTTTGCTCCAAATGTCAGATTCCGGGTGCCTGTGTTCCAGCAATCCAGAGAGGATGTAGCTTGAAAACCATCCTTCTGTCACTGAATTGCCAAATCACAGGGAAAAAGAGCAAGTGGAAGGAGCTCTGCCGTGAGGTTTGCCAACTCCTTCCACTGCAGCAGCAGGCCAACAGTTTTCCCATTAATCCACTGCCCCCAGCCCGATTAGGTGCTTATGAGTTAGGCTTTCCTGCACAGGAGGGAGTAAGCGATTAATCTCTTTCTTAGGAATGGGTGGGAGGAGAGATTTCAGTGTACATCCATTGGAAGGAACCCCAATCTTTGGGGTGCCAGCCCCTCCTGACGCTCACACAGCATTCCTCTCAATTGGATAATTTTAGACCTTTGCACACCTGCTAATATCCTCTGCAAAACAAGGTGGGGGAAAAGTAGATTGCAAATTTGCATACATTTGCACGCATTTGCATACATTGCAGCACATTCCCTCAGATGAACATGCCCTCCCTTTAGGAAGGGATTGTCCACCAAACTCTAATGGGAAAATGCTACCACCTATGTGTATTCATCCATGAATATGTATCCTGGGCTGCATCCCAGCAGCATCACCAGCAGGTCAAAGGAGGGGATCCTGCCCCTCTGCTGTGCTCTGGGGAGACCCCCCCTGCAGTCCCTATCCAGCTCCAGGGCAGCAACACAAGAGGGACGTGGAGATGCTGAAGCAAATCCAGAGGAGGCCATGGAGATGCTGCGAGGGCTGGAGCAGCTCTGCTCTGGAGCCAGGCTGAGAGAGCTGGGCTGGGGCAGCCTGGAGAAGAGAAGGCTCCTGAAGGGGAGACCTTAGAGCAGCTCCAGTGCCTAAAGGGGCCACATTCTTCACTATGAGGGTGCTGAGGCCCTGGCACAGGGTGCCCAGAGAAGCTGTGGCTGCCCCATCCCTGACAGTGTTCAAGGCCAGGTTGTACGGGGCTTGGAGCAGCCTGCTCTAGTGGAAGATGTCCTTGACTGTGGCAGGGGGTTGGGACGGGATGAGCTTTAAGATCCCTTCCAACCCAAACCAGGCTGGGATTCTATGATGAACAAGGCACACAGAGACAAGATGAGAGATTCACAGGTGTTTATGGACTAAACAATCAATTTTCACAGGACAACATCTCAGTAACGGAGCAGCTCAGCCTAAAATACAGGTGATTAAATAATTTCGTATCTCTCTATTCTTATCTGCCCTAAAACACACACGGAAGGCAAAGGCTGCTGCAGGTGTTCCCACTCAAGCACTTGCCATTCTGCTTCCAGATGGCCATCTCCAGACCCATCTGAACTACCTCGGCTCCGTTTCTCCTTCCACAGGTGAGAAAGCTTTGTATCAGCGGGTAGGTTCCAGCAACCACATACAAACACAACCAGCCAAGTAATCACAGAGGCTTTGGCTCTGCCAGGCATTTTCCAATGCAATGGCCCAATTCAATCATTCTCCATCTTGGGAGAGAAATGATTATGACAAACAGCCCTTTCACGGCCCCATCTGAAGTTCAGTGGTGTTCTTGGAGGATGGCCTTCACTGCAACCCAAACCACACCAGAAAACAAGCCAGCCCCCCAGCAGCAGCTCCTTCCAACCCTTCAGGTTGTGAGATTTATCCTCCTAAGGTAAATAGCCTCAGTAATTAGGATTGTTGAATGTACAGTACAGAGGAATGTGCAGTTCATTATTTTTTCAATGAGAACATATTAAATTATGCCTTTTGATATCTCTTTTCCAAGTGTGGATGATCAAATTTTCATGTGCTGGATGTGTGTGCTGACTCTGTCCATACATAGCAAATGCACTCAAAATACTAACGTTTCTTCATAATGGCTTGATTAATGAGATTTTGCTTAAAAAACAGAAGGGAAGAGAGGGAAATCAGATAAAACGGGCTGGCGTTGGGAGCTCTGATAGGAATATCTGTGAGTCCCTGTTCACTCAGCTTTCAAATGATGCAGAAAATGATTGAGCCCTTTCTGAGCTATCAAGGAGTAAAACTGGTTGCTGTAGGCCAGACCTCAAGCTGCTTTAAAGGGCATTAGTTGCAGCTACATGGATGAAACCATTGCTTTACATCAGGTGACATTTCAGTCCTGAAATGCTGCAGTACAGGACCTCTCGACTTTGCCATGTATGCAGCCTGTTTGGGGCGGTCACTCCTCCTGCAGGTCTGTCTATGGGTGCACCAGGTCTCAGGCTGACCTTGTGCTGAGTTTTATAGCAAGTAATGAGCAGCCAGGATGTCATTCTTCTCAGAGAATCACCATCCTCAAATACATCTGTCCTGTATCTGTCAAGTTTCCTTTTACCTATAGGAAGGACTAAATATGAGGCACCAGCTTTGGAAAGCTGAGGTCTCCTGCCTTACACTTGCCCTGGCTGCTAAGCAGATGGTTCATTTGGAAAGAACTGAAGCTCCAGTAATTCCCTTCATGCTGCAGCCTCAGATCCATCATCCTTTAGCTTTTAATAGCCAGAGGGAGGCAGGCGTATCTGTGCTTCAGAATAGGGGCTGGAAGATTAGTCAAGCCAACCCCAATATAAATCCAGCACCATCAGGTCTTTCCCTGCAGCTATATACTGCCTCCCATGTGATTTTAGGCAGCGTTTTCCAATTTACTTTTGGATAACACCACCGTGGAGCAGCACTTAGGACACTATCCCAATATTCACACGCACACAGAAACCCCCTTTTCCTCCAATCAAGTATTTCCTTCCACCAAGAGAGCTACCAGGTTGTGGGCACATCTGTTGGCTTGTTTATGCTTTAATGTCATCCAAGTAATAACAGCATCAGGAGAAAGAAAACAAACCCCAGCAAAGCCTCTGGTGGGGTTGGTGCTGCTGCGTGTGCCTACGGTAACGACTGTGAGCATTAAGATGAAGCACTTCAAGCATGAATAATAATAACAAAAAATATTCTAGGAGATAGATTAAAGCAGCCCAGCACTTTGTAATGGTATTTGTAATGCAGATAAAGCGTTTGTACTCTAATTTCCAGCACCGCCAACAAAATCAGTAAGTGTGCTTGGATTGCATTTTTCTTTCAGAAACGGCTCCCAAAATCATTCATATTGAAGGAAAACAACTTAAACTGGATTTAGAACCACAATGCAAGCAGGGAAAGTTACTCGCTGTTATCAGCATGACAAGTGCAACCTGTTCCTTTGATAAATGGTGCTTGAAGAAAGACACAAAGCTCATCTGCCTTGTGTTTTAAGTTTAATTAAGTAGCGAATTAATGTTTGCAAAGTGCTTGGAGATCCTTCATCAGACGCTGCTCACACAAGTGCAAAGTGCTTTCAGCATGAAACGCACTTCCAGGAGTTGCAAGAACCTATTTATGTCTTCCTGACAGCCTGATCTGCAGCCTGAAGTGGTCAGGGGAAAGACCCCCGCTGACTTCAAGGTGTATCAGATCAAGCCTGCAGGATGTGAGTCTCGATTTACTAGGCAAGTCCTATAGGAGAGAGCTGGAAGACTTCCACCTTAGAGTTGGGCACGTATTTAAGCAGCTAACTTTAGAGAGTGTATATTGATATGCATGCTATTCATTGAGTCAGAGAGCTCAGGGCCAGAAAGGGCCATTAGCACAGCTTGGCCAAGCTCCTGTTTATTTCAGGCCATTACATTTCACCCAATAACCCTGTGTTGAGCATAACAACCTGTGTCTGCTAAAACACATCTTCCGGAAAGTGCCTCCAGGCTTGTTTTAAGGCCAGATGGATATAAGGAATCTACCACTTTCTTTGACGTAGTGCTTAATCAACCTTACTGTTTAAAACCCGGACCTTAGTTCCTTATTCCTCCTTTGAATTTATCCAGCTTTAGCATCCTGCTATGCCTCTGTACCCCGGATGACAGAGCCCTTTAGCAAACAGAGAAATGATCTGCAGCAGCATTTCCTCAGGTAGCATTACTTTTTGTGCTTGGGGGTGGAAGGTTACTGCTTGGGATAAGAAAGAAAAGAATTAATGTTATTCTATATGGACTCAAGTGTCATAGGTCTGGTACAGAGACATCTGTGCTCCTGAAGATCCCATAGCCTAGACTCATAGAACCATAGTATAGAATGGTTGGGTTGGAAGGGGCCAGCTCCAAGCCCTATCCAACCTGGCCTTGCCCAGAGGAGCTGTGGTTGCCCCATCCCTGGCAGTGTTCAAGGCCAGTTTGGACACAGGGACTTGGAGCAAGCTGCTCTAGTGGCAGGTGTCCCTGCTCATGGCAGGAGTTGGAACTGCAGGAGCTTTAAGGTGCCTTCCAACCCAAACCGTTCCATGATTGCATGCCGTTAAAGTAGATTGGGAAGTGTGTTTGGCCCATCATGCTGGCAGGCCAATGAAGCACATACTGATGGGAACCTGCTGGAAGTTAGGAGCTGGATACAAACTCAGACCTTTAAAGTAAACACATTTAGAAAGCCATACGCCACCAGCCCAGGCAGTCAGGAGAAACCATCTGTTTGCTCCGAGCCCATGGCAATGGAGATGGAGCGAGATGTGACCCAGGAAAGTACCTCTGGTTCTCATTTTGTTGTTATTATCTCTAGGCTGTCCCCATAGAGCCTCCAGCGGAAAAGGCAGGGAATCTCACCCCTACATGAGCATCCAGCGTTTCCACATCCAGGATGCCTAACTCCTTTGTGATCGCTCTGCCAGCGCTTCCAAACTACAGCAAGTGAATACCATTAAGCTGCATTTCCCAGCCCTGGTGCAAGAGATTTGCTTTCCTGTTGGCTTGGTAACAGCTGCTGTTACTGTTCGAGGTGGCAGGAGGGCAGAAAAGTGCTTATTGCTGTAGAGCTCTTCAGGAAAGCCTCGTAGTGTCTTTGGCAGTGTTTAATCGTGGGCAGGCACTCCCTGGAGCCATGTCCAGCGATGCTCTCGGGTTGTGCTCCTTGGTGTTGTAGCAGTGCCCTTGTGCAATGCTCAGGGGCTGGGGGCAGAGCCCAGGGCTATGCTGTGGTACCGGGAGCACCATGGAGCAGCCACTGGGCACAGACAAACCCTGATATTAGCATTATTCTACAGGGATCCAAGTGCAGTAGGTCTGCTACAGAGGCATCTGTGCTCCAAAGATCCCATAGCCTAGAAAGACAAAAACAGTGAAGTGAGACAAGAGTAGGGGCAATGTACATAACATAATTGTATGTAACGGGGCAATGATGTGCAGCTCTGTCCCATCCTTATTTGGGAACAGGGAAGGTGAAGCAGATGTTACTCCAGCAGTTCCTCAAGCAAAGTCTCATGGGCTTTTCACATTCAGTGGGGCAGGTGATGGGAGGCCCGTACAAAAAGCCACTTGCCTCTCCCTCTGTCATGGTTTAAGATCCTGTGTGTGTGGATACGAGGTGTCCATACCTAGGACCTAGGAGTCCACAGCGGTCATGGCTTGGATCTCAGCAGCAGATGATGCTGAAAGACAGTTTAGGTTACGTTACCTAGGAAATGTGACATTAAAACTACACCAGCAACAAGATCAAGTTGTTTAACAAGGTTTCTCTTCAGGTTCCCAATGGAGAAAGAGCTGGGGCAGAGCTCACTGCCTTTGAACTCCTGAATCATCAGGAGCTAAGACAAACCTTTAAGGAGGAGCCCTCTGCACCGGACGCGTGCAGGGTATGAGTGGGGAGAAATCCAATGACAAGCACATAAGGATGCAAGAGCTGCCACAGAACATCACCTTTCTGCCCGTCACAGTAGGAGGAGATGAAGCTGTGGCTTCATCCGCAGCTTAAAGCCTTAAACCTCAGCCTTGCAGAAGCACATGAGATTTAGCTGACACAAAGAGAAAGAGGGTTTTCTTCTGGGTGATGTTTTCTCATGCCCTTTCTGTTTTGATTCCATCTGATTCAAATCAGGATATTGCCAAGTTTTCCAGACTATAGTTTTAATTCTCTGCTCTCTCCCCTCTAGCTCTCTGGCTCCCTTGACCTGCTACCCTAATGCGCTCGGAGGGAAAAGCAATTGTGGGAACTCTGTGCCTTTCTGCATTGTGAAGGACAGGACTATCTCTGGGCTGCCATTCATTCCATCAGCCACCGCTCTGGGAAAGCACAATTTGCTGCACGCTGACACTTAGCGGGATGGGAACGTGCTCCAGCCTGACAAGGAACAATCACACATTGCATTAAAGGAAGAAAGGGGACAGGGAAGAGAGGCAAAGAGGTAAAGAAGGGGAGAAAAGGGAAAAAAGGAATGGTTAGCTATTCAGAAGATGCCCTGTAATTTGAGTGTCAGTAGTAAAATGTTAGGTCAGATGTTTTGATTGAATGTCAGTAGGAATTGTATGCTGGAGAGTCATGCTTCCCACTTTGCTATCAGAGAGAACTAAGGGAAAATATTCCAAAGGGACTGACTTTGGTGCCAAGGCTCTCTCACTGATGTCTCAAACAAGCATAGGAAATGCCATTGAGTGAATAAATGGGGGTTTTTTTGCCATGTATTCATATAAATACATAAAAAAGTATTAAAACTGTAAACTCAAACTCAGCTGAAAGAACAACTGAGTCCCTGCAGCCCAAAAGGGAGAGCTGGGAAGTCTCTTCGGTTTCACTCTTTCTTTTAACTCTCCCAGTCAGATCGACATCATAGAACCACAGACTGGTTTGTACTGGAAGGGATCTTAAAGCTCATCCAGTCCCAACCCCCTGTCACGGGCAGGGACACCCTTCCACTGGAGCAGGGTGCTCCAAGCCCATGTCCAACCTGGCCTTGAACACTGCCAGGGATGGGGCAGCCACAGCTTCTCTGGGCACCCTGTGCCAGCGCCTCAGCACCCTCACAGGGAAGAGCTTCTGCCTAAGAGCTCATCTCAGTCTCCCTTCTGGCAGGTTAAAGCCATTCCCCTTGTCCTGTCCCTCCATCCCTTGTCCAAAGCCCCTCTCCAGGTTTCCTGCAGCCCCTTTAGGCACTGGAGCTGCTCTAAGGTCTCCCCTTCAGGAGCCTTCTCTTCCCCAGTCTGACGATCTTCCCCCTTCAGCCCATGTCTCTTTGGAAGAACAGCACTGTTAATTTGCTCTCTCACATGACTGGATGTAATACAGTTCTCTAACCTTTTAACATTTAGCTGCTTGCATGGCATACCTGTGTCTTACTTACTGCTCATCAAATTATGCAGGGAACTCAGAGCCCTGCTAAGATGCTTTAAATACGCCCGCATCCAAAATGCGCTTCTGTAATCCAGGCAGCACAAAATCATTATCACAGCCTCATCTGCATGATAGGAGCCCTTCTCTCAGTGTCAGAATGCAGCACGGAAATAGCCAAGCATAAAGGAGATGGAGAATTTTCCTCAGGTGGTGTCTCGTAAATCATCAGTTTCTAATTTATGGATTATTTCTTTTCCCCCAGATCTCCATCTACTTATTTATTTATTGCTTTCCAGAATACAGAGTAATTAATATTATCCCCTCTGCAAACAGGAAAAAGTACATATGATGCCTGAGCACGTCCTCTAAGTCCTCGTCATTATGAGCTTGTGTGGATGGGGACAGGTCTGGAGAAAGAAGAGTGTGGTTTAGGTTTTGGCCAAGGACTTCCAAGTGCTGGACACAGCTCCTACCTCTGCTCCATATGTCCTGGGTGACCTTGAGTAAATGCTCTGAGCTTTCGAGATGGTTTGAATGCCATTGACTTTCAGTGGGAGGTACTCCTCAGTCTGGGCAATGGGAGCTCGTGGTGGAGCAAGTGGTTGGTTTGGAGGTCTTTACCTTTTTGTCTCTCTGTGGCTTCACTGAGACCGTGTAAGTCTGCTGTGGGTTGTGTGCTAGTCAAGGCATAGGCTGTTCTTCTCACTGTATGCCTGTTAGGTGCTCAGGACAACAGGTTTTCCATTAGGACCAGGAAGTTTCATCGTACACATAGAAGTAGGAGGTCTGGAAGCTTCAGTGCTTCACAGCTGGAAACAAAACCTGGTATTTCCTCAACCTGCTGGCGGCTTTCAGTGCCTCTGCCTATGGGTGTCCGAGCTGAGCAAAGTTAAAGTGACCTGATTTAAAGAGAGCAGATTCTCAGCGGTTTTGTGTAAAGCTGAATGCCAAAAGAAATCACTACTGGTGATGGAAAATGTGCGCCAAAGCCTTTTACTTGCAAATCTCCCGTTCAGTTCTGGCTCAGGCAAGCAGTCACTGGGAGTTGTTCCTGTCTGACAGTTGCATCAGTGGCATCTGGAAAATGAGCTGCTAAGTTTCAGCTTAATTTCTCCTGAATACATTACTAAAAAGCCATTCAGTGCATGCATCCTGGTACCTACCAACTCCAATCGCCTATGAATCATCAGGGATGCGTTTGTACAAATGGTGCTACCACAAAAAACAAATGGTAGTGATTGCATCATTCTATCCTCGGCATAGAAATCAGACACTAAATCATAAAAACCATTTTGTTTCTGGAGGCCAAGAGCACAGAAGGAGAAGAGAACGGCCCAAATTTTGGGATCCAGAGCTAGATAGGTTTATGTAGCCTATGAGCTGCTCCGGCAATACAGCTGAGAGATGCTCTGGGGACTGATAGAGGCAATGGCCTCAAGGGAAGGCAAGGAGGGCAAATTAATTACAGTGTGAAAGTTAAACTGGAAGGAAAGCAAGTGGAGGCAGAGCCAACTGTGTGCCCAACGAACCTCTCTAGAGTAGGAATTCTGCAGCAATTAGGAGGACTGTACCCTGACAAAGGTTACCCTGTCACTGCTAACAGTGCGTGATTTTTTCCCTAAACCCATATCTATATTGTTTGTCAGGAATGAACTTTATCAAGATTATGCTGTCAGAACTCATCACCAGAGTGATGTCCACGCACATGGTGTGTAGTAAGTGTTGCGTGCTCAGCACTTGCTGGCAGTAAGGCTTTATGGGAGTCAGGGATATAGAAACAATAGGAGCCTCCAAAGGATTCATGCATTAAAATGGTTATACAGGGTGGAGGAAGTGACAGTATCTGGAGGACACTTTTTATTAACCATTTTGTAATCACAATACATGCAATTACAGTCCGACAAGACATTGCCAACGTGAACAACATCTGGAAGCATACCGGGGCCTTCAAAATGAGTCCAGTTTCATTTCCATTAGTATTTGCTTCTGCTGAGAGTGGCAGTAAACTGTAGTTAATAAAGGAAAGCCAGCTTTTATGGGCTAGGAAGACAGTAAATACATGCAAAATGGTTTGTTGAATCTAGCAGTGGGGTGCCATAAGAGGCTTCATAAAGCAAGGATAGAGTTTAGCATCATTCTTCTAGGGCTGGGAGTGATGCAGAATAAATCTCTCGAGTCTACTGACTGGCCTGGTTCAGATAGTGCATACACAGCCAGTGCTTCTTCCTCTGCAATTTCTGTTAATCACTGTTAATGCCAGTCATCAGATCACTCATCACTGAAACAAGAAGCTGCAGATATTAAGAGATTCAGAATCAGATAAACAGCACAGATCTCCCCAGGGGCAGGAAGAAGGTCTCAGTGCCACTGATGCTGCCTGGTACAGCAGGAGGCTCTTTGCCTTCCTTATCCTTACTGTGATAGCAGCTACTCTGATCTGGCACAGAGGAGGAGGCAGGAAGCTTGAGAGACCTTTCGATGGGCACAGGGACACAGGGATGGATGTGGCCAGACCCGGACCATGTCCCTTTGCAGCAGATGGGAACAGCACAATAAACCTACCTCATGGCTATGCCCTTCCAGACTTGAAGGCCACGTATTCTGTAGCAGTTTGATTATCGAGCCGCAAGTGCCCATAGCCATACACTGAATCACTTGAGCAGCCCTGGGGGGAAGCCAAGATTTCTCTAGTCCCACATCAGCCCAACCTGATTCTTCCCATTGACTACACAAACCTGAGAGCGGAAGCAACACCATTTTCTCTTGCCACTGCAGAGGGTTTAAGAGCAGGTGCACAGGCAGGAACTGTGGTTCTGCTGATGGCCAATTGCGCCTGGGTTTATCTCTTGCAATCCTGGAAACATGCTCTGAGTTGTCTAAAACCAATCCATTTCTCTGCTCGGAGCAAAGGCAATGAAAAGGTTATGCCACTGCAGTGCAGGTTTTCCTTGTAAATCAGGGCCAGAAGTCAGTGCCTGGCAATCACCCTCTCTGACATACTTAAGACCCTGAACCAAGGGCATGTGCCTGTGGATGTCAGAGTGTGGATTTACATGGCAGTTGGGGATGTAGGTTCCTGGCTGAATTTGCATGTACTACCAACGTCAGCTTCGTTTCATCTGATGATGGCATCGGCGTCCTTGGCATCAGACACTGTGTGATACAGGATCTGCCATCTGAACACAGGCTCACCTTGGAGGTGTTGGAAGCGGGGGGACAGCAGTACTAATGTGGCACCTGGTGACTCTGAAAGGCAGGACTACATGATTAAACAAGCAACAAAACTGGATGTGCAAGGGAGCAGGAGGGGAGGAGGGAGATTAGACTTGTGGCTTGGTCTTGCCCGGAGCTGATTTCAACAGACTCCATGGGAGTTAGGACTATTCCACACTTAACAGTGGGAGTTCAGGTAATTGTGAGATTGAATCTCACAGGAGACCATGACTTGCCAAAGGGGAAGACAAATAACATCAAAGCAATCAAAGGAATTCTTCAGGAATTACTGAATGAAATTCTCTAGCTCAAACAGGACCTTAGGCTAGGTTCATTAAAATGGGTGCATCTAGACCTAAGATCTGCAAATATTGCATGTTACGTCCATTTCTATTTTGTTCTTGCTTCCAAGACTTTACCTTGAAATCCTGATGTGGCTGAAGGAAAATGAGGAACAAAGAAAAGGGGAGGAGCACTCAGGTGATGTCTTTAGGAGGGCTGTCTAGAGACAGGGGTGTGAATGCCTTTGGAGCAGATGGGTGAGGGCTAAATCCTGTTTCTGTTCAGTGAATAAATGGAGACAGAGCCAAGCAGGGTGCTGAGATGGCCCCAGGAAGCCTGCGTGTAAACAAGACTGGAGACACCCGCATAAAGAGATTCTGTCTGGCTAAATTCCTTTGTACAGCTCAGACACCCGACACAACCACCAGCGGGGCTGGGTCCAGACCAGCCTCTGCAACACCATAACCATTATCTCACCCATCACAGAACAACTGCGTCCCCCCAGGTCTCACCATCCAATTACAACCCCAGCAGTTGTGGAATCCTGCAGCACTGCAAACACTCATCTTACTGGAGAGGAAGGACAAGGTGCACCCATCACCACTCCTCAGGCACAACTCAGGTCCTGCCTTCAAGACCACTTTTCCTCACCCTTTCAAGTCCCATCAGAGCTGAGGAATCTCCACTGTTATTCTAAGGATCTCCTTGGGCTGTGCTGGTAAATGCCTCGTTGGATTGGCAATGATTCAATGAATTGTTTAATCTTTCTCAATTGATTCACAGAGAAAGGGATGAGACAGTTGATTTATTCTTTTATCTCCTTTTTCTCTAAGCTTCTTCAAGAGGGAGTTTTTTCCTCTCTCCCCTCTTCCAGCACTCATGCGCTCACACACTCACCCAGGCCCTCAATACCAGCTTTCCCTCATGCAGACCATATTGATGCTGGTGGGTAACATCTCTGAGCAAAAATATCTGGGAGACCATGACCTTTTTATAGAGCAAATAAGTAAGTTGCTTTTATTTTGGGTGAGGAGCAAGCTGACGAACTGTTCCGTTAGTTCTATGCGCGAGAGCTCCTCCATATCCTCTCCAACCGCCTACCAAAAAAAAACCCCCAACAGAACCTTGCAAAGCATTTGCATAACATAAAGAGAGGTTGCTCCTCCAGATTGCTGTGTTTCCTTATAAAAACTCCCAACTGTTGCTTTTCCTAACCCCACACTGCAGCACAGCACATCAACCTCAGCCCTTCTGGAGATGCAGCTTAGCTGCGTGTTGAGTGTTGTTTATGCACGCTTTGAGGAGCATCTGCAGTGAATAAGGTGTTACTGGCCTGCATTGCCTTGATGAAGTTAATATCCACAGCTTGTCTGTCTGCAGCTTACTGTGAACATGGGGTTTTTTTTTCCTCAATTAAATCCTTATGCAGGCAATTAAGCAAATCTGCATTTCTTCATTTCAAAAGCAGAAAGCTGAAGCAAGCCCTCTAAAGCCTTGCTGAGGAGCTTAATGAAGTGGTCTGACTTCCAGGAGGGGCTGAGTACCTGGCATGTCTGATGTAAAATCAAGGGCTGGAAATCATACTCTTCAGATGAAGTATGGGTCTTATTAGCTCTGTGGAGAGGTGTGTTTAGCCTGTGAGCACAACGGCGAAGCCAAGTTTGTGCTGCAAGACAGGGTGTATCCATCTTCCATCTGCCAAAATTCGGTAGGATTGGATGCAGAGTTTAGGCTTAGCTTTCTTCCAGAATATAGACACAAACATAAATTCAGTAGGTAAGTAAAACAGCCTGGTGGGAAAATACTCATCATCATTTACCCTTCTAGGAGAGCAAAGGAAGAATTTCCCTTCAGTCTGAGCCATTAGAAAACTGGCCTAATGAAACTACTAATTAAGCTGGTCATCTTTCTCTGAATCATCGGCTATGTTGTAACTGCTACCACACAAAAGGGTCCCATGGTTGACCTGCTGTGGCCAGAGAAAGGATACTGCAGATTATTGCTGTCATTTTATGACAGCATCTAACCTCCCTCCTGTTTGACCCCTTAATGCGGATTCCCTCCTGCCTTCCTCAGTTTGACTTATGACTTCAAAGAGTGGCTCCTGCCTTAAAGCTCTTTTCTAAATGGGAAAGATACATGATATAGGTAAAATAAGGCATACAAAAACTAGGAGCTATTCTTATTCAGATCCATCATTACAGATGTTATTGTAGTTTACCTATGCTATATACGTCCTCCTAAGAATCTCCATCAGCTAGAACTAGCAATGGTTCCTTACGTTTCCCTCTCAGACACGTAGGATATTTATGATGAATGAGCTTCCAAGAGCCCAGATATTTAATTTGCAGCTACCATGGTTAGTGATGATTAAGATCCTCTTGTTTTTACAGTGTTTCTTAAATAAAGTGTAAACACGTCCTGTCCAACTGTGTTAAACAGTGAGACACGTGGGAATGCGAGCGGAACTGCTAAGAAAGATGCTTAAACTGGCCAAGCACAGCGTAAATACACATGCTCACACTTATATACATACACCTATGCATGTAGCCGTGTTTGTATGTGTGAAAAGAATGCGTGCTTACACAGATCTAGATATATAGGCAGCTAAATGTATTCCTTCTGTCAGGCCTTGACTGCAAATAGGCTTAATGTCTGGGGATCTCCACTAAAACACCAGCTTGATTTCCCACCAGGAAATGGGGGGAAATTAAATCAACCTGTCTGGTACTCAGTGAATGTAATTCCCTCTTCACAACTGAAGAAGCAAAGATAGACCTAACCAAAGAGGACTTGCAGGGAAGTCACAAGAGGACTTCCATCCTGTTCCAACCCCTGCCATGGGCAGGGACACCTTCCATTAGAGCAGGTTGCTCCAAGCCCCTGTGTCCAACCTGGCCTTGAGCACTGCCAGGGATGGGGCAGTTGTCAGTTAAATCCCAGAAGTTTGTTAGAAGCTGGTTTTCCTCATTCCTTGGATCACAACTTCTCTCTCTGGGAGCTACAGGATCACAGGCAGATCCTGCAGGCTTTTCACAATGCAATTTTACATCCTGCATTTCCTTCCCTCTACAATAGAGTTGATTTTAGCAGAAATTGCCCCAAAATGCTACTGACCATGAAATGTGAATTTTCCCAGTGAAGAGGCTTTCTATTCAATCTCCTCACTTCTCACCAGATACCAAGGCAATGTTTTCATCCTCCTTGTTTTCTGCCCCTCAAGTGCTCTCCAGATGCTGCTGATCTTCTCTGAGGCTTCAGTCCACCAGATAAACACCCCTCTGTATTCACACGCATCCATACATGTATATACAGCTGTAAGAACTAGCAAATAACTAAATAAACAAAGAGAAAAACCTGTTACACACTACAACTGCTTCATGAATTTATAACATATGGTGGCAAAGCACTATAAAAACTGTAAACTATAAAGAGGGCTGCAGAGCCCCATTCATTTATCATGTTACAATGAGTAATCTGTGCACTAGGCAGGAAAGAGAAAACCCACACAGTTGGAGAGTGCATATGTATTTCTGAGGCTCACACTAGAGAGCCTTTTATAAAACATACACATGATTTGAATTCCAAAGCGAATGCACTGAGAGGCAGTGCACAGGCTAATATTGGTATAATGGTGTATGCAGAGCATAGGGAGAAAGGGCAGGAGCTGACGTCCTTTAATGATAACAGGAGGTTCAAACTGGGCTTCTGCACAGTTCAATCCCTGTTCATTTAGAACATGAGCTCCAGCCTACAGCTATGAAGCTTCTCTTTTGTGCTGTTACACTGACGGCAAGATGATGCTTAAAGAAGGAACCAGGACTGGGTGCTCCTTTTGCTGATTTTGTTCAGGTTTCCCTCTCTTTCGCCTCCCTTTGCATGTCTGGTGGGGGTTATGTTGAACCACATTCCCAGGTGGGTCCATGTACTCATGGTCCAAGCTGGCTTTTACACTCAAATCCCCGTATCATGTAGAGACAACGCATGAATGGTGAATTTGAGCACTGTATTTCTGCAGAGGGTTTCTGACCAGTGTAGTGTCTCACACAGTGTATTATTAAATCACAGGTATTCTCCAGCTAGCACAGAGCCCCATAATTCACATCTACCTGTTCCTGAGCTGACATTTCTCTTCTTTTCTTTTCCAGTTGCAGAAGAGCTTTTATGAAACCTATAACACATGCCACATTCTCAATCCTGGAAATGGATTCGTTTTCCCAATGGGAAAGTGAATGATGTAGGCTACGTCCCAGTTGTCATGTCCCAGTGCAAATGGTTAAGATCTTCTTTTTGTCTCAGCAAATGCCCCGTGGAAGCTTGAGCTGGGTTTAGGCCCTAGGGTCATTGCTAAGCAGTTTCTCTTTCATCCTTTTTAGCACCAGCAGACGCAGCTTGAAACATGTATACAAGATGCCGCTTTACAGCATCCTTTATTCACCGGTACCTTGGAGACTCCAGTTCATTGAAAGTAATAAAACCAGATCATCAAAAAGAATTCCTTTGAACAGGCTTTGGGCTCTGCTGTGCTACTTGGTTACGGATATTCACCTTCCTGGAAACTGTGCTGTTTGATACAGCATACAGGCATGAAAGCATCAGCTGCCTCCCTGGTGCATTAACCCCTCGAGTGTTGAAATCACAATCCTTGAATAGCAAAATAGTTATCTCTTATAATTGCTTGAGGGGAGAAGCAGATTTTATTCTCCCAGATGCAGAGAGGCTGCACACTGGGGTCGGGGGGTTTCCCTGTCCTCATCCTCAGCATCACTGATGCAATGGGCTGTGGACACAAGGGGAGAGGGAGCAAAGAGAAGCAGTCTGTGACAGCTCCAGGCAGGCTGTACAGTGACTCCTGTATCAAAGGGTGCCACAGGACTTAATGCAAGCTGAAAACTCAGATGTGCTGAAAACACAGATGTGCTGGAAGCGCAGATGTGCTGGAAACACAGGCATTCTGATACTTGGAGCTTTAACCTTCTGCTAACTTTACATATCCTATGTATCTTACAGAGTCCTGGTGCCAAGGCTTCAAACAAAAACACTGTGAATTGGCAGGGGGAGAGTTGTCACTGTTGTCAGAGTTGCCAGAGTTCTGGTGCTTTTCCATTGCATCATCTGTCTCAGCTAGAAGGAAGAGTGGGTCAACACTGGCACCATGAGCATAGGTCTACAGACCCTGAGTTTCATTTCCCTAAATGGGGAATGAACAAGGATGCTGCAGCTGGGCTAATTTCTTCCTGCTTGAGAGACTGGCACACTATTGCATTCTACCTGCACCTGTGTTTGCAGCCAGGGATGGGGCAGCCACGGCTTCTCTGGGCACCCTGTCCCTCACGGGGAATCACGATCCACAGTGTCCCTCACTGCTCCTCTCCTCAGTAGTTTTGAAGTAATGGATCCCAGTCGCAATAGAAATAAATGCATTAAAATAGGTGAAAAAAGAGAACATTCCAGTGCCCCCTTTGAACCTCCCCACTTGAACCCGAGCCGCATCTGCCCTACACAGTATCACCACGGAGGCTGTCTCAGGCTTCAGGTCCAGATCCCACACCAGCAGCTGCCTTCACAGCATCCTCCTTTTTCTAGAATAGGTCCTCCCAGGGACGATGAAAGAAGGGAAATGGCTGGAGCTTCAGATCAGCTGAGAACAAATCAATGCAGGATCCCCAGGAGGTTGTTTATACAGAATCACTCTGCACCAGAACAGCAAGAAGAGGAGCAGGAGTAAGTAGCTGGCATTGATCACACCTGATTACTTATTAAAGTTTATAAGGAATGATGTTGGAGGAGTAAAAACAGCAGGAGCACCTTTAATGACTTGACTAGAAGGGTTAGGGTGGAAAGGGAGGAGAGAATAGCTCACAATGGACTTCTATATTGCTCTTACATTATGCCCCATGTTTTTCTCTCTAGGTCGCACCCCTAGTTCATGGGTTCACACAGGCTAAGGTGAAACTCACTTGTGAGGGGCTGAGTAGAGTCAGGATGCAGGCAATGATAAATGCACCATTACATGAGTAAACCCTATAAAAAGATGCCTCTTACCTGAAGTGCATCTACGACTTTGCTTCTGCCCATCTCTGTACAGACACATGCCTTTGTGTCTGAGGACACGCAGCTCTCTCTCTGCATGTACGAGCATGTGTTTGCCCATATACATAAATCTGAGGAGACAGAGATCTTTCCTCATGTGGCAGTTCCATAGAGTACCTGCGTGTATGTGCAGGGGTGCATTCACATCCATAGGCCAGCGTGTCTCCACCCATGTGCATGTCTGAACACAGACACACACACCCCCACCCCCCCCCAAAGTACTGGTTTGTATGCAGAGAGCCTCAAGCAAAGGTCCTCTGCAGAGCAGCTCATTCCCTGCTGTGGTGTTAGTCAAGAAAGCAACATCTCTCCAGAAAAGCCTAAAATAAGCCCTACATCAAACCCAGTACCAAACAACTCTAAACCTCCAAGCTACTGCGGGATTATGCAGTTGTGAAATGCATTATCCAGCCTTTAAAGTCGTCTTTGACTATGTGCCTGCGGTCATTCAGGCAGACGAGACTCTCGGCTACATAATGCACAAAGAAGTGGAGATTGCAAGTGTTCCAGGAAGGCAGAACATTGAGGTCCAGGTTCTCCCTGCAGACAGAGGCCAATGGGATTATACCTGAATTCCTTGTTTGCTGCCAAAATAACCAGCTCCAACACAAACTGCTGTTAGAGGGAGATCTACTGTGTTTGTCAGCAGCAAAAGGGAAAACAAAGAGTTACGGGGCTCCTGTGAATGAGTCGTTGCATCCAAGGGCTGGAAGCAGCAGACTGTTCCTTAGCAATAAAGAAGCAAGACACAGCAATTTCCAATAGCAGCCTTCAGATGGATCTGCAGGTAGAGTTGTCTATTTTATCCACAGCAGGCACACCAGCTTCTGCCTCCGGTTGCTGTTTCTGGTTAGCCAGTCAAGCTTCTAATTGGATCTCCTGTTGGACATTATCTCTGAGACACACCAGGGCTGAGAGAAGGGGGCCAAGCCAATATAGCCAAGCCATCAGGCATCATCCTGCAGTGAGATCCAGGCACAGAGGGAGCTATGTGCAAAAACTTATCCAAAGCACCATGTAGCCATCAGTCCATAGTGAGCTTACGCCTCCATCCCAGGGCAGGAGTCAATCCTCCATGACCCTCCCATATTGGCCAACACACAGGTAGTCTTGGCTGTCTAACCCCATCCCAATCTCCTTTATTCTTCCCAACAAGGTCAGGAGAGGGCTGGGATCTCCAGGGAGAATGAAGCAGTGTGAATTAGCTTGTCAGCAGCTTAACCAAAGGACAAGCCAAACCAATGCTGCCAGCACAGTCAGTTCCAGCTTCACTTCAATAGGCAGCTGGACACTTCAAGCGCAAGGAAATAAAGGTGCCCTGGGAAGCTCTGCAACTGGTCTTTGGTTGACATTAGAAATGCTCAGCCCAGGAGGTCCGTGTGCTGTGGGGAAAGGAGGCTTGGTGTGAGTGGGCACTAAGGACAGAATCTACTCCTTAAGAAGTGATGAAATCCCTGGCCTTGTACCTATCTGCTGGTGCTTATGTCGCTGTTGGTCCTTCACAGCTGTGAGGTGCTTGCAGTCAGTTGCTGTGGAGATCTACAGGGGAAAAAGCACAGTCTGTGTTGCCCCAGGAGCACAGTGGGGATTGTCCTGTTTCTAGAGCTGGAGACACTTGTGTTCCCATGCCTGTGTCTGTAAGTGTGTGCAGCTGACCGCTTCAGCATCCCTGTTCTTGTGATCTTGAGTTCAGCCTAACCAATGAGCCAGCTAATAAGTTGGTGTTAACATAAGCAGAGGCAGTAGCAGTGAGAAGAAAAGACACCATAAATCAAGCATAAGAAAAGGAATAAGGGGAAGAGGACTCATTCAGTTCCTCTTTGCAGTGACACATGCTTTCCACTCGCTCTTAAAGTGACATTTTCCCTGCCATTAGTTTCCTGTGACACCTCCAGCACTGCCTTCCCTCCCCCCAGCCAAGTCCCTCAAGGACAGAATTAAATCTAAGCTGCTGAAGTTGGACCTTTCTGAAGCAAAAAGAATCTTTAAAAATGGATTTCTTTTAAAGGTCATTTTGCACTTTATCTGAGCACACACGAAGACGCAGGCCATTCAGCTAAATAATGCCATCTGACCACCTCCTGTCACCATTACTAGGATAAAAACATCAATTAGGTGAGGGGAGAGAGAGGAAAGCTTTCCACTTCTTCCTTTCATTCCTCTTCTAATTTAGGGGGATTTTTAATGCTGTTCATTTTTATAGCTGCTTCTCCACTTCCCGCTTCCTCTAATAACCCATCTGAAAGGTCATGAACTTACACTGAAATGGGACATCTGATTTTGACCCAAAACAGGATAGACTGAACCCTGGCTCCCATGGGATCTAGCTTTATTCTCCAAGGCTCTACCTGCTCCTCACCCTTAGCACGTTCTGCCATGTTGGCAGTCCTCTGACAGGATGGTGTCAGAGCAGTCCATCCTCCTCCTTGGGTCTCTTTCCCTCTTCCACTAACCCGGCTTTATGAATTAAATATAAGCTATTTATAAGAGCACATGGTGATAGGACGAGGGGGCATGGCTTTAACCTGCCAGAGGGGAGATTGAGATGAGCTCTTAGGCACCCTGTGAGGGTGCTGAGGCGCTGGCACAGGGTGCCCAGAGAAGCTGTGGCTGCCCCATCCCTGGCAGTGTTCAAGACCAGGTTGGACACAGGGGCTTGGAGCACCCTGCTCCAGTGGAAAGTGTCCCTGCCCATGGCAGGGGTTGGAACTGAATGAGCTTTAAGGTCCCTTCCAACCCAAACCAGTCTGGGATTCTGTGACTCTACCATCATGTACCTAAGCACATGCTTAATTTGAAGCACAACAGCAATCTAGTTGACCTCATGAGCCTCTCTTGTGGGCTTATGCTCCACTGTGCATGGGTACAGTCAATGAGACCAAACCCCTGCTCCACTCCAGCAGAGTCCTTACCCACCAGAGAAACCTTCACCACTGACCTGAAGCATCTAGAATTAATTAACACTATCTTAACAGCAAAGGCTGGCATGGGGAGATGGGTTTGCACTGCCAAGCTCCAACCTGAACAAACAGGGCCTTTTAAACCCACGGACTCTGTGTCCAGATGCATCGGATCCACCTTCCTGCCATTAGCAAAGGTAAAGCGGGTTGCACCACTTGCTGTGCGAGAGCCGTGCAGCAGAGCTCAGTTCTGCGAGCACACTGCATGCTATCTCCCGTATGCAGTTCTCTCCAGACAAGCCTTAAAAAAGGCCGTATTTATTGAGGAGACACTTTCAAACGCCCCATGACATGCTCTGTGGGAAGAGGGACTTCCCACAAGCGGTATTCCAGCATTGCACCCCTCCCTGCAACCGCATCTGTGTCCCAGGGCTCAGCTGCCCGCTCCCTTTGAACAAGCTTCCCTTGAACAACGGTCAAATATTCAATTTGCCGAGTGCCACGGGAATTCCAAACGTTTGGAAGAGCCATCTATTATAAATGACAAAACATGATATTATTACAGGGAGCCTGCCTACTCCGTGTCATCCGTCTTCTGCGCTGCGCCTTTAATAAGGCTTTCAGATCCTGTACATTATAGGAAAAGACCCTGATGCTGGCGCTTCCCAGGTACTCCCAAAATTAAACCAGCCAAGTCCTTGCAGCATAAAAAAGACTGCTTTGGAAACGCCGCAACCCTCGTGTTCAGAGGAAGTGCTGTCAGTCCTCTGTTATTTAGCTGTACAGGCGTTCAGGAGGAGGCTACTCCCAGCCACCCAACGCGATTGAGTAAGTGTTCCCCTGAATCCTAACAACACAGTGCCCTCTGCTGCATTCTTCTCCGACATATTAAAAGGAGGGGGGGGGAAAAATCAACCCAACCCTGCCATGCTTTGCAGCCTATCCTCTGGCTCAAACTGAGATAAGCAGATGGTTCGTTAGCACTTATCAATGACTCAGTAACATCCAAGGTACTACATAAACCACTTTAGCTAGAGAGAAGTTGAAACAACAAAATGGATTCCATAGGAGGGAGAGTAAAAGCAACCGAAGTATCACGTAGGGAGTGCGGAAGTGGAGCGGCTCCTCGCCTTCGCCAGGCTGCCCCTCCTCTCCACACAGAGCTCCAGTTATTAAGGTTAAATAACTACTTGCTATAGTCTTGTTGCTTTGTCCTTTCCACCACCCTCAGCCCCATTCACCCCATCCTCCTGGGACAAAATGCTTACAAGAACAGCGTGAACGAACCCAAGGACATGCAAGACTGGCAAGAACAAGGATGATGCTAGCGGTGGACTTGGCAGTCCTGGGATAAAGGCTGGACTTAGAATCATAGAATAGTTAGGTTTGGAAAGGACCTTAAGATCACCAAGTTCCAACCCCCCTGCCATGGGCAGGGACACCTCACACTAAACCATGTCACCCAAAAGACTTGATGATCTTAGAGGTCTTTTCCAACCTACTTGATTCTATGATTCTATGAAATGGAGCTGGCTGGAAGCACCACCACCTCAGGACAGAAGGATGGGCTGGAGAGCAGTCATTCCTGTCATCCCACGCTTCATTTTGATAGCAGTGCTAGCTGCTGGGAACAGGGATCTTTGTGGATTACTGCAGAAGAGAAGGACGAACACACGGCAGCCTTGGGAAACCTGAAAGCCAGCGACAGCGCTGTGGCAATTCTTCCTTTGAGCTACTATCACTCTGGGCTCAGTTAATTAAAATCAATAACTGCATGTGCTGTGATTTGGATTTTAGGCCTTCACTGAGCAGTTCTAAGGCTTCCTTTCACAGATTCACCAATGATAAAGTCAATAACTTAAAATTAGCCAGACCTGCTGTGAATATTGTCTTGGCAATGGAAAGTACCTCTGAACACAGGGACTGCGCATGCATGGGCGTTTTAAACCAGCAGCTTGCTGGTGCTGTGGCTGAAGAACAAAACCATTTCCAATGCTCCAAAAGAGTATATTAGCTATATTAAAAGACTACATCCAATCAAACACCACAGTTTGGGAATGTTTCATTCTGGTTAAACCTGCTAAAACAATAGGGACCACCTGCGAACTGAACCCTGAGTCAATCAGGTGACAAGCTCTAAAGAGCTGACTGTTGAGTCTTGCCACCAAAGCATACAAAAATCAATGGGCTCTGAAACTGTGCCATTAAGAAAGGTTCAGCTCTTTGCACAGTTGGCCTCATATTTGAGATTGTCAGACCTGTGTTTCCAAGCCACTGTTTGCAATGGAAGCTTAAAAAGAAGGCAGAGTTTCTCTCCCCATCACTGTTTAAAGCAAAACACAGAAATGGAGAGACTTGTCTTAAAATGCTGAGATTTGACAACGCTCTGGGTTATGCTGTTACCTGGCAAGGCCGTGACATCTATTCCAGCAGAAATCTGAGTTTATTTGATCCTTTCCTGAAATCTGAGCTTCATTCACCCCTAAACCTTCAGTAAACACAGGTCTGCTTTATGTCTGCTCCTTTCCACAGAACCTTCCCTTATGCTTCCTGCATCTTCCTGGGTCCCAGCCAGGCCTTGGAGCACCAAATAACCACAAGAAAGATTGCTCCTTGAGATCACCACCCAGGAGCAGGAAATACTATAAGCCTCTTGGGCGGGCCTGTTTTTACTGAAGGAACCACCCTACTTAGCTGATGCAAAACCTTGAATGGATCCGGAACTCCAGCCAAGAGCTTCTCCTTGTCACCATCAGCCACTGTGAAGAATCACTTCATTCCATGGAGGCAGCAAAAACCCTTAAAGGATGGCTTCTTTTGACATACGCACATAGCAATCCTATTCAGATCAGCGAAGAGCACAGGATGTGTGAACCAAGAGGCACTAAGGGCAGAGATTTCAACTCCAAGGACTCAAAGATGTCCAGCCTGCTTGTCCACAGAAAGGAATTAAGAACGGAGAAGGTGACTACGAACAGGGTGGGAATCTAGATGCCCAGAAAGATATCCCTCTGATGCAGCTACCCCAAGGGTGGAAAACTGGGAGAATCCCTGCCCTGTTCAGCACAGTATTTAATTACCTGAAGGAAAAACCATGTAAATAGACTTGAGGAGATACACCTGACAATAAATCTATGACACAAGGCAATGTAGAAACCTGTGCTTTGGACTTTATTCCCTGACCTCCCTGCTGAGCGTTCCTGTGCGGCTGCCGGAAGAAATAAATTGGTCTAGCTAAAGAAACTGTAGGAAACATTTGGATATTCCCTGTTCCGAAATGTCAACCCTGTGATACTTCAGATGGTGCCTCTCTCAAGTGGAGAATGGCACAGTCGTAGCACACAGATCAAGACACTAGGAATGTCACTGGAAGTGAGGAATGCCAAGGGGAGCAGACCCCAGGCCAAGACCCCTGCACTGGAAGTGCAAAAGCATTTTTGTCCTAAAGCTGACTAGAATTGTAAAAGAAGAAAACAATCTTCATTAAAATACTCTCCTGAGAGACGTGCAGCATGTAACTGCTTAAAGGAGCTGATTTTGCTTAGAAATACAGCCAAGTTCCCATATTTCTAAAAGATTAAGGACTTTTTCATCCTGTATTTCTACATTTCTTTTCTTTTCCTTTTTCTTTTGAAAAGCCTTCCTAAGAAACTTAGCATGGAAAGGTGACTTCGGTGCACATGAGACGGGCACCACGCTGTTCGTTAAAGCGGACAAATGAAGGGCTCATCCTGCACAGTGGCTGAGCACCAACACTTGCTGTCAGCCCTAGAACAGCTTCTAGCTTGCAGCACTTAACACAATTGAACCACAGAGGCCATTATTCTGAAGGTTTAGATCCAGCCTGGGTCTCTCCGACTTCATGAATGCTTCACGTGGGCAAAGGGAGACCCTGGTCTGCACAAATCCTTGGAGCCTGACAGCCTCATTGCTTCCAGCCACCTGAGGAAGAAGACCTGGCACCCTTCTATACTGTTTATTGTGAAATACATATAACACCATCAACAACCCTTGTGCCCTGCACCTATGGGAGGAGACCTTCCCTGAGCCTAAGCGCTGGCAATGGAATTCCAATGCATTCAGAAAACCTCATGCCCACAGTTAGCACTTTATAATACTGATATTAATCAAAGTTAAACCCTGTTCAAGGGATGCTAATCATACATTTTAACCTGAAAGTGTGATGGGTAAGAGTAGATGGGACACATTCAGCAGACTCCCAAGGCTAGGTTTTGAGGCAGAGGACCACCAACACCAGGTCTGCAGAACAACAGCTCTACAGCCATCTCTCATTTGCAGGCACAAGCTAGCAGATGGTCTGCAAAGCCAGGAAAGCAAACTCAAAGCACCCACTCTCCCTTTGACAACTAGGCAGGAGTTGTGCACAAAAAAAGCCATGTGTGTACATCATTAACGGATGCAGGTCCTAACTCTTCCACTTTGATTATCTCTTTTTAACTGCCTTGTTTCTGATGCCTTTTAACAAGGAGCAGAGCACCTTCTCACTATTTATTCAAGTGCTTGAAGAAAATATATTCCTGGTGGGTCTTGAGCTCCCCCCATTGACTTCTCAGGAGCACCTAACATCCAAGTCTCTCATTCCAATGCTCTACTACTGCCCAGACACGCTTTTCTGGGTGGAAGGCTGGATCCTTACAACAATGAGGATGCGACTGCCCTCTGTGGTGTGTATGCTCACTGTCACAGCTAACAGAAGCTATTGTTGTGACCAGCCCTTCCTAGAGAGCACTGCTACTCACTGAAGAGCTTATTTTCCTCTTTCTTTAGTGAATGAATAATCATTTCTCCCTAAGCAATTCCCCTCTCACCCTGGCCAAAGTCTCTTATGACCCAAAAGACTCACCCAATCTCAGAATCGGAGCACAGGGTTATTAGGGCTCTGTATTATGATGGTGATATACTTAATAATGCCAATATCTATGAATGAGCCAGACATCATTTGCCACCACCACTAATCCATAAAACTCTGAGCTGCAGGCCATCTGCATGGCACTCAAATGACTGGCTATCAAAACAGCTTTTCAACAGCCTCCAGCATGGCTCAGTCTCCATGAAGTCTCCATTGTTAGCATTGACAATGGGTGTAACCATGCTCACGGCTAAGGACTTTGACTGCTTCCTGGCTCATGACCAATTTCTAAGGCGATTCAAAAGCAGACACTTGTTATTTTTTTTTTTTTTTTTTGAGGAAATTACCTTTCCCTTCTCTTCCTTTCCCTTCTCTTCATTTCTCTTGCTTTCTCCTCCCTCTTATCCCAGCCCTTCCCTTCCCATCCCATCCTGTCCCATCCCATCCTATCCCATCTCTTCTCCTTCCCTTCCCATCCCATCCCGTCCCATCCCATCCTATCCCATCTCTTCTCCTTCCCTTCCCATCCCATCCCGTCCCATCCCATCCTATCCCATCTCTTCTCCTTCCCTTCCCATCCCATCCTGTCCCATCCCATCCTATCCCATCTCTTCTCCTTCCCTTCCCTCCCATCCCCTCCCCTTTACTTCCCTTCATAACTCTCCCCTACGAGCTTCTACCTCAATGCCTTCCCATGGTACGTTATGCTACATCATTAAGAACTATTTTATGTGGTTTGGTTTCTATTAATCCTCAGACTAAGCTGAGTAATGCAGAGGAAAGGACTGTCTTAATGAGACCAGTTGCCTTTATTCTGTTTATATTAGAGAAAGCAGTCCAAGGCCTTTCATTTGGAAGGCAGGGAAGCTTACTATCATCCCATAAGCTCTTTGTATAGCTGCTCACTGGCCTGGAGGGAGCCATAGTTCAAGCATGCTTAAACCTTTATTAAGCACATCTTTCACACTTCTATGTTTAGAACTGTTTCCTGATTCTTTCCACAGTCACTTGCCTCTTCCTCAAAATCTCTTCTTGGAAACCACTTCACTCACAAAGGTTTACAACACTTCTGCTGTTTCAAATACTCCAACACAGTCTCCTAGTGAGTGGAATGGTTGCCCAAAGAGCTCTAGTCAACCCCTTCAATCTATCCCCAGCACAGCGGAAGAGTAAGAGCTTGAGAGCTGAGTATGATCTGGTATCCTGAGGGAGAAAAAAACACCAGCACAGAACAAACGACAGATTTAGGGCTTATACTGTTAACAATAATCGGAGCTACAATAAGCCATTGGGGTGCACGGGAGGATGCTAATGTTGTGGTCCTTTCCTCTCTGGAACTGAGCAGTCGTCTTCCCTCTTCTTTCTCCAGAGTTCAATCCTTTCGTTTTCTCTCAACCATCAACAGCAACCGCCAACGTGGCAAGCTCTCACCTCCCTGCTCTCTCCTCCACTCCATCTTTGAGGAAAGCAAAGCTAAGCAAGATACTGCATTATAGTGCTTCCAGATCACCATTTGTGTTCCAAGTTGAGACTGTCCCTGTCATCCATTCTTCATAGATTCAAAGCACAGTTTGGGTTTGAAGGGACCTCTGAAGGTCATGTAGTCAACCCCCTGTGTAATGAGAAGGAACATCTTCAACTAGATCAGGTTGCTCAGATCCACATCCAACCTGACCTTGAATGCTTCCAGGGATGGGGCATCCACCACCCCTCTGGGAACCTGTGCCAGTGCTTCGCCACCTTCATCACGAAAAAGTTCTTCCTTATATCTAGTGTGCATCTACCCTCCTTCAGTTTAAAACCATTACCTCATCCTTGCTCTAAGGTAACAGTGATATTAATAATCAACAGCAGAGAGAGCACAGAAGGGAAAAAAAACCCTCTCAAGTGACATAATTTGCCTTGGACATTTATTCATCGGGGGGCTCGGCACGTTGCCATCAGTGCTGAGAAAAAGGTATTCTGAATATTTATTACATTCTCTGACCTTTCTGGAGCTGATGGATGCCAAGTGCAAGATGAAAAGCCACCAGCCTCCAGACAGCAACACAAACCCTTGGGCTTGCGATATTAATTCCTGAAAGAATACTAAGGGTAATGATGTATCTCATCAGGTAAAAGGTTAGTTCGAGAAGGAGGGAGAACAACCAACCAAAGGTGGGAACCAAACAGGCAGTTTTGGCTGGACTATGAACAAAGTACAGAGGAGAGTTTTAGCCCCTGCATGCTATGTCAAACCTCAGTAACTGCAGTGACCATGTTGTCCGAAAAGCAGATTCATGCCCAGTGTGCAGTAAACCAACTCCCCATGCTCAGGAGAGATATTGCATTTATTCAGACCTGGGCGCTCAGTGAATTGTTCCATAAATCAGGAACAGCCACTGCCAGCTTCTTCATTACATTTATACGCAAAAGGCACAAGGCAGTACACTCCCACTTACAATGACTGGTTGTAATCTACATATAATTATAATATTTGCTGTGTCATCCCTTCCGATCACTACGCATGCTCAGAGGAGGTTTCTTCACCTGGGACAGGGTCTTTTTGACCTGTGGGTGTGATTTTCAGCATTATAATGAAGTAATACTCCTGAAGTTCACTTCAGGAAAAGTTAGTTTCATTGCCAAGCTGGTTAGTCAGATGGTCACTTTGCCAAGCTGTCGAATAACTCATCCTTGCTACAACCCATCCCAGATGATCTCCTTTGATCTTTCAAACCAAACCAGGACCTGGTTTTATTCATGAATTCCTCAGTTAATGAAGGTCATCCTGACCCGGGCTCAAGATGCAGTAACTATGACAACCAACCACAGATGTATGATATATTGCATCAACCGTGACCACTTTCTTACATGATGATACTGAAACAAGAAGTTCAAACTTAGGTATGTTTTTCTCCGTAGCGAATGCAAAGAACTCTTGGTCTAGAACTCTTTCATCGCCAACACCGGAATAACATACATCTTTGTGAGCACCACAGATAAGCATGATCAAAAAGCAAGTTAATTCAGTTGTCTCCCACTAGGCTCATTTCCATCACCGGTGGCATTACAGCTTTTATACGTGATTCTATTTAGCATTAGTAAATAGCAGCAGCATAGCATGGCAGGGACCACCGGCCTTTATTACCTGCTTAGTTACAAACTCCTACTGAACCTTACTAAATCATTCTGCCTCTTGTGCAAAATAATCCCCATCACTCAGGAGCTTGCAGGGACTGATGTGGTGACATTAGTGAAGTTCTCAGATGTTAAATCAGGCCAACCATGCGTGACCGGGCACAGAAAGCTGCTGCTGCCATTGACAAACCCTGGCTTGCTCTGTGGGGAGATGACCAGGTTCTTGGGATGTCAGCATGCATTCCCCAGCCTAAACCCACTAGTGCAGGGAACAACCACACAGGATTCCCCCTGCTCCATGCCCTGACATAGGCCCTTCCCACCACCCAGGCCAGGACAGCCCTTCAGTCCTGACAATTAGTATGATTCTTGGGAGAATAATCAACTCAATCAGAGATCTGTGCAATGAAAAGCAGTGCCAACAGCTGCGGCATTCCCTCCCTTTAACCCTGGGATGTGTAAGGGAAGGGAGCTCCTTTCTGCTGTCCTGGCTAATGTGTTCTTCACCATAATCCATTTTATTACAGAAGAATCCGTATTATCACAGAAGCCGCACCTCCGCGCAGGAGCCCAGCGGCAGACGGCAGCAAGCTGCTCCGCCACCGCCGAGGGCAGCTTTTCCGCTCAGCCTTCGCCCCCATCTCCAGAGCGCGGAGGAGGGACCACCGACCCCTGCTGCGGCGCTTATTCCACGCCGGGACACTCCCGCTTCCGCGGGGGCGAGGAGAAGGCCGATGCCGGCCGGGGCAGCCCGCGCCTCCCGGGCACTGCTCGGCGGAGCCACACGGCCACGGCCGCCGCCTCACGGAGCCCACGGCCGCTCTCCCGCCAGCGGAGCGCCGCGATGCCCGCCGCGCGTGCGCGCTCTGCCCTCCCTCCTCTCGGATTATTCCACCCCGCCTCTCAGAGGGGAGGAGCGGCTTTAAAAAAGTGAAAGTTCGCCCTTCTTTCCGCCGCCTTTAGGTGAGTAGCAACGCTTCTGCCTCTGATTAAAAAAGTTGCTTTTTACTGTTTACGACGAGTCACTCTGCGTACGGCTAAAAGGCAGGGCGGGAAGCGCCTGTTGGCAGTGTGCCCCCGCCTCCCTGCGGATAGGCCGCTCCGGAAGGGGTCGGTGCGGGTGGTTGGAGCCGGTCGCCTCCCGCCTCAGCCGCCGGCCCCGCCATGCCGCCGCCGGGGCAGACGCAGCTCCCGGACTGGGACGGACTGAAGCTCCAAGTGCGGACCATTATCGCCTCGCACCGCGTCGTCATCTTCAGCAAGAGCTACTGTCCCTACTGCAATAAGGTGAGGCGGCGGCGGGCGGGTCCGCTCGTTGGAATGGGCCGGGGGCCTCTTGGAGCCGCTTTCCCCGTCCCGCCGTGAGGAGGACGCGAAGCCTGGCGCGGCCCCTGGGCGAGGCGGGACCATGTGCCCTGAGGCGCTCGCTCGGAGGCTGGCGGCCCGCCCCGGCGAGGGGAGCAGCGCTGAGGGGATGCTGCTCCTCGGGGTTTGCAGAGCACAGGAGTAGCGCTTCATCGGTCCTCCTTAGGAATTAGGCCCTGACCCCTTGGGAACCCCCGCTTCCAGTATTGAAAAGAGCTTAACTGGGGCCGTTCAGAAGAGGAAAAGAACTGGTGGCTCTTTCCCTTTGTCCCGTGAGTGAAGGGGGAGATGCATGTGTGGGAGGTTCCACACAATGTGCTTGTTCCCAGCTGGACAGCTTTTGTAATCTGTTATTTGATGGTGGTAGTGGTGGTTGCGTTGCTTTCTCGCTGACAGCTTGAGCCCTCCATTTCTGTTCAACTTGGATGAAGTTGTGTCCGTAGGGAGGGACTAGTTCAGTGTCTGCTTTTTAAGTTAGATGGAAACCACGGTCTGTAGCAAGATTGTAAGTTCTAAATGCCAGCCATAATGTATGCTTAAAAAAACCCGAGCAAGCGTTATTGATTACTTGTGATGTTTAAAGAAAAACGTCTTTCCACCCCTGGTTATGCAGCAGTATGCTAGGGTAGCTGTAACTGGTGAGCCAGAGTCATTAAAGAAAACCAGCATCTTCATTAGAGTACTACAGTCGCAACACACTATAGTCATAAGCTATACAGCACCTGAGTGTTTGTAGGTATTGCGATTCTTGGATGTTTGCAAAGAGCATGTTATGAAATGTTAGTTAAACCTCATAATACCGCATGTGATGTGGCCATGGTGGAAAAACAAAGGGCTGAGTCTTGGTGTTCCTCAATGGAAGTGACAATCAGGAAAATGCTCAGAAGCTGCACTCCCATGTGTAAGTTAGGTTTAGCTCCAGTAGCTCTTGTAAGGGAGGAGATATTATGACCTTCTTGTAGGAAACTTAGATGACTGTATCCTCTCTCACTTGCAATTTAAATGAGGTTTTGGGAGGGGAAGCCTTTGTGTATGAGAGGGTAGGCAAAACCAGTCAATGCCTTTCTCTCCAAGACTGTTTTGGCAGAAAGACAGTATAGCATTGTAGGCAGCTCAGATCCTCCTAAAATGTACTTACTTACCAACTTAACAGAAGTTTTTAACAAATGAAGAATTGGAGACTTGCTCAAGTCTAATCCAGTTGACAAAAATGATACCTTTTGTTGAGGAGAGATCCTTTTGTTGAGGACTTCAGTGCTCTCCATTGAGAAATACTTAGTTGTGTCAGTCTATATTGCTCTGTGTGCTTTTAGTGATCGTGATTGCTCAAGTGTTGATACATGACACGTGGTACAGTGTTTTTGAGATCATACAGTGGCATAGTAATGTCTTAAACCTTGCAGTGTTTTTCTTCATCTGTCTCTGGTATTGCAGTGCGGGCTAGGCTAACACAAGGAGCTTAAGGGAATACAGACTTGATTGTAGCCCAGTAATTAAATTCCAGATTCATGTTCTTTCCTGTATTTTGTTCAGAGCTTCTCCATTTGGCAGGATTGCTTGCTTCAGGGAAGCAATCAGATAGGAGGAATGTTATCTCTGTTGTCTCAGAAAGGGAAAGAATGAATATTGTGAGTAGGAGGGCCCCCTCTCACATCCATTTATATTTATAGAGTTGAAAGATTCTGTATGAATCTTTATGAAAGAAGAGGTGGTTGCTCTTGTAGGTAGGTTTTCTTGGCTTACTTTCCTGTTTGGAACTGAAGAGAAAGGTAATATAATGAAGAAAACGTGTGGAAGAGGTATATATTGCAGAGGGAGAATTGGAAGAAGAAAGCTTATAAAAGGAAGCCACACATGAGACGTCAAGTGATACACCAGAGGAATATCTGAAACGGTGTTAACCATTCCTCCCACCACAGACTTAGAAAATAATGAAAGGGATGGGGAACAGTGGGTAATGGTGATTGTCATGGCAATCGGGAGAGGTGCCTGAGGACTGGAAGAGAGCAAATGTCACCCCAGTTTTCAACAAAGGCAATAAGGAGGACTCTGGGAACTACTTCAGGCCTGTCAGCCTCACCTTTGTCTCTGCGAGGGTGATGGAATGGCTTATCCTGAGGCTATCTCTAAGCACGTGGGAGAGAAGATGATCAGAAGTAGTCGGCATGGATTCAGCGAAGGGAAATCATGCATACCCAACCTGATTGCCTTCTCCAGTGGCACAACTGCCTGGATAGATGAGGGAGGAACAGTGGTTGTTGTCTACCTGACCTTCAGCAAACCACTGGTCCTGTCCCCTGGCCAAGAACAGAGGCAATGGGCATTAACTAAACACAGGAATCTCTACCTGAACATAGGGAAGAACTTTACTGTGAGCATGACTGAGCACTGGGGTAGGTGCCTGGAGTTGTGGAATCTCCTTCCCTGGAGATAATCAAGAGCCCTCTGGAGACAATCCTGAGTAATGTGCTTTGGGTGACCCTGCTTGAGCAGGGAGATTGCACTAGATGACCTGTGGTGGTCCCTTCTCTCAACTATCCTGTGATTCTGTGAATGCAGTATTCTTGCTAGCTGATCTATTCTGTAGAATTAATGAAGTGGGTATAATTTGAAAGTGTAGTTGCAGCTTGGGTACTTAGCCTGTAATCACACAGTTTTGAGTTCTTAAAGACAGATGGATATGAATAGTGTGCACTGCTTCTGCCTTTTAACGTGGATGGTTGTTAGCAGTGTGCTTTTGGTAGGATTAATTGCAAAAACTGATGATGTTTAGCACTTCTGCAGAGAACACTCGTGCTCTAAAATAACCTAATTTGGGACGTGGGAGGAATTCTTTATTTCAAATTGAGGTAGCCACACTGGAAGAAAATTAAGATTGTGCTTTCCTTCAGAACAGCACTGCAAATGAATTCCCTGAATGAATGAAGCAGTTGATTCTGTTCAGTTTAGGTTGTAGCATGGCCAGGCAATTGTGCAGTTCTGTTTCTGCAAATGAAATTTATTGTTCACTTGCTTTAGCCAGGCAGCAGTGGAAGGGGGTGGTGTTAGAATAACTTCCTTCTCATAACTTAACTTGACTGTTCTTTAGTTTCATACCACCCTAAAAAGGTTTAAGATTAAAAAAAGATAGAAATGCATAAATAAAACACAGGGGTTTAGTGTGAAGAATTGCCAAATCTGAGCACTGTGATGCATTGGAATCATTTTAAGAGCAACAACTGTGGCTGCATAGAAGTTGCAGGTTATTCTAGTTATATGTTATGCTGTCACTAATTTTGTTCTTGATCCACAGGGCTTTCTGGTCAGTTCAGCTGTAGCTATTATAGAATGTTAGCTGAGAGGTGAAACAGCAGACCTAGGACATGACATTATTGCTCTACTATATGAAGCATATTTTGAACGTGCTTGCCTACCCTAGTTGCAGAAAGCATCTCCAGGAAGTTTTCTAATGTGTTAGGCCAAATTCTCAGTTTCAGGGAAATTACCTTCTGTTTAATATCTGGAAGGTTTTCTAGTCTCTTTGTGAAAACTGGAAGGGTTTAGTAGGTAAAGAGGCTGTTGCATTGGTCAGAAGGGAAGTAAGTGGCTGTATCAGTGACCGCGCAACATGGTATCCTGTTTCAGACACTAGAGAAATTCCATTTTTGGGAATGGGGTATAAGGAAGGAAATTTCCCAGTGTCTTCCTGAAGTTTCCAGCACTGTGAGGCTCAGGAATTTCTTGACCTGAGTTTGTAATTAGTTTTCAGTTAATAGGTTTCAGTGGATCTTTCTTTCACTGCTTAGTCTCATCTTTTTTGATGTCCTTTTAATTTTGGCTTTGACGCTGGCAGCGAGTTCTCCAGCTTATATATTGTGTGGAGGTTTATTTCTTCTCCATTTCAAAGTTGTTTTCTGGTAAGTGCAGTTGTTGCTGTTTGTTCCAGTATCCCCCAGAAATTGTTTCCTGTTCACCTTATCTAGATATTACTATAAATCTAGTATATATATATAGTGTGTGTATATATATTATATATATGGTGGATGTTATCTTTCTACTCTTCCTAATAGTTTTCTTTTCCAAGCTGAACTAATCTGTTATCTATTGCCTGTACTGAAGACTTCATAACTGGTCATGTACTTGTTACTTTTCCTTAGCACAGCATGAGCATGAGCTATTCATAAGCGTAAAGTGCAATAGGTACTTCTAATTAGGATGCTGACATCCTAATTCTTTACTGTGAGGGTGACCAAATGTTGGAACAGCCTAGAGAGGCTGTTGTATCTCTGTCCTTGTAAATACTTGGAATTGGAGGGGACAGTGCTTGAGCAACATGATGGACCTTCATGTTTGGCCCTGCTTTGAGCAGGGAGTTGGATTAGAACTAATGCAGAGCTTATTTTTTTGTGTTATGGCTGATATATGGTGTGGTGAGAGACTTACAACGTGGTTGGCAGGGAATACAAACACTATGTCTGCATAAGGCTGAAACTCCAGCAGAAAGCGCTGGAAAACTCAGCCTTTGGGCAAAGTAGCTCACAGTAACATTAAAAACGTTTTATTCATCATGTGTTTGACATCTTTAAGTTTATTAGATGTGACTCAACTTACTCTTTCTTAGTGAAGTGCTGTCAATAAATGTGAGGTTCATCACAAAGCTGGTTGTAAAAGATTTATTCTGAATTGGCAGCAACTTAGTGTGCTTCATTGTTCAGACTCCTGCTGGCAAGTGGATCCATCACACAGACAGTTAGTGCTTCTTGCTAGAGCTGTTTTCACATCCAGATAGTTATGCTTAAAGTAGGTATTTTCTTTACACGTTGCCTTACAATATCTATTTGCATGGTTAAGTCTGCAAATTATATTTCAAAGGAGTAAATACTGAGTCCTGTGCCATGAGGTATGGCATTGTCCATACGGAGGGACAGTTCACAATTTCAGTACTGCCAGTTTAACAGATAATGTTACTATAAAAATCTCAGTTCTAAAAGGCTGCCTGATATGGCACACTCTATCCATCCAGAACTGATGTTAGAAAAACACCAGGACTCTGCTGGGGAGGTGGGGGCAGTAAATCTCAACTAAGTTGTCATTTAGGATGTTGGGGTTTTTTTCTTTCAGACTAGCTGCTATATCAAGTTATTTATTGCTCACTTCTGAATGCATAAAATGGGTTTCTAGGACATGTTCTAGGGATGCTGTGTCTGCGTTTATTCATGGCAATGCAGGAGAAAAGCAGCCTTTTAATAACAGAGCATCTTCAAAATGCTTCTGCTTAATGGAGAAAAGGAGCTATTCAAAAGGTTAAAAACCATAGCTGTTACATTCTGATATTAACTTTGAACATAAGCAGTATATGACCAATTTAGTAAAACAATGGCAAACAAGTTAGAATCACTCCTTTCTGAACTGGATACTGAGAGAGATGAGAATAAACAGCAAGCCAAAAATCAGAGCTGGAAAACAACTGCAAGAGGTGATTTAGTCTTGTCCCCTGTGGTTCAAACACTTCTGACATACTTTGAAGCCAGCCACTGATGAAGATTGTCATTTACCTAGGCAATACATTCCAGTGCCTTGCTCTTAGGAGAAGCTTCTCCTAAAGTCTAATCTTTTGATGGAGTTAGACACCATTAGTTCTTACTCCATCCACCACTGCTTCTCTTCTTTCTTGAGGTAGTTGATTGATTATTTAAACACGGCTGTTTAATTCCCCTCTTTTCTATGTTAAACACAACTCACTGACTCCTTGCAGTAGTTGTTCTCTGCTTGTACTAAAACCTTTCTAAGATACACTGTTTTGGGGGGGAGTGTTGCATTTACTTGACTGTATTTTGTGTTACATCTTATCCTCTACTCCCTTTTTTCTTCCTTATTACTGTCAAGGAACCTGGGTGTTATTTTATCTCTCCTCTTGATGTTTTTTCCATATGGCAGTTATTCTGCAGCTAAGCAAATTGTATACAGGAAGTAAATTAAAAGGAACGAAACTTGTATTGGAAAGTTGCTGTGATCTAAGGGCCTTTGAGCAACCTGGTCTAGTGTCTGTGGCAGGAGTTTGGAACTGGATGGGCTTTACAGTTCCTTCCAACCCAGACCATTCTATGAGTCTATGTCATCCATTCATCAAGTTTTACTCTCGGCTGTGTATCAAGTCTTGTGAAAACACTGCACTGGCACTGCATCTGTTTCTGTTGTAGGTGAAAGAACTCTTCCATTCCCTGCGTGTGGAGTACTATGCATTGGAGCTTGATGTAACTGGTAAGTAGAAGAAAGAAAATCTATCACGTGCTGCTTAATGTAACTAAAACTGGCTGCATGACTCCCTAAAAGTTGCTGTGAACTAATTGGAGGATATATAAAACAATAAAATAAATTCTAATATATGGGGCTATAAAAGCAATTAGGCTTCAATGGATTTTTTAATATAGGATGTGTTTTCTAGTATAACTGAAGGCTTTGACTCTTTGTGTACAAGTCATTGGCTGATAGAGGTTGTGAGATCTGATTTCCCTCTGAGAATCTTGGTCTTTTGGGAAAAAGCCTGTGCTGTTTTTCCTCCTGCCTGAGGTTCTTTTGTGGTGCCTTAAATGAGTTGTTAATGTTTGACTTGGTGTAGGAGTGACCTTCCTAGGGAAAGTTGCTGAGTCACTGCAGGGAAGGGTAAATTCCAGTGCCTTGGCTGTTGCTAGTTTGAGGTTGTGGTGTTGTTTTTAAAGCCCAAACTGCTTTAGCTTTAGTACACATGTAGCTACTTATGCATAATGTACGTAATGCGTGTAGCTTTTAATGTAGCTTTATGAACAAGTAAACTCATGTCTGCACTGTTGGTAAGCTGTTGAATGTGTAGCACTTTTTTTTCCTGTACAGAGCTTAATGTCTGATGCTTGCTTAAAGTGCTAATACTTTTGTGTGTGTGTTTGTACCTAAGCAGTGTTTGGGAAGTGCCCTTATTTATTGAGCTACAGCATCTCTTTTTACTGAAAGTGGTGATACTGTGAATGAATTATAGCCCAAGATATGCAAAGTACAATGCACAATATTTTTTCCTGGAATTCCTCAATAATGTATTTTCCTTATAATTACTCTGATTTCTGATAATAAGTAGATACAGTCTTGGAGTAAAAGGTTTTTGGAGTGATTACTGTAAACTCTTATTCCTGCATTTACTGCTGAGAGATCCAAATTGAGCCTGTATGCAGGTGCTGATGCATGATTCAGGTGACAGGTCAGGCAATGATAATCTTAAAACTGGAAGGTTTAAGACAGTGTGGTGGGTAGAAAAAGTCTGAAGGTGGAGTTAGGGTAAGTGGAAGAGTGTGTTCATTCTTCCCATTCCCATAGTCTCATAACACAAAGCTGCTGGGCAAAACTATGTGCACTTACACAGCACATACTCCCAAACCAGACAACTCTCATGAAAGAAAAGCTGTTATGATACCTGGGAAAGAATTGTTGTGTAGCGCTAAGTGTGATATGGACCAAACTTTGTTACTTCATCTTTACTCCATTCTGTAGAATTATAGCTTGAAGCACAAAAACGTGCTTGATATTTAAGCATGCTTTTTTGAGAAGCAGTTTGTGAAGACTTGCTTATGTTCAGGAAGTCTACACATGCGATGCTTATAATAGAGTTGTTTTCTTGGCAGGCCTACAGTGTATTGCAGTCCAGATCTTTAATACTTCAGGTTGTTTTAAAAGCTTTCTTCTTGCAAATTGTTCTATAATGTACCTCTTTCTTTTATTCTTAGCTGATGGACCCAGCATTCAGCAAGTGTTAGTAGAACTAACTAACCAGAGGACAGTGCCTAATGTATTTGTGAATGGAACTCACATAGGTGGCTGTGATGCAACATACCAGGTAACTTTAAAATCAGCTGGAAGTAGACAAGACTACAGACTAAATTTACTATTTGGTCATGATTACATTTTGTGGGACACATCAGGCTGGGCGATCTGGGTCAGAGAGGGAATGTCAGGTTGTGTTTGCTCACAAGTGTGTGTGTGTGGTGATTTGATTTTTTTACTTTTCTCCCAGGCTTATCAGGATGGATCCCTGCAGAAACTTCTTGGGGATAGCAAAGATGCAGAACCCTATGACTATGACCTCATTATTATTGGTGGTGGCTCAGGTGGACTTGCGTGTTCCAAGGTATGACATGAAAATTGCATTAAAGAACAGGTTGTATATGAGACTTCTTCAATAGTCTCTGTTAATCGCAGTAGTATGAAACAGTCTGTATTTTGATGGCTATTACCATTCAACTTGTTATTAATGTGCTCACTCAGGAGATCATAGTCTGTGTGGACCAGTTTCTAGCCCATGTCTATTCAGGTCTTGATCCTAATAATAGGCTTTAGGTTCCTGGCTAAGGGTGGAACCAAGAGTTTTTAAGTATTTCCTTCTCATGTGTAGTGCACAGGCACTTTATGCTTCCAAATGGTAATCTGAAAAACTAAAGGCTACGCTTGAAGTACTTTTGACTGTTTAAGGTTCAGGATCATCAGTTATCTAAAATGAATTGCTTTCAACTGTTCTCTCAAGGAGCTGCTTCACTTTTTAGTTCTCTTTCTAGAGAAAGAGATTGTGTACCTCTTGCACAACTAGTCAGAGTACCTCAGGACCTAAGATGTGGAGTAGGTTTTCTACCTGAAGGATTTGAACACACTCTCGCACCTCTCAGACATGTATGTTCACCATCAATCTATGGTTTGGGCATAGTGGTGGTGGTGTTGACAGTCTTGGCGATTGCTGTGCAGCCTGGTGCAGTCATCTTTATGACCTTCTCATGGGTATTAAAACTTGTTGCAGTGCTCTCTCCAAAACCACCTTTTCTGTAGGCTGTGTGTGTGTCATGTTCCATCATCCTTCTCACAGGGTATGTGCTTCAGTCCCCTTTGCATCTTGGTGGGCCTCCATTGACCTGTCTCCAGTTTACGAATGTCACCTCTTTTCATTCATGAGCATGCCAAGTCAGTCCTGCCCTCCTGAGAGAAAAGGAGAGCTAACAGCATAAATATTTGAGTGACTTAGAAGAGGATTGCTGATAAATCTTGTGCCTTATTCAGATCACAGCATTCATCTGATGATATGGGTGCTGCATTGAACATAAGCATCCATTCAAAATTTGTGTTCAAAGAAGCTAATAGTTTCTGAGGGATTTCAGTCCTTATCTAGTGAAGGATGTAGGACAGCCATAGATGGTAATGAGACTAACTAGCAAAGGAGCCTTCCATTAGTGCTACGTATGTTGTGACCATAAAGGAGCAGAGGGGCCTTCTTGGTTCAGGAATGCTGACTTGTGTCTCTGTCTTTTATAGGAAGCTGCTGGCTTTGGAAAGAAAGTACTGGTTTTAGATTACGTTGTTCCAACGCCTCTCGGAACCTCATGGGGTAAGCTTCTGTGAACTTGTATTTTATGGTTCTGGAGTGCCAGTGATACATACTGAGTTGTTAGATATTATGAATAGGTATTAGAAATTGTGGCTGAATCCCTGTAATTCTGGAACAGAGATAACAAAGGAGCTATGTTCTTGGCATGCCTGCTTTTCTGGACAGTTATTTCTGGTTTGTGCATTGCTAACACTCAGTTCTTTGTCAGGTGTTGTTCTAGTTCTGTTCACTTTCAAATTGAGCCTGGATATCGCATACATCTTCACATTCTCATGTTTGTGGCGGGGGAGGGTTGCCTTTTGGTTAATCTGTTTCATGGACAACTGATCCAGGTTACCTGTAGAATTCTAGAGTATGACTATATGGCTATGCATTTCTCACCCTTACGTAATTAAAGACAGTTGCTCTCTGACCTTGTTAATGCTATTGGCAGTTGAGAATGAGTAAGGGAACTTTATTGGTCAAGTTTTATCGAGTCTAGGAATGAATGTCCTTTCATAGCTAAGATTTCAAAGAAATACATGTTTGAAATGCCACATAATAGATGATACTGAACTCTAGGTTTTTTGCTTTGCTTACTTGCTGATCTGACTATAATCTAAAGCACGTGGGAGTAAGTGTCCTGGTCTACGTTTAAGACAGCTCACTGTACCCTTCTTGTTTCAATGAGCCAAGTCATCTCTTAAACTGAATCAAACTTGTAAGCTTCATGTGTTCATTGTATTTTAAAATGTCTCTTACAACAGAGATTTCACATTTCTTGTGTGGCTGTACTAGACATCACCAGCTGATAATCACTGATGGCTGATTGTACAAAGCACATGATAGGAAGAACATAAATATTGTGTTCATACAGGTAATAACATGGTTCTTTCCATCTTAGGTCTTGGTGGCACGTGTGTAAATGTAGGTTGCATTCCAAAGAAGCTAATGCATCAAGCAGCACTTATGGGTCAGGCACTCCAAGATTCAAGGAAATACGGATGGCAGTATGAGCAACAAGGTTAGTAAGAGCACAGAGGACAGACCAAGATGGATGTACGGATGCTTAGGTTCATTGTTGTACTTTGGATTTGGTAAACTGGAGACAGTTCAGTAGTTCAGTGAATTGGAAGGCGTCCTCATTCTTGAGCCATAGAAACTTCAAGGGTTGCAAGGATAAATGTGTTTTGCACCCTATATTACCTGAAAACTTCTAGAATGAGCTTATTTCAGGTAGTAACCGGTCAGGTAAGTGTTAGCATAGAGGAACAAGAGTTTAATATATATCATCATTACTGCTGATATTTTTTTTTAGCATGATGTACAATGAATAAGACTTCAGTTTTTCCTTAAAGATTCATTGTGCTTTGATTTCTTCTAAATGCAAAATTACTGTCTTGTTTCAGTTAAACACAACTGGGAGACCATGGTAGAAGCAATACAAAACTACATTGGCTCTTTAAACTGGGGCTATCGAGTGTCCTTAAGAGAGAAGTCTGTGACATACCTCAATTCATATGGAGAATTTGTTGAGCCACACAAAATTAAGGTACGTGCTGTGTTTAAAGCACTTAGTTTGGAGGGAAGACTCCTATTTTAAAATGCCTTGTGAAACCCAACAAGTAAAAGGCCCCATTGTGACATTGCCAGCTTTAGTCAGCTGAAGTTAAAGACTCGTTTGTGAAATAAGTTACTGATTCAAAGTATTGTACTTTAGTTTGTGCCACAGTGTTTGCAAACCTAGTAACTGTTACGTAAGAGTAACCTGGAGAGGGATGTTTGACAAGGGCCTGTAGGGATGGAACAAGGAGGGGAGCTTTAGCTGTATGATTTTGCCACTTGGGAAATCTTGGTACTACAGCATAAAATCTGAAATGGAGTTCAGATTAAGTGCTTGTGTAAGAACGCTGCTGGAACCTTTTGCTGTATCAGCGTAAGAATTCAACTGTCAGTTTTGCAAGACAAAACATGTGCTGGCAAGGTTGGAGCAAGGTTAACTTAGGAGAAGAGCATATTGAAGACAACTGGTTCAGTGGGTGTAATTGTCTGTTTTCAAAATGAGTTTATGAAGGCTGAATGATGTGTGTTTCAAACCAAGTGACCAGCACTGAAAAGGCAGTAGTATGCTTAACTTGCCTCTTCTACCAACTGTTCTAGTGTCCAGGCATGCAAGTCATCTGCATAAGTGTCTAAGGACACTTAGTTCATATTTATTATACTTATAGTTTATATTTATACTATGAATGAAGTAGAACAGGAAGACTTTGAGCCGGAGGTTGGACTGGATGAGCTCCTGAGATCCCTTCCAACCTGAATTACTTGGTGACTCAATGGGAAGTTTCCCTTCATCTGTGTTGGAAAGTAACTAAAGAACAAGAATGAAGGTCATACTTTCAGATGCATTGGCAAAATGAAATTTCCCAAAACCATGTGGGTTCAGAGGTCAAATTGGTTTGAATTCATTTAAGGTTGGGTCTTCAGCCCTCTGAAATAATGTAACTAGATGCTTTTAATTTCTGCATTAGCCTAAGAACTTATTTGCGTTACTCTGTCACTGGCATTTGTTGACCTTTTATTGGAAGTGGGAGGCAGGAGGGGCTTAATTTGTTGTGGCTTTTTATAGCTTGAAAGTAAATTTATGAACCATTCAGTGGAAATGAATAGTTGAAATGGGCAGGATTCAGAGTAAATGATTTTAAGTTTATGGTTTAAGCCTGTTGTTTTTCAGTGACCTGTGTGGCTTCTCTAAGTGCATTAGTTCTTGTTGAAATTGCTTGTTCTTGATTTCTAACATATCCACAACATTTAAGGGAGGAATTACATATTTTATCTTATGTTAAAACCTGTTCCTATGATAAAGACTGTATTTAACTGTCTTTCTATAAACAGGCAACTAACAGAAAAGGACAAGTAACTTACCACACAGCAGAGACTTTTGTCCTGGCAACGGGAGAAAGGCCTAGGTATCCGGGTATCCCTGGAGATAAAGAATACTGTATTACAAGGTGAGAAGAAAAGGCAAAACAGCCTGAACTTCCTCAGCTCTAGTGTTTGCAAAGACAAACAAGCTGATGTTGAAAGAACCTTGTAATTTACACTTGTTTTCTTTTTAGCGATGACCTCTTCTCCCTGCCTTACTGCCCTGGCAAAACTCTAGTTGTGGGTGCTTCCTATGTGGCTCTAGAGTGTGCGGGATTTCTTGCTGGTCTAGGTATGGATGTCACAGTGATGGTGCGGTCCATACTCCTTCGGGGCTTTGACCAAGAAATGGCAGAGAAAGTAGGGGCTTACATGGAAACACACGGCGTGAAGTTCATCAAGCAGTTTGTACCTGTTCAGGTCAGTGCTTGCTTTGGGTGTCTTGTCTCCATGCAAAACTACTTTAAACAGCATAGTCAAATGCACATGCTGTCTGGGAAGGCTTTGGTTGTGTACAGGAGTAAGTGTTTTATGGGATTAAGCTTTTCTTCCTTCCGAATGATGGATTAGTAGGTCAGGGTTTGAAGTGACAATGTAAGTGAGTTCTACTGCTTAAGGCCATTCTAAGCTTACATATATTTGCACAGGTTGAACAGCTGGAGGAAGGCATGCCCGGAAGACTGAAAGTGACAGCAAAGTCTACTGGGGGAGGACCAGAAATCTTAGAAGAAGAATACAATACTGTAAGCATTTCTGGATTTGAAATAACTGAATGTAGAAGCACACGACAATGTCTTAAAATACCTTAAAAGTTGTTCAGGAAAAAATGAAAGGGAAATCTTGCTTGAAAAGTTTTTCGTATAAAGCTGACAGAAACAAATACATGAAAGTAATGTATTCATCTTCAGTTGAGCCCTGTCAGCAGAATAGGTGAAACTTTATGTACCTGGCATTTAGTTCTTATGAATTCCACTTTCGTTCTGTTTGTTGCATCTCTGAAACAAGTTGCACACGGAGGACCCTGAACTGTTGATGGCTCTTCCAAAATATATTTGAAAAGGCACTCGAAGAATCTGCTTCACTGCTCTTCAGAAAAAGACCAAAGGAAATGTTATGCTACTTATGATTTTTCTGCGTAGAATTACTGCATTTAATTATTCTTTCTTTTTTTAGGTTTTGCTAGCCATTGGTCGTGATGCATGCACCAGAAATATTGGTTTAGAGACAATTGGTGTCAAAATCAATGAGAAGTGAGTATTGCTCAACTCCCTTAACCCATGAATGTGGAGGGTTTTTTTACCTCTTTAACACTATCTAACAATCCTGATGCTTTTATTATGTTTTGGGGTTTATTGGGTTTGGTTTTTTTTTTTTTTTTTTTCCATAGAATCCTAGAATAGTTAGGGCTGGAAAGGACCTTAAGATCATTCAGTTCCAACCCCCCTGCCATGGGCAGGGACACCTCCCACTAAACCATGTCACCCAAGGCTATGTCCAGCCTGGCCTTGAACACCGCCAGCAATGAAGCATTCACAACTTCCCTGGGCAACCCATTCCAGTGCCTCACCACCCTTACAGTAAAGACCTTCTTCCTCATATCCAATCTAAACTTCCCCTGTTTAAGTTTGAACCCGTTACCCCTTGTCCTATCACTACATTCCCTAATGAAGAGTCCCTCCCCAGCATCCCTATAGCTCCCTTCAGACACTGGAAGGCTGCTCTGAGGTCTCCATGCAGCCTTCTCTTCTCCAGGCTCAACAGCCCCAACTTTCTCAGCCTATCTTCATACGGGAGGTGCTCCAGTCCCCTGATGCTCACTCTCATACCTGGCAGTTATGTGAACCCTTAAAATCTTTTCTCTCCCAGATTTGAGTGCAGTTGTTCATTGAACTCCATTTCTTTAATATGTATTTTGTAAAGAAGTATTTTTAGTTAAGCACAGTGGCCAACAAGTAGAAATTAAGAAATAGATTTCATATATTTGCTTAATTTGCTTAGAAACTACAGTTTAATATTCTGCTAAATGAAACATTTTATTCAGCTCATGGCAAGTTAATCTAGAGACTTGGAGGAAAATACTCGCTTCCTACAGATTCAGCTTGTTTCTTGTTTCTGCCTGGTATTGGTGCAGAACTGGTGCAAAGGAAGAGGCAGGATTCTGTTGTTCAGGAGAAAAACTAAGATCAGGTTGCAGCAGCTAGCAGCTTACTAAGCCAACTTAAACATGTGAGTGATACTGCAGCCTTTTTTCCCCATGGGGAAAACGTACATTGTAAGCTGTATAATAAACCAAGTAGAAAGATCATAAGTCCACAGATGTCTGAGTAACTTCATTGTCGTCAGACACGCACTGTTGCTCATGTCAAAACTGGCCTACTGCATACTGACTCCAGCCATGTGTCAGACAGAGGTAATTGATGCTCTGAAGAGCTTGCAGTTGAAGTAACAAAAGCAGAAGCGTATTTAATGAAACATGCTCCGTAGTTAGGATAAAATCTTAGTAGTAGGACTTCTCCCCTTTGTGTTTTGCTGAGCTCACAAGAAGGTTTTGATACTGATCTCAGTTCTCTTTTCTGTTTGTTTTAAAGGAATGGGAAAGTACCTGTAAATGATGAAGAGCAAACCAATGTGCCTTATGTTTATGCTATTGGAGATATACTGGAGGGAAAGCTTGAACTTACTCCAGTTGCCATTCAAGCAGGGAGACTGTTAGCCCGCAGGCTTTATGGTGGTAGTTCCACAAAGGTAAAGCTATAGGAATACAACTTACTTCTATGTTTTTTGCCTCCAAGTAGCAATTATACAAGTTGATTTGTCCACTTGTCTGTGGGCACTGCAAGTGTTCAGTAAAAAAACCCAAACAAGTCTTCCTGTTATATGTTGTATAGAACTTGCATAGTCTAAATATGAATTCTGTTCTTTATTTTAGTGTGACTATATCAATGTACCAACAACAGTGTTTACTCCTTTAGAGTATGGCAGCTGTGGGTTACCTGAAGAAAAAGCCATAGAAGAATACGGAAAGCAAAACCTGGAGGTGAGAGCACCAAACGCTTGTTAACTTGTAGCCTGAGCATGTGCTTTTCTTGGGCCTTGTTGCTGCACACTCAAGGCATGATGTTAAAATGAGATTTGAAGGTTAGCTAGACAGGTCTGTGATTGTGGAAGTGTTAACATCTGGCTGACAAGGTATTGGACTCCCAGAAATCCAGAACTGGACTTGATAACGTTAGAATTGTACTGTTGCGTGCTGCAGAGAAGCATTTGACTTCAGGTCAAACTTGGCTAGCAAAACTGTAGGTGGCTTTTTATTGTGGCTGTGAATTGAAGACTTACTGCTTAAGTGTACCAAACTTGGGACCAACCTGTCTTCTTTCTGCTTGTTTCCTGTACTTGAACTGGGAATTAATTTCTCCTTGACCTTTTCTTATGGCTATAAGAGTATGAGGCATAACTTCCCTGTTTTATGGTAGTTTCTGGCTTCTGCACTTCTTTGAAGAGTTTCATTAAAGCTGTTTGTATGCCTTGTGTTTGACTCCTTACATCTTTCAAACACGTGGTTATTTAGCTTCTGCTTTTAACTGTTCTGAAGAATAGGTTTAAACTTACAGTGACTAGGTATTAATTTTGTATTAGTGAAGCACTTCTCTTTCTGAAAGTATGATCTTAAGATACTGTGTCTTACAGCTGTTATAAGTATTTCAATCAGGAGCGCATGGTTTGAGGAAAGTATTCCTGTATTGACTTTTGGAGAATGAACTGTTTGGGCTGTGGGAACAAAAATCACTCTCTTGTCTAACGTATGTTATGAAAATCCGGTGGGTTAAGTACCAAACAACCTATTTGTAAAGGCGTTAGAAATCAGAATTATATCTGAATTCAGCAAATTCTAATGCTCTTTTTCTTGTCGTCCTCCCAGGTTTATCACAGTTTGTTCTGGCCACTTGAATGGACAGTAGCAGGCAGAGATAACAATACTTGTTATGGAAAAATTATCTGCAATAAACAAGACAATGTAAGTAGCAGGCTGGAATGGATGTGCTGAGTGTAGCCTGGAAATTGCCTTTCAGACCAACCAGAAGACTTAGTTAATCTTTTACTTGGCCTCCTGAGGCCAGCTCTACCCATTCTGTTAACAGAAGTATTAGTTTTAGGAAGTCTAATCAATTTGGAGAGAGCTGATTGTTTTGGTTTGAGGGGTTTTTGGTGTAACAGCTGTTTGAGCAAGTGGTAGCTTTATACATTATGACACTTCATCCAGAGTTCCTATTTTAAGGATAGGTTTGTGAAGGAATTTGCCAGGGTTTTTCTTCCCAGTGGGTTTTGAATAACTTTACTATCTGGTGTCTTGTTTCACGTTTTTGAGCCTTGTGTTTTGTGCCCTTTGCAAAAGGGCAGAGTTTTGTGTAGTCAATAAAAACTTGGAAAACATGTGCTTGGTCCTAGAAAAGTGATGAGAAATAGGAATCTCTCGTGATCAGTGGGTTCTTGTTGCAAAAAAGAACAACTTCTTTTGTTGGCCACAAAAGTGCCAATGCTGTCTGGGAGAGCAGACAAAGGAAGATCTTTGGTGTTTAAAATTACTCTGGAGAGAAGGAATGATAGGATGAAATAGCATGGCTTTTAAGCTAGGAGGAAGCAAGCTCACTCTTCCTTATTAGCCCCCTAACCCTTTCTCAAAGACTGCAAAAAGGCTCTAAAGTTCTCCTTGTATTGGAGCCTCACTGGAAATGATCTGGAGTAATTCACTTTTTATAACAGTCTCTGCTATTGACCTGCTTCTACAACATCTATTTTTAGTCTAGTGGGGGTTACATACCAGAGCTTTTGTTAATCATTACCTAGTACTAACTCCTGTTTTGCTTTCATCTCTCTTTAAAGAATCGTGTAATAGGATTTCATGTTCTTGGGCCTAATGCTGGTGAAGTCACCCAGGGTTTTGCTGCTGCAATAAAATGTGGTCTCACCAAAGAGCTGCTTGATGAAACAATTGGTATCCACCCAACCTGTGCAGAGGTAAGAGAGGGGGAGGACACAGCTTGATTTAAAACGAAGATTACTACATTGTATTTTGAGATTTATTTAGTATTTGCTTAACTTGTAACCACAATATATTGATGTGTGATAGCAGTGTTTATTGGGCACTCCAGCTTGTTTTTCATTGTAAGAGTTCTAAGAAATCTGACATTCTTACTTTATAAGAAGGAGACCAATAGCTGTGCGGGTGATAATGCAACAATAAATAAGCTGTTCTTTTGGTGCCTTACAGGTGTTCACTACAATGGATATTACAAAATCATCGGGACAAGACATCACTCAAAGGGGCTGCTGAGGCTAAACCTGCTGCTTTACTTGTTTTCATGTTGTGCACACTTGGTTCTGTGGAAGCCCAAATATAACTGCTTTGCAGCAGAACAAACACTTGCATCGGTACTGCTGTATGTAGTGCAGTGGGGAGCGGTGCCTTTGTGAGGCTTCCTCAGCAAATAGTGGTGCAAACGGAAACAGTAACACAGCAGGGAAATCTTGAACTGTAAATCCTGACTTTGCTTGGAATCAGCACTACTGTGCTTTTATGATGTTCTAGCTCGGAACCTTACTGTGAGGTGAGCTACAACTGATGGCTGCCACACAAGGTTGGGAGATCACTTCTGGTCAGATGACTGAACTCTTCCTGAAGGAAATACTTAAGTTGCACAAAGTAAAGCTAATGCTTCTAGGCTCCACTGTCCTGTACAAATGCCTGCGATAGAGGACAAATGTATAATGGAATGATTCTTGCCAACAGTTTACAGTTGACTGATTTATCTTTTTGGATGCATTTTGTTTCACTTGTGTATTCATTTGAGGCAAGGTGGCACAACTAGGATGCGGTGTGGAGCAGTGCAGTTCAAGCACTGTTCTCTCACTTCAGCCAGTCTGAAACTTTAAAGTGATGTCGGACATCGCTGCTGTTACATTTGTAGTTGTTTGACCTCAGGTGACACGATGTCTTGAAGATAAAAATTTCAGTTGTAGGCATCTTGTGTGTCAGAGTTGAAGAGCATAAGCTCAAGAGACTGGTGCTGCTAGTCTTGGATCCAGATTCAGCTCTGTAATGTAGAACGTGACAGAACCCAGAACTGCAGATCTGCACTCCTATATGGAGTAATGAAGTCTTGGAGGGGCAGGGTCTCAGAGTAATCTGCCCCACTAATACAGTAGGTGCCTGCCCATGATGGTAATGATCGTTGTATAGAATTTCTTTGGAGCATGTGTTGCAGCAAAGACCAAGCTGTTGGTGTGCTGTCATGCTTTATGTAGTGTTATGTACAGTCTGTACTCTGAAGCTTTCTTCCACCCCCAGCATTCTGCTGTGGGGGAGTTGTGCTTGAATTTAGCTGTTTCATTTTGTCCAAAGAGATGTTTTGAAAGACTCATCTGAATGTTGTATGATAGTGAACAAACAGTTTTTAACTATTTAATCTATGCTGTACCATGGGATTTGAAGTTCAATAAACAATGCATACAACACTCCATGATGTCTGGCCTCATGCTTTGTTATCACATGCTTGAGATTTTACTGTGCTTTAATTATGCTGTCACAGGCAATACTAAAACCTCTGGAGGCTGGTGCATGCTGTGATCTTTCAAATGAAGAAACAAGTTTTCTTGCAGCTTCTGGGGGCTTGCTCAAGAAACCTAATAGTGCTTCTGTTTTGGTGTGCAGAATTGTCTGTTCGAACTAAGAACAGTTTCATACCACTGCTGTATATTCTGGGGGAACCTAAATGCTGATGTTGAAGTGTTTAACTGCAGCATAGCTGGAGGATGCTCAGTAGAATCTAGCTAGAGTGTTAGCAACGTCTTGCTGGTGTTCAGGTTTATTAACTCTTGGAGACTGAAGTTTTGCTGTGGGTGCTTAGTGGTACTGCTGAATGTTTTCACTTGACAATGGGGACATTTGCTGAGCTTTTGGTGGTGTTCTGCTACAGCACTGTGGGGAGTTCCTTCTTCTGGTCCCATAGAAACACTCAATAGAACATCTGCAGCAGGGACTTGAGTGGCCTGAAAGTTTCCCTCTTAATAGGTCAGAGGTTATAGTTTGATAAGGCATAATAGTAGTGTACAGGTAACCTTAATCTGAGTTGAAGTGGATGAACCAGACTCATTTGTGCTGTTTTAAGATGGGAGATGAGGGTGGACAGCTAACAGCAGGTAATATATTACAGACGTTGCACAATCTAAACAGCTGAAATGGAAGTTGGCTGATAAAGCATTCAAGAGGCTTTTTATGATGAGAAATGTAATGGCAAATTTCACCTTGTCTAGCCGTGTTGAAGTGAAGGAGGAAACAAATCAAGTCAATAAATCCCTTCCTGAATTTACTGTTAGTGAGCACTAATTGAGTTTTATCTCAAATTCAGATTTGATTTGCAGGTTCAAGGTAATTGATCAATAATTACCACTTGCGTATCTGTAACTATACTAATTGCGGATGTTCGTTATGTCAGCCTTGCCCAGGCTGTCAGCGCTCTAAGTGATACTTTACAAGCATTGAGCACTCCATGCAATTAGCTTTTAAGCTTTAAACTCTCCGGTTAAAATGTACAATAAATAGCTTTGAGCAAGAGCAGTGGCTTAAGTGAACATAGTGCTTGGGTTTCAGTAGGTGCCATGACAGCAAGATATAGATAAAAGCCAAATGCCTAAGCTTGACGGTAGGTGTTAGAGAAAAAGGTAGAATTTGGGAAGCAAGGGCCTGCAACAGCCAGTGAAACAGCCTTGAATGCAGAGTCTGACATTGGTTTTTCAGTCTCTTTTAGTTTGGTTCTGTGATTGAGTTAAATGGCTTCTTGCTTCAACCTTCTCTTAAAGTGTCTTTAAGTATTCCGTGCCTGGAGCGTAGCTGTTATGTGACCCTAACGCTCAGGTTGTCACGTCTCCCAAGTGTTGGGGCTATGTTATCTCTCGTTCTTAAGGCCCTCTTTTGCCCAGTAATTTCTGGCTTGTATCTTCATAATGCATGATATATAAAGCTGGGAATAAAAAGTTAACAGGCCTGGTGTAATGGCCAAGTGTCGGGAGAACTTCCTGATGCAGCTCTGAAAAGCCTTTGAAACAGCTTTTACCTGTTTATGGTGTTGCAATTTTGCTGGGCTGCCTCTGACAAGACCCTTGTTGGAATTACGTACATTCCGGTGCACTGAGGTGTATCAGCTGGGGTTTGGCTTGATAAGACCTGGGAGAGATGGGACATCGGTTTACACAGGCTGATTAAATGAACCTCTCTAGGCCAAGGAACTGCAGGGAGTAAGCGCAACACTTAGTGTGTGTTTGCTTGAGTGACAAGAGTAGACATGTAGAGCTGCAGGGAGAATCTTTGGCTGTTAAACCTACATAAATAGCATTTAGGTGAGTATCTGCTTACGTTTGTTGAGATTTCAACCTTACGGTGATGGAAATGGCTTAGAATGCTCTACAACAATCTTCCCTCTAGCTAACAGGGACCAGACGCCTTGTCCTGAAACTCATTTGCCTCAAATCTTCAGTGAGTTTGGGTAATGCAGACACTGAAGCGTTGGCATTAAAGGCAAAATGGTGCGTTTGCATCTTTATTGTCATAAATGTTGTTCTCCAGATTCTGAAATGGGTTTTCATAGAGTACCAGACTCATCTGTGTTGGAAGGGACCTCAAAGCTCTCCCAGTTCCAACCCCTGCCACGGTCAGGGACACCTTCCACTGGAGCAGCTTGCTCCAAGCCCCTGTGTCCAACCTGGTCTTGGACATTTCTAGGAATGGGGCAGCCACAGCTTCTCTGGGCACCCTGTGCCAGTGCCTCAGCACCCTCACAGGGAAGAGCTTCTGCCTTAAGAGCTACTCTCAGTCTCCCCTCTGGCAGGTTAAAGCCATTGATAGATCTACTGAAAATACTCTGATGTTTATTCATACAGAGATCCCAGGAGCCTGGTAACAGGCTGCTGTTGAAAATGTTCAGTTGCTTACTGAATCTGCTCTTAGCTGAAGCAGTGATTTATCACTGACAATTATGGCACTGTGTATGTGGGCTGCAGCTCTTGAAGCAGTGGATGAGCAGCAAAGCTGTGGAGGTCTCCTAACTTATCAGTCAGATTTATCCTTTCCAGGTCTGGAATGGTTCTGGTTATAGTTATTATAAAAATGGAAAACAATCAACAAATGAGTAGATGGCTTTCCCCATAGCATGGATTTTAATTGCATTTTGAGCACTGTAAACCATCTTGAGGAACATGAGCAGATGGCTGCCCTGTGCAAGAACTGGGGAGGCAAGTGAGAGACTAAAGGGGAAGCCGAACGCTCTGTAATAAGCCTTGAAATGCGAGACTAAGACATGAAAGATTGTTTTCACTGTATAACTATACTGTTTGATCTTCAGGTTCTCACTGTTTCCCCTTGGAGCGGCTTTTGACAGCAACTTGAAGTGTTCCCCTTCTTTCAGCAGATCTCAAAAGTGGAAGAAAACTGAAGACCAAGTTGGGGTTTTTAGCTCTGAATTGGAATTCCTACATGTTGAAATCTTGTCAAGCCTCCCCCGAGCACTGGCAAGGGAAAAAATCCTGGATGTGCTTTAGAGGAGGTGAGAATAGCAGAGGAAGGAAAGGTCAAGTGTTTTAACTAAAAATAGGCCATGGATCTAATGGAGCGAACCACTTTGTGTGGGTTTGCAGTGCTGCGTAAGCTGTTCTCCAGGTTGTAATTCAAGTAAATGGAGAGACTGGTTAAGAACTCCTTAAACAACCTTTTCTAATTGAGACTACACAGTGAGTGTGTGCTATGCGACGGAGCATCTTCACCTTCATTACAGTGCATGAGCTCACAGTTTGGAGCTGAGCTCCCTGGCTTCCAGCGCTACCTCCAAATATAGCATCAGTCCGTGCAGAGAACTGCTTTGCATGGCAAAACCAGGAGCAGTCCTGTGCTCGGTGTTAGCGGATGTGTGGGATGTAGCACTGATGCCTCTGAACTGCAGGGCCGGATAGAAAATGCCATTGCTTGATGTTGCAGAGCCAATAGCACTGGTCTGTTGGTTACTTTTGGACCAGCAAATGTGAGTTGAGTTTATGTGTGCATTGTGGTGCAGGGGAGGAGTTACCCAATTCGCAAAGCTGGCTGCATATGTGTCTGCTGCAGATGTGTCTGGGTAATGGGTAAAAGAATCCCTCTCTTATACAGAGACAGCAGAGTTTGGAGGTTTTCTGAGCTACGGTATTTTCTCCTGGCTCTCCTTTAAGTAACTTGGTATTCTTACAAAGCTTTCAGTCCAAATAGTATGCTGGTGACAATCTAAACAGTTTATCTCTAATTTCTAAAGAGAAACCATGGGTAATAAACAGGGTTTATAATCACTTAGCAGCTTTGTTTTGTCCACTGTAAGGACAAAAGTGCTATTTCTTTATTTAACTGGGTTAAAAATGACTTATCGCAGTCCTATTTTTATCTGGAATACAAGATTAGGGGGGTTCCGTATGTATAAGGAATTCTGTCTTCAAAGAAATTCACTTTGTCTCCCATTCCCACTACACCCTGCCAGGTCCCCTGCTGTGATTGGTTTGCTGCTGCTCGAAGCAGTGTGCCTGCTAAGTGTAGATACATGTGAGCTGTAAGTGGATTGAGAACCAAGGTGTGTGAGTGTAAGAGTGAGCAAGAAACTCCCCTTAAACTGCACTTCCAGTGTTGTTGCTGTTGCACTCAGCAGAGGCTGATGGCTGTGGGGAGGTGCTGGTATGGTTCACCACCATCCTGCCTTGTAAAACTGCGACTCTTGGAATCCTGGTGCTGGCTTCATTGTGCAATCTTCCTTCCAACATGCTCCGACTTGGGGCTCCCATAGCGTGTGGATGGAGGGCGATTTGGAGCAGTGATGGGGTCTGAACTGCTGCAGTGGTGACTGAGCGGATGTCATGGGGAGGGCACTGTGTGATGGTAGGGGGAGGCCATGCTGTCAATGGCTGGGCAGAAGAGGAAGGAATTGATGCCTGCTCCTCACTCCTACCTTCTCTGGGTGTAGGCAGTGACACCAGCAGGTGGGTGTACTGGGAAGCACAGATTTTACTGTGCACTGCTCCCTCCAATGCAGGCAGAACTTCCCTCTGCCTGATTGACTCTGTTGCTCTACCTGTCTGTTCCCATTGACAAAGCTTATGGCCCATGCTGCGGAACGTGAGATCTTCCTACTCTCTCTCCCCAAAATAAAAGGCCCCATATTTTCCCTGGACCAAACACCTCTACATAGCTGCCCTTATTCTCTCCCCTTTCCCCTGGCGTTTTCCAGGCTGTTGATTAGAGCTGTTCTCTCCCCATTGCTTTTCTATTGCTTTTTAATGTTCGTTGCATTGACCTTTGATAACCCACTCCCTCCTTCCAGCCGAAGGGCAGGCTTTAGGAGCTTTGCTTCTCTTGATGGTGAGTAAAGGTGCTCCTTGATTGCCAGATAGGCAACTCCATAACATTCAAGGTGTCCATGCCAAGAAGGTGGAGGAAAAAAGCCTGGGAAACAGGCCAAGGGCCTCCCACATGGGATGAAGCATCACTCAACAGTCCCTTCCCTTCAGGCTCTGGTTTGTCTCTCCCCTTTAGTAAAGGAGTTGAGTTTCTAACTTGGGAAGCCTGAGTTGCTGCTACTGAGGTGCTCCCATTTAATTTAGTTGGCATTCAGCAGGGGTTGAAGTTCACCTCGCCAAACCTGACCTCAATCAGCAGCAATGCACACATTTAAAGCATGTCTGTGTCTTCTGTGCGTGGCTTTGCTCATCTGGGCAGTGACAGTGAAGGTCAGGACTTGGCTTTGTCTCGCATTTATGGTGTGACTGCGCCGGTTACTTAACATCACTGAGGATAAGCAGCTATTGCATGAGGGAGAGGATTAGTTCTGTTTGCACGGCATTTAAAGCTATAAAATGAGATGTGTTGCTGACAGGAGCTGTTGGATGCAGATCTGCTGCTGGCTGGGGCAGCGGTTGTGTTAGGTCTTGTGAGGGGCCCTGTGAGGAGCTCAGTTCCTCGACTTCTGTGTTCAAGCTCTTCTAAGCCAGGTGAGGTGGGTTAACCTTGGCTGGGCACCAATGCCCACTGAGCTGCCTCCTCAGCAGGACAGGGAAGCTCCAGGATTGAGATAAGGACAGGGAAAGCGCTTGCTGGTTACTATCATAGGCAAAATAGACTCAACTTGGGGGAAAAAACCCCACTTATTGCCAATTGAGACTAGAGTAAAATACTGATAAATAGAAACAAAACTAACCCCACTTTCTGCCTGGGTTGAACTGCACTCACAGCACTTCTGCCTTCTTCCCTGTGGCACTTGGATGGGGAGCAGAGGGTTATGGTCAGGTCATAATGCTTCATCCCCTCTGCTCCTTCCTCATCATCTTGTATGGAGCCAGGCGGAGAGAGCTGGGCTGGTTCAGCCTGGAGAAGAGAAGGCTCCTTAAGGGGAGACCTCAGAGCAGCTCCAGTGCATAAAGGGGCTGCAGGAACCTGGAGAGGGGCTTTGGACAAGGGCCTGTAGGGACAGGACAAGGGGAATGGCTTTGATCTGCCAGAGGGGAGACTGAGATGAGCTCTTAGGCAGAAGCTCTTCCCTGTGAGGGTGCTGAGGCGCTGGCACAGGGTGCCCAGAGAAGCTGTGGCTGCCCCATCCCTGGCAGTGTTCGAGGCCAGGTTGGACACAGGGGCTTGGAGCAAGCTGCTCCAGTGGAAGGTGTCCCTGTCCGTAGCAGTGGTTGGAACTGGGAGAGCTTTGAGGTCCCTTCCAACCCAAACCAGTCTGGGATTCTGTGATCTCCAAGTGCTGCAGCACCACTTCCATCCCAGGGGATACAGTCCACAAACTCCTCCAATGTGGGTCCTTCTCACAGACACTCAGGTTTGCACTTTTGCCTTCAGTCCCTGTTTTATTATCAGTTAGTAGTTAATGCTTTTGAGCTGTGATTTTATGGTTTGGCTCTTCTGTTGTCCTGCTACTGACCAGAAAACAGTATTAGTTGGGCAGAGCTATTCCGTTCAGTATCACGCCATCTGTGCATGGCTCTAGTATTCCAAGAGTCTGCACTTGTAATCAGGGAATAAACTGCCTTTGCACTTCATCCTAGTGGCATCTGACAGCAAGCATGGACGGCTCCTAAACACTGCAGGTTTTTGAGCCTTGAGTTACTTCCTCTTGGAGCAGTAGGAAAACCAGCTGTATTTGGCAGGCATGGAGGAATCAATACAGCTGAGACCTCAAAGCAGCTCTAAGGTGAGGTCCCAAGCAGGGTTGGGGCACATTTTCCTTATGTGTTTGTTTTTCTTCTGTTCTGAAAAGAAATCGTTCTCAGCATGTTTCTTGTTAACGTTAAAGGGGTTTTTTAGTGATTTTCATGCATAAGAAAGTATGAGATGGAAAAAACCCCAACGTTTTGTCACCTCCAAACTGGTTTAGTTGCTGTCGCTTGCGTATCCCCTTACAAATACCTGTTACGTTTTACTTGGGGGTCTTCTTTCTCCTTTTTGTTTGTGACACCCAATAGCTCAAACAGAAGCAGGGAGGAGCGAGCATAAGGCCAAGAATTGATTTAAATGCAGCTCTTCTCAAAGCGTTTTGACTGGTGTTAGGAAGCAAGGGGTACAATATGCAGTAGAAAGGGGCTGTGTTCATCTCTGACTCTGGTCAGCACTGGCGCCTTTCTCCCAGTAGCGCTGTGGAATCACCCATCACCACTGCCTCTGGTGAGGTGACTTGGTGTGCTAAGCCATGGAGTGTTCATCTTGCTGCCTTCTCATTGCTTCTGTGCTGTAAGATGAATAACCTGAAGATCAAAATAGCTTTTCCACCCAGCCCTAAAAATAATGTACATTAAAGAACCTAATGATTATCAACATGAAATATAAAAATGTCAAGGTAATTCTTATACTAAAGTGGGGTTTTTTTTATCCTTGTGGTTTCCTAAGTCATCCTTTATTACAGTGATGAGACTTTAAATGTAGTCATTAATTACTTCAACCTGAAAGATTAGAATCGTTAATTTGAGGAGTTCTTGCCTACCTGGAGGAAACCAAGTGATAGTCTCATACTTTCTATCCTTAATGCTAAAATCAGGATGCCAGTGGCCTAAGCAAGGATAGGGTATTACATGGAGCCCTCCATCAGCCTCAGCTGTTGCTTGTTTGTATAGTTTCCTTCTCTTCCGCACTACAACTATTTTCCACATGGTGATTTGAGCATGTTGCAGTTTACTCCAAGTCCTTTGCTGGAATTTGGGAAGCAGGATAACTAATTGATGGAGACAGAATCAAGTTCTATTGCCATCACAAAGGGGGTCAATAAGGCCTTTTAAACTGGGCACTTACATACTCCACCATAGTTTGCACTGACCTGATCATACCAATGTTAGTTTTCAAACACAGTCTCCACATGTGAATATCTGGTGTATGAGCAGAGCTTGCGTCAGCATACGGAAACGTACTGGTTTTATTGGATGTCACATCTGCTATGAAAGCTCAGGGAATTCACTGTTTCAGCTTGTTCCTGCCCATCCGTACCATCCTTTTCTGTGTCAGTTCATCACACCCTCGTCTTCTTCCAAGGACCCTGCAATGAGAAGGGTATGTGCTGGAGTCCATGGGTGGCAGGTTTTCATCTATCTCGCATTCTCATGAGGCAACAGTGGCACTGTTTGAATGAGACACCAAGCTTTCAGCTTAATCTGCTTTAGTCCTGAATGGAACTGTGGCGGTGTCTGCCTTCGTGCTCCAGATGAGCACTTCAGCTGTAGTCAGCTTTCAGGAGGGGCAGGTATTGGGATCAGTGATCCTCAGGCCATTTGTCTTTCCTCCCATTTTCAAACACAAAGCTCCTGGGAGTCTATCAGTACTTGAAATGATGGATGGTGTTGACTTGTAATGAATATGGATGTTGCTAGAAACTCTCCCACAGCTCCAGCTGCTACAAAAGTCAGGATAGAATCATAGAATCACAGAATAGTCAGGGTTGGAAAGGACCTTAAGATCATGCAGTTCCAACCCCCCTGCCATGGGCAGGGACACCTCCCACTAAACCATGCCACCCAAGGCTATGTCCAACCTGGCCTTGAACACTGCCAGCGATGGAGCATTCACAACTTCCCTGGGCAACCCATTCCAGTGCCTCACCGCCCTTACAGGAAAGAATTTCTTTCTCATATCCAATCTAAACTTCCCCTGTTTAAGTTTGAACCCGTTACCCCTTGTCCTCTCACTGCAGTCCCTCATGAAGAGTCCCTCCCCAGCATCCCTATAGGCCCCCTTCAGATACTGGAAGGCTGCTCTGAGGTCTCCACGCAGCCTTCTCTTCTCCAGGCTTAACAGCCCAACTTTCTCAGCCTATCTTCATATGGGAGGTGCTGCAGCCCCTGATCATCCTCGTGGCCTCCTCTGGACTTGTTCCAACAGTTCCATGTCCTTTTGATGTTGAGAACACCCAGTTTTTCTCCCTTGTATGTTAACATTTGACCTCACTAAAGGACTGTTGCACAAGGACATCCAGGATTCATTCTCCGGGGCAGCCAAGGCATTTGGCTGCTCAAACTGAACTTAGTGCTCATTGATTCAGATGTGTTTGTATAGTTCAATTATCTTCGCAATAAGGTGTCAATGGTTCTAATTGCTGCTATCCCCCGGGAATCTCTCCCATAACCTCCTGCCCCTCAGATGTCTTTAACTTGCTATGAGGCTGGCCCAGACTTTGCATTGCTGATAAGCAGAAATATCTGGTTGTTGCTGTCAAAATCAATGTGAGACGTTAGAATAACACCAGGGCTATGGTTTTGTTCTAATCTTTACCTGAAAAGATATGATAACATAATATAAATATAAATAATATAACTTAGAATATGATAAAATATGGTCTTGGGCATTTTTTAAAGCTTCTTTAGAGGTTTAAAAAGCCCTTTGGCTAAGGCCCAACTTCAGCCTTTATGTGTTTGTCATTACAAAAAGTAACTTTTCCTTTATCCCATGGTTTGTCTGTTTTCTATTGGTGTTCCCAGGAAAATAACGGGATGGAGGAATTCTTTATCTTCCCTGGGAATTAATCTTAGCTTGTGTGATTTGATATTATTGTTATTAAAACCAGCGCAGTGCTGGAATAAAAAGGGCTGTCTGTGTGTGTCATGGTCATAACTAGGTTGTCACAAGTCCCCTTTTCCACCCAAATGCTTCATTTCTCTTTGGGTCTTTGGATGGGGCAGTGACACTTCAATGGACACAATGCGGGTGTTTTACAAGTATTTCGGAGGAGACGGAACATTGAATTCCAAGTGACAAGAAGTAATTCTTTAAGGAAAAATACATAAAGAACTTGAATTTCATTCAAGGAGGACTTTTTGAGGTGCCACACGCTCCCGGCTCAGGAAGAGGTGAACAATGCTACCACAGGTTCTGCTTTTCAGCTCCTACAGTCAGATTTGATGCTGAAGTTTGAGCCTTCTCAGCTCCAAGATGAAGGGCACTATTTCTGCTTTTAATTCGCATGTGGGGTTTTACTCGACTCTGACCCCAACTGTGTTTAACAACATGGCAAATTCTCAAGGCTTCTCCTACCCATGAATCGTAGCAGTTCTTTCAGTGGGAATAGGCAAATACCAAACTACATCCTATCCATCATTTAACCATCAATGCTTCTTTTCTTGCAGTATATACAGTTCAGTATAAAGAGGGGCCTCTCCATTCAAAGACTTCACTTATAATCTGTGACTATTTGTGCCGTACAGACTCAGCTATGCAATGGCCTTTCAATTCACAGCACCAATAACAGAATGAAGTAGAGAGCCTTGTGCATTATTTGCAGTGTATCTTCTTGGCAGGAAAAAACATAGAGCTTCTCCCTTTCTGAAGCATATGTAACCCATAAAATCTGCAAATTGCTTTTGAAGCGCTGGCCTTGTACAGAGCTATCTGGTGTAATAGGCTTTTTCAAGAGCCCTCTGCATCGTATGCTTTAAGGTATGTACTAAGTGATTTAATAGGATATGTCATTTTTAATTACTGTGGAAGTGCATTCATGAGTCTGAAAATGCAAGTCATGTCCTCTTGGCATCACCGCTTCTAAAAGCAGTTTTCTGTAACCTGCAGGAACAAGCACAGTGGTTTTTGATCCTCTCTAAGCGCGTGATGGGTTTACGTTTTAGGGATGTGCAGGATGAGTGCAGTGCACGATTAAAGGTAAATGAGTCTTAACTGAGCTCTCAGAAAACTTGCTGCCAGCTCCTGACTTTAAATGGTTTAAAATTAGCTCATCCAGCTCCACAATACATCACTGTCTTAGGAGCATTCTACTTCTCTCCACCCTCTTAATACCACCTAATGCAATATAATCTCTACTAACAAGAGCAAAAAAGCCATGTTCTTGCTATTGCCTCATCCATCCCACTGCTGCATCTGATTCCAGTAGCCATCAGTAGCAAGTAATTGATATTTGGGTTTTTTCCTGATCTTGAGCTCTCAGCAAATGATTACTATCTAAAAACTACACAAAAACCTCTTTATAGCAGAAGGTGATTTGCTCTGGGAGAGTGCCACGTGCAATATAACCTGCAGTCTGCCACAATTGATGTTGGCTGCCTTTGGCAGTTATTGCATGGCTTTCTCTGCTGTGTTTGCCCTATGTGGTGAAAGAGCACTGATTCCTGACAAAGGAGAACCTGTTGTGCTGTTCTTATTGCAGCCTCCAAGTGTTTGAGTGGTCTTAGCCGGTTCTGAGGTTATCCATAATCCAGTCCACACAGTGGAGGTGGAAAATCCAGCGGAGTGCTGACAACAGGTCTGTGGATTTAATGAGGATTGCAAAACATGGGAACATGTTATTCCAGAAAGGAGCCTACCACAGGTGAGGTTGGGTAGAGCTCTGAAGTTTGCAATGAGGAGTAGATTTGCTAGGAAATGCCTGGGAAAGGTCCCAACCAACCAAGATCTTAGGAAGAAGCATGGCTTCCAGCAAAGCTGGAACTGGTCATCTTCAAGTGGAGTTGGTCTTTCACCATCTGCAACTCTTCTAGCACTGTTTGAAAGTTTCCAGTACTTTCTAGGGCTTAAATAGTGTACAAAGCATGTGCTGATTCCCATCTAAACGTGTCAGCTGGGACAAGCTTGTAGCATGAAGTGGAATCGTAGGACTTCGTTTGAATGCATTATAACAAGGCCCATTCTTCAGTAGAGGACTAGTTGAATGGAAGCCTGATAGGGTAGATTCAGGTAATCCTTTTCCTTTAGTGAAACTTCAGCTTTACATTACCATTTTCCCTTGCTATTTTTAATTCATGGCTCAGATCAAAGCATTCCTCCCGTACCCTCACAAGATGCTCTGTGTCCTTGCTCCACCATCAGCCTTCTGTACAGCTACCCCAAGGGAAGAATTCACCTTGGATACTGTGGGACATCAGACCCTACACAGCAAGGAACCTGCTTTACTTTTGCTCTTTCACACTGTACCTTGTTCAAAACACTGCTTATTCTAATTTATCCCTTTGTTGCTGATGTATTCCATTCAGATGTCCCTTTTTCTCCCTTCCTTGACAAAGGAAAAACTAGAAATAATGATTTCTATTCAAAACCAGATCAGATAATGGTGTTTGGGGGTGTATATGTGAATGTAGACAATAAGAATATATCTCTTCTGGTTCCTTACAGATATCAGTGACTTCTGATTGAAATGTCAATATTGGCCCTCTTCTAAAGGGGGGAAAAAGAACCTTGAGAAGACACAGAAAAAGACCTCTGAAGGTGATTTAGTGCATCTTCTTCATGTAAGGTAGGCACAGGTATTTCAAAACTGATCTGGCTCAATCATTGAGCCTTGAAAAGCCCCTGCTTCTGTTACTGATTTGCATTTATGAATGTACTATGAGAAAGAGGTTATAAGGAGTTTCTAAGGAGAAAGAAGTGAGAAGTTTGAAGACATGAGAACCATACAGCAGAAGGGGAAAAAGAATTGGAATTCCGAGGCTATTAAGCTGTATAGCATGGACAGGACAAGCAAGAACCACTTCATCTTACTTGGACAGACAAGTAAGTGTAAATATAAAGGCAAAGAGGGTGAATAAGTGCTTGAATAAGAAAGAGTTGCTGGTTCTATACTGCTGCTTGTTTTCTCTGTAAGCCCTTGTTACCTGAATCTGTTTATGGCAAATTGAGCGTTGAGAGTCTCAAATTAGCTGAATGCTTTTGCTTCCCTTATTTATGAACCTCACATTATAGAAGAAGTCATTCTGTGACTTCACTATAAAGGAAGCTGTGCTGCTTGAGTTTCCCTTCATAATACTATAAAAAAATACCAGGGCTTTTATGCATTAATATAAGCTTTCACCTTGCTAATACTGTTTATTCTGCTGGACTAAATAAGAAGATACAAACGCTAAATTGCACCTTTGCTGGAGATGAAGGGAAGTGAAAAGAAGAAAGTTTTGATAAAAGGAGTCAGAAAATTCATTTCCATTTTAATAGGATTTTAGTTGTGTTCTGAGCCTGCTTCAGGTCTAAATCCAGCCCTTGGAAAGCTCAGATTACAAACAGGGCTGTATTTTGAGTGGGAGCCTACGTGTTTTATCTCCTGAAGTAGCCCATCTGCAGGTAGCACCCTGAGAGCTGACGAGCGTGTGCAAAGGGGATGGAGTGTGAAATGGTTTCTTTACACAAACTGCTGTGGGATTTAGGAGTGCCACAAAGAGTTCCCAGTACCTCTGTATTGCAAAGCAACTCTGCTGGGGGTTATGTGAAGATGCATTAAATGAAGACAAGCGAAAAATGCCTGTGGGAATAGCGCTAATCAGGGCGCGCTGTATCCGCACCAGCTGTGGGCACAGGCATCCAGGAGGCTTATCCCTTGCAAATACTCAAGCAAACACTTATCAGTTTTATTTCCATCCTATTTCAAGACTATACGTGTAGTTCCTCCCCTAATCAAGGCATAAGGAAGAAAATGAGATCGCTTGAGTTTCACCAGGAAAAGCAATACTTATTTCTCTTTAGACCCCTTAAAATAGTCCCTCCTAAGTAAACCAGAAGATACCATTTCAGGTGATGGCTGAATTCTCAAACAGGCAGTGTTTCCAGCTAGACTATGTCTTACTGTCTAATAAAATAATTCCAATCTTGCTAAATTGTGGATCCTGTATAATATAATAGTGACTCTTAGGTGCTTTCATTTGCTTTGCAGAGGAGCCAATTACCTAAGGCTATTTTAATGTGTTTCTAGGGAATTGCCAAGTGATAGAGCAACAATTCCATTATCTCATTTGTATTTCAGAGAGAGGAAGAATACAAAAGAGGACCACATCTAAGGTACAAAAAGTAAAGCAAATTGTTACAGCACTCACAATATGAACTATAGTTTCTGCTGTCTTTCTGTCATGGTAAGTTCTCATGTCCCTTTTCAACAGGGAAGCTTACTGCATTTCTGCTCCAATTCTGGCCAGGAAAGCTTTGCTTTTACTGGTGTGCTCAATGAGTTGTTGCAGAGTCTCAGTTAAAGCATCAGCACAACAGTTAATGGATGTCATTCATCCATAATGGCAAGGATTAGTTTGGATTAGCACCCATCTGATGTTTGTCTCTGGTGATGGTGTGCTGTGGCATGCAGGAGAGCTGGGGATGGTGAGGTAACCTGCCCTGTTGCTTGTGTCTTCGTCTATGCAGGATGCATCCCCTTTTACATTATCAAACCTGTGGATAGAGCTGGAGCACTGAGCACCAGGCTGCTGTTCAAAGTCTAGTTTTCACTGCATTTCCAGTTTCCATTTCAAAAAGCTGTTAACCAGATCCTTTGGCAAGGCATATCCAGGAGTGCCATGGAGCAGGTGGAGAAAACCCTAATGCGTTATGGAGTATCGCAGAACCACAGGCTGGTTTGTGTTGGGAGGGACATTAAAGCTCATCCAGTTCCAACCCTCTGCCACAGTAGGAAGGGGCACCTTCCACTAGAGCAGGTTGCTCCAAGCCCTGTCCAAAACGGCCTTGTACCTGAGCAACTTTCATTCCCAAGGAACCAAAGGCATTCCACAAGTGCACAAACTTCTTTAAATTAACCATCAGAGCTAAGAAACCTCTGTCTCCTGCCCAGAGGTTACGTTGCCAAAGCAAACCAGGTCTGCTCTCTCTGCTTCTCATAGCTCTGTTCTCATGGTTCTGATGCAGATCTGTCAGCGGAAGAGTCAGAGTCAAATCCCTTTTCCACTGCTTCAGAGCGGAGATAGGAACCAGGAACCACTGCGTTTTGAGTCTGCAGTGCTGGGATGACAGCGGGACCTGATGATCTTAATGGTCTTTTCCAACCCAGTTGCTTCTATGGTTTTACAGTAACGCAGGGTGTGGATTGCTCAGAATCATTCCACACACGCAGTCATGGATTGTTAAATCCGACCCGTGTAGGTCATGGTGCATTGGGCATTAAGTGAAACTCCTGCTAGACAAATTCCGTGCTATACTTTTATCATTGCAGTTCTCACTGCAATTCGTACTCTGCCCTCAGAAATAACTCTGCAACACCAGAAGTCTCAGAGGGTATAGAAAGGGGTATTAGCGGGCAACGGAGTTTGGTTCTGCATTTGAAAACTGCTCAGGAATTGTATTGATGGGATGTGAGCAATTACAAACTGGGTTCTGTAAGAGCTGTAATGCTGTTTATAAGGAAAGGTTTTCATCCGTTTTCACTAAAATGAGTGTAGAGAAGTGGATTGCAAGTACAGGGCAGGCCTACTTCATTGTCATTTCTTTTTAATAGCAGTGTATTTTAACCTGTACTGCATAAACCTCTGCCTATGAATTTCATCCTCAGACACATCATTGATTTAAATGTTTTTCTCCCAGAAAATGAGAGAACTACCTGTGCAGCAATAGGAAAAAACCCAACAGAATCCTTCTTCCTTATATGCATGTGCACTCATACAACCAGAGGTGTAATAATCCCTGTTTAGTTGCCAGATCGAGCGGGAGACTAATGGTGGCCTCAGGCAGAGATTAAGGGGGAAGTGCATGGAATGTCTCATGGCTTATCTAAGTGGGGTCTCTGTGGGAGCCCTAAGTGGTTGTTACCTGACCCCTGGCTCTGCTGGAGCCAGCTTAAACTCCAGAATCGATAAAGGAAGCTGCACCACAGCTCTGGGTGAATAATGCGGCCATTCTGCAGCACTGTGCAACTACTGAGAACCGAGGGTTTGCTATGAGTCCGTGGGTGAAGAGCCGTTCACGTGGTGCGTGGTGGCTGTGTGCACGGCTGAGGTTCACCTAAGTTTACTGCATCTTCGTGATGAGATGAACACTGGGAAGGTTATTACCACGCTGACTTATCCACGGCTCTGGATGAATGGGTGTGACCCTGTTGGAATCCTAAAGGTACCGGGAGTCACATTGTGCAATCCGTGGGATTGTTGTGTATGAAATACTTCTTCTAATATTCAAAGCAAGAACTCCAACTGAGCAGAGCTGAGCTCTCCAGGCATCAGGAAATGCTTTCTGGTACTGAGTACTCCTGAGCTTTATTGCAGCGGCAATTTGCGATGTGAAGATGGAGAAATGAGTTATAGTCACAATTACAGACACTCCACTTCCCTGAAAAGCTTATGGAGAGGGAAAAATCACAGCAAGAGCGTGGGTATGCAGGAAATGAAGTGACTGCCCAAGAGTGGTACTGAAGTTTGTGCCAGAGCATAAAATTCAAGCACTGAGGTAGAACTGAGATTTTTAAGTAGAGCAATAGGAATGCTTCTCAACTAAATGAGCAGTCAGTAAGAGATGTGGACTTGTTGAAACATCAGTGTTTCCTGGGAACATACCAGCTATATTGAAATCTGTGTCAGGAAAGAAACTCCCAGTGCTCATCTTGACTAGTTTTCTCATTCAGACTGGGTGCTTCAATCTGAGTTTCCCTCTCCCAAAATACCTAGGAATTCTGGCCTTTCACTTCTTCCAGGCACTAGCCCTATCAGCTTTGCTCTTGAAATGGACATGCGAGTATTTCTGGAGTCATTAGAGTTTAAAAGGGTGAAAATCCTCCCTTTTTCCTTTAAACACATACATGAAAGAGTTGCCTTGCTCATGCTGCTTGTACTAGGAGAAAAATAGTTATGCTTTGATGGCTAAACCACATTTGTAATCAAGGATAAATTTAGTCATGGTCAATTTATTAGCCTTGTTCTTGTGAGAAGAATGTGATTTAGGTTTTCTTTCCTCTCTCTGGTGTGCTGGTCATGGCAAGTTGTTGTATATTATTAATGGTAATAATACATAACGCTTCATCCAAGGCGTGAAAAGACAGCAATGTGAAACCAGAAAAACACATCAAGCCACAGAGTGTTTTAGACATTTACCCAGCCCTCTATTATTCTTCTTTCTTGTGTTGTGATGCTTTTGTTTACCTGTTTGGTTTGGTTTTTAAGCACTGAGTATGCCAGGGCTTGCACTTTGTCTGCTGAGTCCATTCTAGCGCGGCAGGAATGCGTGTTTGGGTGAAGCAAGCAATAAACGTTCCTGCTTCATCTTTTCTAGGCAGATTCAAGTTCACTCTAATGACTTGCAGTCATGTGAAGGCAGCCCAGAGCTTAAGCTGATACCTTTGCCCACCTTCTTCTTAACACCACACTGACCATAGTTCTCTGGCTCCTTCAACTTGTTAGAGAAAGGGCAGGTGATACGCAGCATGGCAAGATACCCAATGTAAAGGGGAAAGAATTACATAGAATCACAGAATGGTTTGGGTTGGAAGGGACCTTAAAGCTCATCCAGTTCCAACCCGCTGCATGTAAACCTTCTACTAGAGCAGGTTGCTCCAAGCCCCATCCAACCTGGCCTTGAACGCTGCCAGGGATGGGGCAGCCACAGCTTCTCTGGGCACCCTGTGCCAGCGCCTCAACACCCTCATAATAAAGAATTTCTCCACTACCTTTTTACACCACTATCTTTCTGGGCCTCTCAGATGGCTGCAAATAAGAAGTGCTCTAATTGCAGCAGGAGTAAATGCAATTGCAGGATTCTGAGAATATACTTTGGTAATGTCCCCATCCTCACAAAAGCTTGAAGTTTTCTGGGTGGCTGCCAGAAGCAGGTAATGAATTGTTGTGTAGTGCTTTGGAAATGCACAAAGCAAATGCTAAACACCAGTTCCATTCTGCTGTGTCCAAGTCACGAGACTGCCTAGAGAACTGCCAGTGATAGATGTCCACAATTATAGCATAGAAGTGCCAACAGGAATTATTTAGGGTGGAACGAGGCAGGGCCACCTACGAGTAATTAGATGGACTTAAGGAGAAGAGAAAACTTCCTTGAGAGAGAACTTGTGAACCTGGCATCTTTGACCAGAGAAATACTGACTATACAGGAAGAAACATTTCTGTATTAGCCTGTGGCTTAATTTACTCTTTCTATTTCACTATTTATTAATCCTAGCACAGAAAGTATACCAAATCATTCATAGAGCCACAGCACCCAAGGGTCAGATTTGGTGCTTCTAACTAGAAATGCAAGCCACTTTCTACTGATGTTTTTGTTCTTTGTAGTACTTCATGTCGGTCACTTAATGTCTGCAAGAAATTTAGTGATGGATAAGATAGGGAAAGGCTCAATATGTATAATAAGTCCAGCCCATGTCTCCAAGCTGTATTTTCTCCATGCACAACAGCATCAGAACTTTTGGCAAGGAAGTACATTGCACTGATTTCTTTCATTTGTCCTACTTACTGCTTTATTAGCAATTCCAGGGTAATCTGCTGTTTCAACCTGATTTTACTATCATTTTGCTGGATTAGCAATAGAACCATTATAATAAATCAGTGAAGGACATTGAAACACTTGAGGTTTGATCTCCATTTGCACCTGGTCGTGGAGGTACAGTGGATGTACAGAAGCAGTACAGGCTGTAGGAAGAAAATATAGTGCCATCTGAACAGAAGGCATCCCTTATCTTCATGAGTTCCTTTAATTAGCTTGGCATAGAATTGAATTGCTATCCCTGCAGAAAGCAGTTGCTGCTCACTTATTCTTTGTTTTCTGAAGTCAAACCACTTATATAAATGTGAGTTTTTTTCCCCAAAGAGTCTTGAAGTGTTTGAACTTAATGCGGGATGAGACAGGTCAATGAGTGAGGACATTATTCCTGAGGAAAGGGAAGATTCTGGTTTGTGACAACACAAGCTCTTTAGAGTGGTAGGAAAACAGAAAAGCAAGAGAAGGAGGTGAGTGAGGATGAAAAAGTGAAGTGGATGAAGGGGTCACAATGAGGACAGAAGGGGAGAAGAGAGCTGACACCTAAGGCCATAGAAACAAGGTGCAGGAGCAATATTTGAAATGGTAGGAAGAACGTATCAAGAAGAATATTTCCTCCTAAACAGGATGGTCAATTGGACACTGTCAAGTTGGTTCAACAGAGAGGCTCTAAGTCCTGTATTCAGGATTACACTAGAGAAGTATAGAAAAGCCCGAAGCACAGGATGCTACCGAGGGTGTGTAATAAGCGCTGGACCTGCAGAGGAGGAAGGCAGAGCTGGTGTTCAAAGGGCTGGATCCATGTTAGCAATTCAGTTAGCTGTCTTTTATGAAGTCACTTCAGAGCCATCTGTAAGTCCTTTGAAAATGCTCAACAATTACTGTGACTATTTGCTTTGCCTTCCTGGGGATTGTGCAACTTTAATCAAAATTACTCTCAACAGAAGTTTGCAGAAGCTGAATTCTTAATGACTTTTCTCCCCACCACTTGCACAATCTGATCAATCTTTAATAATGAGAGCCAGTGGAAAAAAAAAGACCATTTTCTTTCCAGACAATGCAATTTCATCAAAAATGAATCATCTTAAGTGAATACATTGATTTAGATTAAATTTGATGGGGAAAATATCAAAATGAATTATTTTCCCTTATTTCTTTCTGGCAACGCTGTAATATTTTATATTGGCATTTTATTCCTTTCATTTCAACTTCTATGATATTTACATTATTTTGATATTCCTTTACTATTTCATATAAGACTTTCGGTGATTCAAACTCGGAATGTTTTTTATTTGCACTGATAATAAATGTCAAAACTTTGGAATTTCCCATGGGATGAGAGTTCCACTCTCTCTTTACAATACAGTGCGAGAAGAAATACAGTGCTCCAGGGTAAATCTGACCCTTAGTACTTCTCAGCTCTGGAGCACCAGTCAATCTAATATATAGATCAGGATTGTGTAATGAGGTTTCTGACTGATTTACGCCAATCATCTTTTCATTACTTACCCACCACTATTGGCAGCGGTAATTCCTTGTACACTGATTCCGATTTTTCCATCCGTTTAGATGCAACTTTATGGAATAAACTACAAAGGAGTCTCCTTGGAACATGGAGATTGGAACATGGAGACTGGAACTTGGCTTCTAGTTTATAGAATTATTCGGATAATTCATCTTTTTGGGTGAATTAGGTGCAATGTTGGTCAATGCTTGATTTGAATAATCTCTACTATTAGCATGGATATTTAGTTACAAAGGTTCTGCGGTGTTGGTGGGTTTCAACCCATGTTGATGGAGATAATAGCAACTGTCCTTATGTGCTTGCTCATAAAATTGATGGAGATAATAGCAACCGTCCTTATGTGCTTGCTCATAAAATTGATCTGAAAGCTATCAATGTCTGTCTTTAGAACACCGAAATGATGGTTAAAAGCTATTGGTAGAGGATTTTGCTTTTATTATTAAGCATATAACCAGTCTTGATGTAAAGACAGATGGTTTCAGCTCATGGTGAGGATGTGATTAACACATTAGCTGAAAGCTAACCTATTGAGACAGTGTTACTGAAGGTACAGGAAACTGAATGTGTTCTAAGTTTGCTCATCAGGAGTGTGCCCATATAATACATTTCTGATTTGATATTTTCCTGAAATAACAACAGGGTGCACAAACCCTTCCATCAGTTTGTCTGTTGGAGAGAAACCTTCTGCAGAACCCCCTCTGAACCTTTCATATCAGAGGTAAACCTCAGGTTGAAGATGTTTGAATTTGGTTCACGTTCAGGTCACGTAACCCTATCTTAAAGACGTGCGGTTTGATCTCTTAATAAGATCCCTTCTCTCAAAACGCTGACAAGGAGGTCAGATAATAGCCTCAAGTTTTCTTGTGAATCATTAGTCCTGCTGGGTTCTTCCTTCTACCTGTTCTCCTGCTTACAGGTTATACTTGGAAACAGTGCAGTAAATGTAAGCAAGCTTACACAAGGAGAGATGGTAACCAGAGCTTCCATAATACCCTGTGTATTACACAATCTAAGCCTAAAGGCACACAGAGAGTAAATGATTTCGTTATCAATAGAACCTACTGGTGATCTGAAAAAACTCAGGTTCTTTATATTTAGTTTCTTAAATGTGGGTTTAAGATGTATTTGCTGATGTCTGCTGAGGGGCAGGTATGTGCCTGGTGGAAGTTTCCAGAGCACCTTGTGCATCCTACTCCACCAGCAATACTGTGTGAAACCTCTCTGTAGAAACCCTGAGGGGCCAATGCTGAGTAAAACCTCTGCAGCTGTACAAAACAATGCAGAAAGCCAGAAGGTTTTTGCTGTTTCTGTCATCTAATGCAGCGTCAAACCTGAACATGTGAAATGTTTCTGGTTTTCTCTAATCAGTGTGGTCTTGCCCTATTTCTGTCTGCAGGGTAGCTGGCCTGCCTTCCTAAACAACAATTATTGCTGTGAATAAAAACCATTTCTGGCCTTTTCTGGGCATAGATTTGGCGGTGTTATTTTTATTTATGTCAATTAATGCAACCTAGAAGGTTATTCCACCCACCAGGGACACCTCAGGAATTGCTTTGCTTTGAAGAACTCCATCATCCTCTCTTCTCCTTGCTTCTTCCTTTCTGGGATGAGCTGGTTCATGGCCATGGCTGGGTAAGAGATGGGTCCATTCTGCCTTCGAAGGCTGTTAGAGAATGGTTGTCACGTGAAAACCTGCTTCTGAACAATGTGTTTACTAGACTAAAGCCCCATTACCTTGGATTTTGTGCTGACAAACTGATCTCATAATAAAAATACTGCAGGAAAGTGGGTTAGTAAAGATTTTGTGTTGTCAGCTCTTAATATCATCCTTAGTATTTTGGTTTTTATTCCTTCTTATGAGCAGAATATGGTAATACATGTCGCTGTGTATCAAACAGAATACTTGAAAACTACATCAAGAAACCAAAAGCCTGCTCTCTTTCAAAAAAGAACCTGCCTCTAAATGCAGGTCATGCATTTTGTTGCACATGGGGCAAGATTTTGCAGCTAACACTACTGTGTTTACTTGTCTCTGCTTTTTTGCCAAGCTGAATCATCCATTACATGACATGTCACTTGTATAGACAGTCCCTGTTTGAACTGGGGTTTCTAGATACCCCTTTGGGTTCTGTAAACAGAGGCTTAAGTGATTGTTTCAGCATTGTTTTCTTTGTCAAGAAGAGTTTAAACCCTGTCCTCTGCTGGCAAGCTTCCCTCCTAATTGCAGCAAAGTAGAGTTGTTGATGTTGTAATGTGGCTGTTAGCGGCAGTGTTTTAAATGACAAGCTCTGTGCTAAGGCAAAGAAGAAAAGCCCCTGCCCTCTGGAACCTGCTGTATAAACAGATAACTGTGTGTTGGGTTTATAACTAGTGCAGCAGATGTTGCAGAGGAGTCATTTGTGGTTTTAAAGAAAGGATCTGTCTTGTAGGGCTGATGGACTGAAATGTAAGGATGGAGGGGATGCACTAGTGAAGCATACATACGAGATGGCCTGACAAGCATAAAGATGAGAACAGACAAATCCTGAGCCAGAGCATGTGGATAAATACAGCAGATAATACCTGATATACAGGCAGGGCAGAGACAGAAAGGTCTTAGTTTGCTGCTGAAGGTGGGAGGAGAGGATGGTTGATGTTGAGCTGGTGGCTGGGCAGTGAGTGAGGGCCGAATTATGCTTTTTACAGAGGATCACAACTGTGGGATGGGGTTTGCTGGGGAAGGAGTCAACAATCACAGCAGCCAAAGGACAAACTCTTTAAATGCATCATTTTGAAGAGAAATGAGGTACTTGGAAAACAATTGTGGTGGAGAAAATCCAAAGGAATGTGTGTGCTAACAGTGGTGCAGGTACTCCAGAAGGATGCATCATGTGTCCTGCACTGAGATCATGAGCCTCAATGACAGGATAAATGCTTTATTTTTCACCTGCAAGCTGCCAGAAATAATAATTACACTTAATGTATAGTTTTCAGTTGAAGATATATTCGATGGTTCTCAAAAGACACTCCTATGTCCGAAAGCACATTCCAAAAGCTCCTATCCCCTCTGTAATCATCCTCTTTTGTAACTTAGAACAACATGTTTGTTCTCCTCTCATATCTGCCTTCGGTACACAATGTTAGCAAATGCAGACGTTGCCGTGCTGTTTGTTTTCCAGCGAGGTGAGTGATGATTATAACACGGGGACTGAACATCTTAGGTTGATGAGGTTTTCCTGCAAGTTACTATGAGGTAATGGGAAGCGTCTGGTTTAATGCTCTTCACTGTTTAAATTTGTATTGTATTCAGTTGGGGTGATTTTTATAGCGCTTGATTCAAGTTCATGGAAAAGATGAATTTAAGAGGCTTCAGGTTTGTTCCAGCTTGCCAGTCACCCTGCCGGAGTTTGCTGTGTACTTATAGTTCCACGTGGTCTAAATTTAATTGACTGAAGATGAGAAGCATTATTATGTATCTGTCAGTGCTGCTGCTCTTCGCTAGCAGCAAGGAGCAGTGGCTGGCTTGTTTCTGACCTAATTCACAATGATGTAAACCAGCACTGATTTTGCAGTAGAAAGGAACACATGTAGCTGGTGGAAAAGCAGAAGTGGGCTCAGTGCTGCTCCAGCAGTGCTCATTTACAGGTGAATGGACGAGTAAAGCCTATTTAAAACACTATATTTCAAGTCAGTAGGAACAGAGGTACGTTGCAGAAGCTGTTCTGTTGATATAACAGCATAATTCATCATTTTGTTTCACTGATTCTATTAAGAAGATACTGTAAAGAGGAAAACAGCCCGGGCTTTAGAGCCTGGCCTCTTTATAGTACTTAATTGTCTCACCAGAAGTAAAGGTCAACAGATCAAAAATAGACAGGGCTTATGTAGCATACCAAGTTACAAGAACTGGAAAGGTTAATTTGCTCTATTGAAATATTATAATTCCGTCAGTCTCACTTTTATAAATTCATGTGAATTAATTGAAATGGGAATGTCTGGATTTCTCCGTGATTGATTTAACAAGGATGTCTTGTTTATTAAATTCCCCTTACTGATAACAAACAATTACTACTTCAGGTAATTGATTTAAAACATGGTGGAGACCATTTTCAGCTGATACCGTGCCAAGAGTTATAGTCCAAATTAATGCAGACCAGAAGTTTATGTGCCTTGTACTTGCTCCACCAGATCAATATGTGAATAAGACCCTGTCATACACCAGGATCTTGTCTGGAATACAAATGTACAGTACGTTGCTGGTCGAATCTGTTTTTATTGTGCATATGATTTGTCTTAATAGCTGGCTTTGGGAGAGCAGAAGGCACTATGATCTTGGTGGGAGCATGCAGGGAGAAGCTGAGACTGAGATCCTGCCTCTGTGAAAATTGATTGTAATGTGATGGATCAGGTCCCTGTCTAATCTGGGGCAATCTCAAATATTCCTGAGGGTCTTCCTGCAAAATGCAAATAGGAGATCGAAAGAGGGAGACTTGTGTGTGCATAGCCATTAGCAGTCCTCTTAGGTCTCTAAGAATAGGAAGCAAGAGGGTCTGAGACACCTTAAAACAAAACCCTCATCAGAGCAGAAATGTCCAGCTTCCTGTCAACACCAGCAGTTGAATAACTCCGGAGCAGTTAAAACAATTGCTTGGACCAGAGACAGGAGCTGCAAGCATCTTTGCTCTCCTAGTTAAAGGTAACTCCATGAAGTCACTGGAGAAGGACAAGAACAAGCATGGTACTCATTGTCAGACAAGTGAATTGTTGTCCTCTGCCCTCACAAATGGAAAGTGGTTGGTAGTGATTTACTGCTGAAGAAGAGTCATGGTGTGACACAGCATATGCTTTTCCAAATCAGATTTTCAATGTTATTATTTAAATACTATTAAATGAATCGCTACCAGTAAAGGATCAAATTAAGATTTGGAGTTTTCTTCCTCAATTACTTAGTTTCTTCCCTCATTTCCTCAATAGCCTTTACCTGACTGACGTCAACAGAAAGCTGTGTTGTAGTTACAGGGTTATTTCATTGAAAATCATTAAATTACTGCAATTTTCTCTCAGAATTTGGGCTTCTTTGCATTGTGTGTACATCATTTCTTCCTACTGGGCTGTTTCTTCTACTTACAGAGTCACAGAATGGTTTGGGTTCGAAAGGACCTGAAGATCAGGAGTGTTGCGTCCCAACTAGAAGGAAGTGCAGCAGGAAGGCCAGGAGACCTCCTTGGATGGATAAGGAGCTGCTGAGGAAACTCTGAGGGGAAAAAAGAGGCTTATAAAAGATGGAAGCAAGGACAGGCAGCCTGGGAAGAATACAGGGATGTTGTCCGGGAAGCTAGGGAACTGGATGATGTTAAGGTCCTTTTCAACCCTAACTATTCTATGATAATCTAGTTCCAACTAGATGTACTTCCATTTGACAGAGAAGATCCACTCTAGAACTTGCAAATTAGGATTTTCAAAACTGAGTCTCAATTCTGAAGACAAGACAGAATTTGTACCTTGGGTCTCTTGGTGCGTTCATTGGACAACCCAATTCCAAACATTTCCAGGAATGGAGATTTCCAGTTCACTTTTGCTTTTTCGGCCTTCAGAATGTGTTTTCCACTTTATTTTGTGCTAATGAACTTGGTTGATTTTTCACAAGAGTGCTTGCAGAAGGCAAAGTTCAGCTAATAAACATGCAAATGTGTCTGCAGCAAGGTTTGTGCCAGACATTTGCATGGGTCGCTGTTCTGCTCCTGATAGAACAACCACCATGATTTATTCGTTCTCCTTCTTTTCCAGTTTGGTTCAAAAATGATGGAGCAGAAAAGAGCTGGAAACATGAAAACAAAAGCCCCTTTGCCTTCTCCGCAAACAGAAATCTACCTGATGTTCTTTCATTGTCTAATTTTAAACAGCCCCTTGGTTGTTATTTGATTCCTGAGGACTTAATAAGCTTTTAAATCAAATGCTCTTGTGGTAAAAAGATTTGGGAGGGGTTCTGTGGTGAAATATTTTCAGTTCCTTTGATTGCAAGGAATTGGTGACCAAATTGTGTAATAGTGAATCTTTACTGAAATGTGCTTCAGTTATCTTATATACTTCTCACTTCTCCCATTTCTTTCTCTTGTTCCCCTTGGCCTTTGATAGAAATATTACCCGTGACACAGAACATTTTAAGCCTAAACTAGTCCCACTTCTAGGTTTTGAGTAATAAGAAAAACAATTAAAGGACATAGTTGTTACCTTCCTCCCTTTAACCTCCACTGGTGTTGTTCAGGATTGATTTAAAAGACTAAAGATGTGGACAATGCCAACTAGTACCAACCCCAGCATCACCTCACCTGCCTTCAGTCACTAGCTCACTCTCCCCTTTGCATTACATAGCATATTTAGTCTGTGTAGGTGTTGCTTTAGGAGCCTACATCTGGTTCATGTGCTGGGGCAAAACTACCCTTGTTTGTTCTGGTCCTCAGGACAAAGATTGACAGAGCACAGATTTAGTTCTTCCGCTTCTGTTGTGCCAGAGACAGAAATAAAACCTATATCAGAGCTAGCTCAGGTGGTCAGCTGGGAGAACAGCACAGCTTACATCAGCTCATGTGGTATCCTCTATTACAAACACACTTTCCCTCCCTCCCTCCCTCCAGATAAAATGAGTTTTCAAAGCTGTTATTGCCAAACATGGGATTACCCAGCAAAGACCTGGAATATTAGCTCTGTATTCCCTGAAGTATTAAGGAAATTTGGATCAAATTCAACAGGACCAATCTAGATGCCGTTGGGAAGATCTAATTAGATTTTCCTACTTTTGTAAAGCACCTTTTACTTTTGAAAGGGCACGTGGCTGCTCTTACATCTCTCAGCAATAGTGTTTACAGCCAAAAGTATTTGATTTGTGTGTGATATGGAAACTGAAGGCAGAAATCCAATGTTCTAAGAGCTCTTTAGGCTGCACAGCAGCCCAAACAGAAAGCCAGTGTTTCTGGGACCAACCTACAGCATACTTTGTGGTACAGAAAAATTGGTGTGCTGATGGCTCTTCTATCGAAGGAAAAAGAACAAATGGAAAACAAGGCTGAAAACCCTGTTACTAAACACGCGGACAAATGCCTCCCAGCCCTGCCTCAAGCTTCCACTTTTGCTCCCTTGTGATGTAGTGGGGCCATCTGTAGATCTGACTTGCTGAGAGGTTTTCATTTAAGCATCAGTTGCTGTGGTAACAGCATGAAGAGCAGATCAAATGGATGCCAGGACCAGATGGGTTTCTCTAAGAACTCCACACGCAGGAACGATTGGTGGTGACCCAATTCCAAAAGGTTATCAACACAGATTTGCACTGCAGCTGACTTGACGTTGCCTTCTCCAGGGATCTGGACCTTGGTTTTGGTCCTATGGGATACTCATGAATTAACAGCCCCTGGGGTTTCATCAGATGCTCGTGGACTTGCCACAGAGGAAATGCTGGTGGATTAACAGAAGTGATGCAGTTTCATACTCACATGTTTGTGCTGCCTTCTCATTGTCAAGGGCTGGGCTGAGCTGAGCCTTGGGCTCTGTCAAAGTGTTGAGTAATTATCACATGATAATCACACACTGCAGTTTCTCCCAGGCTTAATCTGATTTCTGCACCCTGGTTGCTTCCAACCCACTTGAATGCCACCCACATGTAGTTTAACCACTATAACTGATTAGATTCAGTTTTCCATGGTCAGAGCATTGTTATGTACAAGGTTCATCAGCAAGCATTTAACCTTTACTCGGGTCTTTTGGGTTGGTTCTTTTGCATTTTAAATTGGCTCATTTGGCTCTTGCGAATAGTTGGGTTAAATCAATGACCTGGTGCCTACTGTTCAGTACAATCCTGAGTCTCCCTTCACTGTTTTGGAAGGTTTGGGTTTCTGTTTGGTTTTTGTTTTCCTCAGAAATGTGTGAAGGGAGTGTGCATGTCATGGTTTAGACACAATTACATGGGCTGGGCTGGGCCAGCGTTCCAACTTTATCTGGAAAGGGGATGGAAGGCAACTCCTTAAACATTGCTTATTTCCCTTCCTTTCCTACCTCCAAAATGCATTCCAACATGTTGGTTTGCTGAAGCTTGATCCAATCTTGATTATGTTGGGTTTTCGGAGAAATAATGTTATGTTGAAGATTAGGGGGTATTTGGGAATACTCTCAGAACAAGGTCCTGCCTGTTCTGTATGGTTGCTGTGAGCCCCTTGTCCCTATGGCCTGCCAACAGCATGTTGGCAGCTTCACTGCCCTGCAGTTGGGTAGATAAGGAGGTGCGGATCTTGGCTTAGAGGGGTGAAACTACCCTTTAAAAAGTACATATTATATTTGATAAAAATACACCAAAGTTCATTCACAGAATTGAGGAAAGTTCTCAGTTTTGCTTTAGACTGCTGCATACTTACTAGTTTGGGGTACTGCGTTAGACAGTTCATGCCTAGGTGTGCCATGTAGGTGTCAAGATGCCCTCTGGTCTTTAAGCCTGTTGCTTCATGGCCTCACCAGAAGGTGTTCAGCCCATGCAAATGGCAGGTGATTTTGGCCTCCTAACATTATCTTGTCCCTCGTCAGCAAGCACTGTTCTAAAAACGTCTCAGTCAGGAAGCTGGGAGTAAGTCTCCACATCAATTAGATGCTCTCAGCTTTGCCAACCACTTAAAGCAATTAGATCTGAGAACAGGCTGGCTAAATTTACATGGAGCACATCCTTTCTTCCTGCCTCTTTCTTGCAAGTATTAGATTGTGTTGCAGCTGGAGATAGACCGCTAGTACTGGAGAACATGTTGTGCCTCCAGCTCTGGGCTGTGTGTGGAAGGCAGCTCCCCAGTTCCTCTGGTTGTGTCTCAGCAGATTTATGTGCCTATGTTGCTGATATGAACCATGATGTGCTGCAGTGATTCATTTCTGCACTGTTAGCTTTGTGCTTTGAACATATAGATGAAGAGAAAATACTTGGCAATAGGTAGAAAGCCAGAGAGCAGCAGACCAAAAGAAACAGCAGGGCTGTGAAAAATCCCAGGGAGTAAATGGAGAGATCGGGGCATTTATGGAACAAGGTCAGTGAGCGAGCTGGTGGAATAGCCCATTTACATACCTGTGGCTTTGGACCTGATTTTATGTGACTGCAGCCGGTGTGGGTGATGCTCTTCAGCAGGACTCCGAGTGTTCTGATTTCCACACCTTACGATGGAAATAGCAAGAGTTCAGGATAAGGATCACTATGAGGGTGCTGAGGCGCTGGCACAGGGTGCCCAGAGAAGCTGCGGCTGCCCCATCCCTGGCAGTGTTCAAGGCCAGGTTGGACACAGGGGCTTGGAGCACGCTGCTCTAGTGGAAGGTGCTCCTGCCAGTGGCAAGGGTTGGAGCTGGCGGAGCTTTAAGGTCCCTTCCAACACAAACCAGTCTGTGATGATTCTATGATTAAGTGTAGTCTTTCCAGAGATTCAAAGCTCGACTTGTCATATTTGAGTTTTAGGCAGGCTGTTGGCTTTATGCTGGCTCAAGATGCCATGTATCAGTGTTTGTCAGTAGGCTCAGCTATCTGTGTACGTGGAGCCACATTGTTAAGTCCCTATGGTAAAAAGCTGCCTCATCTTCAACTGAGACCGGCTTTGCTTTTCCAAGGTTAATTTAGCTGTTGCTTGCTGAAGTTGCTCACTGCCTCGCAAATGGAATAAAATTATCAGGTGATGGATTCTTCCCTTGGCAGCGTGGCAATAAATTATTCCCCGGAGAGGAATCCACACGCAGTGTCTGCATCACTGAAAGCTCCATTCGCGACCTATTTTGGGGAGCTGATGGGTCTTAGGTCTCCTGAGCCTCATCTAGTGTGGGATGAGTTGTATTCACAGGCAATTACTAAATCAGCATTAAGATTGTTTCATAGATTGTCTTGATTCCTTGATCTTCCAGTGCAAGCTGTTCAATACAGCTCTGGGCTATTTAGGAGAATTTGCTGGCTGAGAGCCTTCTTAATAACACTCCTGTGCTTGTTTCCTGACTGCTTTTGAAGCGTTTAAAAATGCTCTTTAGATCTTGCTGTGCAGTTAAAGCTCTAAGCTTCTCATTCCCATGTACAGATGTTTCTTGGATATTGGTAGCGGCTAGAAAGTGGGAATGTGGAAAAAGCCCTTCCCATTAGAAGTTAGCGGATGTTCCCTGTTCTTCAGCTGGTTTTTGTTTGGTTTCTTTATCTGCAAAAGACACTGCACCAGTGAGCAACATGCGACCACTGGAGAAAATTGGGATAATCTGACTTTCAACAAGATCCTGGTCGAGGTTTTTAACTCACTTAAAGCTGACCTTCTCACGCTGTGAATTGGAATAAATGCCCAAATAAATGAATGTGTAAGGTTAATCTGGTGTGAAAGGCAAAGAAGCAAAACTCATCATTTAGATACAAATCTGAACTGGGGAAAAAATGTCCTTCTAGTTCTAACATCTAATTTAATGTTGTGTTTTGTTTCAAGAATACATTTGGGTTTTGACTTTCCTCCATCCTGTACGGTGGTTGCTGGTCACACATAACAGTACTGGGCTGTTTGGCGTGGAGAATCCAGACTAAATCACACTCTATTCACTTCTGCCCTGAGCTGCTAAGGAAAGAAAATAGCAGCATCATTTGGAGGTGAAATAAAAGAGGAATGAGGCAGGGTTCCTAGTGTGGAATCTTGATTTGGAGCTCTGTGAGCATCTTCATATGTAGGTAAGGGAGATTTTAATCTTAATGTTCCTAAAATAACACTTTTCTTATATATCTGCCACCCTCATCCATCTTTGAGAACCCATCTTAAAATACCAAAAGGGAGAAAAAGCTGATGTTGCTAGGCTCACTGACATTGACTCTTACCTGGAAGGTAGGACATGTTACGTATGTTTTATGTATATGCATATTCTGGATGAGAGTGTAACATATGAACAGCCATACTAAGACAGAACATATAGTCTCTTATAGAGGAAATGAAAAGAACAGGGCACACATTCCATGACAGTTCTTCAGTACATCTTCATAGCAGCCAGTGAGCTGTAGTATTGCTGCTACTTAAGCTTTAACTGGGACCTCACATGGATTTTCCTGTCTTGGGTTTGCCTAATTGCTTTTTGAACCTGTAAAAACTTTAGTTGAAACTTGTACTGCTGTGAAATACAAGGAATTGAATTCTGAATGAGCTGCTGCACTCAGAAGGATCAGTTCAGAGGGAAAAAGAATTGAACTCAGCAGCTAAGCCTGCCACCGTGTGCTAACTGTACTTAAGAACAATCTTTTGCTGCAGGTGTCTGGAGTCGGGCAGTAGGCAGTGGAAAGAAAGAATGGAACCTTGTGTGCAATCCAGAGCCAGGGCACAAGCTTTGCAGGAAGAAGGGCTATTCTTCTGGCCAAAGATGAAGATTTCACATCCTGCTTTGCATAAGAGACGCTTGCAAAGGAGAGATTGCTGCCCACTGAAGAAAAGTGAACCTTTCATATCACAGATATTAAACTGGGCAAACAAGCTGGCTTTTGAATAGGAATTTCCTTTATGTGCTGCAGGTTGGGTTTCTGAAGAGAATTTCCTTACAAATACTACACACAGAAGCACTGACTTACTTCTTCCCCATTCTCCTGCCAGCTAGCTCACTGGTGCTCTGCTCCTACATTCCATTGGCTGAACACAGAAAGCTGAATTGCTGAAGTAAATGATGCTTTCTTGGTGGGAGCTCTCTGCCTCCTCCTGTATTTGCCATACATCTTGTTCTATAACAAAAGAATCCATATTAGAAGATTTTCATTGAAACTTCAATTTTGATGAAGGCAATGAAAAGAAATATTCATGGAAGGAAATGCCATTTGATCGATTACAGTTACGAGGCTTCACTCACTCATCACAGATCCTTTGTTAATCCTTTTTCTAAGGATTATAGGAGAAAATCCTTACATGGATTTTTGTAGTACCAGGTACTAATAACCAAGACCCAGCAAAATAAAGGGTGCGGAATACTTTTGGTGAAGGATGCTGTGAATGAAGGCAGTAAGCAAGATGAAATACGCATGTTTCCTGGGAAATAGATGGCTTGTAAGCCCTGAGTTTCACCTTTGCATTTTTACTGTGAAATATTTCTTTTGCCCATTGTGATACAAAAAGGCACAACACAACACGTTCCTTAGCCTGTTTAGTACCGCTGCTGCTCTCCTGTGCACCATTTATGTCTTGCCTAAAACATCACATTTGAATTTCACTCACTGATAGAAAAACATATTTTCTATGAGACTTTTGATGTCGTGAGGCATTTTTTAGCACATGCATGGTACAGGTGAGGATGTGAGGGCTGGAATCTCATGCTTCTGAATGCAGGTACGGCTGGCTTTCAAAGGCATTTTGGGCTTTTTTATCAACACCCTTCTTATAGGAATGTTGATTTTTAACCATCCTGATATTGCCACTACACAGCCTGCTAGTGCTCTGTCAGAGACCCTCATCATCGTGTTCCAAGACTCAGCTCTCAGCAAGGAAGAGTAAAACAAGCTCAGGGATTACCTTTTCTCTATCTGAAGGAATGATGGTGGCAACTGGAATACTCACTGGAGCCAAAGCTTGCAGGCGACAGGGATTTGGAAACTCCTAAGTTTGGAATCTTCCTGCCTCCTTCCTTTGTCAATGTGTGTTGGAGACGCAGCCTGAGGAACAGGTTTGTATGAAACCATTTTGCATCAGCACACAACGTGCAGCAGTGTGTCATGGGTGTCTTCCTCCAGCCCTGCACCCGGACAGCAGAAATGAGGATGAATCATGTTTGCTTTTGCAACCTCCTACTCGGGTTCCTTTTCAAACCTCCTATCAGAGCCGGGTGCCTTTTGACATCCAAGTGGGAAAGCTGGAATCACCACCCTTTACTCCTGGTGACATCTACTGGTAGAACAATCTCAGCTTGTGCGCTTGCAGAAGGTTGCTTAGTTATACATCAAGTTTAATATATGTATCTGAATGCAATGCAGAATTTATTAGTGTAAATGTCTCTGTATTTGGGTTATTCTGTGAGGGAACGGAGGTTGATTTGTAGCAGGAAGGCAGGGTTTTGACAACACCGAAATGAGAGCAGAATAAATCACTGCAGTGGGTTTTATAGGCAACACTTCAGCTGAGCTATGAATAAGTGGGATTATGCTATTGTTGCCTCTGTGTTTCTTGTTTAGTTTGCTTGTTCTGCTTTCCTTACACATGGGATCTTTTGGTAGGAAGTGTCACACTATCAGAGGTTACTGAAAGCCAGGTTGGCCATGGGAATCTGAGGTGGTACTGTTTGTTTCTAATCAATGCTTTCTGGCTGCAGCATGTCACAGTCTGTTGGTTTAGGAAACAAGGGTAAGGCTTTTCTTTCTGCTTATGGCTTGTCTTATGTTATTTATTTTGCAGGTTCCTGACACCAAAAATGAACCCCCTGATAGAGAGACCTTCAGAATACATAAAGCAAAGAACAAAGTTGTAAGTGGAGAAAGAGCCCCAAAAGATTTTATTCTCTCAGCCCTTTTGGCAGCCAGAAAATAGGTATTTAAGGATGATGTCCCTATCCACCTTATTAGTGAGATTGTGTTTACTTTGTCCTATAGATTCAGAAGCAAAATGCACTGTAACTATAATGGCTTAGCTTTTGGGAGGGCTTGAATTCTCTTCAAGCACCTGATCCGACTTTATCCAGGGTTCAGTCCTCTGCTTGTCCATCTCTTATTTTCCCCTTGTAAACTTGCACAAGGTACTATACGGCTCAGTTAGTGCTTCCTAAATGTGATACCCCCCTGCTCAATAGCTGAACTCAGGCTGGCTCTGTTCTGAACATACATCAATATGCATCCAATTAAACACTAAGGTCTTATTGACCCTGTTCTGAAGCTCTGGAAATAGAACAAAAAAGGCTTCTAAGATAGAAAGCTCTTCACTTGGGGGGGGGAATAAAGGTATCTCCATCACTGTAAAGTCTCGAGTTGGCAGGACATCCCCAGGTTTGTGCTTTTAGTAACTTCCTACATGAGGCCTAAAGACTTCTTAGGTTGTTTGGTCTCTTCTATAATAATAAGTTAGATATGGTTATATAAGAATATACTTGAGAGCTACATTCTTAGCTGTTAAGCAGGATGTAGGTATGTCCTCACAAAGTCAGTTCATTATACAGTATGTGCTTGAACTTGTCTTTTAATGATGGCTTGAGAAGATTATACCCAGGAAGTTTACTAAAGCAGGAAATACTGCTCCCAGAAAGACACAAATGCCAAAACGAGTAAGAGTTTACCCAGTGACGCAGGAACTTACTGTTGTAAATAGTGGTTTTGCATGGGAGTGTTCTCAGTTTGCCTCCGTTGCTCTTGTGTAAGAGATGAAAAAGCCCCTGATGCACAGTTGGACAATGAGATCATTCTATGGCGAAAGAAAACTCATGAATGATGATAAAATAGAGACGCTCACTTTGTCTGCGACTTTCCTGGGATGCGTCTCTGGGAATGGACCCACATTGAAAAGGGCTTTTAAAGATTTGTTGTTCTACCTTTGGAAAAGAACAGTGTTTGTATATGGGCTTTTATTTCATATCTCAAAAGCAAGTCAAACAGATGTCCTGAAATTGTCCCTGCCAACAGAGCACAGAGGAGAGGGGACTCCTGAGAAATGCTCGCGATAAGCAGGAGGTTCCTGTGCTCCAGCTGCACTATTCCATCTTTCCATAGCTATTTCCCACAGTTGTTATCTACTCCGTCTAACTTACAGGGAATGACACATTTGTCACTGTGCAGAGGCTGTAATGACCATTGCAGGATAAATAATGCTGTGCTCTTACACAGTTGTTTCCTTTCCTGTGCATGCAGGCTGGGATCATAGGGTGGTTGGAGATGTCAAGACTGTCTTGTGAGCACGTTTGGCTATTCCTGCAGACAAGGTCAGCTATTTCTGTCAAATGAACACATAAATTAGTGGACTTAAGGATTCATTTTCTCAGTGCAAGTTGTAAGAAAATTAATGAGTCATCTCTTGATAGATACTTTAAAAATGAATGAGAACTCTTGTAATTAACTGCACTACTCTTAGTTAATGCTGTTAGACTGTGCCCTGTCTATGCTAACTGTCCTCAAATCTAGGAAGGTTGTAGATCTGGGAACATGGGCATTGAGTGGTGTTGCATGCTGGCCAAGTCAATGTTTGACTGTGTATTGCCTCATTTGTGTTCCTTGTCCTGTTTTCCTGCTGCAAATATTTACCTTGGTTTTCCTTCCTTTCATTTCTATGGGTCATTTCTTGCCATTTCCTTCTGCTATCACAGAATCCCAGAGTGGTTTAGAAAAGACCTTAAAGCTCATCCAGTCTCAATCCCTGCCATGGGCAGGGATACCTTTCACTAGAGCAGCTTGCTCCAAGCCCGTGTCCAACCTGGCCTTGAACATTGCCAGGGATGGGGCAGCCACAGCTTCTCTGGGCACCCTGTGCCAGCGCCTCAGCACCCTCACAGGGAAGAACAGTATTTTGTCAGGTCATAGCAATGGAAAGGCGTAGTTAAAGTTCGCAATTTTCCCTGAAGATCAAGCCTTTGGGAATGATGCTTTCCCTGCAGTGTTGCGCAGCAGCCGGGAGGTGGGGCACAGGCTTTGCTATTTAATGCTGGTGTGCCAAGGGTTGCGCGGTCCTGATGCTGAACATCAGTCTTGATGTCGATCAGGTGCAGCGGAGATAAAGCAGCAGCAGGCTGCAGAATAAAGTTGAGAGTAAAATACTGAGATCTCAAACGGGACCTAAACGTAGCCAGGTTTTTTGCCCTTCTCTGGCCCCTCTCCAGCACCTCAATGTCTCTCTTGTAGTGAGGGGTCCAAAGCAGAACACAGGATTCAAGGTGCAGCCACACCAGTGCTGAGAACAGGGGGACATTCACCGCCCTGGCCCTGATGCCACGCTATGGCTGATACAGGCCAGGATGCTGTTGGTCATCTTGTCTGCCTGAGCACAAGCTGCTCATGTGCAGCCACTGTCAACCAACACCCTCAGGTTCTTTTCCAGCCACTCTTCCCCAAGCCTGTGATATTGCATGGGGTTAATGTATAGATATATGGCCTAACTCATCATAAAACCTGCTGATAACTCACACAACACTCCTGTTTCTCAGAATTAAGCCATTAATTCTCTCAATAAGTAAGTTTCTCAATGAATTAAGCCAAAGAAACATTGCTCATACCCTAGGAACTGTCATCTTCCTCTGCCCCCCATTTTTTAGGTAAAGAAGAGCATTAACATCCCATTTGCAGTTACCGGTGCCATGATGCTACTCCTGACATTGCTGCCGGTGCAATCAAAGCCGGTCAGTCTCCCTCAGGTTTGAGAGCCGAGTCTTTGGGAAGAGTGAGTAAAAGCAACTCCTCTAAGTCAGGTAAGGTCCTTCCTTCTCAGCTCACTGTTAATTATAATTGCTGCCGTCTTCCTTTCTTTGTGAGGGCTGTGAATCCAGTTGGGGATCTGGAGAGCTGATCTCTGACAATATCAGATGCTCTCAGAACTCTTAATCGAAGGCAGCCCATGAAAGCACCCCAGGGAGCACTTTGTTCTCTGTGTTTAAAAGGACATGAAAGTACAATAGTTCTCTTTAGAAGGGTACAAAGCAGCCAATTGATCTTGTCAGTTTAATAAATAATACAATTGCTTCCATCAGACACTGTTAATAGACTCCTGCCTGGACTAATGTTCTACAGAATTGTACAAGTACAGCAATGTTATCTACCTCCTTCTGCCCTGGATTAACCACCTCCTCCTTTATCACCTAGAGGCAAAGCTTCCAGCCGGAGTCCCTGAAGGGCATCAGGTCCGCTGATCTTCATCTCTTCCTTCATTTTAATGTGTGTTCTTGGAAGAGACGAGCTAATTTCCTGGTGCATCTGTTGTCTGGCTGGTTCCTAGCGTTTGTACAGCTTCAGAGAAGCTTGAGCATGTAAAATAAGCAGCAGATTTGGGGGTTGTTGGGAGTTTTGCTTGTTTGCTTGTTCATTTTTAACCGTTTACTATGTAGTCTCAAGATGCAAACCTGGATCATGCTTTTCATACATTGCAAAGGTGCCAGGAAGCTCAGATGCAGCTTCTTACCTGGAGCATTACGAATACAAGGACCAGACACCGGCAAAATTGATGTGTCATGGGTTCAGCAGCAGCAGTCCTTTTTTCTGCTTCTTGGTAGCTGGTGCAGCACTGTGTTTTTGATTTTGGGCCTGGGAACAGCGCTGATAACACCAGTGTTTTGGTTACTGCTTAGTGATGTTGTGGTCTGGCCAAGGACTTTCTGAGTTTCATGCTCTGCCAGGGAGGAGGGGAGCCGGGAGGAAGCAGAGACAGGACACCTGACCCAAACTGACCAAAGAGGTTATTCCATACCACAGCACATCATGCCCAAGATGGAGGACGGAGAGGAGAGACCCAGAAGGGTGGGGGGTGCACTGCGTGGTCGGGCTTGGTTTTAGGTGGTGAGAATTGTATTCTTTCCTTGTATTTGCCTTGTCATTATTATTATTGGTGGCAGCAGTAGTGAATTGTGTTATACTTTGGTTACTAAACTGTTCTTATCTCAACCTGTGGGAGTTGCATTCTTTTATATTCTCCTTCCCATCCCTCCGGGAGTGGGGGGCAAGAAAGAGGGGGGAGTAATTGAGAGAGAGTCTGCGTGGTTAGAGAGGCTTAAACCACGACATGATGCAAGGCTTTGGTTCCTGAAGCTCACAGCTCAGGGGGTTGGGATGTATATACAAAACCCATTAAAATATAGGTATATTTATACATGTATGTTTACACACATATGTATAAACCTAGTGTTTGCTGTCAGAATCCCCACAGGTTGTTGCCTCAGATGATGAGAAACCAGAGATGCCTCTGAGTGTTGCTGAGTGCTCCAACTCAGCCTGCCAAAGGAGATGCTGTGGTGAGTAAAAAGCTGATTGATCAATCCCCTTCCCTGTGTTTGCAAGAGAAATACTTCTGACCTTAATGCTGGAACCAGTTACTCAATTCTTAATGACATATTGTTTATCTCTAATAACCTGACTGAATAATGCAATGAGAAATGAGTAAAAAGAGCTGCTGTTGATAAGTTTTTTAGATTCCTTATGCCTTGATTTTCCCTGATGTAAAAGGTAGGTAGTAGCAGTGCCAGAACTCAAAGGGGCGTTAGAAGGATAAATGCATGACTTAGATTGGGGTGCTGAGCTATTTTAGGTGCTGGGACAATATATGAAGCCAAAAGATTTGTACTTAAGCAGAGAGATCTTCTGATTGAGCGATGAGGTCCTACAGCATCAGGAGAAATCAACAGATCCTTTTGGATCCATGGGGAAGGTGATTTCTGGGAATTGAATGCTTCATCCCCAAAGCCTTTTTCCCTGGATCCCTGTGTGGTGAAGGCTGTGCTTGCACAGATACTGCTTTTGAATTGCTGTTGTGTTGCTTGCAGAGAACACACTCCCGCTGCTGCCCTCCTACTTAGAGATGAACTCGGATGCTTTTGATTTTAAACTCAAACCCTAATTGTAAACCAGATTCCTTGGCTAGTTTCAGGTAGAACTTCAGAAAGAATAATCACTCCTTTAAATAAGAGAATGCTCATGTTGAAAATCAGTTTCCTTTACTCCCACATCCATTTTGAATTGAGGTTACTGTGCTTGAAGGGTAAGACCCAATGATGCTTCTAAAGTCACAACCAGTAGTTGAAAAGCAGCTCTGTGCTCTTCTTTGAGTGCTATTGATGCTTTCAGCTGCGGCATGAAAGACCTAGAACTCTGATCTCTGGTTTTGGCAAGTCAAGTCATTCATTTCAATTTCAGAACCATGCAGCTGTGAAGCTTTACAGGTTTTGATGTTTAGAAGTGAGGGATTATTTCTGTTCTCTGTGATTTGTGAGCAACCGCTGCTTCTGTTAGCAAACCCAGGATGAAACCTGTCTGTCTGATGTGCATGGACTGTTAGTGATACCTGCACACACACCTGGGTAGATATTACACATCTGGCTGGTATCTCGGAGATTAGAGCACTCTCTGATACTCTACTGCCCTTTGAACAGCATTTAATTGGCCATGAGACCATGTTTTAGGACCTGGGACTGAGCTTTGCCTCTTTGGGTCACTGAGTAAATCCAGCTTAGGTCTGTAGGAAACTGGTCAGTGCTCTCAGCCTCCTTTCTAGCAGAGAGAGGGCTGCATTGTAATTCCTGTTACTCCAGTTCTCTTATCTGCAAAGAGCTGTTGTGAAGATGCTGAGTTTGCAGTCCCTGCTCATTATGGGGGGGTCCTGCAGGTTGGTGAAGCTGTTAGGTTGGTGTACCCCAAACGCCAGACTTCAAAACCTGGTTCCCTGGGGAGCAGATGATAGAATCCCAGACTGGTTTGTGCTGGAAGGGACCCTAAAGCTCATCCAGCTCCAACCCCTGCTATGGGCAAGGACATCTTCCACTAGACGAGATTGTTCTAAGCCCTGTTCAACCTGGCCTTGAGCACTGCCAGGGATGGGGCAGCCACAGCTTCTCTGAGAAGCTTATGAGAGATGGATGGGTGCTAACCTGAGCATGAAGCTGGGATTCAGGGTGAATGAACAAATCTGGTTTCGCAGCGGGACTGCGAAATAATCCAGTGGCCTTTTGCCAACCAGCCTTGTGCTGGTGCGGTGGTGGAAGCCCCATTTGCACTGATAGAGAGGCACAGACGGGCGCCAACTGGTGCTTACCAGCCTCCTGAGCTAGTGATGAGCCCTGAGCTTGGTGTTCAGTGGCTCACTGGTGCAGCTCGGACGATGGGCATGACCGGTGTGTGGCTGCCATCCACCCCAACAGCTACCTGCAACATCCTTCATTTCTAGCACTGTAAAAGCAGCCTGTTCCATGATCTCATTTATGGGGGCTTCTCTCCAGGGGACTTTGGTGCACGCTCTTCTATTTTCACTAGAAACAGAGGCCATTTGGGTCAGCTGCCTACCAAAACAAGTGAATGGAGAGCAGGGATGTGAACACAGGCTCTGTTCTGCAGTCAAGACAGGCTCTTCCAGACACTGCTCCCCCTCCACTAAATAATGCAGCAGTACAAGCATGTCTGTGCCGGGTTGCTGTGCAGCACACGTCTTGCTGCAAAGACCAAACTGCTCTTTCATATACCAAGGGAGAGGTACAGTGCAGACTTTGCTCATTGGCCAGGGCAGAGCATTGGATCTGATTGTTTCCAGTCTGTACTAGAGGAAAAGGATCTGGCACTGAAGATAGTGTTGTACCAGGGATTCTATGCAGGAAAACCAGTCTCTGCATGCTAACCACACATGATGGACCGCCTGCTGCTATCTGAAGTAGTGTTGTGCATTGCTGCTGAGTAGCAACCTGTGACTCATGACAAGGATGGTATTTATTTACCATATCATGCAAAAAGTTGCTCAGGTCCTTCATAGACAGATCTGAGATCCAGGTCTCTTCCATGATGATTTCACAGGCTGGACAGATGCTGGATGGATGTGTGGCAGTCAGAGCAACCTGAACTGACAGTGGATGTCAGGACATTGACAGCACTTCGCACACGTTGGGTGGTGAGGAAGGAGAGGGGGAGGAAGGTGGGACATGGGCACTATGGAAGGGAGAAATCAAAGTCATCCCACTGGATGTCACTTCTGAGCAGCGGCCTCTGCTAAGGCTCAATTTGATGCTATTCTGCACCCTGCTGTTTGCTGCCAAGTCTAAACGCACTGAGGATATCAGTGCCTTGCAAGATTAAGCTCTTTGATTCCTATCTCTGTAGCTAGAAAGCATGTTGTTTTATCTAATGCTTGTCTCTCTCTGTTTTAGGCTGTGGCGCCTGCTGAGAAAAGGTACGCATAATGAAATGATTAAATCACGCGTCCTCAAATAATCCAAGTCACGCTGTTCCAGCTATGCAGAAATCCTGTTCCTCTGATGAGATTCAAGCTTGCTTTGGGATTTTGTATTTCTTAGAAGGACTCTGAATGAAAAAGAAGACCTGCTTAAGGCCAGTTTGCTCTCCTGTATGCCCAGGGCCAGATAGGGTGACATTCATATTCTTCTTGTGTCACTGCAGACACAAAATAACTTTGCAGTCTGATTTGATGCTCTAAAGAAAATCATTCACACTGTGACAGCACTTCAAAACATTTCAATCCTTATTCTGTGTATGCTGCTGGCTACGACTGCAGTGCAGGGAAAAAACGCTTCACTGAATCAGTAGTTATGGGAAGGAGTCAAGTTCCCAAATCATTCCTTTCCATCTTGATTTCGTAGCTAATTCCTCATCCCTGCTGTATCTCCAGTTTGAGATTTCTCCCCTGTGACGCTGCAAGCTCTGGCATCCCTGACACAGTTGCTCAACACTGCTTAAACATTGTGCGTGGTAAGGTCTGATGGTGTTTTATAGGCTGCTACCTGTAGAATCACCTCCTGACTCTGGGAAGTCTCTCTAAGGAAATGCACCCTGGAGCAAGAAGTAAAGGAAGGGTATCAGAAGGACCCCTATGATCAGAGTCCGGAAACTCCCACCCATCGATCAAAGTAAGGTGTCTTCTTACAAGGATGCTGTCAAGGCTGATTGACCTAAAATGAAGCCTTATGAGCTGATGGGCATGTATGTTCCCATGTTCTGCTGATTTGGGTCACTTGTAGGAGCACCTGAGAACCCAGCTGGAAACAAACAGGAATGCTGTTATCAAGGAGGACTCTGAGCTCCCAAGGACATGGAAGTGACAGTGCGCTGATGGAGGTTAATAGGCTTATTTTAATGAAGGGACTGTATAAACTCGGGATGTGGCACAGCAAATACAAGGAGCTGCATCACCAGATGCTCTTAGAGGTTAGTTTTTGCAGATCCTAAATACAGCCTGAGGGTGAAGAGCAGTGAACAAGTCCCTCCCTCCCTCCCTCAGAGAGCCACATTTAGGAACTGGAATAACAACTGCAGTCTCTCTAAGAAGGCAAAGAAATGTAATTGAATAGCAAAATATCAGATCTCCATTTCAAACAGAGAAATTATCTTTTGGGGCCAAGCTGAAGAGTTTAATTTGAACAAAAGGAGTTATAAGAGCTTATCAGCTTTACCATAATGGAAACTGTCACCACCAGTCTCATTTGTACCATGTGTTGCTCCGAGAGACTTCAGATCTCAAAACTGAAACATCTCAGACCAAATGACACTTGCAGTTTGAGAGAGCCACAATTGCGTACTGCAGCAAAAGAGCTGGAGACCATAGAGCTGGGATGCCGGCCTTGATCTGTAGATCAGATGTTGAAGACGATGAGGTGATAAGACAGAAACATTACTCCAGCAGAAAGCATTAATCACAGACATTGAAAATGGCAAACCTGAGCAGCTATGTGCAGACAGCAGATGGAGATGGAAGAAAAGGAAATGCTCAAGCTCTGCATTAAGACAGAGACAGCTTAGACAACTGCTTGCATTTGTATTCATCTTGTAAAGGGAATTTGCTAAGTTTTACTCTAGGTATGGGTTTCCTTAGATAAAACCCCAATGGGCTAACACACACACACACACAGAGCTTAGCAGCAGTGCAGAACAAACCCAGCATTCAAAAAGCAGAGAGCAATTTCTTCCCTCCAGACGAACCAAGCTGGGGGGTCACATTGGTTGCCTTCAGCTTTTAAATGCTGCTGCACAGCAGAGCTTGATGCTGCTCTCTTTTGCCCTGCCCAGTGTGGCTTTGTGGGACAGGACATGATGCTGCCATGGAGAAACCCACCTTCACAGAACAGCTTGACAACAACTCACAGACCTCATGTGAGGCTTAAGCCTTTCCCAACTAGGAGTTAACCAGTGCCCACATTCCACCTCTTCCTTGTACATTTCTGCTTCATCCATTTGGCTGCTTTACCTCCTGCTTGAATCTAAGCTTTAACCATCAGCCAAGAGGAAGGGAAGAGCTGTGTCAGGTTTAGTCTTCAATGCCATCCCCTTCAAAAATGCCTGTTACTAAAAGGTGTAAAGCCTTTAGCAGTCAAGAGTAGAACGACCTTGTGTAAATAACATACTATACCTGTCCAGATTGATTTTTCTAGTCTAAGAAATTCCCAGATCAAATGTGCTCTTTCTAGAGATCAAAAGGTGATATTTCAGACACTCCAAACTTGGAAGAGCTGAACTCAAAGTTTTTCTTTCCCAGCTCCATCATTGCTGCAAATACAACCCTTACAATGAAGACACACCTTACCTTACCTTGCCTTACCTTTCTGTTGCTGATCCATGAAGCTTACTTTGCAAATAAGGAAAAAGCTTCCCAGCTCCATAAACCAGGCATGGCTCTGAAGAGCAATTGCGCATTAGAGGCACGGTCAGATGCAGCTTGTACCCTCCCAAGCATCCCATGTGCTCTGGTGTGTCATGCGCCCTGCTCCCACTGCCTGGCCTACAGACTCAGCTCCCAGGGGACAGGAGTGTGTGAGGTCTGCACTCTTCTCACCAAGTTCAATCAGTGTGGGTTTGTGCATACAGCATTGACAAGGAACACAGAGCACTGTGGAGCGAGAGATGGAAACACCTTAGGATCAGGTGATCCCACTCTCAGAATGGTACCTCCATTCTTACTGCACTGTGGGGCATTTAGATCTAATTCCCCCTCCTCTGCCATGAGGCCCATCAGGAAGATCCCTCTTTCTGCCAAGGGATCAGTGATATTGCTTGTTTGGGATCCATTGGCAGAGCTGGCATCAGTGACACCTCCAGCTCTGCAGAGGTGCAGGTTGCAAGGAAACCTGGAGTGGGCCCCACATCAAACTTGCCTTGAGTGACATTGCGCAGCCAAGATGATGGAGTTTAGGAGATGAATGAATTTAACATTCATGAGTGCACTCTGGGAGGATTGTTAACCTCTTTTTCACTAACAACAACAATAACAACATTGGCATTTTGAAATACAGAGAAGATATCAAATACCAAAGGGGCATCCTATTGAGGGAGAGAGGAAATCAAGTTGATTTGAGTCCAGAAATGGAATCCTTTGAATAGTTCTCTCTGTACAACTGATAGAATTTTTATTATGATGATTTTTCCCAACAAAAACTACACTCCAATTTTCTACTTTATTATTTTCAGCATTAATTCACTCTCCGGGTCATGCAGGTGGAGTGAATGGCGCTGACTTTCATCCTCAGACTTTCCTGAGGAAGCAAACTTATCAACTCAGAGGTGATGGTGACCAGGCCTGGACTAACAAAGCTGTAATAAGGTACAACATGTTCTCTGAAGTTACATCAGAGCCCAGCCCATGTTTTTGTCTGACCGTAGCTTCAAGCCCCTGAGCCAGAGGTAGCACGGAGCCCCGTGGTTCCCAGGCTGCCATCAACAGCAGGGTTATAGATCAACCTCAAATGTCCAGACCCTAGAGCAGTCACCCTGAAACCCTTCAATGGGAAAGAAGCTCATTTTGAGCAGTTCCTTTGTAAGAATTACATCTTACCAGCACTGTGGGCTTTTTTGGTGTGTGGCACAAGCCCTTCTGTCCCTCTGGGTTCCTTCCCGTCTTCTTCTGTTCCAATCCCCCAGCTATTCGGCACCTGCATCTCTCCTTTGAGCTCCTTCCTTCCCAGCAGGAATTGGGGGGTGGCTTCCATCCCTTTTTTCCTGATTCTTGTCAGTATGAGGGATCTCCCAGATACCAGGTTACATCTGAATAGCAGACATCCTACATCTGCAAGTCAAAGGGCACTGAGTGGTTATTTCCCCTCTGCTATGGTGTTGTGCCTTTTGTATGCAAACCGAGCACTCGAACTCTCTTAGACCATTTATCTCTCTCATTCTTTTATAGTCTCCCACAGCAAGGTCTTGAAAACTATCTAATAAACATGGATGTTATGATCTCCTCCCACAATAACTCCAGATATCATACAGGAAACATCACCTAATAAGTGATATAACTACCACACAGAGGAAAACCCAGCACTCCTTGCAAGCACACGGCAAGTTGCTCTTCATCTTGTCATGCAAATGATTTCCTTATTTTACCTTGAGTGCTTTGGTTTGTCTTACTTTGCTTTTCAAGCTCGTATTTTGCCTCATTGCTTGTGCAAGAAATGTATACCTCCCGGCACAGAAATATAGAGCATCGCCATGCTGAGCTGCCACGGGAATGCAGGTCCACCCAGTTCGTTTTCCCCCATTGTACTGGGTGGAGCGGCTCTGCAGATCCACTCCCATACACACCCTGTCTTTTTTGGCGCTGTTAATTATCTTAAGCTACTCTTCAGGTTGGTAGCATCGCTTATTGCTGTGGCAAATGGGCAGGTTCTCTCCTTCTGTGGTGACTGGGAGGTTACAAAAAGCTTTTTAGCTTGATTTATGCCCACTTCTGCCATGTCTTGCTGATTTATGCCTATTATGCTCTAAAATAAGGCAAATTCAACCCAGCAGTTAAACCAGACAGAGAGAAGAGCATGCATTTCCCTGCCCAAAAGGTATTTTTTGAAACAAAAAGGTGCCATTTAAGCTAGTAAACGGCATCTTTTGCTTTGAACTAAGGACGGTACCATACAATTATCACTGACACTGTTGTCATGGGCACATCGCATTATCACTCCACTTTGCTTTGTTAGCGCGTTCAGTCAAAGCCTGCAATACAAAGGCAGAGGCTGCTCTGTCAAATGCTCCACGGATGGGCTTGCTGAACGCTGTATGTTAATAATCTGCCTTGTTCACATGAGCAGAGCCAGCCACAGCAAGAGCAGTTGTTGGCCAACCAAAACACAGCTGCTGCAGCTCATTTTGAAGTGTACCAGCCTTTCTGCTGTCCCTTCTCAGTGATTAAGCTTCATCTTCTGCATGCGAGGTTTATGTCACATTATTCCAGAGCTGTTTCTTTGGCAGCCTCAGAGTGGGTTTTTTTTCCTCTTTGCTTCATCCTTTGTGGTTCTGGCAGGGAAACAGCTTTAATAGCAATGTAGCCACAGAGAAGCTGTGTGGAACCTGTGTGGTTCTGCCATGCAGCCAGGCCACGGCCATCAGATCACAAGCTTTTTGAGGGAAGTGCAGCCTATGACTTTGCTATGCTATCAAACAGTGGCTCAAGACAACCATTTGCTGTGATTTGAGCAGACGGGCACAGGCATAAAACAGAAGCTGTGTTTTAATCTGGCTTTTATTTCCATTTTCTTAGCTCTGCCTGAAATCCACGTGAAATTGAAGTGTGGGAAAGGAGGCGTCGATCTAATCCACATGGATCGCAATTTCATAAAGCACTAAGTGAGCGGCAGCAGAGCGGAGCAGCTGAGGCTCAGCAGCCTGCCTGCCTCTTCCCCTGGCCTCATCTGCAGCATACAGAAGCCAAAGCAGAGCTAGAAGCAGCTCCAGTGCCAAGAAACTCATCACATTGGTTTATCCAGAAGGGCTTCAGTACCAAAGATAGCCTCTGGTGTGTGGGTTACGTTTCGGGTCTGCTTTGGGAAGACAGCTGCTCCAAGAGGAGCTGAGTGTCTGCCTGCAGGTCTGTGATTACTGTCAAAGCCTGGGTTTGAGCTTTTTTTACTGCAGCGCTTTGCTAATGACCACTGGTTGCTGCCTCAGTTGAAGACGTTTCCCAGCTCAGCCGGGAAAAAGAGGAATCCTCCACCCTTGGTTCTCTTTCATTTCATCATTATCTGCTGGCTCTCTACAGCTGCTCTTTTATCCTCGTATTTTCCTCTTGCCTGGATGTTCCCAGTGCCTTACAATTAAAACCAAGAGGCTCTATACAGTTCACGAGCCAAGATCACATGCTGCAAGCCCTTGCTCATTAGAGCAATCCCACTGGATAAGGCTGTTTCACATCACGTCTGCTTGCTCAGTGAAGTTTAGTAGGTTCTGACCTTAAGGTGCATGTTTTAAAACATCAGCAAAACGTTCTCTGACTCACTGTTAATGGTATAACCGCTAATGGGATGAAGCTCTATAAAACAGATCCAAAGATGTTTATATAACAATCAGAAAACTTTCATTCCTAAAGGGAAGGAATAGCTTCAGGATGTACTCTCAACATCACTTGTGTTTTGGCCTGGAGGTGTCCTACATTGCTGTGCCAAAGAGTAATAATTAAAGGGACATGCTTGACATGAAACTCAATTCACTGGAATTCCTTACCTGGGCTCCTCGGCGGTGCGCTGGGGTTTGTAAAAGGGAGTTTGTTTTGCACCACTTCAGCTCTTTGTTCTTTCTGCAGGGCTCAGTTTTAAGGAGAAAATCTGTCTTTCCTGGTTTCACATCCAGTTTGTGTCCCATCACTCGGTGTTCCTGTGCCGGATGTGTTCTGAATTTAAAAGACATCTGCTTTGCTTCAGCTGCATCCCCCGCTGCCAGTCTTCGCTTCCTTGTGTTATATGCATGCTAAAATATCGTTGGCATGAAGAGACAAGGAAAGTAAATGCAAAGGCAGCACCACGGATAATTGCTGATCCTTTTAAAGTGTCCAAACCACTCATGAGGTCTTTGATGCAGAGGCGGTTAAGCAAGACAGAGATTTTTGCCTGCTCTCTTTGCAAGCAACAAGAGGAAGCACCTGCAATTACTTTATGAAAACAAGCAGTGGTGAGAATTACAAATCAATGCAAGCAATGTGCTGGCATATATTGACTTTAATGAAACCCTGCTTCATACACAGCATTTGCAGTTTCTCAGCTGCCTTGTTAGATTCCTGGCATTGAGGCATGGGGACAAAGGGGTGAGCTGGGATCGCGGGGCTGATGCTGAAATGACCCTGCAAGTTTTGGTGGTGTATTTTCTTGGTGTTTCCGCTGAATGGATGATGTTGGGAGTAATTCCCTGGAAACTACAGCTCGCTGCACAGCCAAGTGTTTGTGAGTGAAATGCAGCCCTGAGGAGAAGGACTTGGGGGTGCTGACTGGCCATGGAGCAGCTCTGCTCTGGAGCCAGGCTGAGAGAGCTGGGCTGGGGCAGCCTGGAGAAGAGAAGGCTCCTGAAGGGGAGACCTTAGAGCAGCTCCAGTGCCTAAAGGGGCTGCAGGAAACCTGGAGAGGGGCTTTGGACAAGGGATGGAGGGACAGGCCAAGGGAATGGCTTTAACCTGCCAGAGGGGAGATTGAGATGACCTCTTAGGCAGAAGTTCTTCCCTGTGAGGGTGCTGAGGCGCTGGCACAGGGTGCCCAGAGAAGCTGTGGCTGCCCCATCCCTGGCAGTGTTCAAGGCCAGGTTGGACACAGGGGCTTGGAGCACCCTGCTCCAGTGGAAGGTGTCCCTGCCCGTGACAGGGGGTTGGGACTGGATGAGCTTTAAGGTCCTTTCCAACCCAAACCCATTCTATGATACTATGAAAATGGTAAAGAGATCTGCATTTACGTTAAAAGAAGAAAAAAGGTATAAAAGTGCATCCTGCTGAGCTCATAGGCAGGAGCGATCCTCTTGGCAGCATCAGATTGAGCCAGATGGGCCGTTAGCATACAGGTTGTGCTGAGCAGATGTGCCCCATCCAGATGTTGGCAGCCTTCCACACCAAGAGAGCCTTGGATGGAGAGGAGGAAGCCACATCCCACCCCTGGTTTGGGCATGGGGGCTCCAACCCACCGCACTGGGCTCAGCACCACACTCACACAGCCCAGCAGCTTCTCGCCTGGATCTGGGTTGCATCTGGCCAGCTAGAAACTTAGCCAGAGGAATTTATATCCATCTGCATCCACAGCCTGTTACTGCTCAGGGGGCAGTTTGAGGTTAATGCTAAACCAATTCTTTTTCTAGGAATGATGCCCTGGGCAAAGCCTGTCCATTCCAGGAGACTCGATGTTCTCAAGAGAAAACACAACCTTCCCTACTTCAAAGCCATGCCTTTCCCCAGCTTATAGGGGTTATAACAAACACATCTCGTGATCTTACATGGTCAAGCACAGCCTGAAGGCTGTGCAATAGCCTGCTCGGTCAGTGAACTCCTTGTAACAAGTCCAGAGGGGAGAAAACAGCCCAAAACCAAAATGCCAGCAGAAGGTGTAAGGTCAGCTTGAGTAATGGATCTGCTTGGGCAAACCACGGGTTGCTCATGAGGATTGCTGAGGCTGAACTGGAGGATCCGTGTACCAAGCTGGTCTCTGCAAGGGAGCCATCCCTTTCTCCTCACTGGGAGGTGACAAAACAAGGACAGTGCACACTTCCTCAGGTTTGAGAGAGCATTGTGAGATAAAACTAGAGCTATTTAGGCTGTGTAACAGCCTAAAGAGTGTAATGTCAAAAGCCTATGGAAAGTGCTGGGCAAGAGCCAGGCCAGTCCATCCACCCAGGCTTTGTCATCAGTATTAATGACCTCCAGGGAAATGTCCCTCCGCTGACAACTTCTAACTGATTTCAGCCACACATCCTCAGACGTGGCTCCTCTGAGCTTGCTGTGATTGATGGGCAGGCACACGTTGTGCAGGACATGAAGGGGAATTTGTTATAGCCATGGCACTGCTGGGGGATGAGCACTCTTTCTCTCTGGGTGCTTTGCTGTAGCTGTGATGCTCTTCTTTGGTTTTATCTATGTATTTTTAATGGAAATCTCTTTCAGCCTTGGTTTGCAATTCTTCACCATAACTACTTTGCTGTTTTTTTCCTTCTAGGGCTCAGTAATTGCTTGGCTTCTTTCCAGTTGATGCTCCCCGTGCACAAAGAGGGAAGTGTGCTCTTCTGTATCAGGGCTTTCAGATCTGCTCCTTCCTTTGAATGAAATGAAGAGGGGGTTTGTGTGCACTGCGTTTTGGAGGGGTGAGAGGGGGAGCTTACAATGCCCACGAGGTTAAGGGTGAGTTTAGACAAGATTACAGGCACACGCAGAGGGTGATTTGGGAGGATGTGGTGGTGCCTCTGTGGATGCCTATAGGGATGCTGGGGAGGGACTCTTCATGAGGGACTGCAGTGAGAGGACAAGGGGTAATGGGTTCAAACTTAAACAGGGGAAGTTTAGATTGGATATGAGGAAGAAATTCTTTCCTGTAAGGGTGGTGAGGCACTGGAATGGGTTCCCCAGGGAAGTTGTGAATGCTCCATCACTGGCGGTGTTCAGCGCTGGATTGGACATAGCCTTGGGTGGCATGGTTTAGTGTGAGGTGTCCCTGCCCCTGGCAGGGGGGTTGGAACTGGATGATCTTAAGCTCCTTTCCAACCCTAACTATTCTATGATTCTATGATGCGAGCAGATTTGGCAGCTTAGTGTGGCATCTCCTGCTGCTTGGGAGTGGCTGGGGGGAACCGGAGAGCACACGATGCTCTTGGCTGCTCTTTAAAGAGCAGCAAAACCTCTCCGCAGATAAAGGTTGTCTTTGTGCTAGAAATGGCATTATTCCCTCTGCTGTTCTGCAGTGTCCTCAGTAAGTTTGGATGGAAATACGCTGATATAACAAGCCTGAGCTTGATCCACACTGGACTTGGCCTCCTGCTGAAGTGGACACCCTTGGGAAGTGCAGGTTTGGGGGTTAAGCATGGGGAGAAAGCTCAGTGCATCCCTGCAAATGGTCCTTAGGGAGAATGCCTCATTATCATAGAATCATGGAATGGTTTGGGTTGAAGGGACCTTAAAGCTCATCCAGTTCCAACCCCCTGCCACAGGCAGGGACACCTTCCACTAGACCATGTTCTCTGCAGCTTTTCATTTCTAATGCCCACACGCACACCCCAGTGGGCCAGGCTGTGTGCTACAACACAGAACAGCCCCACTGTGAGAGCTTCTTTGGATTGAATTATGGGTGCACATGAGGGAGAACCTGCTGAAAGGGTAAAAGCCCAGGCTACGCACCCATGCTCGTGTTCTGCTGCACTGATAAGATAGGATTTCCTGAGGCAAGTTGAAGCAAAGCGACAGGTTTGCCCTTTACTCTGGAAGTGAACTTCAAGTGAACTTACACTCGGAGATGTGCAAGTAAAAGAACCTGAACAGAACAAAGAGCACTGGATTAGTAGTTAGAAGTATCTTGCAGGAGATAAATTGGCAGGAGTCTAGCTGATTTCACATTAACACAGAGGAAGCATGAAAGGCTGTGAGTTAACCATGAGAGATCGTTAACTTCCCTCTCCTTTCAACCTAGGGGAAATTATTTTCCTCCCATCCCTCTGTTTTATGCCCCCTTTGAATATAATCAAATGTAACTCATCTTTCCAATGCAGTGAAGCCTTTGAATCCTGCCTGCGTATGCAACACTTCATACCACAGCGTGGCACTTCATAAGAAACCAAAGGAACTCTTCTGTGGGCTCCTGAACTGTGCGAGACCCCCAACAAATAAAACAGATCTGCAAATAAAGAGAATTTAGCAGCACGCTGAATGTTTCCCTTCCCCTTAGACACGTGTTACCCTCCATGCCCCTGTACCTGTGTACGCTCAGCCACCTGCCTGACTTCTCTGCAACTCTCTTTCCTTTTCAGAGCAGAAGATGCTGTCTTGAGGACATCCTGCAATGGCAACGAAGGGCACAATCCCTTTAATCCATGCCATGTGCAGCAGGAGGACTCCTCACCCACACCCAGCTCTTTTGCCGGTCAGCAAACAGCCCGAACACCGCTCCAGGTCTGTGATGTTCACATGGGATGGGTGTTTGGTACAAGCCAAGAGCAGGCTGCTTTTGATGAGCGTGAAACCCCATGGGTTTCACTTTGGAGGGGCCCTCTGTCACAACACAGGCACCGTGTGTTTGAAACCATTTGTCTTAACATATAAATGCTGCTGCCCCAACAGGATGCAGGGTTAGGGTTGGGGTCCCCTGCCAACACCAGCACCCTCAAAAAGGTGCTCTCTGCTCATGCTCAGCCACTGACCTCCAGCACGGAGCACTGGCTCTTCTCCCTGATGCAAGGATTAGTGAGAACATGCCTCCAGGAGAAAAGTCTGCCTCATGCTTTTCCTGTAACGGCTCTGCTCACTGCCTGCTTTGTCCATGTTTGGTTGTTGTGGAGTTTTCATGTCTGGAAGAGGATAGTGTGGATTGGAAATGTTACAAGAGCCAAATGTGCAGCAGAGGGTTTAAAGTGGTAGTGAATGTGTAATTGGTTAAAGAGTGAGCTAAATGGAAAGGAACCTGTGGCTACTGGTAGGGCACAGAGCTCCATGTTCTCACCTCATCAACATGCAGAAGCGTTCGTGGGGCTCCTACAAAGCTTTCAGGATTCACTGTTTGCATAGCTGTGTTCTTTTTGCTATAAGCGGCCATAAACGCGTCGTGTTCCCCATGGCATTAACTTGTCCAACAACATGGCTTCTTCTAAATCAAGTCCTTTTATAATGGCATCACTAAAACCCTTGTGAGCTTGCCATGAAGCACTGAGTACCCACTTCCCCAGGCAGAAGTGTGGGGGGGAGCTGCTGACACCTCTGGGCCAGTGGGGTTTTCTCCTGCCTGTGCTGGCTGAGAAGTTCTGCTGGATGTGTGAGCAGGGCTCTGCATCCACAGCTGCTTCCCTTTTGGTTTTACATAGGACTTGGTCAATGTGGTAACCTGGGACCAGTGGCGTTGGGAGGCTGCTGTCACTTCGATGAGATGCTTGGGAAGACCCTTTTGCACATCTTTTGATGTAGTTGAATATAAGTCTGATCCCAAAGGGTATCACCCTGCAAACATCCATCCCAGTGAGCCTTCATCCTCTTCCTGTTTGAAGTTACTTTGACAATTCACTTGCCTTGCTCAGGCAATAGCTACAAATCACTCTAGAATCTGGTTGAAGGATTAAATTCAACCCCCAGGATGCTGTCATTATACTAATCTCTCTACACAACTGTCAATCCAACGTGTAGGCTGGTGCACCCACTGGGTGCCCCTTCTGTGCACCACTGGTTTCCATCATCTCCTTCTCAAACCTCAGGCTCCTACACAGCTCTGTCTGCATCTTTATACAAACTATACCAGCACCTTTATCTTCAAGTTTCTAACACAGAGAAGCCCCAGGACCTCTCTACCCACCCAGCCGTGTACCCTGATGTTTCCGGTCCTGGCCTCTGTGTTGGAATGGGTAATAAAACTGCTGCTCATTTCATCTTTATCAGGCTTTTCAGAAAGGCTTGGAAAGTGATGCTGCCTATCTGTGGGAGCCTCAGAATTCATGGGCTCAGTTCACTGCATGGATTAGAAACAACGTGAAGGGCTGGCCTTTCTGTCTGTGAAGCTTTACTTCAACAACCAGTGTAAGGGAGGGTGAAATGACCACCTCGCAGCTCCAAGGAAAGAGCTGCTTTCCCTGACTTCCTTCCAGTGATTTTGGTGTTGGTGATTAACAGTGTCAGCCTTCACTTCTGTCTTTGTCATCACCATACCAGATTGTGTGCATCTGGTACGTGATGCAGGTACACCACCTATTGTTAAAATAGACCAGCACTTCCAGCAGCAATAACTCATTTCAGATGCTTATTGCTTTGCCAAATTGCAACTCTTTGGGTTGAAACTTCCCAACCAGAGAATGTCTGCTTCGTGCTGATTAATTAGCTTTAAATATCAGCAAAGATGTTTCAGCTCTTCTTTGACCAAGATTAAGGTGATGTTTTGTTGAATGTTGTTCTGGCTGCTTACTGGGTTATGCTGGGGTATTTCTCCCTTTTGTAGAAGTTCTACCCTCCAGATGTGTTGGACTTGAAGCTTGTCATGTCTTGGATGTGTTTTCTGCTGTCAGACAGGGCTGTCCTGAGAGCCTGTAGGAAACAAATGGTGAATCACAGCCCATTTCGTTGCCTCCTGTCACAGTCTGTCTCCTTGATGACCTGCTTTCCCTGCTGCTGTCCTCTCCTGCCATCCAGGACAAGTAGCTCACTGCTGTCTCCTTTCTTCCTCTCTTCACCAAACCTACCTGGGGTCTCATCTCCTTCCCCTCTGTGTGGCAGGGCTGAATCCTTGTAAATCTGTCCTTGGACCTTGAACTGGGGGACAGTGATAGGAGAGCATCTCTTGTGGTCAGATGTACCTTTTTGTCCTCCCTCAAGTCAGCAAATGGGCTGATTTTAGTTGGTTGTATGAGACTGGACAATCACACTGTGAACATTTCCCTGTTGTTACAACCCCTCTGCAATCAGCCACCAAAACTGGGAGATGGACATTGCCTTTTCCACTTCCTCTGTATGTTCCCTGGATGCCAGGTTCATTGTGCCTCAGAGCACCATTCTAGCACATACCCAGGTAGGTGTGTGGGTCTGGGAACGGGGAGAGTTCAGATGCTGCTTTGGTACCAAGTCCTGTACTGTCAGAAATAGCACCTTCCTTCTGCATCTGGAGAGGGTTTGGACATTGATCTCCTGGGAAATGCTCATGCTAAGTGGGTTTCTTCAGACTGATCACTGATTTCGCAGCCAATATTCCTGAGGGCAGGGGGTTGAAAGGGTTTTTTGGACAAGGAGAAAACCAGATTTCTGAACCTAGTTAAGGAAAGATCCTTATTTTGCACTTATCCCCCATTCTGCACTTAATCTATCCCCTATTTTGCACTTAATATGATTTAAACTTGGCAGGAAAGGCTCAGTAGAAGAGAACAGAGGTATTCACATCTGCCACTGCAACAGAAGGGGGCTTTCTGAGTGCAGCCCAGAAAGTCAGGTGCATTTGCTTTCACTGCTGTTGGATCCTTCTCCAAAGCACTGTTTTTAAAGCATTTGGTTCCCCAGCAGGATTTCCCGCTCTGGTTTCCATGAGATTAATAGTCTCAAAAGCTGGAGTGGATGGAAAGTTCTGTTGGCTGAATCCATACAGGAATAGCATTACTTCTCTGTGCAGGAAAACCTGATACTTTGAGCACTGCCATGTGTGTCTGCGCAGTGTAATATTTCACTTGGCTGTTCCATATTCCTACTTTATTCAGGCATTATTTAGCACATTAAGGAAGCACATGAATGGCTTCATGTTGCTGTTGATTGATACCTTTTCCTTTAGGGTCTTATGATAATGTTTAAGTTTTTTTCTTATATCCTATATAAGTAATATTATATATTTTTATATATTATATGTATAAAATATAATATATAATATATATAAACTATATTGCTAATAATATTTTATGTATTATATATGAATCTATGATATATACAATATAACATATAGAATCATAGAATCTTAGAAGAGTTAGGGTTGGAAAGGAGCTTAAGATCATCCAGCTCCAACCTCCCTGCCAGGGGCAGGGACACCTCCCACTAAACCATGCCACCCAAGGCTCTGTCCAACCCGGCCTTGAACACCACCAGGGATGGAGCATTCACAACTTCCCTGGGCAACCCATTCCAGTGCCTCACCACCCTTACAGGAAAGAACTTCTTCCTCATATCCAATCTAAACTTTCCCTGTTTAAGTTTGATATAATATAATTTAAAATATAATATATATAATATTACTTATAATAATTTTTCAAGTCTCAGAGTCTCATACACAATGTCCACACACACTTGGATTCAGGATCAGGTTTCTCTCTACTGTGCACTTGTCCTGCCTGATTGCAGAATACACTTCAGTGACTTCAGCTGAGAAGGCTGCGTATCTTGGCTTCTGCACAATCCAATGAAGATTTCACTGGAAAATGTCAACTACTAAAGTATATCCCTTCTTCAGCTAAAGCTGCAGCAGCCACATAGCTCTGAATTCCTGCGGAGTCAAACAGTGGCTCACGAGATCCATGGATTCAAGCCCACTTTGTCAAGCTTTGGAAATCCTGAGGTCCTGGCAAGGCAGCGTTAGCCTTGACTGCATGCTTGGCTGGTTTAGCACCACGAATCTCTGTTGGGCTCTGCAGGAACAGTTTGGCTGGCTGCAAACCACCTACCAGAGCAAATACAGCTAAGAGAGCAGAAGAGGAGAGGACAGTTGTCATGGTTTAACCTGGCAGGCAGTTAAACACCACACAGCTGCTTTCTAACCTCCCCCCTGCCATGAGATGGGGAGAGAACTGGGGGGAAAAAAGGCAAGTAAAGCCATATATACTGCATTGCAACGTGATGAGAATTCACTGTCAGGATAACACAGCTTTATTACATTTTTCCCCCAATTCCTAATCTTTTCCTTACACGGAGCCAGAGTCTATATTCTGGGCCAGCCCTATTTCTAGATAATGTATAATCATGGCTTCTTCTCCCTGATTATCTTACTGCTCGGTTACAGCTGCTTTGCTAGGCAGCATGAAGCTTTTCCACATGGTCATGAGCTTGATGCTTTCATCCCAGGGGGATGTGATCCACCCTCAGCACAGGGCTGATGCACAGCAGCAGCCACTGGATCTCACCAGGAGCCTCATCCTATACACACCATGCAAACTGAGATGAGGACCATGTCCAAACACTTCCCTGTGAGGGTGCTGAGATGCTGAGTGCCCAGAGAAGCTGTGGCTGCCCCATCCCTGGAAGTGTTCAAGGCCAGGTTGGACACAGGGGCTTGGAGCACCTTGCTCCAGTGAAAGGTGTCCCTGCCCGTGGCAGGCAGTTGGAGCTGGATGAGCTTTATGGTTCCTTCAACCCAAACCATTCCATGATGCTATGCTGCAGTACTGCACTGATTTTTGTTCCCATCAGAGCATGTCCCTTCCGTGCCACCCCTGCAATTTAAGCAGCATTTTTTCATTTCCTCATCAGTTATTTGGTATTCCTAATCTTGCTTTGCTAAAACCATTAGTCTGGGGGTGGCTTCACTCCCCCATCTCACGTCTGGGAGGACTGAAGGACTTGGGCACTGCAGCACTGAATGGCTGGGCAAGGGCATTTCAGGGCACCAGCCGTAGAGAGCCTGACTGAAGCACTTTGTTCAAGCTCCTCCACTCTGATAGCTCCAGGATGCCAAATGGAAGTAAAACAAGAGCAAGCCTCAGTGCAGCTCCCATTGCTTCAGGTTTTAAACACTACAACATACGTCTGAGCTATCTTGTACCGGCTCCAGCTGGTGCTTTCTGAACATGCCCCCCCTAAAAGAGATAGTCATGTTTTGTTTAAATCCATTTCTGAGGTTTGAAAACCCATTCAAGGCTGCCCAGTTCACTGAACTGAACCTCTGCACAGTAGCGTATTCACTTTCTGCTGTAACCTGCTATTGCTGCTTTTAGCTGTAGCTTTAACCCCAGAAACACCAGCCAAAGCGAAAAAACAAACCTACTATTTGCTTCCATTTCTTTTCCTAATATTCCATTCAATGACACTGGCTGCACTGTTAGTTGGAAGGAAGGCTTTGGGAAGGCATATGACTGCGCTTTCTTCCTCAGCTGAGAGAGGCATTTGAGTTCCCTCTGGCTCTGCTGAAATCACGGTATTGCTGAGAACAGCTGTAGAAAAGAATTGCCTTTTTCTCTCCCCCCTTTACTGACAGCAAACTCCAGAGAAGGTCACGCTCATGGGTGTTTCTGTGGGTTATTTTAGCTACACTGGGAAGGGTAGAGCCCGTCTCCTTGCAACCAGCAACTGCTTAGAATGCACAGGATTGAGCTGATGTCAATGTAGAGATGTGGTAGCAGTTGGACTGGTCTTTAACATTTGCAGCAGTGCTAACATCGCGAGCCAAGTGCTCTGAGAGGAAGTTCAGCCATGCCCTGAGCAGCGCAGAGCATCAGTAACCCAGGTTAAGTGGGGTTCACCTCATAGGCCATGCTGGTACCTCCTCAACAGTCACCCACGGCAGGGCAACAGGCATGTTTTCACCAAGCTGCAACCGAAAGCGCTTGGAAACTTGAGACTGGGACTCAAAGGCTGAAGTTTCTGATGCAGAAACTCATGAATCATCACCCCATGGTTAACATCTGCGAGAAGAGCTTAAGCACGAGCAAACCTTTGATCTAAGCTCTTTAGGCTGCTGTCTCCAGGGCTACTCTCTCCTGAACTAATTGTGGGAGTAATAAAAGCTCCAGACACCATGCCTCCTAGATACACCTCCTAGATATTACGGGTAGGTGGCTGTCTGATTCTAACAGTGCCGTAGTTCACTAATGCAGATGTAATTCAATTAGGTCAGCCAGAGGATTGGAGAAAAGCCTTTATTATTTTTAGTCTAAATAAAAATAGTATCTCAGGCTTCCCAGAATAGGGAAAACACAGTGGCATGGACAACGGCTGCACAAAGAATATTTATATGCCTTTTCAGCCAGGGTTTCCGTGAAATAGGAGCTGTTTGGATTGGATTTGACCAGCCCTGACATGTCTAGGCACATGCAATTAGTTCTTTATGCTTAAAATTGCAGTAACAAACCCGGGTTTGACTCTGTGGCAGTACGTGCAGGGTCCAGCCTCACAAATGGTATTTCGATGATGATTACTTTAATCATCTCCCCTTTAGTAAACAAGAAACTCTGGGTTTAGACATGCGGGAATGTTTCAGCAGTACTAAAGGGATTTAGGAATCTAAAGACTCCTCTGAACGTGGTCAGTGAGGGAAGGAGTGGGGTCAGATGGTTTTCTTTGCGAACATCACTCTGTACTGTTGTCTTCTTCCCTTCTCCTCTTCCTCCAGGGCCAGGCTGCTTCACTGTAGGGAGTTTCATCAACATCGGTATTCCTGGATGGTCTGGTCATGCTGTCAGGATATGGGGTGCTGAGGGGAGAAGCTTCCCTGATGCAAGAGGGGCAAGAACACACGGGACCTCTGTCCCTGCCTAAAACACGAGGTTTTAAGGAGAAAGGGAAGCTTCTCAGCATGTTCATTGTGTGATCAAGGAGACTCTTACAGCACTGCTCTGACCGCTGATGGCAATTTCATGTTGTTATTTACAGCGTGTTTTTCTACCTTTCCCTTTGTATTTGGAGCCACATCAGATGGATGTGTGCGTAATAGCAGCAATGTGACTGCTGCAGGGAAGGGAGCTCTCTCCAGCACACAATGCACTGTCAGGCTGAGAAGCTGCTTCATTTGGCCATGAGTACTTCTGACCACAGTACAAGCCCCACTTCACAGGCAGGGACCAGTTTGCCTTTGCTCAGACCTAGGGAGCTGCAGAATGAACCACCCCAGATCTCAACCTTTTGTTCATTGCTGCTATGCTAAGAAAAGGGACTTTGAAGTGGAGGTACCTAAATGGAGGTCTCTCTCATGCTGCTTGGATATAGAGGATCACAAGACCACATCATTTGGTCCTGGGGGTTCTTAGCATGAACAAGTCATTATAAATAGCCTGAATTCCAGGAAAAAGAAGGACTTTCCACAGACAATTCTGAGCAGTCTTTGCTGCTTGCTCTGCTCCTCAGGTACCAGCTTGTCTGTGCTATTGAGTCACATGCTTCTGAGCAAATAAAGCCCAGCTTAGAATAATCTGGTTTATACCTTTTGTGAATATATCAAAGCATGCTGTTAAATTGCTCTCCATCAAATGTACATATAGACTTCCTGGACGTGGTCCCTCGGCTGGGCTAAAAATGAAGACAGTCTCTGACTGTATTTGGCTGCTTGCACCAGCCAAAGATCTGGCCTTTTCATTACAGGATTCAAACTAACAATTCTGGGCTTGCAAGTACAGCAGCAAAGGCGCTGTGTTTGTGTGGGCAAACACTGCCTCCCCCTTAGTTATCACCAGCTTCAGCCAAGTGGATTAAAGAGCAGAGGGCTCCAATTGCCCTCAAAGAGGGAGAGAACTCCCGATGGCCTCCTAGACCAGGTTGCTCCAGTCTGGCCTTGAACACTGCCAGGGATGGGGCAGCCACAGCGAGAGGAAGAAAGTCCCACCTCCAGAGGGAAACTTGAAGCAAGTGTTTTTCTTGCAAGACCTATTTGTGCTTGAAATGCTCAGACTCCTCTTTCCAAGCACCATAATCAGTGTAAAGAAGTGCACCAAGGGGATGAGCCCCTGCTCTGTGCAAAGCCTTGCTCACAGATCTATGTGACACAGTAGAAAAATGACCTCTCCATCTCCTCCCTCTGAATTCTGTTTCCTTGCAGGGCCAGGAGAAGTTCTATATTGAGTTTTTGGCTGTGACCTGACACACGATGGGCAGGACCATAGCAGTAACTTGCTCCAGGACTTTACAGGGTTCCCTTGAGCAGAAAAGTCACCAGTTGGCTCCTATCTCAGCCACACTACAGCATCACCTTCTCTCTCTATAACCCTGCATGTAGCTGTACAGGGTGGGCAGATGGAGATGACCCATTGCAACCAGTGCGTTGGGCAGCAAGGAGAAAGGCTGCGGGTTTCTGCTGTGCATGTGCAAGAAATAACATGGCATGAAGCAAACACAGACCACAGGACTGAGTCTTTTGTTCCTAGTGGGAGGCTCCATAGGTTTGCTGCTTTTGCTGTCAGAACTGCAGTTCCCAGTGCAGTGCTAAGATCAAGAGCAATTGGCTTCTCAGCGTGTATCTGTAAATCACGTCCCTTCCTCATGTGAGCCCCTAAATCAGACACAGCAGCGAACAAGCTCCCAGCTGGTAGCTGTATACAAACTAATGGAACATAAATGCCTGGTACAAAAGGCAAACACAGTCCCTAGCTGCCACCACTGAATCAAGCGCTGGATGGGAGTTTCCATCATACCAGCAGCATTTCCAGTAGATGCAAGTCTTGCAGGCAGAGGGTAGACCACGGAGCCCGTAATTTGGTTTGCTCCCAGCACCACTGATGCTTTTAAAAGGAAACAGCTGCTGCTTTTTCTTTCCTTTCCAATTGTGGCAGCAAGGAAGTTAAGGGACCAAGCTCTTGAAATCTGTTTTGACAGAGGCGAGCGTTTCACAACAAGAAGCAAGAGCCCAGGTTTTGGTTTCTTGGTATCAGGGACATTTCCCAGCAGATGAGGAGACAATTGCAAAAGGATCTTTGAGAAGTGATTAGAGTTTTGTTTGGGGACAGAATGGCCGGCAAGCGATGGAATTCGCCAGGTTACAACATTAACTACTCAGGACCAGATGCTATTTGCACTTTCCTAACCCTTAGTACTTTCTTACTGACAAGCTGTGTGAGCCTGCTTAACTTCAGGCAACACGCGCTGTCATACCCACCCAATCAGTGGGATTCCCAAGGGTGTGGAGTGGCTGTGGGATCAGATGCTTATTCCCTACCCTGTCCCCCTGAGACCAAGGAGATTTCTCAAGCCACCAGTTCTACTCTTTATGAACAAGTGGCAAAATGCAGCCATAGATTTAAAAGATCCATCAAGTGTCTTCGTTTATTATGAGTACTTTTAATTTTCCAGAGGTATTTAAAGTAAACTCTAACCCTTTGTCCAGCCTGTTTCTCTTATATACTGAGCCTGCAAATACTTACTCCAGCACTCAGTGGTGAAAAGTCCACCCCAGCGTGATTCCCCGCTGCTTTGAACGATGGCTGTTGTCTATCAGCGCAAAGTGGGCATAAACGCTAGTGTTTTGGTGAAATACTGTTTGAAAACTCACATTCTGCAGGCTTAAAGGCCTGCAGGAGAGAGTGGATAATCAATGCACTGCTTGAGACAGCAAGTAATCCTGCTTGGTGCTAGGAGCAGAACTGACCTTTCCTGGTTCAGACAAAAATGGGACAGAACCAGGCACTCTGCTTGTCTTGAAGGACCAGCAACCTGCTCTAGTGGAATGTGTCCCTGCCCATGGCAGGGGATTGGAACTGGATGAGCTTTAAGGTCCCTTCAACGCAAACCATTCTGTGATCTCTGTATGTTTCTAGCTGCTGGTCTCTGAGGAAAGCCAGTGCTCCATCAGTGTAACTCGCTACATGTCTGCTGGAGCCCTTGCTAGCTTGGTGACACTGGGGGCTTTGGCAGCAAACGCATCATGCACTGGTGCCTGGCCACCTGCAGGTGGAGGTCTCACCAGCATGAGTCCAGGGTAAACCAATTCCTGTGGCATTCAGGCTCCAGAATTAAATCACTGGGTGCAAAATCGAGACATCCACTCTAGAGGCTCCTTTCCATAGTAGCTGGAAAACCAGGACTTGTGGGGGAGTACAAAAGATTCCCCAGTTTCCAGCTGAAACTCCCTGCTGTTTAATTTCCATTCAACGTGGTCATCAGACCAAAGCTTGGGGTTAATCTCACTCAGTGGCACAAAGGTCCTGGGAAACTGAAGGCATCGGGGAGAAACCTGCTGAGAAGACAGTAAGCAGCACCACTAATGAGCAGGGAGGGAATCAGGCGTGCACTGCATCAAAGGCACAGCATCTTTCTGCAGGCAAAAAGCACTCCCTCTTCGGCTACAAGTCAGATGCAGTTCCAGCCCTTGGTAGTAACAATTTTCCTCCACGCTGTGTCATTTATACCTTTTGACCATTACTTTTGGTTATTAATATTGCCTTTACAGTCATAAATAGCTCCAGCCACGGTCTGAACCCCAGGATTCAGGCACTGTGCAGACAGGGAGCAGGCTGCCCCTTCCGGTGGTGCCTGGGGAGGGAGAGAGTGGCTTCGTCAATGCACACTGGATCTGATGATTCACATAGAAATAGGCTTGGGATAGCAGTTTAGGAGTCTGAAAGCTTAAGTTTAAACCTGTGCTCGTCTATGTTTTCTCCTCTGTAAGCACCAGCCACTGTTGTCTGCTTTATGGGCTGGGGCTGCTCTTTCTTTTCTGTATGGTGGGGCTGCAGGGGAAGAGGGATGGTACAAAACGTCAGCATGTGGGACCAGGAGGCTTCTCAGACACATAGAAATAGGCAATAGCAAAGGTCTGGCCTCTGGGCAGCTGGTACCATTGCCACCACACAGCTCTTGCCATAATGTACCTCTTCCCCATTCAGAATGCGTTTGTCCTTCTAAAAAAGGTGTATTTGCAGCTTGAGCCCACACAGGAATCCCATGAAATCTCCATGGTGCGCTTCCCTTTCCACCCCCATGGATCTGAACAGCAGTTCACCTTGGATGGCTGGAAGACCAGCCTTGCATATCTGATGTGATCCCAGATGGCCCCGGCCCTGCCCTGCAGGTATGAAACACAGACAGCAGCCAGCAGGACTCAACAGGTCAGTGTCTGAGTTCCAGCTGGGATGTTTTACTGTGTTTTCTGTAAAGGGACGTCCAACTATGGGTGAAGTTTGGTCACTTCCACTGCTTGTATTTCTCCAGCTGAACCCAGGGAAGCTGGGCTAAAGGGATGTCCTGGGTTCCCTCTGCACAGACTGGATATGCCTTCAGTCTCTGAACCTCGCTCTGTTCCCTTGAGAGGTTCAAGGAGAGCAGCACCAGATGTCCCTTTTGCTGTAGCAGACATAGAGAACAGCTCTGGTCTCTTCTAATGCTGACAAAACCCTTGTCCCTGGGGTCTCTCATCCCATCCCTGCATGTAAGGCAGATCCCAGCTCTTGGCACACTTGCCAAAGGGGCCAGAATTGCTGCATTACTTGCAATAGAGAGCAACCTGCATGTGCAGAGCCATTCCCAGCCAGCAGCACTGTCTGTGGCAGAGGTTACAGTCCCTCCCCATGGATATCAGACAGTGGCGGGGCTCAGGAGCTGAGGTTATCTTTTAAGTGGTTACTGCAGACACTGGTGTGTCCTTGCAAGGAGCTGTATCAGGGTCTCAGTGGTGGTCTCATTTACATTGCCCCTCTCCAGGCCATCCAACACAGATGACTTTTCCTCTGGTCTAGTGGCAAGTGTCCCTGCCCGTGGATGGGGGATTCGAACTAGACAAGCTTTAAGGCCCCTTCCAACCCAAACCATTCTGTGATGTTAAAGAGCTCTGTAATTTCATGCTCACAGCTCAACTTGGCCTTCAAGGCACTGCTGAGGTTCTTATTTTGTTCCACCTTCCTTCACTGCAATGAATTCCTCCTCCTGGTGTACTCTGCCCTAAACCAGAGCAGAATGAAACCCACCATAGGCACACACCTGGACTTTGTCATTCCTACAGTCTCCTCCTGGAGCTGTTCTCTCTTCATAAAAGCTAAGTGTTCCAGGGATAGAGAAGCAGTGATTGACTGGTGCCAGTGGGGTCCCAGCTCCCAGCCTGGCTTCCTAATGTGCCAAGTGGCCTTTGAGTAGATTTTGAGTGTATTCTACACAGGTGGGTCAACAGCATTGCTGCTATTTCAAAACTGGGGCAACAGAAGGCTCGGAGCTTGTTTTCCCTGCAATTACAGAGCCTGGAGGTTAGAGGACGCGGTGAGAGCGCTCTGGGCTCCTGCTTCCCAAAACCATGGGTAGATGGGTAGAAAATTGTGCCCTCCTCCTTCAATGTAACTTTATTGCTTGAGTCAGAATTAGGCAGAAAGGTGTTTGCTTTCGCTTAAACACTGCAGTGCCGGGGGGCAGCCAAGAACACAAAGAGGAGGTCTATCGGTGTATTTAAAGCCCACGAAACTTTGCGATGCTTGCGAAATGCTGAGAGAGGTCCCCAGGAAGCTCCCGCGCCCGCCAGCACATCCGTAACGCTCTCTTCTCCCGTTCTAACCCTAGCGCGGCCCCGGCACCGGGGGAAGAAACGCCGCCGCTCCCGGTCCCGCATGGGGCGACTCAGGGGGCGAAGTTCCCGTTCCCGCGGCTGATCCGCGGCGCGCTCACTTCCTGCCGCGGCGGGGCGGGGCGCGGGGCTGGCGGGCCCTGTCCGCGGGGCGCTGCGCTGCGCGGCCGCGGGATGCGGCGGAGCCGGGCGCCGCGGATGGCGTTGGCCGCCGGGCTCGGCTCCTTCCTGCTGGGCGTCCTGTACTTCCACAGCAGCTTCCACCCAGGTGGGTTCCGCCGCGGAGAGGGCTGCGGGACCGCGGGCAGCGCTGAGCCGGCTCCGGCCGTCACCGCGGCGTCGGGGCGAGCCGGTGCGGTCCAGCGGGACCGACCCACGGGTGCGCCGCTGAACTCGGCTCGTTTCGGGGCTGGGAGCCTCGCTGCTGTGTTTGCTGGCGGCGCGGGGCCGGTACCGTCTGCAGCGATTCGTGTTGCGTTGTTAAAGCGAACTTCATTGCGGTGCCCGTCCCGTCCCGTGAGAGCGGGGCACGAATGCTCCCGAGGCTGTGCCGGGATGGGGTAGGGAAGAGCTGTTCTGTTCCATGAGTGCCCGTTTCACACCCGCGGCCGCTAAAATTCCTGGGGAATCTGGTTGCTTTGCTCCAGGGACTTACTGTGTGCTCTTAGGAACATCTTCCACGCTGGGAAACGATTCTGAGCTACAATATAAACAGTTTTGCTCGAGAGGTTATTTATTTCCCTGCCTGCTTTCTGCTCTCTGGGGCAAATTGGCTCCTCTTCCCCTAAGAGACGTTATTGGGTAATGCCTGTAGTTTTAACAAAGTACTAACGTTTTGTGCTTACAGCAGCAATCCATCAATGGGGCCTTTAAAGTTCCACTTTAAGAGTCAGATGGCTGATTTGCCTGAAATGTTAGATTTTATCAGGGGGAATTAAATGAAAAGTGATTTTCCTTTTATAGGGGCTGCTCCATCACTTAAATGTGTTTCCTTTCCTAAAAATAGATACAGCCTTAACTTGTTGGCTGAATAAGATTGAAAAGCAGTTACGTTTGGGCAAGCATTTGCTATTTGTAGGAGAGTATGGGAAGTCTGTCAAATGAATTCAGTAATCCCAGAAGTGCACGGTCAGTGCTGTGTTCTGTAGTAACTCTGTTTTAAGGTAACGATACAGGCATCTTACTTTAGTATTGGGACTCCTGAGTTAAAAGTGCAGCACTGAGTCGGCTCTCATCTCCAGGGCTCCTAATGGGGAGGTGATTGTGTTTTACTTTAGGTTTGCTTTCTAGTATTTGACTGGAAAACGTGGCTCTTTTCAAGCAGAGACTTCTGCATGTCTGAGTCAGCAGAACTTTCTGCGCTGAGCTGACTTTAATCCTTTGGGTGATCTCTGCTCTGTTTCACGCAGGGTTTCCATCAGGGCGGAGAGAGCAGGTGATGGTGATGGCATCTCCCCAGGGGTTTAGGGGTTTTTGAGCCTGGAACGACCCCTTGAGAAGCACCAGATGAGGCTCTAGGAGATGCAGCACCCTTAATGAGCTGCAAATCTCTTCACCTGGGGCAGTGTGATTGCTAAAGGTGCTGTAGATGGTCACTGGTCTGGGGGAGCATCCTCAGGTGGTGTTTGTGTGCAGTGGCAGCCCATTTGCGAGGGTGGGGGCGCATTAGAGGTGAATTCAAGTGATGCTCATGCTCTTTAAAACCCAGTTATTTTCTAGCCACAGTTACTTGTCTCCCTGGTCCCAGCCTTCATTTTTGTGCCGTTTCTTTCCCTTATTATTTTCCACTTTACAGTTTTCCCTTTCCTCTTCAGTCCTGTGAAAAACTCGCACTAACAGAGGAAAGGTCATTGCCATAAACAGAACAGAAGAGAGCGAAAAATGCTGCTTTTCTTTTTACCCCAAAGAAAAGCAAAACTGAGACCAATTACTTGAAGTTTCGAAGTTACAAGTCTCAATAATAGGCGAACAGTTTGCAGACAAAAAATGTCATCTTTAAAGGGATGGCTGCCTGGAGGTTCTTTGGAGTTCTGGTTACCTGGTGTCATTTGGTTTCCGTACAATAACGAAGTGTGCTAGGAGAAGCAGCAATGCTGAGAGTTTCCCCCTGGAACAGTCGGATCCTTTTCTAGCAGGCTTCAGCAGGTTGACTTGGCCACCCACAGTCTTTTACATGCAATGTGCTGAATTAAGCCTTGCTAACCTAGACAGTGAATCATCCGGTGACCAAGACAAGGAAAACGATATGGGAAGAAAGATGGTATAACCAGAAACCTTTAAGTGTGAGAGTGCTAAGGGCTCGCTCAGCTCAAAGAGCAGGAAAATGGGAAGAAAACTGCTCCGTTTGCATTTTCCACTTGTGGCTCCATTGGGGCAGTCGTGCACTGGAGCAGTTTGCACTGGGCTCCGTGGCTGCGCTGAAATAAGGGTTTCTTGTTCTGCCTTAGGAACACCCACACTCCAGCGTGTGCTGAAATAGCTGAATGCCACCGAGTTGGTTAATTTGGTGCTCGATGTGCTTATATTAGAGTCAGTAGCAGAATCCCCTGTTGTCTCCTGGATGCTGAAGTGGGCTCAGTGGGTTTGCCAGCCTCAGGAGAGGTGGGTGCTCCTGAGGGATAGCATCACACAGAATCATAGACTCAACTAGGTTGGAAAAGGCTTTTAAGATCAAGTCCAACGTGTGGGCTCGTGTCTCGAGGGTGCAGCCTTCATATCCCTGGCTGCTTTCTGTTGGCTTTCCTTGCTGCTGGCTGTACCAGGGAGCAGACACAGCCTGTAGTCTTTGCTCTCCCCAAGCCATGGGGTTCCTTGCTCACTTCAGGGTGGTGATAGCCAAAGGCCAACAGGACAGACACGTTATCTCATTCCAGGCTTACAGCCTGTGTGACAGGGAGTGCTCTACTTCCTCTTTTTCCAGCTTGTTCCAGCACTGAACCACCTTCTCCAGCAAGAAAGAAGGAAAACCCCTCCATCTCAACATGCTGCTTTATTTCTGCTCCAGTTCTGTCCGACTGCACCATCGAGCTGTTGCTTCTTACATCGCTTTAGCAGCACATAGCACATATCACAGGCAGGAAACCATGCCTCATTGTTTTGCTGTGGTTAGCAGCCTTTTGATGTGCCAAGATGGATGTAGAAGATACCCATTGCCACCCCTCTTTGGGATGGTTTCCTGTTGTCCAGCCCAGCATCTCTCAGCACAAGCAGGTCCTGGAGAAGCTCTTGCTTCTGATGATTGCAAATCTGGCCTTTCAGGTTTTCTAAGCTATGCATCCATAGTCTGTGGTTGCTTTTGTGAACTCTGGGTCAGCTCCATCCTTGTGCCTGAAGTTTTGTCCCTTCGGGGGTTCAAATAGTTGCAGATGTAGAGTTTATAAGCGATTTGTTTGAGGTCTCTCAACCTACAAATGCACCTATACCTTGCCTGAACAGAGATACTGACACTTAGATGTTAGCAAACCTTTACAAAGCAGGGATTTTTTTCCCAGACAGGAAAGAGCCTATTTTAGACCTCAGTTCCTTCCCATTGTTTAAAGGTATTTTGAGGCTGTAATTCAGGCGCTGCCTTGGGACATGAGCGTGGTTCACCCAGCCAGGGCTTTCTGAGACCAGGTTGTATTTGCAGCTGGTTGATGCATGTCCTCACCCATCCAGATGACGCTGCCTTTGCCATGGTCAGTGCTGCAAGAGGGGCAGGGATGTGGAATCCAAGATGTGCTATGAGATGGTGCTGGTTTTTCTGCTTTGTTTTTTGCTTTTGTAATGGGGCACTTTTGCCCAGCTCACATTCCCAGTCATGGCACTGGGATGCCCTGGATGCAGGAGGAGCCAGTGCTCAAAGGACATGGATGTTTGTCAGCCAAGGCATTGGGCAAAGTGAGCTAGAAAGCTGTGTTTGAAGAAGACATGAAATGCTGTAGCCATGAGCTGTTGTGGTAAAAGAATCTGCCCTTTCCAATGCTGAGGGCAGGGTAGTAATGAAGCCCATCTGCTCCTGAGAGCCAGGCTTTGGATGAGGAATGCTTTCTCTAGTCCTTCTTGGCTTCGTACGGCTTCTGATGATCTCTGATCCGTGGGAGAGAGTTAGGAGGGGGTAGGAGGGCACTTGGCACACCCAGAGTTAACTCTGTGCCTGCAGAAGAGGCTTAACATTTCCGTGGCTCTTCCAGGTGGATCCAGCCTTCACATTCCTCCAGCATCCCTCTGGCTGTTTCTCTCTGGGGGCACATTCCACCTGCACGTTCTGCTTTGTCCTCATTCCCCAAAACCCTTTTTATCCTGCAGAAGGGACTCCACAAAAACATCTTTTGGGGGCAGTAAGACCTTTGCCTGGGTAGGTGCAGGAAGGACCTTGTGTTGCTCATCAGTCAGGTCTGAGGCAGGGAGACAGAGTGCTCACACAGTGGGCAGGACATTCCTGGGTTTATTATATGCTGGAGTTTCTTTCTTGGTCCTTGCATCCTGCAAGCATCCGAATGGAGAGCATGGAACCCTCCATCTTAATCCCAGTACAAACACAGCTGTCCTACCCAGGACTCCTATCAGGAACCAAGAAACTACAAAGGCATTAGGTGCTTAACTCCCATTACTGCCCCTGGGAGCTGAGTACCCAAAGAAGTGCTTAACTCCTCAAATACTTCTGTGGGGCCAAGGGGGGATGTTTCACATTAAGGCTTTGAGGAGCAGCTGGGCAAAGGCCCAAAACTTTCCTTGTTTTAACAAGGCAGTTAAAGAATGTTAGTGGTCTGAGAGGGAGGGGAGCATCTCCCTGGGTAGCGCTGGGATGAGCATCGCCTTGCCTACCTCCAGCTTGCACTGCTGCTGACAGCAGGGGCAAATGGAGCTACCTTAAGACCTGGGCATATTTTTCCACCCCTGGTAAAATCATTCATAGATGGAGGGACTGGTGTCCATGGAGAGTTGAATCCAGAATTCCCACCCTCTGTGGTCCAGTTCAGACTAGTCTGCTCTCTCCTGTACATGTACATGTGGAGCTTGCACTGCTGTAAGCAGGGACACCCTGTCTCTGTCTCCACAGCTGTGGGACAAGTCTATATTCAACTATAAGCCCTCTGCTGTTTCCCCGCTGTTTCACGTGGATCTATTAATTTTTCTCTTCTTCAAATACAGCTGTCCCCTTGGCAGTAAAGTCCTTCCATCAGGGGTGGCTGGTGGGAGGTATTGCTAGATGCCCCCTACGCATGTTGCTGCCCTATGCAGATGTCCCTCTTCTCTGATGCTCCTCTCCAGATGCCTTGCTTCAGAGCTGGTTCTCATGATTTCTTCTGGCTAGTCCGGTTTTTGCTCTGTTGCAAGTTTGCACCCCATGTAATTCCAGTAAATGATCCAGTAAAATCAGCTGTAGAGCTCAAATAAATAGGGTTCAACCCCCAAATGTCTCCTCTGCAGCCTGGACTCACTCTGTTCTCCATCTCCCAATTGCCTGTGGCTTCCACTGGGAAGCCAAAATCTCAGTCTAAATCAAAGCCCTACATGGGCAAAGGTGGGATGAAAGAGTTGCTCTGTATCTCAGGAGCTGGGTGGCCACTGCTCAGATAAACTCCTCTTTCTGCATGCCCTCCATAGGAGATCACCCAGCGTAGGAGGTAGCGCTGGAACATGTGGTTTGATTTTGTTTCTCTTACAGCTTTAATGAGCCAGGGAGCAAAGACGATGCTTCATTTATTGTGTTGGAAGGAGAGCGTGATGCTGTGAGAGGGCACACAGAGGACATGGGAACAGGGAAGGGAAGGGGAGCCAAGGGACTCAGTGTGAGGAGTGACTCTGTGTGACTTGGGTCCTGTGCAGGACTGATTAACCCAACTTTGCATGGAGCCAGCAAGCCAAGGAGACCTGGTAGCCAGATGCAGTGGTTAATATCCACAACTGTCACCCCACGTTTAACAGCCCCCAGATTCCTGCTCCCCTCTTGCTGGGCTGAGTCTGGCAGAGCATAGCGGTGCCCTGAAGCGTGCTGTGAGTCTGAGCCCTGCAGACAGCGCAGGGATTGCAAAAAGCAAACAGACCACAGTGCCCCTGCTCAAACACTGCCCTCCGTCAGCAAATACATCTTGGGGTCAGCCCCAGGCTGTGACTTGTCCTGCCTAAAGAATGGACTTTCAGTGTGAGAAGTGTGCGCTCGCAGCCCAGAAAGCCAACCGTATCCTGGGCTGCATCAAAAGGAGCGTGACCAGCAGCTTGAGGGAGGTGATCCTGCCCCTCTGCTCTGCTCTGTTCTTGTGAGACCTCACTTGGAGTATTGTGTGCAGTTCTGGTGTCCTCAACATCAAAAGGACATGGAACTGTTGGAACAAGTCCAGAGGAGGCCACGAGGATGATCAGGGGACTGCAGCACCTTCTGTGTGAAGATAGGTTGAGAACGTTGGGGCTGTTCAGCCTGGAGAAGAGAAGGCTGCGTGGAGACCTCATAGCAGCCTTCCAGTATCTGAAGGCGGCCTATAGAGATGCTGGGGAGGGACTCTTCATGAGGGACTGTAGTGAGAGGACAAGGGGTAACGGGTTCAAACTTAAAGAGGGGAAGTTTAGATTGGATATGAGGAAGAAATTCTTTCCTGTAAGGGTGGTGAGGCACTGGAATGGGTTGCCCATGGAAGCTGTGAATGCTCCATCGCTGGCGGTGTTGAAGGCCAGGTTGGACATAGCCTTGGGTGGCATGATTTAGTGTGAGGTGCCCCTGCCCATGGCAGGGGGGTTGGAACTGAATGATCTTAAGGTCCTTTCCAACCCTAACTATTCTATGATTCTAAGTTGGTGACAGGCTGGGATCAGCCCCCCAGCCATGCCATTGGAGATCCACCTTGGTGCTGTCCTGCTGCCCACCCAGCCTGGCAGGACCACTCGATGTGGGGACATCTTTATGCTGGTGGGCAGCTTACTGTGAGGGAAGCAAAGCTCTCCCCAGCATAGAAATGAGCAGGTTTCATTTTTCCCAGTCCCGTTGCAGCCCTCCTGGCTGGGGTGAATATCCTTTTGAATACCCCTGCCTTATAACCCTTCTCAGTTCCCACCTTTTGAAGGCTCCGAGGCAAAGATTTGCCTGAATTTTGATGGACCAGATCCTTGCCTTGGAGAAGGAATTCAGAATCTGTTCAGCTTGTTCAAATCCATGCCTTTTTGCTTGCAGGGATGGCACCGAGCAGGTTTAGCTTCTGGGCACAGAGGTGCCCAGCCTTGAGCCAGCCAGTTGGGAATTCCTTCAGCCTGACTTGCCTGCTCCTGCTTCCACTTAATGCCCCTGAGCATTTAATGTTTGGATGAGCTTTGACTAGATAAACAGTTGTTAATTTATGGGCAGATAGGCTGATGGGAATTCGGCTGGGAAGAGCTGGGAGTTGGTGTTCCCTGCGAGAAGGAAGCAGTGTTTCTCCTCACTGGTTAGTACTGCAGCAGCTCTTTGGTTCGGCAGCGACATCCCCATTGAGATGGCTCATCACCATCTGCCCGTGCAGGAAAGCCTGGCCACATAACCCACATCCTTCGGTAGCTCTGTGCTGAGATGCGAATCACCGTTTGGTAGTAGAAATGGTTGAGAACCTGGTTTTGAGCGTGTGAGTGCATGTGGATTTGGTGTCTGCCTACTTTTGCTGTCCCGTGCAGCCTCTGGTCCTTCCTGACCTAGAGCTGGGTTCCTCAGGCACCAGCCATTCCCAGCCTCTGCTTTGCCTCTACCCTATGAGTGATCCTCCCTGATGCCCTGGAGCGATGAGAGACAAATGCAGCCAGTGTTCCCAGTGATGCTGCTCTGCCTGAGCACTGTCACCAAACCCTCATGATGATGTGCCATAGGTTGGAGCAACCTGGTCTAGTGGAAGGTGTCCCTACACACGGCAGGGGGTTGGAACCAGGTGATCTTAAGGTCCTGTCCAACCCTAACTATTCTGTGGTTCTAAGGTGGCACTATCCCTTCAATGGCTCTGGTGGCAGGTCAGCAAGGCTTCAGCCTGGGCACATCAGATGGGTCACTCTGTTCACGGTACATGAGCATGAAGGTGTGCCATGGAATGTTCTAGACCTTCACAGCAGTGCATAGGGCATGGCATGGTGTGTGGGTCCCTTGTCACCTGTGGGACAGAGGGATGCTGAGGCCATGAGTGCTGGCCTCTTGTCACAACAGTGCTCACAGCATGTTCTTCTTTGTAAATGGTACTTGATTAATAGCCCTCCATCTCCTGGCTGCTCTTCCAGGGATCAGACAGTGGGTTTGAGTGGTCTCTTCTGGAATGCTGCTCTCCCTGTGAATTTGCAGCTTGACCACTAGAAAACCTGATCCAAGCCTGCTCTCTGGCCAGATATTGCTTCGCTGACCTTGCATGAAGGTGGGTGATGTTGACATGAGGTTCAAAGGTGATGTTTGTGTGGACCTGCCAGGTGTGGGTGCCTCTAGGGCTGGCTCCCCTGTTCCAAGGGCTCTCTTCAATGCAGGACCTGGGAAATAAGCACAGATCAGTTGGAGGTCAGCAGCTCCTCAGCAGTTCCCCATCCCCACTGCACTGTGGGCTCTGCCCCCTCCCCTGGCCATAGGGAGCATCTCTGCACGGTCTTGTTCCTTCATGGCGCGAGCAGGCGGTGAGTTGAGTCCTGCACACGTCTGCAGTGCCGGGCTGCTCCTTCTGGCAATGGTGCAGGGTAGCACACTCACTGCTGGGGCTCTTCCAAGTTTCTTCTGGCAGTGTTGGAGGGATTGGTTTCCTTTAGCTTAATAGGATCAGCAGACGCAGGCATTGTGAGCCTCAGACAATGCTGGGGGAGTTCTGCTTCAGATGCCCGTGGAGAGCTACTGCTGCATGTAGGTGCAGGACCCCCAGTTTCCTTCTTCCTGAGGTGTCCATTGCTCATTCCCTGTAAAACAGAGAGATATCTTGAGAGCATCTGCTGCTCTCACCCATTCTCAAGGCTTGACTGGCAAGAGGGAGGCAAATCCAAAGGCAAGTTGGTACCAGTGATGTTGGATCCATTGCATCCCAGTGCTGCAATGACCCTGGAGATACTTGTATCGCGCTAAATGTGCTGGCTGGGGAGACAGGGCTCTTTGGTGGCCTCAGGCAATGCCCACTATTAAATGCAGCAGAAGTAGGCTGCGTGCCGAGAGGTTACGTGCTGGAGATGGTTCTCCCTAGTCTCCAGGAAGATGTAATTAGCTCCCGGCCTCCTCTACAAGCTCATGCAGCTCTTCAACGCACTGTAAAGCCTCTTGGCGTGTATCTTGTGGCAGTGTCTCCCAGGTTAACAACCTGCTGTCGTTTAGAAAGGCAGGACACAGCCCCTCAGCTGCCCAGAGCATGGTGAGAGCCATGGAGCAGAGCCAGTGTGTGCAGGGCGCTGCCTTGGGAAGGGTTTGCTGAGTGTTCATTTCTTCCTAGATCTGTTCATTGAGGCTTCCATCAATTACAGAGCTGACAAGGTGGCTTGAAACGGATTAAGCAATCACATGCTGGAGCCATACGATGTTAGACTCCTTTTTCCTGTGTGTGTGCAGGTAGCCTGTGCGCTGAGGGCATCTGCTAAAGCAGACCTGGTTGCAGGCAGGTTCTCAGCAAGTCCTGGTCCCCCAGCACATGGCCTCAGCTGAGCAGAAGGTATCAGGCTGGTGCAGATGGTCTCTTGGCTTGGTAGATCCATGCTGCTGTCTGAGCCCAAGAGCTTTCTGCAGCAGTGGCTTGCCTGAGCCTGTCCTGGTGATGGGAGCTGCAGAGGTACAGACAGCCCCGTGGTGTGCAGGGAGATGCTGGGTCTCTGCTCCAGCATCGCCAGTTGAAAATCATTCCCTGTGCATCCTGGCTGGAATCCCTGCTTTGGCACTGCCAGCACAAGCCCTTCTGCTGCAATTCCTGCTGAGCAGCAGACGGGAAAGGAGGAGTTTATTGACAAGGAATGCAAATGCTGGCAGGTCAGGCTCGCATTATATATGCTGGCAGCCAGCTGGGGCCAAGGGAGCGACAGGCATAATGGGGAGGAGAAATTGCTCTTGGAAAGCTTCTGGCGTGGCTCACAGGAGGAATTAACCATTTGGAAACATGAAGGGTGCTTGTGTACAGATATTTGCTCACAGAGGGCTGTATTCCTGCTGGATACTGGGAATTCTGTTTCATATAAAGATCTTAATCACAACGCTTGTGACAGCAGAGAACTGGGCACGCTGCCCCAGCAAAATGTATCCCCCCACCTCAGATGCTTGTGATCCTTCTACTAAACCATCCTGACATCTGGCTCAGGTTGGTACTAGGTAAGCAGAGCCTCCTGCCATTGAGGAGACAGGAGAGTTTAGGGAGAAGCACTGAATGGAGTGTCCAAAGTGTGCAGGCCAGCTGATGTTGGCTCTGCTCCCCGCAGATGATGCATTTGGCAGGTCTCTTGAAGCAGCTGGATTCTTTCTGTCCCTTTCTGCATGATTTATTGTGAGCTAACCCTATAGCTGTCAGCCTTTTCCATCACTTGATTAACAGTTTCCCTGGATGATCCTTGACTCAAGTTGTCTGAATTGGGATTGAAAAGCCTTCCTTGAAAAACAAGAGCCTGAGATGTCTCTGGGTATGCCCCTGGGTATGGCTGGTGATGGTCCAAGAGGTGCCATTAGTGAGGAGTGAGGAAAAATTACCTTCAGAAACAAAGGCCGTGTGAGGAAGCAGGAGTCAAGAGAGGAAAGAGCTTTCATAAGGCTTTAGAGAAAACAGGGAGCTTCCGTATGTAATTTTAGTGTCTTCCTAATGGCATTGGCAGAACCTCCCAGTTCATCAACAGTGATGCTCAAATGGTTTTAAAGCACATCCAGCAGACAGATCTCTGAATCACAGTCGCTTCTGGAACCAGTGGCTGCCAGTCCCTGCGCTGGCTTGTGTACAGCCCGCCCTCCCTGAACAGGAGGCATCTGGCTGCAGCCTGGGTAGAGCAGGGATGTCAGGTTCAGGAGTCTATTCCAGGCAGTTGTTAGAGGCTAGAGCTGTCTCCTGTTAGAGGGAGGGGGGAAAGTGAAGCCAAAATAGTTAGGAGAATGATTATTTTCCTTCCCGGTGCGCGAGACGCGCAGCAGAGATCTGAACTAGCGCAGGATGTGCAGACCCCATCTCATGTCAGGAGTTCAATGTCCTTTTTGTGGCAGCTTAAAACAATTCTGACGACACCCCCCAAGCCTTCCAGCGCCTCTGTGGCTGCTGTCAGAGCAGTTTGTGACGCATATGGAGGATGGAGCTGGCTGCAGACCCATCACTGCTAACCCGTCAGCTCCAGCATTCACTGCAGAGTGCTGAGCTTGCACTGCAAACACTCTGTGGGCTGGGTTTGGCATCCAGGCACGAGAAGCAAAACACACACAGGAGCCCATTGTCCCTTCTGACACGTAAGTGTCCCTGCAGCCTGGTGGGATGTGTCCATTGTAGGGTGCTGGTGGGACTGCATTCAGGGTCACGCTGGCTTGCACACCTCAGATGGTGAAAAGCCAGCGCCATGCCCTCTGGTTCCTGTAAGAGGATTAATAGAAGTGGACAATGGAGGTGACGTTGTCAGCAGTGCTTGCCATGGTTCTTTGGAGAGCGTTCAGCAGAGATCCCTCTTTCTTCGTGGTTTGGAGAAAAACCAAAATAGCTTTGAATGTTGGACAGCTGCCTGGCTCCCATCTCACATCCCCCATGGTGCTGAATGGGACACGCAGGCTGTGATGTGGCAGTGGTTGGTCCCACCTTGTGTCCCGTTTCCAGCCATGGTGTGTGCCAAAGGCACGGCAAACCCTGAGGAGTGAATCATAGACCTTAGGCAGAAGTTCCTCCCTGTGAGGGTGCTGAGGTGCTGGCACAGGGTGCCCAGAGAAGCTGTGGCTGCCCCATCCCTCCACCCCATCCCGTGGCAGGGGTTGGAGCTGGATGAGCTTTAAGGCCCCTCCAGCCCAAACCAGTCTGGGATTCTGTGGTTTAATAAGCTTGAGGCTCTTGGGCTGCCCATACCTGTTTGCCCTCAGGCTTCTGTGCTTGAGAGCCCCGGGCTGTGAATGACTTATGCTTTGTGGATGGTGTAAGTGCCCCAGTATCAGGCAGAGAGAGCTCCATCCACCAGTGCAGCGTGCCGGAGGCACTCCCATCCTGTGAGCCATAGCACAGGGTCCCAGACAGCAGATGACTGTGCAGACATCAGGGATCTCACAGACATCAGGCATCTCGTGCACAGATGAAGGCAGGTGTACTTGGATGTTTGGTCCTACTTCTGTTCCCCAGGCTATGTATTTCCACCCCAGATGTTCCCCACAACCCGTGGCAGACTCAGCCGTTCCCTGTCTTGCTGGAATGAGAGCAGGACGTGTACTCATCCCATCCATCACTTTCCGTAGAGAATAGCTTAGGACTTTCATCCACACCCTGCCTTGACATTTCCTGAAGGCATCACACTCCTTTGCCCAGCTCTTGCCCATGGACTGCTGCCTTCCAGCAGTGTACATCCCAAGAAGAAGGAATGGTTTTTCCCATTAAAGGAGGCGTGGTCGGTCGAATTATCCCATGTAAAACAGTGACTCATTGTCCCCTCTTCACAGTGTGGTTCTTGGCTGGAGGGAGACAGTCCATAGTGCCAAGGAGCCTGGCTGCTGTTACCATGCAGTGGTGCCACGCAGCTCTGGGACTCTGGAGAAGCTGCAGGGAGGTGATTGCTGCAAACAGGGGTATTATTTTTAGGGGGACACACCTATCGTCTCTTTCCCAGAGGAAGTCATCTTGGACACTGTGCTCATGCACACCTTGCAATGGTGCCCAATACCTTGGGATCTCTGTGTGTGTAGGACCTGTGTGGTTTGGGGCTGGAAATGCCGCGGGAGGATCTGCCCAGGGGATAGTATCTATGGAGCATGTGCATTTGGTTGAAGGAGGTTGGAGAATGCTCCTTTCCTTCTTATCTAGGAGGTTTGTACAGCGGGGCTTCCTCAGGAGTGAGAAGTGCCACCTTAGGTCATTGCCTGTGGTACCTCTTATTAGGAACATGGCTGGAAATGAGGTACTGGGGGTTCTTCATCAGCAGAGACCTGGGCCAAAAATGAGACCTGGGGACGGGGTGAGAGCCATCTGTGGCTGCTTGGAGATGGCCTTAAGTAGGTTCCTAGAAAGCCAAAAGAGTCCTTTGGAGAAAAGGAGATTTCCAGGGGAGGAAGGTCTGTGTAGGGCTCCTCAGTTGGCAGGAGTGGACCATTGTGCAGCCTTCATCCCTCTTCTTCTTCTCCCTCTTCTCACCCTGAAATGGTCCTTTAGCACAGCAGCTAAAACATCACTTTTAGGTGGCCCTGGTGCGTGTAGTGCTGCAAAGCCACCATCTCCCATACGCAAGCATGTGTGGGGTCATCCATCTGAGCTGATGGGTGAAAAGCCTGTTGTACCTGGGCTGTTCTCTGTGTGAACCTCCTCATAGGCACGTCCTGTCTTGCCCTGCTCAGGTTTGCCTCCAAGCCGCTTTTATTTGTGGTTTTTCCCTTAGCTTTGTGGGTAACCCCTTTGCAACACATCCCTATTTATCCCTCTGCAGTTTCTAAGTGCTGGAACTGGAAGGGGGAGTGATGGTGGGTGAATTACTTGGTTTGGCTGTTTCAGAAGGGCTGGGGGGGGGTTGGTGGGTGATGTGTAGCGGTGAAAAAAAGCCTGAGCTAAGCTTTCAAGCATCCCCGTGCTGCTGGGACTTGGTTCTGTCTGATCCAGCCAAGTTCAAGTCACTTGGTTGGCTTAAATTCTGCTGGATGAAACAGCATCGAGTCAGGAGCACATAACCACCAGCTGGAGCCTTCAGAGCAGTCTGGACCTCTGTGCACGATCCTGTACTTGTCTGATTCAGCAGGACCTCTAAACAGGGAGCCAAAGGTCCCAATGATCCGTTGCTCAGCCCCAAAGCAAGCACAGGTATGTGTTTTACAGCCCACCACTTCGTGTGGATACCACTGGGGAAGTGCCTTTTGCAAATGCATAGCAGTGATCTTGTAATGGTAAAAGCAATGAAATACTCTTCAGTAAGTCCTTTGGTGGACAAGCAGTTGAGCTTCAGGCTCGGGTGTGTGTTTTACTCCCCATCCCTGTGAGAACAAGTGTATTCGGGTTGTCTGTGTTCCTGGGGTGTGTGACACCAGTGACAGTTGCCAAGATGCTGTGATGCTCCTTGTGAGAGTTGGCTCCTGGCTGGAGATGGAGATGAATAACCACGCTGACATCCATGTGGTGGCTATGCTTGAAAATAGGGTTGTATGGCCCAAACCCAAGCTGCCTGGAGGCAGTTTCTGAGCCTGAGGGTTAGGATGCAGTGCTGGTGAGAGAAGAACTTATTCCGTGGTTTCTGAGGGACAGTTAAGCTTCCAGGTCCTATGTTGATGCCTGGGGGTTGTGCTCAGCTGGTGACATGGAGGGATGCCATTAAATCACTTGCTGCCTTTCCAGGGGACAGGGATGTGCCCACCTGTAGACCTGCCCAAGGAGCTGGTTGTGTGTGAATTCACAAAGCTGAAGGGTGCATTTAAGCAAATCAAGCATGTGGCTGTTGGATTCCTTTTCCTTTCTAGCATTTCATATTTCCTATATCCCTGGCTTTTTAGATGCAGTACAAATGAGCAGTCGCAGGATTCCAGGTCGATTGGATTGCCTCTTTGCAGAAGCCAGAAGTTTGCATTCCCAACTCAAAACCTTACAGTAAGAGTAAAAATAGGGATGGGTGCTGGTTTTCATTCCCAGAGGTGCTCCCTTTGCTGTGAGGGTGTGTGAATGACAGAATTACTATGCTGTTTCACAGCTGAATGCAGCATGCAGGATAGCAAGCGGTCACTGATCTGATCATCTCCATCAAAGAGAGGTCACTACCTTCAGCAATGTTAAGTCAGAGGGCCTGGAGTTTGCTGTGGGATTGTGGTGTTTGGGTCCTCGTTCCGAAAAGTAGTTATCTTTAAGATAAACCAACCCAACAACCAGCCCTTGTGCTTATGTGGAAGTGAACAAATGTGTTCTCCACCACTATGAGCCCAAGCAGAAAAGCCAGAGCTTCCTAGAATGCAGCCGCTTCCTTGAGACCAGCACTGCTCAACCCGATAGCTCTGAGCCTTCCAAGCAGGGCTTTCTTTTCCCTCTTGGATGTGAAAATTGAGATTTGGACCGATTCAGCAGCCAGTGGCTGCAGCAAGGGCTTGGCTTTGGTAACTCTCTTAAATTAGATGGCAGGATCCTCGCCGTGTCTCTTGGGTGCAGTTATTTTAACAGCGAGGAGCCTGTCTCCATGAGGCTGCGTTTCTGCAGTCAGGGATGAGTGAGGCATCACTGCTATGACTGAAGCACTTGCTCATTGCCATTGCAGGTGCTGGAGAGGTGTCAGTGCTGTCTGGAACAGCTCATTGCTGTGCCCAGAGATCCAGGTCCTCATTTCTGGCTCTTCCAGTGACTGATCCCTTTATACTATAGAGCTCTGGGGGTTGTTTCCCCTTTTGGTAAAGAGCAGTCATACTGTTCTTCTTTGTTTCCGGCTGTCAACTCTTCTTTCTCTTCTTCCTGCTGCATGCATGCCACGTGTGCCAGGCAGGCAATTCATGTCACTGGTACCTTTTCCTATGTTCAGGTCCAGAATCCATCACAAACGTGAATCCATCACAAACCCATCACAACTGTGAATCCATCACAAACCCATCACACACGTGGTGGTTTCACATCCCATTCCCCCAAGTTCAGAGTGGGTTTTTGGTCTGAGATGGAGCATCCCCTTCCCAGTGGGGCTGCCCTGGGAGCAGAGTCTTCCTGCAGCACAAGCAGGCACGAGTCCCACTCACCCGCAGGGAGCTGCAGGCTGTCATTAGCACTCAGCCGGATCATTTTGGGTGGGCAGGCACCACCATTTGCTGTTCTCTTTTTTTAGGCTTTGTGCAGACACAACAGGAAGCAAAGCTGGGGCTGTGAGACTGCAGCAGGGTCAGGATGAGCTGCTTGGGGCCCCGGGTGCATTCTCATGGGTGCTGTCCCTTCACTTCTCTTGGCTGGAGGCCACTGAATCTCAAGGTTTTAACCCTCTCCAGAGTTTCATATTGGAGACCACAAGTGGAGCTTTTGGTTCCTCATGGCTGCAGGGTCCAGCCTGGGAAATGCCTGAAAGCTCCATCCTCCAGCCCAAAAGGAGTTGGGATTCCTCCTGCTGCATCTCAGCCAGACTCCCACAGATCTGGGGTTTCCGGACCTCTTCCTGGTTGGCACTTGAGTCAGGGCATGATGATGTTGTGCATGTGAAACGCTTCCCATCCCTCTCTGCTGGCCTGTCCCCAGCGGACTACCCCATCCTGGCTCAGCACACACATCCCTGGGGAGCAAGTCCTGGGATCGTCTGATTGCCCCACAGCCCTTGTCATCAGCTCTGGGTCTGCCTTGGTCCCGGGAGAGCAGAGCTGTCAGTGCTGCAGGTGAAGGGTACCAGTGCTATGGGTAATAGTATTGATGTCTTTTTGCTTCCATGGCAAATACCTGGTATGTTTCAGGACTTCATTTGCCCTGTTATGACTGGCAGCTGGTAGCCCAGAACTGATGCATCTGGGACCTCCTGCCACTTCCAGCAGCAAAGTAGCACAAACGGCTGAATTCCAACGTTGTGACATTAAACTCTGTTGAATTTCCACTCCCCTGGTCCAGGAAAAAGCTTTAGTTTCCCTGTTTGGCGTCTCAGTCTCTCCCTGCCATGGCTGCCTTTCTCAATGCTTTGGCCATCATCAGTTCTTTCTATGTCAACTCATTACTCCAAAGTAGAACATTGGAGATGGTTTATTGGAAGTCTGCCTTCTGCCCAGCATTTCCTATGTGAACACCGCCTGCTTTCCAGTTGCTTGTGTCCCTTAGAGTTCACCTTTCAAACCTCATCTCCTCTGCCTGAAGTACCTCTTTCCTGTGGTCTGCCATATCTCACACGTTAGCTCTGGGTGAAGATCTACCATATGAGCTTGATCTACAGGAATGGCTTATTTTACTCACAGGTGAGGTTGCACAGGTACGAGCTGCGCTTTGCCAACGTCGTGTTGATTTTATCCCCCTGTCCACTTGCACCCACGTCTTCTCCTTGTTTTCTTTCCTTCAGACTGTTTTCCAAAGCCATGGTAATGCTGATGTCAGCCTGGCAGGCTTGTTGCTGCCTGAGCCCTGTCTCCAAGCCAAGCTCTTCAGTTCAGGCACTGGATTTGCTGTTGTGGTTGCAGAGAACCTCCCTCCATAACAAAGGCTCTCTCCAGCCAAAACAGCAAATCCTTTCTCTGGTGCTTCCAGAAGGCTGGAATGGGCATGATCCAGTCTTTCCTTCGCCTCACACATGTCTGGCTGTCTTTGCAATCCGCTAGTACACCTAAAGGTTCACTTTAGCCTTTTCCAAAGAGAGCTGGTGAATCACTGAAACACAGATCCTGCTGCGGTGTCGGTGTCACACCACTGCAGAATAGCTTTGGGATTGATGGGGCAGATCCGTGCTATGGGGGGAAAGGAGGGAGGGAGCACGTTGCCTTTTTAAGCTCTGAAGGAAAGACTGAAAGCACTTGTAGCACAGGAGTCTCCAAAATGGGCCTGAGCTCCCTTCCAGGCTCATCTTCAGTGATTTCTCATCAGTGTTGCTGCCTTAGCATGGGGGTTTTTGGTCACTTGCTCTGCATCATCCTTATTTCCTTACCTCATCCTTTGAGGACACAAAGGACAAATGGGATATTTCCTCTTTCAAAACGTTTTGGATTTGGATCAGGGACAGACACTGTCTTAGTACTCGTTATCCAAGTGGTAATCCAGCAGTTGCCAAGGGCTGATGTTTTCTCCTCCTCAGAAACTCGATATATCTTGGCTAAGTGATATCCCTGCTTTCGGATGCAATTGTGGCAACGCTGAATTTCCATGGATTACCACTGCATGTGGTGGAATCTGGGAACCTCGGCAGCAAGCTGTAAAGTCAGGAGGAAAGCCACGATGCAAATATCTTGGCAGCTCCCCCGTGATGGGAGATCCTGCTGTACTCAGGGTAGTGTTGCCAAAATGCAGCACCAACCATTGATTTACTCAGATGATACTCCCTCCTCAACACTGCCATATCTTTCAGTATTCCTTGGCCTTCCCAAACTTCTTGGAGTCCCAGGAGCATCCCAGGGCTGGGTAAGCCAGTGGCACGGGGTGACTGACTCACTTTCAGCATGAATAAGTGGAAGAAGAGGGGTGTGTAGGTGCCATTGCCCATCTGCCCTATCAGATGGTTTGGGGATGCTCTGTGCACAGGCAGCCTGCCTCTGGTCTCCATTTAAGCACACACCCCTGCCTTTAAGTATCTGTAGGTATCTGACCCAGAGGATGGATGCTTTGGTCCCAGGGGCGCACACATTGGCTGCTGCCCTCCACATGCTGCACATAGATGCGTCTGCTGCATCCAAACCTCATCCTCACGCCTGGTTTTCTCCTGGGGATGCTGAGTGCAGCGTGAGCAGACAGTTTCGGGGGGGTGGGGGGGAGACTTCTCTGCAGTTTGAGCCTGTGGAAACCTGCTATTGGGCCAGAAGGGTTTGGCTTGTGCCTGCAGCAGGGATGGTGTCACCACTTTGGAGAGCAGAAGCTGTCAGATGCAGTGAGTGTGGAGCATCGGTGTCCTCCCCTGCCAGCTCCCGCTCCTCCAGCCACACAGGAGCATCCTGGCAGCTTGGATTTTGCCTTTTCTGCTTTCTCTTCCCCTTTTTCCTCCTGGAAGCCTGTACAGCATGAGCACAGCGGGATCCCGGGGGGGTTGCTGCTATCCAGAGTAGGCGCCTTGTTCTCTGCCTGCTCTTGCACTGGGGAAAGGCTGGAGGAGATCCATTCTGCAGCGTTTCTGCTAGGGCTGTTGGCAGGAGGCATGTGGAGTGCAGCAGGCTCTGGCCAGGCTTGTTCCTCTGCCTCAGCAGCACTGAAAGGTGCAGCCCTGAGCAATCAGAGCATGGATCTGACCTGCTCAACCTCTGATCGCTCCGCTCTTTAACTGCAGATTTGCTTTTTGTTCACCCTGAGGAGCCTCCAGCCAAGGAAACCATCCCTGCCATAGAATGGTTTGTGTTGGGAGGGACCTTAAAGCTCATCCAGCTCCAACCACTGCCACAGGCAGGGACACCTTCCACTGGAGCAGGGTGCTCCAAGCCCCTGTGTCCAACCTGGCCTTGAGCACTGCCAGGGATGGGGCAGCCACAGCTTCTCTGGGCACCCTGTGCCAGCGCCTCAGCACCCTCACAGGGAAGAGCTTCTGCCTTAGATCTAACCTGAACTTCCCCTGTTTACGTTTAAACCCATTCCCCTTTGTCCTATCGAACTGTCCGTGTCCTATACCCTTGTCCACAACCTGACTGCATCAGATGCTGAAGCCTTTCCTGAGATGGCATTTGCCTGCATCCCAGTGCAGCGCTGGCAAGAGCAATTTGCATTTCTAGCAGCTTCAGGTCAGTGTGAACCAGCCAGGGTTTGTTACGTCCTTCTTAAGAAAGGTTCTGGTTGATGCACGTGTTAATCTCGAAAACCAACGCCTCCACTTTGCTTTACTTAAATGCAGGAGAAGCGTCTGCTGCGCTGCAGGGCTTGCAGACAGTGGGGGCACGCTCTTAAACTACACAGGAGTTTATCAGCCCCAGCGAGGAATGGGACTCGGGTTCAGTGCTCTCTGCTTGCAGATTGGGGCTGCAGTGAGTTAAGTTTTCAAGGTCCATCTCATCCCCTGTCATTTGCAGAGGGCTGAGCCTGGAAGCGTGAAACGAGGCACCTCTGGGACGAGCATCTTGCATACATTGGGTCTTGCGCTTATCTTTCGTTAGCACAGATGCTCTTTCACCCTCCTGTGGGGTAACTGATACGGGGGATTGAGGAAGAACCCAAGCCTTCGTGTTGAGTCACATCTCGATCAGTGCAGTGCTGCAGGAAGTGTCATTTCCCACAAGCACACAAGCATACAGGCACTGCTGATGAAATCTGGTGAGGTCAGGCCATCATTTCCCCCTAATTACAGCTCCAGAAATGAGGGATGTTTAGCTTAGACCCTTCGTGCTTTTGGAGCAGTTTTCACTTAAAGCAAAATACAACACATGAAAATGAAGATGGGATTTGGATTTTTCCTTGTGGTTATTTAGGTTCAAAAGATGCCATTTGGGGCTTGTAGAACAAATGAGCTTCTGTCTGGTGGTGAACAGTGAACTAGAAGATCTGATTTTTCTCTCTCCTTTTCCAGCAGAAGATGGGGTTATGGGATCATCCTGGCAGGGGAAAGCTGGTCGCAGCCCACTCCAGGCCCTCTATGAGAGTGACCAGGTAAGGGAGATGATGGGTGAGGAGGGAGCGGAGTGCTGGGGGTTGATGCTTTCTTCCACCCCTGGAGTGTATGGGGCACCGCGCTGCCTCTTACTACCCCATGGTCCCCACGGCTGGACCTCTGGCCATGTCCGTAGGGAAAGAACACACTGCTTTGGAGTAATTGTTGATAAAGAACTTGGCTCTTGAGCAGATGGTTCCATTACTGGTGGGCTGAGCGGGGCAAACCTGGGAGGTTTCAGCATCTGAGACTTTCAAAGCCAGCTCTGGGCCATCATGGCAGGGCAAGAGCATCACTACTGCATTTCTCAGCTAATAATGGGTAGATGCTACTAGGCTGAGTGCTATATTTATAGCACATGTATATGCATATATATATATGTGTATGCATATATATATACACATGTATATGCATATATATAGATATAAAACTGGACCCAGCCCTGAGGGGTTTATAATCCTGGGCTATCTCAGTCCTCTCTATCACCCTGAGCTGTGCCAGCCACACTGGCTGAAGAAGGGGCAGCCGGGCACAGCCTGTGCAGGGAAGTGTTCCCTTCCAGGTTGGTTTAGTGGGTCCCTGCCCATGCAAGGATTATGCTGCAGGACAAGCCACAGTCACTGCTTGGCCTCCTTTCCATAGTGATGCTTTGTGTTATGTCTAGGTTGATGTTTTTATGTCTATAAGCAGCCACATTAACATTTCCTCTGGGAAAAATGGCAAGCGTGGACTTCCTTGGCTGCGATGCCGGCAAACCCTAACGCTACTGGAATATCCTGGTGTTACTTCCTTAAAAGTGATAGTTAATTTCTCTGGCTTTTAAAGCAAAGGAAATGAAGAGAGCAGTTTTGCTCTGTAATAACTGCCAGGCTTGCACTTATTCCTGTGGGTGGCTGCTGAGAAGCAGTCACATTTCTGTGTGGCCATGCCTGCAGACAGTGTCTGTCTGTCTGTCTCTGATCCAACAGTTTTGCATTATGGAATTATGGAAAAAAATCACATTCTTAGAATGCCTCCTCATGTTTTTTAACACTTGCAAAAGGGGGTTCCAATTATAAAAGGTGATGGACAGTTGGTTCTTGTCCAAAATGAGCAAACAAAAGGTGTTTCTACGGGAAGGATTGGCTGTATTGCAGGGAGGTGTACCATGAGAATGCCTCTTCAGCTACGGTGTTATGTGTTATTTCATATCCAAGTAGCCAACAGTGTCAAAGTCATGTCTTGATAGCAGTTATTGTTCATTAACCTGCATTTCCGCCGCCTGAACATCTTCCCTTTTCATCTCCCTTTTGGAAGGAGCAAGGATGGATTTCTCCTGCCCCTGACTCAGGCTACTGCCTATGAGGTTCCTGGAGAAAGTGGTCACTAAAGTGACCTGGACATGGTTATTGCTTTTGTGGAAATGAGGTCCATAATCCAGTAATCCATCCCTTGCAGGAGGAGCTGTTGTCATGTTGCCACATGGGGGTCATTGCATTGCACTGGAGCAACATCTCCATGGGGTCAGAGCGGCCCCCAGGGTAGGAAACAGGTGGTGAAGCTGTTTGTGGTTGCGGTTGAGGCTGTTGGAGGTTTCCAGTGGTGATCTCAAGGCTGAATGTGAAACCTTCCACCTCTTGTGAGCAAAATGGGGAAGGAGTGGGCAGAAGGAGGAGGAGGAGGGGACCTTCCCCCTCGTTGTTCCTGGAAATAGTTTACTTCCCCAGATGTTTTAATGATGTTTTGGGAGTTTTGATGAAAATCATGACGGGAAAGGTCACGTCCCCATATCTGGAGGGGGGAAGTCAGTGCAGCAGCTGCCAGGCCTTAATGTAAAGACCAGATGGGATAAAGAAAAAGGACCATATGGGGACTCCTCACCCCTGTGGACAAAGGAGGCTGTGAGCAGCACTGAGGCATTAGACTGGCCCATAAGGAAGGAACCTGAACCGCTCAGGAAGGGCCCTGCTATCATCTTCAGCAGCACCTCCATTATGCCCTGCCACCCCACCTTACCTCCCAGTGTTAGCCCAGTATGCGAGGGATGCTGTAACAAATATTCCCTTTATTGACTCTCTGCACTGCCCATTCTTCCCTCACCCCCTTTAACTTGTCTCCTCATCACATTTTGTTCTTTCTTTTTCCCCCAGCAGGTCCAAGGCTTAAATGCACCAAATCAAGCTGTGTTCAAAGTCAGCGCCATCCCCCGAAATCCCACATGGGTGACTGCCAAACCCAGGAAAGGGGATGGCATGGGGACAGTCATGGGCCAAGCCTTGTGTGTAGGGCATGATCAACAGAGAACCATAGAGTAGTCTGGGTTGGAAAGGACTTTGTGTTCATTTAGTTCCAGCCCCCTTGCCGTGGCCAAGCTGGTGACCATCTCTTTCTTTTCGCCCTAGTTTGAGCAGTCGTCGCTGCAGGCAGTTCACCAGCAGAGACGGGAGCTGTTGAGCAGCATCTGCAACCGCTACACCCGCAAGCGCCGTCTCCTGCGCCCGGATGACCTGCGGCACTTGGTGGTGGATGACACGCACGGGCTCCTCTACTGCTACGTGCCCAAAGTGGCCTGCACTAACTGGAAGCGGGTGATGATGGTGCTGACGGGGCAAGGCAAGTACCGGGACCCACTGGAAATCCCCGCCAACGAGGCGCACGTCTCGTCCAACCTGCGCACCCTCTCTGAGTACAGCATCCCCGAGATCAACCGCCGCCTGCGCAGCTACCTCAAGTTCATCTTCGTGCGGGAGCCCTTCGAGCGCCTGGTCTCGGCGTATCGCAACAAGTTCACCCGCAGCTACAACACGGCCTTCCACAAGCGCTACGGCACCAAGATCATCCGGCGGCACCGGCAGGAGCCCAGCGATGCGGCGCTGGAGCGCGGCGATGACGTGCGCTTCGAGGAGTTCGTCTATTACCTGCTGGACCCACGGACGCAGCGGGAGGAGCCCTTCAATGAGCACTGGGAGCGGGTGCACTCGCTCTGCCACCCCTGCATTGTCCACTACGATGTGGTGGGTAAGTACGAGACCTTGGCTGAAGATGCCAAATACATCCTCCAGCTGGCTGGGGCCGACACGAGCATCAAGTTCCCGTCTTCATCCAAGACCACCAGGACGACGGATGACATGACGGCCCAGTTCTTCCAGGACATTAGCCCTTTCTACCAAAGGAGACTCTTTAATTTATACAAAATGGACTATTTGCTCTTCAACTACTCCATCCCTTCCTACCTCCACATCCGATGAGGCAGGGACTGGGGGGAGAGGTGAGGGAGAGCTGGGTAACTCTCATCTTGCCACAGTTTCTCTCCTCCCACCCTGTGCTGTTCTCTTGGTTGACTTCCTCCCTATGCCCTCTCCGTTATGGTCTCCTGATCCTGATGGTCTCCACATCCTGATGCTATGTTCATGCATGGTTTGGAGGGAAGACATCTCTCAAAACACTGGGGCTGGAGCTTTTCCTTCCCTTTCCCTCCACCCCTCGTTGTCTCCAGGGGATCGTGGTGGGACCGGACATTGCTGAGTGTTAGGGCTTGCCTTGGCTGGGGTCTTTCTTTTAACTAAGAGACTCCTCTGTAGCTCCAAGTCTTGGGAAGGCTCCTTTTTTGGGCAGGATCCCTTGAGGTCTTTCCCCTCCTCACTGGGCTGTTTGGGGTGGACATGGCATCTCGGGGAGGGGCAGGGTGGACTGTGTCAGAGACTTGCATCGCTCCTGAAATAAAGCAATAATTTAATGTAAGTTTTTCCTCTCATTTAAAATTGCTCCGTCTTTTCTTTTTGGCCTTATTCTCTCTATCCTGCCCCAACTTCCCACGGGGAAAGGCAGTGGTGTGTTACTGTGACCACGCATTTCTCCCTGACAAAGCCTGGAGGGCTTTTTTGTTCCTTTCCTTCCACATGGGATGTAAAATACTCCAGGCAGAGAGAGGAGCAGGTTTGCAGCAGGTATGTGCTGATAAAGACACAGTGCTGCCTCCCGAACAACAGCAGTGGGGCATTCATTGCCTCTGTGTGTGTGTGCGTCTGGATTTCTGCTCGAATTTAGTAAATCCTCCTGGTTTTTAAGAGCAGGTGATGAGTGTCGTGCAGAGCCGTGTGTACAATACACGTGCAGTGCCTGCTCAGTGAAATCATGTCATCCACAGTGTCCTCCCGTGGCCACGCAGCTCATCGCCTATCCCCAGTGCCTCCTGCATGGCACGTGGTGACCACGTTGCACTGGGAGTGGTGGAGCAGGGGACGTTATGAAGTGAGGAGACTCATAACAGTGAGTTACAAAGTGCTTTGGGAAGCATTGTGCTGGGATGTGGGAGATAGCTGTGGTGATGGAAAGGTGATGCAGGATTGAGAAGGCCAGAACAGAGTGGGTCTGTGTGTATTGTATGAGAATACAAATGGGGACAGAGACACCTAGAGGAAAATCCCCCTTTGCCAGGCTGGCTTTGGACAATCCATTCCTTGAGGAAGGAATGGGGAGGAGGGGCGAAACACAAAAGAAAATGGCAAACACAGCCTTAGGATCTTAAATGAAAACCAGGCCAAGGAGCTCTGTGTCTAACCCCACGTTTCAGGCTTTCTGCTTTGCTGCTTGGCTTTGGCTCAGTGGCTGCCTCTGTAAATAAACATGCTGGTAATAGATGCTGTGGAGTGTGTCTGCTGGCTGGGCTGTGAATGCTTGACTTATTAGAGCAATACAATGGGAGGGTTTATAAAGCCCCAGTGCTCTCAGGCTCTTCTAAAAAACCAGTGTTTTCAGCTCATGGCTTTTGGCTGTTGTATCTTACCCTGTTTCCTCCATGTCTCCAATTGGCGTCTATGTGCTGACACTCCCTCCTTGGTCGCTCCCATTTGGACAGTGGGTTTAGCAAAACAATGGAAAAGTGAATAAAATCGCTGGTGCTCAGTTGGACTTGAGTGGAGAGCTCATGGAAATGGCCTTTCTTGTGCTGTCTTCGTATCTCCCCATCTAGCTGGAACTCAAAGCACAGATTATGTGATGCAACAGGTTTCATCTCCAGCACTCAGGCTTGGTGCATTCCTCTTGCTTTCTCAGGAGTCTCCCGTTTCCCCTTAGCACTGCTTGGAAAAATCATTGTTCAAGTCACCACAAGCTCTTTTCATTGCTTTTGGACATGAATCATCCATCATTCGGGGTCAGATTCAGTCACAAAGAGATGGAGTTCTGGATTCTTTTTCCTAAATACTGTTCCCTGCTGTTAAAAGCTGGTGGCTCAGTGAGTGGCAAGGACAGATAGATGGACGCTCTCCCTGGTTCAGGCAGTATCTGGCTGGCCAGGAGCCCATTTGGGTTCTTTGGCCTGAAAGGGAGGGAAGGGAAAGCTCTGGGCTTTGTCTTTTAGGCAGCTGGTTTCTAACCTTACTGCAATGGGTGGTGGGTTGGAGATGGTCCTGGTTGTGAAGTGCTGTTCGATTGCCTGTCCCCCAGCATCCCCACCAGACCTGATCCATTGCCCCAGACAGCAGCAAAACCACATGTATGGAGTGAATGCAGCCCTTCAGCCTCAGCCAGGGAGTGCTGAGGGCAATGCCCTGCTGAGATTTGGTCTGTAACAGGGGCATTTTGGGTCATGTAGGACCTCCCGAAATACCCACCTTTGGGCTTTTCCAAAACACTCCCAACCAACAGCCACAATCCAACCCATTTAGGTCATACCCTTGGCTTTCCCCCTGACTAAACACTGCTTTCCAATGCAAAACTTGCCCGTACAAACAGAAAATGCCCACTTTGTATTAGTGAGGCAACCACCTTAGGTCCGGGTCTGAAAACGCTTTCCCCCGGCCAAAGACCAGCATCAAGCGCCTACAAACGCTGCAGGGCTGGAGCAAAACGGAGTTAGGAGGACACCGTGTGACTGCTGACCCCAACTACAAGCATTTTCATTTCCTGTCCCACTTTGGGTGCTGGGAACCGTTTCTCTGAGGGCCTCCCAAGCTGTCTGTGGCTTTTTCAGCTGTTTCACTGCATCCCTTTTCCTTGCTAGAGGAGAAAATATCAAGGTAGTCTAGGCAGCCTCTGGAGTGTAATTGGCTTTGGTTTTCTTCTGTGTTTAGGGCTGGGAATGTGGCAGTGCCTGATGTGCAGCAAGAATATGAAACGCAAGGAGCAGGACATCATCCCCTTGGCCCTGCCCAGCATCCTGCTGGGAGCAGGCAGTTTCCAGGAGGAATACTGTGGTCCAGGAATGAAGGGCATAAATACACCGCCGGGATCACAGGATCATAATGCTGGGTTGGAAGGGACCTCAAAGCTCATCCAGTTCCAACCAGTGTTCAAGGCTAGGTTGGACAGGGCTTGGAGCAACCTGCTCTAGTGGAAGGTGTCCCTGTCCATGGCAGGGGTTGGAACTGGATGAGCTTTAATGTCCCTTCCAACACAAGCCATTCCATGATTCTCTATGTCCGTATGTGCACATACATACAATGTAAATAATAATTCTATTATATAATAGAATGATTACAAATAATTGAAAAGTTTATAGGTGATAATACATTATTTAATATGTATATAGTATGTATTAAAGAATAATTAAACAGCATTATGATTATACTTACATAATTATATACTGGGGGATTATATTTGCTTAGGATTATAATACTTACTAGCCGTTTGGTTTATGTATGTCCACATATGCCTGTGTGTAAAACATCATATTTACTACACATATACCCCAACATAAAAGAGAAAGGACCTTCTGCACCTTGCCTGTTCCATCCTGCTATGGAGCTGCTGGAAGCTGTTGAGTTTCTCCTTCCAGTGGAGCCAAACTGAGCTTCAGCAATAGGGAGGTTTCCTTCCAGAGCTTGCTGTGCGCCGCAGATTGGGTTGTTTACCAGCTGGAGGATTAAATAGACTTCCATTGAAGGGAAAAAAGTATGTAAGTGCTTTCAAGTATGTCTTGGAAGCGGTGTCTTGCTTGAAGGAGGCTTTTCAGGCTTGCTTGTGTTTGCTGGCTGGCACTTCACTTGTCCTTGGGAAGGATGCCGCATCTCACACAGAGTAGTTTCCAGAAAAATACTGCATTAGGATGGAGGCAGTGAGTGGAAGCTGGTGGGGAGAAAGAGGAATGCTTTGAGTAGCCTTGAAAACAGCCCCCTGCTCCCATCTCTCTCTATGGCTGGTGACAGTATCTGAAGGGGGGCTATAGGGATGCTGGGGAGGGACTGTAGTGATAGGACAAGGGGTAACGGGTTCAAACTTAAACAGGGGAAGTTTAGATTGGATATGAGGAAGAAGTTCTTTGCTGTAAGGGTGGTGAGGCACTGGAATGGGTTGCCCAGGGAAGTTGTGAATGCTCCATCCCTGGCTGTGTTGAAGGCCAGGTTGGACGTAGCCTTGGGTGACATGGTTTAGTGGGAGGTGTCCCTGCCCCTGGCAGGGGGGTTGGAACTGGATGATCTTAAGGTCCTTTCCAACCCTGACTGTTCTAGGATTCTATGACAGCCCCTTCTTTGCAAAGAGAAACCCTTCTGTATCCAGGAATACGGAGCCCCTCTGTCCCTGATTCACCCAAACACACCAGCCCTAAAGGGGTGTAAGGCAGGCACCCATTCCCCTCCCCCCCCCCCCCCCCCCCCCCAAGCTCCAATGCCCTTCCTCAGTCCCATCCACTGCCATGAACCTGAGATTTAGTTCATTGGAGGACAAGTAGTGGCTGATCTCAGGAGTGAGCCTAAACTGCTCTGCTGACCCAGTGGGAAGCCAGAACAAGGGAGATTAGATAGATAGATTAGATAGATAGATTAGATAGATAGATGATAGATAGATAGATAGATAGATAGATAGATAGATAGATGATAGATAGATTAGATAGATAGATAGATAGATAGATAGATAGATGATAGATAGATGATAGATGGATAGACAGAAGGATAGATAGATGATAGATAGATATAGATGATGATAGATGATATAGATGATAGATTAGATAGATGGATAGACAGAAGGATAGATAGATAGAAGATAGATGATAGATAGATAGATAGATAGATAGATAGATAGATAGATAGATAGATAGATGATAGATAGATAGATCTCCATCTCTTCCCTGCCTCCTTGGGCAGCTGAGATGAGCTGCACAAAGCACTTTTCTCTCTAATTTCTGCTGTACACAAAACCAGTCAGTCTCATTCTTCTGCTCACACTCCACATCTACCTTTATCCCCCCCCTAGAGATTAAAACAAGGTAAACCTTTGACTGGGATCTCATAGTCTTTGATGGGTTTCTCAGACCAGGGCAAGTGCTGAGCCCACACAGGCAGGGCAGCCGCCAAGGACTAAAGAGCAGCAAGAAAAGGAGCTTCCTCCCAGCTCTTCCTTTTTAAGGACATTGCCTGTTTGGGAGCTGTGAGGATTAAACACAAGGTCCTGTCAGCTCAAAGGGGGGGTGCTGGTGATGGTAGTGGGGTGGCTACAGCCCAGTGAAGAGCTGAGCACAGCAACGACACAGACACAGCAGCACAGGAGCAATACCCACTGCCAACAGTGACTTTCCTGCTGTGTTAGATGAAAGAAATCACTGTGGAACATCCATACCCTGCCTGGGCAATGCTGGCCACAGGCTTGCCCTGAAGCCTTGTGAATTTTGTGAAGGAAAAGGCAGGAAAGCAGCCCATTCCCAACAAAATCACTCCAATACAACACCACAGGGCAGAATAAAACCAGGTAGGGACTCCTGTGATGTTCTGCATCATAGAATGGCTTGGGTTGGAAAAGACCTTAAAGATCATCTAATTCCAACCCCCAGCTGAGGATCCTGCAGGCATTTAAGCATCAAATCTCTGCTTTTCAGAGGAGGGAAAGGGGATGATGCCTGGACAATGCAGTGCCTTCTTGCCTAGCTCTGCTTGGTACGAGGGAGCTGTGCTGACAATCACTGGGGGGGGGTGGGGGGGGCTTCCTCAGAGGAGCAGGTCCCGATGGAGTTACAGGAATGCTGATCCCAGCATGCTCCAGGGTTACGTATAACCTTTGCTAGCAAACACCGTTTCTCATTTGCATGGGGAAAAGAAGGAGGAAAAGAGTCAACAGGCCGAACAGCCAAGTAATTACCCTTTCACTGCCCTTAGAAACAGCAAAGGGATAGAAATCCCTTTTTATTGAAACCATTTCCTTTGCTTACATCATTTCTTTGGAGGCTGGAAGCAATTTTAAGTCTTAAGTGTGCTCCCTGCACTAAGTGCACGAGGCTGATGCTTGGCTGCCCACCAAGGGGTACCCTGGAGAACAGCACATCTTGCCAGGCCCTTGGTGATCTCCCCACATCAGCCCGTAGCCCCAACACCTCCTGCAATGGGGGAACCCCAAGCCCAGCACAGGCAGGGTACAGCACAGGTCACCCCAGCCCAGCCGGCTGCCACAAGTAGGACACAGATGGCATCTATTACGTGTTCCCATCCTGTCCTGTGTCAACAGTGACAGCCAGAACAAGCCAAGCTCTGCCCAGGAATCACTGATGAAGGGGCGCACCAGTGCCAGGGCTTTGCTGCAATCCCATGGCAGAGGAGCACCCGTGTGCTGGGCATTGGGAATTGGTGTTGGAGGAGGGTGATTGGGTCCCTTGTAGTCTACACCAGCCACAGTATCCAGTCTGGGGCTTTAGGAGGATTTAATAGCACAAATCTGTGCCATTAAAAGAAACCATTTCACATACCTGGGTCCCTGCAGAGGGCCGGGATGCCCTCAGCATCCTCACCTTAGGACCAGCTTTACCTGATTGATGCCAGCAGCAAAAGCGTCGTAGTCCAGAGAAGAGTCTCCAAGGCAGTGGGAACATGCAGCAACAAGGGGAAAAGACCATGTTGGGGCAGCAGGAGTTACTTGCCAGGACTGCTGAGGCCAATGCCAAAGAGTTAATAAGGGTTTACAAAATAAAACCCTAAGCTCAAGTTCTTCTAATATAGATGTACCTACCTCCTGATGCAGCCCCCTCAACCTGGGACCGGCAATCAGAAAGCTTTGCTTTCCCTACAGGCCCCCTCAGTTGCTGCTGTCATTGTCACGTGAGTGTTGGAGCAGAGCTGACAGCAACGGGCTGCAGCCAGAGATAAAGCACTGAGGCTTGAGATGGGGAGAACATGTGACTTGAATGCTGACATCTCCCCCACCACAGAGCGGGGGTGTGGGGTAATTCATCCTTTGTAACAAACCAAAGAAGAAGAGACTTGCCTTATGTTGTTCCAGGCAGTCTTTTGCTGTTGAGCACCTTCAGCCACATGTTGATCCCATGCAGGGGCCTCAGCTTTGCAGCATCTCTGGGAGGCTGGAGCAGCACAGGCAGCAGAGAACCACCCCAAGACCAGGAGGTACCCAGCACAGCTCCAATATACTTGTTCAAGAGCTGATCCTTGAACAAGGCATCTGTATGGCTGGAGGATGGGGATTTGACCTCCCTATTTCCCTCCTCCTACACATACAAAGTAGATTATTATAGAAGTTGAGATCTAGTGGCATTTGATCCACAACCTCAACTCCTGAGTCTTGGGCAATTGGAGGACCCTACTGCTTCTTCAATTCCAGTGAATACCGAATATCCAAGCCTCATCCAACCTTAATTCCTACCTGGAAGATGTGGGCTGCAGAAGGCTGCTCTTGGTTAGGAAACACTGATTTTCCTGAAGCCCTATTAAAATTGTGTTGTCCAAGCCTGAACAGATAAGAAAGAAGGAAGCAAGCAGGAAGTTCCATTGCAACGAAAAACCAACCCCCAAATCCACAGCATTACCCTTTTTTTAACCATTTTATTAATGCGTGTCCATTTTTAACTGCTGGACAATTCATAAACAGTAAAAACAAACCCTCCTATCTCCAAAATGAACTTGATCCAGCTCGTCGGTCAGATAACAGTGACACTGCTGGGGCAGGTAGGTGGTGTCCCTAGCTAATATCCCGTTGGACACGAGCCAGCAAGGAGCTCACTGCATCAGATCCTCAGGATCTGCGTGATGGAGATGAGGGCAGTTTGAAGACCTGATTCCTCTCCTCCTCCAGGATGCGACAGGAAAGAAAAGGGGGGTGAATAAGGTATTTCCTTTGGTGGAAAGTCAGTCCGATGGAGAGGCTGCGACATTCACTTGCAGGATCAGATGCAGTGACCTTGGCAGGCTTTGGAGCAGCCTCACGGGCTGTGTCCACGCTAGGACTGAAACCGATCACAAAGCTCCTCCATTACACATGGCCCAATGCTCTTTAATGCCTTGTCTGGTGGGTGGACATGTGGGCAGTGGGCTTGGGCACATATCTGTGGGTGCTGCTTCCTTAGGGAGGGTGAGCCCAGCTGTAAGGCACAATGGGGAGGAGAGATGGGGTGACAGGGGGGGCCCAATCCAGCCAGGTGACCCAGCGCCCATCACCAAGGTCCCTGTTGTCTCAGAGGAAAGCACTGTGCCACACGAGTGATGCAGAGCAGCTCATGTTCTCTCAGTTCCCTTGGTTCCCCTACACACCGTGGACAAGCCAAACCAGGCGGAAACAGATGGCTAGGAATCCCGTGCCCAGGAGATCCCCCAGGGCAGTGAGGTAGGGGATGGAGAAGTTATCCGGATCCAGCGCCTTCTTCCACATCAGGTGCACAATTACTTCAGCCACGTAGAGCAGGATTCCCACCTGAGGAGAAGCAAGACAGGCAGCAAGGTAATACCCAACCTCCCTCAGCTCACAGACAAAATGAGGTGGCCATGGCCAAGGTACCAGAGTTAATGGGGATCGCTGAGAGTTAACACCTTCCCTGGACAACTGCTGTTTCTCTTTGGGATGGAGCTGCACTGGGATGGAGTAACTGGCTCAAAGCCTTGGTCACTGCATCACTCATAGTGCCACGGCAGCCACAAGCATGGGGACCACACTTGAACTGCTCACCAGCATCACATGGCCCAAAACGAGAGTGTGGCCACACCAAAAGCCTAAAGGTACAGTTCCCACTTCCCACACCATGAATGGGAGTGCTTCCATTCACACCACCAGAAACAGGGCCGCTGTGAATATGCAGCCCCAAAGGGTGAGTTTGTAGCCAGATTTTTTTCTCTCCACCCTTTTTCTCCATTAGAAATTCAGATTGTGTCTACTTTGCTTTTCCTATAAGTCTCAGTGGACAAGTGGAGTTTGAGGCAGTTTTTACATCAAAGTTATCCCAAGCAGCATTGACTGGTAGGAAAAGAAAATCATTGCTTATTTTTCATCTCAACAGTTTCTTAATCTCTGTTGTGATTTCTTTAAATTCCTGTTTCATTCCCAATCCTGATAAACAGATGGAGGCAAATAAAATACGTTGGTTAAAGATTAAAGACTGTCTCGTTAATTGAATTAAGAAGGGAGAGAGCTTGCACCCCACATCTGTGGTCCCTCCATGGGAGACCACAGCACAACAGGAACCAAAGCCAGAGAAAGCATTTCTAGAGGTGAAAACTGCAAACTGGGAAGGGGGAGAGGGAGGAGGAGAGATGGTGAATAACAGAATCACAGAAGCTAAAGCTGGATGGAAACTCAGGAGTTTCACATAGACCATTCCTCTGCCTCAAGACAGGATCAAATATGCCCACGTCTTTCCTGATGGTCGTTTGTTTGACCTATGCTAAACAACCCCCAGAGACGGAGATGCCACACTCAAAGCAATCAGCCCCAAGGCTTTTTTTCCCATTCTTGCTTTTTCCCCAAGGTCAAACACAAATCTGCCTTTTTTTTCCCTTTTGAAGCCCATGATTTCATGTTTCATCCCTGGTCACCACAGAGAAAATGTTATTCTGTCTCTCCCTACAGAAACTTGGTAGTTTCAAGGCTGTTAACCAGATTTTTCTCAAGCCTGTTTCCTTTACACTAGCTAACCCCAGCCCATTCAATTACTCCTCTGAGGTCATGTTTTCTAGGCCTCTGATCTTTCCCTTTGGGCTTCCTCCAGCTGACCCAAACTTCCCCCCGCTCCTTTCTGTCTTCCTTCACAAAGTACAATGGAGGGGAAGACAGAAGCAGGCTAGCCGTATTCTCCTCCATGCCCTCCATGGGAATCTTTTGGGGTCAGTGGCGTTGCTGGGATTCTGCCCTTTCCCCTATCATTTATCCTGCATACTTTCATGCCTGGCTCTGGTTGAGGAGTTACCTCGATGCAGAAAGAGAAGGACAAATATTTGTCTTGACAACTGTGGCTGTGGGTTGTGCAAAGGTCAAGGAAAATGGATTGTTCACAAGCACAAGGAATTCACCCCCAGACACGAGGCTGCTTGTAAGGCACAGCGAGGAGGCAGCTACCTCACCCTGCAAGCTAATGAATCACTGCTGTAAAAGGGCAAGTGAAGTCAGAGCCTCTGGGAGTCCACCCAACAGCCACATGCGTTTCTGAGTGAGGTGACAAAGTTTACAGGGCAGGCCAAAGAGCAAGAGGGAACAGGCAGAACGCAGTGGATGAACAGCCCATTGCCTGCTCAGGACTTTTACTTTTGAAGATAAACTTCTCAGGCCTGGGTTTTCCCTTTGCTTTTGACCCATAAGGCAGTACCCAGAGGGATCCCCAAGGTCTTCACTGTGATGTGTGAAACTGGTTTCCAAAATGAGTGGGAAACCAGTTAATAAACCATGGAAACAATATAAAATACACGCATTATTGCTATTGGTGAGAGGTTCATAGCCTCTCACTTGCCCCTTATTGGATGAGCAGTGACAATCTACAAATACTTGGGGCTTAGGGAGTTACCATGGTAAAACAAGGTACCACCTACAGCAAGGGGAGCTTCCTTGCTGAGTATGCCTCGGCACACTTACAGCAGCTCAGTGGATGATGACAACTTGTTCCTCATCTCATGTCTCATCCCTTGCTCACACTAAAGGAACAGTCATGCTCATGCAGGAAACCAGACCCTGGAGTATTACTGGACCCACAGAAGACACATGATGCTTGGTAGGAAGCACACCTGAAATGACTGGAAATGTGGGGTTTCTGTTGGAAGTTTTACTGTGAGTCCTGTTTAGCCCGAAGACTGCTTTGTTTTCACCATATCTGAGAGGTTCCTTTAGAGTGAGAGTTTGGGGTTTACCTGCAGCAGAGCAGCCATCAGATAGAACATTACAAAGGTGAAGGACAGAGACATGTGGCCTCCTTGCAGCAGACGGATGGTGTAGAGGAACACGAGGTGCCCTGGGATAACCAGGAAGAAAAGGACTCGGGCTGACTTGGAATTCACTTCTGCAGAGGACAGAGACAGAAACAGCGATGACAGCAGCTGCCTGTTTTAATGCATAGACTTGGGGCTGTTCCCTCCCACCAACCACACTGCTAACGCCTTCTCTAGATCACACAGCAATCTGGAGCACCTGCAGTATCAGCCCAGCAGCTTTGTCTATCACTGAAGCTATGTGTCACAGACGTGCACCATCCTGATCCACTCAACTTCTCAACACTGCTCTCAGCTGCTCTCTGCCTCCCACTGCTTCCGCTCTGTCTTGCTGTAACCCAATTTCCCAGTTTTCAGTGTGTTTGAGCAGTTACTTCCAGCCTGGCAGGGAAAATCAAGAGGAGCCTGCAATCTAAGAAAACCAACAGACCCAAATCTACTTGTACTGATGCTTTGGTTTATCCCTCGGTGAAGACGGATGGAGGAATTGCTTGTTTTCAGCAAGGTTATGCTCTGTTCGTCCCCCCGTCCACAGGAGATGGCTGGCCATGGTTAAAATGACTTTCTATTAGATCAAATCTGAGATTCGTTTTCAATTGCTTTCCTTAGTGCTCCCTAAAGGCCAATTTCTCTGCACACCAGTAAGCAAGGGTACCACAAGCGTTTTTCAACTGCAAATATGCTCCCTCTCCAATGTGAGAATCTTCCCTGTAAGGGAGAAAAGGAGTTCTGCCTTTGAAACCCACCTAGTCCTTCATCAACCAGGCTTGATAAAGGAGCTATTTGTGATGACAGGCCTCGAGGCATGGACACCTAGGGTTCAAGGTCTACCTGATGAGAAGAATGTGGTGCATGGGTTGGGCCAATTCTGCTTCATCTTGTATGGCAAAACTCCAGGCTTGCTCCAGAAGTGCAGGAATGTGGAAATACGGCTGGCCTGGATGGCAACCAGGTTCCCTCCAACACCTATAAGGACAAAAAAGCAGTAAGCCTGTAAAGCACCTTCCCTGCAGCTGGAAACATCCGTCTAAAACCTAGCCCAAGGTGAGCGGGTCTGCATTCACGTACAAGTTCATTGAGAGCAGCAGTGAAAACCACAGTGAGTGATTATATGTCTGCCTGAAGATATCTAACAGACTTTGTTAAATGAGAAGGAATCATATGAGAATGAATTAGAGACCAAATAGGTAATTAAAAGGAAATTAATTCCTTCCCGACTGATTAATTCTAGCAAACATGAAAAAGCAGCTATACTTTCTAGCAGAAAATAGAGGGATGATGATCTATGGAGCAAACCTCCATCACCCTCAGTATTTGCAGGGTAGAAACGACACGGAAAAGATAACAGTGAGTCAGACCCCGCTGGCTTCTCCTGTTTTTCCTTCCTTGAAGAAGGAAATGTTCCATCACTAAATATGAGATTAGCCAGAGCTGAATCACAGTGAAATCTGCCACCCATGTGCTGGGCTGCATCAGCAGCAGCAGGTCGAGAGAGGGGATTCTCCCCCTCTGCTGTGCTCTGAGGATACCCCCCCTGCAGTCCTGATCCAGCTCTGGGGCAACAGCACAAGAGGGACATGGAGCTGTTGGAGTGAGTCCAGAGGAGGCCATGGAGCTGCTGCGAAGGCTGGAGCAGCTCTGCTCTGGAGCCAGGCTGAGAGAGCTGAGATTGATCAGCCTGGAGAGGAGAAGGCTCCTTAAGTGGAGACCTTAGAGCAGCTCCAGTGCCTAAAAGGGCTACAACAGCAGGACAGTAACACAGTGGACCCCCAGCAGTTTACAGAGCTATGTGTGTGTGTAACAGTACTGTGAGGCTTCAAATATACAAATATACACAAAAAGATGCCGATATATATATATATAATCCATATATAAAAATCTTTGTAATATATATACACATACCTGATCTTGATATGTTAGTCTTTATCAACAATCTGTATAGGCGATGATTGCACAACTCAAATTACTGAGTGAAGAGAGATGGGGAAAATGGATTTATTGTGACACCCTCAGTAGGTTTGATGTTATGAAAGGTGTCAACGTAGCTCTCAGACACAACTATCAGACGCTGTTAACCTTTCCCACAGCTCTGCCAGCATTTTTCAGCCCTGCCTGCTATTTTGCTCCAGAGACACTTGGAGATTTCAATAAGTAGGGATGTAATGGGGATGAGCAGCTTCACTTCCACTGTGATGGAAGCAGGGATTTGAACACAGACCTTTGTGCAGGGGCAACAGTGGATAGAAGAAACCTTGGGGAGGAGCGGAAGGTATAAATGAAAGCTTGCATATAACCCTCCCTGCCCAACCTACCATTAATCACGGGTGTGAAAACTGCCATGCCTTCAAAGTTTGGGTCAGTTACAGTTTTGTCCAAGATGAGCCCACCAATGCTGTTAAAAAAGGACAGGCAGTGAGGATGGATCAATCCCCCATCCGAGTGCAATTCCTACTCTGTGAAAACAGAACACTGAGATGAGTTATTGCTTCTTTCCTGTTGCTACGGCTGGACTATTCACCATTTACTCCCTTACAGCTCACTTTCCACCAATAAACAGCCTTACAGCTTTTGTTAATGGCACACTGAGATCAGGAAGACCTTAGCTCACCCTTGAGCAAAACAGACAGTAGCCGGGGAAGCTTTAGCATCCTTCCATCAGTTTTGCTACACTTCTATCCTGCTCTTATCAGTTTCTTAACATTCCCTCCCAGACCTCAGCTGGGTCTAAAAGACATAGCACAGGGGAATGAACTACCTGGCTTCACATTCACCAGCCTTCTGTCATTACAGCTGGATAAAAATGAGGTGGAAGTCTATTTGTGACAGTCATCATCTCCCTTTTTCGGATTCCTGGCTTGCACCCACATGGTGCATGGATGTGGGAGTGAGACTTAGAATGATGACTTGCTTTTTCCAGTCTTTTGGGGGCTCTGTATCTACCTCACAGCCTGTTGGAGGCTGTCCATGGCTGAGGACCACTGCACAAATACCCTTGTCCTACCCCTTCCAGTTTCACTTTGATGGCTTTCTAAAGGAGCACAGGGTCTCTCTGCTGTGTACACACACGTGGGCTCAAGAGCAGCTCCTTGGGTTACCTGCTGATGCTCATAGCAACAATGACCGGCTGCCATCCAGATTTCAGGACTTCAGCAAGGGAAGGACTTTGCCTGGCGATAGCAACCCAGAGAGGGATCATGATGATGAAGACAACACAGATCAGAGGAGAAAGGTATCTCAAATCTGTTAAGGAAAGAAATCTTGGATTAAAAACCCATTAAAAGCTTCACAGGTTGCCCACGTCCCACTGCACAAAGCATGGAAGAAAGTCAGACTGAGTTACGTTAGGATAAATATCACATGAACCAAGATATTCCCCCAAAACCACCTCACTCCACCACAGAGATCCATAATGAACCCCTGAACCTCACTGCTGAAGGATGTTGTTTGAAAATCAGCAGGATTCAAAGCAAGTTATATCTGAAGATGACAAGTCTCCAATTCTATCTCCAGCGAAGAAGACAAGAAGTTACAAAACGCCTGGCTTCAAGGTACAAATCAAACAAGGGGGGAACTCTTGTGTGGAAGCTGTATCACACCATGGACACCTCACACCTTCACCTAAAACAAGGGGTAATAGGGACTTTTGGTGGCAAGCTAGCAGAACTGCTGAGCAGCTGGTCTGCTCTGTAGGAACTAACACTCTTTTGCATGTAGAAGCCAGTTAAGATCCAGGGTTTCTCCTGTCCTAGCTTGCATTTCCATTAGGTGCCTTTTCTTCAGTAGGGGCATAACCTTGAAGTGACCCTTAGAAACAAAGGAATTCATAAGTAGATGTGCAGCACTAAAAGAAAATAAACATGACCCAGAAGCACAGAAACACCTGCGAGCAATGGGGATGAGGCCAACACTTTTGATACAAAAATCCATCTTCAACAAGCTCCCCATCTGGTCTCTGTGTTGAGGTCAGAGGCAGTGGGTTGTAACACAGGCTCTGCAGGTAACCTGGAAGGTGCAGCAGGTCCACAGTGTGTATTTGTTCAAGGCACTGCCAGGGCCTTGGGCTGGGATAGGACTGATGTGATGACACCTTCCATTAATCAAAGGCTTTTACACAGAGGTGCACTCTTGACATGTGGCTTAGTGGGCACTGAAATGCAGCCACTTCTGGGGTGTAAAAGCTGCTGTTGTGTCAGTGCAGCTCTACCACCTGGACTAAATTAGGACAGATGGTTGTATAATACTTAGCTGCTGCACTGGGTCACATTCCCTACACCTTGTTTCGGGCAATTAATTCATAGAATCATAGAATAGTCAGGGCTGGAAAGGACCTTAAGATCATTCAGTTCCAACCCCCCTGCCATGGGCAGGGGCACCTCACACTAAACCATGCCACCCAAGGCTATGTCCAACCTGGCCTTGAACACCGCCAGCGATGGAGCATTCACAGCTTCCCTGGGGAACCCATTCCAGTGCCTCACCACCCTCACAGTAAAGAACTTCTTCCTCATATCCCGTCTAAACTTCCCCTGTTTAATTTTGAACCCGTTACCCCTTGTCCTATCACTACAGTCCCTCATGAAGAGTCCCTCCCCAGCATCCCTATAGCCCCCTTCAGATACTGGAAGGCTGTTATGAGGTCTCCACGCAGCCTTCTCTTCTCCAGGCTCAACAGCCCCAACTTTCTCAGCCTATCCCTGATCCGAGCCCCTGGTAGGCAACACACCTCCCTTGAGCCTGGGTCAGGCTGACAGACGGGTGCCTCTGTTCCTTTCAGAGTAGAGTTCCCTACTACTACAACCCACTGCTTTTTCCTGGCAGCACCAGTAGTGATCTTCTTTACCAGTGCATCAGACGGTTGTTCCTGGTGGGAGTGTGGTTCCTCATCAGCCCCCTGCAGGACATCAAAGTGGTTCTGGGTGGGGACAACAGATTTAGGAGGAAGCCCCTTGCTTCTAATTGTCCTCTTCCTCCTTTTCTTGTTTTTTTCTGTTACCGTTTCCCAGCTTCCTGGGTCAGCGGCCTCCTTTCCCGCATGAGCAACAGCAGACGCTTGAGGCCCCTGCACAGTCTGGACCTGGAGCAAGCAGTGCTGCTTCCTCTCAGCATCCCTGACATCTGTCAGCCTATTGACAGCATCCCGCAGCGCAGCCCCTGCTGCAGGAGGACCTCCACCAGGGAGCACCGAGCAGTGCAGGCACTCCCTACACCCCGAGCTCTGCGCTGCAGCCTCCCCTCTCATTGGCTCTGTCTGGGTACCTACACTGGCCACCGCAGGGCAGCCAGAGCAGAGCTCCCAGACCCAGCCCTGGTCATACAGTGAGTGCTCACCGTCCCGCTCGCTGAGCTTCCCCCGCTCAGGTGTTGAAGCCGCTCACCTCAGCGATTCCTTCCCAAATAACGCAGACACGGAGCACTGGGGGATCAAACCTTATCAAAGCCCGCAGGACGACTCCTGGGAGGATGAACGGACGTCAGCCTCCACATTCCAGTTCTGCCACATTCTCTCACGCACAGCCCGTGAGCAAACTGAAACCCTTTGGCACAGTTTGTGTTTCCATTATGCAGGACTGGGAAGGAGCAGGGTTGGCCTTTAAAAACCGGAAAATCTTCATTGGAAAAAAGGGTATTCCATAGGAGGAGATGGTGCTGCGTCTGCACACTCAGCATTCCAAAGTTCACAGGCTCACCAGGATTCCTGAAGGCTATATTTTCATAGGACCCAGATTTGTCACAGCATGACCTGTCCCTTACTGCACACTGAGGAGGGAACTGGATGTATTCAAGCACCACCAACAGTGCCTTCCTCCTACCTGCTTCGCTTCATGCTTCCAATGACCTGGTGCCTATGTGCTGAGTACTTTCCAGCCCACAAGGCTATTTAAACTACTCTGAAAACATCACGAATGCTCTCTGCTCACAACCATAGATGTGATCACCTTGTTCTGCCATATGCTCCCTGAGAGATGCTATCAGAGGCACAGTGACTGAAAGACAAACCAGCGTTACCGAGGCAGGGCTGATAGCATCATGGAAAAAGCCTGTTCCAATGCACCTCTTAAGCTCCAGTAGGATGGAAGAGACTCTTGGGCCTCTCCCTGCTCCCTCACTTGCTGGCATATGGAAGGAGTTACACAAACTGGGACCAGCTGCCTGGCTGCTTCTGCTCCTAGGCTGAAGCAACAGTTTGGGTTTCAAATGGGATTGAGTTTGCTGGATCTTCTTACTTTCCTGTTTCTGCTCTAGGTTAGGCTCACAGTGAATAGCTCAGTGCTTTACAAGCAGCAGCCAGGCACACACCACCAAGTCGCAAGAGGCTTTGAGCTTTTCAGTGTCAATGGGTACCTAAGTCTTTGCCAACCAGCAGCAGAGCCAACCAAACAGCCACAACTCAGCATCCTGTGAGCATAAAACAATGCAGCACTGCCTGCCCCCTCCAGTTCGACAACATCATGTCATCCATGACTCTCTATACGAGAAGGTGCAAGAAGACAAATGCCAACCCCCTGGCATTGCTTTTTGAGGAAGGCCCTATTGTTACCCATGCACAGCCTGGCTAGCAATAGATGCAGGAGCAGAGTCAACGTCACATATGTCAACCTTCTGTTCCAAAGCTATGCAATATATGTTGGTCATTTCTTTGACACATCCCAGTTGTGTTTCTTAGGCTCTGCCTTCCCACTTGCTCCTAAAAGGGAGCCTGGAAAGGCATCTTTGGGCATTTTTCTACCCCAGTGGCAGCCTCCATCCTGAAACATCCCAGAAATTCCCTGCAGTAATTTCACCAGGATTCACCCCTCTCTTAGCTGCAAACCCCTGCTAAACACTGTACCCATGTATTTGAAGAGCAAGCTGCTGATTCCCGCCAGCAGGGAAAGGGTTATCAAGTCTCCAAGCGTCGCTGCTATGGGTGGGGCGACATTGTCTGGATTGATCCCAACTTTCCTTGCTCCAATGATCACACCAATCATCACCAGACCTAGGGAAGACACAGAGCAGGCATCAGAGAACACGTCCCACTGCGTTCCACCCCAGAGCTGCTGTTCTGCCTCCCAGAGGGATGCGGGGTGTGGGAAAAGCAAGCAGCACATTGCCCATAGCGGTACCACACAGCAGGAGATTGGACATCCCCAAAAACTTGTCCTCCTGCTTTCACCAACCTGCAGGGCATGGCTCTGCCTCAGCGGCCCAGAGGCACACAAGCAAATTCCAGGGATCAAAGGAGATGCCAGCAGGCAGCCCAAATGGAGAAGCTCCCCTCCTGAGCAGCTTAATCTTTGCTGCCTTGAAGCAGGAGCAGGCACGAAGCACACTCACAGATAAGCATACAGCAGGCAAGCAGAACCCTCTGGTGCCATCCCCTGCTCTGGATTCCACAACACAAAGATGTTCTCCATATTAGACCAAAGTTTCTCTCAGTCTCAACCACCAAGGAGCAATGATCTCCCTCACAGTTGCCTGACTTAGCCTTACAGCCCAGCCATCAGACCCAGACTCATGTCTTTGGTGCTGCTTTAATTTACACTGGGTGGATGGTAATGCTATGAGCAGCTCCAGAGTCAGGGGCTTATGGAGGTGTTTCACTTAACCTCTCTTTCCCTGTCTTCTGAGCTGCACCTGGAAAACTCCACTGCTCTTCAGCATTGTTGGAGAGGAGGGAAGCCTTGTTTGCCCAGGTTAGCTAAAGAGCACAAACCCCTGTTGGACCTGTGGGAATCCCTCAGCCATCAGTTCTCCCACAGACCTGTGGAATAGCCACCTGGAATAAACCCTGCCTGGCCATTCCCCACTCCTGCATGATTGGCAAGGGCAGCCTTGAAATGAGACATATGGCAGCTCCTCCGAGTCCTTTCGTGCTTGACAGGATGCACTGAAGGCAGCCTGAGAAATGGAATCATGGAATCATAGATGGGGGTTCCTCCAGCTCACATCCTCTCTGTGCCTATTCTCACAGGCCCACCAAAGCTGAGCATGCATGGGAGCATCAGCTCTCCCATAAGGAATGCCACTTACGCACCTTCCCTGCTACAGCATCCTTATACAGAAACACATCCTCACACAACATGGCATTAGCCACAGAAGCCTTCCCTAACACTTATGATCCCCTCCCCACAGCACACTTCACGCTGCTTCCCTCCTTGGCCATAAAAATAACAGCTTCCCATCATGCACACACACATCCAGGGAAGCAACTAACGCTGGCTGAAAGCCTGGGTTGGTGCAGCAGCAAAGCCCCTGCGCATCACACCGAGCAGGGAGACTGAAGCGAAGGGTTTAATGAAAGCTGAGCTGCTGTTTTTCTCTTTTAACAACAGCCTCATCCCATGTTTTTCATCAAAGGTGACTACAATCGCTCTTTGACTCCAGCTTCAGGATATGCACTTGCTCTAACTTGTCCCTGTCATTTAGAAGACTTGCTGTATCGTCTCTCCCAGCTCCCTCTATTCAGGGTATCATGCTGCCCTCATATGGCAGACCTACAAACTGATCTTTCTCAGAAGACAGAGCAGCTCCCAGCCATCCACCCCATCGGCTTCCAAGGGGAAAAGCCAGAAGAATGGATGGCCAGAGCTCATATCAGACAAGCCACAGGGCTGGCCACAGTCCTCTGCACGGCACTGGGTGACCCAAGGCCATCTCAAGATGAGTGACCCATCTCCATCTCTCTGGCGCTGTCTAAATGACTCTCAATGCTCTGCTCTGTGCGCAGCATTAGTTCACTCTTCCCAGAAAGGGACAAATGGCTAACGTGTCACCCAAGATAATAGAGAGAAAGCGTGTGCATGTGTATGTGCACCCACACGTTGCATGGGGCATTTGTGTGCGTGTCAGGTGAAGTGGAACGTTCTGATTGCTGCTGTGGATGCCGAGAGACCAGTAAGGAGAGAAACAAAGGCAGGATGCTGAGGGGGCGAAAACAGCAGACCTAGGACTAATGCTCCCTGCATCCCTCCTCCCTGTGCTGGACCAAAGGGATGTCAGCTGTGCCTCCCTGGCAGCAGGGACAGTTTGTTTAACACCTGAGTGCTGCATATTTGATCTGAGCAACCAAAAGGACTCACCAAGAGAAAGAGCAGCTATAAAGGCCGTGGTGACACTGCTGGCGCACAGCACAGCAGCCTGGCTCAGCTCCAGAGAGCCCTTGGAGATGGCTCCCAGGATGACAGCAGCAACAGCAGCCAGAAGTCCAACCACAGTGGCCTGGACCTGGAGACCAAAAGACAGCTGGTGAGGAACCATCTGCATCTTACAAGGTATATAGTGATAGAACAGGGGAAACGGCTTTAACCTGCCAGAGGGGAGACTGAGATGAGCTCTTAGGCAGAAGCTCTTCCCTGGGAGGGTGCTGAGGCGCTGGCACAGGGTGCCCAGAGAAGCTGTGGCTGCCCCATCCCTGGCAGTGTCCAGGGCCAGGTTGGACACAGGGGCTTGGAGAAAGCTGCTCCAGTGGAAGGTGACTCTGTCTGTGGCAGGGGTTGGGACTGGAGGAGCTTTAAGGTCCCTTCAACCCAAACCATTCCATGATTCTATGATCTGCTCCCAGGCAGTTCTGGCTCATCATTGCCACAGAGCAAGCAGGACAAAGCCTTGCAGAGACGCTGATTGCTTCCGTATTTAGCAGCATCTCTGTAAGGCTCCACTATATTCAAACTAAAATCCTGACAGAAGTCTGGAGGAAAGCTCTGGATGCCTGTGAAGGGCAGATAAGACTTCAGCAAAGGACACTGAGGACATCAGCAAAGGAATAACCCTGGTCAACACAGACATGGGCTCCCCATCAATGCAGCGCTGCAAGCAAGCTGAAAGCTGTGGAAGGAGATAAGGGAAAGCACACAGACACGGGCTGCAAGCCCTGTAACCTCTAGGCTGGTTGCTGGGTTTTAACACACAGAAAGAGCTGCAAGAGGCACATTTCTCCCATCTCTCCCCCCCTGCCCAAGGCTGATTCCCAAACACTGCCAGTAAATGACAGGCTTTATCTAGGGGCTGTTGTGAAACCGGGATTGTGCCACAGCTGCCCCTGCAAAAGGAGGGGTTTTCACTCTCTCACTTTGTCCACAAAGGCTGTGGGTTTCTGGATGTGTTTGGCCACTTTGAGGTCAGGCCCTAGGCTCTCCTTGGCTTTGTTGAGGATACCTGCCCCAGACAGCTCTGGATCCAGCTGGGAAGAGATGCTGCTGGGCTGCAGCGTAGCAAGAGGAAAGAGCCTGAAGTGACTCACCTGGATGAGGGCTAGATTGCAGGTGGCCATTTTCCATTGCTTTTGAGCATCATCCATCTGTCCGGTGTTAGCCTAGGAGCCAAGAGAGACACTCTGAAAACCTGTTCCTGTGGCACAGGTCTCTGCTGAAGGCAGTTTCCCCTTCTCCCTGTGGGAAAGGGGCTGCTAAAGCCAGAGAGGTGCATGCAGGCCAGCATCTCCCGGCCTTTTCTGCACGTCCTTCTTGACACATCTCCATCACACTCCAGCCCAGTGTCCCAGGGGCATCAGAGGCTCCCATGGAGGTGCAGAGGCATTGCAGGGCACCCAGCTACAAGTGGAGTGGGCACATCCACCACATCCCACGCAGACCAAAAGCTGAGCAAATGGAACCATTTTCCCTCTTCCATTCCCCCTGAATTGCTCTGTTAAGCTCCCATTTCTCCCAAGACATGCATTAAAACAGCCCAAAGTCAACAAAACTGCTAGGGAAGAGAAGAGAGATCAAATCCAGGGTAGCAAAAGCTATTGCAGGTCCCAAGAAGCCTTGTTCTGATCCCCCCAAAGTAGGAATGCTGGGAAGCCCTGGGTCTCTCAAGGATCAATACCCACAGAGAGGCAATCCAGTTCTGAAGCTGACAGTGATAGAACCCTGGCTTTGTCTCCTTCATGTGGCATAGGGCCCCAGGGATGAATTCACCTTCAGAGCGCAGATGGGAATTCTCTGTTCTAGCTCCAAAATGAGGGCACACACATTATTTTAACCCTCACACCCCACTGGTTTCTGCCTAGCAGAAAAGGACACATCTCATCCACACAGTGTGCTTATATAGAAGCAGCATCTCCCGATGTCTCCTGCTAATCCCCCCCACCACATACACCACCATCACCCTGGTAACACTCACAGCAGTAGAGAGCCTGGATGCCAGCGTCATCTCAAGGTTACCCTTCAGGCCAACCAAGGCAGGAACCAGGATAAAAACTTCCGTAATTGTCTGAAACACATCCCAGTGCTGGAAGGAAACAAGGGATTGACCTCAGTTTGTGATGCTGATGGGTCCAGTGCTGCTGCTTCAAAGGGGAGTGGGTTCCTATCTCACCACCTCCTCTACCAGTGTCTGCTATCCACATGGAGCAGATGCTGCATTTTGGGAGCGAAGGAAGGAATCCTTAGCTTGCAATAGTCTTTCTGATCTCTTGCACAGCAAAGCCCTATCCTAACGGCAGGAACTTGCTTCCTGAAGGCAGCAGAAGATTTTGGAAAGCTGCACATTAAAATGTACCTTTGGCATTAGCCAAGAACCCCATGAAAAATCATTAGGGTCCGCAAGCCAAACGGAATACAGCATGTTCTCCATCCTTTGGACTGACAGTAGATACAGGAACGCCTATGGCTATACAGACTCCTAAACACAAAGATCTGGAAACCATCTAACAACAAGAAGTTGTGTCTGTCTTTTCTTACCAAACTTCTAACTAAGCAGCTGTGACTGGTAGTGGGAGGGAAGGAGGTTTTTCCTATCTCTTCTCCACATGCAGTTTCCAAATCTTCCTGTTACCAAGCATGCTCCCAGCACAGCTGGAAAAAGGATTTTGAATTAAGATATCCCATAAGCTGGAAGTGCTGGGAAAATATCTTCATTGCTCCTCTGAAGCCGAGCTGTACAAAGCTGTGGAACCAGCTGCAACACTAGAAATGATCTGAAACCTCAAGAAACAATGTTGATTAACACATGCCCTCTCTCATTTATCTACCATACAGTGCCTTGGAACATAATTTATTCACCCCTTATGCATTCACGGATGTTGGCAAATTCCCACTGTAGCCAGAAAGGTCCACATCAGGATGAAATCACAGTAAAACCAACGAGCCTAGCATCTAAGGGCAGAATACAAGAAGAAACAAGCAGGTCTAATAGCCAGATGTCGTGGTTTAAGTCGCTCACACAGTCCGCTCACTCACTCCCCCCTCTTTCTTCCCCCAGTCCTGGGGGGATGAGGAAGGAGAATCGAAAAGAATGCAACCCCCACAGGTTGAGATACGAACAGTTCAGTAACTGAGGTATAACACAAACCACTGCTGCTAGCACCAATAATACTAATGACAAGGCAAATACACGGGAAGAGAATACAAATGCTCACCACCTGTACCCAGCCCGACCCCGCAGCGAACCCCCACCCTTCCGGGTCCCTGCCCCCAGTTTTTACATCCTGGGCATGACGTGCTGTGGTATGGAATACCTCTTTGGTCAGTTTGGGTCAGGTGTCCTGTCTCTGCTTCCTCCCGGCTTCCCCTCCTCCCTGGCAGAGCATGAGGCTCACAAAGTCCTTGGTCAGACCAAAACGTTATGAAGCAGTAACCAAAAACATCGGTGTTATCGGTGCTGTTCCCAGGCCGAAAGTCAAAACCACAGTGCTGCACCAGCTACCAAGAAGGAGAAAAATGACTGCTGCTGCTGAGCCCAGGACACCAGACCAGAGACACATCCAACCTATCCTTTTATTACAGTAGGAGACACCCAGGTTTGAACCTTGGAGTCAGCTGGGCCAAACAAATCTCTCCTGTGATTTTGGTTGGGGTGTTTTTACACACTAACAGGAATGGTTCTTGGTTTCATTCCAGGACTGATTAGAAACTGCTAAAATCCTGACAGTTTGATAGGGCGCACACAATTTCCACTTTGCTCTTCGCTTTACAACATCAGCCTTGTAATTCCAGCCCAGAACTGTGTTATTTCAAGATATTTGGTATGTAACAAAACAAGGGCAGCACCATTAAAGTCACACATATGCTCTACATACCATCCTGAGCTTGCTCATGTATCTCCCTGCCAAAGGCAGACACGGAGCCTCCTACGAATGTTTTGCAGTGATTGCGAATAGGGAAAGCATTCCTCAGCCAGACCATCCCTGGAAAATGGGCAAATCACAGACTCCTGGGCTAAAAAAACCTGTAGTTCCAGCACATGAGCCCTCATGATTATCAATATGAGCCTGGCCTCAAGCAAACAAACTTCAGTGTCAGGTTTTAGTTGGGCAGGACAGTGAGCTCCTAACTCTCATAGGAAGAAAAGCTGAAAACAGGCAGCCCAAAGGCAAAAAACCACAGAAAAATAATCCAAGCCTTTAAAGGGCAATACCCCTGGGTATTCCCAGCTATGGGTTTGGTTTTAAGTATGGGGTTGTTGACACCATGGCAGCTTCCCTCATTAACATCCCTCCTACGCCAGATGGGACTCTCAATGCACCAGCTCCCTCCTCTGGGAGCTGAACTCACTGACTGATGGCTTCTATTTCAGCATAGCTGGAAACACGGTCACCAAAGTACACGCTTCCTATGATTGTGCTTCGTGCATGACCCCATTTGTAAGAGTCTAGTGAAGAAATACACAAAGTAGATTGCTCTCTGGTATTTAAAGGACACATGAAACATAGGTACACACAGCTCGTGCTCTCCATCAGCTCAGATACAGTTACAGAGCCCAACTCTTGGCAAGTGCGCCCGATTTCTTTTAGACAAAGACCTATTCACCTGCCAAGGTCTGGGTATGTCCTACGTCTGTATTCTTCTCTGAGATAACTGCTCACTGTTAGCACAACATCTTGGGTAGTCTGAGAACCTCTGTAATGCTGCAAGACAGGTCTTTGCCTAAACACAGCACAAGGTGGAGACGACAAACACAGCGTGTGCCGCTCCGGTTAACCCTTCTTTAAGAGTCCTCATATTCCCTTTAATTCAGCTTCTCTGCTTCCTTTGTTTCTTCCAACGCAAGAAAAAACCAGCAAGGTATTGTCTTTCCAAACACTCAAGTGTCCATATTTAGCTCCTGCTGTGATACTAATGCCAGAGAATCCAGTGTACTCCAGTGAGATCAGAGTGCACAATATATACTTGGGAAACTCTGCCAGCCCTTTGATTTGTAAATCCACTGGCATGAGATGCCCAAACTAGCTCAAATTTTGCATTTCTATTTGTGCCACTAGATGGGACAGATTCTGGCTGTGGGCACAACGGTGTAAATCCAGCAGCACTGCTTGGAAGTCAGTGGAAGTGTAAATATTCCATACTTACACCCACCTCAGAATCTGGCCAGGGCACACTCAGCTGGGAGGCAATGGTAATCTTTTTCTGCTGGCATGCCTCTTAGCACAGGATCTAAATGCCTTCTAGACCAAAGATTACATTAGGTTGCTTGCAAAGAACCGAAAGCATAAACCTGCCTCTCAGTAAGACAGGTAGTTAATAACAGCCCTGACCCAGATCTCCTTATCAGCATTTTCTGAAGGAAAGAAATAACACCATGCAACAGGGGAATATGCTGCAGTCTGATCCCAGTTGCTTCATAGCAGTCATCACCCAAGTGTTTAGCCAGATACAGTAAAGGAAGCACCCAGTCCAATGCTGCAATGGTCTGAAAGCCACTATCCCACTTTAACAGGAGCCCATGTACTGATCTAAAGGAGATGGACAGTGTCTCTCTAGCACAGGAAAAGTCTAGAGCCCTCCTGCTGACTGGTTATAGGACCACACATACTCAAAACAAACCCATACAGATACTCAAGGTCAGTGAATTAGCCCACCCTCTCACTACAAAGCAGTCTAACCACATGTACCTACTTGAACAGTATCCATCAAGAGGCCAGTAGCTACCATGCCCAAGCCAGCCAGAAGGAACGGCATGAAAACCTGGGAGGCAATGGAGAATGAAGTCTCTGGGAGAAATCCACTGGCTGACTTGGTAAACTTGCAGGTGAAACCTCTCAGCTTCTTGCCATGGAAGCACAGTTCCAATTGTAACTGGGTGACCACCATGGTCAAACCCCGTTACCTCATGCTCAGCAGGGCAAATGGGGGTAGTTCAGGACATCCCACAGATCCTCCTGGTAGGTCTCTTCACTTCCGACTATAGCAACGATGCCAAATTGCTTTAGCTTCTTCTCCTCTGAGGAGCACGTCCAGAGGGCTGCAGCAAGGGTATCCTCCAAAACGCATTCAGCTGGGTTGAGCCCAGGTGCCAGCAAACGGGACGGACCCAATTTCTCCGATTTATATCCGGGGGGAATTAAAAGAGGGAAAAGCAGATTGCGGAGACGTCTGTGGATGAATAGAAACGAGCCCACATCACATTCAGCTCCCACCACCTCGGTAAAAACCAGTAAGACCTGCTCAGGCTACAGCACTGAAAGAGTGACAGGTCATGCCAGAATCCCTCAGCGTGCTCAAACGCACTAGTGTCCTTTCTGCTCAGGTTACACTTCTTGTGAGCCGGCAGCTCGCCTTTGATACGATGGTTTAATGAGTAAGCCTGCTGCGAACCAGCCCCGGCTCCCTCACTCCCACCATAAGCAACGTTGAACTTCTCTCACTGTCCCAAGGCTGAGGAGGTGGGGAGTTAACAACCAGGATCCGCTTTGCTCTCCTTCAAGGTGAAGAAAGGTCAAAGAAAACACGAGCTCACGTTCCTCACAGCTGACGATCTTACGCAGGTCTTGAGCCCTGGCTGGTAACACAGCTACGCCGGGTGGTGAGAGAAGATCTGTCCTTCTAGAACCTGGTCCTTCTTGTCCCTTCCATGGTATCCATGGGAATGGAATGGCCGGGCTATGGCAGCCTTACCTCTTGAATGACTGGCTTTCAGGGGGGAAAAAAATAAGCCAGAGAACCAACCAATAAGTTTGAAAAGCGAACACCCTTATCTGCTGTCATCACTTCAACTTTCTGCTAGTTTGCAACGGCCAAGATAAGATTCATAGCTAGAGCTTATTTAAGGTAGCTCTGTAATCTCTCTGCACAGCAGGCAAGGGAGAGAAAGGGTGAATGTTTCCATGGCATGCTGTGAGCTGGGCTCCCTTCCTGTCCTAAAGGGAAACACACTGCTGCTGCACGGTACTGCCTTCAAGAGACGGGGTCTCAGCCCAGCATCTCCATGGTCAAACAGCCAACACAAGGTCAAGCACCAGAGCTGCACCATGGTTGCACACAGTTGAAGAGTTAGTGTCCCAGTCAGTGAAGACTTAAGCCCAAAGTCACACTCACAAGGAAGAGAGTCTGGGTATTCTGTGGGGGCTACTTTCTAATAATGAATTTGGGCAAACTAATCGGATCTGAGGTGATTTAAAAGCACCATTTAGGATGGGAGGGTATGGGGTTGGTTTAGTACATTGGCAACTGAGCTTTTTCCCTATTGAACCACAGATTCAAACCCAGCCTTGCCCCAGTGAAGGCAGACGAGTGAAAGCAAGTGTTCAGCAATGGGCACCACAGATACAGGTTTCTCAGTCCAGTTCAAATCCAATGTTTAAACTGCATTGTCTTATTTACACTTCTTGTACTAATCAACCCCTTCCCTGACACCCTCTGCAGAGAGACCTAAAGATTAATGGCCTGTGGACTCTGTCCTTGTGACAGGGTCCCCAGCTTGGAGCTAAATGCATTGGCAGGGTTAGACAACATAAAACATGCTTTTGCCTCGCAGGTAAACAGGGAGATGAGAGACTCTATCTGTCCTTTGCTGCTTCCGAGGCTGGTGTAGAGCCTTCTTCCCTCTCAGCTTTCCTGGTGTGGATGTGTGTCTCCTCCAAGCTGAAAGCTAACAAAGGAATATATTTTGGCTAATCTAACTGGGAGAAAAGCCCACAATAGCTGGAAGAGGGAGGCTAATAAAACCCCTGTAATAACCACACGTGACCCAATCTCTTTACACCAGACAGGAACTGAGAAGTGGCAGCATGAAGGCCTAATTCTGGTTAAAAACTCGCAGAGGACTCAAGGAAATAAAGGACAACTGCTGGACTGCTACCACAGCCTGATAACGCGCATCCCTAGTCCTGTATGCCACTCTGTCTGCCAACTGGATACCTGACAGGCAGAAACATTAACGTAATGAGCCTGAACGACTCAAAAGCCATCGAAACATGCCAGCAGCAACACATCCTGTACTAGGCAGGGTTTATGAGTTTATCATGCTTCGGCTCTCTCTGTTTCCAAGCAAGCACCATAAAAAGCCTTCAACCAATGAATCAGTATGCAGGGAAGGTAATGGGTACAGGTGATCTGTGTGTGTACACTGAGTCATTTCATTGCATGTTTAAGGAGCCTCTGATAAAGATCCGCACTGTATTTGTCAGCATAGAGATGCATCATATTTTCCTGGCACAGAGATAGACCATATTTGTCCGCAAAGAGATGCACCAGGTTTGAGAAGAAAGAGATCACAGCTGAACAGCAGGATAGAGATCAGAACTAGCTGGGAAAAGCACAAACAAACCACTTCATGGCTGCACAGCATGGTACATCGTGGCAAAACCTGGGGAGGAACACTGTGTCCCTAGGCTTGTAAACTAGCCAACAGGTTGCATTGCCCTGGAGAAAGCAGAAACAGGCTCTTTGGTGGCACCTGACCCTGACCTAGGGCCTCCATCCAATTCCACAGTACAGAAAAAGAACAGGAAGATGACAAAGTGCCAAAGAGCACAGTTTCCGATGGACCTTATCATCCCTGCAGAGAAGGGACAGGGATACCAGGGAATGCTCTTAACAGCATGGCACTGTTAGCAACAGAGAAGGCTTTCCTGATACCTGAGACTCATGGGTGGATGACACTGCTCAGGGACCGTATGTCCCAGTTGTTGGAGAACTGTCACTGCTGACTCTGGCAGCTCCATTACAGCTCAGTCTGTGCGGGCTTGTTTCTTACCTTGCTCTTCTCTTCTCCACTGTAGGCAAAGGTGGAGAAGAGAGCTTATGTGGAGAGACAGAGCAAGATGGAGAGTGCCTGAGACACAAAGCCTTGCAGCATCTCCTGTCGTCCCACAGAAACAGCAGCAGAGGCCAGGACAGGCTTAGAAAGGAAGGGCAGCTCCTAACAGCAGCAAGTCCACAAGCAGTCCATGATCATGCCTGAAAAGTCACTGTGCTAACTGCCAAAGGGCAGCTTTTCCTATGAGGTGCTGCATGGGTTGATTTCCCAGGCGCTAAGCATTAACATGAAAGCCATTTGTGAGCTCTTTGCGTAAAACAGAAACCAGACTTTTGTGGTTTCAGAGGAGTATGAGGTTTGCTTCACATTCTGTTTGTATTAGTGGCCCAGTCCTTCCTAGAAATCAAAAAGAAACCCAAACCACACTCCTCCAACATCATAAACCCATCTGCAACCTATTTTCATGCTTTACTATCTCACAAGAGGTGGTAAAATGCATTTAATGTCCGAGATGCTTAGGAACGGGCAGGTCTCAACAGTCTGAAAAATTAAAGGGGCTGCTCAAGGCTCAGGACTCTCAGAATGGCATCTAAGGAGACAAAAAGCAGTTTCTTGTTGGGTTCTGGACTTGCCTTGATGTTTCTGATTGAGTAGGCATGTAGCTGGGTACTGAGTATGTGCTAAGGTCAGTTAAGGATACTGTGTCACCCATAAGCCTTTATAGCTCTTCTAGCTTAGGGAGATCAGCCCAGGGCTAATAGCAGAAGAACACAGCTCCAGATTTGTGAAAGCAAGCACAGCAGTCTCAGTGCCACTGTATCAGATAGGCCAGGGCAGTCCGACCCAGCAGCTAGGCAGGCAAATAACAAGGGTTATCAAAAACACACGCAGCAGCGAGATAGCAATTTATAACCTGGAAATTAACTGCAGCTTTAAACTAAGATTAAGGTGCCTTAGAGCTCCGTATTGCTGCATCACAGGATTACATCCGGTCCTGATTGTAACAGGATTAGAAACTGCACTGGAAGAAGACTCAAGGATTTGAGTCCTCTGCTATAAAGCCTTGGAAAAGGATGTGGTGCACAAGCTGGGCTGGGCTGGTTGTGTGAAGCATGAACAGTGCTGGCCTGGCTGGCTCCTTGTGCAATGAAGCAGGGGATGCAGGACTAGCCAGAGCTGCACCCAGGAGCGGTACAGCGGCAACGTGCTACACCACCACAGCCCTTGGGACTGCAGCTCAGACACCCTCTACCCAGGACCAAGGTGAGACCTTTGCACCGGGCTGCACCTTCAGACACAGATGCTTCAGATCCTTCACGTGCTCTTTAGTCCATTATTGCCTTTTATCTCCAAAGAGAAAGGGCCAGACCACCACCACATGCTGCCTCCTGAGAACTGCACAAAAGCATGAAAGAGCTGACTTACGATTCTATGACATGTTGGCATGTGAAACTGCTGCAAATTGTCCTTTACATTGCCATCCCCAGAGCAAATCCCCTGCCTCTGAAGAGAAGTCCCCCACCTATCCCAGTGCCAGGTAGCTCCGGTCTTTCCCTTACCTGAACATAATCCAAAACCATGCCTGCCAAGACCATGCCAAGCCCAGCTAGGAGGTATGGCAGGAGCACCTGCAGGCAAATTGCGATGGCTGACTCTTCTTTCACCTTTGCCATGGCCGCTTTCTCCTCGGCCAAGAGCTTCTGCTGTGCATGCAGAGAGACATCCTCTGCCTCCTGGCTGCCAAGTCGGCTCTCTCTGTGTTTACCCTTGCTCTTTGCTTTGTGCCTGGATCGCTCTCCATTCCTAGTCCTGCCCTCTTTTCTCCTCTGCCGAACCTCCTCACCTTTCATGGTGGCTTTCGTGAATCACAGAGTTTCTCTGAAAAACAAAGTCAGACACAATGAGATAACGAGAAGAGGCATCAGATAAGTCAGAGGTAGGAAACCCTTTGGTATTTTGTCCATTCCACTATCCTGGAGGCAAACTACCACCTACTTCCCAAGCTCCAGATGCTCTGCTGACCCAGATACTGGTACTTAGTTAACCTCCAACTTTGCATTGTATCAAGTCCCTTTTTGTAATTGCATCTCTTCCTAAGCTTATGTTCACTCTGGAGTGCTGCTGTGCATCATGGATCTCATCCTGAGAACACCTAGAAGGATGCGGAAGATGTTGCACACAGCCTGAATTCTGGACCCAGTACTGGGAATCATGAGAACTAAGGAGTGCAGCGGAATCCAGCCCCTTTTAGGGTTTAAAATGGAAGCAGGTCACATCCTAGCACAGAATCACAGACTGGTTTGGCTTGGAAGGGACCTTAAAGTTCATCCATTTCCAACCTCCTGCCATGGGCATCCGCTAGAGCAGGTTGCTCCAAGCCCCATCCAATCTGGCCTTGAACACTGCCAGGGATACGTCCGTCATCCTGTAGTCCAGCAAAGGACAGACATACCTAGCACAGTACAGATATGTACTACATGTAGTAAGTAGCACCTACCACAGCACAGCTAGCTGTCCACCACTGCTTGATAACACAATTCTTTGATCTTCTTTCTCATCTGGATACTTTTTCATCCTTTTGTGCCTCAGCTGACATGCATGCACTACGTGACTCATTTATCTACAGAGAAGATGCCATGACCCCACGGCATCTTATAAGAAAAAACCAAACATGCCTAATTGTTACCAGCCACCCTTTTCCTCCCATCATGACTCATTTCTTGATGTAACTGTCATTCATCCTGCCGGCCCTCCTGCTGGCTCAGGCAGTGCCCCAAATCTTTCCCCATCACCTCCTGCCAGCGCTCATCCGGGTTAACCACTGACAGATGTTCCCTGATGCTCTCGATTTCAGGACGGGCCCCTAGCGCCCTAAACCCCTGCCCAATCAATCCTCTTCTTGCCCAACATCTGGGGAGCAGAGGACAGTGCTGGGAGGCCCCAGTGACGGCTGGGAGAGAAAGAAGGGAGAAGGAATGGACAAAACAAAGTCCGCCCTACGGGAGGAGGAAACCCGGCCCCGCGATGCGTCCCCAGCCCATCGCTTACCGGCTCCTCGCCCTGCCCGTGGCTGTGCCCTGCGCGGGGCCGTGCCCGCCGGGCCGCGGCCGGAACGATGCCAGCGTGGGAGGCGCCCGCCACATCTGGAGCGCGGCGGCGCGGCTCCGAGCCCGCCCTGCGCGGCGGCCGCGGGTTCGAGCCCGGCCCCCGGCCGCTCGGCGGAGGAGGCGGTGCGGTGCCGTGAGTGGCAGCGGGAGGGCCGGCCCCGGCCGCTCTGCAGCCCGGCAGCGCCGTGCGCCTCGCCACGGTGCCGTTGCAATACCCCTTCCTCCCACCCCGCTGCCACAGGGGGACCGGGGGCTTGTGTGGGGCACTGGAGCGCTCCAGTGGGGACGGCTCCTGCTGGGAAACAGCCCCTGGAGGGAAGCTCCGGGTACCGGAATGGGGATGCGCCCAAACCCACGGAGCTGCTGCCGCTCCGAGAACCCGCGTTGATCGGGAAGGGGAACAACGTTCAGCAGGGGCAGAGCGAGCAGGAGGCTGCAATGATGAGCTCAGGAAGGATGTTTCCTCTATGGGGTGTTTGGTTTGGGGCTTTTTTCTGCTTATCTTGGCATCTGCAAGAGCTCTTGTGTTAAGCTTCCTGTGCAAAGCCCTGCAAAAGCCCCAATCGCAGCCAAACTCGTGTTGATTTGATACTTTCCCCCTCCCGCGTTGAATCAGCAGGTTAGAAACTTGATTACAACGTCCATCGTATTTAAGCACACAAATCGCATTAAGCACTGAAGTAACCGCACTCATGCAAGTGTCCTGACACATGCAGCTTAATTCCCAGGAGCATTGAGGATATTGAATCATACCTCAGTACCAGAGCACTCCTCTCTCCTGCTGAAGTCTCTCAGATGTCACGCTACACTAAAGGGCTCTTGGTGACACAGCGGTGCCTCTGGGCCTGCGAGTTCTGGCTCAAAGCTGGGCACACCAATGGTTTTGGTTAAGTGACAGTAACGAAACCCTGCAGCTGCTGCGTGTGGAGGGGGCACATTAACTGCTAAATGTCACTGCTGGAACGGCGAGGCTTGAATTTCAGCTCGCTTGGTGTAATTTTATGTCTTCGCTTTGCAACTGATGCTTCCCCAAGAGCGGCCCGAAGATGGGGTTTGCCTGTGGGAAATAAGAGGGGAAAGGACGTGGGTTAAGAAAATAGCACTCTTGCCAAGACAGTTTGAGAGCTGTTAAATGTATTCTGCTATCACTTTACCACTGAACCTCGAAGAGAAGCATCAACAGAGCAAGCAGAAAGTCTCCTGGGGGCACTTGATCGTCAGGGGCATTTTAGTAATGCTTCCAGCTGAGGAACATCACCCTTCTGCAAGGGATCTAACCTGGGCCTAACCAGGAGTTACACCAAGGGCTCCCAGCATCCTGCTACATCTCCTTCTGTTGCAGAAGACATCAGTGTTGTCTTCATCCAGCAATTACTAGTGTCTCCCTAGCGGGTATCACCAGCAGCACAAAGCTGCTCTTTCTCAGAAGATAGATCCTGGCTTTGACGTTAGGGAGCAGTGGCTGGACCTTGATTGCAAAAGGAGCTCCTGGGACTTTAGATAGGATAACTCAGCTGCTCCCTGCAGTCTGGGAACTGTCTGTGGCATGACACTGAGCAGCCTCATGCTAAACTGTTCTCACTCCCCACTGAGAATCCATGTGTGCTGCTCTCCTCTGCTCTCTCACACATGTGCAGGTGGAAGCAGCAGTTACAAGGGTGCTTGAGGAGTCACTGCGCTCAATTCTGTTGCTCTCCACAGTGCTTTGAAAGTCTGTTTCCTCCAGAAGGAAAATAAGAAGTAGTTTGGTATTCCCTTCTTCTCTTCTGTGTTGCTTCATTCCTGGACTTCCTTTCCAACAGCTATTCCTCCAGCCGAGCCCAGGGGAATTGTACAGCTTCTTCCAGTACTCTATCCAGAGACACCATATTTTTCTTCCCATTTTCCTGGCATAAAACAACATTTCTTTGGGAACTAAGGACTACATTCCTCGAATCTGAAGCCTGATTTATGACTCCAGCCAGCCTTGGTGACAGCCTATGTGTGACTGCTGGCCCATGCAAGCTCCCATGTCAGTGCTGGGACTGTTCTAATGCTGCTGGGGACTGCTCCACGGCTCGCTGGGCTGTGATCCCATCACAGGACACATCTCTGGGCACCCAATGGCTACACTGCAGTGATACATAAAGAAATATACAGTTTATAACCTTCCTCCTCTGTGAGACAGTGTTAGCTAGTAGGGCTTAAAAATGATTTGGAGATCTGTGTGTAAATAGAAACAGGCGATGCAAACCTCATGTATGATGAATACCTACTAACTTATAAATATGGGGGTTTAGGCCCAGAAAACACAGCAGGAACTTCCCAGAGTTGGGCAAGGTTTTTTTCCTTTATGTCTTCTTTGAAGGAAAGTGGATTTTATTCTGTTAGCTTTTGGACCAAGTAATTTACAGATAGTTCATAGGATCCCAGACTGGTTTGGGTTGGAAGGAACCTGAAAGTTCATGGAGTTCCAACCCCTGCCACAAGCAGGGACACCCTCCACTGGAGCAGGGTGCTCCAAGCCCCTGTGTCCAGCCTGGCATGAGCACTGCCAGGGATGGGGCAGCCACAGCTCCTCCGGGCACCCTGTGCCAGCGCCTCAGCACCCTCACAGGGAAGAGCTTCTGCTTATATCTAATCTCCATCTCCTCTCTGCTACCTTAAAGCCATTACAATAGCGAGTTAATTTTGTTCTGGTCTCCACCTCCTTCTCCTTCTGTAACATCTTGAAGGTGCAGATGTTTGTGTGCACCAGTGGTACTCCAAAAGATTAGAAGTGCCATCTCCTACCTACCTTCTCTCAGCACCTCCCCTTGCCACAGCCACCCACTACTCAGTTACCCTTGGGACAGTTGTTAAGCCAAGTTATAATCACAGACTTTCACTCAGGTTTCCTATATGGAAGCCACCCAGCATAGGAGAGCAAAACCAGTATGAAGATCTGCTTTTTGCAGCTCTTACTTGCTTTGCAGCACGACAGGCGTTTGTCAAACTACTCCATAGAGGAATAAAGGCAGCCCAAATCGCCATGCTTCCCAAGCACTCTTAAGGGCTGATGAGAACTACTTGTACAGGTCCTCCCACATACTAGGCTGCCCAGGACAAGATGAAGCCTTCCCAGTCCCCATCTGCCATTAGATGGCAGCAACTGAACACGGAATAAAGACAAATGCAGCTCTGGAGCCCAATTTATCCCGTGGTTTGAGCAGGGATTTCAAGCTTTTCACTTCTAGGTCAATGGTTCAAATCTGGCCCAGGTCAGAAGGGGCCAGAGATCTTTCTAACCCGGCAGCTGCTCAGCATCCTGAGAGACGGCAGTCTGCAGCATCTGATCTTGTGGGTAGATGCCCATTCCATCTCTGGCACTAATGGGTACTCTCTTGATACAGCAACAAAGAGGCGGAAGATGCTCAGAAAAGACCGAATTCTCCTCCCTGCACTCCAAATGATTCGACCAAGGGGAGCACTCATTTCTGTGCACAAGCCTGCCCTCGGTAATGATGCCAGAAGAATGTGTTGGCTCCGTTCCTCCTGTAAGCAAATAACTGCCCAAAATGATCTCATCGCGGACAGGAGGGTGACAGTTGAGGTCTTTTCAGCAGATAGAATTAATTCGTTATTAATTTGGGTTATGATATTCAGATAGACTAGTGATGGCGCCATGAAATCCCATCAAACATGTTGTAACACCTATGTTATTTACAGCCTCAAGAGCTGCAGGGACAAACCCCATCCAGCACTGCCTTACAAGGTGACCTAATTTGGAAAAGAAAGCAGATAGAGAGTTTTCTCACGTTAGGAGGTACCTCACTGTGACTCCTTCCCTTACAAATTTAAAACCCTAAGAGGGACTGGAGCAACTGATACTCTCCAGAGAAACCCATGAGATAAGACATGAGCCTAGCAGGCACGTGATTGTGATATAGTTCAAGCCCGAATGTGTAACGCTCAGCTTGCTCTGTTAAGATTTGAGGAGCGTGTCACTACGTAAATCCCTTTGGGCAGCTGGGCACCCCTCCAAAGCACAGATTTCCCTTGCTGCTAATGAATCAGCCTCTTTTGCTAACTTACCTCCAAAGCTCGTTTACTTGGAAACCCAAGGAGCTTAGGGAACAGGGTTCTCTCCATGCATAACAATGACCTATTTTAGATACTTCTCCTCACGCGGTCATGGAGAAGGGGCAGCAAGAGAGAGTGCTTCTATCCAAAAGGCATTTCCTGGAATCGGTCCTAAACAATGCTGGGCTATTTCCATTTTGAGACCTGACATTTCATGGTGCCAGTGCCGCCACACAACAGAAAATGCCCGTCTGAGCCAGGAATGGGATCCAGACACCCCATTCCAAGGACGTGCAACCAAGGCCTCTGCATACATGGTTGCTATTCTTACAAACAGCCCCCTTCCCATGAAAATCGGTAGCACGGAATGGGAATGCTTCACAGCAGTCCCAGAGCAGGATGGCAAATGATACCAAGGGCATGTTTTCCACCTCTAGGCATGTTTACATCGCTGGGCTTTCTCAGGTATCATAACCAATACAGCACAGGAAACAGCCATGCTTTAGGGCACCCATCCTTCCTCACCAAGCCCTGTGCTGCTGGAAAGTTGTATCTGGTATCCCAACAAGGAATGCTTGAAAACAGGAATTGTTTCGTGTTCCATCTCATCTCCAAGGTGTCAGCTACTGCCTGAGCCCAGGAAGAAGCCAAACACTTCATGGTTTTCCCATTTTTTCTTAAAGAAGTGTTCACTGCTAATTCCCGAGTTATTTTCATTGATGAGTCACATCTAAACTCTTCCATTACTTTGACTAACAACGCATTCAGCTCTCTAAGTGACACACAGCACGAGCCTTTTTCCTGCTCGCCTGAAACAGCCCTATTCTTTGCTGCCCTTGTGGGGTCCACATCTCTCCATCAGTGACAGCTAAGGCTACTGAGTCAGAGGGAGAGAAAACAACAATAATAATAGAGTTCTCCTAGCTACCAAGAAGCAGCTATTCATTCTGTTTCATCTCCCAGATTTACTGATGGCAACACCAAATAGGCTCTATTCAGGTAATGTCATTTTCAGCGTTAAAAATGGACTCATCTTCCTGACCCCTGAAAATTCAATAAGACATCACGATGAATGATTATTCTTAGTCATCTCAGCATGCTTAATTTAGCATAACTGCACCTTTGCTAAGGAACAAGATGACTCTATTTGTGCCAAGCACTGAAATTAGTTCCCTGTAGTACACATCGGAACATGAGTAAAAGCTGGCAGTACTCAGCGTTTCTCTGGCTCCCAATCTGTAGTGAGCGCTTCAAGATAACTTGCAGAACCATTCAGGAATATGTTTCAGCTGGAATATCTTGATACAGGACATGGTCTTGTGACTGGTAACTCTCATCTCTGGGTTTTTAGGTGCTTTGAGTATGATGGAGGCAGCAGTTGGAAGCCTTTCTCCTGGGATGAAGGAGTAGGTAACAGGAGCATCACTTCTGCCATTCAGTTGGTATCTGAATGATATGTAAAAGTAAGATGGGGATCCTTTTACTGCATGTTTTTTGTAGCTGTTAAAGTAAACCATCTTTCAAAACCACTCAGTTTTGCAGAATGTTGGGCACTATTGACTGTATCTGGAGCTATATCGTTGCCCCCAAAGAAGAGGAACAAAGCTCTCATCCAGCATCCTTTCCCCACAGAGAAATGCCTCTTACTTAAGAGAAATTAAATCTGGATAGTTATTCCTTAGGGCACAGCTGTGCTGGAGTGATTTTATGAAATGACTTACAAATGAGCATTTTGAAATGCCTTTCTTGTTTGTTGGGATATTTCCTCAGGAAACTGTTTCCTTCTTGCCTTTTGCTGATGTGTATTATGAGTCTTTACTTTGGGTTTCTTAGCTGTTTGCTGGTGCAAACAGCAGCAAACATTCCTGTCCGAGCTCCTTCCAGAAAAGCTGAATCTTTCTGGAGGAAGGATCTGGGAAGCCCAAATGATATAGTTTAGGAAAACAAGGAACACAGTCAAAGTGGTTTGGGAGGTCTGAATCGCAGAGGGAATTAGCCAAGGGAAGAAGAAACCCCTTCACTCCCAAGTTACCAGTTATAGTTGTATGCAGAGCAATAGTGGCTAGGAGTCATTAGAAGCCAAGGATTGCTTGGTGGAATCTGGAATGAGTTGTGAGTCTCTGTCCAGCTCCTGTTTGACAGGTGTCGCAGAGATCACCATGAGAAATGGCCTCAAGCTTGGCCCAAGCCTACAACTGGTAGCAGAAAGCACAGGCTCAAAGCTCAGTCTTCATACTATATGAAGACTGAGCACAGACATATTCATTACCAAAAAGAGGCTTTTTAAAGCATATTCATAGCTGTAGACTTTCAGGAGCACCACTTCAAAGCCATTTTCTAACAAGGCAGGTGTAGTTTGTGTAGCCTGTCTCAGGGCTTGCCAAATCCATATGCAAACTGCACATAGTTATTATGCGAATGCACTTTAATCCTCAAACATCCCAACACAAAACTCCCATAACACAGCACTTACACCTTTTGGAAACCATGGGAGATACCAAGCTCAATGCAACTCAGCCTTTCTCCTCTCCACCCCATGTCTGAACATGAGGCACACACCAGTACATCTCTGACAACACCCTCTTTACCCAGCCAACTCTTGGTCACCTGGAAAACATCATATTACCATTGCTGTAGATCAGACACACAGAACTGGTACAGGTTACCTCTTAAATGCAGTCTCTTTGTGGGTTGTATAGCAGCGAAGATGTATCAGTAGCATGAGAATAACAAAGACGTGTTGTCTCCCTCAGTAGTGCTCTCTATCCAAGGACCCTGAGGCAATTTATGGGCTTCCTTAAGCAGATTATTTGCAAGTAGCATACTGAAAAGAAGATAAATGTTACATAAATGTCCAGATTCTGTTGTTATTAAGCCCAAAAAGGCAGGTTACGGATCCAGACTCAGTCTCCATCAGACTGCAGGACAGTGCAAATGGTGAGCTTTACTTCTCCCCATCCATTAGGACACATTCCTGTGCTCCTTCCCAGCTGTAAGCCTGCACAGCCACAAACTCTTGCTCACCTTACCATTTATATGTGAAAGCCCAAATCTCAAACTCTCTTCAGTGAAAACCACCAGCAACAGCTTTTTCAGCATCTCCACTTCTATTTCAGTCACGACTTTTCTCCCACGCACCAAGCAAAGCACCAAATCCCTTCTAATTTCTTTTCCCCACCAATGTATTCTCCTCCACAGGCAGGAGAAGGGGACAATCACTACAGTCCTTAGCTCACCCTTAGCCTCCGCAGCCCTGCTCAGAGCATCTCAACTACAGGAAATGAGAATCAAGGGGGAAATGGTGTGTCCCTGCTCTGCCGCTCAGCTGCAGCTCATCAGCCTTTCCATGTGTTAGGTAGATTTGCAGCAGCCTGTTACAGCTCTGCAACAGGGGCTGATCAGGTTCATCTGGGGCTATGCCAGGCTCTCCTGAGAAAAAAGGTATTTACTTATAACTGGCATGTGAGATGGAAAACTGGTTCCTATATTTAATAGCAAGTGCTCCGAGCACATTAGCACTAAAAATATTGGGCTTGGGGACCTGTTGGGTTCTTTACTGAGTGTGAGCTATTACACTTACATATTTCTAGGTCTAATCATTCGCAGATCCAGGTTCTAGTAGCACAGCCTTTTACTGCTTAGAGAGGGGCTAATCTATGCTCAAGCCCTCGGAAGATCTGGACTTAGAATGGTACAGTCCAGAGGAATGGGAAACAGGAACTTCCAGGCTTTTGCTGAGTCTTGTTTTAATTTTGAAGAAAGAAAACTAGTATTTGAATACACTCTTGATGCTGTGTGCTGCAGCCATAGGTACTGCTTGAACCCCTGTCCTATGACACTACAGGTATCTTTTCTGCACTTCGAAGCCAAATTCAAGGGCACATTCCCATCTAAACAGCAAGGATAACTTGCTTGTTTCTGGTACAGAAACACTGTACCAGGTCTTTTGGGGAGATGCACGCTTTGAAGTAGGTTTGTCTAAGTATTTCTCATAGCTGGGAGGTCACTGGATACCTGCAGCCAGGTGATGCAGTAGTTGTGATGCACATCTCCAGACCACAGCTGGATGCAGGCAGATGCTTTGCTCACAGCTGCTGCTGGTGCCAACGCAATGCAGCATCTCTGGGGTCAGCCTTCTGCAACCGTAACACAAAGGCACAAGGCATTATGAGAGGAGGGCTGTCAAACACGGGTGCAGATGGAAGAAGTAAATCTGTGATGATCTCCCAGCCCCAGTCTGATTAAGCTGCTTTCTTCAGCTTTGCATCACCATTTCTTCTCCAAAGGTTTGTAGTGCTCATCTCCCTGCCCTGCCGTGAGCAGCTGTAACATTCAGTCCCAGGCACGGGTACATTCCAGGAGCAGGGGACACTATTTCTGTGTGTTTCCTTCTACCCGGACCAGCTGAGTTTGTTTTGAGCCTCACTTTCTATTTGTGACAGACTTTGGGGGTTACTTGGCTAGAAGATATCCACAGATCTCCCTTTACAACTTGGGTTGTGTTCCCCTTGTGGTGCGTTTAAGGAAACTGAGAAGCAAGGAGTTCTATCTAACTCATGCAAAGCTACAGGTGTACCAGCAGAAGACTGCAAGCAGTCAAAGCATTTTCCTTGTTTAAAGTCTGTAACCCCTAGATTCTATCTCCTTCCATTGATATCTTCTTGTCCAGTTCCTTCTCCCTTATAATAAGGAACAACTTTCCAGGCTCAGACTCTAACCTGGCGATCTCATCCTCACTGAGTATCTGGGCTTGACATGTTGAAGTAGCTTAGAAATCTGATTACATGCAAGCATATATATGTAAGATTACAACACCTGAGACCCATATCATTCTAGGAAATCTTGTTCCTTCGTTTGCAGCCTGGACAAGGGGAAAAGACAGCATGTTCTGGTTTGCATGCCACCACTCATTTGGTGCATGGAAACGCTGGGCTCCTGAATGTAAGAAGGGAATGTGCTGAGTTTGCAAGAGTGGATCAAGAGCCTGCCCGTGGGTATACAGTCCACGTGCTGCCCCTGAGTCTCGTACCAGCATGCTGAGAGCAGCCATCACATGCCGTGGCTTTTCAGGAATCGGCACCCTCAATATTACCTAAACCTCTCTGTGCCTCTGGCCGCAAGCAGAACTATTGCTTCCCTTTATCAGCAGTGAGTGGTTTATGTTAGATTCAAAGCCCTTCTGATTTAGAAACAATGAGAAGTCATAGCACATGTTATACGTTAAATGGCCATTTAAAGTGTTCACCAAAAGCCTCGGTATGACCCTGAAGGATATTGGCACCACTGCACACTTGAGAGGCAGCATGGTCCAGCTATTGGAAAAGACAGCTTGGCAGAGATCAGGCAGAGCCTACATTTTCATGTGCTGCTAGTTTGAGCAGCAGCTTAGTCTTCTGTGTTTTCTCACTTATGATACCAGGATATTCACAGTTAACAACTGAGTGTGGTAAAACTTTCTTGAACATTTAAGTGAGAAAACCTGCAGACACATCTGAGATAGCATTTATGGATTTTTACTCCATTAGCAGTTAGCTTCTGCCACAAATAGGACCCAAACCAGCTTTGATATCTTAAGGCAAGATCTATTTATATATCTCTATGCTAAGCAAAAAGCGGAGTCCTTGAAATGATGGACAGACAGGCTTCTGTGTTTGGACATGCAGGCTGATAGAGCACCAAACTGCTGAGCACCGGGTGTTTAATGCTCCCCTGTGCCACCAAAGAGAAGCACTGGGGTGAATGGAGCCTGCCCTGCTCCATGTGGAAACTCTGAGCTGGCAGCAGAGTGGTTCAGAGTAACAAGAACCATAATAGGTATGTAGGTCCCGAGCTTTCCATATCTGTGAGTGGAGCCCGTGCAGCAGTGTCAGCAGTACATTACATCTTGTGATCTGCTCTGTAATAATAAGCCTGAATGGACGCGGACATCAAGGCTGGAGGGGGGAAATGTTTTGCAGTGTGCAGTCTGAGATGAAGGTAACATTTAATGGGCTTTTGAAGAATTTGCACCCTCCCAGAAAACTCTTGGCTGTAAATGAGCACTGAAAGAACTCCCTTCCCATCTGGAACAACCAAGGACCAGTGCTCTCGCTGAACAAATACCGGGTCACAAGGCTAAAAAAAGCACCAGAGAGACTCTTGTACAGGTGCAAAAAGGATCTTGCTGAAGTTCCCCTTACTTTTCAATCTCTATATAATCAAATGTATCTCATTAACTGGAGCTAGGAGAGCCCTTCAAAAGTCCTTTGCCATTTTTCAAGCAAAATAGCTTAAAAGAAAACAGGAAATGCTTCATTTCCACAAAGAGAACACCTCCTAAAACATCTCTTTAATACTGCAAAGACAGCCACTATCTTGTTACTGCCAAAATCGAGCTATGTCTGCAGATGCACTGTAAGCATCCCTTCTCCTTCTTGGCCTGCTTAAACAACCTTTGGGAATTAAGTGTATTAATTGCTGGCCATTAATATGCTTGTTTAACTGTCTCTGTTGAAATGCTAACAAGCATCCAGAAAGGCACAGTAAACTGGACTCCAGCTTGGGAAGACATTTCAGGTACAGAGTTAATGATGTGTTAGGCCATCATGCCTCCAGCAGTGGAGATCTTTGAAAGCATAAGCATCTACACACAGGTAGCTACAGCAAAGGTGGCTTTTAGAGTTCCCTTTCCATTCTACTATTTACTAACTATGATAAATATTGATGAGTTGAAGCAGGCTGGATCAAACCCATTCAACAGGAGGAAGGTAAGAGAGTCAGGGGGAAATTCACCACCCATCTTAAACACTTCAGTTGGATCCCTGTTAAATGCTTTTCTTTCTATGCAGACTACAGAAGGGATCTGCCTCAAACAATGACTTTTAAAGGGCAGTAATGAGACAATCTGAATCTTAGAAGAAAGCATCTTCAGCACTAAGCAAAGTTATCAAGTATTTATCTGAAGACAATTGGTGATTTTGTTCCAGTAGTGGATGAAGTGAATTTACTCATCTCCAGTGTCAGTTTGAACCAAAATCCTGCATATTGGTTGTTCAGGTTCTACTCTACAGACCTATTTCAGAGATGCTCCTCTGGAGGCTCAGGCACTACACAACGTGAAATAAGACACAACTGGTAACTCATTTCCATCCTCATCAGTAACAGGGAATTAATGGTTAATGGTATTTTAGCTAACTGTAATTACGTAGTAAGTAAAGTAATGAATGAAGTTGAGAAACAGGAGAGGCCTCATATGGAGAATTATCCAAATTACTCCGTCCTTTTGCTTTCCTAAACAGTGAATCAGCAATGTCATGAAAAAGGCTTTTAAAACAAGGGATTTCCGCTTTTATTGCTTCTGCAGATATCCCAAGGAAGGCAGCATGCTTTTCCCACAAGTTCAGTGCTGCATTTGAAGCCCAGTTTATTGTTTTGCAGCTGAATCAGCTGTCTGGGCCGGTAGCTGGGATAACCTGTCATCTCAGAGGGTAAGAAACACAAAGGAAGTTTCTTGTTCTACTCTCATCATCACTGTAAGTTGAGCTTTAGACAGGGTGTGCATTTTAAGCTTATATTAAACTTGATTAACATTGAAACGAATAGCCATCGATCCAACATATTTCTTGGGGCAAACTGGCCAGATAATGAGCACTATGTCTAAGTTACTGAAAGTGTATAGAGCATTAAGTTAGCGCTGATTCATATTCATCAGGGGCATCTCTCGGTATAGCAGTCCCCCTTCTGCTGTCCCCGGAGAGCTTCATGTACCACTGAGAGCCACCAAGCTGTTTGCTTCCTCTCCTATTCACCGCCTCCTCTGAAGGCTGCACTGGCAGAATGTCACTTCTATGTACCCACCATTAGTAGATATGGGAGCATAATGTGGATATCCCCCTTTTCTGGAGAGATCCACCAGCAAAGGAGGACTGTGGTTTCCACTGAGCATCACAGTGCAATTTGGGAATCTCTTCTGTGATTGAGACTCTTTGGGAATCTCAATCCCTCGGCAATTCTCCCTCTACTGCCTTCCTAATGGCAAAACATCATTAATCAGAACACGGCTTATTTTTCATGACCAGCATTGTGACCCAAAGCATGGTCTCACCCGCACTCTCCAGGGATAGCTAGAAAAGGACCCAATTAGTTAAAACACAGGCTGGACCATAGAGTGGTAAGAAAAGAACTGGACGGGTTGCTCCCAAGTTCCCAAACTCCAAACTAGCTCGAGTGGTAGCACCAGGAAAGTGGAGTTCAGGATGTGGAGAGAAAGAAGAGAACAAAGCCTTTGATTGTGTCCTGTAAGTAGCTGCAGCTTGACAACTCTCATTAGTGCCACTGAAGGAAACAGAAAGCCCCTGTGCACTCACACAAGTTTCTTCTTGTTGACAGGATTTTCACGTACCACCAGGCCCCCTGCTCACTTCAGGGCTGGTTCACATCCTTCCTCCTCAGACATATTCCCTTTCTCCATCCTCATTTCCCACTCGCTCCTCCATTTCCTCTCACGACATCTCTCTGCCACTGCTTTTTGCGGCACCATCTGTCCAGGATGGCCTTGTCTGGTTCCACCTCAACCCAAACTCTTCCTGAGAAGTGAGTGCATGATTTTAGCAAGTCTAAAATCAAAGCGCAAGCTAATGATAAAAAGAAATAGATCTTCCTTTCTGCCTGCCCCTGGCTCAGAGTTCGCACTTGGCAGGCATTTATGATTGCCAGAGGATTGTTTCATCTGCTGGATGTGCATTTCTCTCCACAAGCCAGTTCTTCCTCAGGTGTCTTTCACATGGGTCTCCAATGAAAACCTATCGCCTTTGTGTGATAGAGTGGCAGCCGTTCAGAGAGAACAAGCTTGGAAACAGTGGGTTAGAAGGAAAAAAAGCAAGGAAAGCTCCAAGATCGGAGGGGACTCATTGGAATCACTGTCATCAACCCTCAAATGCTTCCAGTGATGGGGAAAAAGGGAAAGATGATCAATATTCTTCATGCTAAATAACCAGCCAGTGCAAGTCAGCACAGCTTCTCTGCCTCAGACCCTGCCCCTTCCATGGGGAAATGCAACCAAGAGCACACCCATAGGACACCTATCCAAATGCAGAGCAATAAAAGATCCCAGCTGCATAAAATCAATGCAGTGTAAATTCGCAGCAGCTTTAAACTTGCCTTAGCAAGGATATACACAATATAGAGAAAAACCTCCAGAAAGGGAATCTCAGAAATCAAAATAGAGCTGGGTTACAGCCAGCTTCTCAATTCCCTCAGCGCCCTTTACTTAGGCAGCTTTCCAGCCAGTGTCAATGAAAGTTTTGCCTGAGTAGCAACCGGGTAAAAATAGACTCAGAATGATCAGGATTTGACCCAGCGCCTTTAATACACGGAAAGAGAGAGCCCAGCACACAAACACGCACAGAGAGGGCAAACCTCAGAGCGATAATGAGGTTTGATTTTTCATCAGCAACAAGAATGCCCGCTATGCTCCCAGGACATTCCCCAGCAGAGCAGTGTCTATATCTGATCTCTGCAGCGGTTTCACACTGCACTTACATAAGGCAGTCGTTCCCATACAGTAATGGAAACAGACGGCATTTGCCATGGGTTATTTTTTGCAGCAGGCATTCTTTGCCAAGATCCTCATGGGAAACAATATGGCAGGGGAATGGCATTAGACTTCCCATGTGCAAACACCAGGAAGGCTGTGAACAAGCAACACGGGACTGGGTTTGGAACTGTTGCACAAGCTCATGGCTCATCTTGTCCCCTTTACATACCTAAAGGGTCTCGTGCATTGAGATTCACTGAACAGAATAGATCTGGGGCTGGTGTCCAGAAAACAGCACCCTCTGCACTGAGCTCCCCTCCTTTCCTAAAGCAAGAAGCCTTCGAAGCTTTTGCTCTGCTCCTCCTACCTGTGTCAGGGGGATTCAAGCAATCCTCAGGGTGAAATCACCCTTCCCACAAGTGCCATTATTTCCCTGGCATGTCTACTAGAAGAGCAGCATCCTGTAGAGAATGAGCCCAAAGATGAGCTGACTCCTTCACAGAGCCCTACACCTTGAAATAAACTACTAGGCAGAGGAAAATGAGAGTCCAGGGCTTGGAGCAAGCTGCTCTAGTGGAAGGTGCCCCTGCCCATGGCAGGGGGTTGGAACTGGATGAGCTTTAAGGTCTGTTCCAACCCAAACCCAAATACATGGTTCAGTGTCATTAAAGGGAACTGTTCAGTTAATACTGACACAAGCGATACAAATTAGCTGCTCAGCAACATACTGCTGCACATTTGACAGTCTGGGCCATAAGCTTGTGTTACGCAGGACATCTCCCTGTGTCTCACCCCACACACTTGCACAACGCTGAGAGCCTTGGCTTGGCATCCAGAGCACCATGCTCCACAATTCATCCTTCTCAATGCTGCCTGGGCACTGCTAACATCCAATCCTGCAACAACAGGGTCAGTGGGAAAACTGTGATGAAAACGCTTAGGATATGCCCCTTGGTGAGTTAGCAAGAGCTGGCAGGAGCCTCTGCAGGTTTTAGTGGCAGGGATCAGAAGACACCAATGGACTTTAAATCTGCCTCTTCTCTGTAATCCGTAGTGAGCTGTTTTTCTGGGCGCACAATTGCTTACCAACTCTGAAGGAACGTAACAGGAGTTTGAGCATGTCTTTGGCTTCCAGCAAACACACACGCTTATTTTTTGCATCCTTGCTGGAAAGAACAGAGCAAACTGTACTGCAGGACTCTGTCACCTTAGGACATATGATCAACATTCACATGTGTCACACTGGGACTTACACCAGCCTGTTAGCAGAGCAGGAATAGTAAAGGCAGTGAGAGATGAGCTGCATTTCCACAACCCTCCAGCTGTCAAGAGGAGCAGAGACTGACAGAAATAAGCTGCATGGAAGAGACAGGCCAAACCAGAAATAATCCATCATGTGCCACGGTTTCCAGATTCCTCAGGATCTTTTCCGAGGAATCTGATGTCAGGCACGGAGCACGTCAGTACGACTTGCACTTGGGTGATTTTCCATCTGTGGCTGCTGTTTCTGATATTACACGCAGGGTTACCACTGACACGTATCGCTTTATGAACAGCTGGAGGAGCAGTGGCCAACCTTCCTTTGCATACTGAAACCCACAAGACACACCATATCCATCTGCAACCCTGTCACAGAGGCAAGGAGAGCAGCTCCACTGCTGTCTCATTGCTCGAGGGTGTGTTGGCACCAGGCTGTACATGCAGTAATAGCAGGCTTAGCCCCCTCCTTGTTTGCATCCAGATAGATCTGAAGTCACAGAGAAGCTTCCAGAGCCCCACAGGTCCCTACTGCTGGTGATGTGACATAGAAGTACAATTCCTCATGCACTGACTGAGGCAGCTGTGGCTCCAGATCCACACAACCACCTTGAGAAACATCAAGGTATTAAAGAGCGGAGGCAAGAAAGCAGCCAAAGAGGGGCAGATTCGTAGTTCCTCAGTCCAAGTGCAATATCTGGGCTATTTTTGAAGGAGAAGTAGCTCTAAGTTTTCAGTATCTCTTTTGAGCACCAAAATAGCCCTGGGAGAAAGCAGCAGCACAAAAGGACAATGATGCTACACAAACCTCCTCCTCATTTTCCCTGCTACAAACTGCCTAGAGGGACACACAAGATGGGGTGCCCATTTCTACCTCCCTCCCTCCCTCCCTCCCTCCCATCAGCATTGCATTTAGTCCTCAACATATCCAGCTACGTGTACAACACCCAGCTTTGCAGGAATGCCCAAATACCTCTCAAAGAGCTTCAGACTATCTTAAAAGGGTTTCCAGAGGATAAGGGCATCCTTCACACTGGTCACATTCAAAGGCACAAAGACCAGTCTTACATGGACAGACCCAGCTGCTCCTCTCCACCTACCTCTGCCGCCAGCTCTTATGCATGGGGGCAAGCTCTCCTAGAAGATGCCTTTTTTAAGATCTTTTGGAAGCAACAAAGGCCCCAAACTTCTTTATCATCATTCCTATCTATTGACAACCATGTTAGATATTTTAATTCGTTATGAGGAGAAAAGGATCCATGCAAAAGAGGCAGTTAAAAATGAAATTGGTGCAGCTAAGATTATTTTGGAAAGCAGAATGCCCTCAGGAAATAACGGTGCTAACAGCTAGCCAGTTCCATCTCATTGCTGTTTGCTGTATGGCTGGAGGCACAGCACACAAGCATTAGAGGGTGTGGAAAGATGCAACTCTCACATGTTCAGAGGTAAAACACTGAAGGTCAGCTGCATAGCTGCTGAACCAGAAATTAAAGGCACCCAAGAAATGCCACTGAGGAAAACACAGTCGCATTTCCCAGCCACGTGTCCCAGCTGAACTTTCTGTTCCCTCCTGTCATTTAATCCCAGTTTTTCCCAAGTGATCAGTGCTTCAAAGGAAACTGCTCACAGGAGTGCCCAGGAGCTGCATAGCCCTTCTGAGCCTTCCGTACCATTTAAAGGGCCTTATGGGCATAGTTTAGGGGCTAAGTAATCCTTTGCAGCATTCAGTGCAACAAGTTCACGACCTTCCATGATTTCAGCTGGTTTTCCTTCCTTTATCCACTTCCTCATTGCTGTTTAATGTTCCACAAAGTCATGCTGCCATCCTCTGTTGCTAATTTCCCTTGCCAAGTGAAGTTACCCTTCTTTCCCCCCTCCAAGCCTTCTAAGCTTCTTTTCTCTCTTCTCATTCAGTTGCTGCAATCGAGTACCTCTAGCCAACTAGATTTAATGAACAGATTCCTGCACTGGGAATGTCAACTCTCTCCCTACTCAAGTGCACTCCCTGTTCACACAAAGAGAATTAGGTCATCTGATTGCAAGCATACACAGAAAAATGCTATAGAATTGCAGGATGCCCAGTGATCCAGTTTACCATGACCGGGTTTGGGTCATTATCTGTATCACTGATGTTCTGATAAGTACGAGTAGGGCTCAGTCAGCACAAGCAGGTTTCTGCAAAGTAAAACATCATCCCATGTTTGAGATGGAGCCCTTCCATCAGTGCCTCAGCTGCTAGGGGGAATGAGGGTGACAGTAGGACTAGCTCAGTTAGAGAGGTTATTTGGCTTATTTTTCCTGATGTAATTCCCACATTCCCAAACACAGGAACTGCAGTTTCCACCAGGCCCTACAGAAGAAAGCTTCATCTCTCCCTGCCTCGTTCCCTAATGCTGCCATGTGGTGCAAGAGCTGGACAGTTCAGCCCTCCCTATCTTTAGCTGTTTGTTGTCTCATGTGCCACAAGCCAGCAGAGATGCTCACAGAAGCAAAACCTTTTAGTAAAAGTAGATAATAACAAGCTATCCTATCTAGGGGTGGGTTTGGAGGCAAACCCTTCACTTCTTAATCAGGAAACTCAACACCGTCTGAAGTCAACAGCACAACCTATTGCCACTAATTCCCAGCTCTGGCAAAGGGGCTGAGGTTCATATTTCTAATCAATTCCACCACCAATATTTGGTTTTTCAGTGACTCACTTGGACCCAGCAGGGAATCCCAGAGGAGGATCCAGGCATGGCGATCCCATAACATCAGCGTGCTTATTTTTCTTTTGAGTAACTTCATCTAATGTGCTCCCACCCAAACCTTTCCCCCTTGAAATGGAACTTTTATTCTAATAAATAGTCTAATTCCAGCTCCAACTCCTTTCTCCATCTCTTACGGGGCCCCCTTGGAAGCCTTGGCCTTGCCAGCATTAGGGATTAGACTGTACATGGCTGTCCTAGCACAGAACAGAGAGAACATCATGTAATTTCCATTTTTCTCCCGGTTGTGCTCTTTCAAAGCCCCACACTACTTATGGTTTCCACGCCACATATTCTCCTGCCCGTTGCCATGGTGCAGCCACTGGTTTGTCATTAATATTGTGGGTAACTTCAGATCCTTGACCTCAGGGCTTTCAGAGCTTTTCATGGTGTATTTTCCTCTCGATTGAATTGCTCTGCATTCCCAAGCACAGCTAAAACAAAAATAAAACACTGCTGCTTTTGAATGGGGAAAATTCATTTCACAAAGCCAGGCTAGCAAAGGCTGGAAACCCATTGAAGAACAGCAGATTAAAAGGAAAACAGCCATTCTCTGCAGATGTAGCAACTGTGGCATGGATTTAAATTTACCTACAGCATCTGAATCAAGCTATGGTCCCCAGCGTCCATGCATGAACTCAATATCTGGCCCAGTTCTGACTCAAAGAATATGCCACCCTGCTACCAGCAGAGCTCAAATCAGCCTATAAACTCTCATCCATCAAGTTTCACACCAGCTTTGAGAAGTGCAGAGCTCCTTGTTCCCAGATTGTGGATGGGGAGACTGAGGTACATGAAGAGTAAGTGAAATGCTGGATGTAGCTCATGGTTTCCCATGAGGCTTTTGCCCTGCCTTAGTTTGTGTCCTTGCCTTAAGGGACTACAGGGCTGTTTGCATATCTAGGAATACCTTATTCCATGTTTTTTCCCCAGTGGGATTATTACCCAGACAGCAATTGGTAAGTCAAACGCTACCTGCCATTCTTTATATTCAGACTTTGAATTTACTAAGAGCAGCATCTCATCTTAAGCATTTTTTAACGCTGATGGTAATTCTGACTTCAGAAAGCCATCAATTTCTAAAGCCCATTAGAAATCAGCACATACCAACAGCCAATTGCCAAAGCTAAACTACCCTTCAAGTTATCAGATTTTCAAGACTGCCTGCACTTGAAGTTGCTGCTTTCATACGAGCCCTTTCAGTTAAATGAGATTCTGGAAACACAGATTTGCATTAAAAAGGCCTAAGCCATGGCATTGCTGAAGAACCAACCCTCCTGCCCAGCCTGGTACTAGTATACTTGGTGAGGGGCACCTCAGCATACCAAAAACCAAAGGAAGAGCAGCACTGGCCTTTTCCTTTTTTTCTGTAAGGAAAAGTGCGTCTATTACCTATTTGAGGAAGAAGATTTGGAAGCTGCAAATGAAATGCCTGAATCTGCATGCAATGTGATACTGCACACATCTGGCAGGCAGTTCTGTGCACTTAAAACCACCTAATAGCAGGTCTGAGGATGACAACAACCACTTGATCATATCTGAATCAATAGAAACACCTGCCAGGAAAAACACAGAGCAGCAAATGGACAGCAAGATGCAAAGAAAGGGCTTTTCTGCAAAATGCTGGGAAAGCAAAGAATAAGCAAAGGAGAGAAGGAAAAGGAGCATAAAGGTATTTAGGAGATTTAGGGCCTGGTTTAGCTCATGTTGCACTGAAGCATTTTAGGACTGCTCCCACTTCAAGTATATCTCCCCTAGTCCCTTTACAGGGCAAGATAACACTATCCTGAGGAGTCCATAGCTATATCATAGTGTTCAGGGACAAAACCTTCCCTCTGCCGTGGCCACGTCCCTCTTGCCAGAGGCTGGGAGCAAAGCCAATCCCACAATTTCTCCCAGCAGAAGAAGGACTCCCTTTACTATTTGCTCAGTCAAGAGGACACTCCAGCTGGCTTTGCTCCCTCAGAGACCTTCACTCCGGAGTATCTGCCTGTATCAGAGCTGCTCATTTACTATTGCATGAGGGCGAGTTTGCCGTAAGGTCCCCCAGGCAGCCTGTTTGAAAGCCTTTACTTGGGAAGGCCGGTCACATTCCACTTGAGACAAAACCACTGCCTGACAAACAGCCTTGTTCCTCGGATCCCGGCTGGAATAAGGAGGGAAAAGAAGAAGAAGGGGAAAAAAAAGGCTGTGAAATCCCACAGCTCCTCAGGGAACAGTGGATCTGTGTATGTGTCAGTTTGCCTCGTGACGTGCAGAAGGGCTGTACCTGCTATCTATTCTTATAAAAGCCATTAAAGTTGCCTTTATTAGGTAGATAGCTAGATAAAAATCGTATGTTGAGGATTTATAGAAGCACAGTAGAAATAAGGGGAAATGCCAGATAGCCCTTCCTGGGTTAAATCCTGTGAGATGCTGAACAGTGCCACCTCCTTTTGAATAAGGCAGTTAAAACACCAAGATCATAATTTAGTTTTCCTCACCTTTAAGATGCTCTCTTTGGATCCAGGTACCAGCCTGCAGCTTCCCAATATCAGAGGTAGATTGGGGTTTTTTACACATTAATGAAAAGGAAAGAACAACCAAACAATGCTGCAAGTGGGATCTCTACATACTGCAAAAAGCCACATCTGTTCCTACACAGGGCATCATGCAGGATCAGCCTAACAAGATCTGCTGTAAATCAGACTCAAAACATCTGAACCATGCTTAGGAAAAACAAAAGGCAGGATACATACAGAAAACAAGCTGCCTGGCCTTTTCCAGGCCCAAATCCATCCATGCATCCATCCATCCCAGAGCAGAAGCAGCGCTATCATGAATTCGCTTCACTTCACTTGCTGTGCTGACACCCCTCAGCAGCCTCATCTTATTGCCATTTCAACATACTGACCTGATTTTAAGATGTGAATGCAACTGATAGCACTGAATGGAAAAGTCATTGCAGATGCCTGTTAACAGCCTCAAGGAGCTGTTCCTGTATCCAAGGTTGTGAGTGGCTCTTAAACATAAGCAAATAAGAACCTAGCATGTATTTAATTTCCACATTGCACACATTTTTGCTACCATCTCTTCTCTGGAGGGGTCAGGATTCAGCATGAATGTAGAACTGCACCTCCTTGTCACAGAGGAAAGAGATTAATGAGCCTCAGAACAGGATTTTTCACTTGGAAGCGTTTCATTAGGCAAGCCTTATCCCATATGGAGAACATGATGCTGAAATGGAAATAGCTTAACCCATATTATAAATTGGCATGAATCAAGGTAAACAGCAGGCATTGAACAGATTCCAGTCATTGTGTTGCATGCTTCACTTACTGGATGATGTTATCATTTCATCACTGTTGATTAACTAGTTTTGCTAGCACCAACAGGAGACATCAATCAGAACCTTGACATCTCCAATTATTTCCTTACCAAAGTTATGACCTACTTAAACATCACCTAACAGTGACAATAAAAACGACACCTGGTAGTTACACTGCAATGGTGAAAGTCAGGAAATAGGAGTTTTGTCCCAACTCTGTTACTCACTTGCTGTCTGTGGCCAAATCGCTGAGGCCACGTTTCCTCATACCCGCTAATGTGGGAAGCCCTGTTGCAGACTATCAAGATCTCCATCTGACACCAAGAGAAAACACAAATACTCCACAAATCAATCCCTCAGTGCCCCCAAGTGAGCCTCAGATGCAGTAAAGAATCCTAGAGTTCAACTCTGTGATGATTCTTTAGCTGTTTAATCACAAAAGAAGCTTCATGCACCAGCTGATTCCTGCCTGATGTACCCCAAAGGGATGCAGTGCATATCCCTCCCTCCTGATGCAACACCCCATGCACTAAATGCACTGTGATAGCCACCTAGCTACGTTTCTTATGCAGAGCCAAGAGGAGAGCTCAGAGCTTTGCACTGCTTGGTTGGGCCACTTAACAGCTCTTGAGGCCAGAGGCAGCCCCAAACCCCATACCCAGATGCTTCTGTGTGATGAAGAATCCCACAACATGCTGCCTTGTGCTAAGGGGGGATAAAGAGCCCTGCAAAACAGGGACAACCAGTGCGTGTGTCTACCTCACGCAGGCTCTGGCAGCTCTAATGGATACAAACAGGTTGTAGGTCCTCCATTGAAGAGGGCAGTACAACTCTCCATTCTTACCCTGTTCTCTAACACGGTGTTTTTACAGGTTGTTTTTAATCCTGTAGCCCATTTAAATGGATAGACACACTGTTCCACTGAAGCAGTGGGTGCTCTGGATAGCAAAGGTAAAAGCAGAACTCTGTGCTAAAACTAGAAGCAGGTGAATCCCTCGTACAATGGCACCTACCCACGGTGTGATGTTCAAGCATTAAAAATGCAACCAGCCGAGTTTGGCACAAAGCTTTTGTGTGCGACTGTGCCTGATGTGCTCAGTGCACCTTTTGTCACAGCTCAAAGCGCTGTCCCCAGAGAGGGGCAATTTTTCCCCTTTGCCTCAACTGTGTTTTATGGTTTTAGTCTAATTTTACAACACAATCTGTGACAGCTGGTCACACGGTGTGTCTGGGTTGAATAAAGCCCCGGCACCCTTTGCCAAGCCTCTACGCAATGTGCTGAGCTTAATGAAATGTGTCAGCTCCGCTGTGAATCGTGCATTCATGGAACTGAATGAATCCGAGTTTCCAAGGAAAACTTAAGGGATACATAACTGCACACAGCAAACCCAGAGGGGCGGACAGAGGAGAGGAATCCCAGAGAAACACTCAGCACGTCTGCTAATAGCAAAATAGATCCTGATAGCTGGAATTTCATCAACTCCTTTAAGCAATGATTTAAAACTATCAACCACTGCTGAGGCCTCAGGGGCTGAGTTAAAACCCTTGGTCCCAGTGGACTGGGTTATAGTACAGCTCTACCACACACAACCAGCACAAGCCCAAGCAAGTCACATCAGTCTGGGGCCTCTCTCTCCCGTTCATGTAACAGGAACAGAAGTGCTTGCTTCTGGTTCCGTTTGCTTCTATCTATTGAGGTTATCAGCTCAGGAGGACAGTGTCTAGGTGGTACTTGAAGTTGTTTTCGTATCTAGGAGAGGGTAATCACCTGGGAGAGTCCTCGACATGGTGAACGTAACGCTGCAAGGTACACAAAGTGCATAACCTAAACTGGATTGATCTTATTTTTTCCTCCCCCTAATGCTGCAGAACAAAGAGGACCCCGATGAACATAGAAAATGCTCATTTTAACAGAAAAAGAGGTCTTCAAAAGGTTTAAGATCTCTGTCATCATGTCCATCTGCATTTCTTCTCCTCCTCGTTTCTTGTGATAAGTTAGTAAACAAAATAATGGCTCGGGTCTGCCCTGGAAACAAAAGGAGACGTGAGAGCACAGCATCCTTGACAGCCATGCGGCATAAGCTCTGGGAATTTTTCTGACCTAAGAAATTCACAGAGGGAATGGGTAAATTGTTACCCTCACCACTGAAAGGAGCTGCTTTGTTTCCCTTTTCCTCAATGTTTTCAGCTACCCGTCAGCTGAACAGCCCTGAATCCAAGCTGTGTCATACGTGAGCACTCTGGGCTACAAAGCAGGGAAATCTGTACCAAGGCACCTGATGTCCATGGTTGGGCCGTGCTGTCAGTCTGACATTTCTGGATGAGACAAGAAGCCACCGGAGCTTGTCATGTGAGTTTGGCCAGGAAAACAGCAAACAGCACTTCCACAAACACTGTAAAATGGGCGTTCAGATGCCAGAACATGGATGTCCTTTGGGGTAGAGTTAAAAGTCTAAGTCAGAACTCTCAGATGCAAGAATGCTCTCTCAAGGTGTTCTACCCCTGACCAGCAGCTTTTACTTCAGAAGTACTTTATTAAGGGATTAAGCCTTAAAATATTTTAGATAAGGGGTAGCAATTATTCCATTTTACATTAAGGGAAATGTAAGGTTAAAGGACTGCTGCAAACTACACCTGTGTTGGGATCAGAAACTAAAGCCCGCTATCTTTACTCCACTCCTTGGCTTTAGCCAATATTATAGCCCATATTTTTCCACCTACTACAGCAATCTTACTCTGTAACCAAAAGCCTCCAGCTGGAAATGCATCTCTGGACTATGCCGACGTGCCACGTGCGCTAACATGTAAACAATAAACTGCACAGCCATTTGAGAAGCACGCTTACAAGTGTGGGCCCAGTGCCCACCACCCTGTCTGCAGCCACCTTCTTTTTGCACCTGGAACAACTGCACCATCTTCCTTGTCCCTGAACTCTCCTTCTCCTTCCACATCTGTTGCCTGCAAATCTTCCTGTCATCATCTCCTTTTTTAAATGCCAAGGCCTGGATTGCATCCCTATTCCTTCAGGCCACAGAGAACAGCAAACTCCCCTTCTCTCACAGACCCTCCCCAGCTGTTTGTAACCCCAAACCCCTGAGCTGCAGTGTGTAATTTCCCACCTTCTTGCCCATGCAGAAGGGCAAGATGAGGAGTAGCCCTATCCCAATCAGAACAGACACGTGGCCTTGTGGATTCAACTGCATCAGGAGCATGAGATCCCATGTGTCACGGGATGGAGTCACAGAGCAGCCCCAGTGGGATCCAGGCCAGGATCCACAGCACCCCAGTTTCACCAGTAAGTCTTTGATCCAAGATAAGCCTTGCCTGCAACATCTTATCGATACCCCATTGTTTCTGGGATCCAGTTCAAAATCATCCCTTTGGATTTTCTACTCTTCTCTGTCGTTTCTCTATTCCCAGTTATTCTCTGTCATGACGCAAATGTACGGCTGGTGCAAGACCCTTCCGTTGTCCGGAAAGCCACAGGGTCTTCCTCCCATCTCCTGCTAATGAGTTTGTGAATATTCAAATATATTCCACTTACTTTTAACCAAAGCTGTATATAATTACCAGCATCTGTTCTCTGCCATCCTGTACATCAGTCTGGAAAGGGTTTGGGGATGAGATTTATTACAGACCATTGCAGTGTGCTCTTTGTTGAGCTTAATGGGAAGCAGGGTTTACCCAAGAGGAGGGATTAATCTAAGTGTCCTGTATCTCAGCTATAGCAATACTTTTAATCCATGTTTGTAGACAAGCCAACCTGTTCCGTTCTAATGACCTGCGCAAGAAATACATATTTGAAATGAATTCTCAGCAGGATACTTTTCTTCAGCATCTCTGGCTGGAAGGGGCCAAGTGAGGTGATGGAGTTCTGAATCTCACATCTTGCTCTGGAAGTGTCCTTAATGATGGCTGGGTTCTGAGTTTGTAGAAGTGTTTTTAATTACTAAGGTAAAAAAATGAAGTCCAAGCTGAGCCAGCTGCCAGAGCTTCCAGAGGTCTGACTACATTCACAGATCTTGTAATCTTTTTATGTTCATTATGAGAACACTACATGAAAAAAAGGGCAATCAGATCTTGGCCAACAAATTAGTGCTTATTCAAAGATTAATTCACAACATCTGTACTCCATTACATGTTCTCTTCTGCCAGGGAATACTAATGCAATATTTTCAGGGGGAATAGTTGCCTCTATTGCCAAGAGCATGCAATTTACTGGCTCTTGCAGCATTGACATGGGAGTCACTGGGCTATGGGCACAGCTAGAGCAGATAGTGTAGCAACATACAGTATGAAACATATGGAGCAAATCTGCTTCATTCTGGTGTTAAAAGGTACTGATTATGACTCTGAGATGCAGCCAAGCGACAAGGGGCAAGCAAACCCCTAAACCAATAAAAGCTTATCCTTTGTTGTATCATGAAGTGAACAATTTGTCGCTGCTGGGTTTGTGTTTTCCCCTCCCACCTATAAATACATCAACATTTCATTTGAAATCAGAAGATATGGCTGAGGAAAGCATGACTTAATTTCAGTGCATCTAACCTGAAACATCACAACAGGGCAACCCTTCCGAGAATAAATGCGTAGTATTGCTAAAGGCAGATACCCAGAATAATAATATGAATGCAGCTTCCCTAATCAATCTGTGATTCCTTTCAGGACACACAGTGCCAGAATGCTGTTCCACTATCCTGCCTACCTCTAGATCTGCTAAACAGGGAGATTTTACCTTTTGTTTCCCCTTTAGTGCCTACCTTTGTGGACCTTATGGATAAACGTTAGATGGGTGCAAGTACAAAAGTAAGATTCATGAAAGCCACTGTGCCCAGTGCAAAGTTAGCTCATAGGAAGTCATAGCTATTTAATTTCTGCCCCTTAGGGAGCTGTTAGTAATGAATCTAAATAGCTACAAGGACAATTACACAATACAAAGGTGTTTCCATCTTTTACCGGATTTAAGCTTCCGATCCCTGTTCTGTGCAAACATTTCCAGAGACACTATAGCAATAAATATCCCAAAATAGACACTAATTATCCAAGACCCTTTTTATTATTCCTTGTTTGTTAGTTAGTTTTGGTTCAGATAATTGGGATACTTTTGTTTTGCACCCAAGGTTCCTCATGTAGTCAGCACCAAGAGCTCAGATAAGTCTTTCGTGTAAAACCTGGTGGCACCTAAGCGACAAGGATAGCACTGCGCAAGCAAATACATAGCACACCTGGGAGAACACACAGATAATTACAGCTGCTAAAGTGATCTTGAAGATTGAACCAATGAGATGTAGGCTGACAGATGCACTGCATCCCAGATTTAGGTAGGCAGGTCTTGCTGGTGGAACATATGGCCCTTTCCAGATGCTCTCCTGTACCCATGCTGTTGGCAGAAATTAATTTACCGATGTCACAGAATCCATCTGCAGTTATGATCTTTTCATTCTGTAGTATTCACAAGAAACAAACCACCATGAAATCTTGGTGCCACACAATTTACCCCCTTCAGATGCTTTGTCTGAGGCCCAAATCAAAACCAAATAGTGCCCTCCTATTGAATTCTCTGGGTACTGGAAACCCTGCTTGGATTTGGTTCCCTGAGGAAGCCAGATGCTACAATGCGTCTGGTTGAAAGGCATGAGGTGACAGGACAAGGGGAATGGCTTTAACCTGCCAGAGGGGAGACTGAGATGAGCTCTTGGGCAGAAGCTCTTCCCTGTGAGGGTGCTGAGGCGCTGGCACAGGGTGCCCAGAGAAGCTGTGGCTGCCCCATCCCTGGCAGTGTTCAAGGCCAGGTTGGACACAGGGGCTTGGAGCACCCTGCTCCAGTGGAAGGTGCCCCTGCCTGTGGCAGGGATTGGAGCTGAATGAGTTTTAAGGTCCCTTCCAACCCAAACCAGGCTGGGATTCTATGGCTCTATATGATAGATAGATACTTAAATCTCTACTCTCCACTACAAAGCATATTGCCTTTTTCTCCCCTTAGCATCTCGGAAGTGAAGGGGTGAAATACAACTGCTCTGTTTCATGAGCTGCCATTATTCTTATTATGATGCCCAATAAAGTTTATTTTCCTGAGTGCTTTCCTTCAGGAAATGTCAGCCAAACATAACCCAGCAAAAGCAAATCCCATATTTGCCTTGGCTTCTGGGACCATATTCCCCAAACAGGGCAGAACAAAATACTGGGGCCTATGCAGCGGCTCTGGCTGGCTTGAAAGTTGGGCACTGTCTAAAGCTAGTTTGCAGATATTGGAAGCCAAAGCTGTATTCTGGCCTTTGCCAAGACTGGTGCTTTTCCTTCACTTTCCCAAGCCCATGGTAGCCACATCAACACATGCATTTGAGAAAAGCCTGAGCACATTCAAGGTGTTCTGCAAACATCCTCTCTCCTGTTCAGCCACATTACATGTATTGGAATAACCTCCTGTAAAGACTTTACAGACGTCAACATTTTGGGGTTAATTACCGGGCAAAAGCCAGCAATGTTCTTGCTTTACAATCGCTGAGGTGACTGCCTCGAGAGGGGATGCCTGCAGCGCCTGAGCAGGGGGAGGCTCCGCGTCCCGGAGCTTCAACTCGGGAACAGCGACAGGCGCCGACGGAGCCTCAAGTCCTCGACGGGGCTTACCCGGGAGCCGGCAGCTCAGCGGACGCGAGGGGCTGACTCAGAGGGGGCGGCGCCGGGAGGAGCGGCACCGGCCCTCAGTGGGTAAAATCCTGCCCGGGGAGCGCGGTGAACAGCGCGGGTTCGAGGCAGCTTGTGCGGGATGGGGAGCGGGATGGGGAGCGGGATGGGGAGCGGGATGGGGAGCGCTCGGCTTATGAGCAGGGCTCGGTCTGGGAGCTCTGCTCTGGCTGCCCTGCGGTGGCAGCGTAGGCACCCAGACAGGGCCGATGAGAGGGGAGGCTGCAGTGCAGAGCTCGGGGTGTAGAGAGCGCCTGCACTGCTCTGCCGAGGGGAGGGTGCGCAATGGGCAGGGCTGCACTCGGTGCTCCCTGGTGGAGGTCCTCCTGCAGCAGGGGCTGTGCTGCGGGATGCTGTCAATAGGCTGAAAGGTGTCAGGGAAGCTGAGGGGAAACAGCGCTGCTTGCTCCAGGTCCAGACTGTGCAGGGGCCTCAAGCGTGTACTGTCGCTCATGCGGGAAAGGAGGCCGCTGACCCAGGAAGCTGGGAAACAGTAACAGAAAAAAACAAGAAAAGGAGGAAGAGGACAATTAGAAGCAAGGGGCTTCCTCCTAAATCTGTTGTGCCCACCCAGAACCACTTTGATGTCCTGCAGGGGGCTGATGAGGAGCCACACTCCCACCAGGAACAACCGGCTGATGCACTGGTAAAGAAGATCACTACTGGTGCTGCCAGGAAAAAGCATCGGGTCATAGTAGTAGGGGACTCTACTCTGAAAGAAACAGAGGCACCCATCTATCAGCCTGACCCAGGCTCAAGGGAGGTGTGTTGCCTACCAGGGGCATGGATCAGGGATGTTGCAGAGAAGCTGCCTGCTCTAGTCGGTCCCACTGACTATTACCCACTTCTAGGGATCCATGTGGGTGCTACTGATCTTGATAGCAGTAGCCCAGAGAACATAAAGAAGGACTACAGAGCTCTGGGAGAGGTGGTTAGGGGCTCTGGAGCACAGATTGTCTTTTCGTCAATTCTCCAGGATACAGGGCAGGACCTCAAAAAGGCTAGGAGGATTGCCCAGGTTAATAAATGGTTAGAAGGGTGGTGCTTTCATCAGGGGTTTGGGCACCTTGAACACAGGACTCAATTTAGGAGGCCAGGTCTACTGGGGGCTGGTGCAGCTGGTCTGACAAAGAAAGGGAAGAGTGGATTTGGGAGGAGGCTTGCCAGGCTGGTCAAGGATGCTTTAAACTAGATGTGTTGGGGGAGGGGGGCATCATTCCATCTCAACACACCCAGTCACTTGCCAGCACCTATAGTAAACGTTCAGAGCAATGTAGAGATATTGCAGCTGCTCCAGCCAATGAGGTGATCCTGCCCCTCTACTCTGCTCTCATGAGACCTCACTTGGAGTATTGTGTGAATTTCTGGTGTCCTTTAACATCAAAAGGACATGGAACTGTGGGAACAAGTCCAGAGGAGGCCACGAGGATGATCAGGGCACTGGAGCACCTCCCGTATGAAGATAGGATGAGAAAGTTGGGGCTGTTCAGCCTGGAGAAGAGAAGGCTGCGTGGAGACCTCATAGCAGCCTTCCAGTATCTGAAGGGGGCCTATAGGGATGCTGGGGAGGGACTCTTCATGAGGGACTGCAGTGAGAGGACAAGGGGTAACGGGTTCAAACTTAAAGAGGGGAAGTTTAGATTGGATATGAGGAAGAAGTTCTTTCCTGTAAGGGTGGTGAGGCACTGGAATGGGTTCCCCAGGGAAGTTGTGAATGCTCCATCACTGGCGGTGTTCAAGGCTGGATTGGACATAGCCTTGGGTGGCATGGTTTAGTGTGAGGTGTCCCTGCCCCTGGCAGGGGGGTTGGAACTGGATGATCTTAAGGTCCTTTCCAACCCTAACTATTCTAGGATTCTATGTTAATACAACCAATTAGCAGGGACTAGCTGTCGAGCAGCATCAAAAATAGGGTGTCATGCCAGGTTTGTGAGAAACAATTTGGACACTCTGCTTTCTGGTTTTGGCCTATGTGTTGTAAACAAGAGGACATCCTTATTTCTCCAAATGTGCCCTTGGTGGAATAGGTTCATATTATTAATCACTCCAGCCTTAATGGCATGGTTTTATTTTCTGCATTAAAAAAATACAGAATGTGATTCATCCTTTTGCCACTATGCTTTGACACAAATACAACTCCTACACTATCAACAGAGTCACACCAAAATGGGTGCTAAACAGGCTTTAAGCAACACTTTTTACTAGTCCATCCTCTAAGCAATCTTTCAGTACCACAAGATTGAACGACAAAATTATTCCATTCCATGACATTTATCTGTGAAACTCACAATCCAGCTGTATATTCCTTGAGACTACTAAACCCATACACAAAACCCAAGCAAACCACCATCAGGGCATGGGTGTTAGCATGCATTCCTACCCTGAGACCTGCTACTGTGAATGCAACCTGAAAATGAGGAGGAGTTAAGAACTGTGTCCCCAATGAAGTTTCTCAAGAGACAAGAAAGCCTCAAGATCTGATCTCCTGATATATATAGATTGGGTTGGGTTTTCAGTCCTATCTGTTGTCAAAACAACCCCATCCTACAAATGCAGGAGCTGGTATAAGCGTACACTCGCTAAGCCCAAAATTTTCAGGATATACAAGTGTAACCTGCTAATTCCTCTGTCTATCCCTATTTTAATCAGGATCGCAAAGTGGATCATGTAATAGCAAAATGGATGCAATTGCACATCCTGCGTTTTCCAAGGGATTCAGTCGTTTCTTGTCCTCATCAGTCACTGCTCCAGAGCCTATCATTAGCATCCCTAGTCCAAAAGGCTTTTTGAAGACCATTTAATTACTTTACATTGTCTTCACAGAGGCTGAGACTTACAGCTCCCTGAAAGCCACATGAACCTGTGCACTTCAAAGCATCCAAATCACACCAAGGTTTGAGGGTCTTAGTTCTGAGTGTATGTTTCATCATCTCCATACATTAGAGCTTAATTATTCCCTCCTAAAAGGCGAGATCTCCAATGTTGCAATACCAGACTACTTTTCCTGTATGCCACTTCTAATGCATTCTAATGTATGTTCGTGTTGGCGCAGTACTGATCTGAAATGTTCTGGGCCTTTGGAAGTAAATCTAGGGGCAGAGGAAAAGGGAAGGGAAAACAACTTAATTTCCCTAACAGGTTACCTTGTAAGCAACCAGCTTCCTGTAACTGCCCAGGATCCTGGCAGACAGAGAGCTGTCCTAAGGGAAAGGAGAAGATGCTGAGACCTGCATGCAAAATGCTGCTTGTCACATGGTAGTGCTGTTTATCATTCACATTCCACTCCTGCACCACCGGTAACACACAGAGACACTAAAGTTGGACTTTATCAGCACGTTTCTGTTGCTACACATGCGACACTCATCAGACAGCTTTGGCAATAGCTGAACAGTGAAAAACTAATGATAACCCTGGGTACCATAGGTTGTTCTTAGAGAGCTTTGACAAGACTTGTTGAACATGCAAGAGAGCTGTCGAGATGGAAGCAGAAATACAAGCATAGGTGTCAAACTTCATTTGAGTTTCTGACAGCTTTGCAACCAGAAACACTTTTCCAGGGACACGCAGGCAGGAGACAAAATACGTAACTGAAAGACGTTGATCTTGGACTGCAATCCCAGCTCTGCTGTTGCCTTGTTCTGTGATGTCATTTAGGATATTTAAACTGCGGTTATACCACCTTCCCCACTGGCAAAAGGACAAAAGGATGTTGAACAGCCTGGGTGAGGTAAAGGTAAATGGATGTGTTCTGCCATGCGTTTCCAAGGCAAGCACTGTACTTGCGTACAATATTCAATATGCTGCCCTTATGTTCACTCCTGCTTCCATTTTGCTAGTCCCAGCAACTCTATTTATTTCAAATAAGAAGCTTCCTGAGGTAAGCTTATAAAATGAAACCTTCTATTATGCCGATACTGTCTATGCCTGCACTGTGATACAAACGTAAAAGGGGGATGTCTGATCTAACGCTGCTCCACGTTCACATGAGCCTGTGTGATCCCATGTTCCTGTACATGGCAACCTGGAGAAAGCAGCCTGTGTCCAAGTAAGCAAAACAGAGGGAAAAGTTTCCCACACAACCCAAACTATGGAGCTTGTGACCACAGGAGTTCAAAGTGGGATTAAACACATTCACAGAGTCATAGTCTATTAAATCTGCAACTCAGGCTATGGCTAACCTGCCGGTTGGTGTTGTATCAGGCGACAAACCACTCAACACATGCCCTGCTACCCCATCTCTTCCTTACAGCTTTCATACCAGTCATTTTCAGAGAGGATGCCAGTCTAGATAAACTCTCATCCAGTAGCATATCCATTACATTTATAGGCAAACTAGTAAGACCTGGTTTTCAACAAGAGCTTATTACCTCTGGCACAATATCATGCTATATTGCTTCTAGCACCCTGACACTCTTCATGGAGCTTGGTACTGTCGTGTTATGGTCCTGTGCGTCTTGTCTCCACTTACTTGCTGACACATTTATTTAGCATGTACATTATAGGAGTGGGACATTTGCTTGGTCTTATGTTTATTGACTAGTCAATATCATAGATCATAGAATGGTTTGGGTTGGAAGGGACCTTAAAGCTCATCCAGTCCCAACCCCCTGCCACAGGCAGGGACACCTTCCACTGGAGCAGGGTGCTCCAAGCCCCTGTGTCCAACCTGGCCTTGAACATTGCCAGGGATGGGGCAGCCACAGCTTCTCTGGGCACCCTGTGCCAGCGCCTCAGCACCCTCACAGGGAAGAGCTTCTGCCTAAGAGGTCATCTCAATCTCCCCTCTGGCAGGTTAAAGCCATTCCCCATGGCCTGTCCCTACATCCCTTGTCCAAAGCCCCTCTCCAGGTTTCCTGCAGCCCCTTTAGGCACTGGAGCTGCTCTAAGGTCTCCCCTTAAGGAGCCCTCTCGTCTCCAGGTTGAACCAGCCCAGCTCTCTCAGCCTGTGTTCATAGGAGAGGTGCTCCAGCCCTCTGACACGACTACATATAGACATTAAACACAGGAATACTAAGGTAAGCAGTCAGAAAGCTCCTGTGGAGAGAGCACAGGCAGACCTGACCTCCAGCCCCCTTGATCCATCACACAAGGTCAGCTGATATGATAAACACCGTAAATAGAAACAGCGTGTTCTGAGCAATAGCTGTTAAACCAATAAACATCCAAAACTTTGGAGCAAAAAAACCCCCACTATTTCCCCTGATTTATCAAACAAGACTCTGTATCTTTTTTTCTTTCCTCCCCCTTTCTAAACAAGTTCAGTTTGTAAAGATTAAAGAAAAACAAGACGTCCTTTCAAATCCCTTCCCTGGATCAAACCTCATTGGGTTTTGATGTCAATGGTGCATAGAAGGCTGACTGCTGCCAGCAGAAGAATTTGGCAGCCGGACTGTTACATAATACAGCCCTGTCTTTCACAGAAGAGAGATCTCTGTGCTACTAAATGTGCTAAAATTTAACCCGCTGCTTTGCTCCATCCAGCCAAACCAGGGCCACGCATTTGCCATAGGAATAAAAGATGGGTCTAAAAACAAGAAGCAAGTTTCTGCTTGAAAAACAGAGTACCCGAAACGACTAAGCCCACATATAGGTAGTTAAGGAAGTATATATTTCCCTTTCCCCACCTCTGACCGAAATCTGCTCTGAGAAGGGAGATGTTTGTCCCTAAAAACAAGGTACAGCTATTACCAAAGAGTGTCTGAATGAAAAGGAGTGTGTTACTCTCAAACTGTGTCACTGCTTCATGGAAATGTTTGGATTCAGGCTCTGGAAACACAGAATGTTTTCCAAGGCTGTTTACAGTAAGCTGGAGTTTTCAGCTCCCATGAGTAGGAAGAAAATGTCTAACTTCAACCTTTTTTTTTTCACTTTCCCAGAATGGCTTTTGAGCTGTGCCTGTGTATCCTGTGATGCGAAAAACACAGAACCAGCTTTGAGTGGTGTGAATCAGGGGCACTTTTAGTCCCATCCGTAGTTTCTGCCAACAAACTGACATAGCAATTTACAGTGCCAGATGCTGACAGGTGATACTCCCACCAAACCCAAGGTTTAAAACACAAATTGTCTTCTCTGAGCCCCAGTATAAAACAGCCCATATAACTTCACCCAGCCATCCCTGGACCAGCCCCACTATCTTGTGTTCAGCTAATGAATATCCTCCAGCAACAGTGATATTAGCAAATCCAGGAAAGAAAAATCCCAGTTATGGGGACTGACTTGAAACTGGAAGAATAGCCTTCAGCATTTGTCCAACAGGGAATTAAATGGAAAGAGCCCAGGAGGCCCCAGCTCTACCAAGTCAGTTTACAGTCACCAATAAAACAACCCTATGGGGCTAGCTGCTGCTGAAAGAAGAGGGTAGAGATAGATAGGAAAGTCAATAGAGGACAGTGATTGGCATAGTCTGAGTTATTCACTGAAGGAGCCTCTCCATCCACTGAGAGCAGAAGGCTAGAGAGACCAGGGAAACCTGACTCCTAGGGCTTAAACTCACCTCTGAGACCAAACCAACCCAAATGCCCCATCTCAGCAAACAGGACACGCAAAGCACCATCTCCAGTGGACAGTGGCCAAGCTGGCCTGTGTCAGTAGAGTGTTCCCATGTAGAGATGATGCTAACATAATGTCTAGTGATCCTCAGCATGGCCTGAAGATCACATCTTGGTGCTCCTCCAAACCCTGAGCCCATCATGTTCTCAATTGAGCAGCATGTTTCATGGGTAACCAATTTATTGTACCCAGGGAGAAGTGCAAGAGGGAAGAAAGCAGGTGAAAAGAGTTATTTAGCTTCAGGAAAGCTCAGTTTACTTGGGAACTTATCTTCTGTTTCCCTGAATCAGGAACTAATTAGCCCACATTAACTCTCTTTGTTTAGCTGTTGTGTATTATGTTTTGCTAGGTGGATAGTGGCCTAGAGAGAGTACTACACAAACAAACACTTGCTAATGGAGACTTGGAGCATGACGGAAAACCTGGGCACAGAAACCAGCTAAAACCAGACAGACCAGTCCCGAACTGATGAACAGGTATCACAAACACATCCAAAAACCTCAGTACTCCCCTTTCCCATACCACGATTGCCAACTCCAAGGTCCCAAATGAAGGCTCCTACTCGGAGCACATTCCCATGGCCTCGTGCTGCAATGCCTGCCAATGCAGCCTTCTCCAACAGGAGGGTTTGGGGAGAGGGCGTCCCTCTCAGCTCCGGGAACTGATCAGCCCCTGCGAGCCCCAACCCTGGCCCTTTCTCCTGCCTGCCCAGTCCCTCGGAGGGATGATACAGCAAAAACCTGGCTCCCGCCAACTGTTGTTACAGCCAGAGAGCTCAGAGGTTTCTCTTGGCTCGCTGGCTGACTTGTGTAACCAGGGTGAGGTGGTGTGGGGAGCATGGAGGATGAGGGGCCGGCTCTGCGGTGCTAGAGGGGACGGAGAGGAGCTCAGAGGCATTTTACTGGGTGTGAAAAACATCATTAGCAGTTTGGAGTCACTGTGGCTGTGTGTGGACAAGGGCTGGGTTATGCAGAAACAGTGACTATACTGAGAGAGCCAAGGATCACCTCTGCGGGCAAGGACATCAGGAAACCTTGAACCTTGTGCAGGTTCCTACTTTACGCAAGAGCAGAACGGTTCTCCCTCATCATCAACCTTTCCTGTTGGTTTAAAGTCAAATTCCCTGCGCAGGTAGCCCACTGGGGCATTTAAGTTGGTTTTAAACACCATGATTTCAATGCCATCTGCATGTGATTTACTTATAATCACAGGCAGGAATTGATATGCTTTTGTTTGTTTAACACATAGGCATTCGGGTAGATTGATAGAGACAGGCAGCTCTTACTCAGACAAAGGACACCAGCCTCTCATTACGTGTCCATCTTCTAGAGGCCACACTGCCTGCCAGAATTTGTCACATTTCTGCTGAAACCAAAATCTTTATTGTCTTTTCATTATTACAACATCAGTTCATTCTCACTCTTTGTAACGACAGGTACTCAATTGTGATTTTATGATAGTCCCTTGATGCAAATAATCCAGCAGAAGCATAACTGCATGTTATTCATGCTTGGATATCATTAAGCTGCCATTATTAAACTAAGTGAATCTTTGACTACACATCTAAAATGGGAACTATTTCAACCCCACACAATAATTTCTTATGCAAACACTACAGTCTCTACGTATCACTCATGGTTAAAGCATGCTGAAGAGTATTTGAAAGCCTTTGGTGCCTAAATCACTTAAAATCATGGGAAGAAGCGTTTTAAATTACATGGAAACCTAATCTCCTTCGAAACCTCTTTTTTTTTCCTCCTAATATCACATTACACACTGTTTTAGCCTACAGACATGTTAAGTCTGAACTTTAAGCCATGCCAAGTAAACCCCTGATCTATTTATGAACATCTATGACCACACAAGAGGGTTTTGCACACGTAAAGCATTGTTTGCTGGCTGAATTTATCAACATTTAAAACCTCTGAGTCACAAACGTAGCCCTCCCTTAGCCGTAAAACAGAAAATACATCTTTGGACTGCATTTGAAACCCACATAACACCTTTGGTACTCACATTGCAATTTGGCTTCCTTGGCCTTGCCTGCAATCACACAAGAGGTTTAACTGAAGACATTCATTTAAACCCTGTGACTTCCCTCTCATCTGGGGTGTGCTGAACAATTCGACCTATAGATGTCTTAGCTGAGCACGAAGGTACTTTATAGGCAATCATGTTGCTTCTGCTGGTTGGTATGTATTTGCTTTCTAGGTAAATAAGTAGAGAGAAATGACTAAACAAAAGCAGTTTAAAACTATTCTGTCATTATATCATCCAAATACTTCAGAAGCACTTTAATTAGCCACTGATTCATTCATTGCATCCTTGAATTTGGACTCTGTTTCTAAACATGTTATTACATATGCTATTCTTCTTTGCAAATAGCATGTTGTCTACACATCAAATAAGGATAAATTCATATCCCAGGAAGTCTATCAGGGAGAGAGCCTTTGGCTTTAGTGGTTCCCTTAGATACAAGAAACCAGGCTTTCGGCTGGTCCACAGGCACCTTAATTTACAGGTTACCAGTTACTGCCACCTCAGGTCAAGGAAACCCTCACAAAATCACTCTCATCTTATTTTTTCTTTAACTACCTGATTCAATCCTCATTCTGTGTGGGAAAAAAATAAATCACATCAAAATGAAGCTTAATACTTAAGGCTTCAGGCTGGAGGCAGATTCGAGCTGCACAGAAGCAGGCACTTCTACATAGACCTTAGGTAAAACAACTGGTAAAACATTTGGCTTGACCAACATACCAGGGATCAAAGCAAGATCTTTAGAGTTTAAGTCATTCATCACTATAACTCAAGCTGGAAGTCCAGTTCCTTTGAGCTGGGCCAGTAACAGTCCCTAGAAACTGAACTGAGATCTCTATACTGCATGCTCAGCAGATGACACACGCTCCCCTATGTCCTGTGCTTGTGGACTGAAGCCGTGCCAGGACTCGCCCCCCTCTTACCCATAGAGAATCTCCTGCTCCATCCTCAGAGAGAAAACGATGTCTCATTAATTCCTGAGTACTAAAAATAAACTGAAAATTAAAGCAGAAGTTTACCAGGTTGGGACATTTTGTGCTACAATCCCATTAAAGTTTCACTTGGCAAAGCAGCCCCTTTCCCAGCATGGACCAGGCACCCTTGGTTCCTTCAGAGAGAGTATAAACCAGCCAAGTTTTTCAGATTTGCAAATTAGCTACTGCACACGTACATGTAGCATTCACAGAACAATTTCCCAACACGTACATTTGTACTAAGAGTCTTAATGTCCCCGTGGTGCAGGGTGATTTATATCGGAGGCTGTGTGACAGGATTCATGTTACCCATCCAAAGAGGCTGTGGTATACACCATATATCAATTTTCAGCCTTGTTTTCTTTTCATTTGCACTATTGAAAAATTAAAGAAAATGAATCATGGAATTAGGAAATTGAATTTGCCAACCTCACAGATTTTCCACAGTGGTTTAAATAAATCAAGTCAAGAATACAAAGGGCCAAGACCAACTATTGCATTAAAGAACATTGTCCTGAATCTGGAGCAACTAACAGAATAGTCTTGACTCTTTAATTTGAAGGCAAGCTATACAGGAGCAGGGTTCAAGAAATGAGCACAAATGCAGAATTGTCTCTCTGAGAACATATTAAGCACCAATTTTGTTAAAACAGCTGGATATTTACAGCTTTGGAAAGGCGCTACAATGAGCCCCACTGTCTCTAGCCCTTGCAAGAGACAAGCGTGGCTGGGAAAAAGGAAGACCCAAGGGGACGGCACCATTTTGCATCTTGTTCAAAGTCCAAAGACGATTGCAATCCCTCTGCAAAGTTCTGCTTGGGAACATTAAGGCCTGGGTTCTGCCTACATGGCCCATTCCGAATCAACTCATGCGCATGTACATCCAAGCACTGCACATTCTCATGAAGGAGAGGCCAGATTTAAACACTCCTGAGTTTTGGGAAAGTCTGGATGAAAAAGCACATGGCCCAGGTCCACTTCTCCTTGCAGCCAAGTGCCCAGTCTTGATCTCATTGAAAACAACAGCAAAACTCCTGGAGAACAATCTGCTCCTGGCTAGCCAACTGCCTATCATTTTTCTCACTACGTCAGCTCTTATTTTTACTATTATACCTGACTAGACTCTCCAAGCTGTGGGGTTTTTTCCCACCCTGATCTCACTTGAATGATGTCAGACAGGGGGAGTAGGGAAACAAACAGAGAAATGCACCAAATGCCAAAGCTGGAACCAGCACATCCAAGAAATAAATATAATAAGCAGATGCAGTGCCAAGGCTGGATACAGCAGCTGAGGAAAAATGGGAAATGTAAAACTTTCTTGGCAAGGGCACATGGATTCATGCAGCTGAAAGAGGCACATTCCAGCCCACACCATTGTAAGCAATAATCTATGTCTCCCTTGGGAAAATACAGATGTTTGTAATTTTTTTGCTCGTATGAAATAACCTTGTTGTCTTGACAAATTCCTCTAGGGCTTGGTATTGCAAATGTTACTTCTGTACAAACTGGAAACTGCTGACTCAAACCAAACACACAAAATTACATACAGGACAGCTCAGAACTGCATTCTAATAATAAAAATGTGCTTGAAGATCGACTGAGGCTAATGAACTAAAAATGCATTCAGGCTGGATAAGATGCTATTAATAATAATAATAATAGAGAAACTGCAATCAGCTCTTCTCTTGTCTGTAACAGTTTCCTCCTCCTCTGCACAATCTATTTCAGAGTTTTCTTTGCAGAAATGATACTGGTGAAAACTGAAAACGTTCTGATGCTCTTATTTCAGCTAAGCTGATACTGCAGCAACTTTGTTGTCTTTAAATCAGATGTTGCTGATTTACAGGAGTGTAAGTGGTTGAAGAGTACAGTCATCACATTCTTAGAGAGGCTTACTGAATTTGGCACTGAGTCCTTTGCTGGCAACTCCTATGATCTCAGCCAGGGAAATATTTGAACTGAAAAGGCCTGGTTCTTCTCTGCTTTCCACTGTGCATTGTTATTTACATCTGCATATGGCAACTGTCGACTGGAGCCCTTCTGATTTCCACATCTTCTCAGGGATGTGAACAGCTGTGTGCTCTTGAGCACACAGGTGAAAAAAGTTCAATGTGCAAACACGTCTTAATGCACAAGTTTTCAGTGTTAAGAATTACTCTTCCTCTACATTAACCAGGAGTCTGTTTTGATTGTTCTTGTTATTCTTTTTTATTCCTGGCTTCCAAGTGCCATATCTTCAGTCAGCCTCCTGGCTGGAAGTCAGCCTTTGAGTTCTTGTCTAGCTCCAGGGAAAATGATGAATTGGAGAATGTTAAAATACCTCTTTGCTGAAGGGCCCAAGAGCACAAGAGTAACCACTTAATCCATCAAGCTCAGAACTGAACCTCAAGGCAGTCACAGGGGACAAGTGTCAAATCTGCAGCTGCTGTAAATCCTCCTGGCTTTGTTGAACACTGACAATTTACATCAGAAGTGATTCCAGCCCAAAGCTTGAAAAATATCCAGGATGGACCTAAATGTGCTTATTTGTGCAGTTAGAGCACTTAGGGAAGTGTGAATCTGTGAGGCCCTGGGGGTTATAGCCACCTTCTGCAGCTAAGATCATGAACATCAAGAATAACAACACATCAGCTTCTGTATGGACATTGGCACCCAACACTGGCAGCACACACTCTTGCCGAGTAGTTTGTGCATCCTTTACTACCAGCATTGTCAGTGATGACAGACAGATACGAGTCCTTTCTTTGAATGAGCCCTAAATGGGATAAGGTGGCAGGGAATTCCCCAGGTAGCTTATAGGTGCTTCATATAATATCCCCTTTTGTGTATTCCTTATGTTATCTTTTACTTAAAATCATGGAATCATAGAATAGTTAGGGTTGGAAAGGAGCTTAAGATCATCCAGTTCCAACCCCCCTGCCATGGGCAGGGACATCTCACACTAAACCATGCCACCCAAGGCTCTGTCCAACCTGGCCTTGAACACTGCCAGCGATGGAGCATTCCCAACTTCACTGGGCAACCCATTCCAGTGCCTCACCACCCTTACAGTGAAGAATTTCTTCCTTGTACCTTATCTAAACTTCCCCTGTTTAAGTCTGAACCCGTTACCCCTTGTCCTATCACTACAGTCCCTAATGAAGCGTCCCCCACCAGCACACTTATAGGCCCCCTTCAGATACTGGAAGGCTGCTATGAGGTCTCCACTTGCTTACTTGCAGCAAGTATCTCCTTAGCCATAGCAAGGCAGACCAGCAGGATGCACGTGAGAAGTGGTTTTACACAATGCCCTTCATCTGCTTGAGGTAGCATGATACTTTTAAGTGTTTCTTACTCTTTTCTACCTAAATGCTTCTCTGACATGCCCCCAGTGACCTCCTTGGCAATTGTTCAGTTGTTGCCTAATTGATCACAGAGTTAAAATGCTTTTCAAAATGTCTCATGTAAATCTACCTGTGCTTAATTTCACAACCTAAGTGATTGCACGCATCACCTATGGCTCTCTCAGACATCTCCTCTTGGCTTTAGTTTTCTCCAGTCTCAATTATTCCTATCCTGGTCTCCCTCTTAAGCCTTGTAGGAAATTAAAATTGGCCATTTCAGATGCACTATAAAAATAGAAGCACTGCTTCCTGCTAAGAGGACACATAGGTTGTTGTTTTCCAAACTGTGCTGTGTCAGCAGCTCCAACCAGCAATTATACAAATGAAGCCGCCAAGGTTGGTAAAAGGCACTTTCTTATTGGCATCTAATTATCTACCAGTAGATCTGGGTCCAGTCTTCAGTGCCATTGCACACATCTGAGATTGGCCGTGGCAAGTGGAACATTCATGATTTCATTTTGAATGAGGCTTCTGAATAGAAATGGAGAAAGAGTTGGAAAACACAAGGGAAACAACTTGATGCAGACACCTGATGCAAACATTCTGTATTGCCAGAACCCATCCTCTTCAATTCATTTCACTCTCCAGAACATCCATTATGTCCAACAGAGTCACTTTCCGTACAAGCTGCATGTGTCCCACTGGGGTAAGCCCCCTGATCCGAGAGCGCTTTTGAGTGTGGACCTGTATCACATCTTTCCTTCACACATAAAAGTGGAGTCAGTGAAGAAGCAACTCCTTTCCTGATGGTATCCTTTCCTTTCAGACTGCTTTCCTAATGGTATCTCCCAAAATACAACTGCCCTGACATAACCGAGATCCATCATCTCTGAGGAAGACAGACCCTCTCAGCACAGTGGGGAATATGGCTCCTCACACAACAGGTAACTGACCTGTGTGATTCTCTGCCAGAGCATGCCTTGAATGCAATACATTTACACAGGCCATCACAGTATGTGAAGGAGGATGTGGCACAAGAAAATGGGCTTCCTTTTATTTTCTACACTCCCATTGCTACCACACCTGTAGACCTTGGAAAGATCACAGTTATCCTAGGGCTCATGTTGGTGTACCACTGTGGAGGCCTCTCCACTTGCTTCATGGATTTAACACTTTCAGATTATAACTCAAGAATAAAATATAAGTATTAAAAAAACCAACTATTAAAGTAGGCCTTGAACCACCAAATTAACAGGTAAATTAGAGTGTGTGGCTTCCAAAGTCAGTGCAAAATACCCAAAACTATATTTGAATAACTTGGATAAATTCATGTAAAATGATGGTTTCTCAGTGTACTGAGAGCTCAGACATTTAACAAACAGGGATTTCTCTGTTACAAGAAACTAGTGGCTGTCAGGAGCTCTTTCCTTTTTTTCCCATCACCAATGGATTCAAGACACACAGTTTAGATCCAGACCCAAACAATCCCCAAATTCAGGGAGCTCGGATGTAAGCTTTGAGTTCAATTCAATCCATCCTTTTTTATTTCCTTATATTTTCGTCTATCTTTAAGCATTACTGGGGCCAGAATAATGATTTCCAGGATCCAATTCAAAAGGGAGCCCTCAAGCTGCTAAGAAAAGAGTTTACCATTAAATTACCTCCTCATCTTCCAATTTTGCTGCCGAATAAAGTCCGGGCAGCTGTTAGCAGTTTCTTCCGAGTCCTGATTTGTAGACTTACAAACTGAACAACATGTAGATTGTACATGACTGTTCTATCTGCTTGTCAGACACGGTCCTTATTCAAGGCCGGTTAGAGAGTGATTTTCCTTCCTCAGCATGAGGAAACTTGTTTTTCTTCTCTGTATTGGTTGCGTCAAAAAGCCTGGCCAGCAACTGCAAAAACTCGAATCTCCAAGGATGGTGGAAATTATCTACTTATTACTTTGTAATTATCTGAAAGTTCTGGATGAAAAACGCCTGGAGTCCACCGTCCAGATCTCATCCTGGCTGACAAAGCTGGCAGAGGAGCCCGGCACCAAGAACAAAAGAGAAGGAGACGATTTGGAAACATGCTAAATCTGGAAGATGATCCTTTGAAACCGCAAAGAAGCCTCTGATTATGTGGTTACTCCGAGTATTCATGACTGGTTCAGGTTAGAAGAAACAGAACAAAAAGCCACCTCATTTGGGACTTGTACTTTGAGCTGAACTGAACTGAGAGTAGGGAATTGTCCTCATCCTGAGGGATCTGTGAGGGCAGAGGGGGATAGGAAAGCCAAAAACATTAAAGTTCCACTTTCCAGAGAGAAACAGGGGATTTAATGTTATTGTTTAAAATTGCCTCCAGTTTATATCCTTGTACCTCTGGATTAACATCTCAGAATCACTGCTGATCACGCCTATGCAGGGGTTTGCATTACTCATGTCCCACAGCAACCCACTGTGGGCAAAGGAAAAAGGTCTCTTGGAGCTGAGCTTCAATATTGCCTGGATTCTACAAAGCCTTGGTTCTGCATATCCTGGAGTTCAGAGGGAAGGAGCAAGGTCTCCTTTTCCTCTCTGCTCTTCCCATCTATGCCACAGCTCAGAGAAAAAAGGAAACTGGGCCGAGCCAGGCATGAGGGAAGGGAATCTTGTGGGGCGCACAGCTCATTCCCGAGCCCTTACCTGCTGATTAGCACATCAGTCTCTGCCATGTAATGTGGTAGCAGCTAAGTGGCTTTTCAGTCTCCCTCCAGCTCCCTGTACAGCTGCTGCTATCACCAGTCAGTTAACTTGTCTCAGCAAGTTATACGGATGCCCATCGCATCAAGGGGGGGTTGGAAGTGGATGATCTTAAGGTCCTTTCCAACCCTAACTATTCTATGATTCTAAGACGAGCACTGAGAGCAAGCCCACAACCTGCCTTGGGGACTGTTCCATCCTTGTTCAGCAAACACATTTCTCAAGTGGTTTTGCTCTCTTGCTCCCCTTTAATCTAACGTTTCCCACATATCAGCACTCTTGAACAAAGCCAGCTCTTTCAACACTCTCCATCCAGTGCCCACAGGAAGCGTGGGACTCACAGCATATTTTACAGTGATATTTAGTTGGCTCTGAATGGGTTCTACCTCTGCTCTCCATTTCCTCTATTTCAGATGACAGGGACAGCATCTTGTAAAGTGGCCCTTCAGTACACTGATAAGGAGCATTGCAAACAACAATCCTGAACTTCCATCCCAGTTCCAGAGGCTGGGGTGGGATGCACAAATGAGAAACTAGATATTCATGTGTACACCCCTGCTCACACTATACCATCTTGTTTAAAGAAATAGCCACACTTCTCTGCAAGGAATTTAAGTGTCTTATTAAATGAATCCAACTTGTGGCTAAGTTATGAATAAATTGAAACTTATTTAGACTCTAGAAAGTCTCAATTGGAAATAAAACTGAAGTTCTGCCCCTAACTTCCTTTCCTACCTCAGACTTCTATAGTAATAACCAAAAGAGGGCTAAACCTACATTTTTTCCATAGGATTAACAGATTTAATTGATTTACTTTGCCTAAGAAAATAAACTAAAAAAATCCTTGCTCTCAGAATTTAATTGGCTGGTGTCTCCCCATGACAAAATAAAAGCACATTCATGACATGACATGTATTTATCTTCAAACCATTCACTTACAGTCAGTGCCACGGAATATGGATCTCATTGAGGAGGGTGGAAAAAAACCCAAGTATCTTTTGGAAAGAATCACTTTATTACAATTAAAGGGTTTTCAGAACACGCTGAAATCTGATGATTTCCGAGCAAAAGGACACTAAGGCATTTCCCTCCAGGGAATTAGCTTTTGTTTAGGGACATTCCAGGAAAACAGTCCGAACAGATGTAGTCTATTGGCTGTAGCTTATTTGCAGATTTGGTTCTGAATGCCATTAATTAACCGAAGGGGCCCCAAAGAAAGCCTATTCCACGGGAAAGCAGTGGCACAACAGAAGACGTGCAGCTCAGAGCTCCATGAAGAAACTCCACTCAAGTGATTCCTATCCTGTTCCATTTTGAATCTTCCATGTCCACCATATTTCACAGGACAAGAGATTTTTCCTGAATGAAGTCAAATCTTGCTTCTTGCTATTTTCCTACTCAACCACATTGAGTCAACCACCTCACTGTAACCTCCAGCAGCCATACCCGTCACAGGAGCTTTCTTCTGCACATAACAGTTGCTTCTCAGAGGTTATATTCAAGAGAAACCAATTTGTGTATCAGACCTATTATAGACCCTTCAAGTGACCCTCCTAGACAACACACCATACTTTTGTGCCTTGCTGTTAGAAAGGGCCCTGTGCGCTGCTATGTCCACCATCCTTGAACACATGAGCACTATGGACCCATAAGTGTGGTAGCCATACGGTCTCTCACCCTTTGGCACATGGGAAGAGTAAGTTGTCTCAAAATCAGACTTCTCCCTCTACAGAAGCATTAATCCGTTCCCCAGTGGTACAGAGTGCTTAGATCAATAAATGGAAACAGAAAACCCCCATCACTCAGGTTTTACTCTTTCTTCTGTCACAATCTCCCCTTTGCACCATGAACACCACCTCCAGGCTGCCCTGTTTGCACTCAGACGGTGAGCACAGGCTTTTCTGGTGTTTGTGAGAGGATGCATCACTGTGTCAGCCTCACTGAGAGCTGGACCCACTGCACTACCCCCTTCCTATCCTTGACAAGGTTATGAAACAGTTTAGTGTTTCGTTTCTTGCTTTTCAATTTAGGCAAACCAATTTTACCAGGAGTAAAGATAAGAAGTTTCTTCTTCCCAGCTATTTAACCCGGTTACTGTACACAAGTGATGCCGCTTATCTCATCTACTGTTTTATGTTTTCCTGATTTCTTTTGAACTCTAAGTACACAGTGACCAGTTATAAACTCACAGATGTGGGCTACTGAAAGCGAACAGTCCAGTAGAAAAACAATAAAACAATGAAAAAACCCTACAAAAACATCAATAAAGGAATACCTGCACTGTTTGTCACAAATCAAATCCCACTTTCCTTCCAGAATACCTTTCCTCTCACTTCAGAACGTGTTAATGAGCTCACCCTAACCCATCATTAGCTGATTTACAGACTGCATTTGTTTCAGAAGATCAAGACCAAGTTTGCAAACACCACCGTACACCAGATTCGTGCTTTCCCCAGGCCATGTTTCATTTCACATGGAGGCAGCTTCTCTTTGATGGGGCAGTACAATGGGCTCTCTGTAGAGCCAATACATTCTGTTTTTCTGGAGATAGCCATGTGTCCAATAATTTGGAGGAAAAAAAACCCAAACACAAAGCCCCAGAGCAACAGCTGAAATCCAGATGATTCTGCTAACAAAGACAGATTGTTGGAGGCTAAATGAGACTGATCCTTCCTAGAAAGAGCTACGAACAAGCAAGTACTGCATGATTAAATGCTAGATTAGGATTCAAATGAGGATTTCTGCATTGATCATAAATCAAACTTGGCAGCGGAATGGGTTTGCAGAAGAGCAGAGCAGATGTGGAACGTCTGCCTAAGTATTCCGTTATGCCTTCTAAGATAACGGGTTTCTGATTTAAGGCCTGGAGTAAAATTTGGAGTTATCCTTCAGATTGTGCCAGCTTTATGAAAGGCTGTGAACAGGAACATAGGGGATAATTCACCAATAAATAGGTTGGAGGGGTTTTTCCCTCAATAAAACTAAACTACATTATGCTGACACAGCAAAAATGCATGTGCAAATCAAACTCGTGAGGATATAAAAGAAATAAGTTTGTCATCATGTGGTCCATGAACCCTTTTCACTGAAGGCCTGGGGGATGGCTGGAACCCAGCACCTCTTGGGCACTCAATATCTAAGGAAATTCCCCCACCAAGAGCTTCCTTACACAGGGAGCTTCTCAGGCACCCCATGAGAAGCCCATGTCCCTTCTCCCTAGTAAACAGGGAAGTTGAAGCATTTGCCTTTAGCCAGTGTCCTTTTCATAGGGCCCCTTCATTCCCTGACAACTGAAATCTCTCTGCTAACAAGCCACAGCCCCTGCGGAGAGACAGGGTTTATGAGCACAGGCTCAGTCCTGTTGTAACATGGCAAAGCATCATGAAGCCAGCTCAGGATGTGGGCACAGCTCACTCAGCTCCCAGCCAAACATCTTCTGGATGGAGTGTCCAAATAGCTGTGTAAAAATTACAGCTCCTCTGGTCTCTGGGGCTGCAGCTGCCAGGCCAGCGCCTTGAACTGACCAACCCATGAAGCAAGGAACACACCATTAATGGTCATTCACAAGAAGTAAGGCTCAAATAGCCTCCCTAATGACAAGCAAGATTTCTGAAGGCAAAGGCTGGCATGGACTCCAGCACAGCATGGTGCTTTTCAGCAGCCTTCATAAAGGCAATCTCCTGTATCGCGTGCACCCCTTATCCTCGCTCCAGCTCACAACATGCTCCTGCCTTTCTGCCCAACGCAAATTCTGCCCCAGAGTATATCCACATTGTACCTTACATGAAGCAGAGATCTTAGGAGATGCAAAGAAAGAAAAGTGAGCTATGAAAACCTGCATTACCTACTTCTTCAGAAAGTAGCCAAATTAGCCTTCACTGTCCTAAGGAGTACACACCCTTGCTTTGAAACACTAATTTCTCCCCTATGCCAGTCAGAGACAGTAAACACAGATAAAAATAGGTAGAGTCATGTGCTTTAAGGCAAGGCTTTGAGAATCCATCAGTAAAGCCACTACAGCAAGAGTCTGATTGGGCTTCAGGGTTTTTTTGGTTTCTCCAAATAGCCACATATGTGGCTGCAGCATTTCTGCAGAGACAAATACATCTTTATTTTAGTTACTGGAGTCCTCTCAAGAACGCGCCTATAAATCCTCCGGGAACAAGGAGGAGTCACAATGGAAAGACTGATAGATCTGCAACGCTACAGCCGCTCACACGCTTCAGTTCCCATAACTGTTCCTTTGTGGCCGCTGCGTTAGCTGTGTGTCACTGAGCCTTAAATACACATTTTGAACTGTCATATCCAATATAGTGGACCCTGGTGGATAGTTAAAGACAAAGGAGAAAAATAGAGCAGCATGGAAATACGATGTGAAAAGAGCCACATTTTAAACAAGAGAATAGAAGCTGTTGTTGAACATGGTGCCTCATGCCCAGTGTGTTCTCCTGGCCTTGAGGAGATAAAGGATTTAGTAACACGGCCCTTATAGGTTTACTCGCTTGTACACTCTGAATGAACTGACAGTATTTGGAGGCTCTCCTTGCTCTTCTTCTGTGTTCTCAAGACCAGGATATTCTCCCGCAATGCAATTTCCAGCTGACCTGTCCTGAGGCCAAATGGAAACAATAGAGAGAGATTAATGGCGTAGGAAACTTTGAAGAGAACAATGGCATGATCTGGGGATGAACTAGAACACATGAAACGTAATAATATGGGGGGATAAAAGGGCAGTTCTGCAAACAGAAACCTTTTCCACAGCTGATTTAGCAATGAGCGTAAAAGGAGAACGTGCCTGGCTGGTTTGATTTAAAATTTGCTGGCTTTAAACAATGATTTTGAAATAACATGAGCCAATATTATTTGCCTTCAAATAGGACACAAGGTCTAAAAGCCAAGTTCTCCTCTGGGCGAGGCTGATACCAGCGTGATCAAGAACGGGATTTGTGTTGATTGCATTTGGCACCTGGTGATGCTTACACATGAGAGAAGGGCAAGAAGGACAACTCCATGAATGAACGGGCTTGATCTGCAAACAGCAACGGGCTGTTCCAAGAGGAAATGTGCTTTTATTATCAGTACAGAATGACTCCATGGTAAATAAATCATTTGTATTGCAATTGAAATATTATTCCATTATGCATCAAGGATGCATGCAACCTTTCCACATTTCTTTGCTTTCATTCTGATGTTTTTTCCAGCTTGTTAAGGATCTCTCCGAGGATCTATTAACTAGGAGCTAGAGGTTGAATAAAATGACAAAACAAAAATAGCCTAAGTATTATTCATCTTATACAGAGATCTGTCCAAGTCACAATAAAACAACACTTATGGAACACAAAAAACTCTTCAGCTAGTCAGCCTAAGTTGTCTATCTGTCTTCCATTGCATTGCCCAAAATTCAGCCTTACAAAGCATCTGTGAAGAAAGGTAACACGTGCAGAATGCAACCAAATCTAAGATCAGGCTATCCAAGAAAGCAAACAGTTTTAGGAGTCTGGCAAGTGCTGCCATAACCTCTAGAACAAGTCATGCACAGCTTTCCATAGCATTGGATCCTGATGGTGGGTCACTTGGTGTCACTTAGAAATCATTTGTGACACACGGTTTCTCTGGTATCTCTCATAAGAGCTTCTCATGCAACCTCTTTGACACCTTTTCAGAGGTGCCCCAAGTTTTGTCTTTCTTATAGCTGCTTCCTTTCCTCTGAAGCAAGTAGAAAGACAATGAATGATGACTACCTCTCTGCCCAGCACAGCTGAAATCAACCAAGAGGTCCTAGAAGGAGGATGAAGCCTGATATAAAATGCCCAAGCCATATTGCTTCAGAAACCTTGGTTAAAAGCACTAAATGGGGGGTTGTACGCAAGGTTTCTCAGCATGAATGATTACATGTATTAAAATGTACAACAAGGAGAGAAAGAATCTAAAGCATTTTTAAGTTAAGATTGGAAATACTCCCGGAAAGCTCTGAAGTGAGAGCAGCTTTTGAGGTTTTGTTGTTTTAGTGCTTTGCGTCACTTCCCATTCAAATCATTAATGAAAAGAGAGACATGGGTAAGGGGAGGAGATCCCCGGCCGAAAGAAAAATCCTGGCTGGATGCCAGTAGCCAGCTGTTGAGACCTCCTGAAAGCAATTGAAATCCAATGCACTCCCTTTGTCTGGAGCAGGGAGATCATTCTCCTTGATGTTCTACTTGCCTCTTCCAAGTCTACCAGACTGTGTTGACTATCTAGATGAAGTATGAGCCTGGTACCATTAACCAGGTGGTGGAAAGATACCCGAGTTATTCTTCCACTGCACTTGTTGTGTTTGCATAATAAGGTTCAAAGCTTTCATGCACTTTTCTGTGCTAAGAGACTAACGTCAGCAGTGCCTTCAGAGAGTCAGAGGGTTCAGCAGAGAAGTGACACTGAAGAACTCACTAAGAACAATGAACTCCCAAACACAACTTCATTTCTACCATGAGGTCCTCCAGAGCCCTTTGTAGTCAACATATCAAAGCTGACTAACAGATGAAATAAAAGGAGCAGAAGCATTAACTTTGTGTATTTCCCAGGAGAAATCAGATGATGTGGTATCGCCAGCAACATATCTGCTATGCCCAGCTGAGAAGGATTTAGGAAATTCACAAGTGTTCCAGTTGCATCTGCTGTTATTTTGATGCCCTCCTTCCTATTACCAAGCAAAGACATAATGCGGGTCAAAGCGAAGAGGAAGACATTGTCATGAGTAGAGGATGTAGTTCTAGTATTTTCACTTTGTCATCCAGATTCTCATGGCTGTTTCTCCTTCATGTGCAACAAAAAGGAGGTAACAGTTCCCTGCACCCATCCACAAGCATTTCCACATGGACTATCAGACACTATATGCAAAAAATGAAAAGCAAGTGAGGAGAAATTAATGCAGCCTGTCCAAGGCGTACACACAACGTTAGCATGGACAGCTACAAAACATCTTGAATGCTTAAACATTCTTCTCACACTGGTATGTGCTGTATATAACAGACAACTGTTGAAGGAAGTGATCTGTCCTCTGAAGAATGAAAACATAGAACTAGAGTCAGAGGCAAAGGAAATAGCAGAAATGTTATTTAACTTGGACATTTAACTCACATTTGTCTGTGCTACCAAACGGAGGAAACCTTTCCTACATTAACCTACACTAGATGTCAGCTGCACCGCAAGGCTGGAAGGGCATGGATTGGGAAAGAATCTATTCACCAGCTGAATCCAATGTTCCAGGGTGCAGTATAGCCAATTCAGAAAGACTTGGATAAGTCACAGCACGGGTGAGCAGACACAGCCTTCCCTCTATTGGAGAAACATTTAGGGTAAAGCAATAAAAAGGAATACTTTCAAAGGATGGTAAATACTTCCACCATAGCACAACCCTTAAGGGTCATAGATTTCATGCTTTTATACTCCAGACTAAAAAGCAGAAGAAACACAGCTCTCAAGAAGGGTAAGAGAACATGGGTAGTAACCCAGTTAAGGAAAGGGACCCCTTTCACCGGTGCTGCATCTGAGCAGCAGCGACCACAGAGGGAGCTGCAGCCCCTGACAACCCAGCCCTGGGCATTGGCTGTCCATTTAGGGGCTGACACCACTATCAGCAAGCAAAAAGGAGCTGAACAACAGCAGAGAGATCACTGTAACTGGGCAGCCACAGGCATGGCCAGACCCAGCATATTGCCAACAACACCCCAGAGAGCTGCTTAAGCAGGAGTTAGCACTGACATTTCTTGGTGGCATTTGCCTGTGGTGAGGGTAAAGTTGTGACCATCGGATGGGCACTTCTCCACTGCATGCTATGATGGAAGGGAGAAGCTGGAATGCAAAGTGGTGAAGGTATGCCAAGGAATCCTTTTGCACTGCATGGGAAGGTGGGCTTGATGTCTACTCTTGTGAGGATTTAACTAGTTGGATGCAGAGCCTAGAGGCCACACTGGGTGGAGTGCTAAGTATACAAACTCAACCTGTAGACTCATGCCTTGCCTGAGCTGGGGACTATTCTCTGGCTGCAGAACATTCCCAGCTCCATCTGGAGCTCTGGGCAGGAGGGTCTCTACTCAACCAGCAAACACTGGGCTTGAGCAGACACCCAGCCTCAGCAGCATACATGAGAAAGCTTGCTTTCAAGCAGCACAATGTGGTTACCCCGACATACTTGGCATGAGAAGGAACTGGAGTTGAAGGCGTTTGGTGGTTTTGGAGAAACACATAAGGCCTTATTTCACCAAATACCTTTCTTTTTCTTTTTTTATCATAGCAAACTTCCTTTTGGGGATGTTATGACTGGAATGTACAGATTCCATGATCCTATTTTCTCCTCTTTTCTATTCCTCTGGATTTTATTCCCTCAGCTGCTTTCTCCACCAGAGGACTTTGCACAACAACTTTCTTTGCCTGTGCCTTGTTTTTTATGTGAATAAATATATCTTCTGGCATCCTGCTTAGCAGAGATGCACGCTCCTTCTGACACCCAGACTTACACACATTAAAACAACTCAACCTATTTCTCTTCTAACCTTTTCTTGTTGCACTCACATGCTGCTTGATGCACTTACATGCTTGGATCAGAGATCAGCTCATCCATGCTGGAACTGGATGTCCTGTGCATGCGTAAGAAAAGTAATAAAGCTTAAGTTCAGTGAAGAGAGGACGTTGGGCCTGAGCTTCTGCCCTTCCATTATATTCTAGCACAGAAATAAAGGGACACTAATAAGGAAATTGAACATCCTGGCTGCTTTGGTACATGTGTTCCCTCCTCATTTGCTTTATAGTGCTTTGGCTTTTTATTCACCATCACATGAGCAGTACCAAAGAAACCCAGATCCTTTTTACTTGGAAAGAGATGATGTTCGTACCTGACTGTTGATCCAGCTGTCTCTATGGCCCAAGAGCAACAGGTTTATCTTTTCTTGTCCCCTCGAGCTTCTTTATAGCGATAGGATGGGTCTGTACAAAGCCCGGCCCTTCACTCAAGGTTCCTTTTCGGAGGCTGCCATGCAGTTCGAACACAACCCCAGGCCAACTGTTTCCACATCCAAGCATCCCACCCTATTCTTAGGTTTACACCACTCGCCCTGCTTACTGTGAGTTTCCCCTGGCTGATTTCCCAGAATATCCTTTGCCTCTGGCAAGACAATTGCACAAGTCTAAAGCACTGTCACCACAGACCTTAGCTGCAGTGTACACTGCTCTCAGTATCCCCACGAGGCTGGAAGCCTGTGGGAGAGAAGTGCTGGTTCTGAAAGAGTTAATTCTCTTTCGTGTTCCATAAATCACATGGTTTAGAGCAGTCGCTCCAAGATTAGGATTTAGGACTTCTTAAACCTGGGGGGAGAAGGTCCAGTTCCCATCTACCGAGCAAGAAATAGCGAACTGGGGTAAAAATAATATAAAGGGCCTTAAGCAAAGTGGGTATTTTCACACCTTTGGGGTTTTTTTAGTTCAGTGCTTATTGTTGTGCTGAGGAGAAGGGCAAATGGAAAATGTGAAGCTGCTGTCTTAAAGTATCTGATCCACTTACACTACGCTTTTCTTAACTATGCCTGTAATACACTGACAGAAGCAATGTTACCAGCCAAATGGCAGGGGACAACACAGCAGAGACTCAAACATCAGGTCAGTGACCTTCCATGGGCACCATGAACCAATCCAGTCTTCTTTCCAAACTGGGAGGGTAAGGATGCTGATAGACAACACAGGCGCGCTGGCAGGCAGCATCCCAGAGCTGGATGTTTCAGCCTGTCACAAAGTCAATGCATTACCTTCAGCAATTCACCTCTTTCAAGGTGGCAACTACCAGATCCGGATGCTTTCAGATCTCAACAGGGTGTAGGACTCATCTCATTTCCCAGCCCTGCTCCAACCTTTATGCTGCTAGTCTGCCCACTGCCATATAACACAGTCTCCGTTGTAAGCAGTCACTGAATTACATTCTCTACCATTTCTTTGTAGGCAATTGCAAAGCATCCTTCACATGGCAGAGTCTTCCACATTAAAGACTTTTTCTTCCAGTTTGTGTGTGTTTCTGTGGTTTGGCTCAGGCCACACTATACATCATGGTGACACCAGATGTTAGCACAGAGAATAAGTCATATATAGGGGGGTTTACCTTTACTGTTAAGGGCAGGCTCTATTCTACTGCTTTCACTCGCACTGTTTCTACTTTGCATGTGTGGAGGTGGGGGCCTCGGCAAAGGTCCCTGGCACTCAGGGGGAGTTAAGGGTAGTCCCACAAGTGTTTGTGATCTCCTTGCAGAACAGCAGTGAATGCCCTCAGCCTGAGGTCTCCTGTCTCAACTCTATGTGTTCCTCATATCTTCCTCATTGCTAGAACAGTCTGACCCTCTTCTGGCACTGTTTTCCAACCTCACCCATGACCTAGGAAGTGTTGTGCCACATCTGCCCACAGCCTTAGGGATACTCAGGTATATTTAACCTTCCCTAAAACTTAAGGTGAGCTGGTAAGGTGAGAAATCTGGGCTTGAATATCTCAGATCCTTGTTTGCACCTTGGACCTTTGGATGTAGTAGCTCTTCTGGGACTCCCCAAGCTCAACCTCTTTCTAGCCCAGTATTATGTCCTTGGGTCTCCCTTCCTTCAGCCCTATAAGGAACTCTAAAATGCTGACCTTCCTCCAGCTACAACACGAAAGTGCCCAGGAAAGAAGACTTTCCGTTTGAGTTGTGTCACTACACCAGAGCACTAACTGCTCCCTGCATCCCTCATCTCAGAATAAAGACCTCCAAGTTAATCCTCACTTGCCCATAAACGCACATTCTGGTATTTAAAGGAAAGCACTTCACTTTAGCAGCGGGGTAGCTGCATTATAAAGAAAAGTGCTTTGCTTCAGCAGAAATCCCTACTTAGAAATAAAATGAAAGGAACTTATTATTCAAACAAAATATTAGACAAAGAGCAGTGATTGCCACACTGCGCAGCAAAGGCGCTGAGCAAACGTGACTGAACTCTGTCCAGGAGGATATTGATCGTGATCACTTTGATGGAATTAGAAAGGTTGGATTCTACTCTCAATTACACCACAGATTTTAGTGAAAACACTCTGAATCTGTGCTGCTGTCACAGGACAGCACAGCCCAGGTCTGTAAATCTTCCCCTCCCCAGTTTAGTTCCTCTCGTGTACTTCAGCGTTGATTCTCCACTGCTGAGGTTTAACAAGTACTGAATGAGAAAGGCAATTCTTCAAATACGCATTGAGGAAAACGTTAAGAGGGTAATAAAACATCCAGTAAGTCAGGAGCACAAGTTTTGTGGTGTGACAGAAAAGCAAGTTTTATTTGGGGCTTGGGAAAGGAAAATCAAAACCAATTCCATCAGCTGGGAAAAGCCCAAAGAACAGTTTTATGTTAATACCCACATTCAGAGTTGCAAATTACACTGAGGAGTTCAGCGTTGCTGGCCGGGCTGAACTAGGCACAAATAGAGGGGAAAAAGTGAGTTAAAAACATAACTTGCACACAAACCCCGACAACCCTTATTCTTATTTTACTCATCCACATGAGCAACACAGCTGAGGAGAGTATTTCAACAATCCGTGTAATTTTATCTTTCCTGTGTTCTTCTTTGGATACTATGTGTCATCCCTGTTTGCACAATAGCCAAGTGCCTGATCCTGCTTTCTTTGCCAACCATACAGATCATAAATCAGAAAGCACAGCTCATAAATCATGTGCCACTGAATACAGACTCAAACTAAAACACCCGAAGACTCCACTTGGTAGGAGCTTAAGGGAGCTTAGGGCATCCCCTGGAGACATCAGGAGAGGCACAAGCACAGTTGTGCTCAGCAGTAAATACCCCTCTGTAGGGAGCCTCAGCCAAGCTGCTGCTCCTTCTCCTTGGCCCTTCTCAAGCCCATATCTATTCCCATGCCATGTACCTGAACAAGATGATGCAACTTTTCCACTGTATCCCTATAGTATGATTTGTAAAACATTCAGAGTTCTGCGGCTGCAACTTTTCCTTTCAGTGACATGAAGATTTCTTTCAGTTTTCCTCTAACGCCATATTTATGGGAAGGCAAAGAGTCAGCAAACAGCCCAATTCTACTCAACAAGGCACTCCAATAACATCCTTCTGGAGCTGTAACGTAGCCTTGAACATACCACATCTGCTCATAACATCCATCCAGCCAAGCTGCTCCTACGGGCACTCCTCAATCCAGGCAAAAATGAGCCAAATCAGCTTAAATACCAAATCTTTACAACCCCTTCCTTTTCCATCCCTTCTTTCTGCAATGCCTGGTGGAGCACCTGCGTAAACGTTGTGCCACAGCTGAAAAGAACCATGCAAAATGCAGCTATGAAAACCATACACAAGAATCATTAGAAATTGGCCCAGCATCCAGCCCTTCTCACAGCCCTTTGCAGCAATACATCTCTGGATATGGGTGGGGAACATGCTTGTGCTTTGGGGAAGAGCAAGCTTGGAGTGACTCAGTGTTGGTTTTGGCTCTCTGCTTTTAGAGACATGGGGAGGAGAAGCTTAAAACATCCCCAGTGAGCTGAGAAAGACTGCACTGTAGGTCCTTCTCAGAGCCCAATCTCTACTGCCCTGAGTAGTGCTGAAACATGTGGGAGAAGGCCTTTAAGAGAAGGTCCTAGATGACTGTAGGTGAACAAGAGTGATATAAGTTGGAGGTGTGGACACAAAACCACATGGCAGCGCCACTTCCTCCATTATCAAGCAATGGGCTACACCAGTATCCTGCATGTTTGGTGCCATCCATGCACACAACCGCTTCCAACTGTGCACCCATACAGTGTTCTCAAGAGAGCAAGGCAACTATGTCAACTCTTCTTACTCCTTCACCTTGCTTCTCACTGAAGTAATAAAGAGAAAGCCTACAGAGAAGATGCAAGTGCCAAGTAGTGCCCAGACATGCCCACTCCTCACCGTGCTGCTGGGAATAGAACCCACATGCCCCAGATCTTCTAATGCCCTGCTCCAGCTGCTCGGAGCCATACAGAAGACAAACCCAACACACTCTAAGGTAAAACATGCCAAATTCCCAGCTGGTGGAGCCCCACTGAAACCTGGGCACTTATGCAGGAGCACAACAGGCCCAAACTGGAATATAAATACTCTTTCCACAAATGAAGGCAAGGTTTTGTTCACAGTAATCTTTAGTATTATCCATGAGCCTGAAAAGTCTGCGTTTGCATGTGATTCCTTTCCCCCTGCCCCTCAAGTTCAGAAGAGTTTGGATATATGGACTTGGTTCAGTTGGGAACTCAGATTAGGAAAGGCCAAACGTTATCTCCCAGCCTCTGTCATTGTAATTCCAACAATAACACACAGCGCTATTACTATTTGAGCTACTTGAAAACATCAAATATGTGCCCAGTTTCTTTAGAAGACTCCTCTGTGGACAACCAATGGGGCTGGGTAGAGAGGGATAAACAGTTTACTTTTCTGTCTCTGAAGCCGAGTTATATTCTTATATTACAAGTGATATGACAAGATTTATTCAAATGCTGAGAAGCCATTCTGGGAATAGTAAAAAAATGATTTATAACAAATAAATCAACCAGCTAGGAGTCACAAATAAGCAAAAAGATGTTTCTTTCCAGATTTAGCTTTAATGTTCTCTGTGGAGCAACACACTGGCATTTCTGAAGCACCACAGAGTTCTGCACCTCCATTGCACTACATGAGCTTAAGCCAGGCACACTGTGGTATTTCTCCTATTCATAGAATCCCAGACTGGTTTGAGTTGGAAGTGACCTTAAAGCTCATCCAATTCCAACCCCCTACCACAAGCAGGGGCACCTTCCACTAGACCAAGGTGCTCAAAGCCTCATTGGCACTGAAGAAGTTAATGCCTGTAGGCTGCAGAGCTAACCCCATCTTGGCCAACCCTCTGGCATTACTCCACTGCAACATAAATGCTCAGCTGAAATGAGATTAGAAATCTTAATGGCATTAATGGAAGCCTGACCTATCAAATCTTCTTAAAACACAGAAAAGCTGCATTTTTCAGGCTCTCAGGGCCAAAATGAACAGATTCTCCAGTTTGCTTCCTGGATGCAAGTTCAGATCTAGAAGTACAACACTTCAGAGCTTCCAACCTCACCAGAAAACTCTGTGATTCTAAACACAGTTTTCATTGTTCTTTTCCCTCCTTCACCACCAAGTGCACATCTCTTCAGCCGTATTTGCTGTGGTGTGAATTACAGAAGATAGGGAGGACAGGAAAGGCAACAATTTGATAAGAGTTGCACCATGTGTCATGGGAAAAATATCAGTTCAAAAGGTGATAAAACCTGCTCTAGAAACACATTAAAACAATTACATATTATACACCCGTTCTCGTTGATAATCCCTTTCATATCCTGATTGCGACCAACACTGCGCTGAAATATCTTAGTAGGGAAAAAAAGTCTGCAATAATTTCAAGTTCTTTCCTTTCTGTGGAAATGAGCTATTGCTTCAAAGGTTACAGAACTCTTCCCATCTTTACTAGAAAGCAGATGTATCTGCTTCCCAGTTTTTCCTGCAGCAACCCATACAAATTGGTAGTTTCCCCTAGACAATGTGGTTCTCTGAAACCCATTCCAGATCTAAAGAAGCCTTTTACAGTCAGCTCTAATTATGAATGTTCCTAGTGGTGGCTTTTTCCCCAAATATGTGAATTAGCCAGTTCCCATCTGGCCACTTTCAGCTTCACTCCATTGTTACAGATGGGTAAGATGCAAAGCAAGACCACAAGACAGGAGATCTAAAATGGCAGAGATGATTTTTGCCTATCCAAAACACATCGCCTTCCTCCAGCTGGTGAGATACTCCCTCCAGCACACAGTACAAGATAAAACAAGCACTAGGAGATACAATGAAGCACAGTGGAGGATTCAATGGTTATCCAGAAAGCATTCGCAGCGACACTGAATAGGATATGAGTTATCTACCTTCAGGCTCTAGGATGCCAGCCAAGCATTAACCACCAGGAATTCAGAGGAAATTATCTCTAAGTAATGATATCATCCAATTATTTAATAGGACTTTACACCTTGCTCTGAAGCATCTGGGAAAGCTCTGGGTGGAGTACCTGGCTCATCAAACGATGCTCAAAGGGGTGGAAATACTTGTATTTTGCCCTAAAAAGGAGTAGGATGCAACTTATGCCAAAGACCAACACCAACCACGCGTTACAGCTTCGCATAGTCCAGTCACATGCAGTTTCCATTAGATTCTAATAGGTATTTTTAAAGCATCTCAGCTCTTCTACAGAATATAGGCTTAAAATAGCCCAGCAGAGCATTCGTGGCATGCTGGCAACACTGCATGCTGGCAGCCAGTCTGAGGCCACTGCTGGCAAAAACAGGGCACCTGCTGTCAGTATTCTATCAAACATGATTATTCTAAAGTTGGGAAAGTTTGGAATGGCTCCATGGAAACCTCACTGATGTCAAATTAGCATCCGAGCCACCCAGCAACAACGTTTGCAGCGTCATCACTGAAATTACTGGACTAATGAGCAGACATGAGAAATACAGGTAGGGTTATGGGTGAAACATCATGCACATCAGCTTGGAATATTTACTTGTAAGAAGGGCATATGCTAAAAATGGGATTTGAAAGACACCCAAATGTTGCAAACAGGTATTTGTAGTGAAAGCCCCAGTGAATGAAAGGGAATGACAAGAAATGCCAGGTGAAGCAGTCAGAAGAATGCTTCATAAAAGCCACGTCAGTGATTGAAGTCACAGCCCGAGAGCTCCTGTTACTAATCTGGGCTCTGATGAGTAAACAACAGGAACGGCATAGCCGGGATTCCACCCGCTGGGCCAGTTCTGCCCTGCGGGGCTCTTTTAAGTGCCTTTTTTGTATTCTCCTTTTGGAAACAAGTGCCATGAGTGTTTGTCTCTGCAACCCACTGCGGTGGTAGCTCAAGAACAACTTCAGATGGAAGCCAATGAAAAAGAATCTGGGAGATGCTCTGGAGAACAGACGCGTTTGGCAGAAGCATCTTACATCAGCTGGCGCAGCAAAGAGGGCATTCAGAGGAACGTAGCTCAGTCAGAGCAGAAACACCCTGGGCACCAAACTTTCCATTCCAAGGAATCCTAGAGACAGGGCTGTTTATTTATAAGGCTACCCAGGCAGAGATACCCTGGGGCCAGCACCCAGAGAGCTTGCCTGTTCCTGTATGTGTATTGCTGCAAATTCAACAAAGGCACGACTTTCAGAAAGAGCCCGAGAGGAAAACATCTGTAATTCAACACTAGTGATTGCAAAAATATATCACCATTAATGTCATCGTGATCTACCATGTATGTAGCGCTGCCCAAGACTGCCAACATTCTTCCTGGCTCCAGTTAGAATATGAAGTTGATCAGCATAACTCTGGTTCTTATAGGAGGTACGCTTGTCAAACCCAAGGCTCAGCAAAGACTGAGGATACACTCAAGTACTCTTGAGAATTAGACCCATGATAGCTCTCTCATTATGAGAACAGCAAGATTTTGGGCATGCACGGCAAGGGGAGCAGCAGAAAGAGAAAGCAATCCACCTCATGTTTCCATCAAAGTAAGGGCCTTGACAGTATGCCCTTGGTCCCCTACCTAGTATCCGATGGGAACACTTGTATTATGTTGTAGAAGCAGCTCTGATTCCTCCGGGCACTGGATGTCACAGGGTAACAGCATTATTGCCATGAGCCTGAACTGGTACCCCATGGATAACGCTCTGCTCGCAGATGCGGACTCAGCGAGATAGGTGTAACCTGGAAATTACTTCACTCATCTCTGCATTTATGTTGGCACAGTCAAAAGCTGAAATCTGTGCCTTTGGAAAGGGCTCAAGAGGAAATACTGAGCAGAACAGTGAGGTAGATCCGTAATACAACAGAAACAGGCATCTAGCACAACATAAATCAAAAAGGAAATTGCTTTTCCATACATTTCTTTTGTCTTCCCTTCTTATTAATTCATTATAACCTTAAGACTCCAACAAAGATCAAGGTTTCATTTTGTTAAGCACTATATAGATATGCAGGGTGAGATCCGGACTCCAGAATCAAAGGCATTGCAGTTTTGTTACTCGTATCAGTAGAGGCAGGACTTTCCCCAGATCACCGCTGCCCTAAGGTATTTTTATCTTAATCAGCAAGACCAGCAAAGGACGGAACAGAGAAAGAGGAAAAGAGATGAAGCTCAAAATTCACAGAGCAGATAGGCAGCAAGAGATAAGAGAACCTGAACTCCAAATATCCCTTCACGCGCTGCAGTCCATCATGATACAGAGAGAATTTCTGCTAAGTTACATGCTACCAGCTGCAGAAAACAGAGGAGGAAAACCCTGCCTGCTCTTAAGCTGGCACTGAATATCCAAAGTACTAAACCCAGAATATAAAAGCACCTCAACCCATCTGAGCTGGTGAAGGTGGTACCAAAGGATAGAAGCCACTAGCAATGGGGGAACTTTGCAGCTCTTGAGTGGAGTCTGATGTCCTGTGGGTAATGCAGGGGGTAGCTACAAGACAGACCTTACCAGGGTCCTTAAACTTTGCCATTGAAGAGCTACCTGGAAAGGTCAGATAAACCTCTATGGTTACATTTGTCTTGACTTCTCTGTATGCACAAAGTCCACTGACTACCGAAAATGTTGCGCAGAAATCACAGTGGATAACGTTCAGTTAGTATGGCAAACAAAGCAACAAATCCATAAACCCTGGGGTCAATTCCAGCTCCAGTGTGTGTTTCCTGAACTACTTTGGACTTTAGTTCCTTTACTGTAAGTGCAAGCAAGCTCAATAACAGGAGATATCCAGAGAAAGAGACCAGAGCACAGTCTTTAATATAAAACCTAACACAGCCTGCTCCTAGATGATTTTCCTCCTCATCAGTACTAAGCTGCTATAAGTAGGCAGCATTTGGACACAGCTGGTGGCAAAAGGTCCCAGGGGGTATCCAGAACTGACAGCTCTTGGGTACTGCACAGAAGTATGGAGATTGGGTCTTTCACATTCAGACGCCTGCCATTCAGATAGAAGTTTCTTCCTCGTGTTATTACACAACTAAACTGTGTCCTCAGCAGCAAGCATGCAATGAAAACCAGCTGCAATGAAAGCTATGAACTTTCTCCACCCCAGGCTGGGAATTAGGTCTGATGCAGGAGATGGCTTTAGCTCTGACCCATCCAACACACGCCACCTCTCCAGGTTGTGGGAATTACTACTCCACAACAGCCTGAGCTGCCTGCAGTGCTGCCTCATCACGAGGAAAACACCATTGCCTGTGAAATAAATCAGGTCATTTCACCTGGGTGCCTCCAGTAACCTCATAAGCAAAAATAGTGGTAAGACCACTTCAGTTTTGTGATGGGGAAATGCTCTCTGCACCCACTTCATCATGAACCGGTGAGAAAAGACACTGGACACTGCAGATATATTTTAAGCTGAGGTCAATGAAATACTTGCACCGTCCCAGCTACTGGTGCAAAAACACACAGAAATAATCACATGCAGACACACAGAACAAATTTAAACCAATTAGACAGCAGAGTCACAACTTATTTGTTAGTTTGGCTTTAATTAAGTTCAGCCTCAAGCCTTGTGAGGCATTAGTTTTGCTGGAGGCCTCCAATGTTTTGCAATTAACATCCTTTAACTATCCCATGCCTAGTCAGCAATAACTTTAACCAGGGAGTTTTCCATGCAGACACACAGCCAGCAGTCCAAGGTTTGTGCTACACTATTTATCTGCATTCTCCTGGTTTTTTTTGGCTTATTTCTGAGGACCTCTCATATGATAGACTCAAGAAGAAGGAAAGGTCAGCATCAAGAGAAAAATAAACCCCTGTTTTCTTCAGATAGGCAAGACTGCCATGATTTTCATGCACTTGTACATGTATCCGTGAGTGAAGAATATCTTCCTCTAAGAGCCTGGAATGTAAACACTATCACAGCTGTTACTGTGAGGGAAAGGAAAGGAAGGGCAGAAAGAGAGGCTGAGAGAGTCTATTCCTTCTGCAGGTGCTCTTCTCAAGCACCTGACCTGATTCGGGTTTCATTTATACCAGTGGAATCTGCAGCAATGGAGCTTTGTGTCCAAAGCAATACAAGTGTGGGATCAGAATGTGGGCTGCAAGATTATTCCTTTGTGAAACCGTACAAGTTAGATCAGTCTGGACAACGAGATGGTACTCAAGTCTGAAGTTCATTTGGAGACCTGTCTATATGAAAGCCCATCCCCTCGCTTTATTACAAGGAACTGTGTCTTTGCACATGAATTTCCCTCTTCATTGGCTGAACTCCCTCTAAGAGCTTTTGCAGGGTCCTCACAAATTCAATGGAAGAAAGCAATTCCTTGTCTTCCGTCTTTACTTTTGTACTCGTTTGCAGATGAAGGGGCCCTTTCTGGCTTAAATGGCTGAGGAAAAGTAACAACTGCTCCACCAGTACCGCTCCAGGTTTATTCCAGTGTAACTGCAATCACAGTTTGTTACCAGCCCCGTAGGTTATGTAAATAGCCAGAGTAAATAACAGGCTTGCAGCAGATACGCAAGCTATGTAGCTGTCCTCTGACACCACAGATGGAGCTTGAGCACATCTGAATGAGGATGTCCACAAGAGGGACATGGAGTCATGACTAGCACGAAAGAAACACAAATTATATCTTTGTCCTGATACCTTAAAGTCAATGCAGAATGGGCTCAATTCCAGCATATTCTAAATACAGTGCTAGGAATCTACACTGATGCCTAGAAATGCTTGCAATTTTGCTCTCATCTGCAGTATCTGTAGCAGGCACCCTCACTGCAGTCTCACCTGCCTCTAAAAGGCTGTGTCAGGACTCTCCAACACAGGATGTTGCAAGAGGGACATAAACATGCCAGTTCTGGCCAAGTATTACGGAGAAAGGCAAACTGAAAGAGCATGGATTTAGATTTTCTTTTAGTTGTTGGGGTTTTTGGGTTTGTTTCACTTGTTTGCTTGGTTTTTAACCCTGCACTGGTTTAATGCGTATGTTATCAGTGACTTCACAAGAGTTGTTCTTGATTTGCTAGTATGAAACTAAAGAAATAAAATAAGGCCTGAATTGCTTCTCATATGGGATAGTTCTTTAACAATGAGGACCACTGGCACGGAAGCCAACTAATTTAGTTGCTTTTGAAACAGGCTGGTTGCACCTATGCAGACTGATGCCAAATAGTGCTAACCCCTGAGTCAAGCTGAGGAATTGTTTGGGACAGTGCTAGATGTCCAACAGGATGTCAGGGACAATGCTTATAATATAAAGGTAGAGATGACCGAGTTCCCCTCTCTGAGTACATTTGTAACATGCTTTAGCATAGACACAGGCTTAAGGACTTAAGTGATTTTATCCTGCTACCACTGTGTAAGTACCAATGCAAAATTACAGAGAGATAATATCCCCTCTGGACTAACAGCTTAGTCACTGCTTTCATGAACAGTATGGGTGAAAGGGGGTATACAACATACACAAAGAACACTGTAGATTCTCTGCCTTATAAAGTCTTAAGTGCTACAGACCCATATGTTGCATTTGATAGGTTTATTACAAATGCTATATTTTAAAGACAAAGCTGTTCAAAAACAAAGTCCTCAGAGTGGTACATGGCAGGAAGATTAAAGCTATTGAATATACAGAAGCATACATTGCCCAGTGATGTGTTAATCCACAGTCTATAATAAGGCAGCTACTGACAGCGTTCAGAAAGAGCTTTCACAGCTTACATAGGATTCAGCTGATACGGATACACTGATGCTGGAGCCAGCTTTTGCACTTCCATGGAAAAGGTGATACCTATACAAATGTAGAATATGTAGAAAGCCTTGGAACCCCTCACCTGTAGCATCAGGCAACCAGTGACGGAAAAGTATGTATCATATATTTTGAAGTATTCTCAAACTATGCATTTAGACCAGGACTCCACCAAATCCTTGCACTTAACTTATCCCCCCTCCTTCCTGCCCCAAACTATTAATACCAACAGTCAAATGCTGAAGGACAAAAGAACACAGTTTGGCTTCAGTCAGACTGGTGAAAATCTGGAGCAACTCAGCTGAGGCCAGCGTAACTGAGATCAGAATTTGGACCTGACTCAACAAGCGAAGCCAAATTCATTACCACGCTTTTCCCCTCCATGTCTGCATATTAAAGAGCACGGGTTTGGGTTTGGGTTCTTCTTGGGTTCTATTTTTTGTTTTGTTTCTGAAGCGCATATTTCAGGCGGTCTAAAAGTACATTCTGTAATTGTGACAAAAATGCCAACTGACGTAAAGAACCTCCACAGATTTAATAATATTTTGCTTGGAAATGGGTGTAGAAATGCATGCATTTTTGAATCCAGCACGCCTTGGCTCTCAGCTGTAAGAAACACCTTTCTGAGAAGCAAGAAAAGGAAACTTTCCTTCCACATAGAAAGCTTCAGCAGCGACAGCTATTTTTAATCAACTTGGGCATTTTCTTTATGGTGAGATAAAGACAACGTAATTAAAATAAACTAATGAAAAGCAGATAGAAAACACACCAGAAGATTCTGGGCACACTGCATCTGTCCAGCAAAGTCCTTCTTCCTGCTGTCTTTCACTGTTATCACTTCAACACTGTCTAGGTCCCAGCCCTGAATGAAACAAAGCAGCTCTCTGTCTGCCTCTTTGGTCTTCTTTCAAGAGAAATTAAAACCTCACCAGGTCCTGCTCCCACATAAACAGGTTTGTTGCTTTTTAGTCTTGGTCCAGATTTATGAATGCGGGCTGTAAAGACCCTAGGCACAGTTCTGAATCTGAATGAAGCAAGGGGAAGAGGCCACACTCACACAGCTATGAGTATACCAGATGGAGTACAAAAAACAGTGGTGGAAGGGGAAGGATGTCTTCACCCGTTAGCATCACCTATTCCTGTACACTACGGCATGGTTCAACTATACTTTGAAGCACTAAGAGATGTACCAGACAGCTATTTGGGATTCAGAGAACAGCAACTAAAATCAGAATCCAGCTCCCACTGGCAGCATACAGCTTTCTCAAGAGAAACAGATTAATTCTATTTGCCTCTACACATTCTCCCATGCCTCTCCACGTACTTCCCATCATCAGCTCCTAGTCTGGACCTGCTAAGCTGCTGGAATGGGAAAGAGGAGGCATCAAGAAGTAAATCATATCTATATCAGAGTATCATGGAGCACAGGTAAAGACTGATACCTTCAAGGTGGGGAGGAAATGGGTGGTAGAGGCACCAACTCATCTACCATTCTTCAGCCCCCCAACTGTGGGGACAGGAGGAGATGGACTACGTGCTGTAGTTTTTCCTTTGGTTTAGGCAAAGAAGTGATGTGTGCTCCATGCAGGTCCTGAACCACATATCACTGAAGCCAGCAGTCAGCCCTATTGCATACATGAGGCCATCAGCCCAGCTCATGTTCATAGTGAGGTGCATTTACGCATCTGTGGCCTCAAAGTCAGCACTAGCAACTTTCACATTCTCTTTAAGGCTGGTCCTCGCTGCCAGATGTTCTCAAAGTGGCTGTGGAGTAAAATTAAGTCTGGGCTTAATAAAGCCTATTTATGCTGTCTCATTTAGCAAAGCTCATGTTTACAGGGATGTATTAGGCACTTAAATGCATGAAAGAAGAAAATATTTGCTTGTAGTTTCAACTACTCCGTATGGCTTTCTGACTCAGTGGGCTCTGAAAGCACACAAATATTTTCCAATAAACAAAGAACTGGTTCAAACTGCTGCCCATTGAAAATGGGAGAGAGAACACAAACAGATTTGATTCATAGGCGGTTTTTTACCCCAAAAGAAACTGGAAAGGATCCAACTTTTATTTTAATGCAATGTGGCTAAAGTCTTTATTTTGAATATCTGCCCAAGGCAGTGACTCCTTCAGGCCTCAAGGAGCAAGTGGCTTGGCTAGATAGTGAAACAAAGCATTAAGCTTGTACTGTAATAATCAAAAGTACAACAACACATGGTCATCATTTTGACTCTTGCTACCAAGAGTCAGCTCCAGTGAAGACTGAACCACAGAGTTTTTGCATGCAAGCATTTTCCAGATTAAATCCAGGTGTAGAACCATCAGCAAGTGATTTGCCTTTGTAGGTGAAATTTATACGCACACACACATATATATATATGCACTTACATGAGCAGGACCAAATGAACTCGATAACAGAGAATAGCAGGAGATCATAAAACCAAGCAATAACTAAATAACTGTGTGTCTGTCAGAATAGTGACTAGGCTCAAACTGCAAAAGTCGGTGGAGTCAAAGAAACTGCCTGCAAGCATCAAGAAATAGGTGTTTCTTTATCATCAAGGCTCCTTGTTTCTCTGTCAACAGTGACTACAGCATTTACTCAACAGCAGCTATTGGCTTTCAGTTTTCAAGCTGCCTGAAAGCTTTTTAGCCTCTAATTTCCCCTATTTCTTATGCAAATAACTTTCTAGTTGTTCTTGCTTTGTAGCTAGTGTTCTGTATTCCCCTTCTGGCTACACAATAACCAAGGCACAAGCCAAAATGACAAACTATTTGTAGGCTGGCATACTGAACTGTGTGTTCTCAAACACAGTGGTTGGACTCAAACTGGCATTTACAGGTATTCAGGCTGGATTGTATTTCCCCCCCCCCCCCACTCCCTGCATTTTTCTATGTTCCCCTCTCTATATACCTTGAAATTTTCACTTCAAGCCACTGAAACTAGTCCAAGAAGAGACTCAAAGTCAGGCTCCATCTACTCCAGTGATTCCAAGATAATAGCTCTTAATAATTTGAGGTGGGGGAGTGGCGAAGTGGTCGTTGTCCGCTTTGGGGTTTTTCAACTAATCATTCATTTACTTTGGGAGGTCTTTGAGACTTACAAGTCACAGCCAGTATAAGTGTCATATACCGATATTCAAAATGAGGTGAAAGTATGAAGTGTTAATTCTATTTGGAGACTATTCATTGTGTAGAAGATCACAATACATGCAGGTCTCCTCTGGAAATAGATCCACAAGTGACTCAAACTTAAGCAGACATATTAATATATATATTATTAATATATTAATATAATGAATATATATAGTAATATATGAATATATATATTTGAAAACCCCACAGAATCCCCCAGTTTTGATAGCCAGAGTCAACCACCTCATTGTTTCTCAGCTTTTATTTTGCACCTCAGAAGGCCATATTTGCCTTGCAGAGTGCAGTTTCTATACACGAAGTCTCCATAGTGATTGATAGGATAAGCCGTTACAGTCAATCATATCAGTGTGTTTAAACAGAAAAATCAGATTTAGAAAAGCTATTCATAACTCAATAACTCTGGGAATGAGGAAACTACAAATCAAAACAATCACTAAGACTATGGCTTACAGAACATTTTGCAAGCCATGTATTAACACTGGCACTAGTGTCTGCTGAGCAGACTCGGGTGTCCCCTAGGAGTGGATTTCTATCTCTGTTTGCTCTTAATACCACAAGGCATCTGTCCAAAACTGTACTAGGAAGAGTGTGCACATTTTTGCATCTCTAAGAATGGTGGAAATTCTTCTATATGTCAAAAGTTTCCTTCTTAAACTATTGCAGTTGGTTCCATTTCTGTTCTGCTGGTTTCTTTTTAACAGTGGAATTCGATATTTCGTTATGACCTTGCTCATCACGTAATTGAGGCAAGCTGCCTCCTTCTTCTCCCAGCTGCTTTTGCTGAGAAACAAGGTCTCTAAATCAACTTTTGTGCTAAAGAGTTGCTCATTAAAACTTACCCTTTTTTTAAAGGAAGCTTCTGGATCCAAGGCAAATAAGTAATAACTTTTCCTTTTTTGACAGAAACCAGGAATTCCTCCCCCCATAATGGAAAACATTCCAAAACTCACTGCAACAATAACATCTTAACTCTGGATGGAGAGATCTCATTTCTCTGGAAATCCTTTTCTCAGAGGATGTTTAGAACCAAATGAAGAATTGCACTGAGAAAGAAAACAGTGAAATCCTACGACACACAGCTTCTGAGCTCCATTTAAAACAAAGCAGGCAAGTTCCTTTTGTATAGTGGCATTTTCCATGGAGAAAAACTGCTTAAGGAAACAAAGGACATACATTTACCATTTTCAATACAGAAAACACAAGAGAGGCAGGAATACGACCCGCTTGATGATAGACACAATTGTCTCCGCTCAGAGCTTCTTTATGTCCAGTTTCTTCCCATAACTGTTGATTTGTCAGGCAGCATCATTATCAGGGAAGAAGAATGGCATTGAGAGACTGCAGGGACACACACCTCTCTATACGAGGAGTAGTATCTCCTTCCTCTCCTCTAAACTGCTCCCATCAGAAGAACACTACCTCGTATTCATATCCACTTTGCACAGGGAAAACATTACCAGTAATACTTAAACCTCTTCTTGGGTTGCCATAAATCATAAAGCTCAGCGACTGGCTTAAGAATACTGCAAGTCTTACATTTGTTAAACATCAGCATATTAACAAGATTTTTCGCATCATCCTTGGCATTATGTCAAGATAAAGCACTGCACACAACTGTAAGAGAAGACCGATATATGGAGAATAAGGATGGCACAACCCAAGTGTTTCACATACTGTCTTTTGAATTTAGAGCACTGTCACCATGAGGAAGACTCATTCAGTTATTTATCATTTCTCCCCTTTCAGAGTTTACAACAAACTGGGATCTTTAACATGGACTATGAATCATACACAGCTATGCTACATTCTGGAAAGCCGTTGTTCTCATATGGGTGCAGACCAAACACTTCTTCACTGTCAAGGGAAGTAAAAAAAAAAAAAAAGGTCTGCCTTGACAGTATTGCAAATCTCATGATTCCATTTTGGAGCTTGTGATCAGCCATCAGCCTTATGATCACCAAAAAGTGCCAGCTTCCACTTTAAAACATCAGTGTCTAGTTTCACTGGCCATAGGCAACAGCATAATCCTTTGGTACCTTTAAATTCCAAAGCCATAGGATGTAGCGTTTAACTCTGTGGGGAAAAAAATCCTTAATTATTGCCATTCTTGCTTTGTGGAAAACAGACCTTCCCCCCACACAAAAAACCCCCGATGTTAGAAAACACAATTTGAACCATCAAAAACAGGATTCCAAAAGGAAATTTCAATTCTTTTTCTTACAGTTCCTCCATGGTTTTTCATTGCTCAGTGCTTGACAATCACAGCAGCAGTATTGAAGACAACCTAAAATTTAACTACTGCTCTCCCATTTGCAGGAGAATCAAAGATTGCAAACTAGCAAATATGTTAACAGTCACTATATAAATGCTGAGTTTTGTGTCACTGAGTTACAAAGAAGTCTTACATTAAGATTTCCTAGCACCTAAACCTGCACCTTCCAGAAGATAAATTGCCTTATGGAAAGAACAGCCAGCAGACTGATGTGGTGAGTGTCACTAGTGGCATTTATTTCCTTCCCTTTTCTGATGCTTCAAACTACACTTACAGATACCTGAATGGACATAGTCCTAATAGAGCAAGTCCCTTACTGTGGGTTTTACTGACCATGAATGACAGGAGCAGCTTTGAATGGCACAATGATTAGGCTTCCTCTGCTTTGAGATCACAGACTTTATACTCATGGTTTTGAAGATCCAATATTCTCCTAGGCAATTATTAAACTCCAAAATCTGGCTTTCTTTCTATGGTTCACCCTTATATTTACCTTGATAAAATTCTCTCTACAGCACGGCCTAGAGCCTTACACTTGGAACCATATGTCCCAAAATGTCACTGTTTGAAGCTTAAGTGGCTAAAAGGATAAAATTAATTCTTTCCATTTAAAATCCTGGACTGACAGAATTAAGAGAATTCCCTTCAGCTGCTTCCAGGCTAAAGTCCATCTTGTAAAGTTCCGTGATTCGGATTCAGTTTAGTACCAAAAGCGACGCTTGGGAACACTAACGGTGTATAAACCCTAAGAACAATGAACTTATTTAACTGCATTGTACTGGACTGGGGAAAAGAATAAGTTCTGAACAAGTCCAGATAAAGCAAGACTTCCAGGCCTGATAAAAAGACATGAAGCAAATTAAATATGAACCATTGGCAACAAGTAATCTGGTCTCCAAATTAGTTCAGGGATGACTCAGTCAAATGTTGTCTAAAACTGTCAGGTTTATACTGCACAGATCAGCCCAAAAGCTTTATGTTTACAGCAATCATCTACACGCATCTATGCCCTGACATTCTTCCTGGAGTGCTTTTGCACGCCTCCCCCATGCAGAAATTCCTCTTCTACCTTTAACGCAATAAAGGGCAGATTGTTATCACAAGGCAAAGAGTACTCCAACCGGCAGGAAACACAGAGGGGAAGTAAAAATAGGATTACATGAATTACAATCTAGCCAGGGGTCTGGGAGTAGAAACAGGGAGATAGCTCCAAATCTCCAACTCTGTATCTGCTGATCTCACTGTTGCAGTTCCTCCCTTAAGATCTTGTCTCCCCAGTGTTAAAAATAAGTCTCCCTTCATCTGAAGAGAGACTTCAGACTCCGTTGCACTGCACTAGGCAGGGTAACCTCAGGAAGTTGTGTATGCAACAAAAAGTTGGCTGCTTCCTCTTTTAATGCGTTCTCACATTGATTTCTATAATCCTTACAGTTCCCCCTGCCTCTTCTCTCCGTGATGCATAGATCTCACCCTGGTTATCGTGGAATTCAAAGGAGTACTGGAGCAAACCTCATGACAACTGCAAACAGATCAAAATTACCAAGCTGGAACCAGGAGCTAAACAATTTGACCTCAACCATGTTCATATCTGAAGAGTGAGACAGCCCTAAGGCCGACCCCCAAAGCAACAGGTTAGGCAAACACCGGGTGTGATTTCTCAGCTGTTGGTTATATGTCAGTGTTTGAATTCATTTGTCTGACAAGTGCCACTTACATACAATAGCAATAGAGCTAGGTCACAATGACATCTGGCCCTCTCAGAGGGGCTGGCTGCTCCTCAAAGCTCTTTGATCACTGTGCTATGCACAACAACAGCTTTGGTCTCAGGCGCTTTGATAATCAATTGAGCTGAGGCTGAGAGCTTTACATGGGAGCAGAATGTGGCCTCAGGCTTTTAAAATACACCTGCAGCTGACTGAATGCAAGGCTCTGGCAACGAGCACTGCTGGAGCCCACTTGCATCACGCGAAGATGGAACATGCAGAGACACGAGGCAAACTGGGATCCAGCCACACGCTTCAGCAGAAATCCAGCAGGGTTATAGTTGTGTAACTGTTGTCGCAAGTTAACTAACACATGGCAAAATAACAGAACAAAAACCTCCCTGTTTCAGCCCCCAGCACAAACATTTCTACAGAGCTTGACAAGAGCCCCAAACCTCTGCACTGAAGAGGCACTTTGGCACCTCTTTCTGCAGGGCTGGGCCTTCACCAAACAGAATGAGGGATGGAGAGCTCTGAGCCAGGACACCCTGTCAGGGGGACATTGGGGTGGTTGGTACCTCGTCCAAGACATGCATACCTGAGCAGGACAGGACTAGTTGTGCAACTTCATTCTGCTGCTGGCACTTGCAGCATTAAAAACTGAAGAGCAGAGCTTTATGCATATGAACAAGCACTTGAATTGCTTCTAACCCCATCCATACTGTACTTTCTCCTATCAGGCTTTGTTACTTATAAATATCTTGGTTCGTTAAGTCTAAAGACTTAAAGTTTTAATCTTCACATCACATCCAGAGACACTCTCACACTGTGTTAACAGAAAGGTGCTTTTTCAGTGCGTTTCCCACATCTGCCTGGCTCAGAAGCAACAGAACACCTCTCACATGAGACACTCTGAGAGCAGCCAACAAGAGAATTATCCAGAAAACCCACATAGGAAAGACAGATGTTTATATGGGAGAAGAGCTGTCGCTAATCACAACTCTTACAGCACTAAATGTCCGTGTTTAATGGAACAACGTGTTATGGTACAAAACATCCTACAATAAGATACCAAAGCCTGATCTGACCCAGTTCCCAGAAGCTGTGCTTTATTAACAAGTGTTAGTAACTTCAGCGCAATTACTCACACAGACAAGGGTATCCACAGGCAAATCCTGATTCGGTAACCTCCATAACATGACTGAATTTCTGGTATGTGGGTAGTCAGCATTATTTAGGATGACTCAGGACACTCTAAATATAAGATACCCACTTTGCCTTATAGCTTTAGAGGTTTTTAAACCATACGTAAAGTGATCTCATCATGTGCTGCTTTGCATCTTATTGCTCAATCAGGTATTGCTAAACAAAAGCGTTAAGTAATCTATTGTATAGTACACAGTACTCAACAATACTACACAGTACATAGAACTCCACTCTAATTCCAGCAGCAGTTGGCTATGTAGTTCCTGGTACAGACAATAAATTACTGGCTTCTACAGTACACTTTAAAGGCAGCAAAGAATACATTGCAATCATCAATGACAGATGCTACAAAGTAAGTTACTTTGATTTTGAGAAGGGCAGACAAGCTTCTGATGTTCAGCACTCAAATGGCCACTCCAGAACCATGCCACTATCACTTGACTTCTTTGTCACTGGGCAGTGACCGAGCTGATAAAGCTGAGATAGAGCAGTGTGTAAGATGAGGAGAGGGGAAATGCTGGGTTTGAACTGGGTCATGGTGTGTTAGTGGAGTCGTGCTAACTCACACAGCAAAGATTTGGTCTTGTAATTGTGCACATAAAGTATTACTCAGAATATAACTCTCCCCAGATCAGGAACTCAGTTCTGGTGTGAAAGCCGCCTTGTCTTCAAGGAGGTCACAGTTGCAACCTTAAGAAGTGGGAGGGTGAGGAGGCAGGGAAAAGATGGATGAGCCATAGTTCTTCCTATTTCAGCTGCCTTTTTTCGGTCTTTGAAAGTGTCTCATATCTCACCCCCCCTTGGCTCATGCCTTGTGTTGAGGCAGAAGGAATAAATCAGCATTCCTGTGCTTCAGATGCACCAAAGCTTTACTGTTGTGCCTATTTTGTGGGTGTTAGAGTCTGAAACATCTTCCTTTTCCCAAAGCCAGCAGTGCAACAGTTTAAGGAAGAGCCTAGAAGAATTTACTATGGAAGCAGATCACCTGAAAGAGAATTATACCTTCTGATGCATGCTGAAGTTCTGCATCAACTTGTCTGCTTGCCCTAGCTCCAAGGCAAATCATTTGCTCTGAGCAGAGTGCCAGAACCATGAGGAATACCACCCCTGCCGTTACCTTCAAGTTCTATGTGGTCATTTTGCTTCCAAAGTACAAAACCCATACAATATATTCCCCAGTTCATCATCTTCCATCATTCAAAACAGACCTAGACTTCCAAGCAGTGCAAAGACCAGCAGCAAGTAGCTGCACCTAATGAATCAGGATCCAACTCAGTTAACAATTCCTTGTAGGCACATCAGAAATATCATAGATAAAACACAAATGCGGAAAGGTCTTGCTGGACTTTGCTACAATAAACAGGAATTTTCCTTCTTTTATTTAGCAAGAAAAGCTGCGTGATTATTTACATAAGGCCACTGGAAAGAACGTGTGCACTGGAGGCAGACCATGCTGGGAGGCACTGCAGATCTGTACACAGGAATTCAGACAAGACATGTGCTAGCTGCAGTGATGTAGACTGCAGCACATAGATGACAGTCTGTGCTATCCCTTTACTGATCTATGACCAGCTTTCTTGGGCTATATTTTCACGTTGGTGTTGCTGTCTTGAGCTATACATAGCCCAAGTAAATTAATACAGGAATCTGAGGAGTCCTTCTCCCAGAGCCATATCAACAAGGAATCAGAGAATTTCATCTTCAGTGGTACAAGGAGGAGAGATCAAAGGCAACTCCTACCTCTCTCTTCTTGCCTTGAAAGAAAACATTACTCTTACTTATCCCGGCTATTTAAACACACACTATTGATGCGCACTAGCACTGTTTTAGAGACACACACAGAAAGGACAGGATACAGCATGCAGGCTGCTTAATGGGTACAAGGAAAGCAGGCTGACAAAAAATAACAAACACCCCACACCAATCATCACCCAGACCATGCTTTTGTGAAGGTCTTTGTCATCTGAAAGTAGCTGCCAAAGCTGTTGCACAGTTTTTAGCCTAAAGAGCTCACGGGCTGTTCACTGCCCTGGGTTTGGGGGTGGATAGCATCATGTCTTCGCCACAGTTGAATGATAATGCTTTTTGAAGGATGAATTACAAATGGGAGAACTGCAAATACTTGTCTGAGCACAAATTACTTTGTTTGCCTGAGAGGGAAGGTGTTTGTATGAGGAGCAACCACTCCGGGATAGGCATCCTCAGAGGCAACACACATACAAAGGCAGGTGAGTTCCCACAGCAGCTCACGAGCGAGTGTGAACACAAGCAGCTCACTGGGCTCCAGCGAGATTAATTGAGCACTTTCTCAGCGCTCATCTCCACCCAGAAGCTGGCATCCTCAGGCCTGTAGTAAGTGATCCCCCACCAACCATCTGTCTTCCTGTCATCCCCATTAAACATCTTTTATTTCTCACTATTTACCTCGCTTTTACGCATCACTGGAAAACAGAAGTGTACTGCTTGGGAAAATTACTCCTCTCCTTAACTTGAAGACTTGTGGTTGGACACAACATACTATAAGCAAAACAGATCCAAAGGTCAGTGCTCCTACCAGTACTCCCTTCCATCACCCAAGAGTTGAAATGTGGCAATGAAGGCTGAGATTTTCTGTTGGCATCTCTCACAGCCCTGCACAGGGTCCCCTGACCCTTTCCTGCAACAGCTCCCCAGCTGTGGAGACACGCGCCACATGCTTTCATTGCCAAGATCTTGCACAATTTGCTTGCAAGTCTGTAAGGCAGACCCTGCTGCCTGCTCTGGGCTCTGGCTGGAGAGGAAAGGAAAGTGAATGTTCCCATTTTAGCTTCAGATTATTTTCAACACATGACAGATGCTCTGCAGTGGGAAGGGCTTCTGCAGCGGGAAGGGCTTCTGCAGCACGAGTGCACAAGCACGTAACTGCAGGCGATGGGGGAGAAGAGCTCAGCACAAGGTCTTGCCCAGCCCGGTGACCCTGCTGCATCCTGAACAGCAGTGACACAACCTGGGCTCCTATCTCTAGGTCACAGATTTCTGCTATAAACATCATGTGTTAAAAACCCCACAGGAAACAATTTAACATCAAAGCAACTCAAAGCTTCCTCCCTTCTTGTTATTTATCTCCTCAGCCTCTATACTAGCACCAGATCTCAGCATCAGGCTCACCCCTCTTTCCCAGGGTGGTCTAGGCTATTTTTGAAACCTTTCTGACTGCCAGAGAGAATGAGCTTTGCAATGTGAGTCTGTCTTAAGTCTCCACAGCACAAATGCCTTCCATAGGCACCTACTTCCTCTGAAGTCCACAACAACACAATCTGTCCATTATCACTGGAAGCAAGCAGCAAACAAACCCAGTCAGACACCAAAGAGATATGTCATATTCTATCTAAGAAGTGTCACACTTCAGCATGTCACTGCATTAAAGAGGATTTCTCACAGCTTGAGGATACTGTCAGTTTAAGTCTATAATCACCTCTCCAACATCAGTCAGCAGAGGGTACAGGTAGCCTGACGGAAACTTGCTTGACACACGGCAAGGCTGAGGATCAGAGCAGGAACAGAACTGGAGATTTAGGCAATAAACAAGCATTGATGAGAAGATGGACCTTTGTGGAGCATGGTCTGATCCCTACCACATGCTCCTAACTCAGAATGTGACAACCATTCCTCATTGCCTACAGAGATAGCCAGGCACTTCCAGATGTTGTTTCACCAAAGGTCTTAGGCTGAATCACCCTGCAGGTACACAGCTAGCCTTCACCGGCAAGTCAAGGAAGACCTGATGAGTAACAGATACCCGATTCCCACAGCTGCTGGTGACAATTGCCATCCTTGCAACAACAGCAATGCAGACTCCAGTCACTGGGAAAACACCTACACAAGAGAGCCACACACTTTTCAAACCCTCTCACATAGCACAGTGACACTGGCTCCATGCCTTCAGATGGGATTTGGAAGGCCTCTTTTAATCCATCCAAGGTGTCCCCAAGAGACCTGTTTTGCTGACATTGGAGATCTATGCCCATAAATCCCCTACACATCAAGAGATGCTTGGACAAGATGTTGTAAGCCAGAGATTACTACCTTGTCGAAGCAGAAACCAATCCCATCCTTTGTCAAAGGCAGCTATCACAACCTAAGAGTAAAACATTTGCAAATGAAGGAAGGAGAACAGAAAAGGACTCCCAAGCAGATACAGCAAAGTGAATACATTTCAAGAACACATTCAAAGCACATACACGTCAGAGGTTAGAAATGAAAAGCACACACTCTCTGGGACACTCTGCTTCTGTTCTCTCAGGCCCCAATTCCTCAAACACACATGCCTGTACTCAATTCCAGCACATAAACCAGCAGGTTTCTGTAGCACGCTCATGGAAACTAGGGTAAGGACACTCCCATCTGCAGAATCAGGGCCCAAGGCCATGGCCTGTCACTGGAGCCTAGGCTGGGAAACATCTCCCTCCCTAAGACAGAAGTCAGAATAACATCGTACAATTGGAATAGAAACTGCAGGGAAAAAAAGCCTGTTGGTAACCAGCAACGCCACAATAGATGGATCTGCAAGACCAGCTTAATTTGGTTCTCTACTTCAGGGGAAAGACAGCAGTCTGAAGAGCTTTCCATTTCTACCTATATCCATCTGGGGCACTTCAGCAAGTGTTGGTATAAAATAGCACATATTACAGCAAAATGCCAAAGGGTTAAGCCTCTAATTAGGAACTAGGGAAGGACAAGCATTTGGATGTACAACATAAGCCTAGAGCATTCCCAACCTCAGCTCAGGTATGGGAGCAGCAAATTGAAGCTGTGGCCACCTTCTCACTGTTGTCAGCCTGGAACCTATTCAGCTGCATCGTGCCTCCCAGAGGCAGCCTTGCAAAAAGACTGATTTGACAATCTGGGAGGCATCTGCTCAGCAATTATCAGCACAGCGTTCATTTAGCAGCATCTCCACCAGCCCACTCAGCCCAGGCTAAGCTTTGATCACTCCATAGTCAATTCAGTCTTAAAAGTCATCAGGATGCAAACAAGTATTCAGAGGGGATCAAGGATCTCTGCCTTCCTTTATATGAATCACTACAACAGGGACTCACCATGTTAAAGTGAGTCTCAGAAAGATACTTTCATGAGAGGTACCTTCCAAGAACATGAATAACAACACTTGACTGCAACGTACCAGCCTACATAGGCTTTTGAAATGCATCAGCCTCACCTTAACTGCCTGGCCCTGTGATATGTCAAGCATCATTAATAGGCTGGTTTGGGGACTCAGCAGAACAGCTATCATCTGATTGCTCCCTTCCCAGACAGCATGACTTACACAGCAGGATTCTTCATGGCTTCATCACAGCTTAAAAGCTCGCTATCACCAACCATTATCTACGCAACGCTTTAGACAGTTTCACAATTAGAGTTGTATTGCTGGTCTTCCAGAAACCTGGCACAACATGCTGACAGATGGGCTATTTGGCACTTAAGGAGCTTTGCTTTTTCACGTTGGTCAGATCCAGGAATTTGCCAGGTAGCAGCTTATTTTACCAGTTTTCCATATTGATAATCAAGGACCTCAGTCAGGAGCAGTCCTGCTGAGCAGGCTCTACAAATGGAAAACAAAAAGACATCTCATGCTTCTTACTCCGCTTTGAAATGGATTTTTAGACATCTGACAACAAGACCCTTCTCCTTCACAAGAAGCACATGGAGCAGAATAAAGAGGCACAGCCTGCAGAAACTGAGACCCTCCATGAAACTCCCCAGAGGAAGGACTGAATAGATCAGTAGGCCTAGATGTGGAACAGGCTTCAGGACACTTCTAAAGAGGGATGGTTCAGTGTGTTTTCTCCTCCCATCACTTAAAATGACCCCCACACAGATCAAACACAGATTTCTTTTATATTCCCACCACTGTCTGGTTAATATTTTTAATGCAGCATTTTTTTGCTTATGAAACCAAGCACAGAAAAAAAATCTGTGAGTCCCAATCTTCCCTTTTGGGTGACGATTTTACTGGTATTATTTCTATATAAACACACTCCTGACAACTCTGCAGTTCCTTGCAATTCCCAACAAAGCTCAGGAAATGCTTGTTCACCCTGCTTTTGAGGGTGATAATAGGTGATCATGCAGACAGCAGTGAGACATAACCTGGCCAAAGTAAGCAATTGCAAGGCAAGAAGAGGACTCATGTACATGCCTGCAGACAGGGCTGTGCACATGCCCTCGCATGCTGGTTCTTACTCACTGTCACACACACGCTATTTTTGCATCAGCTATTGCTGTGGCCCCCAGATCTGCAAAGCTGCAGAGGCCATTAGATGCCTAATCACCCATGATTAATCCAAATGGAGTTTTCCCATTCACGGGAACACTCCCTGCTTCTGAACAAGAGCAGCAGAGTGTTCTCAGTTACGTCTCAACATGCTCTATAAAGCGTGATGAAAGAAGATAAGAAATTTATCCCTGAGAAAGACAACAGGCCACTGGTGCTTTAATAAACTTGTACATTTAGTTCTTTATGAGGGCAGCCTCCTATTACCTGTGGGGAGGCAAAACTGCTAACCAAGACACACACCTCTGGGAGAGTCCCTTCTTAGAGCTCTCAGGGCCCAGATTAACACACAAACCATAGAATAGTTAGGTTTGGAAAGGACCTTGAGATCATCTAGCATGCTGAAGTTCAGCTTCTCTTTGCTGTTCTCACAGCCCCATCTGCTATTTCCTTAAAGTGAGACCCCAGTTTCACCAACAGGAACCAGTTCTACAGAGGAAGGTACATGCTGGCAGGTTTGTAGCTACATCTGCTGCTCCTTGCATAAGCCTTTCCTTATAGAAATGGTAGGTCATGTGCTTGGGAGCCCTTTCTCACCTGTGCAATACAGTGGAAAAAAGCTGAATAGGTTTCTCTGCATTAGGATTGTAGCTTTGGGGTACACATAGTTGGGATGTTTCCTATAGATAGTCTTTCTTATACAAGGAGGAAGGTGGTTGCATGGCAAGAATCTTTCAATACCACTTATTATCCCAGGCAATTCACTTGTACAGAACCCAAATTTCATACCAGAAAGGTACCTTGTATCTTAGCAATAGGAGTGAACACCTAGGGCAGGAGAGGAAGCAGGATGGGGGGGTACAGAGATAGGGACAACACTAAGACCCAAAACATACACACGAGGCTCTGTTAAAGCTCTCACACTGAGACACCCCAAATCATCAGTTCTAGCCAGAGGTCGCACCCAAAATCCTTAGATGACACTCCAAGCTCTTTCAATGATTTCATGTGTGATCTTGGTCACTCCCTGCCTCAGTTTCACCAGTTACACAATCATGAGCTTAATTCCTATTTACTACCACTGTCAGAATGTGGATAGCAGTGCTTTGGGGGGGCCTGGCTTCTTGTTTTAATCTGACACGCCACCCATAACTGAGTGCTTGCTTTCATGAAAAAGCTCTGACATTTTATAACTCCAGGAGCTCCAACCTGGGCCTGGGATATTCAGTTCCACCTGAAAATGCCCACGAATTCTCTCTTTACCTTGAAATTTCATATGGAAGAACCATGTGAGCTGCATCTGCCCAGTGCTACTTCTGTGACCACAAAGTCCAAGTGAAATGTGAATAGATGCATAAACCCAATGCGGAGAAACAAAAGCAGCTCTGGGACTGTCCCTGGGCATTAGGAAACCCACGCACATTGTAGTTGGACCTTTCTTTTGACATCAGCTATATTACCTGACCTCTCAATACCTCTCTTCCACCCAGACAACACCACATAAACACCCCCCATAACTAAAATGAGTTGTTACAGCAACAAAAAGAGGCACTACAAGTTTCCAAGTAAGTACAAACAGGAAACGAAGATGGACAAAACGAGCGTAGCCAAAAGGAAGCAACCAGCATCAACACGCCAGGAACTCCAACCACAGATAGCCCATCCAGTTCTTCGCATACACCTGGAGGGCACAACAAGGATATGCTCCGACACACATACTGTGAACAGTTTTTGCACCAGCAAGCCAACACTATGCAAATAAGTAAAGCCAAGAGGCATGCGGAGCCTTACCTCCCACCTTGGGTGCTTCCCCACCAGGACCTGCAGGCTCCACCTGGACCATGCTCTCCTCCAGTGCCTTTTGGGATGAGGAGCAGGCTCAGCACTTCACTTCTCCCACCTCCAGAGCAGCCAGGCTGCTTGTTCCTACAGCAGATGCAATTTAACACAGCTGCTCTTGACATAGGGAGCTGCAAACTGAGCCCACACAGCCCTACTGACCAGAGGATGATGCTCCAGACGACCTCAAACCCCATCTGCTAAAATGGCTTCCCTGGACAGGTGGAGACCTTTCAGACAATCACAGTCTCTGACTTACAGCAGCATCCTCAGTGGTGCTGAGGGACCAGGAGAAATGGGACATTGCTAGCAAATAGCCACCTTCCTCCCAGCATGTCACCCACAGCTGTTAATAACTCCCCACTGAGTGAAGCACAGGGATCCCTCATCACCTTTTACAAGCAGGTTCTGAAGCCTGGGGGAAAATGAGAGCTCCCCTCAGGGATGAGAAACTCAGAAACCCCTTTACCCTCCTGGTTGATCACAATGTGCCTTGGGGTCTGTTTTCACATTAGCAGGGTATTTCAGAATTGCCAGAGCTTGTGCTTTTAGAGTGCACAAGAAGCCATGGCTGCTGTAAAATGGCCACAGTTGAGACATAGCATCAGGTTGAAGACCAAGGGGTGATACAAGGGCAGAGAGCAGTGTTAGGACTCCAGGTTCTTCTGAAGCTTGCACATTGTTAGTGCAGGTTTTATAATGCCACTGCATATCCATTAGTCACTGGCCATGCTGGCAAACCATCCCTTTACCTCTCCCTTGCACTTGCATCCATCTTTTCTGTGAGGATGAATGCAAAAGGAACCTTTTTCACACAGAAAGGTTAACATCTCTTCTCACACCAACCAAAGAAAATGTGAGGTTAGAGCCGCGAGTTTTCCCGATGATCCAGCTTCACGGAAAGGACCACAGTGCTGGGAGAAGTTTTTGACCTACTTGGTGTCCCAGGAAAAAGCTTTGGTGTTTATCTGCTGTAAAGTCTATCTTCCTGTGTCAAAAGGCAGTTGTAAGACTAAGACTTAATTCCTCTCACGTGCATCACTCCTTTAAAGCATCAAACAACTGCCCTACGTTGATATAGTTTATGACTGGATATAAGGAAGAAATTCTTTACTGTTTGGGTGGTGAGGCACTGGAATGGGTTGCCCAGGGAAGTTGGGAATGCTCCATCCCTGCTGGTGTTCAAGGCCAGGTTGGACAGAGCCTTGGGTGGCATAGTTTAGTGAGAGGTGTCCCTGCCCCTGGCAGGGGTTTGGAACTGGATGATCTTAAGCTCCTTTCCAACCCTAACTATTCTATGATTCCATGATTCTAAGATCCACAGTTTTCTTCACTGTTCCCAGCTTGTCCTTAGAGCTGATCAAGCTATTTGTCCTGTAACTTGATAGCAAAATCCACCAATTCAATGCACACAAGTTCCCAACTGGCTGCCAGACTGCAAGAAAGCCTTGTGATTCCTATTAACTGTCTTGGATTTGAACCCCAGAGCTGAAGAGCCCCATATCTCACAGCCAGCCCTGGCTCAGTCCCTTCCCTGCTGCTCTCCTTCCTTTGAAGATTCAGATTTCATTCATACAATAGGGCACGTGTCCAGCCAAATGCCACCTCCAAACTAAATCAAGATATCCACGTGAATGACGAGCCCAAAATTACCTATGTGAATCTCCGGAATACAGCATCTGAGCAGACACTTGGAGGTGATCTGTCCTATGACAAGTGGAGCCAACCCACCTGCACTGCAGTGTTATTTATGCACCAGCACTATCTTCCAGAAAAAGCAGTTTAAATATAGCCATGATTTTAGATTCACAGCTAAGTGTAACTGCTCACACCACTTTGCAGATTAAAAGCCCTGAGGCAAAGGTATGTTGAGCAACCCAGATCTACGGCAGAGCTTGGAACAAAACCCCCTCTCCTTGCTTTATAGTGTTAAGCTGTAACTAGAAACACAATCTTCCTTTATTCTAGCACCTCCTCTGCCCGGTGTCATTGACAACAATGAGATAAAAATTGCAGCAACATAACCAGAATGAAAATTAATTAGTAATCCTCAATGAGATTGTCTTCACTGCAAGGTGATACTGCTTTGTGAGTTCCCAACTGGCACATACAGAGCTGGAAATAGCCTGAAGTGGATGAATTCCCACCTTTTCCAGCTGAACATGAATGTCAGGCATTGATTCTCTACCCAGCCTAGAGGTGTCCTTCAAGACCTGGGGCCTCAGGCACTTGGCCTAAGAGCTCACCCTAGAAGTAGAGATTTTGACAGGAGAGTTCTGTTAGGTGTTACACCATCACTTTGTTTGAAGGGTGTGGAGGAAATGCTGTCCAACCTGTTAACTGAGTAAAAGGTCCTTTGAACTGTAGTTACCTGTTGGCTCAGAGTTCAGTTAGGCAATCCGAATTGTTTGCGTTTGATTAGACATATAAAGAAAATGTGAAGCTATGTCACTTTGTACTAAGACATTGTCAAAAAGACGTGGATAAACAGCTCAGGAACACAGTGCAGGAACACCTAGAGGTCTTTGATAGGGAAAAAACAGATGAGAGAGACCTCAGGGCAACCCTTTATATTCATTCATCTGGTTGTTCACTGTCGCCATACTCCTCTTCAGCAGTGTTTGATAAAGCACAAAGAAGGAAAGTCTTGAATGGACAAAATCAGTATCCTCATATGGCAGCAGCCCTCATATTTAGACTAGGTTCTTATACATCTTGGGAGTGTGAAGGTTAATGTTGCACCCAGAGCACATGCATGTCAACACACAGAGTCACAGCAATGGGCAGTTACCAAGGGCTTTCATGGGACTGGTGGGAGTACAAGAACCACGCATAAGAGAAGACAAAGTATCCTGGTTACCCAGTACACAGTCTTCCTGCATTCCCTTTGGCCAGGTATTTATTATGGGGAGGGTGGGGGGGGGTGGTGGTGCTGGCAAGGGAGAGACAACCAGAGATATAGAAAAGCAGCTAGCTTGGTCACAGAGGAAGCACTGTGACTGTATTGTAGAGGAAAAATATAGTGATGACTAAGGGAGGAAAGACAGAAAAGCAAGAAGATATTGCATTTCAAAGGGATTCAATACACATCCTGATTTTAGCATCAGCCCTTTTGGGTCTACCCACGTTTATATGGAACAATTCCTGGGTGGTGAGAGAGACAATAAATGCAGTTCTGTAGGCTATATGCCAGAACATTCGTGAGAAATGTAGATGATTTATAGCTTACCGAAGGCACTGAGATCAGTGCTTGGACCACATTGGCTGTTTTTCTATGACAAGGCTCAGGTCTATATAACACAGAGGGATTAGGGCCTATCCATCTATCAAAGTCTCGTGGGACATCAGGTTTCTGATGCCAGTGAGAAGAAAAACTCCCATGTGCTGCCTCTGGCTCTGCCCCATGAGCTGCAGTGCATCACGTGCACCACTAACATTTCAGCCTGTTTGCTTACGAAGCAGATGTTTGACAGGCACAGAGATAATTCCTTCAAGATCTGCAGCAGCTGTGGCCAGCACTCAGATAAGAGGCCCTATATTGCTGCAGCCACCCAGCCAAGGCCTTATGCAACTTGGTTAAATCGCCCTTTGAGACACTGCCTTGCCAGCTCGAGTAAGTGGCAGACACCTCTCTACGGGAGAAGAAAATCAGTCTTTTGTTAAACGTCAATGTGCTTTTCCTTTGGGCTCAAGTTTTGAAACACTTTATTTTCCCCTCTGCATTGTTTTGGGGATGTTTTCGTAATGTGGAGGCTTCATGCATCCAAACGTTGGCTGCTCCTGCCCTTGCCAGCTATCAGTGCTTTGATGGGAAGGTAGGTTAGCCCTGTCTCTGTAGGAACTCAAGAAGTCAATGGTGTTGAATGGTTATTTTCATAACCCTAGGCCTCCTCACTGCCTGACACTGCTTTGTGCAGAGCACAGTCTACAGTTGACTGGTGGAGTTGAAAGGATTCTCTTTCCAGAACTAAAATATCATTCTGTAATCATTCTTTAAGGGAGAAGAGAAACCAAGCTGAACTAGGAACAATGCCTTGGGTACCCCTCAACAAGAACAGCATCCCAAGACATTTTTGCCCACAAAATGGGCAATGTGGGTAGGTATAATACAGATGTACTCGCACTGTGTAGACACAAACCGTCTGCAGTAGTCTAACACAGACCTGGTATTGTACCCACTTAAAAAAGCAAACCCAGTGTCAGGGATTAGTGCCGTGGTCTCAACACCACCAGGTGCTGCAGATTCACCTCTTGCTGGTGTAAATGTTTTTCACTATAGTCTATATCTAGGGTGTCATCACAACTTCTCGGTTCACTGGAATCCAGACATGGTACATCTGGCTTAGAATTTAAACACAGACCTTGTGAATCCCTGTACACAAAACATCAGGCAACAGGAAGTCTGGCACATACCAAGTGGGGTTTTGGGATTCTAGAAGTAATAGAATATGTGCAGATTGCATCGAAGAGCTGACTGCAAAGCAGCCAGAGCTAACCCACTGAGCTTCAAACGAGGAAGGCTTTGGGGAAACTGCAGGTAGAAGAAAATCTTCCAGATTCTCAGCAAGGAGCTGGGAATAAAGCTGAGCTTCATCAGTCCAGACGTGAATATCCTCAGGGCTGAATAATCTGGGAGTGGCCATCACAGAGGCAGATCTAGGAAATAGAACAAACACGAGTGAAGTTCAAAACAACAGCACATGATAACTCTGTGCAAAACAGGAGTCATAAAAAGTCAAAGGAACTATTAACACTTCACCCTTCTGTTGCACCTCCCTTTGGAGGACTTCAATGCGCTTCACCATAGACACGTGTCAGATTGTGATGCCTTTACTCATGCACCTTGCTATATATGTGACCTCATTTGATTTTTATGGTTCAAAGCAGTATCTTAAGTACAGAGGGATCAGACTCTTGACCCAGCTGGTGCAGTGTCAGTCATTTTAGGATTGTTTTTTATTGATTAAAATGCTGGGTCAGAAATGAGTGCACTTTCTCTTGTCATTAGTCTTTCTATTCAGAGTCCAATGTCACATCAGTAACAAATACAGGAGTCTGATGATCAAGATATTAGTCAAGGAAAAATGGAAAACTGAGGTGTTAAGCTCTGCTCTCAGTAGTTGTTATACTGCATATGCAACAGTATTTACTGCATTTAAAGGTATGAAGGCTTTGGCCTTGTCCTTTCAGATTCAGATGGGGCATCATCTTAGTTCCTCATTGCATTCACGTGAAAGATCACTGAAGTCAGGCCCACTAAGGCATGGGTAAGCTGACTCAGGAGCCTGTTCTGGGCTACACTTTGCCCCCACTGAAAGAAAGGTCACCCACAATAGCAATTCTGCAGTGGATGAGGTTTAATGATCATCATAGCATGAGACATTCCTATTGTTGTTGCCCTGATCCTAGTAAAAATATTCACAAGGCTTCTCCTGGTTGGAGCTGTCATTAACAAGGATTTCCTCTTGCAACATACCACGGTTCAGTTAAATGGTAATTCCACCAAGGAACAGTGTCCCTATAGGAATAGCATGCATGACCTGATCCTGCAACATCTAAAAGAAGTAAAAATGTTTTAAGGCCGTTTCACAGTAAAAAAAAGTGAAATTAGATTGGATTAGATTATTTTTGTTCTGGTCTGCATTTGTGGGGGATTTCTGGAGGCTTGAAATCTCATTGCAAATCCATTCTTTGAAGTACAAAGAGCAGGAGCAGAATTCCCTAGACCTATGCTGATTTCCTTAACTCCAAGGTGCAAATTGTGTGGATTCTCCCCATTTTCCCCCTTCCTCTGAATTTACTGAAAGGATTGTCCTGGGAAAGTCCTGCTGAGCTCTGGCCAGGCTCACTGAGGTAGGAACTGCCTGCATGTCCCCTGCCTGTACATCACCATCACAGCCCAAGACTTGAGCTTCTCTGCTCTGCCCTAATCCAGCCACCATCACTGAATACTCACTAGGCTTTTCTGACTTGGGCAGTTTAACACCTGAACATGACACAGAGATACTTCAGTAGGTTGCTGTGGGAATCAGATCAAATTAAACACAGGATCTTCATGTTTCAGGCACTAACCTACACTTTGAGTCAAAGCAAGCTGCTGAAATGATCTGGGTCCTCTGGGTCCTCTCATTTATCTATGGCACAGAACAGCTAAAACCATCGCTGCCCAAGAAGATGAGGAATAATGCTTTGAAGCACCAGTACAACCCTGGGAGCTGTTTCACAGCAAATATCTTCATTAAAGCATTGCTCATTAATCAAGTACTTCCATTTCTGGTGACTCTCACTGCTTGGTTTTTAGCTTACAGATGTTCTTCCGTTCCCCTGTCCAATTGCTCAATGCAGTCACAATCTTGAGACAAACGGTATTAGCTGAAGGCAGAACTTGGGCTGCCATGCCAGAATCCTGCATTCACAACTTTTCCGCAAGCAGATTTCTTTGGTTTAACCCTCAGGTCAGACACATCAGGCTGAACATAGAGAAATTACTTTCATGAACCCAACTAAAACAAATGCGAGCATCCAGTGAAAGAAGTATTGTTTGCATCTGATTGCACTCACAGTTGCAACACAGGGAGAACGGGGTTTTTTGCTCTTTTTTGCCTCCCCCCCCCCCCCCCCTTGTCACCGTTGGAAGTTTCACAACCTTCAGTTAGCCAGACCCAGTCTGAGCTGAGGAACTTACAACACTGGTTTATCAATGCCACTGAAAAACAAATCTGTACAGCGTCAGGACTTTCATTGATCCACCAGGCTGGATCCAAGCTGATAGCAGCTCAGATGAGATCGCAGGAAAGTAAAAGTCAGCCTTGTTGATTCAAACTGACACGGCATTGCAGCCTGGCAGCACATAAGCCTTCTGGTTAGCAAACAGACTGCACGGTCCAAGACTTCACTCAGTACAAGCTCCAACACAGTAGAGTAAGGCAGGCACCTTCTGGGGTAGGGCTTTTCTGGTCCAGGGTTTTCTCTTCAAAGTCACTCCTCTACATACAGTAACCAAGAGTCCAGTGGACAGATGCCCGCAAGTTGACAGGAACCAGAGTGTGCCTCTGCACTGCTCAATTGATACAAGAGACTTGAACCTGGGGAACAACTGCCTGACATTGTCACTTAAGCAAGGGAGAACATGCAGATGTGTTAAATACTGCATTATACTAGTACATAGATATCAAACAAGCACACAATATATCTCACACTGAGCCTCGTGGACCCATGAATCTGATTGCTGAAGGATGTTATGAGTCCAAAGGCATAACTGTTCAAAAAGAATATCAGCCCATGGCTGATCTCTGGTATTAACCTGAAGACCCCTCATTCCTTCTCCAAATTCTGGATTTGCTTCATAATCCAACATTGATTTGCATTGGAATAGTCAATGGAGTCTAAAGTACCTCCTGCTCTCACATGGCAATAGAACTGCAGTGTGTTTACTGCATATTTGCAGATAGTTAACCCCATGCAACTTCACCCTTGACTCTTGCAATGCTGATACAGCACAACAGGACTTTGTGTGGGGGACTTGTTTGGACCTATGAGTAGGTTCCACAAGTGAAGGATGCCTGAGGAAAGCTCTAAATGCAGATTTTCCAGCAGATTTGTGCAGAAGTAGAGAATCACCATAGGCTTGGTCCTGCCTGGGCTGAGAGTTTCAGCCTGGATCTAAGGAAGGGCTTAAGCACGTGAGTATTTTGCAGGATTCTTGCTTGCACATGCTCTTGTTGGAACTAGACCAGAAAACTCAGCACCCCAAAACACAAAGACACAGAGCTGCAGGGCAACAATTCAGACAATGGGGTTTTCTGCTGTTGACCATGATGTTATCAGAACAACATTCAAGATCTATCATCACCTAAGGGTTCTCCTGCTGCTGCCAGCAAGATGAGAAGGATGGAAGCCGTAGCTGTAGCCTCTAGGAGAGATTCAGCAGCAGGTCTCCAGGAATTCCCGTTGTCCCTCACACCATGTCTCTCCCTCATAGCAGCAATAGGCCTTGCAGGACAGGGCAGCCATCAGACATCTACCATGCTCTTAACATGACAACCCTATGAGATTCTCCTGGTCTTCCATTGGATAGGTAAGAAGGGATTTCCATCACATTTTCTAGCACTTCATTCCATCACACCCATCATCTTCCATCCATTGCTAAACAAAGCACGTCAGCAGCAGGTTTCAGCCTTGCTCATCCTTCAGATTCCATCTCATCCAGGACCAGGAATACTTTGAGAGTGACAGGAACCATGAATGCAGCATCGAACAAGGCTGACATAGCAGGAGGCAGGAATCCTGCTACTGTGTGAAATGTTGCATGTCAATAACCTGCTAAAGAGGGAATTAACCAAGAGGAAGTCTGCATCAAGCATTAGATTTTCCTTTAGATCTCATCCCAGGCACAACAGAGACAAATGATCAGGGACTCAACATTGGCTCCATCTCCTTCATTTGGTATTCCTGACGGGAGCAAGTGAGAACTGACCTTTCCTAGAATCTCTTCCGCTTTTCCTGGAAATAAGTCTTCAGTCACATGATAGTGTTTTGCTGCTCTTTAGGAATTCCAGATCCTGAACAAGGCAGACTGTAAACAAGGAAACCCGATACCTCAAGGACAGAAGGAGAACAAGATGTCCATAGACACATTGGAGTGTGTTCAAGCATTGCAATGTGTTCTGTGGTTTGTTTCTGAATGTGCCTGTCTCTGGGTGTACACACACACACACTCCTACAGAGTACATACTATCATTTCTATTCCCACATCACTAAAAGCAGCCCAAAGGGAGTCAGTCATAAACCAAGTGATGTTCTTCAGGATGGGCGCTGCTTTTTCTGCTCAGCCCTGACCACAGCCCTGTCTTTGTGTCTGCTGCTCTGTGGTTTCAAACCCAGTTATTTTCTAGTACAAGGCAGGGATTTGTGGGTGCAAACAGGTACATGGGCACCCACAAGCTGTCACTCAATACCAGCCTCTCTTGGCTGGCTGGTTGTTAAAATCCTGTCCGGTTTTTAGGGAGCAGAGTGGCTGCTGAGGCTGGGACATGGGATGGATGCTGGAGAGCAGAGGGAGGATTCTTTGAGCTAATAAGCAGCACGGCTGAAGAAGAGATGGAACAGATTCCTCGAGAGGCACAAGAAACTCAGAGAATGAGGGATTGGTACACCACAGCACTGACACTTGCCCAAAGGGAAAAAGGTAACCACAGGAGAAGCCTGAGCCTTTACACTAGAGCTTGCTCTGAGCCAGCTGAGTTTGCATTAACTGCAACAGCTACTTCATCCTAAGACATTTCCAGTCTTAACAATAAACATTTACCTCTCATCAGAAAATTAGCCTTAAACCTAATACAGCTGGAATTCTGCCATAAGCAGGCTCAAAATGGCTTTTTCTCCCTCCATTTATAATAGAAATCTTTTTGACAGTTGGAGACAAACCTTTGCTATCAAATCCTTCCCAAGTGACTCAATTTGTTGCCATTTGCAGAATGTTGACCAAGGAGCCTCGTTTGCTTAATTCTTTTTTGGAGGCACAACCCCAAGTGGTACTGAGAGAGGAGTATGCATAATCATAGCAAATAGGACATTAATTAAAACCTTATAAGACCCCAGCTGAAGTTATTGGAAGGATTCCCATTGATCCATTAGATTTTGGATAGGGCTTAAAATACAGTAATTGAACTGAAAAGTTCATGGAAACCTCTTGCCTCTCTTGTTGGATGTTTTCCTGCTATTGGTATTTTCCTTTGCGTGTCCAATGCCATAGGAATGAAGGATCAAAGTCTCTGCCAGAAGATGTTTTCTGTGGTCCCTGCAGCATTGGAGCAGGGCTTGGTTCGAGCTGCTGGGTCCTGTCTTCCTAGTGCTGCAATATCTCCAAGGTCTTGCAGTACCACCATGGTACTGCACAGTGACACGGGTGTAGCACAATCTCACAGAGTAAGGAAGAAGCCTTAGGGAAAATTCTTCCATACCCCACTAAAATGGGCTGAGCTTTACTGGTTGAAGTGGACAGTGACCCCAGGGTATTCAGCTGAACAACAGCTGAAGTGTCATCATCTCAAGGACTATGCCAATATAGCTTCATTAAAGGGCTGCTGGGGATGGATTTTGTTCTAGCCCTAAGCTAAGCACCTGCCAGATCATTTTTCTTCTCCAGCGTTATTTTCTGGAAAGCAGAACTAATTATTATTATATGTCACTAATATGACTTGTACCCAGCCTAAGGGGCCTAATAAATACTGGAAAATCCATGAAGAAGCACACATAGAGTTACAACACAACGTTAGTACTCATCATGTAATTGAAAATCTCAGCTCCCCTGCCAAATCGATGGGGCTCTGACGTTCTTGCTGTTCCCTCCTGTTTTACAGCTACACAAACAACACATGGTGACTGCCATCCTGCAAGGAGCTGCCTCTCTGCAGTTGAATGTACCCTTGGACAAATGTCAGTGTGCCTCCTTGGCCATGAAAACACGGGAAGCTGCTTCCACCCTCTGCAGTCCCATAGTGGGCAGTTGGGCTGTCACTGGGCAGGAACAGACAAGCCAGAAACCAGCCCAAATTTATCTCAGGCCGACTCATTCACACAGCCATAGCCTGGAGCTGCTGCAAGACACTTCTGGGCCCAAGTTTTCATCTCTGGATCCTCTGGAGACAGTTCTAATGGGCTGAAACATCTCCGAGGAAGATTAAAAATACAGCCAAAAGTGATAACTTTTGCCAATCAGCAAATTTTTATCCTCACAATCCACCAGTGTGTGGATGCCTGATGGTTTAAATCCCTTCTGATATTTCCTCTCATATCACTTATAACTGTGAATTCTCTTATTAGTCATACTGCACCACTTCCAGCACATCATTTAATCTTTCTTCATCAAAACACCATTTAAACGGAGATTAACCTATTTGAAATGTGGCTGCTGTCATCACTTCCCTCTGTGCTGTATTTATTCACTGCTCTATTCTTTTCTGAGGTAGTCGTGCCAGGTAGCTTTGGATGAGTAACATATTGCTCTTATATTGCTGTCCTATAGCCAACAAAGCCCCAGAGAAGCCATCAGAAGTAAAAATAAAGCCCATCTTATGAGACTAAATAAGCTTTTCTGCACAACAGTGTGTGCCCTATCCCATCAGACAGCTCTTTTCCATACCATTCCCTCAACCCCTGCTGTAGGAAACATCCTGCTCACTTGCACAGAGAAAACACAGATCCCTTTGGTTTCACTCGAAGGAAGGATCATGTCTCACCGAGAGTCACTCTGTGAATGAGTAAAAACCTCATTGCAGATAGAAGTTGTTAGGGTGGGTGTCAAATATTCCTGCTGAATATTCCTGTAGCTGCTGGAGCTACAGCCACTGTAAAGCAGCAAATTGTCCCCGTTAAGTTGGTGCGAGCAAATGCCCATTTCTTGGCTGAATAGCCACGCATGCACCATGGATGTTTGCAAGCACAATGCTGACGTTTCAAATGTGTTTGGAAGTACAATTCCTCAGCTTTGGAAATCTGTTTTGTTCTCTTGCTGTGTAGAAGTGGCCAGCAGAATGCACTGTACGTGCAGCACAGACATCTTTTGGGTCATTGCTCAATGCCCACAGGGCCAGGGTTAATAAAGCAGAAGGGAACAGAGCACCAAAGCACTGTTGATAAATGTATGTGCACCAGAGACCATTTTATTGGCTTTGTGGAGGAGCTTTCTATCATCTAATTGCTCAATATTCGAAGCAATACTTGATACTGCTTATCCAGAGATCTAGGGTTCCAACCCAAAAAATACATAGACTGACAAAAAGGGCAGTGTTAGGAAAGTCACAGCAGGAATTGCAGTGGAAAAGCAGCTAGCCAAAGAAAATATTCAGTGATCAAACACCACGAGATAAAGGTTGGTCTAGGATCTGTAATAAAACTCAATCTTTGCACAGCAAGGGTGTAATCCTAGAAGGAATTAAGAGGTCCCCACTCTGATTTGAAGTGGGCTGTGTACTATTCCCATCACAAAGGCAGGAGTGAAGGTTTAGGGGTCTGCCCAATGCCATATGGCAGAGCACTAAGCAAATGTGAAGCCGTGTCATTCCTCCATACAATACCATTTTCTATCAGATCTAAACCTATGCAGTGTTCAGTACCTGCTCTTCACACACTTCTGAGCATCTTCAAGTTCTTTGAGGAAGCTTATCTGAGATGACCAGAAGTCATTACTAAACTGATAAGGATACTTTCTCCTTGCTTAGAACTGTAGTTCCAATGTAACTTGTGAGGACTCCAGCAGAGGTGATAAGGGAAAGATTTTAAACAGGGGCACAAGATGGAAGAGCAGACTGAATACCTGATGTGTTCTGTGGAACGAGGCAAGACTAGAATGAGCAGAGTATCGACCATCGCTGAAGGAGATGCCTGGGAGATCCCCACATCCCCTTCTTTACCACACAGAGGGATCTGGGAATCTGAGCTACAGGGGACAGGGAAAGAGAGACATTTTCAAGGCAGATTGCAGGCAGCGTGTCCCCCAGAGCCAGGTCCAGCTGAGGGCAGGAGGAAACCTGGCCAACCTGGGACCCAGCTGTGATTTAACAGCCAGATGGCAGGCTTGATGCCCAGCCTGAGGGCAGGAGCCTGGGTGCTCTCCTCCAACAGCTAGGTCACCTTTTCCTTTCTCACCCTGCACCCACAAGCTCCACTTCAGCACAGTTTGCTGTCATGGAGGCATAGAGAAACCAAGCCAGACCAGAGAGCTTTGGGGCGGCTGCACAGACAGCTCATGTTGTTGGGGGAGCAGTTTGAGCTTGTCTTTCATTAAGAGCCTTAAAAGCCACAGGACAGCGGTTGCTTTCTGAAGTCTCCCACTCTCGCTTCATTCTAACAGAGGCTCACAGAGGGTCTCGCTGGGCAGACTGCCTCAGGAGAGGGAGAGGGCAGGACCTGACATGGTTTGTTTTGCACATGTTTTAATCAGCAGAGCAATGCTTTATGAGTACTCTTGGACACGCCAGAAACAATCCTCCTACACGGAGTTGTCAGTGATATTAAACAGAGTGAGAAGGCCCAGCCTCACATGGGTCACAGATGCTATTTTCAGGGGCGCATCGAGAGCCTGAGGGTTGGACTCTGACTTAACAGAAGACTTGCTCTCAGTTCAGTTGGACACAGTGAACAGGCTCTGCCCTGGGGCACAGGAGGTGAAGGGGGGGAAAGGAACCCCCTGCACAAACCATGGCTTTTTATGACAAGCAGTTAAAGGCTGAAGTTCTGCACAGCTCCTGAATGCGCAAGTGCACATCTTTCCTCTGATGTCCTCAGCAGTGCTGGATCACTGTTCCAATGCAGCCCCATGACTGATGATTATAAGATAATGCTGGGTTTGGACATCTGTAAACTTGTAATTACTTCTTTTTAAAATTTTTACAGTATATTTATGCATATATATATGCCGATGAAGCTGTAACTTGCTTATCGATACCCTGTACGTCCTTTGTAGCAAACAGGAAGAGGAAAACACCACTTAAAAGCACTGCAGAGAGACACATTGCAGGGGCTTAACCCTACTCTTGTTGCCATCACCAATCAAAGCCCTGTTGCCTTCAGGGGGGTGGTAAGCCTGGTTATGCTTTGGTGCTGTGGTGATCTTTGCCTAAAACAGCCACAGATCAATAGATCTACATGCAAATTTGGATTTTGAACTCTCTGGGACAAAAAGCTCTCTTTTCAATGTGTCTGCAGAAACATGAAACCTGGTTACCACTGATAGCAATTACTGTAATGATCAGTAGCAAACTCCTCTGGCAACACACAAGAAATAGCCTCTCCCCCAAAATCAGAGTGATCTAGGTTGGAAAGGACCTTAAAGCTCATTCAGCTCCAGCCCCTGCCACAGGCAGGGACACCTTCCACTAGAGCAGCTTGCTCCATGCCCCTCTGTCCAACCTGGCCTTGGACACTTGAGGGATGGGGCAGCCACAGCTTCTCTGGGCACCCTGTGCCAGCGCCTCAGCACCCTCACAGGGAAGAGCTTCTGCCTAAGAGCTCATCTCAGTCTCCCACTGGCAGGTTAAAGCCATTCCCCTTGTCCTATTACTACATGCCCTTGTAAATGGTGGCAGGGAATTGCCCAGAGTTACACCTATTCATATTCTCCTACCACTTACCCCAATGGCAGGAAGAAACACCAACAAAGCCAATGAACCACAGCCAGGTTGGTTGCTCCCCAGTGCCTGTGCCCACCAGTAAATGAGACCAAGGTGTGCGGTGCACAAAAGGAGCCTGCCACAGGACAAAATCTTACTCCCAACAATTTCCTAGGACCACTATGGCACGTCCAAGATTTCCCTTCTGCAGGTCTGATCCTGCCCATCACAAGCAGTTTAAGCATGGACTGTAAAGCTCCCCTCTCTTTACGTGGGCTCATGATCAAGTTGTAATTGCTCAGCTATTGCATCTGTTTGCGTAATCCAAACCAGCTGTCCCTGTGCTAGCTTCCATCCGAGAAAGAGCTGTGCAAATACATTTTTTACTGTTAATGTAAAGAACAATTCTGTGGCCTCTGCCCGAACTGGCCCTTCAAAAGCAGCATTAGTGTTTCAATTCCTTCCGAGTTCACACAAAAACATAACCCCCAAACCAGTCAGTTCCTATCCTTTCCTATTATCCAGCACAAGGCCTGAAACATTTCCCACTAGTATGGATTTATTGCCTAGTAATTACGGTTCATGAAATCCATTCACAGTAAAGTGAATACTCCAACTCTTCCTGGCAAACCAGATGTTTAACATCATGAGGGGTATAAAAATATAAGCAATCGTGTTTGAGTCACTTTTAGTACAACAGATTAGTTTGCAGGGTCTGGCAGTGCTTATAGCATAAATCACACATTAGAGATGGGAAAATACTCCTAGATTATCTAGTTCCACTGGTTTTCTGCAAATATGCATTCTCTGCTGCCTTCATCCAAACCTAATTTGAGAAATATCTCTATGTATGAGATTTCCACCACTTCCCTTTGGGATTATTCAACAGCTTGACAGAAATCACTGTTAGGAAATATATCCTGACATTTAAATCTACAGTTTCCATTGCTCAGTTTAAGCTTTTTGCTCCTAATATTCACACTGGAGTTAGAACCCCATTCCTTTCCCTTGCTTCAGTGTTCACAGCCACCAGATACTTGCAACCAGTTCAAACGTCCTGTTGTTGTTCATCATTTCTCCCAGCTAACCCGTGTATTGGTATGGACAAGGACACTCCAACAGCTCTGTTTCCCTCCAGGGTCAGGAATCATCCCAAAGCTCTTGAACATGGCTTTGCCAGCAGAGGAGAGGACTCAGGACAGGTCAGTGGCCAAGGCAAACAGTTGCTCTCACACTAGGGAGCCACTTCCAGTATTCTGAATTATTTCACTTTTAATAGGTGTTTTTTCCCCTCTGGTAATGGTTCAATCACCCTTCCCTCAGCTCAACAACAGGAGCAACCAACTGAGACCCGCTTGGAGCTAAAGGCTGCGGCTATTTCCTTGTGTATTTTGTTCTCTCACAAAAGCACTTGGTACGTTGTGGCCTTGACACTGAGCAAGGAGAGACCGTGTGTACGAGGCATATAAAGTACATATTCCCCTCCTTGGCAGGAGTCCCTTGGTGGCAGCAGCAGCATAATGCACAGTTCTGCACCCTGACTTCCTCCTCCAGCCCCCCCTGCTTTATTTCACACTCTGCTCGCTCAGTGCCCTTGTGAGGACACAGAAGGCAGAGCAGTGGCTCTGGGTGAAGTCGGTTCAGAATTCCCACCAACTTATCCAGGCCAGGATTTCTCTTTAAATGGCCATTCCCCAAAAGCAGTGAAGGATTAAAACCATGCCACATGCGTGCACTGGTTAAAATGGGAGACTTGCTAAGCAGTTACAGGGTCCAAAAAGAGTTCTAGAGGGTCAAGTTTCCAGCTCAGTGAACCCAGTCAGTTATCCCAGGGCACTGCCTCGCTTGGGAGAACAGGCTTAGCCATCCACACACACCAACAAGAATTAAAGGCTGAGATTTCCAAAGCTGGGGGCCTTGGAGGCACAAAATCCATTTGCTTTTATGCGGATCGGGAACCAGATTCCTTCCAGACGTCAGCCTAGGGGGGCGCACGCTGTCCTCCAAGAGAAGTAAGGTTATCTAGATTGGACAGTGCCTGGCATTGCCACAGCACCCACAACAAATCCTCTCAACCCCACAACCCACGTGGCTCCTGGAAGAGGTGCAAGGTCTGCTGAGAGCCACACGCTGCTCCATGCTGGCAGTGCAGTCACTGCTTTGGTGGCCCAGTTCTATGCAGGGGGATGATGCACTGATGTGACACCAGGCTGACTTGCTCCCTCTGCATCACTGGGTTTTGGCACAGAGGATGCTGGCAGCAAGGACATCAGGGAGGGACTGAGATTATTGGAAAGGGAAGTGATGAAGGAAAGAATCCAAGGAGGAGAAAAATCTTTCCTTTTCAGTCTCTTTGACCTCCTACAACTTGGGTACCGACATGCTTATACCACTTGAATATAAAAGGCACCTGAGGGTGCAGAGCCAGTCTTTCCAGAGCAACACAAGCATGGGCATGTGCTAACACCCCCATTTCAAACAAAGGAGACCTGGCCTTGCTACAGGGGCAAGAGGTCTTCCATGGTGCCAGCAAGACAAATGCCCTCATATTAGAATCATAGAATCAACTAGGTTGGAAAAGATCTTTAAGATCATCAAGTTCAACTGTTATGTCCACTCCTAATGTATACTTGGCACACTGATAGTTATTTCAAACATATACCATAGAATGCCTCTGCAGTGGTGGGATCACAAAGTTATAGGATGTAAAAGTCTTTAAATAAAAACTCTAGGGCTTGAATGAACAATCACTCTAGCTGCAAACCTGAATTCAGTGCAAGTTCAGAGGAGTTCTCCTTGTTCGAAACACCAGATCATGGTATAGTTTGTAGCACGAGTATGTCAGAAAGCCTGAAGCTTTCGGACAGATCCCATTGCAACACGTGGCTCCCTCCTGTGAGTGTGCAGTCATCTCTGCAAGATATTTCATCAGTCACCAAGCTGTTTGCAATGTGCTTAACAGCAAAGTTGTGTAAGCTCAAAGAAAGTGAAGGCAAAGAGCAACTTTGGCAATCGTGCTCAGGACAGTGAAGGTGATGAAGGCTGAGAACAGTCCTGCAGGTGGTGATTAGATATTTGCAGAAGGTCTTGCAGGTGTTTGCAGTGCTGAAACAGGGAAGCAAAGGCTCTGACAGGAGATAGATGTGAGCTCTTTTATTGCATCAGGCTGGTTGACTGAATGCAGCAAACAGAGTCAAGTTCTGTGCCTGTGGTTTCTCAGCTGGAGCTGATACCGCAAGATAAAACTGTGGTTTATGACACCTTTATCAAAAACATGGTAATCAGTACTAATCACAATCAATGCTCCTTTGCAAAACAGCAGCCAAGGAAGGAGCTGAGCCTGAGAGAATGGATTAAATCAGTTCCATTGACATTTGGCCTGATTATTATGACTGGAACTCGTCTCCTATCTTGTTTAACACAAGAAAGTCTTGCCAACTCACCACCAGTAAACCCCAGACTGATCATGAGAACTGGTCTTCTCATCAGCTAGGCATGTGGGGGGGAAGCACCACCAAGCCACATTTATCTTACACTTCCACAATGCCTTCTCCTGTTCTGAATGACACTGCAAGAGCTGACAGTGCCTTCCTCCTGTCCATGGTATTTCAGTTAAATAATGCCTTGTGCTTCTCACTGAGCAATCTGGAAAGTGATAGCTGAAGTTAGCTGCCACTAGAACATGAGATGGTGTCTTCATATCCTTGATCTTCCTTTCTTTCCTCCATGCATGACTGGGGTTCTTTTCCATACCGTTCTTCTGTTTTGAGTGATATACACCAGAAGCCATACTTTCCAGGAGCAGAGGCAATGCATTCAGACAGGAATCACTACGTGCAAGCAACCTGGGCAAGACTTGCTACCTCAATGGGAACTTGGAACACATGTGGATGTTCTTCACATGTTAAATGGATGTCAGCATTGTTCCAATGAAAGGTGCTGAAGTGGCGAAGACTGAAGTCCTGTATTGATCTCCCCAACAGGCAACAGCAATGCCATGTGCCCTGGCCCTGACCCCCATGACCAGCTGCAGGGGTAGCCTCTCTCAAGCACCCAACCTCCCCATTGAGAAAGCCAGCACAGAGGGCAGGTAATGTCACCAATCTGATGACCAGGCAGAGGACATTTGTCTATTATGTGCACTTATTCCCATGAGGAGATACCCATGTTTAACACTGCTTAACATCTCTGACCACTAAACATCTCAGCCTGGAGAAGAGAAGGCTCTGGGGTGACCATAAAGCAGCTTCCAGTGCCTAAAGGGGCCAACAAGAAACCTGGAGAGGGGCTTTGGACAAGAGCCTGTAGGGACAGGACAAGGGGAATGGCTTTAACTGCCAGAGTGGAGATTGAGATGGGATCTTAGGCAGAAGTTCTTCCCTGTAAGGGTGATGAGGTGCTGGCACAGGTTGGAACTGGATGAGCTTTAAGGTCCCTTCCAACCAAAACCAATCTATGATTCTATTTTTTACAGCTCTTACCCTGGCATCACAACGCACAGAGGAAATCTGCAGGGTGGGTGTTTTTTATAGCAGGGTGGTATTAGGGCTTGCCTCTGGCAATTCATGCAGCAGCACCTCATCTGCTCCAGGGATGCCGGAGAGAGCAATACCTATTTTCTGATCAGACAGTGATGCAACCAGTCCACAAACCTTACCTTCTGTAAAGGTTAAAGCAGTTAAAAGCTGACTCAAAGGTTTGGTGCTGAGATACAAAGTCTTTTTGTTTTTCGATAACTGGTGCTAATTATATAGATTTATGATGATGTTGTGAAGTTATTAGAGCTCAGGTAGTTCCTGCATGAATGAGCCCAGTTCTCAAACAGGCTTCAGGCTCTGAAAGCCCAAAAGCAGTTACCTTGAGCCAGGCCTCTGGCTTGTGAGCTCAGCTTCAGGGCCAAGGCTTGGCAATCCTGGGACAAAGACTCACTTTGAAAGAGGGTTCTTCCCTATTAAGAAGCAAACCATGTTCCCGTTATCCTCCCAGAAGCACAGTGCAGAAGGTGTTTTACAGGCAGGCCTTGGAGACAAGAGCCCTGCGCCGAGGGCTTGCAGTGAAAATAAAAAGACAGAGAAATGAGAGACTTTGACTCCAACACCTTTTGCCAGCAGCATCCTTTGGTCCCAGTAACATCATAGTCAAACACCTCAAAAGGAGCTGCCAGAGACATTTGGATTCCCTTGTGGCTAATTAGAGATTTTAAATGCTGTGGAGGGAGCGGGTGTTTCCCCCATTAACAAACCCAACAACTATAATGGTATAACTCCACTCCCAATTGCTTTCTAATGCCACGCACATAGTGGATCTCCCACATCAACTACAAAGCGGGTATTGTTCTATGTCAGCAGATAAATAATTCACCATTTGAAGACTTGGAAGCTTTTCTCTCAGCTCAGGATTGTTGTTCCACTTGGTGCATGAAGTTGGCAGCTTGACTTTCTTCTTCTTCCCGAGAGAATTGGATCGCTCCAAGACTTGAGTAACTTCCAGGCTAATAGCCCACCAGGATATTTTTGTGCCTGTACGCACACACATGCATTCCTATGGAAGAAGTTAGGTGAAGAGGTGATTTCATTTGCCTTTTATTGTTGTTCATTCTTACCTTTACACTGTTAAACCCCAACAAAACGCATCCCTATGATGTTGCAGCTGCTGCCTCTTTCACTTCTTCCAGCAATGTTTAACATCAATGATTCTCTATCAGCCAAGAGCTTCGAGGAGGACAGGGCTGTGTTGCTGGCTGAGGGTTTGGTTTTGTTTTGCTTCAAAGAAGAAAAGCAGGACTGGAATGAATTTGTATTAAAACACATCTGACCAGGGTATCACTATGTGGTCCCTCCTTTATGGCAGCCTATCCCTGCTGGACTGTTCCAGCAATCAAAGAAGCACATGGATTCTGGCAGGCATGAGCACGTCTCAAACCCCATTTTTCAAACCCAGGGGAAGTCCAGATCTTTATCCAACAGCCCCATTCCCATTTTTCACTAGAAAAAACAAAGATCAATACAGACCTCCATCAAGAGAGCAAATTCCTGGTGTCATTGTGCTTTTATTCTGCTGTTCTTAATGGTAACTAAGATTCTGTTGAAGAGGAAAGTTTTTCATTGACTTCAGCAGGCTTTGGATGAGAAACAGGCTGGAAGTTTCTGACTCACTGAATTGAAACTGTTCCTGGGAACAGCTTTCATAGTGACAGCTCAGTAAAAACGTTATCTCAGGTCCACAATGTACTTTTTAGAACCAGAGCAGGAAGATGAAACGTGAAGTAGCAAAGTACTGTTGGCCAGGCCATCTACCCTGATCCAGGAGACTATAGTCAGGTTCAGACTGTGGATTTAGATATGCCTCAGCTTCTCCAGGAGCATCCATATTACTGAGACTTTAGCTAGTTTCAATGGGTGCTACTGCTTTCCAGTTTGGGAGCTGTCAGCCCATGTCAGCATGAAGCAGGACTATTTTTGAGAGGTTTCAAGTGTTCTCCAGGACAGAACCACCATTTCCTGCCAGCTGTACTTTAAATTGGGCCATAAAGCTTTACATTTAAAAACAATGAGGAAACAACTCAAACAGGATGTCCTCAGGGCTGCACACTAAAGACAACAGCAGCTTTGGCAGCAGCTTTGATGAGCACTCAGCAATACAGCTGTAGCCCTACATTTCATTAAAATATTTGTATCTCTATAAGAGAAAGAGGGAGCATTTCACCCATAGAAGAAGAGTGCGTTATATTCACACTCTCATTCTGGACATCTGTTCATGTCAGAGATGGAGAGACAATTGCTCAGACATAGGAAGAATTCTTGCCCTTGAAAATCAGACAGGGAGAACGCAAACAACAGGGTTAAGATCAACATTCAGAGAAGCAAACAGAACTGAGGAGGTTTCTTCTGCTGCAAAAACAACTGCCCAAAGCCTCATCTGACTCTACATGGCACACCTGCAGTGAATTCGACAAAGTGATATTGTTTTATGCCTGCCAAGAAATCATCCCAGAAAAAGTTTGTCAAATACGACCAGTATTCAAGGGAAGCTTTGAACGCTTTAAGCCTGGGAGAGATCCAAGGAGAAAGGACCTTGTAGCCAGAAGCTGTATTTGAAAGGGACAGGAAAGAAGCAGCTGAGACCTGGCACCGCGTACAAGCACATGCTGGATGGGGTCACAGATGAAGGCTGTCCTTCCAAGAGCCAGCTCCTGTCACACCTCGGGCGCTCCATTGGTACACAGCTCGTTGAGAGCATGCACGTTCCTGGGCCAGAATTACAGCATGTACAATGATAACTCAGCAAGAACAAACGAGCCTGTTTGCTTTCTTAAAACAACAGCACTGGATGTGAATCACGTCAGAGGAGGGCGCAGAATTTGAGGTTTATTGGGTTTTTTAGAAGTCTTTTTAACAGTGCCCAAGAGCCAATGGATTGGGATGGGGTTGCACAAGGATTGCATTAAACCCTGCTGCGCACTTCCAAGTCTTGTTTGTCTGAACAATTGACTCTGAGCACAAACACTTATTGATAGGAACCTAAGCAAATTTCAGGACAAGCTTTAGTTCCGTTATTTCATTAATTTATTTTGCTGACTTGAACATCAAGGTCTTCCAAGGCTGCAGTTGCTGTAGCAACAGGAAGGAGCCCATTAAATGATCAACCTGAAGGCCAAAGCTATCAGAGTTGAAATGACCAAAAGTTAATATTTAACCTAAATCCTCTTGTTTGTTTAAAAACAGGCAGCTCACTTTGCGTTCTCTCTTGCCTCATGGACCTACTACTGAAGTAGCTGTAGAACCTTGAGACCACTGAAGTCTTCATACATATCCCACATAACATCCAGATCCTCACTGGGGCTGGTTCTGCCAGCTGCTTCCTACCAGAAACCATGCAACACCACACTTAAGTAGAGCTATTTCCTCTGGTCTTTTACATCTGACAATCACTTAACATGCATGTGTTTTACTATATTGTTTTTGATGATTTCCACACTCTAATAGCATTATACATTATCTTGTTTCAAGAGCTAAAGAGAATGAGTGCGATCCATTTTTAGCCTCATTAGACTCTGTCCTTTGGACAACCATTCCATGGGTGAGCTCTGCTTAGCCTTGGGCCCAGCAGGCAGCACCAAATGGAAACAGATTGCTGCAGCAAAATTATATGACCCATCCCCTACTATTGCTTAACCATGTCTAGCCTACCTCACTGCTGTTTCAAGTGCCTGGCAGGCCACTCGTTCCACAGCTTTCGATATGCACTGCTGTTTTTCATCAATGAAATAGCATCTATAGACAGCCAGGAGGGACCTATAAAGTGGGACTGCTTTATGCTTGTCCACTAGTAGAACAAGGACGTATGAAGAAAGAACCTCACTTGGTCAGCTTCTACTGTAGTAACATAAAGCAACACGTCATTTACAGTACATAGATACCGAAAGACCTCAGTAGACCATTGCTTTCAGTAATTTCTTGTGGCTGTGATATTGCCAGACTAAATGTGTCTCTGACAACATCCAACCCAGCTGAACATAGCTCTGAATGAAAATACTAGGAGGAAAAATACCTCTTTGCATCCTACTGCCTCTGCCTTGGAAATATCCCTCTGCCTGCAGTTTCATTTTGGGAGATCTCATTGCAGGTAGCAGCTGCTGACACAAAACATTTGGATGCAAGTAGAACCTATTAGGATAGTGATTTGTCAGGTCTGTGCTACTCTAACACAAAGGCAGAGTTTCTCTAGGAGGGATAGAGGATGGCAAGTCCATTCCACAGCATTTCTCCAGGTTATTCAAGGCTTTTAATACAGAAAACATGTATGTTTCTTAATAAAGAAGAAAGAACAGTTCATTGCCATTTGTGACTTCATTAAACATCATTTTGTGATTCTGATTAAACAACAGCAGATCCCAGGTGGAAAACAAAGGTCATGCAGCCAAATCCAGTGACATATACATCACTGAATCACAGCACTTCAATACTTCTGATCCTCCTTCCCCTAAGTATCAAACCCAAAGTGAAGACCACACCAGTAATTCAAACATTCAGGTTTTGCCATTAATGGTGGGCAAAATCACCGTGTAAAATAAAGCTGTGAAGGGTGATTATGTTATTCAACAGCTTCATTGCCCCTCATGATGGACTGTTACAGGAGCCAGGCCTAGGTGCAATTAGATGCAACGAGGTGCAACTGCCTGTCACAGGCTCAGATCATTTTTCGAGTGAACCTGATATCTCCTTTGCACCACTACAGCTGGAGGCAGCTAGATGGAAGGCTTTATAACTAAACAAACAGTCTTGCATTGGATTAAGACAAAGAGGTATCATCCTTAATTGAACTTTCAGGTCTCTTTACAGAGCTAAAAAACAGCTTAGAACTTCCCAAGACACCCACCCACATAGCCCCAGATTTGGCCGCGTGTCTTCAGATGTCCCAGTTAGACATTACCTTGCCCCTTGTTCAGCATGTTTGAGCTGACCCCGTGAGGGAGCAGAAATAGTGTGGCTGGGAGAGCTGCACACCATAGCCTGCAAACAGGAATGGGAAGGCAAGAAAAGGAGCCATTGGGATGGATGTTGGGGGTTTTTTTAACCTCACAACACATGAATAACATTTGCCATTGGGACACCCTGGTATTCTCTGCCCAGGCTCCAGCATGACCTGGGCACACTCTTTCAACAGCTTCTTCCTGTACCTCCTTCACCCTTTACCCCCCATATTACAGCTCTGCGACCATGAATCCAACCAGGAAAAGTTTCCCTTGAGTCACCTCTCCACTGATGCTGTGAAAGGACTGCTCTGCATGCCAGCAGAGATATTTCTGCAAGGACAAGGATTAGAATATGCACTGAGCCATCCCAAGGAACAACTCCCTAAGCAATAAACCCCAGAAAAAGGGCAAAAGAGGAGAAAAATAGCACTAAGAACACCAGACCAAATCTCAGCTTTGCTATTGAGCTATCTCCTGGCTGCCTTCTGAAGCCAAACTCCAAGGAGGAATATGCGCTTGGACTTTACACACATGCAGCCAGCGCACATTGAGGCCGGGAAGGATTCCTGCACATCCCTTCTCTCAAATACCCCCCCCCCCCCCCATGATCTAACAGTGATCTGCAGCTGTCAGAGTCATCCCTCCCTGTGCTTGTAACATGAGGCTCTGCAAGCAAGCAGGAGCCGCTCGCCTTGCCTGCCTAAGGCAGCACTTGCTCAGCAAACACAAGTATGTTTATGTGGCAACTTGGAACTTGCCTTACTGCCCTTGCTCTTTGCCAGGTGTTTTTCCTTTTATACCCACAGGAGACACAGAGCCATGTTCTAATATAGAAATATATGTTCATGTCCATGTGTGGCATGTAGTGACAAACAGGTGGGAAAAATCTATTCGCTTACTGCCTTGTTTGAGTGATTTAGTTAGTTATTTTTAGACCTGTTAGACCTACAGTCTCAAAGCAGCAACATCAGGGACTGGCTGTTGTGATATCATGAAGCTATATTCACAGAGCGATTTTTCCAGAGGGGGATAAAAAGAGGATATGCAGTTATAAGGGCACCCAGCACCAACCAACCCCTGTTTCCTCTCACCAGTTTGAAAACAGTGTCAATATTGTCTTCCATGATGTTACCATGCAGATGAGCTGGCAAGAAACAGCATCCAGGTAGACCGGCCCCCCCCGAAGGGCTGCAGTACAGAATCATGCATAAGCATCCTGATAGTACAAAAATACCCTGTTCTAAGCAATGCTATCTATGGGAATGCATATACACACATGTAAGAGATTATGGTTCTATCTTCTGATATAAAAAAAAGGGAGCTTGTGATACTGCTTTTGTAGCCCGAGCTTCAAGGGAGACCAGAAGTAAATTGCAGAGCCCCATAAGCAGGACACACAATGCAGAAGGGAATGAGAAGCTGATACCAATAAAAGACAAGGGGTTACAGCCCCAGGTATGTTCCCTTCTTACCCCACAGGAAACCTGAGAGATGCTGGGCATGGAGCCCAAATCAACCCTGATCCCACTGAGGTCGGGCTGCTGAGAGATTCCCCCAGTCAAAATTCACCTTAAAAAAGCCAAACCAATAATATCATTCACAATGCAAAACCTCCTTTCCTCAGGGGACTGCTTCCACTTCCTGAGGACACACCACAAGGAGGGGACCTAACACAGCACAGCCAGATAAGAGGCAGCTCAAGAGATAGACCACAAAGCAAAAGCTCCTCAACAGCTACACATCAGTCACGGTGCCCCAAAAGGTTTTGCTCTGATAAGACTGTTCTTTCTGGTTCCTGGGCCCCGTCTCCCTTTGCAAATTGCTCAGTCCCAGCCCCGAGGTGGCTGCCATGGGTTTCATATCCCCCTTGGGATGCAGACACAGCTGAGCAGGCACTTTCACTGTTGCTAGCATCCTCCTGCTACCCTGTTGCAATAAGCAGAGCTGACTGTCTACTTCAGCCAAATAAGCAAGCATAAATGCCAGTAAAAGAACACATTGCATCCCTCATCTGGAAGTTATTTTTGTTTGTATTTATGCTCCCACATGTTGTCAGGGTGATGTCTGGGCCCAAGCCCACATGTGGAAAAATCTGGACTGGGCCCTGTACTAGGAAACTCTCTAGCTCAGAGGCTAAACAGTGCTTGCTCCTCCTTGCCTCCCATAACACAGCCTGTGTGCTTGTCCTTATAGCTCAAAGCACAGCATCTTTTATGCAGAGAAGAGGAAAATAAGAATGGACAAGAGGTCCTTTTTTGCACTAGGACAGTGGAGCAGAAGTCCCTGTCTTTTGTGCCAGGAGAAGAAGAACAGCAGGTCCAGAAAGCACAATTCACTGAGTCACACTTTGTGGCACAGCCTAGGCAGAGCCATTTGGACCTATCCTACATCCCCCTGAGCAAGACCAAACACAACCAGGACCCTAAGCTCAGGAACCTCAACTTCCTCTCAGCAAGCACAACTCATCACCATCCAAGGCTTAAACACCACCAGCCTCAATACTCTTTCATCTCTGAATGGACCTTCTTTCCTCAATGAAACACCCAAAAACCCCAACCAAACCAAAAGTTTCAACCATGTCAGTCACAGCCTCCCCAGCATAGTACCTGCAGGCTGATTGCTCAAAGCATCTTACTCCGCACACCAGCCACTCCTTGCTGCAGTCTCCCTCCTTTATCACTCCCTGGAAATGTCTGCACTCAAACCCCCTTCCCGGTCACCCATGAGCACCCAATCACCATCCCATCCATCCACCCACTTGAGCTCCTCCCCTTGTAGGAGCCTGAAGATACCCTCAGCTGAGACCTCTGATTAGCCCCAAACCCAGTTGAGGCTCCCCAGAGAAGCTGCAGCTGCCCCATCCCTGGCAGTGTCCAAGGCCAGGTTGGATGTGGCTTGGAGCAAGCTGCTCTAGTAGAAGGCGTCCCTGCCCATGGCAGGAGTTGGAGCTGGATGAGCTTTATGGTCCCTTCCAACCCAAACCAGCCTGGAATTCTATTCTGTTACATTGCAACACTAATCAGAAATATTCTGTTGTGCTGTCTCCACGTGAAGGCCCTAAAGACTTTAAGAGAGTCTTCAGTTCTCTTCAGTATTGCACTTCCCCTGAACGCAAAAGGCCTCAAGATGGTCTGCAAGGGTGTAGTCTGTGTGCTGTGCCAGGCAAGGGGAACAGCAAATGGGTTTTATCACATGGTTGCATTCAGAGGTTGAAGCCATGGGACGCTTAGGTGGATATTTTCCAAAAGCAACCAGGGAATGGAGGGAAGCGTCCCATGAAAATATGACAGGAGTCTGTTCCAGTGAGGCGTTCGTGCTTTGGTCCTGGAAATCCCATTTCTGGGGGTGCTGAAAAGTCAACTTTAGAGAGAACTGTTGAGGTTTGACCAAACCCGCGTAATTCTTGACATTTGCATTTGACACCAAAAAAAAAAAAGGCATAAAAATCTTTTAGAAAAACTGAAAAAAAAATCTGAAATTCAAATTTACAGATAAAATTTGACAGGTGGAAAGAAAATGAGGAAGAAGGAGCATCACTTCGAGACACCCAACACTGGTAGGTCCGGGCATCGCACAGCCACAGTGAGGGACCAATCCAGCAGCTCTGGGAACTAAACCAGCGCAACCAGTATCCCCTGTATATGTGGGTTACATATTGCTACTTAGTCACTGTAAGGCAGGTAGAAACCTTCCTCTAGCTTGTGACTAAGTTATTTGTTGATCCAATAAACTGCCTTGAAAGTAATAATTAGGACTTATCACACCAAAGATAGTTTATTAAATCCCACACAAATTGTCTAGTTGCAGAAGTTGAATGAAAGATCAGAATAAACAGCAGAGATTACATTGGACTGGATCTTCTGTACTAACTTTCCAAAGGGGCACTCTTTTGCAATCCAAAATGTTTGTGTTAATAGATAACAGGTACTGCATCAGCAGACAGTCGTTTCCTTTAAACCGAATGTGTTTGAGAAGAGTAAGCAGAAAGTATCAAAGTTAAGGGAGGAAAGATTGTAGGTAGATGTACTGTAGGTACATGTACAACAGGAAGGTACTGCAAGGTGCAAGCTGTATTTTAGTGCAAGGAAACCTCTGCTAACCAGCCTCCCTGTAATCACATCATAGGGTGAAGTCCTGAGCAGTGTGGAAGTGCTTAATGGGGTGATAAAGTCAGAAAAGCAGCAAAACAATATCTGAACTTCTTGCTGCTTTCTGTGGGAGCCAACACAGACCCCACAGATGATGAAGAACATGAACCCACATGCACAGATCACTGAGAACCATTGCAAGGACTGAAAAGGTCACAGGCAGACATAGCCAAGTTGTTCCCCTGCTGCTCCCTGGGTCCTGCAGCAGCTGCAAGAGCCACAGCACATCTGCACCAACATTACTCATGTTACATCAGCAAAATGAACATGTTTATCATGCCTTGTGCTTGACCTCATGCAGGTCTTAAGCCTATCCAGGGGGCTAAAAAGTATTCCCACTTCTCCCCAGTGTGCTTCAATTGACTGCATCTGTACATTAGCGTGTATGCATCTCAAAATCACATCAAATGATTAAGCTGTGATTAACACCTGGGTCTAAGAAGGAACTGCTACATCTGGGTTTGCTCTACAGCTCTGCCACAAGCTCCCCAAGGCCTACTGGTTAAATCATTTAAATCCTTTTCCTGACTTTGCACAATGAAGGTGACAGCTACTCTTCGTAGGGCTCGAAATGCCCAATTCCCCTCTGGGAAGCACATTCTGCTCCTCAGCTGGAAGATACTAAAGAAGGGCCAGACATTATTATTAATTTAGCACAGCTAATTTATTTCACTGAGGTTGGAATGAAAGTGCGGGAGCAGAACAAGGATGGCTCCAGCCCTCCCTGGATCCATGGTCTTGCCCCATCAGAGATCTGTCACAGGGTATCAGGTAACTTGCATGAAGTCATCAGGACCAATATTAATTTGCTAACTGCTCCTTTAGGCATGACACAGATTGATTCGCATTAAATCTTGATGAGTGTCACTGATCTCATGCACAAGCCTGGGTTACCTACAAGGCACAGCCAGTGATGCCAAGTGAGGGGTAAGCACTCAGGGAACCAGGCAGTGCTTGAGAAGGGTTGTGCTGAGTTTCAGTGCTAAAGAAAATCCATGCTTTCTTGGAGGCAAATGTGTTACTGATGTTTGTGTTTTTATCAGTTGTTGGAATACCCTGTGAGGAGACTAAAGGTCCAGGGTGGCAGGTAAATGAACACCCTCCAGTTGCGCCATTAATTCCTGGGGAGCAAGAGGGACAGTTCACCAGCAAACTTGTCAGCTGTAACTAACAGTTTTCACAGAGAACAGATTGCGCATCACCCTGTGCTCCCCCTCCCAGCCAAATATGATCTTCCCTGGGAGCATCTGCCCCTTCCAGAAGGGACGAGCCCCTGCCAGAGACCATTTCCACACTAGATGACACAAAGAGGTCTCATTAACAGCCAGGGGCTCCCCAGGTCAGCCCTGCCCTAGCAGATCCACATCCATATCTCAGCTCCGTGGTGCCACAGTGCCCTGGTCAGACCCAGCAGAGCCAAGGTGCAGCACAGGCACCGGTCCATGGGACCGCTTGCAGTGGCTGCTGCCGTCAGCACAGCCCGTGTGTTCTTCCAACTGCTCTGACAACGACATTTCCAAGCCCCTTGCCCTCCCCAATGCATTATCTGCCACCAGGGACAGCCAGGCTGAGCGAACCGAGCTCCAGCCAACCCTCTAAGGTCCAGGACATGTTGTCCATGGAAAAACAACACTGTCCAGAGAAACAAAAAGTGAGAGACTACCTGGCTGCCTTTTATAGGCTTCTCAGAAAAAGTCTGCAGTCAACAGCCAAACTCGAATGTTCACGTCACTCCTTCGCTTATGGAAGGCCAGTTTACTAAATGCCTGGATGCTTTTCTGTCCAATATCCCAATCCCTGTATTAGCAACCATAATGTTGGAATAACTAGCAGGGCTTAAGCTGGTGCCCACTGGACTCAACAGGAGAGGCAGACGCCAAAGGCTTTTTTAGATACAGAACAGTATTTCTTTGTACCTTTCATTTTGTGGGTTGCTGGACTCCACCCTCCATCACATGCAAAACAATTCCTGGATAGATGTTTCCACTGAAGATCTCAGAAGGCCCTGTAATTAGTGAGGTTCCTGGTATCTGGGTCATATGGATAAATAATATTCCTGCTTTGGGAAGCATTAAGAGTCACTTGAGGCCACTCCAAGAATAAACTATAGGGTCAGGAGAAAAGCAGTACCCTTACACAAGGAAGGGGACCTAAGGGACTGATAGCCCCTTCTCTTTAGGATTGCCAACTGTCCAAGGCTCAGTCCTCTGACTGTCATTCACTAACCCCCTGCCATGAAGCTGCTGTTGCCCCAGAATGCTGTACGCTGGCTGCTCCTATGCTGGCTGCTCGCTCAGACCACCACCTCCTGCACAAAGAGCCTGTCGCTCCATTTGTGCTGGAACAGACAGAACAGTGTCTGTTACACCATAACTTGCTTCAGTTTCTGGTTCCCCTCCTCTGCTCCCCTCCAGAAAACTATAGGCCACATTCATGTCAGTTTACTCTCCATTTCAGGAGGGTTATGAATCTAACATGAGCAGGGGATGAGTTACCAGTGCGAGTGCAGCAGTGCGAGCAAGAGGAGAGCTGGGTTCCCCAACAGTTACTTGTCATTCATGTATTTCACTCCCATTCTACCTAACGCCTGGGCTTGATGCACTCAGCAGAGATGCAAACTCTGCCCTCTTCTCTTGATGGCCAGAACCTTGTCAGATATTGCTCTAAACTGCAGGACACTTGAATAGCAAGCTGGGGCTCTGTGCGATGCTGGCCAAGGCACACACACTCTGTAGGGCAGGATGGATGTGCTGGTGAAAGCTTTCTGTAACAGACTTCTTCAAGAAGCATGAGCTTCATCCAGGCTTAGCCCTAAAGATCAAGCACTTGCATGGGCTTTGTGTCAGCCTAACCACAGAACCATTAGAAAAGTGGTACTCAGGTAGGGAACGCATCAAGAGATGAAGTGCTCCAGCTCAGCCCAGTAAAACACTGAGCACTGAGGAGCTACAAGCCTCATGATACAGGATCATTTAACCAGAAGTCATTAAATCCCACCCCTCTAGCTGTATGCAAACACACACTCAGTATGTTAGGCTAGAAGATTCCTCACACTATGTTAAGGCTAGAAGATTCTTACAATATCTATTTGTCACACACAACACATCCTAAGCCCCCACCCCTCAAAAAGAGCAATAAGCTAAAACCTGTGAGATAAGAGATTAAAAGCCATAAAACCATGAATGTCCCAGAAGAGACAAGCAAGGGAATCTGAGGACCTGCCAGGATCTGTAGCCCTGCCATAATCCTTTCCCTGGATAAACCATGGTAGTCACTGTCCTTGACTTGTGCCAAAATCAGTAGGAGCTGAGCACAACTCATTCTTTAAAAGCAATGTCTCTGAATAACAAGAAAGCAAAGCACAGCAGTTGCTGAATGCAGTGAATAACGGGTTTCATAGGTGCTGTCAAAAGGGGAGAGGGAAAATCCCAACTGGCTCCAAACAGCTTTCTCTGTGTGTTGGCAGGTCCTCGGTATTTCTCCCAGACGGGGAGGGCAAGTCCCAGCCAAGAGCCCGTGGTACAGCACATCCAGGCTTACATAAACCATGGGGCCTGGCTAATCATTAACACTGGCTTATTGCCACTGGCTTTGTGCTGGAGTCAGCTGGTTGGTTGGTTTATATGTTTAGTGGCTATTTAGGCAAGGAGAAGGCTCTCAGTGTGAGGGTTTAAGTGGAAACAACCCTTGGGGAGCAGGGGACTCTTGCAAACATTGCAGGGTCTAAACCCAATCACAGCACCCTGCTCGATGCACCCCACAGGGGTGCAGCTCCCTGAGCTTCCCCCCAAATGCCAAAGGGGCTTCCCTCTCCATAACAGATGTCAGGGGATCAGGATCCTTCTTACAGAGTTTTACCTCAGCAACTCCCAAGTGGAACACACCAGCAAGCAAGATCTCCTTCCTCTCTCCTTGGCATCCTTTCCAACAGTAGACGTTATCAGTGAAGTCCAACTTTATCTTATGCCCTGTCTTTATCTTTCTTTGCTTATCTGATGCCTCACTTACGTGTCCTGTTACACTTTGCCTTCTATAACCCACTGCGTGTTATTGACGTGTGCTCTGTGCCACTGTCTGGGGCAAAGGAGATTTGGGATTTCTTGGTTCTGTTCCCAATTTCCCTCTGTGTTGCTCTGTGGTCTCGGACACATCGCTCCACTGCTCTGTTTAGCCATGGGTCACAGAAGTCAAGGCACCCTACCGCAATGTCACTTTACTCTTATTCCTTATGCTTAGTCCTTACCTTGAGTACAACCTTCCCACCTGATGGCTCCTCACCTCTCAATACCATTCCTTCACCACCAGCTCTGATGAAGAGACTATAAACAGCCAGAAATACCCTGTAAAACCTTCTAGAAACATACAGAGATCTTGCAAGTGTTAAGAACCAGATCATTATCATTGTTTGAAGCCTCTAACGCTACGCACATGTCCATGCTGTGATTCATAGCTCAGAAACCCCATTATAGATGTTTTAAGTCAATGGGACTTAGGCATATGTAGAATGATGCCATGCTGTGCTTTGCCATGCAGAATTGCTGAAGCAGAGTCATAATAAACTTATTTACAGTTGTGGCATCAAAGCTCTCCAATATATGTTTATCTTCAGGTGGGTGAAGAGTAATCAGGCTAAAGGCAAGGCCACATTTTCTCATGAATCAGCAAGGCCCAGGCAGGATAATTACACATAAAACAAACATCAAAATCTCTTGGGGAAATTCCTACTTTCTTTTTGTGACAAACCTCTGAAAACATCATTAATTCTCATGCAGAACTAACTGTTCTTTCACAGCAAACAGAGCCCTACTCTTATGAGGAAAAGTGTTGCAACTTTTCCATAGACATATTTCCCTACAGGTATTAACCAGAAAAACCCACACAATCCGCACTCAGAAACCACACTTAAAACAGGAAAAAGAAAAGAGAGACTAAGTAAGTGTTTCATGGAAAATATTCCAGGCTAAAACCTAGCTTAGATGTCAGATTTCTGCTCCAACAGCAGGTATTTTACATCACTTCACTCCAGCTTTAAGTATCGTCTCTTGCAGAAAAGGCAACTGTGTCTCGCAGGGTGGACTGCCCTTTGTCACAGCAATATCAGAACTCCAGGGGAGAAGGGCAGGAGACCAAGATGCTGGTTTGAATAAAGCAGCTGGTTTAATGCATGATGTCGATAGGGTGAGAACAGAAGGGAATCACAGATCCTCTTGGTGCAGGCTTGCTAGTATAAACATGTACATGACTTAGGACTCTTAGAGTAGTCCTTAGGACTCTGGTTTTCAGGCTACATCTGAGGAGGTAACAACAACCTGGAGTGAACACGACTCAGTCTTCCTCATCTCTTGGTCCTCTTGACAGTCTTACAGGGATTCTCTAGGCAAAGTATTCAGGGTCTGAGAGCCCTGGCTCATCAGCTGGCAGGTTTGGTGGCTGTTCTTCAGGGAGAGACTGTAATCCCCAAGTGCCCGTTAGTCTCAGAGTGATTCTTGCTGGGAGAAGATCTGGACCGTCTGCACCATTGCTCCCATGGAGACTCAGAAGTTATTTTAACACAGGTAGTGCTGCAGCTTTCTTCTTCCAGTGGAACCAAAAGCACAGATGTCCCAGCTTGCAGATCACAAGAGCATCGTGTGCATGCCCCTGTTGTTTCGAGCGGGAAGCAATGGCTGTTGCAGAACAGGGCATCTTCTCCTCAGACCTGAGGCATGCTTCGGACCACAGATCCTTCACATCACTCTTTCAGACATGGGATTTATAGAAGAGCCAACTGAAGTGCCTTGGCACCAAGACCTCTGCCGTGCCGAGCCTTTCTTTCATAATCTAATCCTGTGACTACTGGTCTTACTGCTTGCTCCTTCCATCCGAGGATCACACAAACGTATATTAAGTCCCACAGCATCCCTATGATGTATTATTATTGCTGTTTTACGAGAAAGGGAACTGCAGCACATGGCAATCGAGTCCTCTGTCCCGGGTCACACAGTGAGTCACCATCACAGTCTGAAGCAGATTCTGAAGCCCTTCCTCCTTCACACTAACCACTAGAGCTTGAATTGCCTCAAAACCTGCTCGCTCTAATTTACTAACCACAGTTCTGCTGCAGCCCTGTTCCATAGCGGTCAGAAACCACAGGAGGCATTTGGGTCCCAGTGCTGCTGCCAGGCGAGGCATGAGGTCTGCGGTGAAGGGAGAGCTGGAGCATCTCTTGCCCCCCAGGAACCTTCGGAGATGAGGAAACTGAAGGCAGCTCCAGATCTGTTCCTTCCTCTCCCTGTTACCCAGCACCTGAAAGGTTACATCCAGGTGGATCAGAATTTCAAGTGCCATTATCCTGATTACAAAGGGAATTAATGAATAATAATTTCAAGAAGGGATTTAAAATTTCCATTTTCATTTTATTGTCAAAGTAAATATATTTCTTATGAAGAACAAAAGAAAATATACAGAATTGTAACTTATGTACACTGGCTTTATAGGTATTTTTTGTTTCCAATTTACACAAATTTGATATGTTATTAAAAGATATTTTATATAGATATAGCATCTATGTACAGTTTTATTTACATACATTCATAGGATGTGATATAAACCAGTCAATAGATGATAGTTCATTTATATTAATTTCTAGAGGACAAAAGGAATGCATTTGCCTTAGCTAGACCTGCTGTTCTGGCACAGCGCGGACTCCTGCTCTGCCTAGCACTAGAATCGCAGCTTCCCATTTCCCATTTTGCCAACAAAAAGACAAACAGATGCCGCCTGCGAATGGAAAGGAAATGCAACATCCATTATGAAATTGTTCCTAATCACTGAATTCTATTTTCTCCTAAAGCTTCTTACAATCGCCAGAGTTCAAAAGGAAAAAAACAACAGAACCAAAACGAGAGGAAACAAAAACACAATCATTGCCTGCTACCATCTGATTATCTGTTTTAATTCCCTTCTTAGCCAGCTACCACACCGCTTTGTGTCTTTTGGCTACTGTTCTCACCCATTCGCCCGCCCCAGCTGCATGGAGCTCTGACATGGCTGTCGGCAAGGAGAAGATCACCCTTGGACCCAGGTCTCACGGTGCTGTCCCACCACACCACAATGGCTCCCACCCTCCCCTGGGTACAGGTCCATCCTGCAAGACCCTGCTGGCCAGCAGACAGAGACTTTAGCTCCAACCAGCGAGGCAATGGCTCGCAGTGGATTCTCAGGATGTCTGGTGCTCACCAGGACCACCAGGCACCTCCAAGCTGGTGCTCTGGTTTCTCCCCCAATATCACACAAGAGGAAGGAGGCAAAGACAGGAATAGAGCTCAGCCACTTTCACAAACATCTTCCTGCTGCTTTAGTGCTAGACAACAGCTCGTCTGCTAAAGACAGTGGATGCTGCAGACCAGAGTCAAAGGAAAGCAATGTTTCCTTCAACACATGGGCATCCTCCACCCCACAGAGGAAAACGACAGGAGAAGCATGCACACAGTATGCATTTAGCCACACCAAAAGGCTCCACTCCAAGCCATTTCATCCATCCTGAGCTTCCAGGCTTGCTTGGGATATTCCTTTGCTTAAATACACACATATATATATATATGTATGTATGAATATACATACATATCTATATATAGCCCTAGCCAAGGAAAAGGTAGATGTGAGCTGGAGAAATCAGAGAGGCACAGAGACGCATTCTAGCACTCTCCATGCCTTGCCTCCCCCTGTCCCCAACTCCCACTGTCCCTCCTCCTATAGCCAGCCCCCTACAAATCCTTGGCTCAGGCGACCCAAAAACAAAGGAGTTGTTTTCATTTCCAAAGGAATTTGCTGTTTCCAAACTGGACAAATAGAGCAGCTTAATAAAAACTCACAATGCATGGCCTGTACATGAGCAAAGCCCTCAGGAATGCCAGGGCTATAATTAACTAGCAGCAAGCAACTCTTACATTTTCCTGTGCAGCAGAAAACAGCTAAAAATAAAACACTATAATTTCCAAAAGAAGCAGCAGCAAAGGAGGGAAAGATAGAAGGAAATAAGGAAAAGAACATCCTTAAACAAGAAGACAAATAGGAAGAAGCATCCCCCTCCCCTGACCCAAAAAGAACTTCATTCTCAAATCATCTTTAAAGGACATGGGACACGCGGACACGGTGGTATCAAGTAACAGTATTGACTGTTCTGTGGAGACAAATAAATTATCACTAGAAATGTAGTGAGCAAAGTGCTGTCGTCGGCTGCTCTGGGATGTGCTGGGTGGGAGGGGGAGAGCGGGCCCGGTCAGTTCACAGAGCGGATGGAGCGGTTGCTTCGTGGGAACCGATGCACCTTGACATGTTTGGACAAGTGGTCGCTCCGAGCAAACTTCTTCTCGCAGACAGGACACTGATAGGGCTTCACCCCCGAGTGGGAGCGCCTGTGCCGGGACAGCTCGTCTGACCTGGAGAACCTGCGGGAGAAGAGAAGCCTGGTCAGGGAAATGGGGTTTACATTGCTCAGCATCGCACAGCATAAAAGAGTCCCCTGAGGCCATTGGGACACTCCATTTGTGGCAGAGCCTGAACATGCAAACTGAAAGGGACACGCAACAGTCTGGTCCCAGCCAGCAGCAGTGATGGAAGGAAACACACAACTATCAACCTCATCCCACATCAAATCTGGGCTCAGAGCAATGCGTTTGTACCAACCTTGTCCTAAACCCAATAGCATGGGTACAGCTCAACAAAACCAGCACTGCTCTTGATCCCTGTACCAGTCTCTTTCAAAGCCTGTTCCACAAGCTCTCCCCTGCAAATCCAAGCAAGGACACTTCTCAAGCAAAGATAACACCCAACATCCTGCATGCGAGATCTGCTCCAAGCTGCCACAGACACAAGCACAACAGACACCCAGTAATTGCACCTAGTTTGAGATGGACCCACAGATAACAGCCAGACAGAGCTCCCCAGAAGCTACATGGCTTATCAGATCCAGCAGAAACTTTGGCTTTTGTACCTACTCCTGCAGGCTAAATAGAGAGCTGTTAACATCTCAGTACCAGAGATGCTCAACATCATAACGGCCACTAGCATAGTCACTTCATGGGGAAATTGAATTCAAGATTGAGCATTTCATTACCAACAATGTCTCCCAAAGTCATATCAATTCGAGCTGGTTTGCACCTTCCACCTCCACAGAAAAACCCCCAAATAGCCACCCCGAATCCTGAACTCCAATCAGTTAATCCTTCACTCTTAACAGCGGGGCACTTGGGCACTGGGAGCCAGAGGGTTAACTGATAATGTCACACTAAAACGGCCCAGTCCAGATGGGTACAAAAGATTTGCTGCCTGACAAAGGGCAATGAAGTGTTTTGTTGCCAGAGCAGGGACAAAGAGGGGCACAGAAAGAGGGCTTGCAAGAAATGGGATCAGCTGTTTATTTACAATAAATAAATGAAGTCATGGGCACTCGCTGAATAAATGGGGGGAAGAACATGTAGAAAACTGTGCCTTTCTGGAGCGAAATATCACATCACCAACAGAGCGAACACACTTCTCATGAAAAGGGGAAAACAGGGCTGCTGGGCTCCTATGAATGAGTCCTTCCTGCAAGAAAAAGAAGTTTCCACATAAAGGTTGCAATGAGCTCTCATCTCCCAGTTGAGAGACAGGGCACAGGCACTGGGAATGTTTTCCTGGGTTCCTGCAGCTCTTCAGCCCAGTGATGCAACCCAGAGAGCGTTCAGCCAGCACAAAGCAGATGCAGATACTCGCTGTGGGTAAGATACGGTGTGGACACATCATTCCCAGGAGGATTTGTAAGGGAGATTTCTTCACCCGTTCTCTTGCCTTTCTCCCTTTCCTTGCTTTGGTATCTCCATGGTGAAAGAGTCAAAGTCACCATAAAGAGCAACAAGCAAATGCCCTAATGGAGCCATCAACCTGTTCCTTGTCTGGGACATAAAGACTAGGACAGAGGTTTCTCTTCACCCCTAGTAATTGCACATTTGCTTTCTCTGGCACCCATGCTCCTTCCATCCATGGCTTCCCAAAACCACAGTCTGGACATGGAAGCAGCAAGGCCAAGTCGTTAGCAGTGAACTAGTCCCAGTGTTACATCCTTGGAGGGTTGCTGTTGTAGAGTTATGGATATGTAGGACTCAGCATCTTTCTGGAGAGGGCAGGATGTTGCCTACACGGACTGCCTCAGTGGGACTCAGTCCTGTGGCCAGTGGTGGCAGCCACATCCAGGGAAAAGGGAATAGAGAGGGAAAAGCGCCTTCAGTCTTATCACCTGAAGGTATGAAAACAGATGTGGCTGTGTTGCTTTGTCCCACGTCCATGGCCATGGAGGTCACCATGTGCCACAGAAGTGCAGCGGCACATGGCTAATCCCACAGGAGAGCTCCACAAGCGCATTTCAGTGGGAACTGCATGGATGGTGGGGGAGCAAGAGGCGCATGTCAGGAATGAGCTCGGATGAGTTCATCTGATAAAAATACACTGTGCCTCATAACGATGTCCTTAGCTGAAGAGGCAGGAATGTTGCAATGCTGTTCCCCAGCAGTCACGGAAAGATCAGCTTACCGAGCCCACAGAAATAAACCTCAAGCTGTTGGTGTGTTTACACAAAAACAACGCAAAGGTTAGGCCAAGGAAGCCGGGAGGATCTGGTGGCCTCGCTCTGCAGTAAAAGGGCATTTGCAGCACGTTCTGGCACTGACTTCACCCCAAGAAAACTGCAAATAATCCCCAGTGGCATGTCAAATTCAAACAAAACCCATGGAAGAGCAAGGAACACTTCACTATCCCGGGTCACTGGCGTTTCCAGAGGGATTCCTCCTTCTAATGGAAGGTGGAGGGATCTGGGCAATTCCACAGCAACTAGAAGACTCTCCTTCATCCTTCTATATGGTGGGACCTCAAAGGACCTGTAACTACATCACCCTTGAAGATAAATCCTGGAGCTCCCTGATGCGTAGGATGCGTCCTGTGTCTCCCAGCCATACAGTGACATTGCTGCGTGGCTCTCAGGGCAGGAAAGGACAATAGCTTCAGCCTGGTACTCTGTGGTTGCTACCACGGCTACCAGCCATTGAGACTGACTCAGGCTGTACCTCTTCTCCACAGTGGAGAGGAGGCTCTAGATGCATTGAATGGTTTGTGCCGGAAGGGACCTTAAAGCTCATCCAGTCCCACCCCCCTGCTATGGGCAGGGACACCTTCCACTAGAGCAGCTTGCTCCAAGCCCTGTCCAAGCTGGGCTTGAACTTCCATATTCATCCTCCCCATCCCCAAAGCTCCACTGTGTCAAACCAGCACACCTCCTACACAAACCCTTTTGCACAGCACCAGCAAAAAAAGCCCATGCAAGGCACCTGCCCTGACCTGCCACACACATGACCCTCCCCATGCTTGCTCGGTCCCATACACGCTCCCAACCACATGCATTATAAGCCTTTAAACCCTCCCTACCAAACCAGGCAGAGCTTGTACTGCCCACTGTCACGTGCAGAGCGGGGAAGTGCCACCAGCCAGAAGATTCACAGGGTGTTGAGAGGCGGTTGCCTAATCCCTCCAGCCTTACAACTGGAGCTTTGTACGCTGCTGCACCAGGGGAGAGATAGAGCTTCCCCTGCTCCATGCCATGACACAGCTGCTGGGGACCAGCCCATGCTGCAGCTCTGGTTTCTGGTCTCAGGAACAGCACTAACCAGAGGTTGCCGTGTGCCAGAGGTATAAACTAGCACAACACGGATCAGCGCGCCGACCGGTACAGCATGGATCGAACGTAATGGGTCACCAGCCACTGATGAACAGCTCTGCAAGCTCTGAAAACAGCTCTTGCCCTGTGCCAAGTAAGGGCACAAGCAAACAGGCTTCAGCTTCCTCTAGAGGCTGGGGCGCTCCCACTGTCCTAGGGGTTAGAAAAGGGTTTGCTGTGCATACACCCCCACCTTGGTGCATTTGGAGCATGCAACTTTGCCATTGCAGGGCTGCGTATTCCCCAGCTGGGAAAGGTTTAACCCTCTCCACAGCTCAGCCACTTGGTGCTAGGCAACACTTGGTCTTGGCTTTGAAATTACCATCTTCAGTGAGGTCAGGTCTGAAGTGCCTTTGGTGAAAAAGTAAAAGCGCAAGCACAAGCTTGCAGGGAAAGGAGGAGGAAAGCAGAGCCCAGCAGCGGTTTAGGGCTTAAATTCGTCTGTGCTGATATAAAACTGGGAGCAGACAGTGAGTCCAGATGCGTTCGAGTGAAGTCATGTGAGATCACAGCTCTCATTGAACGCCTGGAAAAGGTAAACAAGCTTTATTGATGAAAGGGGACTGGTAATGCAGAGCTGGGCCGGGTCTGCCCTTTGATGTGGGAGCAGCCGTGCAGGGGATGCGCGGCAATCTCAGGCTGGTGCTAAGGATCGCTGTGAGCTCAGGAAGTGACTCCCCAAGTGCTGCCTCTCCTGCTGGCTATAAACCTCCCCCTCAGAGCAGAGCCCTTCTGAAGTCTGCGGGTGTTGGGGGTCAGTGAAATGCACCGGGACAAACAGCAACAGAGAGTTTGAAAAGCCACTGTTTGTGCACAGCACACATGTTCTCATAGCTGAGGTGATTGATTTCTCATCCCTGGTGGGATCCCCATCTTTAAAAATGTGTGGCTGGCTAAGAATGAAAGCTCAGGGTGCTCCTGGATGCAGGACCTGCACTTCTCCTGGCCCACCTCACCCCTGCACCCTCCTTTTGATCCACACCATTCACTGTAATGCTGGCAGAAGGCAGGCACCCAGTGTAAACTCAATCTCCGTCCCTTACCACATCATGTTTTTCCTACATGTTCCCCTTGGTTTTGCAGCCTGGGGAATGCCAGCTTTGAAATAAGACAGAGCTGGAGAAGGTCATCCTGAGCCATAGAAGTCCCTGTGTGCATTGTATAAACCTCAGCATGGATCAGACAAACCCTCACGTGCCACATGCATCTGTCACAAAATCAAGGGGTTTGCTCACATCCCAGCACAAGGAAAGCCAACACGACACCCACAGGCACGTTTGCAGGCAGGAGGCACATCTGCTGCCTGCACGTACTCTGGCAACCGAATCAAGAGGAGCGGGTGCCTCTACTGCAGGTCAGGAGCAGATCAGGCTGCATGGGACCAGTGAGCTAAACAACATGGCTTAATGTCAGTGCATCCTGAGCAGCCCAGCTCATGAGAAGTGCCACCAGGACAAAAGGGAAGAGGATCACCCCCAGTTTGTAGAGCCACCATAAACCGAAAAGGGAAAGAAAATCGATAGCATTGATCTCGGAGGCAAACTTCAAGCTGGTCCCACTGGGGAGCAGAGATTCAGCCCCACTCTGACCTTTCCCCTCAAACCAAGCCAGCCATCTCTAACTGCTGCATGTCTCACATGCTTGCATTTTTACACAACCCTGCCTGTTACTTTTTACCTCGTCTGTTGCCCATGATCACAACCCATTTCCTCATTAGACATTGCTCGCTAAAGCTCTGCAGGATGGTCTTTTCAGAGAAATCTGGTTTAATTTACTACAAGGGAGCTGAGATTTCGGTTTCTCCCATCCTCACTTGTGGTGCTGTGAATTAAGGGTTGCCAGCAGGCAGGCTCGTAACGCAGCTCACTGGAACGAGGGAGGAAAGCTTCCATCAAACTTTCCTTAGTATCAAAAGTTGACCTTTTAAAAACAGTTTCGATTTTTCAACTGGTATTAAAAAATAAGTAAATAAATCAAATAAATCAGGAGATGCCCTCTGTGAAACGTTTGGCTCAACCAAACTGCAGTCTCCCATTGAAGCAATGCTTAACTCCACCGCAGCCTTCTGGTTCTGTTGTTGCATCTGACAGCTTTTTGCAACTTCGAGTGGCACCCACTCATTTTCCTGAATCAAGGCAGAGAATAAAACCCCAGAGCATGCCAGGCTGTCACTGCCAGCATTTACAGGAGTGGGATGAGGCATGTTTACCATGAAACTGCACAGAATACTGCTCCTAACCACACTCCCTTCAGTGATCACATTTAGCCCTATGCAGCTGAGCCACGTGCAGTGATTCTGCCTTAAGCCATCCTACACCACTTGCAGCCCTCAGCTTGCACCCCCTAAGGATCTGCTGCAGCCTGTGTGTTGCAACCAGAGCAATGTGAACATACGGTATTGCTGGTGGTAACAAGCTTAATCTGACCCTCTTGGAGTGAAATACAAGCTATGATGAACTAGTTTTGAAGACACTTAGGTGCCAGGCAGGGGATGCTCTGCTAGTTCATTTATCAAAGTGCCTCCATCACCTAACTGGTTGAAAAAGGTCTTAATTCTCAAAGCAACAGGATAAGTTTTGGGAACAGAAACATTTGATAAACCAGAGTGCAAACCCACTTACTCAGCAAGTTAGGTCAATGGAGTAAAAAGGGGAAGGGGGTTTGGGTAGCGCTGCACCCTGACACTGACCTCCATCCGCACCCCGGCCACGTGCAGGCAAAAGGCTTTTCTCCTGTGTGCCTCCTCAGGTGGGCTTTCAAGTGGCTGCTCTTCGTGTACATCTTGGTGCACCCCGGGAAAGAGCATTTGTGCATTTTAATCAGTTCTGCTGCAGGGTTCTTCTGAAACTTCTGACCCATGATGATGCCCGTCTGCCCCGGCATCATGCCTCCTGGCCCAATTGGCTTGGCGGCGATGGGGACAGGAGCGATGCGGACAAACTTAGAGGACAAGTTCAAATTGGACGACTGAACTATCTGAGGCACAAGGGCAAACGTCTGTCCTTGGATGTTGACTAGGAGCTGGGCAATTTTAATGTTCTCTTGTGCTGGTCCTTGGGAAGTGGGGCTCGTGTTGGACTCCTGTTTGATCTGTACAGGCTGAATTTGGAGCATAACCGGTATCCCATTCTCCAGGGACACTCCTCCGTTTGAAGCCTGGCCACCTTCCGTTGCCGAGCTGCTCGACTGTTCATTTTTGCTCTCTTTTAAACTGGCGCTGGGTAACATATGGTCTTTTTGCTGTAGCGAAGCAACAGAAACTTGGCTGCAAGCTCTCAAGTCCTTGGTCTCACTTTTAGGTCTTTCTTTGAGCTCCAACTCCATGTTCTCCTCCAGAAATTCCTCAATTTCCTCAAGCGTGGGCTGAAATGGTCCTGAGTCTTCCATATCCACAGCAAATTCAGGCAACCTAAAGTATTCCTCTTTCACTATTGGCTGAAGTCTCCTTTTGTCCCACCATGATGCTGCGGCATTCCCCAAAGATGCCTGGGACAACAAGTAGTCCAAGATACTGTCCTGGCTTTCTGCACTGGACGTGCTTCCATAGCTGGAGCTGAGAACCTGGGAGTCAGGGCTGGAGCAAGAACAGAAGCTGGACGAGTCGCTGTCATCTTCGGACAGGGGAGAGGGCAGCATTTGGTAGGACCTCACCCCCGCTGTCATGTCCCCAAAGTATCCAAAGGAAGATCTTGTAGATGAAAAGGATTCATCAGTAGGCAGCAAGTGATCCACCATTCCTGGGCGATCTCTTATGGATATCCCAACAGCATATACCAGGCGGTGAAAGTTCAGGTGAGAGCCTGAGTGTAGGAAAGCAAAACAGCAACAGTCAGGAGTTGGTTTAATCATTTATCTCCATGTACTGAGGCTCGTAAAGCTCTCTAGCCTGCAGGAAAGGCCAAAGCACCCACCCTCACTGAGTACACATGCTGCTACATGCTGTGATACGTCTGTACCACCCCCTAAGGACTGTCAGGGCCGAAGCATTTCACAGGATTGCACCAGATACTTGCAAAAGAATTCTTTCAGAACTCATTTCCCAACCGTGTGCGCTCTGGATTTACAGGACATGACTGGAGAGGGAAGGTAAATGATGGGCTTTCAGCTAAGAGGGAAGCCTAGAGCCAAAGAAAAGAATGGGGAGAAAAAAGAAAGTGTTGAAATCTGTACCACCAAAAAAAACACCCAAAAATACAAGATAGGAGTTGATTGCTGGTGGCCATAAGCACAAATCCCTCCCTTATCTCTTGTAGATTTCCACCAACCTTATTTTTAACTTCCCCAGTTCCACAAATACAGGCTAATCAGCATAACGCAAGGATCAATCTGTCAGAGCCAAAAATATTTACTGTGCTTCAGCATCCAGGAGGCGGATTTTCCCCTCCAGATGTAACGAATCAGTGTGCCAACGTCAGCATCACCTGCACTGCCCTTAATAAGGCTGGTGCTGCACTGAGCTCATTAACCATGGGCTAGCAGGCCAGCGGGTGGCTGGTGTCACCTCACCACTCCATACTCCAGGGAAGGAGGTAAAGGTGATCTGAACCTCGTGCTAAACTGGGAGGGCTCATTTGACCTCCAGCACCTCAATGTGCTGTGACTCACAGCAAGTGCTCCCAATTCCCCCCCATTCATGCGATCCATAATCCTGCTGCAAGCCCATGGAGGCACGAGGGCAAAATCCATCCTTCCTAGCGCAGCCGACAGTCCTGCGCTTTCCCAGCTAAGCCATGCAAACTTCCTAGGAAGGTTTATGGGTAGGGGAAGCCAGGGGGAGGAATCTGCATATTTGTTTTCTTTCTCTTCCCCCCCCTTTCCCAAAGGAAAAATGAATAAATTGCTTACGGATGGAGACTATGCCTCTTGGAGAGCAAACGCAGAGCCCTCCAGATGGAGCGAACACTGGCCCTCAGTCATCCGCTCAAGGTGACTGATTGAAAACAGAGCTGTCCATGTGCATAATAAAACAACTCTTTCTGTGGAAGGTATGCGGGCTGCAGAGATAGGAGTCATTTGATCAGCGTATGAGGGTTTGTGTGTGTGTGAATTGGGAGGCATGTGACCCAGCGCGAAGGAAATGCCACTCAATCTTGTTACACACTGTCATTTTCCACAGGCTTTGCCGCTGTGCTTTGGACGCGCTTTGCCATGAATAGTCAATAGCTCCCAGTTCTGCGCAGGGAAGGGGATCATTGTTACTGCTGTTGCAGAGCATCCTTGCTGCCCGATCACCACATTCTGCCCTGCCTTTGCCTTCTCTAGAGAAGGACCAAAAGGCATCTTACTCAGTGCTGCAGTGAATGCAGAGAGAGGCGTTTTACACAGCACCCTTAAAGAGCTCCATCCCATTGGCAGCGCTTAATAATATTTCATTGGGAACGGGGGGGGGGGGAATCAAAACCAAAACATGTTTCTTAAAGATACAGCTTCCTCCTCCGTTCACACATGGAGGGAGCAGGGGAAGGTTAAAAGAAAGACTTAAAAGCAGGATTGCACATTTTCCTGGTATGCACAGCCTGTCAGTCAGCAGAGCCTCTGACCCGATAATGAAATACCCACATGTGCCGAACACGAGGAAGTTCACGCAGAGGCTAGCGGCTCTGCTCTGTGACCTTAGCCTATAATCATGTCTTATAGTAAAAGTGAAGCACCAGAAGAGCTGAACACACAGGATGGGAAGTTCCTCCTGCTGAAAGCCCCAGACCTGGGCTCTTCCCAGCTCTCAAACAGAAAGCACAACCTGCTTCCGAGAAGTTTGCATTGGCTTCCAGTCAGAATTCACCCAAGCAGCTTGCTCCCACCTCATGAGATGTGGGGCAGAAAGGAAGCCTTACCCTTGGACAGTTTCTGATCCTCCCTCCTACATCTGCATTGTTCCAGATTGAATTTCTAAGGAATGGTGAGTGAAATCCAAACTGAAATGTGGGGTTTCGATAAGGAAAGCTGCATGCAGGGAAGGAGCGTGCACTGATTGCAGCTGGTAAAGTTATTTAACACAGAAAGCTCAAGTTTTCCTTAAATGCCTGCAAGAACTAGGAAGCCCCATACCAAAATATCCGTATATTTCACTGGGAATAGAGCTAAGCTGTAACTTGAATAAGGGCTTAAAGAAGGGGGAGGGGGAAACAACAAGCCCCCAGCAACTGCTGTGCCTGAGGTCCCTTGGCAGCAAATAGCCGGCATGCATGTTCCCCATCTCTTTTGACAAGGAGCAATGTCACTTGGTGTAACCAGAGTCATTTTGAGAGGGGACTGTCAAGAGGAAAATAGATCCAAGAACATCATGGGCCAGATCTGCTTTCTGTGCACTCTCAAAACTTGCAGAACAGCCAAGAAGACTCTGGGGAATGCCTGGAATGCAGGATCAGGCCCGGGCTATATTTTATCCCAAAGGCCAGCCTAACAACCAGAAAGCTTTCATCCTGACTTTGCTTGAAGACACAGCCCAAACCAGAACCAAACAAACCCAAACAAGCCAGGGCTGTGCACGCTAGGAACACTAAGGATGCTGTTTACATGTAAGCACTTTCATCCCCAGGAGCCTGCAAACACCTTGGTAGGGACCACAGTGCCCAAGCCATCCAAAACCAGCTGCTTCTGGAGTGAAATACAGCAGCTGCTCAGCAGCACGGCTGCCTCCAACGTTTAAGCTCCCTGGGTTGTTATGATGTCCTTTCTGCCAGTAACATCTTGTTCCGTTTAAAACCCATCCATCTAATTGCCAGCTAAAGAAAATAACAACCTTCCCCCCAAAAAGAGCAGAGAAGGCACATTCAGACTCAAAGCAACGTTCAAATGGAAAGTCCTGGGAACTTGCCGAGACACGGGATGTATTTCCCAGCCTGTCCCATTCGGACGGTCAGAGCAGCACCACCGATCCCACACCAGTTCAAGGGCTCTGATACACTGACGCTGGTTTCCTATGTGAGCTGCCACAGCTTTTTCTAGTTTAAGATTACTCTCTTCAGCGTTTTCTCCTGTTCCCTAGAAGACCCGAAACCTCTTCAGGCTGACTCCTGCTCCGCAGCCAAACAGAGCCATGAAGCAGGCACTGAACCAGGCCTGGCGCTTCTAAGAAATTAAACTAGAAATGCACGGGGAGGGCATTAAAGCCTCCGAAAATATAAACGGGTAAATAAACACAGAAGGCAAAAGCCAGGAGGAAACGCGTTTGCTCCCATCTGTTGTGCAAGGTGGCTGCGCTGCTCCCTGGACACGGGGGGGGGTGTTGTGTTTCGGGTCTCCCCGTTGTTTTTCTCCCAAACCAGCCCCTCTGGGAAGCTGCAGGAACATTCCCAGAGGCTCATTTTCCAGAGCTATCCCCCCTCCATCCCCAGCTGTGGTTTCCATACGAAGAAGCCCCCGGAGGTGAACCCCCACCCGCACCTCCGGATAAAGCGGCGGGGGGGGGGGCAATTCCCACCTCATTATAATTGGTTTCGTGCTCACTACATCCCTTCTCAGGAGTTTTTGGGGGTCCAATCCCTCCCTCCAACCCGGCGCTGTCCCCTTATCCCCATACCAAGCATTATTCCCCCCCCCTCCTCACGACTCAGCTCCACACGAAAACAACCCCGAACTCCCCCCCGCTGCACTGCCAATGGAGTTTGTGCCGCTGCTCCCCGGTCACGGAGGGAGGTGGGAGGTTAAACACATTCACTCCCCCCCCGCCAAGCCTTCCTCCCCATGGTAACGGGGCGCAGGGGGGCCGCTGGCGCGATGCGCACCCGCGTAATGCTCCGCGCCCTTCGTACAGCCTTACCTGAACTCCTCTGCGGGCCGGGAGGGGGGAGAAATACCAACACCAAGAACGAGCAGAAGGCGGCAAAAATAATGGGGAAAAATCCCAAGAAAAACAAGAAAAGGGAGGAAAAATAAAGAGGGGGGAATTGGGAGAAAAAATAGAAAAAAAAAAAAGGAAAAATTCCCCCAAAATAAAAAGAAGCAAAAAAATAATTATAGAAAATACAAATAATTAAGGGAATACAGGCGCAGAACGGAGCGGAACCAGAGGCAGGAGCCGGGACAAGCGGCCCGCGGAGCGGCGGGCGCAGCTCCCCCGGGAGGCGGGCGCACGGCTGCGGAGCGCGGCCCCGCTCCCGTAGTACTATATCCCCGCTCCGGACGGGAGCCCGGCGGCCGCGGGGGAGGCCGGGGAGAGGCTCGACCGCGTCCGCTGCCCCCATTGGTCCCTCCGCGGCGGGGGCCGGACCCACATCGGCCTCAATGGGAGCCGCGGCCCCGCCCGGCCCGGCCCCCGCGGCGGAGCATGGGCGAGAGGCGGCGGAGACGCGGCCCGCGGGTGGCAGCGCCTTCGAGCGGGTGTGTGTGTGCCGGAGCGTGCGAATCCACAGGGATGCGCGCTCCTCAGTTGTGTAAATCCATGCGGAGCGCGCTCCTCAAGGGTGCGCATCCATCTGCTGGAGGACGGGCAAATCCCTGCAGAGATGCTCCTGAAGTGTGCAAATCCCTGCAGGGATGCATGCTCCTAAAGCGTGTAAATCCCTGCAGGGATGCATGCTCCTAAAGTGTGTAAATCCCTGCAGGGATGCATGCTCCTAAAGTGTGTAAATCCCTGCAGGGATGCATGCTCCTGAAGTATGTAAATCCCTGCAGAGATGCTCCTAAAGTGTGTCAATCCCTGCAGGGATGCATGCTCCTAGAGTGTGTAAATCCCTGCAGGGATGCATGCTCCTAGAGTGTGTAAATCCTTGCAGGGATGCTCCTAAAGTGTGTAAATCCCTGCAGGGATGCATGCTCCTAGAGTGTGTAAATCCTTGCAGGGATGCAGACCCCTGCAGTTGTGTGTTCTCGTGGAGGTGTGCACACTGCTGGAACTGTGCGAATCCCTGCAGGGATGCATGCTCCTGATGCTGTGGAAATCCCTGGATGGGTGCACAGTCGGAAGCGTGCAAATCCCTGGAGGGATGCACACTCTTGGAGTTTTGCATGCTCCTGCAGTGTGCAAATCCCTGCATGGATGGATGCACACAACTGGAGCTTTGCACGCTCTTGGAGCTGTGTGTACCCCTGCCGGGGTGCAAGCACATGGACCTGTAGAGGCTTCTGGAGATGATCAGGTCCCTGGAAGAGTGCAAGCCCCAGATCTCATACCTGCCCCTTTCCTGCTGGAGCTGGATGGGGTGATTGGGGTGTCCCCAGTATTGCCGTCATTCAATAGTTTTTCATATAGATACATACACTTAAATATATATATACACAAATATTTATGTGTATAGCTATATATATATATATATACACAGACACACTGCAGTTAGGCAATGTTCAGCACAGATCAGGACCTGTATTTAACTCCCGCAGAGGCAAAGCCCAGCAGAGGAAGCTGCAGGGGAGCCAGCTGCAGCACCAGGGAGGTTTTCTGCCCAGGCAGTGGCTTTTCACATTCATTTTCCCATTTTTCACATCATTGGGGATGTGCACTCTGGGATACTGGGATGCAGCCTTGTGACAACAGGTCTGTGCACCCTTTGGAGGGCTACGAGGTGACCCCAGAGGCGCTGCCTTTCCCCAGTGGGGACGGCCAAAGGACCTGGGGGTGCTCAGGGCTCTGCTCTCCTGCGCAGACCTTGCTCTTCCTAATGTTCTCCCCATGAATAATGCACAAATCCACACTCATCAAATTCCTAGATGCTATATTTATACAAGTACATCAGGGCCAAGTTTTGCATTAGCGTAGCTTCACTGATCTAAAAAGCATTACATTGGTGACAACGCTGGTCTGAAGTATTTTTACCCAAAATAGATTTTTGGCAAAACTTCCTTTTCTGCTTTTTCTCAATTAAAACCCTCTATTCCCCAAGTAGGTGAAGTTTAATTTGATGCAATGCAAAGAGCTAAAATCCCAAGCCTTCAAGACTGGACTGAAATGGAATTTGAATTGGCAGCTGTACAAATACGAAATTCCCTGATGATGTTTATTACCACTGAAACAACCATCACTTACAATCTTAATTTTCATAGAATCATGGAATGGTTTGTGATGAAGAGACCTTAAACCTCATCCAAGTCCAACTCCTGCCACTGGAAGGGACACCCTCCACTGGAGCAGCTTGCTCCAAGCCCCTGTGTCCAACCTGGCCTTGAGCACTGCCAGGGATGGGGCAGCCACAGCTTCTCTGGGCACCCTGTGCCAGCGCCTCAGCACCCTCACAGGGAAGACCTTCTGCCTAAGAGCTCATCTTAATCCACGCCTGGAAGTGTAGCACTTCTCAGGCTGTGGACGGATTTACTGATGCATTCTTTGGAGCCCCCTGACAAGCTGACACGCATCTAAATTGCGCTCAAGGCTCTGGAAACCCTATTAACAGCACAGTCCTAGATTGATATAGTGACTTCTGATCTCTTCTAGCTGCCACCTTCCTTGAGAACCAGGAATGACTGCTGGGCTGGGACAGGCTTTGGGGGAAGAGGTTTTGTGCAGTTGTGACCGATGTGTCACGTCAGCATCCTTCATCTGGTACAGCACCAAACCTGAGCCCTGCTCCCTGCTGTAAACTGCATTTCTCTTTTCCCCTGCCCCATCATTTTGTTCATCGCTAAGAGATTTCCTTCCCTTTGTTCATCTCTTCACCAGCTCCTTTTACAATCTGTTGTTCCTCTGCCCCGCGATCCCGCCTGGGGATTTTCCATTCTTTCCGTTGCCACCTTTTGGGAGAGAACTTTGGTCAAACTGGTTCCCCGGCTCAGACGACCTTTCCAGCATTCCTCCAGCCCAGTCAAACACCGGGGCTAACACAAAGTGAAGGACCTTTTCATTGGCTTTTGTCTGATGGCGTGTGCTAAAGATCCAGTCAGGAAAGGCAAATAAACCTTGGCGTTAGAGCCTTTTAAATTTCCATGGAGATAATAATAGCACTGCATTAGAAAGTTAAAAAGAAACCGTAGGCTGCACTTGTTCCCGAGCGGTGCCACGTAGCACAGACCCATTAAAGGTGGGAAAAGCAGCAAAAGGCTCTATGATTTACACCTAAGAACTGTTTGGCTCTGCCCACACTTTGCCTTTCCGGAGGAGGCTGATTTTTCCTGCCCCGGGTTTTCCCATATCCTATAGGTTGTTTGCACAGCTCTCTATTACAAACATCTTGATTTTGAGGGGACTGGCAGGGGAATAGTTTGAAAATCATGGATGGGCAAAAAGAGGGATTGTGCTGCGCAGGGTAAGTGCTTTGCTGTGATTAGAGGTCACCTGTGGTATTTCTGCCCCAGCCCCTGCAATTCACTATTGACTGTTGCAACAGGCTATTAGTAACCCCGTGAGCCAAGCAGCCACTTGGCCAAACAGGGGTTAGTCAGGCTGAATTGATCACTTGCACATTCCCATGGGATTTACAAACCAAAGCTGCTCTTTTCCAACAAAAGAAGAAAAGGAAATCAAATTAAAAAATAAAAGGAAGTTCACATTCTGCTTTGGACCCCTTCCATGTGTCCCAAAGCCAATGGTTGTGTCCAGCTGAGCTCTGATGGGCTGCGCCTTTCAGCACCGGAACATTTACATGGACGCAGAGGGAACAAAAAAGCCCGTCAGGCTCTCCAGTGCTGTTATGACCACTTAACTCAGCAGCCCTTGACACTGGTAGATAAGGACTGCGAGTCCTCTGGGTACTACAGAAATATTGACACAAAGAACATGTTTATCCCTGGCCGTGGTTCCGCAGGACAAGGTGGAAACGGCAACAACAATCTCAGGACTTAATTTCTTTGGCCTTGAAAGGGCATCTGTGCTGCAGGGCTGCCAGGCTATGGGTTTGTTTCTTTCCTTTCCTTCACTGGTTTGGGAATTATGTTGTCCTTCCAGGTCCGAGCCATAGGCCCAGGGGGAGATGAGTTGGATAAAGCTCAATTTAGGGTTTTTTATGATAATACCCTTTTGGACTATTAAAAACAGTGGGGAGCTGGGACAGTTCCTGATTCTCTCCCAAACTTCTTTTTCATTAAGATACTCAGAGGGGAAATGCCAGCTGATTTCTGGCTGCTGTTTCTCTAGGCCATCGTTAGCCAGGTCCAGCTCCAACCTCGGGTTTCCGTGCACAGCTCCTGCATTTTAATCTACTGGCAGAGCTGGAGCTGTGAACGTTCTGAATGTCTGAAGGGATCGGACCACTTCTATGGGGATGGGGGCATGCTGAGTGGGTGACAGACAAGTTGTCCCATTGCTGCCTCCCCTGGCTTGATGGTGAGGTGAAACAGAAGAGCTGGGGCTTAGATGTTGGAACACTGGTCCTGAAGCTGCCAGTGCCTTCAATGTGACATGAGGCTCATTGAAAGAGGTTCAAGAGCAAGGGAAGCAGCCAAGCCCCAGCTATCCCTCTAGAAGGTGACACAGGGACAGGCAGGTCTGTAACCCACTGACTCACTTCGAGGAGATTCAGCACCTACCTTTGCTCATCCAAGTTAAGAAAGCGAAATAGACTGGAAAACCTCCAGGAAGATGAGCCACATGCGGAATGCTGGCTCCAGCTCAGGAGTGGATCTGCAATAAACTGTATTCCCCTGCCCTCTCCTGGAAGGAATACGCCAGAGCTGGGCGCGTTTGTGCTGAGCGCTCCAGTGAAGCGGCTCAGGGCGGTGAGAGGAGATGGTGATTTTGAAGGCAGTGTTTACGGGAATGAACAACTATGACCGTGTTGTGTCCATGGTGCGTTGCCAACACCACGTCTGGCAGGAGCTGGCACACCTCTGCAGAGAATGTGAATGTTCTTAAGGAAGAGCTGCCTGCCGGTCTGTCTGGCCGTTTGCATTGAATTGGGAAACAGAGAGGGTGACACAACCCATGGAAACCTCTTGCTCACCTTAAATAGTAAACACCGAGATGGAAACACGTGAAACTACATGAAAACATCGGTAACCTTCGCTCAGGTCAGAGCAGAGCATTGCCAGGTCAGAAATGCAACACCACCACACCAACAGGTATTGGTACAGAATGGGCAAGTGGGACCCTATTACTTAGCCCATGATATGGGAAGAGCCCAGCAGGGAGATGGACTCAATCTCTTTGGAGGTTATAGAGACAGTGCCAAAGTCTGAAATCCTCAGAATTGGGAAGATCTAGGTCTGGGGGTCTCATCCTGAACCTTCAGCTCTGATGCTACCATTAACCTTCCAGCACACAGCTCAGTGAATACGATCTATTTCCATAGATTCACACCTGAATATATCAGATGTTTTTGCAAAGCTTCCCTTCCTCTCCACTCACATGAATTACATTCTTCTTTCTTAGCACCAAACATGCCAAGTAATGCCAGTCCTGTTCTACAAAGAGGACTGATTAGCAAATTGCTGCTCTTGAAATGGCAATGGGAGAAACAAACCACAAAAAACAAGCGTAGAAACTCTATGGATAAGTCTATAGTTCAATAGTTAGCATACGACTATGCAACAGGAGCTCTGGAAGGGCAGGATCAACCTCATGTGCACTATATCACCTCAAAAGTATCTCACATACTTCGAGTTGTCTTTGCACTTGTATTTCACCAGGTCTTTCTAAACCCAGCACAGAGGTATGCCAAGGTCCTCCAACAAGCTGGGTAGGTGAATCACCTCCTTGCAGCCAGGGTGCTGCTCAGCCCAGGGGCAAATGAGACCATGCGTTGTAGACAGGCTGTGAGGAAATGGTTTGGGGGGCATTATCTTTTACACCTTCGCTAATTGCTCTGTCCTCATGATGGGGGAGCCACTGAAGACCAGAGACATGAATCTCCACCAGCTCCACAACTGGTTTCTTCCCCTGCTCCACTGGAATCTAAGTCCCCTTTGCCGAGTTTGCAGTTTGTTCAGCACGTTTCTTTACCCTCCCCTTCACTCTCTTACCAAAGAGGTGAGCTTCAATAAAGCAGTTCAAGCTGCCCCAAAAAGAGAGAAGGTTCCTATTTCCTGCTTCAGTACAGGGGTTCAGAACAACATTTCTGTTCATCGCAGAAATAAACGTTACATGAAAGCTGAGTTATATCCCTCCTGTGACTAATGTTCTAGCTTGTTTTCTAAACTTCATTCTTCATGAGCTCTTCCCTCCCCTTCTTGCTCTGCCTTACATTTGTCCAGACTCCCGTGCTCCTGAGGGACTCATTACCCACTCAGCAGTTCCTCTCAATTGTAATAGTTGGCAAAACTCCCTTCTTCCATGCAAGCTTTCAAAATCACTCCTCGGTTTATTTCAAACAGCACCACTCTCTGGAGCTTCTTCCCGCTTCGTGTCACCCTGGGCTGAGATTCATTGCGCTTGCTGTTGAGAGCTGCCTGCTTTGCTTGTCACAGGGCAGCTATTCTCAGCAGAGTCATTAAAAGCAAATAAACAATAAAAGCTCAAGCAACTGGATTGCTCATTTAAAATATTAGCCATTGTGATGTAATCTGCTGGTTTCTCAGCTAATGAACCCTTGGTAGCAACGGAAGCAATGAAGAAAACACTGAATCAGACCTGGATTATTCATCCTCACAGTACAGATGTGATCCCAGCAAGTGTTTTCATTCCCAGCAACCTTGGACTTGTCAGAAAGTTTGGGGGGAATTTAGTCATACATCCTGTGAGGTAGAGATGCACATTTCTTTATTCTGTAGGTGTTTGGGAGCAAAATATTCACCCCTATTGGCGTCACGAGAAATAGCAGACAGCTAAATTCGGATTACTGGCTTTTTTTCCTTCCATAAACATTGCTTGAGAGGAAACCACATCCTTTCCCTGTTCTGCTACTATTTAGTTGTCCGTACAGCCAGAAGCAGCTCACCCCATCTCCTCACTCTTTGGTTTCTCCACCTGTTCCCTAAGGATAATAATCTTCACGTTGTACAGTGCTGAACAAAATGATGTTCGTAAGATGCACTTCAATTGTCTGGTGAAGAACATATAGGAAAAAGGATGACAATAAAGGTTTTTTTCAGGATGCTTGAATTATGCCAATGGCACCAGGAATATGTCAGCTCCTATGAGAATAACCTTTAATCACTGAATGGGAGAAAACATCACATCCCATTTAATGATTTGATTCTTCCATAAGCTTTACTTAATGACATGCTAATTCATTTTGCACTAGAAAAAGAGGTAACTCTAAACCTTTGCACATCATCCAGTATGTGACCAAGTGGACTTGGGATCTGCCTGCTGCAGAGCCACAGCACAGCCACCTCCCTTGGCTCTAAAGCCAATTTAACCCCAATGCTTGGGCAGTGCTCAGGTCTGCTTGCATTCAATTGTGATCACCCCGTGCAGTAGCGCGGGCAGCAGGGCTTCTCTAAGATAGCACTGTGGCTCCTGTCAATCAACCCTTTTATTACAGTTCAGTGCTGATCATGCAAACTCATCAGAGAAAGTTCGCTATCGTAATTCTCCTTGCAATTCTTGTCTAACTATCACAGCCCCTAAGGCACCCACTGGCTAATTCCTGCCCTGCAAAGGGCACAGCATTGCCTCAACAGCCCTTCTTCTCACAACCTCAATGGCACCAGTCAAGAAAACTGATTTTGCCTTTGCACCCAGAAATAAGAGAGTTATCACTATCAGAGAAGACAGAAAGGATGTTGCTGCTGGGATGTTGGGTTTATTCACTTCTAGTATATAAAAATCAATTGCAATCACAAGCGTAAGTTATTTGCTGATGGGACCCACAGCACCACCAGTACTAAGCAGGAGTTTCACTGGTGAGCTCAGCAGAAATTAAAGAAATCAATTGCAAACCCTGCGTCTTTATCAAAATTGAGCTGGCAATTAAATATTTACTTTCAAGACCTGTCTCAGTCCTGTTTCCAGCTCAAAACTGCATGTTTTAAAGGTACCTTACCTCTGCCTGCTAAAACCCAATCTCTCCCATTTCTGCAAGCCTAGCTTTTTTAATGCACCTTTCTGCTTATTATAGATTCCTCACCCAATAAGCCATCAAAAACGTTCGTGTTAACATAGCAGAGCATCTTTTCTTCCTTTCCCTAAGGCATTCACCACGTGCAGCAGTGCCCAGGGAGCAGCTACCACAGCACAGCGCTGAGCTGCCTAAAGGAACGGATGCTGGAACTTCTCCTGCTGGATTTACAACTTGGAAAATCCCAGTATTTCCAAAATCAAAACTTGGGAGCTGTTCCTAATGTGTCAGCACCTACCAAGAACTGCCTGGGCATTCACATAAAAACTGCTGTCAAACACTCTTTCCTTCCCCCTGACCTATGCACAGAGCTGTCAGATGAACCCTAGGATGGGCCAGCGTGCAGCCAGCTGAATCAAAAACATCATTTCATCCATCTAAGGCTGGAATCAGCCCACTTCAGAGCGGGTCTGGCAGATGGGAGATGTCAGCAGCTGCCTCACCAGTTAGGTCCGGTGAAGGGCTGGAGAGGCACAGACAAAGCTTGCAGTGATTGTGTCCAAGAGGACACAATGAATCACGTCCTGCTGAGCAGCACAGTGGGGTTTCACAAGACCAGAACAGGCTGGGGTGCCCTGGGCATGGGGAAGTCTGTTCTGCCCCAAGGATGTGGTGTACAGCACTGGGAAACCCTCCCTATTGCAAGCAGTCAGGTGGAGCAGTGTACATCACCCTTATCTCACTGTGCCTGATGAGTGCAAGCTGAGGCTGCTGCTTCAGCTGCCACCATTGCCTTCAGCAGACCTCATAGAATGGTTGGAGTTGGAAAGGACCTTAAGGCTCATCCAGTTCCAACCCCCTCCCACAGGCAGGGACACCTTCTACTAGAGCAGCTTGCTCCAAGCCCCTGTGTCCAACCTGGCCTTGAGCACTGCCAGGGATGGGGCAGCCACAGCTTCTCTGGGCACCCTGTGCCAGCGCCTCAGCACCCTCACAAGGAAGAGCTTCTTCCTGATGTCTAATCCAAACCTCAGCAGCAAGCAGTCAAAATATCTTCTTATAGATAACGTATTCCTATTCTCCTAAGCAGTGCCATGGGGATGAGCACCAAACTACAGACAGCAATTTCCTGGCATCCTCCTTTGTGCTGCCTGCTACATCTCTGTGATAACCAGCATTTGCTTGTGCCAGCCTGAGTCCCAAATGCATGGGAAAGGCTGCAAACTCACTGGAGTTTTCCATGCTCATAGATCAGCATCAGACGATGTTCCTTTTGGAAACAACTTCCATGTGCTCCCACTCAGAGGCTTCTGGAGCAGTAGGGATTTGCAGGGAAGAGCCGGGCATGGAATCACATCTCTGCTGCCATTCTGTAACTTATTAATCATGCTGCATGTGTCGAACCAGCAGCAGCCACTGCAGCAGCACATGGCCAGGCAGGGCTCTGCCCATGCCAGGGAGAGGTTCAACATTGCATCCTTTGACGTCATTCCAGTGGGATCCAGCGCAGACGTCTGTCCCGAGCAGAGATTGCACATGTCCCATTCCCCCCCACCGATAGAGCAGGCATGTTGTGCAATGCTGAAAGGCTTTACTGAGGAACTGGGCATAACCATGGCTCGGCACCGCCAGGATCAGGCTCTCAGTGCATGGAAACAGCAAGACTTTGGCAGTGAAATAGATGCAAATCTGCACAAAACGCTGTTTAATAATTTGCCTTCAGGCAAACACATTTTAAAGCAAAGGGAACATCACTGTGCAGCAGGAAAATGATGGACAAAAGATCCATTTGCACTGGGTGAAGGGGAGGGTTTTCATCTTGTTTGGCCACTGCCTGGTCCCAATGGGCTTGGGCATTCTCTTTTCCCAGCAAGGGCAGAGCTGAGCCTCCCAGGGCCATGTCCAGGCATCCCTGGTGAGGCCCCGCTGCAGCATGGCCTTTCTGGAACCAGGGAATGGGAAGGTGTCCCAGTGGGCGAGATGGATCCTTGTAAAAACATGAGCCAGCAGGAAAGCTTCATCCACCCAGACAGAGAGGTGCAGGAAGGAATCAACACGATGATGAAGAGATCACCTGGAGCAGAGGCTGCTGAGCCGTACTGGAAGGCAGCTTCCACATGGGACAGGGCCAAGACAAGGACTTGGCACTTCCCAACCCTCTTCTGGAGCCTGCTGAGACCCGGACCGGAGACAAGAGATTCTGTGAGCTCAATCACTGCAGCCGCCTCCTCCCTCATCCCCACTTTTGGGAGGAAAATGTGCCAGGAGCCTTCTTTGGCTGCCTCCAAGCCCACTTAAGGGCTGAGGAGCCACATGGGCTGCTTCAAGGGGCTGTCTTGAGCAGCCATACATGAGTGGTGCTGCAGGGTTTGCCACCTGAAGGAAATTGAGCCGTGACCCAGGATAAGCATAGCACAAAGTCCTGGGTTTAACACAGTGTATGGGGAGGGGAAGGTAAATCAGGCAAAACCTGCCCCCAGCCCAGATGCAGCAATGCTGATGCTCTCCCCATACAGCTCAGCTGCAAACACAACCTGTAGTAGAAGTTTGTCTCCTGTTGGAAGACAATGGGCAGAGTGTGAACTAGAACCTGGCTGAGAGGGCAAACAGCAGACCACCACAGAGACGGGAGAAGTTTTGGTGCCAAAAGGGGAGATGGTGGCAGAACATGGGAGGTATATATTAGGAAACACGTTTCGATCAACTCCGTCTCCTAACCTCCAAATGTCTAAAACCCAGACATCAATCAGTGCATGAGCCATTCACCCATGGCTGTCGGTAGTCAACAAAGACACATCCAGAGGGAAGACATTGAGAGCTCAGCATGGCAAGAACTGAGTCAGGAGGAGTGACTTACCTAAGCCATTAGCCTCGGGAGATGCCTGCCTGCAGCTGAGCTGGGGGAAAAGGAGGATTCTCCTACAGGCTGAAGGTACCCATGGGAAGCTGGTGTCAGTGATGACAGCAGTCACACCTAGGAAGAGAAAGCAGCCTAAAAAAGCACAGTTACATGAAGACCAATATTGGCATCATTGCTAAGAGAGAAGGCACAGAGGCCAGAGAGCACTTTTAGGCAGGGTCCTGGGTACCTAAAAGAGGCTGGGAGCATCTCAAGCACAATGAACTCAGCATTGCAAGAAAAGAACCTTTACCCTGCCTTGAGAAGAAGAGTCCCTCCTCAAATACCCACCTCCTCCACCAGCATTAGTGGCTCTCAGGAGCTAATTCCACCTGCAAGCAGTGATGGGGCAAGTGATCTGCAAGTTGTTTTCAGGTGAGAGGCCTTTCAGCCAACAGCAAATACAGGCAGCTGCCTGCTGTGTTAAATGAACTTTATTCCATTTGCAAAACAACATGAGCTCTGCACGCTGCCGCGGTCGGGTCAAACTGTGTTGGAGGGATCTGACTCACTTCTTGCATCAGACTTGCAAGACAGTGAGTCAGGAATAATCTTAAATATCCCCATCAGCCCCCCAAGCCTCCATAGATCTCTTGCCTAAATTCATCTCTCTCTGGCAGTCTCTCTGGGAGATGAATTTGAGGCTCATTCAGTGCAAGTAAGAGGTGGGAAATAGCAATAGTTATCACTCGGGAGGGTGGCAAAAGAAAAAGGGGTTAAGGGATATCTACCGAGGAAGCACGGAGGAGTTTGCACTGGGGACTGCTGTCTTAGCTGCCCTTGGTCCATGGAAGCCAGAGTGTGTTGTGGTTAGATGGGAGCACTGCTGCTCAGGACAGCATCACTGAACAAAAGACGGGAGATTGAGATGAGCTCTTAGGCAGAAGCTCTTCCCTGTGAGGGTGCTGAGGCGCTGGCACAGGGTGCCCAGAGAAGCTGTGGCTGCCCCATCCCTGGCAGTGTTCAAGGCCAGGTTGGACACAGGGGCTTGGAACACCCTGCTCTAGTGGAAGGTGTCCCTGCCTGTGGCAGGGGTTGGGACTGGATGAGCTTTAAGGTCCCTTCCAACCCAACCCAGGCTGGGATTCCATGATTCTATGAAATCTTAGCAAAGACTGCCAGATTCGTGATGGACCTGGTGATTCCATCCAGGAAATGGGATCTGGCCCTTGATGGAGAAGGAGGAAACCTCAGGTATGGGAATGAAGGAAGGAACAGGAGCCTGGGGGTGGCATGTGAGTGAAGAGGAATGGAGCACAGGGCTTGTAGGTGTGCTCAGGGAGGCTCTGCAGGGGACTGGAGCCGGGAGGGCAGGGAACACTGGTAGAGCCTCAATACTCAAACAATGCCTTTGCCTGGTCTCTTAGGGAGGAACTGGAGAAGAGGACAGGACCAAGTAACTGCCCATCTGGAACAGACCAGTGGTGCCTGCGGTCAAGTACCCGGCTTCCAGCAGAGGCAAAATCTGGATGCTTTAATGGAAAATCTTTGATAGCATCCCAGTTCCAGGAAGAGTGCAATACATCAAGTGTATTGCTCATGGTGGGATGGCTACAGAACCGTGGCAGGGCAGACAAGCTATTTATAAGCATATCAGATGTCAGCTGAGCTCTTTGCACTTTCTATAGATCATACATCTAGTCCAATGAGAAGGGACACAGGCCAAGGGGAGCAAATGAGCACAGGTTAAAGAAGAGGTGTCCTCAGCACTATATGTATGGTCCGGTGCTCAGCACTGCTTACACGGGCTCTGCAAGCTGAGCAGGATCACGTTACTGACAGCGCAGTGAGAAGGAAGGGGTGAGAATGCTGGTGGTGATGATGCATGATTGGAGAACTGTTTGTGCCTGAAAAAATAAGGATCCAAGCGTATTCATGGATGTTTCCTTGTGCTCTCTTCTAAGGACATGCTGTGCCAGCTGACAGGTTAACTCTTTCTGTCTCCCAACCTGCTATGGGAGAGCTAGAATACAGATTGAAGCACAGATTAATTAGCTCCAATTAATGTTCCAGCTGAAGTCTGGTTTTGTCTGGAGACAGCAGTGCTGAGCAGAACCGTGCTGGCTTCTTTTCTGCTTAGCCGCCTATTCCGATCTCTCTTGGTCTTTGGAAATGTCTTCATTCCACAGAGCCCATTGTGCATTGATGCTTGGTTCGTGCCCACAGCCTGTGCATGGGTTTCACTGCAATAGGCTTCAAACCTTGGGTTCCCACTGAAGGGAAAACTGACTCGAGAAGATGATTTACAGATCTGTGCATTGCTTCACTTATCTGCTTTCTTCTGCATTAAAAGGCACCATCATAGAGCAGATGCAGGTGGATGGAGAAGGGTGCCCCTGGACCTGTTCCCCTTCCTGCTTTGCTCAACGCTCACTGATCCCTCACCTCTCTGTAAGAAGACCCTTGGGGCTCTGTGTGTTTCAGTTACACAGAGATAAATAATGTACAAGTCATGGCTGTTGCAATGGACGAGTCCTGCTCTGGGCAGGCACTCAATGGCTTGTCTTAAATACCCTTCACTTTGCTAAAGCCTCCACAACAGCAGCAGTCAAAAGCCATTAAAGGAGAAGCTGATGAGAAGAGCAGGGTGGCATATCACAGCAGCAAACAGCACTCGCAGCAGGTATTCCTCTTATCTCTGAGCAGGGCGCTGACCCGTTGTACAAATCCAGGTAGGAAAACCACTGGCAAAGCAACCCCAGATGTAATATTTACCTAAGAGGAGATATTTCAGTGGAAAACAAGCTATGGGATCTGATGACATCCTGGGGGGGAGAACAGCGGGCATTCACTCAGGTGCAGACAAAGGAATGGGAACAGGATGTGGAAACTTCCTAGCATTTCCAAGTAATGAAGCTGCCATTGCATCAGGAGCATGTTTGTGCTGTCTGCGATTCCAGCTAAACAGGTACAAGACGTGGATTTGGGGTTTGTCCCCCAAAAGCACAGCATCAGTGGAGTCACTTTGCTTCTCTGTGCCCCAGAACTCCACATTAAAATAGAGATACAAATAGGAGGATCCTGCAAGCAAACAGCCAGGCTGGCACCAAACCACTGCTGCTGGTACCCAGCGGCGCCTCATTCTCTGGCAAGGGAGTGTGGATCCCATGAGCTACCCTGGGGATATGAGCCACAGTTTTGGAGCACAAATAGCAGTTCCTGTACAAGCATCCCTGGAGAACGAGATAGACAGGGCTGAAACAGCTCAGGAGCAAAGTGAGTAACAGGGTTGTTTTTATCTCTAATTCATTCCACATGAGCAGAAGCCCTTTGGAGCCACGAAGCATGTGCTTCCCTCTGCAGCTCTCAGAAATCAGCATGACCTATAGCTTTACTTTATGAATCCTTCTTGGTCTGCTCCATACACCCCTGTTGAAGGGAATTTGTGTGCAGGGCTTTCAGGATCAGCCTGGTTTACCAGCACGAAGCTGCAGTTTCAGTATCTCCCTAAGACACTCAAAGCACTGAAAGGGGCAATTCCACCTTCTCCCAGCCCCTGCATCCCTCTTCCTCAAGCCATCACAGTGATCATAAAAGAAAGGATCTCTTCCCCAGGCAGGGTATTTTTCAGCTGGAGCAGTTCCCATGCAGTCACAGGAGCTGTAGTTTAGCCACAAAGCAAAGGCCAGGAAAAGGTTGGAATTGTGCCTTTAGAGCTTAATGCAGAATCATGAAGTTGCAACCTCAGGTTCCTGGGTCATTTGTCCCTGCACAGAGCCTGGATTTATAGCCCTGGTTAGGAAAGTCTCCTTGGCTGCAGCTCTGTGGCTCTCTTTAAAATGGGACAAATGCACACTGCTGGGTCCCAAAAGTACTGAGCGCTGAGGGAAGTCTGGAACTAGTTGAAGTTGTCAGTTTGGGATCAGGTCTAAATGGTTATTCACAACTGGCCTTGAAACTGCAACCATATCATCACAGGCCAAGGGGAATGGCTTTAACCTGACAGAGGGGAGACTGAGATGAGCTCTTAGGCAGAAGTTCTTCCCTGGGAGGGTGCTGAGGCGCTGGCACAGGGTGCCCAGAGAAGCTGTGGCTGCCCCATCCCTGGCAGTGTTCAAGGCCAGGTTGGACACAGGGGCTTGGAGCAAGCTGCTCTATGAAAGGTGTCCCTTCCCATGGCAGGGGCTGGAGCTGGATGAGCTTTAAGGTCCCTTCAACCCAAACCATTTGATTTTTCTATGATTTATTTATACCCACCCCAAGCCCAAGCTCAGCCTCCCAGATCTCACCTTCATTTGTATGGAGAGTTTGAGATCTCCATCCTTAGAGGCTTTCAAAACAGCGGGGTAAGACCTTAAGCAGTCTTGACCCTGAAGCATGGGCAGGAGTTTGGAGCAGAGACCTCCAGAGACCCCAATGGTGTTATTTATCTGATTCTGCCATCTCCTGCTTCATGTGCATCAGGCTGTGCTACACCATCACCACTGGCCTGACCGACACACAGCCCTCACTGACTGATCCACAGGTCAGGGAGCCCAAGTCCATCATCTCTACCTGGCATTGGCTGCTTTAGCTCAGGAGCCAGAGCAAAGCACAGAGCGTATCCGTGTGCAGTTGCCCGAGGAGCGCACTGCTGACAGTCACAAGCAAGACCCTTTGCCGCCACAGCATAAGCACAGAATAAGCTTTGCTTTGCAAAAGAAACTGGCCCAGAACTGGCAAGGATCCCAAGATGAAGACTGCAGAACATTTCTCCTCAGCAGGAAGGAGTCTGCAACCCTCAGCAAGAATGTGAATACAGATCACTGAGCCCTTGCTGTTGCTTGTCCGAGTGGTTCCAGAGCACCCATGGGTACCTACAGTAAAAGGATAGATAACAGGGGCTATTTTGTCATTTCCATGTGGCCCTTCAGCTTTCAGCAGCTTTCAGCCACTAGATTGAAGTCAGATCAGGTGAAAACACACCACCAACTCCTTTTGGATGAGCCAGCCTAGGAACACACCTGGGGCTGGGGATGGACGGCAGGACAGAGAGTCCTGATCCATCAGCCCGTTTGCAAAGATGAGGGTTGAGCTCACAGCTCTTCCCGCAGAGCCCCTCTCTGGGGCCATTTCTTCATCCCAGAGGATGGGCTACGGTTTCCGGACGCTCCTCAAGCCTGGAACTTCATCTGTAATGTAACAGGGACAAGAGCAGCCAAATCCCAGCCCTGGCAATACGAGGTTGCTGCCATCTCCCGGCTGGCTCTGGCCATGCAAAATGTCACAGGACATTTTTCCAGCTGGAAAAATCTGCATTGAGGTAAAAACCTTTCCCGGCTCCTTCTTCCCCTTCTCCTCCCGGGACGCTCCAGGTTCTGCGGCCACACAATTGCCCAGGAACCAGGAACAAGAGTTCCAGAGAAAGAAAAACCTTCCAATCCACTTGGTACTTCCATGGTGGTTGCTGGTTGCTGTTTCTCTGTGCGTGGTGCTGCTCACGCCACAGAAACTAAAGTGAAGGGGATGCGTCCCCTTAAGAAGGCTCCAAGGAGCTGATGCTCAGTGGCCTGTGCAGCATCCTGGGGACACAGGGAGTTTCCCATAGGGATAAGACTACAAAGGAAGGTTTCTTTCTCTAGCTACATGTTCAGCTTTCATCTCTGGCACCGTTTCTCAATCGGTCATTTCAAAACGTTTTGCCAGCAGTACTTAACCCCTGCAGCGCCTCTGTGGTGGGGCTCAGCATCCACACATCACAAACAGGGTGACTGAATGGAGAAGACCAGTAACCCCTTCAAAGAAGGAATGAAGGAGCAAAGAAATGATGACATCCCCAATTACCAATTCCATTTCCTAGCAAAACCATCCCCACAAGCCTCCAAATGTGCAGATATCCTGTTGGAAATACAAGCGGCATCCTGCCACTCTCATCATGCAAACTACCTGTCTTTCTCAGTTGGGCATCACCCGGACACTTGATAAGCATCCAAACTGTGGTGGCCTGAAGTAAGATGACACAACCCAGAAACCCCCGAGGAGCTGCAGCACTGGCCAATGCACAGCCCATTTTCCCATGCTATGTATTTCATTCACTTACCAAGTTAATGGTGGCTAAGAATAGACCCCAGATGTCCTCCCGGCCTTCAGATCTTCCTGCCCTCAAGGGAATGCAAAGCCAAGTGGCCTGGGGCATGTGTGGGACATGAACAATCAGAGCTATTGAAAGCTTGCACGTAGCAAAGAATTCACCAAAAATCACTGCTTTTAAATAATCTCTGTTCCGGTTTGGGGCAATAAGCGTTTCGCAAAGATAGCACAGAACAGAGCAATGGATCTATAATGAATCCTTCATTGGTATAAAGATTATGCCAGACAGATCCAGAGCTGTTCAGTTATCTGCTTTCTGTTACCTATTTCTGCCTATTTACCACTGTGGCAAATTCACAATCCTGTAATAAACTGCTGTTTGTGAACTAAGACCATTTGATGGGAATCCTTCAGAAAACTGCATCTTAAGTGCAATTTCCTACTGCATTATTCTGGAGGGAATAGGAGTTACCGTATAGTGCCATTTTATATCCACAGTCGCCCATACATATGGGAAATGTCCCAAAACACACTAAAGATAGCACTGTGGGGTTCTGCATCACGGCTAAAAATCAAAGCATTCATGTGCAGAATAAAGAGCAATTTCTTTCTGTATAAGCATTTTCCTTCTGCTGCCTGCATCCAGCCTCTGGATAATCAGCAATGGCAGGGAAGAGCTGTAACAATCAGATGGCAGTTTGCACTTACAGAGACCCATGTTACTTATTGCAGGAGTTATGCAGATGGAGAAAGCTGTTTGGAATCCTATTGGCAAAAGAAAAAACAGCTATTTCAGAAAGCTGAAATTGTATTAATAGGGAGTCTAAAGAGTCTAGAGAAGAACATGATCCGTTTGGAACTGATTTGGTTTGCTCAGAAAGAGGAAGGAGTAAATGTGGGATTTAAGGAGCTTTTCCTCCATTAAAATGTATTACTTTTGGTAAAATATCATTCAAAAAAAAGCAATACGTCTTTAGAATTTATGATATTTTGGAAGGTGATGGATGGGCTTCTATAGCACCATTGGCTATAGCACCACTAACCTCCAGGAAATGGCAGTTCATTCACCTGTACCACACACAGCCCCCAAACTCTGACTGTTCAGACTTGCAAACAGAAAGACCAAGGCAGAGGCTATGAAGTGACAAATCCCAGTCAATTCCACAATCAGGGCCTCCAGCTCCCATTTCCTCAACCCCCTCTTTTGCTTGCAGAGACGGGGTTCAAAACCCAATTCCCATTATGAAATAATGCATAAAGAACCCTGCAAGCCAGGGAGACCTCTTATAGCACGGAGGTTTTCTTCCTTTTCCATGCCAATATCTGACCTTCAGCGAGCTGCCTGCTCAGGACACGTACCCATGAACCTACATTGCAGCCAGGCAGGTGATATTGGGAAGCCTCCCATGGTGGCTGGGTCTGGGAGGACCTACCTGGCTCTGCCCCGCTCCATCAGGGCAGGGACACTTATCCCGGCCATAGGAAACCCAGGCCTAGTGCCAGAAGGGAGGAATACATCCCTCCCATGCACGGGTCAGATGCTGCCTGGCAACGGGAGCAGGGGTTTCCATGGCACTGCAAACAAGAGAAGAGACAGGAGTGAGCCCAGAGCTGCGGCCACATTACAGTCATGGCCACGGCTCTCCCCTACCTCCGGAGTGGAGCCCCGAGGAACAATCCTTTGGGTAAGAAACCAGAGTGAGGGCAAGCACAGCAGTTTCCTTTCTGGTTTGGACATCGTATTTAGTGTCCCACTCAGACAAGTGGAGGTGCTGGTGTGTGTCACCATGCACAAACCCTCTCCTTCTCCATGGGAGAATGGGAGGGAATGTATTGGGAAACAGGGCACATCTGTCCCTGGAAGAGCTGCTCTGCAGCTCCATGTTGGAGTGGTTTCCCAGCGGGCACAATGAGCCTTCCCTGCAAGCGATGGGATCATTGAAATCACTTGAGTGTATAAAACAAAGGCTCATCCAGTGCTCCGGGAACACGGTGGATGGGTTTGTGCTGGGTTTGAGAGCTGTTTGCCTGTTTACTTTGGCAGGTCCTTTTCTGCAGCTTGATGCAAGGGAAAAAAGCTGAATATATGTTTCAGTATATTAGAACCATGAATGTCTTATCTATTGGCTATTGGTATGTAGCTACTGAAACATTAAAGTGTCAGAGGCAGTGAAATGTATGCCAAAGGATTCTGGCAACAAAGCTACTTTGGTATTTGCATTATTCAGCTTAATAATTATAATTCCCCCAACCAGCACTTCTGGAGCTTTTTGGCATTGTTTCCAATGTTATGTGCAAACAACCCATTAAAAAAGCCCCCAAAATACCTTGATAAAGTGCATGTTTATAGGTTTATCTTAGAAACAGATTCCTATACTTGGCTAAAATGCTACTATAAAGCACTTTTAATCTCAAAGGGTTGCACTGACAATTATTTCGCATATACCAGTGTACTCTGCCTTCTTCAGTCCCATTCCCTGTAGCAGGAATTTAAATCAACCCCATGAAGGCGTTTATGAGAAGGAGTTTAGATTATAGAACCAAGAAGAGCACTAAGAGGGCTGAACATCCCGGTGTTTGCTGGTCACAAAGTTTATTCAATGGAATGCTGCAGGCATTTGCCTTCCTGCCCCTGCCCTGATGTGCTTTTCTCCAAAACTCACATCAGCAGCAGGAGTTATGTTGTTCCAGGATGTAGATGAGGGACCCCTAGAGAAGAATACCCCATTGAGTTATGCAAACATGAAATCAATCCAACACATCAAGGGGGCTTTAGGAAAAGGCTCTTCAAGAACAGAGAAAGAGAGGGAAAACATTTGGGATGTATTGGAACAGCCTAAATTCTACCACAGCCTCTGCATCTCATCAACAGTGAAGGTTTGACACCTCCAAAGAATATGATACTAAGTGGGCAGCTGCACAAACACAGCCAATAGGATCCACAAAGCACCGAGGACGTACATGGAAATTAGGCCAGTTGAGTTTAACTCAAAATCCTTAGAAACTGGAGGCTGTTCAGAGCAATAAATGATGCTCTAAAATAGCCCTAAAACCAGTGCGAGTGAAAGAGGATATGTTCTTCCATGTCTTATGCCAGCACAGATCAGGAAAGGTCCCAGCAGCAGAATTGCATCAATTCACTAATACCTCGTTGGACCCAGCTTGCTACTTCTGTTGATGAAAGGGTAACTCTAACAATGGTATATCTGTTCTTTGTAAACGAGCTCATTACAATTACACCTTTTCCCCTAGGAACCACAGCAAAGGCTACAAAAAGAGACAAGATTCAGGGAAACCAAAAACTAACAGCTTGCCAGCCTAACATTAAACATGACAGAGTTCCCTGCAGCATGTCTGTGCAGTCCAACAGCCGGTCAACCTTATTGCACGAAACCCACCGTGATGAAGCAGTTCCTGGTGAGAGCTTTAGGGACCACAGATGCTGCTTGTGAACCAGCAACAGGAGGATGAAAAAGTATGGGTGTGGGTCAGAGCTGGAGATGTGGGTGGAAGAACAGACAAGGGTCTGGAGTTGTTTGTTGTCTCCAAATTGGATTGTCTTCACTGTGCCATCAGCGTGTCTGTAAGGAGGACTGTGTTTCACATAAGCCAGGGATGAACATCTCCCTTTTGGGGTCAGAACACAAATATTTTCCAGTTGACTGAAGCTTTCTGTTAATTCCTACAGACACAAAAGCTCAGTGGTTCAGACCCAGAAAGCCTCTGGGCCCATCAGCCTGTAAAACCTAGTTACTGGCCGGTCCCAACTGACTGATGTGTTTATGGTTTTCCTTGGGCCAGGGTCAAGATTGTCATCCGCACATACAATGTCAACATGTAAAAGTCTCTTCTCCAAAACTGGAAGGGAATCCCAGGTTGTGCTGCCAGGTAAGACCATGATGCTCCAGCAGCTCTCTGTTGTTAGGTCAAAAGAGGCTGATCGCTGGCTTTTTATAAGTCGTGTCCAGCTCCCTGCTGTTGATTGAGCACTGTTCAGGTGTGATGCAGCAGATCAGAGTCTCTTTGCATCAGTCTTGATATCCTGCCTCGTGTCTTCTGCATCCCTTTTTTTGCAGAAAGCCCAGAAAAGGATGAAGAAAAAACAAAGAAAAATCCATTTGCAGTTCCTCCAGATTTCGATATATTCTCAATAAGGGACAAGGAAAGACAAAAGGCTCAGGAGGTACGTATATGTGCTTTAGGTCAATGTATATGCCAACAGTTCACTGGGGCGGGCAACCAACCAATATAAGACCAAAACCTAGTGCATGAGAGGCATGATCGCTGCCAGATTCAGCTGAGATTCCCCCAGATCAGCTTCAAGTCCATGACGAGAGATTAACTTCGCCAAGAGCAGATCTGAGCACAGCCTTGCTGGTTGCTGGTGCGAAAGGTGGCTATTGGCACTTCGTCTGCCTACTTCAAGATTTACCACTCATTCGTGTTCCTTGAGAAGATACCGACAAAGTGCTGTTAGCATTGATTTCTATATAAAGCTTGGATGCAAGATCTCTTGCTTTCCACTTCAAAAGGCTTGGCTTTCTGCTTGGGAAGCTGTATTCCAATGTTGGATGTGACCTTCTTCTGAACTGCCAGCAAAGGAAATGGCTGGGAAGAAGAATGACATGGGTTTCATGCCTTAGGTTTCTCTCCATAAGATAGGGAAATGCAACCAGACTAGGGAGCTGGATCCCGGGAATGTCTCTTTCTTATTTCTACAACGGACTTCCCATAGGGCATGCCATCCAAAGGGAGAGGGTATCCCATCTCTGAGAGCTTTAATTGCTGCACACAGTTGCAAAGGCCAGGCAGTGGGATGGAAGCAAGAGGCTTTTGTTTCTAAATCACAAAGGGAGGGCTCCAAAAGAGCTTAAGCAGCCTCCTCACTTCACATTGATGACTGATATACTCTGGTTTTCTCTTGGGTGGAAGGTCACTTCTTTAGTACAGGGAAGGGCTTAGCAAGCGCACTGAGGATGTCTGCTGAGTGATGTCCTCAGCCTGACCCATACCCAACCTGTGCAAACAGCAAGGAATTGCACTTCAGCCTGTGTGAAAGCACTGAGTATGAACAACCTTTTACCCTCCAGAAAGCTCTGGGGTGGGTTTAAACAGACCCTCTCAATGTGAACTTGAAGGTTTACATGCCTTTGTGACAGTTGGAATAGTCAGTATTGAGTGTGGGCTGTCCTCTGCTCCCTTTTAATAGGGGACTTGAAGGCTGAATCTCTGCAAATTTCCATTCTCTCCCAGGAACAACCCAGGAAGGCAAAACGAGGACAGTGAGTAGGTACAAACTGGCACAGCTGGTGGCTGGATGCAGAATACACATCAACAACCTAATGGGAACAAATGCTAAGAAAGGAAGCGTTTCGCTTGCCTCGAGAGCGAATACCATGGGCATTAGTCAGACGAACCAGGCAAACGTGCAGCAGCAGGGGATCAGCAACCTTCTAGGCAGTGAAGAACCCCTCATGACTTTAAACCCACTGCAAACAAAGCACATAATCACACTGTCCACATAACTGCTTTCTCATAGGAATGTGAAAGGATGAAGACCATGAAAATCCATGAAAAAAGCACTTACTCCACTAAAATAAAAGCAAAGCAAAAAGGGTTAAGGCAAGCTCTGCAACAGGAGGAAAAGGAGGAGGCCAGAAAACAGGCAACAAATGAAGAGAGACTGAAATCTCTTCAGGAGAGTCTTTTACGGGAGATAGCCTGTAAGAAAGGTAGGGAACAGTTGGTATCTTTGTAGTGGTGCTGCTCAGCTGCGTGACAGCCTAAAGCAAAACTCAGGGAGAGGATGGGAGCAGCAGTTAGTTCTAGCCGGCTCTGGTGAGCTCTTGTAGACACAACAGTTACACACCGCATCATGCCAGCCTCTGGGCCATCTCCATCTCATGCCAATGGAGCTTGTGTTATCTCCACTTCATAGCCTGGGTTACACCATCCCCTGTGGCCTTCACAGTAGCTGGGAGCTCTCAGAATCAGCTGAGCCTTGTGTCATGGAGACGTTAATACTAAGCTGACTTAAAGTTGGATTTTAGTGGACGTGGGCCTCTGACATGAGGAGCAGCTTTGCTATTAATGTCTACAGGACATTAACCTGTGTAAGGACCAGATTCCCCACTCCATCCTTCCTGGTTTTACCCCACAAAAGCCCGTATGAAACTGACCCTAAACAAGGACAAAACTACAATATAATAACCGGCATTGCTGGCTCCAGTGCCAGCCACATCCATGCTCATGGCAGCCTACATATCCACTGTGTTTGCCTTTTCCATATTTCCTTCTCTAGTCTGATCAACTTTATCTCCTCATTGCAGATTACCCAGTAAAAAAGGAGACCTTCCGTGACTACATAAATGGCACGAGAGAGATATTTTTACTTGAGGTACTTGGCTTTAAGAATGTTACTTTCTATGGATTTAATCACTCTTCCAGGTATTGCTTTGGTTTGGTTTCACGGGTTTCCTCCCCGAGCTCCACCTCCTAGAGATCCTACCAAGGAGGAGCACATCAGACCTCATGAACTGGTTGTCCAAGTCCTGTGTTGAAGACAGTCATAGTCAATAGCCCAGCAATCCCCAACCAAGAAAGAACAGAACATAGGTTGTTTGCACCATCCAGTAACAACTATTTCGTTGTATAATATATATTATATATCAAAACATATATTTAGCATATGTCATATATATTATATATATACTGACCTTTTGGCTCCTGCTGTCCTATACATGAATTATAGCTGGGAACCATTCTGAACTCAGAATAAGAGAGCCATGCTGGAATATCCCCATTATTCACCTCTATTGTTGTGCTGTAACAGACTGAATCCATCTTTGTCAGCCAGGGGTTAATGCAGTGCTGAGATTTCTGTCCTTAATTTCACCTTTTATTTGCTTTATTACTACTGAAATATCTCCTGGCCTCTATGTACCTGGTTTGTGTTACGACACATACCTTGGTTTGAAATCCTTACCCTCTCCACCAACAGCTATAAGGTAACCAAGAACAAAGCTAAAGCAAAATACCTTTAACATCAACCAACCGATGTGACTGTGCTGCCTTTTGGGTTCATTTCAGTACGGCATGAAAGTACAGAGAGAGGAGATTGAAAGGCTGGAGAAGATAGCAAAGAATGAGGAAAGGAAGGTGGAAAAGGCTGAATACAACCTGAAGAAGCGTGCTGCCGCTTTTGAAGAGTTCCTGAAGGAGAACCAGAAAAACTCTGTTCAAGCCCTGAAAATGTAATGGATATTGAGGGAACCACCGCTGTGCTCTTTACACTGGACACAAGAGATCTTTTGCTTGACCTCCTGCAGGGTTTTGGCTGGCAAATCCTCTATGTCTGAGCTTGTCTGGAGTTACAGCCCTTTCTCCCTGCACATTCGATGAAAGAGAGGAAGAGCAATAGCTGGGGAATCCCCTCATTACAAAAGCCTTTAATGTGGCTACAGCAAAGGAATCTACTGCTGACCCCACCACTTCCATCCTCATATCACCCTTGCGAGAGGGAGATGCCTCTGCCTGAATCCTCACAGCAAGAGCAGTCCCCTGAGAGGAGCCAGCTGAGCACTTGGGTACCACAAGGGCAGAGCAGCAATTGATGCTCAGCAGCAGCCAAATTAGGAAGGCTTTAACCTGGAAGCATCGCTGGGCCCCCACGCTGTCTTTGCCAATACAGGCGAGAGCCAAGCATCCATCCCTTGGGACGCACGGGTAGCAGGGATTTCTAGCACTCCCCTCACATCTATTTCTCTGTTTCATACACACCTCAAGTCACTCCCTACATCCCGCTGAACCGTTTCCCAGCTGATGTTTATTCCTTCTTCCCTAGTGGTGAAAAAGAAGCTGAAGAGAAGACAAAGAAAATAGCAGAGATCCAGGAGGTCACTTCCCAAATCGGGAACCTCCAAAGGTAACGGCTGTGCACTATTCCACTCTTCCTGCCCAGGCTTTACCCTCCCACCCTTGGGAAACAGGGAATTGGGGAAAAGATTTCTAAAAGTATTAAGTTTTAAGAGTGAGAATCCTGGAATGATTTGTGTTGGGAAGGGACCTTAACGCTCATCCAGTCCCAACCCCCTGCCACGGGCAGGGACACCTTCCGCTAGAGCAGCTTGCTCCAAGCCCCATCCAATCTGGCCTTGAACACTGCCAGGGGTTCATTTGCCAGGAAGAATTCCCAAACTAGCAAGCTTAGCACCTTAGGGATGTGACCAGGCGGCATCCACATGAGGAACCACAGAAAGCACGCAGAGCAGGCTCCCATTTGTCTTTGCGTGTCCATGGAGACATGTACCCTGTTGTCCCTTCTCTGATGCTGAATATTGGGAGTTAAAAAGAACCTGTTCAAACAGAGGCTTTTCCTCGCTGCTAACAAACTCTGTCCCCTTCTCTCAACCCAGTGACATATACCAACTCACAAGCAAACTGCAGGAGTACAAGATGTACAGGAACTTCCTCCGTCAGCTCTCTCTTAAAGAGTGGCAGGGGGAACACAGCAAAAGGTGCACAAGCACAGGGGATGTAAAAACAGCACCCAGCGCTACAGAAGGAGATGCCTCACCTCCCACCACTGCAGAGCAGGGTGAGTGTCAGGGGAGAGCTGCCCACCCCTCACTGGGACAGCCCCATGCTCTAGGGGTCCATCTCTCCTTGTCTCCAGGCCAGGGTGGGACAGCCAGGACAGATGCTGCCAGTCCCAGCAGTACCAATAACATGGATGTGCCAAGTTTCCTGCTCTCTTCAAAGACTTTGACTGCCAAGTCCTTGCGGGACATCAAGCCACAGCTCATGAACTTCCTGAAGCCTCTGTCAACAAGGAAAACGTAAGTACAAGGCAGTGGACACAACAGACTGAGGTACTATAGAGAGCCCTCAACTGAGGGAGTCAGCAGAGAGGAAACCCACTCCTCAGCTTTGCTGTGAGCATACCAAGGTCTGGGTCTGACTGGAACAAGTCAAACCAGCAGTAGAGATCTATCAGGTGTGCGAGTCAGTACCTGGGTACCTGCTCCATCCTCAAATCTTCTGTTCGGAGCATTGCCAAAAGGATTTGGGGTGGCCTTGAGGCAACCCCAGGAGGAATCATAGACCTGCAAATAGCTGCCTGTTGTTTTGCCATTAATGAAGGCCTGAGGCCACTGTAGACCCACATTGCATTGAATGCTTTCAGTAAGAGCCTTCAGGCAGTACCTGCTGGGGTGCAGGCAGAGAACCACTGCTGTAACATAGGCAGGGCCAGCCCAAGAAGAGGAAGGGCAGGTGGGACTATGAGATAAGTATGTCCAGATCCAACTCCTTGAGGCAAATAGAGCAATTGCCTGGAAAAGCAAAGCACTAGCGGCTGGTGAATCTCCTAAGGCCGAAAAAAAACAGGCTACCAATAGAGTTGGAAGTAAATCATTGCTGCAGGGCCATTTCCTCTGCCTCCACTCAGAGCACTGCAGATTCCATGTTCTCCCAAGCCACTGCACTTACTGGGCTGCTGGCACATGGCAGGAATGATGCAGACACAAGTGGGGCTGGCATTGAGATGATGCACATGGGGTTTTCAGCCCTCCGTGGCACAGGGGACCAGGTCTAAGTGAAGGTGATGAGCAGGCTCTGCTACCAACAGGAGTAAACAGCAATAGCAAATACCAGCAGTGCTCCTCATTCACTAACAAGGTCTCCTTTGAGCTGTCATTTCTCCAAGGGGCTGACACACAAAATGCTTTTCCAGGACCGCACTGGAGGATGCAGAAACCGAAACAAGCTCGGATGAAGATGAGGTCAGGAGTCTCATGGGATAGTCACATTTTCTGTTTGTCCTGTGTCATTTACTGATTTCTTTCACCTTCTAATTATTCGTGATGCTATTGAGGAGTTACTGCAGCCATCACTCGCCAAAAACCTACCATCACCTCAAAGCTTGCCATCCCCCAGTGAAGGGGGTGGCACTAGACGATCTCCAGAGGTCCCTTCCGACCCTAATGATTCTATGATCCTATATCACATCATATAATGGGAGATTGGGAAATAAGTGAAGTTATCGGTTTCTCAGTGGAAAACCAAAAAGAGGAAGGCAGAGACTCACCACATGTGTTTTCCACTCCAGGACCCTGAGCTGTACTTCACTGATCCCCAACAACTGCTGTCTATTTTCACGGAGATGGAGGATGAGAACTTGTCTCTCCTCCAGAAATCCCAAGAGGCAGAGGAAAGCCTGAAAAAGGTTCAACAGACTTTTATCACCACACATGAAAGGATGTAAGTGTGATCCTGCAAGGAAGGGGCCCCTGTGCCCCAGCTTTAAACATAAGTGACCCCTCTTCTCCCCGCTAACACTTCACCATTGGGCTGCATGCTGCAGACCATAGGCAACGCTGCTCATGCAGCACACAACAAAGACTCTTTCTCACCCCTTAGAGCCCAAGCTGCAGCCCATCCAACTCACCATCTCGTGAGCCCCTAGGAAAGTGTCCCCTCCATGTAATTCAGGAGATGGGACTTGAGCCTGGGACTACTTCCTTAGTCCTCAAGGCACAGGATGGGGAGCCGATGCATTCAGATCAGCCAGAAGTACCATGCAGTTCTCATCCAGAAAGATCAAAGGAAGACACCAGGCATGTCCTGGAGCCATCCAGACAAGCACCTATTCCAACCCACTGCAAACCCTTCCTAGAGGAAGCCAGCAGGGAACCCAAGTGTACTTGCAATACAGTGTTTCGGTGACAGGCAGACACACAGATTACCATTTAAAGTGTCGCTTATCCCCTTGGGAAAGTTTGTAAAGGTATTCTCCTTCCCCCATTAGTTATTATAAAATCCCGACTATTCAGCTCTGCCGCCGCTCCCTCCCTACCACCAGCACAGCGCCTGTTATTCCAGGTAAATCCCAAACTCCCTCTGAGTCGGAGCTGCGGAGAAGCTCCCCAGGAATGGCACGAAGTGCTACCTCCATCTGCCGGCAGCAGGAGGGATGGTCTCAGGCTGGAAAGCAGCAGCAGCGCAGCAGTGGTGCGCTCCAGAGATGCCCTTTGGATATCCCTCCTTTCTCTTGCGGCCTAGGGAGAAGGAGTTAGCAGAGCTGAAAGAGCAGGTGGCCACCCTCAAGTCCTCCATCGCCGAGGAAGAAGAGAGAGCAGCAGATATGAAGCTCAAAGCTCAGCTCTTCTCCTCTGGAGAAGATGACGAGGTACACGCTGCGATGAAGGCAAGGGGGGGGGGGGGGTTGGGGTTAGTACATAAATGGTTCCTTCTCCACCAGCCATACTCATCCTGGGAAGAAAGCAGTGGTTGCACCTGGGAGGGATGGGTGCTATTTCTCAGCAATGGAGCTATAGCAAGGGCAGGTTTGGGGCATTACAGAGGGGCAAAGTGATGTGTCTGCTCCATGCAGGGCCATGAGGTGGGAGTTGGGCTCACAGAGGCAAGTGGGCTGCAACCCATCCCAGGCCACAGCGAAGCTGGGGAGATGAGACCAACAGGAGAAGGGCTCCATACATCCATCTATCCCAGACACCGGTGCTAGGGAAAGAGGGAAGTGAGCAACTGAGCTTCGTTGAGGGAATTAAAGAGCACTGATTTCCTCTGCTTTTGGAGGGATGCTGGGGTTCTACTGGGCAGAGCCTCTTACCACATCTCCTCTCATCTCTAGGACAATGTTCTTGCAAGCCTGAGCAAGAAGGTGCAGGAAGTCTATTGCCAATGCACTGGGGAAAGCGAGGGAAACCTGCAGACAGTGGAGATGCTAATGGTGTTGGAGAAACAGCTCAACAATTTGCTGGACAGCTTGGAGAGAATGCCACCAGAAAAGATAGAACATGCTAAGAAACTCAAGGAAAAGGAACGGAGGATGAAGTAAGACGGGACACTCTTCTGGGAATGGGGCCTTTCCTTTCAATGCTGACAGCCAAAAGCAAAGCCACAGATCAACACAGAAAACTGAAAGCCTGTGTGACTGATCCATCCCATTTTACTCCTGTCAGGGCTTCACAGTCATAGTCCTTGCATGTCCCAACCAGTAGCCCACAGCTGCATTAGGAAAAACCTGGAAGCTACATTAGAAAAAGGCCAAATCTGGAATAATTGAATACAAGTAAAAATAAGAAATAATAATAATTAATAATAGTAATTAAGCACAAACAAAACCAGATTCAAGGATGAGAATGAGCATCTAAAGAAGTCAGTTTGCGGTAACATTTAAACTGATTAAACAGAAAAACCACTGCTCTGTAGTGATTTAGCCCACCCAAGGTCTGACATGTCCTGATCCTTGGTCAGGCTTCAGTAGGTACATAAGGGCATTTGTCAGCAATGCCAGCCCTCGAATGGTTCTTCCACAAAACTCTGAAGTTAAATAGCAGCAAATTAACGCAATCCATGGAGGCTGAGGTGAGACACAATCCTTTTGCCTTACACACATGAAATAGCAAAGATGCTGCTGGAGAGCTGATTGTGTCTGCCCATCCTCAGGTGAATCAGACCCAGCAGAGAAAACCCAAATAGTGAGGATTTAAAGCCAGAACAGTGACATTTTCCTCCCACTTATTCTTTCTCTCTGCATCTTTCTTCACCTTTGCAGTAGAAAGGCTGTGATGCTCCCTCCTGGTTCTGCATTCTTAACGGACAAAAGAAATAGGACGCACATTCTTTCCACTCTGGGGAGGAAGGAGAATAATTCAGGAAGGAATCTGACCCCCCGCATAAAAAGCAAATCCCACCAATGAAAAAAAGACCCTCAAAGAGCATTTGAAACTCTCCTGAAGATCATCAGGTTTAGAATTCCTTTCCTCTCCACCACAGTGTTTCACGAGCCCAGATCTGTTCCAGTGCTTCATTTCCATAGGGAATTGGAGCTGGTTAGCACCATCAGCCTCCACTGTGCCCCTTTAGTCAGAGTAGCTCTGTGGACTACATAGTTACACTGGTGAGAGCTTCAGACACGATGAGCATCATTCACCCCCAAAGCTGCTGAGCATCCTGGTCAACTGTAGAGTGTAAGTCACCTGCTGAAAGTGGTACAGAGCATGTTTGTAATGGAGAACAACCATCCAGCATCTCCATTTGCAAAGCTTAACGTGCTTTTTCCACCCCTCACTCCAGAAAGGACAGGATCAACTACAGCAAGCGTTTCCCTCTAACCACCTTCCCAGCAACAGAACTCCAGCATCAGCTATAGCCAACCCCTCTTCTCCAGTGGCCCTGCACTGTCAGTTTTAAGAGGAAATGTTAGAAGTTGATGTTGTGTCAGAGGCATATTTGGTGCATTTAATTCGTCCTTCATTCAAAAGGCTCAGGGAGGAAAAGCTGAGACAACAGGAGCAGCAGCGGGAGGAAAGACTGAAAAAGGCCCTGGAAAGGTCGAAAGCAGCTGTGGAAGTGAAGGTAAGTGCAGGAATCCATGGGAACCCCTCACCAAACAGCCCACTTCAGGGAAGTTGGGGTACCTGACTATCAAGGACTTCAGGGAAGAGCATTACAGTTTGGGGGTGGCACCACTCAGGTGTAGCCCAGTTTACAGGACTGATGTAACTTAAACAACTGCTGGAACAACACTGTCGGTTATTCCAGCACAGTGCGAGCTTCAGTCCACAGCTCCTGGTGCACACTTCATGGGTCAACACGACAGTGAGGACATGGGCTACCAAGAAGAGGCACCACGAGTCCCTGCCCCTTTACTCAAGATAAAGCAAGAAGGTTCTGAAGGGTCCCTCAGCCATTTCTTTGGACTTGTCTTCCTCAACAGTACAAATAAGGCTTTAGTCAGCAACCAGTTGCAGGTGCAATAGCAGGTGGCAGAATCCTAGAATAGTTTGGGTTGGAAAGGACCTGAAGATCATCCAGTTCCAAGCCCCTGCCAGGGGCAGGGACACCTCCCACTAAACCATGCCACCCAAGGCTATGTCCAACCTGGCCTTGAACACCGCCAGCAATGGAGCATTCACAACTTCCCTGGGCAACCCATTCCAGTGCCTCACCACCCTTACAGGAAAGAACTTCTTCCTCATATCCAATCTAAACTTCCCCTCTTTAAGTTTGAACCCATTACCCCTTGTCCTATCACTACAGTCCCTCATGAAGAGTCCCTCCCCAGCATCCCTATAGGCCCCCTTCAGATACTGGAAGGCTGCTATGAGGTCTCCACGCAGCCTTCTCTTCTCCAGGCTGAACAGCCCCAACTTTCTCATCCTATCTTCATACAGGAGGTGCTGCAGTCCCCTGATCATCCTCGTGGCCTCCTCTGGACTTGTTCCAACAGTTCCATGTCCTTTTGATGTTGAGGACACCAGAACTGCACACAATACTCCAAGTGAGGTCTCAGGAGAGCAGAGCAGAGGGGCAGGATCACCTCCCTCGACCTGCTGGTCACGCTCCTTTTGATGCAGCCCAGATACGGTTGGCTTTCTGGGCTGCGAGCGCACACTGTGGATGCTGACGCACAAGCACGTGCACGGCCTTTAAGTGCTTGATTACTTTCTAATAGAAAAACCCCACTTAGACGCACTGAAACCTGCCCAGAACAGAGCAAGGGGCCATGGCCCCTCAAGCAGGAGCATGGCAAGGTGGATCAATGCCAGGTGCATGCTTCAGACACGCTGCCCTGGCACAGCAATGACACAGGCACCTCTTCTTCCTCTGCAGGCCAGCAAGAGGCTGATGTTTCGCTCCGTCCTACCTCCCAAGAAGCTGGAAAGAAAGCCCAGACAAGAAGAAACGGATAAGGAGGAGGAGGAACAACTCTATTTCTTCACCTGACAGCACAGCCTCACTCACAGCATGCAGGGCTGATGCTGCTTTTTCATAGATCTACATCCTTGCTCGGTTAACTTCACTCCTTCTCCTACCCCAGCATCCCAGGGGAAAGAGCCCCTCTTCCCCCTCTACTGATCTTTTGCCTAAATAAATAAATTGTCACATTTTGCTTCTCAGGTTCCTTCAAGCAACAGTGCTTTTCTCATGCAGGTTTTGATGCAAATCACACTCTCTCTGCAAAGCCAACTAGTGAGATCTATCACAGCCCTGGCAACAATCTTTGTTAAGGCACAACCAAGTCAGGTACCTACAAGACATTTATCATAGCCACAGATCTGCTGGAGGACTATAAATAACAAAGGCTAAGCATAGCCTTTAATCCAAGGGATGGGGTTCATTACAGACCACCTCACTACTGCGCAAAGACACAAGCAAAGGAAAACCAGCAGCTCTGCAGAAATCGAGCTGCTAACAGTGAGCTTTATGCCAGCTGCATCCATCCAAAGAACACGCAGCGACAAGCTGACCATAAAAAAAAGCTTTATTAACCCTTTTGCACCAGCAGTTCGTCAGGTATCCATTGCCAGCAATGGAGTCCAAGCCAAGTGATCCCATTTTCGGCCCCAAGAGGTTAGCACTTTACATTCACTTACAAAGCTGAGTGAGGTACATTTTCAGAAGTAGAAAGATTTGGTTGGAAGTCCCATAAAAAGATGGAGTGTTCCTTGGCCATTGTAATAGATTCAGAACTGGTATGGTCCTTGAGAACAGCGCAATGCTAATGCAGGCATCGGGAGCTCGAGGCATCTCAGCTTCCAGGGAGAGCACAGTGACCACTAGAGCAAGACCCAGCAGTCCCTCCAGATGATTCCTCCTCAACCTTTTTATCTCTCTGGAGTGGACTCCGTGCTTCAGTCACAGCCACCACATAGAAGATCTCATCTAACGAACGAGTTTGGTCTGGAAACCCAACCTGAGAGGGTTAAGAGATTCGTGGACATAAGCTGTGAACTCAGGCTGAGAGGAACAGAGAGACCTCAACGCTAAAGATAGGAAAATAGAACTGGTTCAACCAGGGGATATAACACTGCCTACAAACCAGGATGTGAAGGGGAAGGTAACCTGTATGCTTTTTTCCCCTCTCTCCCCAGGTGTTCAACCAGGAAAACGCACTGATCTGGACACATACATGGTTCAAAAGGCACAGGAAGTAAAAGCGTTTCTGAATGACCTCATGTGAGTTCAACACCAGTCTGACTGTAAAATAAATATGTGCAAGGTTAGAAAGATCACAACCTTCTCCTGCGTGCCATATCCTATCGTGTACAAAAATACACATACGTGCATACACACACCTCATTGAGAATAAAAAACAGCACATACACCCCCTTAGCAAACTCCTATACATCATCTGATAGGCATTCAGTACATCACCATGAGAAACACTTAAATTACTACCTTAAAATGTAACCAAAGGGGGTTGTTTCCTATACAACCCTATAGTTATTTAGGCGTCTGCAGTCCAGGTAAGTACAGTACATACAACCTCTCCCCCCACCCCCAAGAGAAACTGCAGGCTTTCAGTGGGGCAAATCTTCCTATGTAACAACTGTCTCCCCCCATAAAATACTCTTGACCACAGCACAGTCTGTAAACCAGTTGGAAGCTCGACGTGTATGGGATAGCAAGAAAGAACAAGCCTTGAAACAGTGTTCCATACAAAAATCCCCAACAAAACCCAACCCAAAGTAAAAAGGTAGTGGCCAGTTCACAGGTAACTTGGCAGCAGTTTACAGATGAAATAAAATCAAGGTGCTTCAATTTACGTGACGGTCAACATTCCTCCCCAGAAAGGGAACACAAAGCTGAAACGAACCTCTCGGATGCTGTTGGGACTCCTCACTCCTCGCTTGCAGTGAGTACAGTTCTATTGCAGTTTTCAAGTTGTGCTGGAAGAATTCAGCAAAGTATTTGGGATGCAGGAGCGAGGAAAGGGAGAAACTCAACATGAGCTACAAACTGATTCACAGCTAAGGTAACGGTCAGAATCTAACTTCCTAAAACAAAGAGTTGAGGGCATCTCGTTTTCATGGTGTGGGACGTTCATTTTGTTACGTGTGACACTTTTAGTCCAGTTTTCTGCCAAAAAACAGGGGCCAAAACTACTTGTGTGTGTGTGTGTGTGTGTGTGTGTGTGTGTGTGTGTGTGTGTGTGTGTAAGAACACTTGCAAAGGTTAGTTCTTAATTCCTCAAGGCCACCGGCTCCAGAGAAGACCAGCAGAAGGAAGGTTTGAACTGTTGTAGGCAGGACGAATTTGTTCGTGCTAGCTGTAGAATACTTGCTTTCCTGTGAAAACAGTAAATATGACCTCAGTTTGAAGTTTAATACAGTACTTCTCCCTGAAACAACACTGGACAGCAGTCTGCCTCAGCCTCGCCAGCCTCCAGGCAGACAGGGTATCTTACACAGGCACATCAAGTGGGATTTACATCTTGTAAGAACATCTTTCTGCTGCAACTGTCCCGAGCACATTGCAAAGAGTGCAACCATCATCCAGCACTCCTGGTTTTCCTATTTTCCTTGGAAAAAGACCCACCACAGTCATCTCACTCTGTCAAGACATGATTGCCCAACTTGTTTTCAAGTAACTCTGTTTAATAATGGTCATTCCAGATCCTGTAAGTTTATTGTGCTTCCAGTGAACTGAGAGTTATCAGAACCTGCATCATCTTCAGTGGAATTGTGTGGTTCCTGTTAAAGCAAACAGACAGTACGAAGAGGTCAGTGCCTTCACCTCTCGATGCTTTGAATGCTTATCAGTAAGATTACCTTGACATTTAGCCAACACCAGAGAAAAGCTTTAAATGGTTTAGAGGAAACCCAAAACTTTCCTACTTTGGGGACCCACTCAAAAGGCTTTTCTCTGGAACACTTCAGATGAGCATTACTAATGGGGATATCACTGACTAATCACAGTCAAATCACTGACTATTTGTTTTCCCTGTATTAACTCTTTACCATGGCAAATAATCCTAGCATTCTTCTTGTATTTCTAGGTTTATCACAGTGAAGTGCTCCTCTCAAATACTAAAGCTTTATTTTCCACGCAGGAGAAGCTTGGTTAAGAATAACTGCATTGCACAGTCTATCAAAACCAAAGCCCCACACGGTCAAGTAGAAAACGTGATTTATGTACACGCCAATCCTTCACTGCTCAGTTCTCAGCTGCTCCAGTTCACCAGAACACCAGGTACCAAAGCATTTACACAAGATGCTCCATGAAGCTTTCTGCACTCAAACACCACTGACGCTCAGTAGTGACCAAGGGCAAGCAGTGAAACCAAAGACTGGAGTAGCGAGCAGGCTTTTAACCTAACTGCACTCCCATTTAGACACCAATCTGAAACCTAGGCTCAAGATCTCATTTCCCACTTCCCACCTCTGCCGTAGCCTGTTATGTATCAATTCTGATCCTCTTGACACACTTAATACCTGCAGGATAGGATCAAGAAAACATGGGGCACTTCAGTAGCAAATGAGTAAAGATTTAGTTACGCATTATTCAGAAAGAGAGGAAGAAAAACAACCACCTGTGACATATCAAAGGTTGGCAACATACACAAGATCAATCTTGTAGTGCAGCTCTCTGCTTACTGCTTCTTGTAAGTGAAAGTAAACTCCCAAAGAAGAACACAGTATTTGCATTAGGCTGAACCCCAGTGTTCACACTAAACTGTCTTCACTTTCACACTAGGTAATAAAACCCGAGGGCTCTGACATGTTGTACCTGAAGTATGTGAACAGGTAAATCCACTGTAAGCTGAGAATGCGATGAGGAAGACTGAGAACTCAGTTGAAAGGGCAAATCCCCCTCTCCTGGGGAATCATCCTGCGAATACAGAAACATGATGCACTTACAAGATTCTCAAGCATCTCAGCACAATGTGGCAAACTTCACTCAGCCTCATCTGATAAAGCCACTCTACTTGTAAGGCCTAGAGCCGCAGAGATACCTGGAAAGGTAACTGCCACTTCAATCAGCCCTTGAAAGATCACCATGGAAAATGGAAGTTGGCTAAAACTCATCACAGTGTTCCCTCCATCAAGTGTATCCAGCCTCAAAAGCTGAACAGGATGCTCCCTACAGCCACAGTGCCCATATATTCCAGGCTGGACTGAGTATTACTACTGAACCAAATAAAACCATGTTGCCCATTTCCACAACACAACTGTTTGGGACTCTAGCAGTTGTACTATTGAACCAGCTCTGTTTCCTGGCATTTCTAGATCTCTCTAAAGCCACTTTCATAGGAACTTCCAAGGAAAGTGTTTTTCATAGGCAAATGCCCTAAGGGACAAGGTACATACCAGAGATCTCAAAATCCCATCTTGGGGCAGTAGCACCTGAGCTGGCACTAGTCAGGTCCTTCCATACATGTGCCAGTTCGGCTAACAGAAGATGAGCATGCTTTTCCTCCTCAGCTCTTACCTGAAGAAGCTGAATTTGCACATACTGGGCTCCAGTGGCAGGGTCCCTTATTGTCAGCCCTCCATTTGGCAGCACTATGTTGCCACCCATTCGACTGCCAGGAGTGGGTGATGAGAAGTTGGTAGGGCTCACTTTACCACCCTTGCTTTTCCTCTGACCAGAGCCAGATGCTGCTAAAAGAGAGAAGGTTTAATATTGAGATGGTCAGAAGCCATTTGCCAGTTTCCTGCTAGCAGTTTTCCATTTGATGCAGTTATTTACACTACACAGATGTCTGCCAACAGTACTGTATTATTAAGCACCATCTGATAACTGCTACAAGGCCAAACAAGAACCAGCTGATGAACTCCAACTGCTGACTGAGCACCTTTTGACAAATAATCCTTCAGGTTGGAAAAGACCTTTAAGATCATTGAGTCCACCCACTAAATCTAGGGATGCCATTAAAACCACATCACAAAGTGCTGCGGTCTAGGGCTCATCCCTGCAGTAGCCCAGAATTATCAGCATGTTTGTGGAGTTATACAAAGGAATTAGGAAGTAGAACTGCAGCTTCTGTTTTTAGTTTGCAAAATGTTCATCATCTTCCCAAACTGTAAGAGAAGCACAGTGAAGCTCATCTATTGCCAGCAAGATTCCAAGGACTGTTAGGTAGAACAGGCTGCAGAAGTACAACTATCACAACCTTAAGCGTTTTGCAGTTTAAAACAAGATGAACCAGCTGCCTGTATCACGAGCTGAGAACCAAAAACCTAGTCAAAATAAATGTCAAGATACAATCCTGCCAGCTGCTCCAGGTTTTGGTTTGGTTTTTAAACCTATAGTAAATACAAGGCTTGGAAAACTTCCTTTCCCTCTGTAGTGTACATTCAACCTAGTTAAACCCGGTTATCCCTCTGCGTGATGATGCACTGAACCAGAAAGCATGCAGGCAAGGCTTTCAGAAATACGGAAACGTGACAGTGCTTAATTCAAACCTAGTCTCTTAACTCACCTTAGAAATTATCACCTTGACTGTCAGAGGTGGAAGGTCTGAGAAGAACTAAATTATATATACATGATTCCACCCCAGCCCCAAGGATAGACACAACTCAAACACCTGCGCTCCCACAGACTACGTTTGATCTGACAAAGCAATGGTGTATAATCCACATCAGACAGCTTTGAGTCAAACTAGAGTTCAAAAGAGGATGCACCTGAAATCAAGACCTAAACCTCACCCTGCACAAGAGCTCTCTACTAGGCTAAAATCAAAGAGAGGGGTCTGAGTAGTTCTAGATAACCAAGAAATAAATCCCTTAACACTGCACACACAGTGACTAAGTGAAACAGGAGTGAAACAAACTCAGCTGACCTTTCCAATGTCTGTACTGAGTAAAAGAAAACCCAACAGGTAAGACCAAAAGCGCAGACAACAGAAAGCAAAGTGATCTCAATTATGTATTTCAATTAAGAAATTAAACAGGAGATTAAGAGTTGGAGAGATAGTGTCTTGTTAACACTCATCAAACATGTGGTGCAGATCTCCTTATAAGCTTACTGTGAATTTGATATTGCACAGAATGCAATTATCCTGAGTAACAGATGGCACACCACACGCATAATTTATTTTAACTAGCAATGAACAGGATGGGGTCCTTTAGGATGTTCTCAGATGCTTGCTCCCATTTCAATGCCAAACCCCTGAATTGTATATAGGAACCTGAACATAATGAATGGCTTCTCACCTGTGCTGCTCCCATTCCCTTTTTGTTTCCGTTTCTTGGCTAGCTGAATGGCTCTGTAGTCTGTTCTTGCAGATCCACTGCTCTCCTGGTGAAAGAAAATAAAGCCAAGAGATGTAAAGATTTCTGACTGCAAGAATTCCCTATTTGTACTTCATCTCCGGAGTTGAACACAAAAAGAAGTTAGCTCCACATTCACTTCGTAACATAAAAGTTAAGCCTGCAGTAACACAGTAAAGCAGAAACAGAAGAGTACTCAAAATGGGAATGAGGATGAGACAAAGATTCTTCGGTTACTCTCCCAGCCCAACTCTTTCCCTGGGATGAAATGCACAAGACATACCACATATTCTTGGGTGTTCTTGTAAATCCCATCTCTTTCTCAGACAGATGGATGCTTATTTTTTCAATCCCTTAACTTTCCCCACCAGAACTCCAGTGTTTCTTCACAGGACTTATTACCACACCCAATCTACTTCTGATTAAACCACAACACAACCCATTCAACATAACATTCTACATCCTTCACCAAAAAAAGCCAAAACACTTGATCTGCAAAATCTGAGAGGTCTCCCTAAAAGGCATCTCAGTCATCCAGGGGTAACACAAACAGTCACTGCATACCAAAAATGAGCTGCCGGTCACTGTGCCAAGGTCCATCTCTTTCTGCGCGCTGTAGCTCCCTGGAGGGTTGGAGAAGACAAACTGTGTCACTACTTTGCTGCCCTCTTGTTGACCAACAACATCCGAGCTCGGAAGCAGATTGCGTTCAGCTTTAGTTGGTGTTAGTAACTCAGGCACATTGGTACTGCCGAGGCTACTAGAAGGAGTCAAAGTGGCTGTGTCGATGGTTAGGTTATTGCTGGATGTCAAACCGTGCACATCTTGGCTGGAATTTCTCACCGATAGGGATGCTAGGGAACCCAAGGCTTCTGCATTGACAGTCTGTACATCATCCAAATTTAAAGTGCTTTGCTGTAGAACTGCTGTACTGGTTCCCAGCAAGAGAGAATTGTCCAGGCTCTGCGGCATATCGCTGCTCGTCACCAGTATCAAGGGGTCGACTGCCTGGCTCAAAGAACTGTTGCTGACAGGGAGGTTTCCTCCCAGGGTTGAGCCCACCGAAGCAACATCGATGGTGACAATTCCAGAGTTCACCAGTGCCATGTCTGTTGCAATTCCAGAATTGTTACTAGACACGTTGGAGAAGAGGGATACGAGGTCTATGTTGCTGAGATCGCTCTGTCCCGGACTAGTGAGTTCACTGCTGGGTGTGAGGGAGCTGTTTGCTTCGAGCTGAGTTAGGAGGTCTGGAAGAGAAGAGGTTTGGCTCTAAGATAAACCTTTCATCAGAAAATGAGGAGGAAAAACAGGAATGATCAAAGGAGGAAGCTTCAAACTCAGCCTACTGAAACACTTCCCAACTACCCTGAACGCAGATCTAAGGACAAGAAGCTTACTGAAATTCACTCCTTTATTGAGGAATTTCAGTTACAGGAGCACTTGCCAAAAGTATCACCAAGGCAGACCAGGCCCAGTTAGGTTGTAGAGGAGTGGGAGTGCAAAACAAAGTGCTCTTGGGTCCTTCCTCCTGTTTTACAGACGGCATGGAGAAGGAGAAGCTCTACTTCATTCAAAAAGTTGCAATTTCATAGAATCATAGAATCCTACAATAGCCAGGGTTGGAAAGGACCTGAAGATCATCCAGTTCCAAGCCCCTGCCATGGGTAGGGATGCCTTACACTAAACCATGTCACCCAAGGCTATGTCCAACCCGGCCTTCAACACCGCCAGCGATGGAGCATTCACAACTTCCCTGGGCAACCCATTCCAGTGCCTCACCACCCTTACAGGAAAGAGCTTCTTCCTTGTATCCAATCCAAAATTCCCCTGTTTAAGTTTGAACCCGTTACCCCTTGTCCTATCACTACAGTCCCTCATGAAGAGTCCCTCCTCAACATCCTTAAAGACCCCCCATGACACAGGTCAAGCTCAAATTGCACTTTCTGATACTCAGTTGCAGGTGCCACTAAAAATTGTAGGGAGGGAAAACCAATTCCAGTCTGGGCGAAGATTCTGCCATTTGGCTCAGATTCCAACAACAGTAAATACACATTTTCCTTAAGAAGACATCCAGTTTTTCCACTGCACCATCCCATAGTTTGAAACAACTCCTTTACCTGGGCTGAAGTTATGCTGTTTGACCATGTGCGTCTTCATACTGTGTTTGGAAGTGAAAAATTTATTACAGCTGGGTACAGGGCAACGAGTCTTTAAGGAGTCCACATCCTGAAGATGTTTTTTGGAGTGAATATACAAGCTACTTCGTGCTGAAAACTTTGCACAACAGCCTGTAGAGAGAAACACAAGGCTTTAAAGTTCCGTCTGATTTCAATTTGATGTTCGTATTTAGCATCTCAACAGAACAAACGAGAGTAGCTCTGCAGAACTCTATCTGCAGTGCCCGTGTGCGTGTTCACAGGAATCAGAAGAAAACAAATGCATATTGCACTGTTTTACATCAAGGACATCTCAGTGGGTAGGACAGTGCAACAACCTGCTTCTGACAACAGGAAACTCTTTAAGTCATGCAGTGCAATGCAAAACCTCTCCCTGCTACGGCATATTAGAATCATAGAATCACAGAATAGTCAGGGTTGGAAAAGACCTGAAGATCATCCAGTTCCAACCCTCCCCGGCCATGGGCAGGTACACCTCACACTAAACCATGCCACCCCAAGGCTCTGTCCAACCTGGCCTTCAACACCCCCAGCAATGGAGCATTCACAACTTCCCTGGGCAACCCATTCCAGTGCCTCACCACCCTTACAGGAAAGAACTTCTTCCTCATATCCAATCTAAACTTCCCCTCTTTAAGTTTGAACCCGTTACCCCTTGTCCTATCACTACAGTCCCTCATGAGGAGACCCTCCCCAGCATCCTTATAGGCTCCCTTCAGACACTGGAAGGCTGCTCTGAGGTCTCCACGCAGCCTTCTCTTCTCCAGGCTCAACATCCCCAACTTTCTCAGCCTATCTTCACACAGGAGGTGCTCTAGTCCCCTGATCATCCTCATGGCCTCTTCTGGATTTGTTCCAAGAGCCCCATGTCCATTTTATATTAAATGTTATCTCTTCATGATGACCGCTGGCAAAACCATTAAAAGGAGAAACAAACACCAAGTAGAGCTGCTTTACCTTATGAAGCAAGGTATCATAGAATGCCAGACTGGTTTGGGTTGGAAGGGACCTTAAAGCTCATGCAGTCCAACCCCCTGCCACGGGCAAGGACACCTTCCATTAGAGCAGGTTGCTCAAACCCCGTCCAACCTATTTAGTTTTACCTCTCCAAACTCAGTTAGAAGGCTCCACTCTAAATTGCCCCAATCCCATAACAAAACTTGGGCTTTGGGAAAACACACACCATCTTTAGGCAATGTAGACAAAACTACCAGTTAACACATGAGAATGGAACAATACCTTCTACTGGACACTCAAATGGTTTTGTACCAAGGTGAGTTATACTGTGGCCTTTCAAGTGTTCTGCTCTTGTGAAGGACTTCCCACAGCCTTCTACCGGGCACATAAATCTCCTGTCATCTTCGTGTTTCCTGAAAGGGAAAGAAATTACCATTGGCACAATTAAACCCACTGCTGCCTAAGTAATGGAAGAAAACCAAACAAGCAGCAAGAGGTTAAGGACAGTATAACCAGAAAAGGTTACCTTTTGTGTCTCAGCAGCTTGGACATACTGGTGAAAGACCAGCCACAACCTTCGAAGTCGCAGATAAAAGGCCTTTCACCTTCAGCAAAGAAAGGTTATGTTAATACTCTAATAGGGACAAGCACGCTGCTACTAGAAGATCTCAAAAGCTGTTTAAATTGAATCAATTTAAGACAACTCAACCACCCTCTCCTGCTAGTCACTGCGGAGTAATGCAGTGCTCCTTCCCTCTCAGACATCCTGAGCATTCTTTAACTCCAGGCTCTTGCATCTTTCCATATACGTCAGGAAGCACAAATAATTAATGACTAATCCATCCCTTTTCAACCTGAGCCATCTTGAAGATGCTTCAATAACCAAGAACAATAGAAACACGACTGAAAAGCGTTCTGTTTTCACGACCTGTGATTGTATCTTGACTACAACAGTCTGAAGTTGGTTTCTATCACATCTAAGAACTTTCACTCCACAAAGTGACACTCAGAAAACAATTTTTCCAGCAAACTGAAGGCCACGTACTATCTCCCATGTACTTTCGCAGGTCCAAGTCACCCTCACAAATACCTGTGTGGCTCCTCATGTGGATTTTCAGCCGGCACGCTTTGTCATACTGCTTGTTACAGCCAGGGAAGGAGCAGGAGAACTGCTCCTGCTCTCGGAAGTGGGCTCGATTGTGGGAGAATAACGCACTCACTGTGATAAACGTCCTTTCACAGCCTGTGGAGAGAGAAGGGGAACAGTGCATCAGCTTGATACAAAACTGAATCATGAAACTGCATTTTCTCCCTCCAAACTTTTAGTGAGGAACCTTCTTCCAGGATATTACATCCCAGTACACAGAAAAACCAAACAGTGCAATCCTAAACAATGCTATCCCCAAGGACTATGATTATTTAGCCCAGGTGGGCAATGAGAACACATACAGCCTGGTTTAAGGCACACCACGAAATACTCTGGGCTGTTGTAGCACAAAGCCACGTGGTAAACTGACCAGTGGAAGTGCAGCACCCTCCAGCTCCCAAATTGTCATAGAATCACAGAATGGTTTGTGTTGGAAGGGAGATTAAAGCTCATCCAGCTCCAAAAACGGGCAGGGACACCTTCCACTGGAGCAGGGTGCTCCAAGCCCCCGTGTCCAACCTGGCCTTGAGCACTGCCAGGGATGGGGCAGCCACAGCTTCTCCGGGCACCCTGTGCCAGCGCCTCAGCACCCTCCCAGGGAAGAGCTTCTGCCTAAGAGCTCATCTCAGTCTCCCCTCTGCCAATGTAAACCTCCTGCAAAGCGCAGGAACACCTTCCATTAGACCAGGTCGCTCAAAGCGCTCTCAATACCCGAAGCGACCTGGAGCTGGCTCTTCCTCAGGCCCCAGCAGGTGAACGAGGGCCAGCACGCAGGAGAAGCGCGCTGGTTCCGGGGCCGGGCGGCTCTGCTTACCGGGGAAGTCGCAGCGGTAGGGCCGCTCGGGCTCCAGGTGGCTGCGGCGGCGGTGCGCGGCGAGGCGGGCGGCGCTGGGGAAGCGCTGGCCGCACAGCTCGCACTTGTGCGCCGCCTCCTGCTCGTGGGCGCGGCTGTGGGCCCGCAGGTTGTAGACGGTGGTGAAGCGCTTGGAGCAGCCGGGCGCCGCGCAGGCGAAGGGCCGCAGCTTGTCGTGCGAGTGCAGGTGCCGCCGCAGCTTGTAGGCCGTGGCGAACGACCAAGCGCAGCCCGGCACCGGGCAGCAGAAGGGCCGCGCCGCCGCGCCGCGGTCCTCCTCCCCTCCACCACCACCACCACCGTGCGCCGAGAGGCGGTGCAGCCGTAGCTGCTGCTTGCGGGGAAAGGCCTCGCCGCAGCGCGGCTCCGGGCACGGGAACGCCGGCGGAGAGCGCGGCCGCGGCCCTCCCGGCGGCTCGGAGGGGGGGGGAGGCGGCGGCGCGGTGCCCGCGGCCTGCTCGGCGCCGGGGCCCAGCGTGAGGACGCCGTTCTCGATGCGCACCACCAGGCTCTGGTTGTTGATGGTGATGGTCCCCGAGAACGAACCGTCCTCCGCGCCGCCGCCGGCGGGGGGCAGCGGCGGGGGAGGCGGCGGCGGAGGCACCGCTCCGGTGCCCTCCTCCTCCTCGGGCGGCGGCGGCTCTGCGGGCGGCGGGCCGGGCTGGGCCGGTCCCGCTCCGCCGCTCCCCGAGGCGGCCTCTGCCGCGCCGCGCACCACGTTGAGGACGAGCAGGAGCCCGTCGTTGTCGGGCGCGGGGCCCGGCGGCGGCGCGCAGGGGCTGGGCGCCGGGCTGGCCTCCGGCTTCTCCTCCACCAGCAGCACCGGGAAGCTCACGTAGACGCCCGGCGCCGCGGCGGAGGAGGAGGAGGAGGAGGCGGCGGCGGGCGCAGGGTCCCAGGCGGGCGGCGGGCGCGGGGCGGCGGGCGGCGCAGCGGGGCCGCCATGTTGCGCGGCGGGCAGCCCCTGCGTTTCCATCTTGGGGGTCCCTGTAGCAGCGCCTGAAACCGGAGCCGCGGGGCGGGGCCGGCGCGGGGCAGCGCGGAATCCCGGAGCGCGGATGTACGGAGCGGAGCGGGAGGCGCCGGGGAAAGCCCGGAGCGCGGAGGACACGGAGCGGAGGCCTGGAGGTCGGGGTTCCCTTGCGCCCCAAGGGAGGTGCTGCTCAGTGGTTTGCACCTCTAACAGTGGCACTATTGGAATTATGTCAGGATTTGGGGATTATGCCGGTATTTGTCCATTCCTATTGACAGCGAGCCAAAGCAGAGCCATTCCAAGCTTGCAAACCACAGTTGGAGAGTTACAGTAGGTAAATACTTCAGCGAAATATGCTCTAAAGTAACGTATTGTTACTCAAATCAGTTGAGCCTATGCAAGGAAAATCCTAAGCATTCACCTGACGCATAAAACCCGGGTTTCTCTCATGTTCAGCTGGCTCCTGGCTCTCCAATACTTAAGGAAATGGGAAGATTATCCTGTATTTGCCATGGGAATCACACCAGGCCCCTCGTGCTGTGGGACCGGAGCAGTCCCAGCAGATGGTGCTGTGATCCTTCCTTGCTCTGCTCATGTTATTCCTCCTTCCACTGAGCAATTCGGCATCAAAAGGATGGGAGGCTGCTGGCCAGGGACGCAGCTGGTACTTCTTGCCATAGCAGTAGGCTCTAGGTATGCTTTAGCTCACTACAGAAACCCACTGCCTGGATGGGATCTGCAGGAGATAAAGATGGACAGAGCTTGAAGGCTGCTCTCCGTGAGCTGGGTTTGTCCCGCAGTGAGCTCAGCATCTCCACAGAACAACATCCCATTCACAGTCCCAGCTGCTCTGCAAACAAGTCGAGAACAGATAAAACGAGGCTCAGCAGAGCTCAGAAAGGGAATCTTTACACTGGGCTTATGGATGCTGGATGTCGCCCGTTTCATTGCAGGCAGGAACAGGTTACTGCTTCCCTGGGCCCTCCCAAAGGTCCGGCAAAACTCAGTCCAGCCACACTTGTTAAGGGTCAAAATGCGCAGTTTAAAGACCAAAGCAGATTTAAACACATTACTATATATACTACACAGTTAAACAACAGTGAATGGTCATAAATGTGAGCAACTGCTCATCAGTTCATGTTCTGATGCTTTTCTGTAACCCATTTTACCTTACTCATACTTTACAATCTGAATTTCAGCTGGTAGCTCTTGTATAGCACTTTTACATTAGGTTCTATGGCTCCCTCCAACTCCCAGGGACTTGAGCACCGTTAAACACAAGCATACTTGCAAATTCACGTCCTCTGTTCAGTAAAGCTACAAGGATGAAAATAAGGTTCTTTTTTGGCCTGGGATGTGAAGGTGAGGTTGCTGGCAAGTACCCCAGTACTAAACAATACAGAAGGTAAAGAATTCGTCATAAATATTTCATCAACAACTTGTCTTTGGTGGATTTGCAACTCAGAATTAAGATGAATCTACGGAACAACTCTAGAATCCTTAGTACAGACAAGCTGGTTGTTCCTCTCGACATGACAGTATCCTAGTGCTTTCGGACTGTGAAGACTGAAGCGGTTTTATACAACACCAAGACACTAACTTTGGACCCAGTCCAGTGTGGCTGTTACTAATAGGTAATGTATAACATATGTCAAAGCAAGGGCTGTCAAATCTGGCTGGCAACTACTCGCATCTCAATCGTGTAACTTGGCAGTGTGGGTGGTTTTTCCATAATATAAAGCAATTCCCATCAACTGCAGATTGCAGCTCACAGAAGGCTCGGTTACAAGCAGATGCCACTCTCACTGTTCATCTGGAGGCATATGCAGTACGTGAACAGAGTAAAGAAATGATTTGTGATTCCAAACAAATGCTTTCCTTTACCTGGCACCAGTGGCAATACAGAGCTGCAGTGTGCTCACCTGGCATGTACTACAGGGCCCAATAATTGTATAGCCTTGAGACCCCACAGTCCTGTAGACAGCAGCTCATCACAGCTCATCTGCAGCAGGCAATGCAGTTTTACCTGTGTGAGCCCTTTTCCTTCCAATTCTAGTTCCTTTCCTTGCAATGAATAGTTTCCCATTGCAAACACTGTTCCAAATACGTTAGTGAAAAGACTATGCCCGACATCAGTGGAGCCGTCACAGATAGAAGTTTGCCCTGTTAACAAGTTCAAGGGAAAGAAAAAGAACTCACATAGGACAGACATTTGCAAGGCTTTTATCATTCGGCCAGAGAGAAAACAGATATTGAGGAAACAACTTCAAATGTATCTGCAAGGATAAAATTGCGCTTGGAATACCGCTAATGTTTCACAGCTTGCTCCAGGATGCTCTCATCCACCACCTTGTGAGGGAGAGTCACCTTCAGAGTGGCGTTCTCCTTCATTGCTTGGCAGATCGTTTCATAAGCGTAGTCATTACCCGACCAGCAGCGCCTGGCAACCTGTCAGACCAGAAAATCAATGGGTGTAAAACCCCTGCGTTTCTCTTGCCACATTCATCTTGCACAACATCTGTGCAAACACCGCCGCCCAGTTTCATAACAATAAATCTTTCAACCGGTTCCTAGTTTCCTTACTGTTCGGGAAGTGATTTTTGTAATGTCTACTTCATTTTCGGGAGTGATATTTGGGTACACTTGGTACATCTTCCTGCAGAAACATACCAGTGGACAGATAACATTGGTAGAGCCAGACACCTTGAAAACTTCACAAGAGCCTCTCGTTAAAAGTCATCGTGCACTCAATCCCAGCTCTGTAAAACTAGCACTTGCTTTAGACAACAGCATCATTTAAGCAATTGATGCTTTTGCAGTGGGAGAGGGCAAGAAGGAATTCTGCAGTTCACTTGAGAAGTGAAACAGAACAGATCATATCAGTGTTGGCAAGGAACTCTCAATACATCAGATCCTTGAGAGGTTACATGACTGAAACACAACAGGTCTTATGCTTTACTTAGACTGTCCGGTTGATTTGGTTCCCTGCAAATATTGAATCAAAACCTCTCTGCCATTTCAGAGATGGGGTCCTAGTCTAAAACCCAGGCAGGATCTATCTGGACACAAATGGAAAGCAAAAACTCTAATGGTAGCAGGGATGAGCTGGCATTTAAATGACAGGCCTTCCAAGATCCCTAGATCTAGAAGTTGGGAATAGACAAGACTAAGTTCATATAGTTGTCAGTTGTATTATGTAGGCAAATAACAGTGCCAGCATGTCTATAACTATACTATAACAAAGTTATAGTAAGCATGCTTCCCTTTCTGCTTAAATAACAAAACACACACCGAGATGTGGAAATTATTGGGCTCCAGTACGTCGTAAAGTCAGAAATGGTGGTCCCAACACTTTACAATGAGTTCCTTACCCAGCAATTATTCAGCCTCTTTTAGCACTTAAAGTCCTTTGAAGTTGGTTGGAGAAAAAGAAACCCAACCAAACAAAACAACTCATTGATTCCAGCAGAATGAGGCTCATAACCACCCGTATTAGAAGCAGGACTAGAATGAGTCTCTTGGCCTATTATAGGACTATTCCTTGGGTACAAAAAGCCAGATGCTAAAAACTCCTGCGCGAGTGCTCATATTCCCCATTCAGTTAAAAAAAATGGGAGCACTGGAACCCAAGTACCTAAACAAGCATAGTCCTGAAGACCGGAAAATCTTAAAGTGGACATATATAATGAGTTTTGCTTACTCCATTGGAAACATCCCAGCTGAGCATCATCTTCGCCCGTTCTTCAGCCTCCTTAGACCCATCCAAAACCAGGCCAAACCCTCCATTGATCACTTCACCCCTAAAAAAATATGGATTTAATACAATTGAATCAAAATCATTCAAACTAATCCCACAAAACTCACAGGAGGCGATTTGTTCAGTTGCAGTGCAAGGATGAGAACATAGAAATGGCGCTGAATAAGAGACGCTATCAGTGACCTGTTTTACTTACACACACACACACACACACACACACAAAGAGGGGGATTTAGCAGAGAAAAGGTCTCATTTCCTGACCTATTCCACAATCAAACCAATTCCACCTGTCCTGTAATGCCCAGCTCTCAGCCAGCATCTGCTCCACGCAGGGGTGCCAAGCCAGGCTTGTGCTGCATCTCCTGAGGACTGTACTGGGTGTAGAAACAAGTAAGGAAAGGCTAACCCTGCTGATGGGACAGTTACCTACCTCAGGGTATTATTAACATTAACTGTTCTTTTGTTACGCTAGAGCCTGCCATACAGATAGGATCAGGAGGGGACTGTGTACTTATTGAAGCAGACAGATGGATCTATTTATATTCTCCTGAGACAAATGAAAAAGCAGAAGTATCTCATTAAAAAAGTGTTAACCACCACCTAATGCACATCTGCCTTGATCCTTTCCAAAACAGACTTCGCTTTGAATGAGATACATAGATGTTTAAAGACATCAGTGCCAACTTTACAGGAAGCAGACTTATTGGCAGAAGAAGAACAGAAATATGTTAAAATTAACAGATTATACTTGGAAGAAATACCAGTCTGGTTTGGAAAGGACAGGGAAAACACGTAGAGCAGAACATCTTGTCTGACTTCAGAGCCTGCTCAAGTTCCTGTTTCATTGCATATGGGGCATAGTGGAGAATGCAGTTGGATAATTATCCATTACCATAAATCTATGAGGGTTCTGGTGTCATAACTGAGCATCAGCAATACTTGAGGGATGGGGCACATCATACAACACCACATGGGATGAGAATCTACCGACGGAGATCCCTGGAGGCAGGATGTTGTCTTCTGCGTTTTATAGTTAATATAATGGTTTCCAAGATGTACATAGAACAACATCAGACATTTCCATGTGTCAGACAGGGGTTAGGTGCCTTCCAGACCAGGAAGGAATCGTTTCTTACTGTATATTTTCCAGCAGTAGCTTCTCTGGAAATGATGCTACATTGGAGTGTCACAGACCTGGGATCTACTCCCTCGATCTAGAACTTGCATTTGCTCTTTTTCAGTACAATGTAACTTAAGTGAGGTTAACTGCCTTTTACTAGTTGCACACAGTACCTGTGTGCTAGGTAGGACCCTACCACATAACTTAGCAAGGAACTTATTGCTCTAGTTCTCCCCATCATGGTGCCATTCCATGAATTCCCCCCACTTTACCGTTATTAGAGATAGCATTACAAACACATTTCTGTTGAATGGCACAGTTTTCTTGAAGCTGATAGTTCTCACAGCAGAATGTCACTGTCTGAAGCAGTTTCTTATCTTTAACAGGAATATTTGAAACAAAGCCATGTTTTCACTTGAGATGTTTAAATATTTTAAGCTCTGACTCTTTAAAATACTGTCAATGCTTTTCAACCTCCAATTTAATTCCCACGATCTTTTTAGTGTGTGAAATCTTTCATTAGTTCTGCTCCGAGCCTCATTTTGGGATGAAAACCGTCTAAACATCTGCATGTCTCACAAATGATGCTCTATGAATAGCTCATGTTGTTGCTGCCTTCTCCAAAAGAGGGGACCAGACTGGATGACAGCATTACAAATGTAATTATATGAGGAGCAGGGCCAGTTACCTCACCATACTCTGTTGTTTCAGTGCAGAGACCAAATTAGCACTATTCTTTAAAGTACCAAGCTGGAATACACTTATGAACATCACTGATGCTGTTGCAATGTGATTGGGATCATAGGGTGATCACACCTCAAGACAGCCTGTTGGCAATATCAGACAATAAGAAAATCAGACCTCTGGAACAGTGCTTTGTAAAGCTATTCCATACAGGAAGATGATGCTCTTTTGGTGGCAAAGATCCCCTCTGCGTACAGCATCCCAAAGAGCATCCTTTGAAGCTAAGGCATAAAGAGTGAGCATCGGATCTCACTCCATAAATTTAGGGCCTCTCCATTGATTTCTGTGGCATTACTCCAGTGTAAATCAAAATCACTCATCAGAATCTGTCCTACGATCTAAAAATCACTCATAAATGAAGTGCCAATGTTTGTTAGGATGGGTTTTCTGGCAAACCCTCTCACTTTTAAAGGCAAGCTCTAGGCCTTCATTACCATTGGGTCACATTTTCAGGTAATTAAAGAAACGTGTGGCATTTTGACCTAAGCTACCTCCTATAATTTCCAGATGTCTCCTTCTAAGGTGATCAAAGAAAACAAGGCCTCTCTCACAATCAAGATGTCACACTGGCAGCAGTGCAGTTTGATTCTGAAATTGCTTCTCCCTTTTTCTTACTACAGGTTACTCAGGCTCCACGCTAATGTAAACCCCTCTGCAAATAAACAGGCAGCAAGAAACGAATAGCATTCATTTGCTGTAATTAGAGCCAAGATTGTTAATCTTAAGTCTCTCAAACAGCACATGTGATGCAGATTCCAGCTAAATAAATATTAATCCTGCTTTTTCTGTTTGTCCCATAAGGCTATAGCACAGAAAAAGCAAAGCAGGTAAAAGGCACATCTCTATTCTCACAGGGAAAACATGGCAGAAGAGAGTAATTTGTTATGCTTGGGGGTTTGTTTTGCTGCTTTCACTACCTTCAAATTATTCCCCTCTTCCTCCTGTAGAAGACAAAGGGCTGTAGCCTTTAACTAGCTAGGGTGGTACCCTGATGAGTTAAGCCAAGCAGAGCCCCCTGTTGTGCCAGAGCTCTCCAGACCCCAGCATCTAGTGACACAACACGGGAACCACCTCTGAGGCTCAGCACGGTGGCTTAGTGAGGCTCATGCAGAGACAGGCTCAATTTTCAGGCTCTGCTTTCTTCACTGAAGCACAGTGATTTAATCAGGGGGCTATGACTGTTCCCAAGAACAAGGTGAGCAGATACTGCTCCACAGTGCCAAGCTGCTAAGCAGCCATACGAAATGGCAGAAAGGATAACCAAATCTTGGTTTTCCATTTGATGTTTCTATTTCAGAGAATAGCCACACGCTAATTTTCTCATGTATCGCTTAAATGACAGCACCTCTGCTCTGCCTTAGGAAGAGCTTCCTTCTAATGATGTAACTCTGCTTAAGAAACAGCTAAAACAATAGAACTGAGATTGCAGCATGGTCACTGCCTGTTTTCCACATGTAAAGGGCAGTCTCGCATTCAGCCAGTCCCTCTTTGAATTGCTTAGAGGGCTAGAAACATGCAGGAAGAATGTGCCTTACAGTGACCAGAGAGATAGGGAATGCGATCAATTGTATCTTTGAATTAAGCACCATCAACGCACAAAACATTCATGGCATAAGCAATTCTAATCATTATAATTATCATTAAAATATTCCCAATATTTTGCACAACATGTAGCAGAAAGTCATTTTCTTTGCCTACATTTCATAGGCAGCTTATGAACTGCTTGTATTTCATAAGCAGTTAAACTCAGCTAAGGCAATTCAGACAGAACTAGTGTGCTGCTGGAGTCTGAGATGACCAGGGTAGGAAGATCTTAAATATGTGCTTTCCAGAGTAATGGAAGTTGTGAACAAAATCCTGGCCACGGTGAGTGTTAGCACTGAAATCAGTAAAGGCAAATCCATGCATCTAAGCTCTCAGAAAGCTTTCTTATTCCATCATTCAATTCTGCTCTCATGTACCTGCTATTCAACAGCTATTTCACTGAAATCAAAGGAATCAGAGTACAGCTGAGGGAATTCTTCATCTGACTTGAAGGGGTATTTCCTAGATTCAGCTCATCCAGATGAGTAACAATTGAGTATCATCAAATGTCTCCTTGGATAACATCTGCTACAAGTTCTTTGGTTTGCTGTTGGCATATTCCGGAGCTGGATGGAAAAGGGAAGTGGGAGGGTTCACTGCAGTATTTAACAAAGGGTTGTGCCCCTTTTGACTGGTGAGGCCACCAAATTAAGACTTGACTTTCCACCAAATGAAGACTTGACTTTCCAACCCTAACCATTCTATGATCCTAAATGGAAAAGGCTTTGCTGAACTATGCAGTAGAGAACAAACCAGAACTAAAGTCTCTGCCTTTTAGTGGCATGTGGAGAAGATGCATTTCCCTCTCCATAGACACTATTTCCTTCATTCTGCTTCTCAGCCTAGGCATTTCTGTTAGTTCTGCATCTGATGTGAAGGAGGTGTTTAATCCAGTCTTGTCTTTTATCCTACCAGGCACAAGAAAGGAGAAAGAGCTGGGGGTTTGCTGGCACCTGAGCTGGTTTGTATCAATAACCCCTCATTACACTTTAGCACATGAGCATTTATATTGGGGTCTTAAGGTCACAGATTTAAATACTGCTTAAGAGAAAACCTACCCACAATCCATCCACCAGCACTCTGGCTGTGCATGTGTGAAGACAACTTTGGAAGCAGGATCTGCTCAAAAAGACCACGGCAGACTGTCCTTGTTTGGCAAATTAAGTTCTTCAAACTGAGCTATGGCCAATGTCCAAAACACTTTTTGGAGACATATGGGCATTGATTTAAAAAGCCTGATACAACACCACGCTTTGCCTTATGACACATCCTTTCAGCCCTTGTTTCCACACCCATCCTTCCCATGATCACAATCACTCCAGCAATACATCTTCTCTGCAATCCCCCTCCTGCTTCTCCTCCCCATACCAGTGGTAACAGGATTCAGAGTCCCGCTTTAGAAACATGGATAAGTTCTTACCAGCCAACTCCACCACCATTGTGCAACGCGACCCAGGTTGCTCCTCTGAACGCATCTCCTACAAAGTTCTGTACTGCCATGTCTAGGAGAGGAGGAGAGGAGAGGTGTTATGGATCTGATGTGCTGCACTCAGGTGGTTGTTGTGCTGCTCACTCCTTCCACTGACACTTCGATTATCATAGAATGGGTTGGGACCTTAAAGCTCATCCAGTTCCAACCTCATGCCACAGGCAGGGACACCTTCCACTAGAGCAGGTTGTTCCAAAGCCCATGCAGCTCTCAGAAGCCTGACGCATTTTCAGACCATACTGCGGCGTTAATTCAGCCCTGTGCAGAAAGCCTGTTCAAAGCTAAGGAGCTGCATTTTGGGGACAAAGCTGGGATGAAAGATGTACTGGCCTCAGTTCTCTGGACCTGGGGGAATTTTCATCTGAACGTGAACTGCTGCACTAACACAGGAGGAGTCATTGTGTTTAATGAAATGAAGAAAAAGGATTTAGCAGACAAATGTAATTTGACTAACGACAAATGCATGATTTCCACTGAAATTCACTAGAATTTTATATATTGACTACAATTTGTGCTAAAGCATAAACCCAGAGGGGCGGAAAGAGATACAGCACAGAGGATAACAGGGTAAAACTGAAAACGTTTGTCCAGATTTAATTCAGCACGGGTTTAATAGATAATTTGCTGTGCTTTTAACAGCAAAAAATAAGCAACAAACAGCAATATCTGCATCAGCCACATTCACAGACCCACAGTTATGTCTCTGATGGAAAAATGAGTTTACTTGAGCGCTAATTTATGTTAAACCCTGTCAAAAGCCCCATTATGGCATCTTTTATCTGGCATTATGTCACTTTAATAACCCAATTATCATAATTACAGCGCTGTCAGGAGGGAGTGAGAGAAATCAAAATCCCCATACACTAAAATGCACAGATTTCTTCCTCGGTCACTAGTGGGGGAGGAGGGCAGGCTCGACAAGGAGATGGCAAGTGAAGTAACCATGCAGTAACGTGTTGCTCCTGGGCTTCGATAAAGGTCACTCACTGCAAATGCCTGTGCTGAAATACACTTTGCAGAGCAGCAATGACTCATGTTTGCCAAGGATCAGGCTGAGGAACTTCCTGTAAAACACAGTGAGACAGGCAAGCGCCCTGGAAAATTCCTGTGTGCTACAGAGGAGCCAATGTCCCCTGAACCAGCTCAAATACGGTGTTGAAACAGGAAAGAAGGGAGAGAGGAACACCTAAGATGGTTGGACTTGATGATCCTAAGGGCTTTCTCCCTTAACCTAAATGATTTGATGTTATTGCCTCCAGAGGTTCACCTGGTAAAATAGGCCTGCTTTTAAAGACCAGTGAAATCAGTGGTCAACAGGCTTTAGGTAAGCCCTTGGAGAAGGCAAATGGTTCATGTAAATCACAGAATGCAAAGAAAAACACATGATGAGCAATGGGGTTTAAGCAAGCCTCATTTCTATTGCCCTCAGGTGGAAACCTTACTTTGGATTGCTGTTCCCTGTGCAGCTGCACCATTTTCTCACAGCATTATTCAAGGCATCTATCTGACCTATTAGAATTAGCCAACATGCACAAGAAGGGTTGAAGTGGGACTGATAGACACAGCTAAAAGCCTCCTTTCATCAGGAAACCCAGTTACGATAGCAGGGAACTTTTCTTCTTAAAATTGAGCCATAATTTGGTTCTATTATGAACTGCCATAATGGCAGTAATTCAATATACTCAGCTACCTCTATCATAATTTCTCCTTCAACTGCAGCTTGTAGCCTCCTGTCTCGCACCGCTTTGTGACTGTTAGTTCGTGACATGCAGGAACACTACTGGGCTAAAGCCATTATCATCATTTCCACTTTATGGATGGAAAATTGAGGAAGATTTAGGTTAGAAATTGCTTAGTACTTCACTCATTTTTTCAGGTCTCCAACCTGATATTTCTTGGGTTAATTTCCCTAAAGCATCATTTCATCAATTTCAAAGCAGGGCCTGGTTAGCTCAGGGCAGGAGCGCAGAATTAAAGGCTCCTTTTGTATAGCAAACCTACGTGATTTGCCCACAGTCACACTGTAAGTGAGCAGCAAGGCTTGGGGTTGAATTCAGAATACCTGGCTTCCTTTCTTATGCTTTCACTATCAACGTACGTTTCCTTTATGATAAGGAAAGTTCCTTTCAGAAACTCCAGCCTGTTTTCCAAGTCCAGGCAATGAAACGAACGCATCCGTGAATCTTTTCGCTTTAAGCATAATACCATTGTAGAGCCGATTTCTGATCTTGTGGATCCCAAGGAAACAAAGCTGTAATACTACTGAGATCCCCTCTTTGGAACAGTGAGGTACAAAGTGAAAATCAGATGATAGAGTGCTCAGACACTGCTCTCCATTGACATCCAGGCAAATCTGGTGCATCATCATTCGCTGTTCAGCACTCTTCTGGACCTTTCCTATTTAAGTAGCTCTACATACATCCCTACCACAAGCCTTCTTAGGAAATCTGATTAATCAGAACTAAAGGGTTAAATAAAGCATTTTAAAAGTGTTGCATAAAATCCCAGTTTCTCTTGTAAAGCAATTCCCTTGTTTGCCCGGACGGACAAACCTCAGCTGCTTTGCTGACCTGCACAAAAGGCTGATCCATCATAGATGTTTGAGGTTTCTCTGTAAGGACTGTCAGTCCCACTCACATCGTGGTGATCTCGGCTGAGGACCACTGGAGCCTGCAAAAAGCCAAGGACAAGATAATGGAATCCTTCATGGACTGCAAATGCTATCGAGGGATGACCATTTCCTGAATTTACTTCTGTCTTCAGTCATTTCAAACCTCAGCTTTGCCCCCTCTCCTAAAACCATGAAACACCTTCTCTGTTATTTACTGTAAAACAGATGTTCACATGCTGCTCATGAAAGCCACGTTCATTCCATTACTAAGAGCTTGGTGTTATGCCAGTGGCATCCTCAAAGGAGGGATGGGAGAAGAGGAGCAGCCATAAGGTAACTTCATCTCAGCCAAAATATCAAAGACATTTCAGTATGCAAGAGTCTTCATTGAAAACTAGTCCTTAGTTTCCATTTTCATCAGCAAACAGCAAAGTTTTACATTTATTTATGCTTTTGGGAAACATAAGACTAAAGAAGTTAAGAATGAAAATCAGTGATTTCATACAGCTCAAACAAGTCCGTTCTTGATCTGGAATCTAACTGACACTATGAATCTAGGTCAGCTTCCAGGTTATCATTTGCCATGCACAGGGTTTATACAGGAATAATTCACTCTCGGCATGGTGTGGTCTGGAATTAGCTGGCTCTGGTTTATGCTGGCAGTGAATTAGGACATCATTGAAAATAGACACGAGCACCCAGCTTGCAAGAGGAGGAATGAAGATTTGCAGAAACACAGAATGGACACAACTAAATCCAGAGGGCCTGGGAGCCTGACCTGGTCAGTCAAAGCTCCAAGGGAGTGCTTGGTCTGGTCAGGTTTATTTTTTGAGCCTAGCTTGCAGTGACGTTCATTTTGAGTCCTGAGAAGGTCAACAGCACTTGGAATACTTGAACAAACATTTTCTGAGTAACAAAAAGCAGAATGCATTCCAGCTAGGAAAGGTCTAAGCTTTACTTGAGTTCCTCCCTTTAAAAAGGGTAATTCAGCTAGGAAAGAGATGGAGATGAACGAGTGACAATGCCTTAGTCTGATGCTGATGTCCATTATGGGAATAATTATGGAGTGGTGCCTTCAGGATATGGAACCCCATGTAACCAGCAGGCACTTCTCTCACTGGTTGAAGCCTTCTTCTTTTCCACTTCCCAGCTCAGTCTTGGATATCAAACACATTTACCAAATCACAAAGAAAATGACAAACCTTAATCCTCCCTTCGGAAATGGCTCGATTAATAGCCACAGCTATAGATACACGACCCCTCTGATCAGAATATAAGATCCGAGCTTGAGAGCCAACAACCTGGAAAACAAAGAGGCCAAAGTGATAAGGTTCTCTGTGCAAGTGGCTTATCTTCAGGCCCCAGATGAATAGAGTCACAGGAGTGACCCCTTCCCTTCTGTAGGGGAAAGTACAGATTATTTCTTCATCAACATCCAGCTTCCATAAAAAAGAAACTAAAATCCCTCTTTGCACCGAGTTTTATCTCCACTCACACAATGAGATGTATTTCTGTATTCAGCTGCTACTGTCCAATCAATCCCACCTTTTAAATCAACCTGATTGCTCGCCTATAATCCCCCTATCAGCAAATCCCTTATCAACAGCTGAGAAGCAGAGGTTTGGAATTGGCAGTGGTGGGCTGGAAGGGAAGAGAAATCTGGAGACAAAGAATGGCAAAGAACATCTGGCCCTGCACAGCTATGCTCCTCTCTCCAGCTTTTACCCCATAGACCAATCTGGCTTCCAGATAAGGAGAGCACACAAGCCCTACAGTGTTACCTGTTAGCTTCACAGTGAGAACCTGTCCTAAAAGAGAAACAAAGGATGCTTCACTGGCATACTGCTTCCCACTGTACAAAAGCATGGCAGGTCTTTGGCCTCATCACCTGTTTTGTAAAGGGTACCAAGAACTACAGGCATGAAGAAGATGAGCCAAAGCAATGCCAAGAGGGACACTGTGAATAGCTCTCTGAAAGAAAGGTAGTTACAAATGAGATGGAGAGTGAATCATTGATGTGCTTCACTCCAGATATAAGACTAGATATTGCTGAGTCATTTGAACATTCCCGGATGAGGAAGTGAAGGGAAAGAACTGCTTCAGCTCACCCTAAAGCCCCTACTTTGGAGAGAGGTTTCAGTTATCAGCTCTGGGAGTTACAGGCAGTGATTTCATTCATGCCCATGCCCGCTTTTCACTCCAGCATTCAGGACCAGGACACATAGAGTGAAGGCAGTTGTGCACTTACCAAACTGTGCCTGCCAGCTTCCCGAATCCAGCGGATGTTGTCATGGTACTGCTGCTTCACAGATGTGCTCACTTGCCAGAGAAAGCAAGAAAAGAGGTTTTGAAAATGAATGCAATATGCTGCAAGTTTAATTTAACTCATCTGACAGCACTAGGAAGTCAAATTCTACTCTCAGATACAAGCACGCATATAGGAAGCGCTACACAGAATCTTCTGTGCAGCTGATGCAGTAACTGGTACCATACATTTAGAGGTAGGTACGAGATGTCACCTAGGAGACAGCTGGAACAATAACCCCCCTTCAGATCTTTAGCAAACTAAACCTCGGAATATGGGTTACATGTACCGCTCATCCCTGTTCACCTGGCTTGCTGCCTACTAAATGCCAGTCCCTTTCTGAGCCTTTGCTAGATTAGCAGCTTTAGCAAACTCCATGACATTGGGTATTACAGGCATCAGGTAGCACATAACTCCTTTGAGTCATCCAGCAGAAATTCCCAGCAGCAGCTGGCAATACATGCTTGAGGATAAGTTACACCAGTGCTGGGATAGAGATTTATAGCACAGCAGTTGCTCTGTACTAAGTGACCCACGTGAATGCTTTTATCCCACGATAAACCCAAGGTCTCTTACGCTACAAACCGAGGCATGTTGCCTCACATTATTATGGGGCACAAATTGCACAGGAAGACTTACTATGGAGCAGCTACTTTATGTGTAAATCCACCCTATATCTCGTTTAGATATATATAGGTCAGGTTGAATGGGGCTTGGAGGAACCTGGTCTAATAGAAGGTGTCCCTGCCCATGACAGGGGGCTGGAACTGGATGAGCTTTAAGGTCCCTTTCCAACCCAACCCAGTCTGGGATTCTATGATATATGTTTTCTAAGAGAATTATATATAATGATTTTATACACTCCATCTTCTCCTCATTTATATCTGTGCCACCCCGCCTTGAAGTTGTCCCTGGTAACTGAGAACGGTATTTAGACTGTCTTCCCGCTAGGCAATATGTCAGTAGATATGTAGTAAAACTAGAAACACGGAAGAGGAAAGGCAAGATGCTCGTATTTAATCCGAGTTAAACACACTGTTAAAAGGGAGGTGTAAACTACGCTCATTCCTGCAGAGGCAGGCCTCCATACAGAGAGTTTTAATGACTCTAAAAAGCCCTGTCAGTGCTTCAGGGCTTGGCTCCAAGTGATAGCTTCTAAACTCTGCAATGAGAATTAACATGTCAGCTCATAGCTTCGGAGGAAGTGAAAGATGAAACTTCTGCTAGCGCTGTTCTAGTGCGGTTGTGCTGCCATTCATAAGCTTTAAGGAAGCATCTTCTGGAAGGCAATTGGTAAGATTCACTTAGGTTATTATAGCTATTTAATGAGAGTTTACAGGAGTTACTCTAGAAAAACAAATAATGAGTTCCTTTTTCACTTCTATAAGCTATCTCAGAGAGATATAGCATGCCTTATACTTCACAGTGCACAGACTCAGAGAACAGATCTTTCTGTCTGTTTCTCCTATAGAACACATCCAGGAAGAAGCCAGGTGAGAATATTGGCTACAAGGACATGTCTCGACACAGCAGGATTCACGTTTGCTGACACAAAATGGGCTTTGTCTCAGTTCCTGTTCAAAAGCAGGGGATAGCAGTAACAACCCACTTTCAGGGATATGGAAGAGTGAGAAAATGTTACCCCTAGGTACTACAGTAACATACACAGCCATGCAGATGCTCCAGATTGGTTCCACCAGTGAGTAGAAACATCTGTCAGGTTATTAGCATCTGACAAAAGAAATTGTAATCACAGATAAGTGACACTGGATGGAGCACCACACCGGGAAACCTGGTTTCCTGCCACTCATCTGCTCACCGGCATCTTAAATCCCTCCCACACCTCATTCACCTGTGAGGCACGGCAAAGCAATTTGACTCCTTTAGAAAAACCTGAGACCTGTTGATGAAAGATGCTGTTTGCCCTGAAGTTTCAAGGTGACAAAGTGCAGGAAGACCCTTAAGATATGAGGGGAAAGGCTCTTAGCCCAAATTGCAACTATAGCTTTGGGATCAATAACCTCTCTACTTGGTGCTTTCCACCTACTGGTTACACTCCTTACATGAGCTTAGAGAACAGCAAGATTTGCTGCCCATGTGGAACAGGCAAGAGACTCCTCTATGGTTTTAGCCAAAACCTCACACACATTTCACAACTCTCAGTTTCCTTTCCCCCCAGAAGAGCCCCCAGTGCTGGGGCATGGGATGGAATCTTACCTCCCTGATGTATAGACTCCTCCAGCACAGACATGGCGATGGAGTCAGTGGTAACAAGATCCTGTGGGTCACCTGAGGTACAAACCCAGCGGAACGGCCCAAATCCCAGGGAAAAAATGTCCCTGGGAAGAGAACATGCTTCATTAAGAGATAGCTGAAATTCTTTCCTTATTTATGCTGGCTGCTAGCAGTGCTTTTCTTTCATTAGCTGGAGACGGAAGAATTTGAAACATTTTCAATGAACTAATCTAAACAGAAGCATCAAGGACCATTAATTGAGAAATTAAGCAGTGCTGTTCCACACAGCCATCAACTGGGGTATCAAATACACCAGGTTTTTGATAGGAATATTGGGTGGTTCAGTCAAACTAGTGCATCATCAGATGAAGTGCAAGTTTTCTTCTGTTTCATCAGATACAACCTCCCCGATGCCTGGTCTTTTTTGTGCTAAACCCAGGCTGAGTGCATCTTCACTCTCAGACAAGTGCAGGTTCTGTACAAGTGCCTGAGTCCAGACTCATTTGCTGTCCACATTGTTCATACACAATAGTAAGACACGCTTCAATTGAGTTCCAGGAGAGATCTGGTTGGTGCTTTACTCTGCGTTCAAGCTCTGATTCACATGCTATAGGCAAGTTAAGCATGAGTCAGAGGCTAAAGTGTAACTCTAAAGAAGGTGATAGAAAACGTGAGCATGATGCAAGTATGATGCAAGCATAACACTTGTCCAAGAGGACATCTTCCTAAACCACACTAGGCATTACCCCAGAGTGGAGAAAAATAAGACTAACCCTGACATAACACCTGTAAGATGAATTTTTCTCCTACTGACTCCTTTTCATCATTTATAGTACAAGACCTGCGCTAAGTGGAATCTCTAATACTCTCCCCTAAACAAGGGACTTGAGTGCTTCATTCCAAGTTCTCCCCAACATACCCCATGATGTGCTGGACGTAGGAAGGGTATCGGAATTCTGTTTTATTAGCTCCTCTTTTCTCAACATCAGCACCTATAAAAGAATTTAATAGTCAGTGATTTGGGGAAGAAAAACTATAAGATGTAAAAGCAGACTGCATGTGGGTTCCTGTGAAGGCTTTATCTCATCCACAAAGGTGGTCAGAGGTCTCAGAATGAGAGAAAGACATACTAAAGAGTTTGCACAAGGCAGTGGCCAGCCCTATCCTCCTATAGCTGGGAAGATGCATGCAGCATTGTCCTTATTTCCACCCACCAACTCCAGGATCTACTCACCAGCTCTTTGAGCTTCCAAGAGAAAAGCATTGCCATAATCCCAAAAAAACATGCCCTTATCAGCTAGTCTGTTGATAGCAGCCACTTGTCTCTTCAGACTGAAATAAAGGAGACATTTATTCTTGAGATTGATAAAATGTCAAAAAGAATATCAATTTCACCTTCAAACTTCTAAGTCAGCGGTAGCTCTTACACATTAAAACTACTCCTAAAATGGTGGGTAAGGGATGCCTGCCAGAGTCGGAGTGATAGCTGTGTATGAACACAGTTGGGATGTACCAGCACTGTAGCTCTACCCCAGATTTCTACTGAAATATCAAAGAAAAGAAACTTCTTGTTACGACAAAGATGCGCTCACTTGCAGAGCAGCTAAACTTAAAGGTTAAAACTAGGTATCACCATAGGGTTTACCTCTCTTGTACCAGCGTCCGGAACTTCCCTGGGTTGGTGGACAGGAGCTGCTTTGCTTCCTCAAAGCCGAGCTGTACCGGATAGTACCCCCCATTGAATGGGTTATGACACGAAGTCTGGTCAGATCCCAGATCAACCAGCAGCTCTCCTGTTGTGTCCAACTCATGCACCAGCCTCTCCCTGGGGAAGAGAGTGTTCAAACAGGAGCTGTCATTTCACACTCTAGCTCCTCATTCAGGTGAACTTCTTCCATCCCAAGAGGTTGTTTATAAAGATATGCCCTTGGCAGGTTAAGTCTTTGTTTTAGCAGTATGGGGTGGGAAATGATGGTGCAACTTTTATGCTTCACATTTACCTGCTCAGGAATGCTGACAGATGAGAAGATACCAGTATGACAAATCAGTCTCAACCCTTGGTGTATGGTATGAGAGGAAGATTTACCATTGGACAAAGAATATCCGTCCATCATCTGATTATTTTTATTCACTCAATACCTCAACATTTCTATTCTTCCCTGAAGTTAAAGACATTTTCTTGCTATCCAACTAGCAAAATGTTAGAAGGGACAAATTCTTTCTTCATCCAAGGAAGTATCTTAGGGATTTCTTCCCTTAAGAAATTCATTGTTCCATAAGGAAAGGAGCATGGGAAGCAACTGGGAATTGGACCACAAAGGTGAAGACCTTTCTTTTGACAATATTGTTCTTCATGAGCATCTAGAGTAATGAATTCAGCACCAAGTTTAATGCCTCTTCCAAGTTTGAGAATTAATTCCAGGTTGACTAACAAGCCAGGGCATTAATATATCCATTATCCATATATACTACTTACCATAGATCTACCACGTTCCCATGGTAACCCAAACTAAGGGCAATTTTATTCTTTCTTGCATCTCTAGAACAGATTTAAAAGAGTGATTGAAGAAAATGACTTTATATAACTGCATCTTGCAATGTACAAATCACAGAGTCAAACCCAGCAAAGAAGTCTGTATGTAGTTTCCAACACCCATCTAAGCAAGAGATCTTTCTACCTTTATGCAATTGTTAATCACTGATTTCAGAAAGCTTAAGTAATGCTTCAAGTGTAGCATGATTTGTAATTGCTTTATGCATATTCATGAAACTGAAGTTATTTAACATCTATAAGTGATATGAAGCTGAACAAAGACACATTTAACATATGTAAGTGATATGAAAACAAATCGAGACACATGTAACATATATAAATGATATGAAGCATTGGTAGTAGCTTGCAGTAAGCATCGGTAGTCACTAATGATTGCTGCTAATGGAAGAATGAATTCACATTCACAAGCAGACCGGGAATAAGAAGAGGTGTCCCTCATGCCCCTTATATACACACTAAAATAGCATAAAGCAGAAGGATGTCAAGTGAGGATTAGGAAGCAGAGATGAAGGGGGCTATAGCGATGCTGGGGATGGACTATTCATTAGGTACTGTAGTGACAGGACAAGGGGTAACGGGTTCAAACTTAAACAGGGGAAGTTTAGATTGGATATAAGGAAGAAATTCTTTCCTGTAAGGGTGGTGAGGCACTGGAATGGGTTGCCCAGGGAAGCTGTGAATGCTCCATCCCTGGCGGTGTTCAAGGCAAGGTTGGACAGAGCCTTGGGTGGCATGGTTTAGTGGGAGGTGTCCCTGCCCATGGCAGGGGGGTTGGAACTGGATAGTCTTAAGGTCCTTTCCAACCCTAACTATTCTATGATTCTATGATTCTATGAGCTCGCTGACTTACGGTATAAGTCTTACCTGAGGCGAGCAATGCAGTGGTCCAGGTTGTTAGAGATTTCCATCAGCCATCCCTGCTTGTGGCGCTTCAAAAGCGCTGCTTCATCAACCTAAGGAAAACAGCAGACATCTTGAAACTCCTGCTTGCACAGTCCAGACACTTTTACCTTTAGTTTTTCAACTACTCTGCAAGAAAGAGCAGCAAATAGGTAAAGGGAATTGCCCTGCCTTGGCCTTAAGAATATGGAGTCATTTTTCAAACCACTTATTTTTTACCTCAGGGTTTTCCTTTTTTACTCTTTATGTTTTACTCAAGGCTTGAAGCAAGAAAAAAATCCCAACAAACTTTAATACATCACTTCCAAACGCATCTCACAAACCAAAAATTATCATTAAAATTGGATAAGAGGTAGCATTTTCCCACCAATTTTAATTATTCTCATTCTGTCTTTTCATTATTATGTTGGGAAAAAAAAAAACAAACAACAAATCAAGCAAAAGCCAAAATGTTTCCAATTTATTTTTCAAACCTGGCTATCTTCTATGAAAATATAATTTCTATTCAAATAAGGAAGTATTTCCTTTGATCAGCTCAGAGACAGACGCTTCTGCCTGACTGCTCGGCATGAAGCGATGCTTTGCTGAATAAAATCGACTCTCACTTTTGTTCTTTGACTGCTGGCTGAAAATCTCCACCAAATATGGGAAAGAGGAAAGTGTTTTCTTATCCCAGCTGGCTAAAGCCTCTGAAAACATGGAATGGATCAAAACAAAACTACATCTTTAATTCCCTCTTGTTTGAACTTGGAAGCTCCAAATAAGCTCAATCCCAAATCTGTGCTCTCTTCTGAGCTCAGCTTCTGTGTGTCAATATGTATACGCATAAGGGACAGCTGGATAAAAACATAAATGGATAGACAAGCTGGGGAGGCTTTGGCACAGATTCCATATTAATGGCTCAGTGTACAAGCTTGCACATCATTAATACATTTATCATGAGCTCTCAGTGGCATAAACCAAGTAGAAAACCGAATTGAAGCCGATTTCCTATGGTAGCTATGGATTTAAACACAACAGTCTGTGTGCGTAAGACACATAACCTATCTTCTAGCATTTCATTACAGCATTTTTACTCCTCTATAATCCACCCCCGTCATTTTCATTCTATTATTTCTCATTAACAAAGTATTTAGATGTGAATTAATTAAGTTCTGTATTCAGGAGGCGCCTGAACACCAGGAAACCTTTTCTTTCCTAATTATTCTTAGCATGAGAAACCTTCCGCATTTCCCACATCAGCAATAAAGACTCCTTCCAAAAGCCCAGATTATGATAATATCAGTGTCACTGCCAATGGAATTACTCACTGAAGTCAGGTGCCGTGGGGGACAGCTCCTTTGGGAGTTATTTAAATCAGCGCAAGAGGAAAGATATTAAATGGTCTGTATGAATTACAGGAATTGGGTTCATTTAAATGGCAGTATAACAGAGCAGATCTATTTAAATCTGTTACCAACTCCTACATGTTTTACTCCAGCCCTGACAGCCTAAGCCTTTCACAGGCTCAAGAGAACTAGCTTGCTTTAAACCACACTTGCAAAACATGCTCATTTTTGACCAGTCCTTAAACCTCAGTAGGTTTAAAGACCGCACAAAGATGATGAGCTGATGTCACCTCCAGTGTGACACTGAAGAGCTCAGCGCAGCTCAGAGGAGATGGCTGGCCCTCCACACAATTACTTTATGAATGACAATCTGTTTCATGTCAAACAGGAGAGGTAAAAGACTTGCCCCATTAATCCCTTCTGTCTGAGCGTCGGAAGCCCTGGCTGACAAAATGACATCTCTTGCACAATTCAGCAATGCCATTTGCATAAATAGTTCCTTAAATAAATAAAATGCACATATATATAGCTATCCAGATGTGCTCCTGAGACTCATTTCCGAGAAGGATCATCTCACAGGAGATAAAAACCAGGCGATATTCAGTCTCCTGAACAAAATCATCTGCAGCCACAGAGATGAAAAGGACAAAGGGCTGCTGAGAATAGCATTCACTGGAATCTTCCCTTTGTATTCCAGCATTTGAAAGCTCATGATGACAAAGTAGAAGTCTGAATAAAGACAATTTATTCCATGATAATTTGTCCAATAATAAATTGATTGAATTAAATCTGCAGAGAGCACCTGATGAGATCTCAAATACCCACCAAGCTCCTGCGCTAACAACACTTACACCATCACTGTAAAACAGATGAAACCTAATCTCGGTCTCCTCTCTGGCAGGTTAAAGCCATTCCCCTTGTCGTGTCCCTACAGGCCCTTGTCCAAAGCCCCTCTCCAGGTTTCTTATAGCCTGTTAAAGATTGTTGTAGTGTTTCTGTAGTCCATCCCTGCATCCGATATGCGAGAACAGAGCCCTGTGATCAGCAGAATAGCTGAAAAATGCAGGTTATTAGAACCTAATGTTACTTTTTAATATAAAAATGTATTTCACTCACAGCTTACAGGCACATACACTCACCAAAATTATATTATGAATGTTCATGCTCTGAATTATATATGATACTTCCAGATATCTGTGGATCAAGGGGATCCTATCACAGACTATTCCAGTTGCTTGGACATTAGCAGTCTGAATTACAGATCAGGACAAGACTCTCTTTGTTTATATGAGGAAATAACTCATTTAATATATTTGGAACAGAGAAACATTACATCAGGACAAAAGACTCTACAAAGAACATATACTGTAGGTGAGCTTCAGGGAACATGGTACTTGCAGAACTTCCTCCCCATCATCATTTCCCTTTAGCAGAACTCACCTTCACTGTCTACAAACTGTGACTCTCACAAGGGCCTGTAATTAAACCTCACCATCTTCAGACTGAAGCCAACCTTAAAATTCTCAGTTTTACAAAACCCCATTGACTTCAAAGAATCACAACACCAAGAACTTCATTGTCTCAACCTTGAGGAGTGAATCATACCAACACTTTTAGCAGGTACTTCCCATTGCACCTGATAAGGGTGCAAGAGGCATTAAAGGTTAATTGCAATGTAACTAACATCTTTTAACAGACTTCTTCGGCACAAGAGAATGCAGTTCCCATGGGAATTGCCTGTGGAAGTTAGACCCTTTCACACCTGAAACAAGGGTAGCTCAAGCACTGAGAATGACAGCATCATCCTGCATGATTTGTGAAGCAATTACAAGAAGCTACAGTCCATATCCTGACAGTCTGATCCAGTACGTGAACAAATACAGAGTGAAAAATGCTCTGCAAAGGAGAGACAGATCCATGAAAAGAGTAAATTTCATTGAGTTTGGCTGTCAAGGTTACTTGAAGAACACGACAGATCAGGAGAATGAGGGTTCTGATTCAGCACACGTAGAGAAGACAGAATGAAGGAAGTATCGCTCTCACCTCTGCAATGATCCCCACACACCCAGCAATGACTGCAGCCTTTGCTTGTGCCCCACTCATCCCTCCGAGACCAGAAGTAACAAACACCTTTCCAGACAGGTCTTCTGCCTTCAAGTAGCGACGGCCGGCATTGAGCACTGTGAGCTGCACACAACACAACACAGCCATTACCAAGAGCTATTTTTCCTGCAGACCCTGAAATATAAGGATCTTCTGTCCCTTTTGGAAAGACAGGTTGAAAATCAGGGGTCATTTGGACTATTAATCTTTTTAAAAGGAAGCATGTTAAAGTGATGTTATGGTCTATGCTGATTATGTTTACTTCCCTCACAGTGAAATAGAATAGGATAACCAGTGATTCCCAACATGCTGCTCCTGGGGTATAGAGACGTATTTAGGACCACTGCAGAAAACAGCTAAGGAAAATAGCTAAGAAAATAAGCTAAGAAATGTTTTTCTTCTAACACGTTTGGTCAATTCATGCATCACTTACTGTAGTTAGATATGAGCACAGATTGAGACCTTGATGCCTTCAGGTCTGCGTGTTGGATAACATGCCATGGACTGAGTGATAGGACACTTATTTTTCAAGGAACAGGCAATGAGAGTTTCTTTGGCAGACAGAACATTGCCTTACAGCAACCCAGTCCCCTCCAGGCACCAGCCACTGCTGGAGACACCATCCTCCAAAATGGATTCACAAATAGACCTTTCCCCAGCTGCTTACCACAGTGCCATGCACTATTCCCTGAGGCCCAATGTAGCAGTAGCTCCCTGCAGTCATCTGACCATACCTGGTAATAGTAATGAACACAGTCACAGCACATGTACTAAGGCTGGAATGAATTCTGTACATGTCTATGTATCTTTCCATTGTAACAAAAAAACCCATCTCTGCTTTGATTTGTTGTTAAATAACTCCTATTATCAAAATACAACTTAACTGAGTTTCTTGATTAGCATTAACATGTCTGTGGAGGAGCATTTAACTCCTTAAATTGAGTTCAGAACCTCATGGATCAAAAAACTGGGTGCAAACTTGACTTGGCATTTAGCATAGTGGCAAGGAGACAAGGATACTCCTTTTTACCTTGTTGGCATCTTTATGCCACTGGTTTTCAGCGGCATGCAGTGAGTCACATAGCCACTTTTGAAGTTGTTAGCCCAAAACAATTGTCTACATTGCCATGAAATTCCCAGGAGAGTGGCAATGCATATTCTGCACTCCCATCCTTTATTTTCTTCCACCTTCCTTATCTGTACACAAACAGCTCTCCAGTGGTTTTAATTTATTCTCCCCACGGTACACAACAGAATAATAATCCTGTGCTCATCAACTAGATCAGCAGTAAAAAAGGGGGTAATAATAATTATATGTATAAGAGCTAACTTTCTACTTCAAAGCTCTCTCTCAGTGTGAAGGAACGCTTCAGAACTTGCCTCTTCTGTAGACTGCAAAATAACCACTGCAAAGTGGAACTAGCCAGTGCTAGAAGAAGGGTATGATGAAGGCTTCAGGCTGTAATTCAGCCAAATCTCACACATAAACCTAAGGCTAATTCCCAGCAGACCTCGATTACAGCCTTATATACGTGGCTGAAGATAACTCCTACGTAATTTCACTTAAGGGAGCATTAATGCTTTGCAGCATCAGGACTTTATGCAGCACAGTTAAAATCCATCAGCAACAGAAATTTTAAGCAGCCACTACTTGATGCCTGGATTACATTTTAGTTAAGGATTTGATCTATTTAAACGGCGAGATATCTTCTTACATTGTTACTCCCAAAGCAAACAACTTCTCATATTCATCTCTGGAGGAATAGTTGGGAATAACCTAAGAAAACAGTCAAAAGAAAACCCACGTTAGCAAATTAGAGATTTAAGCAGATATTTTTAACAGCTTACATCTCTTTAGCTGTGGCTACACACACAGACATTGAAAACAGGAGAAGTAATCTGGGTGTTTTATTCTATGTATTCTAGTACTAGAAAACAAGATGTCTGGTGTTTCTGGCAGCGTGACTGTCATGCCAGCTCAAGGAAAGCAGTTCTGTAGCCACGAAACCAGCCTGCAGGGAGGTAGATATTGAATAGTCCAGAAGACTGGCAATGAATCATCATGTTCACTTGTCCAGCTTGGCTTCCAAGCAAAGCAGTCTAGATACCTGAGCAGCTGATTAAGAATCATCTGTTTGCCTATTGAAGGCTTTTAAATCTTCCAAACTGAGCCTAGCTGAAGTGTTTTGGTCAAGAACATGTACAGCTTGGGCTCAGTCAGAACAGGAGCTGTCTAATAGGGAGAGGACTGTTCCCTCCATCACTGCAGATCAGTGCACATGAGGTGAGAACGACTACTGGAATAAATGCTGCAGGATTTGGACCCCAGCTTCTCCTGTGTGCAAGCTCAGGGAGCATAAATAACATTTTAATTCAAACACTTAAACTCAACAGAAGAGGAGGAAAAACAGAAAACAAGGTGCTAATACCTACCAGGCCATTAGTAATGATTAATCGAGGAGCATAGCGATGGCTGGGAAAGAGTCCCAGAGGATGCCCGCTGTACATCACTAGTGTTTGCTCTTCATTCATCTCTGACAGATAGTGCATTACCAACCAGAACTGAAAAAGAAAGTGAGGGAATCTGCATCTTACATTCATGTTTCTTTGTGAAGCTGCTGAACTTTGAGCATGAAGACAGCTATAGAGATAATGAGGTGCATTCACATATGGAATAACAGCCAGAGCTCTCAACACATTCTTGCTTTTTAATGAAGTGCCTTAAGAGCTATCACTCTGTAGGAAACATCAATCACCAGCTAGCAGAAGTCTGAATGAGCTCCAGAATCATTTCTCCTGTACAAACCCCAGAAATCCTTCATCTTTAAAGCTATTCTAATTTTATCCTGAGGTTAACCATTTGGATCTGGCACTTTCCTGGCTATCTTTCCAAAGCCAAGCTGCAACATTTTCCCTATGGGTGATTAAAATGCCCATGCATATTGTTAATCCTAACCTGAAATGGGTAATTCAGCATCTTCTAGTGCTTGTCATGTTTTCAACAAATAGATATTACAACATGCACTAGAACAAGAAATCTTTTTTTTTCTAAATTAAAACACATCAGCTTTCATGATGGAGAGTGAAGAAAGTCCTTGGGGTACTCATGAGTGTACAAATAAATGCATCTCAGCTCTGCATAATTCAGCAGTTACTCTTGAGGTATGCCAAAAAGTAGGGTTTGATCCTCTAAGCTGCCTATAGAATTGATTCACATCCATCGTGGTCTACCACACAAAGCCCATTCTATTCCCCAGGACTTTTAGGATGCGATAGGTTGGCCTGAGAGGAGCTTTCCCATGTAACATTGGAATCCCAGCTTGAAACCAGAGTTTTATGAAGGGACACAAAGTTTTGAGTGAATAAAGGAAGTGCTGATGAAAGAGGCAGCAGTATCAGTGACAAATAAACAGAACCACTTGCCATGGGCACTTAACCTCTGCAGTCATGTCTTTGCTCCTGTTTAAATCAGTACAGATTTGAAGCCAGTCCCTTCTAACCCCCAAGAGCAAGTTCAGCTGAACAGGAAGGAGTTACCAGATTTACTCTCTTGCTTTTTAGATGCTGGTTTTGTTGCAGGAAATATGTTGAATGCTCAAAGTCTGGTCCTAGGGCAGAATAGGTACCAGCTGAACTCCCCATTCTTAGGCAGGCTGGGAACACACTCATAAAACTAGAAGCTATAAGATAGATCATTTTGCATTGAAAGGCACAAGTAAGGAGGAAGCAAAAGCCTTTCCGAGCTTAAAGAACAGTTCTTGTTGCAGGCTTGTAAAGTTAACTCTGGACATGGTTCATTCCTTTAGAGTTATTCAGAAGGGAGGTCTGGATGATATAAACGGGCGATAGAAACCAATCTCAACCTTTTCATTAGGAATCTTGCAATGATTTGCAAACAAAAAGCATGTTTTCAAGCCACAAACAGAACAAAATGTTCTGTCATAACTAAATCATTCATGTGATTGCTACTCTAAGTAAGCAAAAACAATAAGGTTTTGTTTGCTCTGCTGCAAAACAACTGCAGGTCATAGCTCTGGCTTGGATGAGAACAAGAGAAAGGAGTATTTTGGACTTTGGCAGTGTTGCTACTTCACCTTGTAGCCCAGCATCTGCATGGGGAATGTCAGTCCAGTAAAGGCAGCTATATAAACTGCTGGCACTGCTCAAGTGAGAAATGGTGTAAAACCCAATTAGTTAACAGGCATTGGTTAACTGGCATTTACTAATCGATACACAGGGTAAAGAAACGATGCGCATTGCCATGGTACCTTTCTTTTAAGAACTCAGAACAGTTTTGCCTCAAAAACTGCCCAAGACTTCCATTTAGCTCCCATTTATTGGGTTAGGAAACTGAAGCATGACTCAGGATTGCATCTTCTTAAATCAAAGCCTTTTAATTCCATTACTTGCTGTGAGAAGTATTCCAGAAGTACCAGAAACAAGCAAAAGATACACTTTTTGTTACATAGCATTCATTTTGACTCCAAATTTTTCTGTGTTAAAGACACAGGCACATACAAATACATCAGAGAAAGAAGCGGTCTTTACATCATCATACACAGCTTGGTCTGTTTATGGTAGTATGTTTAGTATTTCTGTTAGGCTGTCTGTGCTCTCCTTACTAAGTAAAGCTCTCCCTATCTATGCAGTTCATAAGGGAGCATTCCTCTATCCAGACAGGATGTTTTGGAGCGTTTCGAGACAATGACTGCCAAGAATTATCACAAACTGCCTAAGCAGAATGTGCATGGGGGAGGGCGAAACTGGCTTCATGAAACAAGCTGCACAAGCAGCAACGTCCTACCTGGGCCCAGTTGCTGAAGACCTGTCCGTTCCCTCCATAAGTGACAAGCTCCTGAGGAAACTGGAAAAGACAATTTATAACAATAAGGCAAGCATTTTTCTGGAGCAGTTCGCTGTGTCTCCAAGCTGGTTTTCTAATCTCAGTAATAAACCTTTTCTAGGGCTTATTGTAGCAACTCAATTCCTGAAATGAGAAAATATTATTAAAGTGATTATTTAAGGAAAAAAAAAAAGGAAACTCCTTTTCAAAATGAGGTGCTTGTTATTGTCACAGAGGTATTTTGGCTGCGGAATGCTACAACGTGGTTCCTTGGTTGCAGTTTCCATATCAGACATCCCAGTAAGCTCCTTTACAGGGACTGAGTGAGCTTATAGGTTGGTTGCCACCGGCATTTACAGCTGGAAGAGTCTATGAGTAGCAGGGCATAGTTGCATGCCTCCGTGCATTACACCGGGTAGTGCTTGGAAGGATGGACTGGTCCTGTAACCCTCCAGTCAACCTGTGCTTGAGGGATGAGCTTTCAAAGCAGAGAGCATCAGCACTGATTTTTCAACATAAATTGTAGTCGCAATGTACTAAGAGCTGAGCTCTGCCTGTTACAGGTAGCAACCAAGCTCCTGTCTATAGTGGAAGCTGGAATGAGCCTTGCTGGTGGGGTAGGATACCCAAGAGGTCTGTGTTAGGACCAGGACCCACTGTGCCGGATTCACAACTGCACACAGCAGGAAACTAAAGAACTTAATACAAAAGACTCCAAAGCCCAGGAATCAAAACACAACCACAAGTATAGAAGCAGCTTTAGCCCCTTGCAGGCTCACAGAAATGGAGGTTCTAGCACATCACCCATGAGCTACCATACTTCACATGCCCAGTTAACAAGCAGCAGCCAGCTCTCCATGTACAGGGGCTGGCATGGACCTTGGGGCACAGAACTAACAAAAGGCCAATGAACAACTAAAATCCTATTCAATCCATGGAAGAAGAATCATCTGCACAAGAATTAATTTCATCCTATATGCCCGAATTCTTCAGGTTTTCTATGAGAGCATGTATAAGTACATAACTTGCAGATCTGCTGCCCTATGAATCCAGTTTATTTTCACTGTACTTTACCTGAGCCACTGAGGGATCCAGATTATTCATGATCATCAACATAATGGCAGCAGCTGATTTGGTCTTGCAAGGGTATTCACCTATGGGGTACGCTCTGAAACAGGAGGCAGAAATTAAGGCGAGACACTGAGTCAGGAGGGCAACCATCACACCCCCCCCAGCGAGTCAGGTTTAACTGTCACCAGACCAAGCAATGAAAAAACCTGCATTCAGCTTATTTACTGAATCAGTCAATCACACCTGGTAAATATGGTGGCCAAGAGCTACCACTGCTTTAAACTGGATTATACCGGGGAGGCTGGAACTGGCCTCTCTAACGCAGCTGCCAGGCCAGGCAGCTACATCCTGCCACACCAAGAAAAACAGCATCAGTGGAAGCTGCCTTCAGGCTCAGCAGCTTTTGTTATTTAAGATCCTATCTAAGACACCCAGCTTCAATTTCAGCCCCAAAGCAGCTCTCAAAACCTGAAATAGTCTGGAGAAAAATAGGTGTTTTTACTGAATAAGATGCATGTCCTGCAGACAGTTGAGAGGTGAGATATGGGAAACCCTCACAAAGGGATCCTGAGTCAGGTTTCCTACCACTAGTGCGGTTCAATGCCAACTGCTGCGGTCATCTCACTGGTATCTTCTCCTCCACCATTTGCCATAACAGATTGCTCTAAAACTTCTATCCTAGATTTATACTGTCACCCTTAAGGGCAGGGACAATTCCTTTGCTGTGTTTGCACAGGTCTCAGTACAATTGTGCTGCAGCCTCTAAGGTATGATACCAAAAGGCAGTATAACCACTGATGAAGAGTTTTGCTCTTTCCCTTCTGTAAGCAACACCAGCATTACAGATGCTGAAATTCCTAAAGGCAGACAGGACCATTTAACATGGCTTCTAAATGATCTTCCTTTTATTGGACCATCAATCTTCAGTGGCTGGACACTTGGTTTGTACAGGGAAGACAGTTACACTGGAAAGGTTCTGGAATATATATTCTACAGATTTACTAAATGGGCTCCCCCCATGATCATATGCACTTTATCCTTGCTTTGTACATCAGGATACTAAACCAAATGCCTTGTAGTCTTTGCCAAACCAGCAGGGAATGCATTGGAGTTTTTCCACAACACTTTATTAGCTTTTGCTGCTTTTCTAAGCTTGATGTGATAAAACAACAGGATTTCTATGGAATGATACCAATGCATCAAGAGGAAGGATTTCCACGTAACATTGCTCAGAGCATAAGATGCTCAAAGTTCAGATATCAGTTGAGCATGCTGGTACGGGAATATGGTTGTTAAATGGAACAGAACCAAGTTGGACTCTGCTCCCTGGGACACACCAAAAACTACCAGGCTACAGAGAACAAAAGGCTTTTTCTTAATCTGAGACTGTGAGAATCTAACAGCTTGACCAGTGAAATGAAGCTATTAAATAGTCACTGATGCCAGTGATGCAAACAAGCTGGTGGACTGCCCCATGAAGCCTATTTGGAAGGTGCCCTGGTCAGGACTAGGGTCCTCTGAAGTCCAGCTCTGCAATATCTTTCAGACAGTCTTTCAGTTGTCTTCCCCTTAGCTGAATTCTACAGCAGCTGACCCCAGACTAGTATGGGCAGCGCAGAAATATGGATGTCTGTGGAAATCAAAGTGCTTCCTGGTCCCTTGTTTTATTCAGATTCTTGTGTAGACATTAACCAGGCGCCTGCTGGATGCAAAAAGGAATCCATCAGTCTAAAAAAAGCAGCTAGCCCCTGGCAGCCCTCTCTGAAACTGTTCTGCTTCACAAACATTAGCCCCATCAGCCCCAGAATGAAGTGATGCTCCAAGATCAACAGGCACAGCACATTACAAACCAGGGTCAGATACAGGTTTCAACGATGGAAAGATGTACTGTCTTCCTATTAAGCCCAGAAAACCTTCTTTGTCAGAGTGGGAAACAACCAGCCACTCGCAGCAGGTCTGAAGCCATCCACTCATCCGGTCTTACCTCTTGGTTCAGCTGAGACTTGATTTGCAGCACCTCAAGTTTTCTGTCCAGGTTGCAATCAGAGGTCGCTGTGTAATGACTGGCCTTTAGAAAGCAAGATCTGCCATGGGGCAGAGCATCTGGGATCTCTGTGCTGAGCTTTCCAGCAATGAGACTGTCCTAGCCCTGGCCCAGCCTATCCAGAAAGGTGCACACTGTCTCCCTACTAGTGCCATGGTATTCATGGGGATGAAAGCAGGAGGATGAAGGATCAGTGTTATGCAGCTTTACAGAAGAGCATCCCAAAACATGCAGAATCCCTCACTGGAAATGAAACCACTGCTATCTAATGATATACAGAACATCCAATTTATTCAGATGAAGCACTTCATTGGTATGTTATGACATGACTTCTACAAGAGGCAAATTAGGACACAGCAATGCCACTATTTAAAGGTCAATTCCACAGATGAAAGGTGGTTATCAGCCAAATACAGTGCAAGTTATCCAGTCCTTACCTCATCTCGATCTCTGGGAAGAACCTGTACATATAGATGTGGCCATACAGCCGGAGCTCCTCAGCAAATTCCAGTGCCAGCTTCTTTTGTATTTCAGGTGGGAAATAACGCAAGGCATTGCGCAAAGCCAGCTGCCAAAAACACCCAGAGACAAAAATCGAGGTAAAAGAGAAACAGAGGTAAGAAGGTGGCCCTGAACTTAGCCAGACTCAACTGGAAGCCTGCCTAAGCTACCACAAGGATGAGACGATTTAAAAGGCCAAGCTTACACCGGAGGAGCTCTGTTCCTGCTTTCCTATTGAAGTGTTTCTACCTGCATCTTCCCTTGTAGATTCAATTCCTGGACAAATGAAACCCTCCGCATCCCGTCCCAGCCCAAGGAAAGCATTCAGAATTCCTTAGACTGGGACCCTGAACTCCTACAGACATTGAAGACCTTCAGAAAAGGGAACTCAGCCCTGAGTTATGTGACATACTCCCAGATGAAGATGTTCTTAGGCTAAGTCTCATTAAAGATTCACTACATAAACCACCACCCTCTGCAATATATTATGTTACTGATGCTACATGTATCACTTCCAAATTAGCTTACATGATTAATAGGCACTGAATTAAATTCTGCAGTCGATGCTACGTGGCTTATACTCTGTTGTCTTCAAAGACATTACCCATGGTTTGTAAAGTACAGTACGTCCTTTTGGATGAAAGAAGTCATAAATAAATCACTATCTTTAGTAACAGTCATGTATCTGTGTTGCATGTCCCATTTGATTAAAACCATAATGAGAATAAAGATCTTGTAATCTTTGAAAAGCCAATTTCATGCAAAGATGCTAAAAGACCACATAAGTTCCCTGACAAGCGGTGACACTATCCAAATGACTTTTAGTTGAGATCTACAAGTCACATGGAATTCCACATCTTTATTAGGCCAATTTAATAGCTGTAGAAAGGGACCACGCTTGCTTTCAAATCTAATAACAGTCTATAAAACCACCAGGAAAACCCAGTTTTGGAGAGGGCTGTTATAGCAAGGATACCCCATGTTTGTGATACATTTTGTTGGCATTTCAAAGAGTTATGGAATAAGCATTTCCCAGATGAAGTGAAGGGCTTGGCTGTAGTGCAGGTATCTAAAACAAAGGCATCAAGAACCATCCAGTCCAGGTATCATCACCATCCATCTTGGTAAGAAGTCCTGAAAAGCTCTCTAAAGCCCTCAGCTCAGTAATACAACTGCTAATTGAACACGACTGTGGGCTGGCTCATATGGTTAGAGCTCTCCAGCCCCTTCATTTGAGCATGCTGGTCTCACACACCTTAGAGCCACTGAAAGAACAATATCTCAATCTCAAAATGCCTCATACTAACAGAGGTTTTTGTTGGCACACTTGCTCCTGAACAGGTCCGAGTCAGATCCTTTCACATCAGTGAAGCTATACTGATGTGCACCAGCTGAGGAGCTGATGGGTAAACCCCCTCCAAATTACACCTGCCATTCCATGCAGAGAATGACAAGGGGGAAAACCGATTCACCAGCTGAGCAAATACAAGCACCATTTCAACCACCACCTTATCCCTCTCCAGTTGGATAAGCAGTCGTTTTTCAAGGGCATGTTATCAATGAACACAAAAATCCCAGCTATATCCACACCATGACAAACTAGGTGGGGATTTTCCAAGGCAATCTCAGAGGCAAACAACCACAGCGAGGTCTGGATCTGAGGAGTTTCTACAGCACAAATAAAACCACCCACACCCCTTACAACAACAAAGCCAAGAGGAAAACATCGCCGAATTTGGCACTTTGGCTGCATATGAGAGCTATCAGGATAAGTGGTTTGCTTCCAGTCTGGCAAGGATCACACAGGCTTTGATCAATACATTATTTGTATTTATAATGAAACTAACGGGCAAATATTTCTCTTGGCCCTAAAAATACAAGCAAGCAAAATCTGTTTGGGTTTCCAAATGAATTCACTTAGTCTGAGCCTCTACCCTATTAGTGCTGCACACCAACAGAAGCTTGAATTTTGATGATGCAAACATTAATGAAACATGAACTTGGATGTGACAGGAAGGGTGGGAAGGGCACCTTTGCTGGGCAGACAATAGGGGTCCTTTAAAAGAGGACTAAGACTGCAGCTTGTTTAGCTGAACTGAACAAAGGTGACATTTGATTGCTGTCTCACTGCAGGGTAAGTGTCAAAGCAGGAAGGAGCATCAAGAAAATGCTGAAGAGGAATAAATAGCTGTGAATTACTTATAAATGTAGTCCTAAAATTAGACTAATTTAAATATAAGAGGCTCTGAAACAGTCTCTCAATAGGAGAGCTGGGCACTGAAAATTGCTTAGATAGACCCTAGCTGCTTTATGAAAGGGCAATTGCCATGTGCATCAGGAAGAATCTTGCATATTCATTATGGAGTCAAACTGAATAGCCTAAGAAAGGCACTCAAGGAGCAAATTCAAATAGGCTGATCACTATGCTTTTGTGGACAGGCAATACAAGGTCATTATTTCTTACATTTCATTAAAGCTCCATATAAAACATTATTCTAACCCATCCAATGCAGCGCAAGCATTAGATGCAAGGTCTCTTAGATCCGCCAGCTGGATCTACTCTTTGACCCCTGTTTAAGCTCTAGTCACTATTAGGGTGTCTTCTTCAGTATTCACTGGCATTTACACAGTAAAACATGATCCTGCTGCTATTCAATCAAGATTCAGACCTGTCAATGTCAACAGAACCCATGAAATCCTGCTCCAATCAATCAGCTGTAAATATCTTTGTTGGGCAAGTCTCTTGAGGAATCAAGCATGCCAGCCTCTTCCCTAATTGGTGTTTGCTGAGGAGCCAGGGCCTCTTCATAAGGAATACCATTCATTTCTATTTTATAACAGCATCATCAGGACTTCCAACTGAAGAATCTCAAGACACTCAAACACTGAGATTTGCAGGCTCAAAGGGAAAAGGTAAGCATGAGGAGAAGAAGCAAATAGCTTCACTCTACAACAGTCTCATTCTTAGTTCTGCCTCTCCTACACTGGGGACGTTGCTTGTCTCCCACCCATCATCTTCTGCCTGATGATATCCAGGCCCAGAATATTTGGTGGCACTACTCTGTAAGCAGCAACTACGAAAGCAAGAGTGTTGTTCCATGTATTATTCTTTCCGATAGGTCCCAGTTTAGATCAGCTCAGGAAGTGAACATGCTGAGTTCTGACTAACCTTACTATAAACACTTTGTGGGCTGTGAAAAAGCTTCCCAAGTTCTTTATCATCCAGATGTTTCAAAACAGAAGCCGACAAATTGGCCTTCCCAATCCACATAGAAGCTTAAAGGCAGCCTTGTTTCTGGATGCTTAAGCAACCATTAAGGTCAAGTGTCCTGCTGCTTCTTCAGAAAACTGAAGAACTGCAGGTGCTCTGTGACTTCACAGGCTCTGGTTGCAGCTCTTCGCACTAAGAGGTCAGGAAGCAAAGTCCAATTGTTCCTGGAGGAAAAAGGGAGCAAGCAGAGTAACAGAGCCAGCAGGACAGACACCTCACCAGCCAGGGTCCAGCCTCGCAGTACCTGCAGAGAAGAGCTCAGCAGCCCAAGGATGGCAGCCACTGGGAGTCCAAGTCATCAGGCAAGATCACGGTGATGTGCAGGGAGGCAGCCAAGCGAGGAGTGCAAGTCAGGACCAGGTCTGGTGATGGCCATCACAGAGAGACAGTACCCAAAGGTCACCAGGAAGGCTCACAGCCCACAGGCTAGAGACCAGATCAATGAGGTCCATGGCAGGGCACAGGGATACTCCAGTGACAGAAGCACAGACAAACACATCTCCACCACAACTGAGATTGTAGTCCCAGGGCTGAGCTTAAATAGAGCCCTTAAGCCTATGGGCAGAGGGCATGGGTGGAGATTTCAGGTGAGGCTCACCAAGGTCATCAAGGCCCATTATTGACCTTAGGGCCCTGTGACAGATACACAGGTGACAGATGATGATGCTGGGGCAGCAGGAATACTGCAGCATGACGTGGCTCTAAGATACCTAAGGGAACCACTGCGTGGATGAAGGTGTGCCATTGTTTTCTGATGCTGAGCAACACTGAGAAGTGCGCATTCAATTGAATGTCACTGATTACTGAGGATGCAACATCCTTGTTCTGCAAAGGACACACCATGCATAGGATTTTAAGGGCAGTTTCTTTGTAGTGTATTTACAGTAAGATCCAGATGCTGAGAAACAGAAGAGCTGTGGAGAGAAAGAGGGAGGACGCGGCTGTTGCAGGCTGCAGACGAAGGGAACTCAAGAAACACAGAAAGAGAATCAGTTCTGAGAAATGGTTTGATTTACCCAAAAAGATTGAAGTTGGTATGATAGGAAGAGTTATATACTTCTTCAGCAAGCCCCAAAGCACACAGAGCTTTATAAATCTCCCAGGGTTTCTATTATAACCACAAAAGGAGGCCCAAGAAAATAAAACACTGGCAGTGCTAAGGGTTGTTATGGTAGAAAGCACTAAAACTGGACTGAAGGCATATGAAAAGAGGGACAAATCCTGAGGAAATCAGCAGATTCATTATCATTAACTTGATTTCTGTCAGAGTTGTGAGTACTTCAGTCAGAAAACAGTGTCACACATCAAGACAAGCCTCACAATATGCTCAGCATTACACACTGTCAACAAAAGCTGGAAGCCTGTCTCAAGACTTAAAAACCAGCTCCTAGTCAGACATCCTTTCTGTCTGCGTGCTTTCTAAGTGTGGAACAGCTCTTAAAGGGATTTGACCTTTCAGATATCAAATAAATAGCAGCTGAGCCTCTGACTCTGTCAGGAGTTTAAGGTGGAGGATTCAGAGTAAAGTCAAGCAGAAAGGAAGCTTTTAAATCTCTAACAGACTAATAAAAACCCAGCTAGCATGACCTCTTATCACATGTGGTAGGCAATAGGGAGAGATGAGGGTAGGATGTTAGACAGTAGACTGGGGCCGGAAAATCAGCCTATTGCTTTCCTCCTGCAACACTTAAAGGAGGCAGGAAACTATTCCAGTTTCTGTACAGGGATTGAGGGCTTTTGTCATTACCTTTCTCTCCCCAGGTAAAGAGTAAGGTTTGGCATCCTTTTGAGAGATATCGTCTCCTGTCCTGCAACATTGACTCCTTCATGCTATAGCAGGGGGAAAATGATTTAGCGAAGGCAAGGAATAAAATGGAGATGCTTGGCAACGTTCTGACATGCAGTGGAGCTCACTCCCCCCTCCTTTATCTTCAGAGCCATCACCACAGCCTTCTTCTGCACACTTGGTAGCCACAGTTCCATGTGTGTGAGCTGTCCCAGGCACAGACAGGATGCCTCAGCCATGAATGCTCCTGACATTGAAGTAAATCCTCTTTGGATATCTCCCAGCTGTTCCTCTTTCCACCCTTTCCCTAGGCTCTCCTCAGCTTGTGCAAGTGGACTTCGAAGGAATTTGGCAGCTGATGCCGGGGGGAACTCCCACGAAGGCAAAGGAGTTGTGTGCAGCTTGTTAGAGGGAAGGAACTTCTGTGCTCTGACCAGAATGTCACACTCCAAGTGATGCTACATGTGATGAAGCACAGACTTCCAAACTAAGGATCCCACCTTATCCTCTCCCACACAAATTCCTATGGATCTCCACCCGTTGACCATTATGTTCTGCTGCTGATTATGTTTCAAATCTCTAGCTTGGAATAATGCAATGATTACTTTAGTGTGTGCGTAGGCTATTCAAACAAAAAGAGACTGGAAAAGAATTACACAACTAAGGACAAATAATTAACTCAGCTCCCTACAAACTTCCCTAAATTCCAGGATTCTTGGGATACTGGATAACATAAAGTATCTTTGGATCTTTTATTCAAATAGCTTTCACTCCCATAAGTATGAAGTGGTTTTGCAACAGCACTCATAATTCCACCTTCTAGAACAACACTGGATTGACAGTGTTGAAGTCTAGTGTCTCTTATTTAGCCATTTAAAGTCACGGAAGCTGTTGTGCAGCAAATCTCCCTCATATCATAGAATCATGGAAACAAAGAATGGTTTGGGTTGGAAGGGACCTTAAAGCTCATCCAGTTCCAACAGGCAGGGACACCTTCCACTAGAGCAGGTTGCTCCAAGCCCCTGTGTCCGACCTGGTTATCTCTGGGGCAGGAAGAAAGCAAGCAAGCAGAAGAGCTTCCAGTACTTCATCCCATTATCCACTGGAATTATAATACCAAGGAAACACAGTTCCCACAAAGCCCACACTCAGGATAGCATTTGAAGCAACCAGATCTGCTGCCCTGAGCTGCATTTATCTGAAGTGAGGCCCAGTGAAACCCCGTGTTACCTTTTTCTCCTGAGCAGTGAGATTCGGGGTTCTCACGGGTGCATGGGGTATTCCTTTCCTGCGACCTCTGTTTTCAGGCAAAGGGTATAGAGGAAGGCCACGACAGATTTCCTTCAGGCTGCTCATAGCTGCTGAGGAAATACGAGGAGGAAAGGCAAGGCAAACTGGAGAGGTACAAGGAATAGGAGGCTGCAGGCAAGCAGGATGCTAAAGGATGCAGATCCCTCCGCTCCAGGTGATCGGAAGAGGACAGCCTGTCCTCTGGCTTCTGCCAACAGCTCTGTGAAGCACAGGGGGCAGGCAGCAGAGGTGACCCTCCTCTCCCCTCTGCTCCATGTCATTGGCTCTTCCCTCCTCCCCCAAAATGAATGATTCACAGTTTTGCTGCTGATTCCCTGGGTGCTTTGTCACTAAGCCACTAGAGCAAACTCAGTCACCTTCCAAATCGTCTCATTGCCCCAGTGTCCTAGTGGGAGTCATGGTCTGGAGCAGGAGCCTTGCCTGACACCTCAAGGATCGGGCATTTACATTTCCATGCTTTAGGAACTAACTAACTATTGATCACATCATTGTTCATACACACTGTTCAGCTGAGATGGGCATTCCGTGTTTGACACCACTGTGTACGGGCTGTTCCTCAGATGTCACCAATTCATCTTCTAAATAGCAGCAGTTATCATTGACAACCCCTTAGGTGTTAGCTCCTTTTAGCTTCTAGGCACAAATGGACTTCAGAAGTATTAAACTGGAAATGTACCCATTGGAACTAGTGGTTTTCTCAAGGCAGGCAATAATCGGGAGGGCAAATTAAGGTTTTCAGCTGTAAGTCACTTTTATACCCAACAACAACTAGAAAGCCATATGGTATTGCCACTCAGACATCACAACTAAGAGAATATACTTCACTTTGATTTCCCACTTACAGTGCAAAGTGAACTCTGCTGTCCATTTTGAGTTGTTTAATAACACAGGAGCTTCTTGAACTTTATTGCATCCATGGAACTCCAGCTCTTGGCCAGGCAACTCTCTCAAGTGGCACAGTCTAAGCCTGGTGAAATTAACTGGGAGAAACATTTCACTGAGGAATGAGCCTAAAACCTGGGAACAAAACCCCACTGCATTTCCCCACAAAGGCAGCAATCAACAAGCGATGACAACAAAGCACAGTTATTAAATGACAGCATCTCATTAATGTCACATCGCTTTCAGCTCTGGGACGCGCTGCACATCCCCAGCTCCCACTGAAGATGCTCGAGTTGAAAGAACTGGGAGCATCCCAGGGGAGCTGAGAGCACAGCAGGCTCAAACCTCAGAAGGATGCTACCTGTCATTCATGGCAGGAGAGTTCCGATTGGTATTTATACACTGGTTTAGCTGCTTTCAAACAAAGGGCAAAGACAAAAAGGAGAGAGAGAAGAATTCTTCATATTTAAGGAATTTCTGGTGGGCTTTTGTATTAAAAACATACACAAGGAAGGTATGGGTAAAGTCAGAAAATCTGCCCCAAAACTGAGCTAAATAACCCTGCCTTACGTGAACATTCCCATCTCAAAGGGAAATCAATCTGTCCTTATTATTCTTTATGACCCACATCCTCCAGATCCCTCCAAGATCAGATCCTGCACACACATGAGCACAAGAATAACCTTGCCTACATCTCGACTCCCATCAGACCTGCTTCCCTCTGTGATATCCAGAAGTGAACAGTGTGAAAAGTGAAGATAGAGAGAATGAAGCTGGGGGGGGGGACGGGACGGACAGGATGGAAGGGGACAATGACACGGAACTCACTGAAATAAATGATTTCTGGGGCTGAGCACTTTCACCCCTTTTGCTGTGTGCTGGAGGCTCTCTGTGCCCCTGGGAGCTTTGTGATGGACTTACCCGAGTATGTCCAACTCCAGGGACAAGCTCGGTGTTTGGTGTGCCAGTGATGATGCCGCAGCAGATACCCCGGCTTCTCTGGAAAGCCCCAGGTCCCCTCACTGCCAGGTTTGTCCCAGCTCATGGCTGGGATGATGGAAAGAAACCCTGCCCGTCTGTGCACCTATGAACCCCAAAGACATCCTCCCCCCCCCCCCCCCCCGCTCTCGCCATGCCCCGGGGCTGCCTTTGGGTACCGGAGGGGGATGCTCCGGGCAGTGCCCGGCGCAGGGCGGGTGTCGTGCTCCGGGCGGGCGGGCAGAGGGTGCTGCAGGGACAGCGGGCACCGGCCAGGCGGGCAGCGCGGTGCCCCCGCCCTGCACACGCAGACACAGACAGAGGGACAGACACCGGCTCCTGGAGGAGAAGATGCGGCTGGAGCACAGCGCCTGCATCTGAGCACGACAAGGACCAGGGCAGCCGACGAGGAGGTGCGGAACCGACCCATCCTCCTCCTCCCGACAAAAAACTCCCCAGGCACATATAAAGAGCAGGAAGAAGATCACATGTTAGAATAATCCCCGCTGCAGCCAGACAGGACCAGAAAGGAGAACTGCCCAGTTAGGACTGAGAGATGTGCTAAAGGCTGAAGGGAGGCACGGCCAAAACTTGAAGATAACCAGGCACCGTCGGGAGGAAGGACCCCCAGCCCAAGCGCTGCTGGAGCAAGAGGGAGGAAGGATTCCCCAGCGTCCCCCCTCTTTTCTTTCTCCCCTCTCTCCTGGAGCTGGGCATCGCATCTCCTCCCCTGCCCTTCTGCCCCCCGCAGCCCCCAAGCCCCGGGTAGAGTCGCACTCTGGCGGCGGCGGCAGCCGGGACCTCCCGGGCACCGGCCCCGAAAGGCTGTCCTTGGCTTCGTTTTCCACTCCCTGGCGCTCGTTGTGTGAAGCAAATCCCTTGGAGGTGGGGGAGAAGTGGCTTCCGTGACAGCGGAGGGAGGAGGGAAGTGATATAAAACAAACCAAACCAAAATACAAGACGAGAGGGGAGAAGAGCCAAGAAAGCACTTGCTTCTCATCATCCCTCAGGGAGAAAACCAACTCCGCTCTTCTATGACCCTCCGCTGCAGGGAGCAAAGGGATAGAAGGTCCGGGGGTACCCTGCTAAGGACGCGCTGCCCGGACCCCAGCGCCACCATCAGCCGGTGGGGAAGGTCGCCAAGGGGAGCCCAGGCAGAGCCAGAACCAGAACCAAGCTCCTCCGAAAGCAAGGAGCAGAAATGAAGGTTTCCAAATAGCATCCATCCACCCGCCAAGGACCGGACGGAGCGGAGCTCGCTGAGGCGCTCGGGGATGTGAATGTCCCCGGCCCGCTGCATGGAGAGGGGTGAAGACACCCAGAATCCTTATTTATTGGAAGCAATGGATGGGTGACACCCAGAAGGCATCTGAGCCCTGAGAACTCCCCCCTACACACACACAGCAAACAGCTCTGGACCCAAACAAGAACAAGAAGAATGAGGCAGCAGCCTTGACCCCTGCACTGAGGGGAAGGTGAGCAGAGAGAAAGCAAGCAAGCACAGAAAAGCCATGCAAGCACCAAACCTGTAGGTTATTGCGGCTCTCTTTTGCTTCATTGAGGACAGCTATTCTGCTGACAGCCATGCAGCATAAAGGCATTATGCTGATTGTGTTCTTGGAATATGTTATATCTGGCCACGGGGAAGCAGGTAAGCAAAATACATCAATATTGACATTCTGAAACAATTTATCCTAAGTTGAGCGAAGGGAGGGGGAATAGAAAGCAGAGCTGTTGGTTAAAGAAATGATGTTAACATCTTTAGATTGGATTTTTACAAGGAATCTGGGTTAGTCAATATATATAAATGCTTCTCATCCCTTGCAGTACACAGCTTTATAGCTCAGTCTCTTCCCAAAGGCTTAGGATGCACAGTTTCATACATCCTCACAAGAGAAAAGTGTTATTGTTGTGAATGGAAGAAGAGTAACAGAAAAAGAGAGAGGGAGATGGATTGAGATGTGCTGGGTATTTGTTTTGAGGATGAAACATTGCCTTCCTAGGCAGGACAAGGGTGAAACAACAACATCCTTGGACAGCAGCACTGGAGGAATCTGAATTATTCTCTGTTAACTCCGTTGAGCATCTTTAAAAATCACACTGTTTAGGAATTACTATTTATCCAAGCCAGCCCATTCATTCAGTATATTCCCTGCTTTCACAGTTAACATGCAGTGGACAAGATTAAATTAGCATTAGAGAAAAAATGGATTAGGACAGAGCCCATTCCTCACACTACCTATTCTGTTTAAGAGATGGATTTAAGGTATTTCCATACATTTACAATCTTGTCATATTATCCTGTGACTCAGTTGGGAAAAAAGCCAGTCTATCACAACATGCCAGGGAATGAGTGGAGGGAGGACATGTACCTTAGTCCTCTCAGCGTCTCATCTTGGGCATCCCCTGTTTTCCCAGTCTGGGACTCTCCATGTAGGATACATCTGTTGACACACAGCACAGGAAGGTTGGGGAGCTGGCTGATGCTGTTGCAGAAGGCAGCCTCTTACAAACCAGCCTAAATCTGCTCTGCAGCCAATTTAAAGGGGAAAATGAATCTGCAAGGAGATGCAGCCCACAGCTGACTGCTTGGAAAGTGAATTTGAGGCAAGGGTGGGAGTTCTGCATGGAGATAAACATGCTCTGAGCATAACAGTGTAGGACATAGGGAATGACAGCAAAATAATTGGATACTGAAGGTGATGATGTTAAGCATTCAATGTCACTTCAAATGAATACATGCTACTGGGTCAAAAGGTTGTACAAACCATCAGCCTGCGAACACACAAGGGTTACCTGCTCATTTTATGTTGTTGTTGCTATTATTATTATTGAAGCAGTATTAAAATCTTGACTTAACCTTGAACGTCTATAGGTCCTGTTACAGGCAGGGTCAGTACTGCTCAGACTGTGGTTAGTCTGGACAGTGCCCATCTATGTAAAATGATTTGGAAGTCTCAGCCTCTTCCTGAGCAAAGACGTACAGTGAGGTGTGTTTTGTACCTACATTATTAGCCCATACAATAAACTCATTTTTCAGCCCTAGAGTTGATCCTTCCTGATCAAAAGCAAAACATATTGATGTGGCAGCTGTGTGGGGGATACATGAAGTATAATATTTGTGGGGAGTACAATATTTGCCTTCTGCCATCTCTGTGCAGCGAAGTCAGTCTAGATTGTCAAGATTGGTTGCATGGGTCTTTCAATAGAATGCCAAAGGAAAATAGAACCCCTCAGTGGTTAGGCTGGGGAAGGCACTTAGGTTTTATATTGTGAGATGTGACACTCGGGTGATCTTCCCCTAGCGCTGCTCCCCTCACGCTGCAGTGGTCTGAAACTCTTGCATATTGGGACAGTTGTTAAGACAGGTTTCCTCTGGGCTCAGGTCATTCAGCTCCTTTGTAAATGAAGTTGTAGGTGTTGAAGCCCATTGTTGCTCCAGAAGGGATGTGGGCAGGCAAACTGCAACTGGACACAGTGGAAGAGAGCTCAGATCTGGGATCTTATTCTTCTGTCCATGCCCCAGGTCACAGAGGCAGATTGGGTGTGTAGCATATTCAGAACTTCACTGCTGGAGTATTTATGAAGGCTGGCTCTGTAGCTCCAGTTATTAGGGCTATTTTAGTGCAGAAATACATCAGGCTACTCGTAAACGAATGAAAACTTGCCAAACTTATTGCATGCTGGCCCCAGACAACAAAGGGCTCTATGGCACTTCTGTGAAGGCCTACATCTGACTAATAAAAATGTGTGCCACTCCTGTCCCCAGGGTGCTTGGCTTCAAAACAACATCTAAAGTTTTTGGTTATTAAGGAAAAAGCTAAACTGATACAGAACAAGAGAAATCCAGGTTGGACACAACATGCTCAAAGTGCTCCATCAAAACCATAGCAGAAGATGCCCAAAGGTTTTAGTGTTCACACGTTGCTCAGAACTGTGAAATTCACCTCCTGTCTCACCACAGGAGACTTGGACACACACAGTCATAAATTAGATACAGAAAAGAAACAGAAATTCCAATTAAAATCACTCACAAAAGGCAGCTTTCCAGGCACCTCAGCAGGCTTTGAGCGACCATATGACCTTTCTAATGTCAAGTATCCAATGGAGGGTGGAAAAAGCCCTAAAAAAACCCAGAACCTGTTTTTAGTTAATGTCTACAATGTCCCATTACATTCCAAGGTAAGTAAGAGATGCCTATTTGAGATGGTGTCCCAGGCATATCAGTAGTGTGAGCTACCTTCAACTGTAGTATTCCCTAACCATTGGGTAATGCTGTTGTTATAACACATGCTGGGCATGTGCCATTGACCTGCCACTTTGTGGCACAGCTCTGAGGAACCAGAAAACAGACAAATAAATTAATCATACCATACCATAGCCATCCTCTGTGGAGTAAAACCATTCTCTATGGAGTAAACCCATCTTCTACGGAGTAAAAGCTCATCAACTCCATAATAACATGCAGTGCCCACATGCAGTCAAACTGTTTAGTTCTCTATGAGTTATCCAGTGAGTCCTCCTGGCACTTGGTGTGAGCCGTTTGTGCTCCTGCTGCTGTTTCTGTCCTGCAGCAGTCTTCCCTCACTGTCCAGATTCCACATTTCATGTTGTTTCCACAGAACTGGTGAGTGATGGACAGGCTGCAGCATCCTCGTGGCCAAGCAATGTCCTGCCAATTGATTTCTTTAAATACAAAGCTTTTAATAGACTGCAGATTTTGTTTTCCAGCTCCATTCTGCTCATTTGCACGTTGTTCTTCTCCCATTTTCCTAATGACACAGCAGTTCAGACAGGAACTGTTTATTGATATTGCTGCATTAGCTGGCGGAGGAAATCAACGTTCTTGTGACTCTTACGCAAGAGAACAGCCATGGTTTTCTTCCTTTTTCAGGTTCAGATAAACCAGCTGAAAAACTCAATACCAGAATAAGAGCCCATTAATGTGAAATACCAAAAGCAGCCATTCCCTTTAATAAAAGTTTCTTTTCTTACTTTGACATCCTTGTCTGCAAAGCTTCCCCTATATAAGTCCTTGAATTCAGAACCCCTGCATCCCATTTCCTTCAGAAAAGCTTCGGTGGTGTGATGCATCAACAGGGATGGACTTTCTTTTAATTATATGGTATATTTGTCCAGAATCCAATAGCAGTTGCAACATGAATGCATTCTTAATCGAAACTTAGCAACCTGACTCTTTGAGCTAATGCTTGTTCCAAGTTCAGTTATAAGATCAGTCCCACTAAATTGTCTGGAAGCAACATCTTTCTGCAGCACTGAGCAACATCAGCTAATATCCAATCTACTTTAAACACAGAAATTACTGTGATTTCCGTATTTCCAGTAACTTTTACCAAACACCTTGGACACGAACGTGAACCTAAATGCCACTTGCAAAGACATTCTTGAGGGTCACTGTGGTTTTGCTGACCTGCAAACCTGAGTCCTTTCTCAGGACAAAAAGCCTCAGAGAAATTGCAGTAAACAGCCCAGATAAAATCTCTGCAGCTCCTGGTGTTCCCCTGTACCTGTACCAGGCTCAGATGGAGCCAAGAAGTTCATAATCAGGAAGAAAATACATTGAAAAGGTCATTAAGCAGTGAGGATGGTGTGAGGGCTGGCTGGAGGATCTCCATCACCGCTAGGAATCACCTGCTGAGTTGAAGCTGGGGAGCCAAGAACAGAACTGATAGAGCCAAACATCCCCATCTCCTTTCCCCTCCAGCTGACTTCTGCAGCAAATCCTGTGTCATGAAAATCCATCTCTGTGCGGGCACAGGCAGTGGTGGGACTGAGGAGGGGCAGCTTTCACTCCTTTGATCCGAGGCCTATAGGAGCACACGTAATTCAGGCACCTCCACCAGGGGGAAACTACTACTACTGTGTCTCCAGACACCTTCTCTTTCCTTGAGGCTGCTGCTTAGTGTCTCCAAGGCATACACACTAAGTGCAAGTTCCTTTGAAGGTGGCTTCCACCTGCTCCTAGGAGTAGACAAGGGCATCTTTGGATGACCTGATTTCTTGCTATCTGAGGGTTAAGACTACCTTATGCTCCATGTAAGCTAAGACAATACACTCCCTTGGTCAATAGGATTCAATAGACATACAGCAACTTTTTTTTTGTGTCCATATACTCCCTTGGTCAATAGGATTCAATAGACACACAGCAACTTTGTTTTGTGTCCTAATCCTGGGAAGCAAAATGCACAAGGTGTTCTCCAAACCAATGTCTGCCTCTGACCTTTCTTTTCCTGCCTGTGCAGAAAGGTCATGACAGAACTAAGGACAGAAACAACTCGGAGGCAAAACTGTGCATGTTACACATTAGTTTTCACCTTAAACATTCCCTTTGGAAGGAGGGACATCAGTTTCATCCAACTACATTTACAGTTTCAGTATTTTTATGGGGCTGAATTAGAGTCTTTTCTTTGACATAACTTCACTTTAAAACTGATTTTGCTTGAGGAAAGGCTGAATAAAAACCAAGGAGGGATTTTAAATATTGACCTAGACTGTTGAACTAATAGCTGACCTCTGAACTGCTCCTGGATTACCCAGGGTTTACGGTCATCCTAAGTTTCATTGGAAGGGTCATTTCCTGTAGGACTTCCATCCAGCCATCTGACTTGTGACCTCTTGGATTAGATTTATGACCTTGCAAGGTCACTCTTTAACTCCTAGACTGTTAAGATGCAAAGAGGACGTTGTGTGCCATTAGAAACGCAGTTTTCATCAGCATGGTAAGGTTTTGGAATGACCCTTAATGCCGGCGTCACAAGACACTACTCATTTCCCAACAATATTAAGGCTTTGCAGTCATTCCTACCCGTTTTAATTCAGAAGCAGTCGTACACATTGAAGATACCCCAAATTTGCCAATATTTGCAAATTTGACAAACAATATTGTCAGTTTATGTCCATGTCAAGGTATTTAAACAAGAGAGACTTGATTTTAAACTCTTTCAAGTATTAACAACTCCAGCTGATCTCAATAGGAGCAGCAGAAACTCAACATCCTTCATAATCATGCCAGTAATGCCAAACTACAGAAATACATGCTTTCTTTCTGTGTTCGTATGTGTAATTAGTGTCTGTAATGAGTTGGGCAGGAATAGTCTCTTTAATGTATCTACAATGTGTAGTACAGTTTGACTTTGCTTTCTGGTAACACTGAAAATAAATGCATTGAATAGATTCAGCCTCAGTTATAGAGCTTTACAGGAGTGAAAGTAAGAAAATACAAGACTTCTGTGGTTAAACATGAAATTCATGTTCAACCATCAAATCTAGATGGACACAACTGCATTTTCAACAGATGTATCAAAGTGAAGCTCCATGACCATGAATTTTCTAAAGACCTCTGTTTCTGAGTTAGGACCAAAACCAAGGACTAGATTTACTAAGAAATTCCCCCCCAACTTTGTGTGAAAAGATGAAGTAGCTCTCCTTAGAAGTACATCACTCCCCAAATGAGGACTCCAGTCATTTCTATGGTCACCTATGGTACAGCCTGACAACTGTGTGAGAAACTCTCCTTGTTGTGTTCCTTTGCCTGTGTTTCAGACCCCACCAGGCTCCGAGCCTTCCGCTGCAATGGCCGCTCCTGCAACCCTCCAGTGGGAAACCTGGCAACAGGGAGGACACCGGTCACCCTCACCACGTGTGGCCAGAACAGCACAGAGCTCTACTGCTTCTACCCAGACCAGAATCTCCTCCATCAGGTCACCCATGGCTGTGGGCAGCCTCGCTGCACCAAGTGCAATGCCAACCAGCCTGATAACTCCCATCTCCCTGCTGACATGACGGACGATTTCTTTGCAAACCCCATCTCCTGGTGGCAGTCTGCCCAAGGGGTACACAGGGAAGAAATCAGACTGGACTTTGAAACAGAATTCTACCTGACCCATGTCATTGCTGTGTTCAAGTCACCTCGCCCAGCCGCAATGGTGCTGGAAAGATCCCAGGACTATGGGCAGACTTGGAGGCCCTACAAGTATTTCTCTGTCAACTGTACAGCGACTTTCGGACTTCAGGATGATCTGATTGAGGAGGGCTCCATGTGCACGTCCAGGTATTCAGATGCAATGCCCTGCACCAGAGGAGAGGTAAGTAGTAACTGAGGTTTGGACTGAGTTTAATGTCAAACAGGTAAAGATTGGCTGAAAATCAGAGAGCATGTACTCAAAGAGATGCCATACATATAAATGAAGTAAGGTCACCACTCCCCAAAAGCTTTGTGTTAGAAAATGAAGGGTAAGAAGAATTATATATCAATGAAAATGAATAGAAAGGCTTTAAGAAATTTCTTTTATGAGAGTTGCGCAGGATAGGATTAACACTGCCTGATTTTACATTGCAGGTGCCAGGAACTGAGCTAGAATTCCAACCAAATAGGTGTAGGGAAATACACATTTATAGAGTCTGATCTATCCAAACTGTTTTGCTGCTTTAGGATGACACGAACTGCATGGTTGCTCCTTTTCTTCTCCATCTAAAAAGTCCTGGAGGATTGGATGACTTTTAAATGCATCCTTCCCCTAAGTTTAATGTAAATTTCTTGCTGGGGGCAACCACTCTGTATCAAGCCAAAGGATCCAGGAACAGGAAGTGGAAGTGAGCAGCCAGGTTTCACTATTTGAGTGGGAAAAGAGCAGACATAAAGGCACAAAAGGAGATTGTAAGACATTCCTATAGCCACAAGAGAAGCTGGAGTCCTTTCACTTCCTTCTCTCTTCCTCAGAGAAGTCCCAGCCCTCTTGGACTCCCTGTCTGGAAGTGATCATACAGGTTTGGCAGTAATACTTTGCTGCACACTAAGCTCAGGTGTGAGACTTCAAAAACCACAGTGGTTTCAGCAGTGCACTTCCAAATGCACTTGAGAAATAAACTAGTGTGTTATACCTGACACAGGGAAACAGCACTGAGTTCCTCTTTGTGCAACAGGCCAGGAAGCATCTCTACAGGCGAGAAATCTAGAGCAGATCATCTGACTACTGAGCTGCCTTGTTCCTGGAGTAGCAATTCTGCTGGTCGGTTATGATCCATTTAACACAAATGCATCCAAATGTCTTCTGCAGAGAGATTACAGTTTGCCACATCAATATGGAATCCAGGCAACTAATACAATCCCCACTCTTGTGTGCCTTCCAGTCTAAAATATGAAGCACTTCGCAAGATCCATCTAATGATTTTCAGCACCATCCCAGGGTCCGGTTGCTGTTCCACAGATGAGGGGAAGAGCACAGAAAGGTGAAGCAAAACAATTCTGCCTGAGTAAGGAACAGTATACAGGGTCTGAGGCAAATGCCTTGGCCTTACATACAAAACAACTCTCCCTTCTCCAGTACGGTATCCCCTTTTGCCCTGCACTATGTTGGCTTTGTGCTTACTTTACATTGGGGAATATCATCAAGACCATGTGCTGCTGCTACAACAAATCTGAGAAGTGCATGGCAGAAAATCAAATAATAAAACATTCATTCAACACAAGCCTTTGTGATAACAAGTGTCAAAATGATTCTGTCAACTTGGGCAGCAGCTACCCTGCAATGAAGATGTGTATGCTTAAATCAGTCAATGCCATGGTAGTAGATGTTGGAAAACACTAGTAATAGTAAGAACAGTCATGTATTTACAGGTCACCCTTGAAGATCCCAAATACTTTCATCAACTGTTACATGAATTGAATATATAGGGGTCATTTCTTCCAGAAAGGAACACACAGGAAGCAACTTAACAGAGAACAAGACAAATATTGTTTCCACAGCACATTAACCCAAAAGCATTCTGAAGTTCTGGATAGACTGTACAGAGGCCTCCTAATGAATCCACAACATGCCACTACGGCAAGGGTGCAAAGGCATCGGGCTTTTCAGGTCAGCAATGGGACACAGCAGATTCTTTTGTGAATGAAAATAAAGGAAGGCAAAGCATAGTTATTTAAAGTGGTACCTGCTCAGGTTTGCCTGACACTGCTACTGTCACTACAAGTCTCACAGGAGCTTTGCTCATGTATCTCAGAACTGTCACTTCCCACCTTCTTTTGGAGATGGCACAAATGCCACCAGAGCACTCAAGCACTGACTCACAACTGACTTGGAAGGAAGCTGAATGAATCTCCACCGCAGTGTTCTCTGCTTCTTTCCCATCTCCACTCCACCCTACCCAATTACTGATCCTGACTGAGCCCTGGATTGCTGAGGAGGTCACGAGCTGACGGCATTTCTGAAATGACCAAACCCATTCATAGCAGCCTTCCAGTATCTGAAGGGGGCCTGTAGGGATGCTGGGGAGGGACTCTTCATGAGGGACTGTAGTGACAGGACAAGGGGTAATGGGTTCAAACTTAAACAGGGGAAGTTTAGATTGGATATGAGGAAGGAATTCTTTCCTGTAAGGGTGCTGAGGCACTGGAATGGGTTGCCCAGGGAAGTTGTGAATGCTCCATCGCTGGCGGTGTTCAAGGCCGGGTTGGACAGAGCCTTGGGTGCCATGGTTTAGTGGGAGGTGCCCCTGCCCATGGCAGGGAGGTTGGAACTGGATGATCTTAAGGTCCTTTCCAACCCTAACAGTTCTAGGATTCTATGATTCTAAATGAAATGTTCATTAATGCTCTAAGTGCCAGTATTCTCTGCTGAGGGGGCTGGAGCAATGTCCACTCAATGCCACTCAGGTTTTTCTTGGGCATTGTCCTATTCATCTACAGAAGTGGCACAAATTCCTTTCAGCAGGGCACAAAAGAGATGGTTACTAAGAACACTTTGGTCTAAAACCCATGTTGGACACATCATGAAACAAGATTTCAGGTGAACTGGCTTCCAGAAGTGAGAATGTAGGTGTGAAAGGAGAAGGTGGTAGAGCTGCAGTAGCTTACATGCAACTATAAACTGAGATGCATCTCCCTGAGGCAGCACACGCTGGTGGTCCTCCGAGACCACTAAAAGAGGCTTTTCCTGGGAGCATGATGAAAAATTTGGCAGAAAAGTAACTTTAAGGAGACTGGAATGGAAGCAAAAGATATTTGGGTGAGTGATGTGAAAATGTCACAACAGAACATAACGTATCACTAAGTTAAGGTATATCCCTTGTAGATTACCCCTTCTCTTTCACCTCTGATAGGGTCACACATCTCAGTTCCATCCGGATAAGGTACAGCTGAGACAGAAGGTTTCATGCATTGGGGAACAAGTCCTGTAGAAATGCAAGGAGATAACTTCCTCATGTCCCTATTGCAGTTTTCTTTTACTCCAGCACTTACTAAATCCCTTACTCCTGTTGAGACCCAGAGTACTTCTGCAGCTAAAATCTCTCTATCTGAGATCCTATATCCCCCCCAGATCCTTCTCTTCTCCAGGCTGACCAAGCCCATCTCTCTCAACCTGTCTTCACAAGAGAGGTCCTATGCTCATCGTCTTCAGGACACCAACCTTCAACATAACATCATGAACTCAAACCAACCCCACCTTTTAAGATCTGTTAATCTACTGTAAGTGATCTATAGGCATCAATGGAGAACTTTCTTACCTACTTATCCATCCGTTTTTCTGATCTAAAACCACTGTGCTATACACTTAAGGAGCCTAAAATGAGCCTTCAGATCAGCGAATGTGAATCAAGACTCTGGCCCAAACAAAAGGAGAAACGACAACAACATTGCATCAGACAAGAGTGTGACTTACAGCTTAAACATCATATAGGGGAAACCGGGACCAAAATGTTTCAGCCTGCATCCTGACAGCACGTGCATGCAAGGATCTGAGAGATTAAGAGCATGTGTTTAATAAACTGGAATATCAGGAAATGAAAACAAATGTTCTCCTCCACTGAAGAAGATGTTTGCATGGAAGGAAGACATTAGCATGCAAAGTAGGGTAGCACACTGACCTGCTTATAACCACCAGACCCAAGAGAAGACCCTTTCCCTACTGAGTCTGGCTACTGGAAGGGAGTTTTGAATCAAAGGCTGGTTCATTTATGTGAGTGTCTGCGTGACAGATGACACCAATGAAGTGTGATATAATAAACCCATTACTGGAATTCACTGGGGGCTGGAAGAATTGTGTATGCCTGAATTAAGGAACTGGTTTCTATGGCAACATGTTAAGTGTGCCTTGCACAGAAGACCTGCTCATTCTCTGTTTTGTATCCTGTGGTGACCTCTTTAGGGACAGAAGTCCCCAGCAGCGCCTTTTGTCAGAGATGAGTGGACTCGCTTTGTAGCTAAAAGACTGTTAATCACTCTTCCAAACGCTCTCTGCGAATGCCAGGTCAAGAAGTGTTGTGATGGGATGGATGCACTTCTGTCTGCTTCAAAAGCCACCAGGTTCCTCAGGCAGAAGCCACAGTCAACCCTATGGAAGGCCTCTTCCTCTGCACTGGCACTGAAGACCTCTATTGCCTTTCTACAAGGGCTCCTTGAGCAAGTTCTGGCAGGGAGGAACCACTGCACACAGACACCAAGCCAGGCCAGAGCCAGGGCTCTGTGGAGTGTATGCGACCCTGTTCCAAGGACCTACATTTTTTGCTGTCTTTTCTCAGGCTCCTCTTTTCCTGTACTCATGTCAAACTCTCTCATAAACAAAGGAGGATCCCCCGCACACACACATACCTCATTAACTGGTAACATCAATAATTCAAGAGGTCACCATTAGGCTTCAGTGACTTCTTCAAGGTCTGATCTCATATAGCAAGGGGGTCACTGAAAAGAAACATGCTCAGCACATCACAAGGGTGAATTCCTAGTAGCTAAGATGCAAGGGCAGGGTCTTGCACTGCGGTGATTTGTCCAACAGTCATCAGGACTGGCTTCTCTAAGTTGTATGATGCTTGGGTTACTCCGAGTGCCAGACGGAAAGGATTCCAGGAGGGATTAGTCACTAGTGAAGGTAAGTGCCCGAATGTTATGACTAGGGCCGTCTGTTCAGCGTTTGCTTTAACTTGAACTGTAGAGGAGACAGAATGCAGAGGCAAGTTGAGAGGAAGCAGTTAACACCAGCAGTGTAAACAAGCAGACAGCACTGCCAGGCCCTGCTTCCCCGGAGGAAGAATTAAGAGGCTCAAGGATTTGTCTCTGAAACGAATGTGAACTGACACTAGCGCAGCATTCCCATCTCTGGCAAGTGAACTTCAAGAGGGCACCAAGTGCCTTACTTTGATCTGGTTTGTGATGGGCCGCTTCAGAGACATTTGGATTTTGAGCACTGCTTCTGTATTTCCTGAATGTAGAAGGCAGCAGATATCAAATGTTTCTTCTCACCCTGTTCTATCAAACCTCAGCGGAGTTGCAGCCGTTACCTATTTGAAATCCCAACTGTGAAAAAGTTCCTGTCTAAAACGCCATAAATCTTAGAGATTCATCGCTGTCATTGTCAGACTCCAGGCAAAAGAACACTGAACTGTTTGTTCTACATTTGTCCACACATCACTGTCATGGCGAGACTATACACACTGCTAAGTCTGTTAATGAGTAAGATTTCAGACAAGACCTAGAGATACAAGTGGCTCCACTTACAAGACACGGATGGTTTCCCATGAGCACACAGCTTGGCTGACATTGGTTGACACTGACAGTGATGGGTTGTTTTACCTTTCCCTGACAATTCAGCAGATGGAGTGAAATGAGTCTCCTCGTGCTCCAGTTCCCAGCCAGGCTGCCTGCATCACAGAACTCCTCATGCCACCCTTTGCCATTTCAGAGCAAATATCATTCCTCATAATGACAAAGGACACTGCACTTTGTGAGTGGGAGCTATGTAGAATGAAAGGGATTTTGTCCATTCCCTGTACACAGACTGCAAGCTGAAGGGTTTTGTACCCAATAGTTAGACTTTGTACTCCAACTACATTCCCTGACTTGATAGAAGACACTGCTTCTCCCTGAAACCTTGCCTTTTTACATAGATCTAGATATATACATCTGTGGATAGGCTGAACCTACAGAACACACTTTGAGGAAGAGAAAAAGACTGCACGGCTCTTCAGATTTGTCTGCCTGTATTTCCCCATCATCATATTGGTAGCAATGCCTAAATATTAATATTAGTGCCACACGGACTGGATTACTGGGATACCCTCAAAGCAAATGCAAACTGAAGGGATATTGACCCTCTCTGTTTTGGGAACCAGAATGAATTCAAGATGCCACTGTGTTGGTAGTAGCTGAGTCTACCCAGATCAATTTAAATAATCAAATGCACAAATATTTCATTAAGAAGCTATCATATTCTATACTCTCTCCTAAGTTTTATTCTCTGGGAGGACAGAAAAGCAGCAGATCCTGACTAAAAATCACTATTCCATGGATCATCAGAATGGGCCTTCTAATAGCTAAGGGAATAGCTAGACTTTCTTTGTGCTCCAACAGCATCTCCAGACAGGAAAAAGACTACTTAGTGAAGACTACTGTACCACCAGATAGAAGAATTAGTTTTAGCCAACAGGCTCCATCAAATAAATCAGAGGATATTTGCCACTGGGCAGGAAAAAGTCTGAGACAACTGTTTACTATTCTTTGAAGCACAAATTCAACTCACATGAAAATCCCTTAATGAAGTGGATTTAGGGCTGATGGGAGTTTTTATTGCAGCTTCCTTCTGTTGGGCCTAGAATAAGCACACAGACATTTCTGACCTCATTAACCTGATGGTGTGCAACACGATCAGCATAGCTTAAGGATGGTTTGTAATATCAAATTCTTGTTCTGCACAGGATCTTAATAGAATCATAGAATCATAGAATAGTTAGGGTTGGAAAGGACCTTACATGGGCACTGCCCTCCGGTTATGACTCAGATTCTTTGACCTTAGGCTATGAGCTTGCAAGGGGGAACCTTTGCTGTGTCCACATCTTTTCTGACTAATACTGGCTGGAAGATCAGGTTAAGAAAACAGAATTATCTGCATCAGGAATAGTGAAGCAAAGCATATGGCAAGAAACCAAAAGTCTGAGACCCTGTCTCCGGAATGAAGATGCTCTCTTGATTGGTGATAAAACATCACCCCATGTGAAGCTGTGCCAAGTTGTGTACAGCAAAACCAGGCCTCTAACGCTGGCTACCTTTTCAGCTCGGCACACTGGCAGCATTCTCCAGACTTCCTTGCTCTCAGAAAGGTCAGGAGAGGACAGTGCAGTGCCCATCTTTTTGAGTCGAGCTGATTGACTTTGAAGATGAGAATGACAAATATGCGCTTGATAGCAGATATGCAGATAAGCGTGAATGTCCTACTCAGCATTTAGCTCCAGTGGCAGCTCCTGATTAGAAGGGAAACTCAGGATCTAGGGTGTATTTCCACAAAGGGGTGAGACTATAGAGGTGCTGGATACTTTCCACTTCCACCCAATTCAACTGAAGCAGAAAGATTTCTAAGGTGTCCTTTAGCAGACCTGGTCAGCATCATTTCTCTGCTCTGTGCACATGCTACTTGTATGAAAGCTCCACTTTAGAGAAAGGACTGGGACATTCAGAGCAGTCTGTTACAGCAAAGAAAGAACAGAGCTTGATACCAGATAGAGATTTCGTCACATGAGAAATAGCTTTACAGTCAGCATCGCGGGAAGCTCTTTTCAGAGCTTGTACCTTCATTAAAACACTTTTTTATTCATTGCAGTCTCTTCATGTCTTTTACACGAATATAATGGAAAACCTCACATTTGGATGGTTATGTCTGGGAAATGGAAAATGAATCATATGTCAGCCTTTCTGCAAAAGGCAGAAGTCAAGCATCAATCTGTACAAAAGGAATATGCTCCATAGGCTTCAGAAACATAAACAACAAGGAACAATTTGGCTTTGACCACATAGTCACATCCCCAACTCAGTGTTTTGCTCACAGTGACATCTCTTCCTCTTTTACAGAAATGAAATTCTCCCCTGTACCATATAAAATTATCAACCCATCCATACAACCACCACCAATCTGGCTCCTAATTTAGGATTCACACATTCTCAGGGAACCATAACCCCAAATGCATTCATTTAAAATGTAATCATGGCTTTTTAGTACAGAAATGAAGTTTAATGGTGTGGTTTGGGTTTTTTTTTTTTTTTTAGGTAAATTATGCATTTATGGAAAAATAATTCAAGGCATGCAGGGTGAGATATCAGATTTGGTTTAAACATTCCTCCCACTCTACAATTACTTGAATCAGTTCACACAGGAGACCAATGAGTACAACTTATGGATCGTGACATATTGCTCCTGCCAGTAGGGAACACATATGCTAAGGAAGATCTAACGGCTGGCACTTTCACGTGAAAAGAAACCAGTATTAAAACTGAGCCTAGAGGTGGTGATTGCATTATACTCTTCCTTGTGCTCAAGGGTTTTAACCACCAATATTTCAAGGAGAACATGTCCTCCAGAAACAAAGAGAGAGGGAAATTCCATGTCCCAGTTTTATGCCCATACGAAATAATGCTAAACTGATTTAGATAAGAAATGAAGCTGTGTTACCTCTGTGCAAAACGCAGCTCACCTAAACCTGCTGGTACTGGCACAAGAGACCTGCTCTGCCTCTGCTGATATAAAAAGTCTTTGTTTAAGTAAATCCTCAAGATCTTTGATTATTACAAAGTGAAGGAAGGTTAATTCCTTAGTGGCTGTCGAATCGAAGAACACAGAAATGTCATTCCCAAAGGACTCCACTAGTGTTATGTCACCCAAATCAGATCTGTAACATTTAACAAGTCTTGCCTTGGGAGAGAGAAGGACAAGCAAATCCAATCTCACCACTGAGCTTATTCCAGACAGAAATGTGTCATGAATTAGTCATACAAACTCCTGTACCTCATCTGGAATGGAATACTGGTTTTATTCTTAAAAGGATGCCACAATCCCTATGGGACATCCAAGTTATTAACATCTCTACTCACAAATAACATCCAGAGCTCTAAAGAGATACGGAAAATGCCAAAGCAACTCTCCTCAAGAGATGTAAGGCCAGAAATGAAAATATTTGCAACACAATGAACCCATAGGGAACCCAACCTTCTTCCAAGCCGGCAAGCAAAGAAACAAATCCCAATCCAGCTTCATGTAAGCAAATGGCTCTGTGCTGGGAGAACAGCACCCGACAGCTGCTCTTCTGCCTAAAGAACTTGGTGCTATATGGATGCCATTAAAGCATGGAGAGGACGGATAATTGACTGAAGATCCCAAAGCATGAATCTATCTCTTTTAACTCACCATACTGTGCACTAAATAGGTTTCTTGTAGTGCAACACAATACACAAGATGTCCTTCTCAGCTAACATAGCACAATGGAAGACTACTGTAATCATGAAGTATAATGACAGAAAGAGTAAAAAGAAACTCTTTGGCCATTATCTAGCCCTTTCTTTCAGACAGGCCCAGTCTCTTCACCCCATTCACCCTTCCTGTCTCCTGTGAGGAGATCCATAGCTGCTCACAACTGTGATCTCTGGGGCACAGAGACATTAAGCCTCTTGCCCAGCCTCGTTTAAGGAGGTCACTGCAGGAGCAGTGCAGATCTTGCAGAAGCTAAGGACATATTGATTGCCTTTTTTCAGATGTCTTGTCCTGTAGCAAAGTGCCTCTTGCATTTATGTTCCCGATCCAGTGGGCTGTAGGCATCCTCCAGGGAGCTACCCTGAAAGGAGATACCATATACTAAGCATATATATTAGAGAAGCCATGGACAAGAAGGCCAAGTATGACAATAGAGCTTATAAAGCCCAGCGACTCGGTAGACTGCTTTACCCTTGGTTTCTCTGTTTTATACTAACTTCAAACAGTTTCACAAGGATTTTTAACCATTATGATCCCAGGAGTTAGTTTTTAATCCTGCTTTGAGATGTCTGAGCTCTGCAGAACAATTCTATCCAGTTCACTGCCTTGGTCTTTGATTAATGGACCACATGAAGGAAGATGTGTGTGTCTGTACACACCCAGGTCCTCAGGACTCTGGGAAGCTCCTCCACTTCTGTGTGGTCCACAGAGGACTGGGAAGAAGGAGACAGGGTTCATAAAACTGGTTTCCACTAGAAAGATGAGACCTGGGGAACTGGGAAGTGGACACTGGAGCTTTGTCTTGTGAATCCATCAGTAAAAGGAATGCTGGGCACCTGGACAAAGCAGGACCATTTGCTATGGTTCCATTGACTGGGGGAATGTAGACATTGAGGTGGAAAGGCCACGGCTGTTTTGTCATGGCTTCATTGCTCAGGGGAATGTAGGCACCTGCATTGCCCAGCCTGGGCAATCTGCCCACAGCTCTGTCGAACAGGGAAACACAGGCACCTCTGGTCGCACCAACAGGTCCAGGCCTGTTTGCAGCTTTGTAAGTAGCTGACAGTGTAAGAGAAGGGGATTACAAGAAAAAAGAAGAAACCAAACAGAAAATGCAGCGGGCAAATGGGAAATGTACCACTGCTTTGCTGTGGTACTGCCTGGTGTACGCCTGGTATAGTTCTGAGTGAAGCCTGGCAGCTGATACTGTTTGTTGAAGGGGGTTTATCTCCCTATGTGCCACCAACATGCAAGAGAACTCTCCTCCAGACATGTCCCACAAGCTGTTTTCTGGCTCCTGCAAGCCAAAAAGGAGCACAAGTATTATACATGCTGCCAGTATGCTGGTCAGTTCACTAGAAAGAAAGGAAAAGAAAAACACTGGGAGAGAAAGAGGGAATCCCTATGGAAACAAAAAGCTTTCACTCCACTTCTGGAGTCAGTCAGACAGGCACTGTCACCACTTCTAAAGCAAGGCCAAAGAACCCCGAGGGCAAGTCCCTCTGCTGTGATGGAAAAGCTCAACCAAAGGAGAAAATAGCTCTCAATTTGGAGTCAGCACGGACATGACAGAGGACATCTAATCCTGAGTATGAATGCAACCAGCTCTCTAGTCTGCTGAACAGCAAGAAGTGACTGGGCTCAGCAACCCAGGGAGAGATGCTTAAACTCCTTATCTCACTTAGATAAAACCCCTTAGTTATCTCACTCCTGTGAGACAGACACTTCCTATCTCACAGGAGTGAAAGCAGGTACACAACCACTTTCTGTGATGTTCCGGGATCAGTCACAGCCCCACAATTGCTTATGCAGAGTCTTCTAAATAGGGACTATTACTGAGCATCATCTTGGGATGTTTGCTGCATACGCAGAGTCCTATATCTCTTCTTGGATGTGTACCTTCTGTCTTTCAGGTGATCTATCGTGCCTTAAGTCCTGCTAACAAGATTGAAGACCCCTACAGTCCTGAGGCTCAAGATCTCCTGAAACTCACCAATCTCCGCCTCCTTTTGTTGAAAAGACAGGAATGTCCCTGCCATGGCTTGGGATTGGTGGAGAAACCCCAGAGATTTGCCCATTATGCTATTTATGACCTGATCATCCGGGGAAGCTGCTTCTGCAATGGGCATGCGGAGGAATGTGAGCTTGCCAACAGGACGGGGGTCATGGAGAACGTGGTGAGTTCCAGACATTCACTTACTAGTGCTAGCACAAGCACTGCTTGTGCCTTCTCAGCCTACGTTTGTGTGTGATGCTGTCCAAGCCTTCCTAAGCCTGTCTAAAAGAGAGCAACACTGTCAATCCACATCAGTGAAATCTAAACCACTCTGGGAAAAGATTTCCTCTAACCCTTGTTGCAGTTTCGATGATTCCATTCAGCCTGGTCTTGAACACTGCCAGGGATGGGGCATGCCAACCAAATATCCAGGTACATCTAAACACATAGAATCACAGAATAGTTTGGGTTGGAAAGGACCTTAAGATCATCCCGTTCCAACCCCCCTGCCATGGGCAGGGACACCTCTCACTAAACTATGCTACCCAAGGCTCTGTCCAACCTGGTCTTCAACACCGCCAGCGATGGAGCATTCACAGCTTCCATGGGCAACCCATTCCAGTGCCTCACCACCCTTACAGGAAAGAATTTCTTCCTCATATCCAATCTAAACTTCCCCTGTTCAAGTTTGAACCCATTACCCCTTGTCCTATCAATACAGTCCCTCATGAAGAGTCCCTCCCCAGCATCCCTATAGCCTCCCTTCAGATATTGGAAGGCTGCTCTGAGGTCTCCACACAGTCTTCTCTTCTCCAGGCTGAACAGCCCCAATTTTCTCAGCCTGCCTTGGTTTCAAAAACCAAAATAACCCTTAAAACTTAAGTCCCTGGTGCACAGCGATGTAATAGACTCAAGAAATGCATCCTCAGCTAATTTCTGTATATATGGTACCCCTGAGATTTTGGTTTATTTTCTTCTGGAAGGGGTATTCATTGTCTTCCTTCCAACTTTTCTAGGTTCGGAGGTAGATACTGAAAGATAATTAGGACTGCATGAATCTCACGATGCTTGCAAAATCATTTCTGCATCAGTTCCATCCGTGGCATAAATCTGATTCAGCTACAGTATTCTAGCACTAGATGATATGATCAGATTCAGTTAGCTATAAATACAAATATAGACTCATTTGTTACATAACTGTGGGGAAAAAGGCTGTTTAAAGAGTGCATCCTCCCTGCTGCAAACTGTTAAATACACGCATAGTGAAACCAAATAGCTGAATAACATGTTAAATGAATGCAGCTGGGAGAAGAACAAACACTGTCCCTCAGAGGAGGAAAACACAATATTGTGGATATTACTGGCATAACCACTGTAAACTATGACTGGGGTTTTTCCCCCCACCAGTCACAAGGGAATAGAATCGTTCTGTGCCACAAATGACTTCATGGGGCAGAAGGTGAAATAGTTTTGATGAATTGCACTTCAGGAGTGACTCATGTCCCAGGAGGCAAGAGGGTGGGCGCATCACATCATATGCAAGGCCCATCTATTAGCAAGACTTTGCTAAGCAAAGATTCAACGCAGCAGTGAGAAAAGTAAGAAAAGCCTTCCTGTTGTGTCTTGCTCTACAGTAAGTTGTTTCTTTATTGAGCTCCAATGAAGTAAGAGCTCTCAGGTTTGGGATCTGCTTTGATGCCACTTTTTGGCTGCGTCAAGGGGTGCTTCCAGAGCAAAGGTTATAAAGCAGAAAGCACCCATGGACACAACCCAAAATCTAGACCAAAGTCCTTGCTGTTTGCCAGACATTTCACAATCCTCTTTCTGATCCATGAGAAGCAAGTAAGGACAGAGGAAAGCGAATGTGGATTAGAATGGGTTTGTGTAAAGCATTAGGGGTTTGTTACTTGGTAGTTATTGGTAACTACCCTGCCAGGAAACTCTTACAAGTGGCCTCGGATGTTTCTTTTGCTTCTTTATCCTGTTTACAGACACAAACTTGGCCCTCTGTGGGTCTGATCCTCCCCAGTGAAGCAAATGGGAAGTTTTCCACTTGCTTCAAAGGGAGCAGGATGTGGCCCTAAGTAAATTCCGTGTTTGGCAAAATGGAGGTTACAAAAGGTAAAGCTTGTATTTCTACAGGAATTTCGTAGGTGACTTGGCTGTTATATCCCTTGCAAATATTACCTCCTCTTCAGATACCTTGTGCAGTTCTGCTGATAATCCCCAGCTCAATTTCCACATTATCTGATCCAGGCTGTGCCAGTCTGTGTGATGTCCAGCACTTGGAGATGCAGGAGCTGCTCTCTCTTGTAGCTGGCAATTCAAAGTGTAGGTTTTGTTTAAGGAAACATTACTCCGTGCGCATCGACTATGTAAGTACTGTGAGGAATGTTAAACACATAAATATCATGTCAGAGTAAATTCTAGAAAGAGATCCCTGTGCTGATATTTCCCCCAGAATTAAAACTGAATGTGGACTTCAAGCTCTTCCCGTAATGATCTGAAAACATGCAAGAGGAGGGCCATGAGGATGATCAGGGGACTGGAGCACCTCCTGTATGAAGATAGGCTGAGAAAGTTGGGGCTGTTCAGCCTGGAGAAGAGAAGGCTGCGTGGAGACCTCATAGCAGCCTTCCAGTATCTGAAGGGGAGCTATAGGGATGCTGGGGATGAACTCTTCATTAGGGACTGTAGTGATAGGATAAGGGGTAACGGGTTCAAACTTAAACAGGGGAAGTTTAGATTGGATATGAGGGAGGAATACTTTCCTGTAAGGGTGGTGAGGCACTGGAATGGGTTGCCCATGGAAGCTGTGAATGCTCCATCGCTGGCGGTGTTCAAGGCCAGGTTGACAGAGCCTTGGGTACCATGGTTTAGTGGGAGGTGTCCCTGCCCATGGCAGGGGGGTTGGAACTGGATGATCTTAAGGTCCTTTCCAGCCCTAACTATTCTAGGACTCTATGATTCTACAAGATGATACAAATTATGAAGCAAAAATAGTTAAAAATTACATGAACTACACCAAAAGACAGTGGTGTTGCTGACACCTTTTCTACCCATAGTGGACCAAAGCATGTCACAGGAATCCTTTTGGGAACATGCAGGTGAATGAGGAAGTTTCAGATCTTTGTGTTCAAAGATGACAAAGAAGCTGACCTGGGAGCATCATGGAATGGTTCTCTTTAGTGGACAGTTGCAGTGAGTTCCTGGTTTCCTAGGGTGAGATGTGCTTGAGAACTGTGTCTCAAACTGACAGTTAAGTCAACTGGATTGTCCTCCCCTCCCTGCAGAATCAGCACTTCTTTGCATTACAGCCATTCCAGCTGGAACAGCAGAACACTTGTAAGCAGTAGTTCATCCAGTTCTGACCTGACATTAAGGTAAGGTTCAGTAATGTTAGGTCTAAAGCGGTCCCAGGGACCATTCCAGGGTGGTTTAGTAGTGCCCATCCCCTGCTTTTCCACTGTGCTCCTACCCTCTTCTGAAAACCATCAGTGTGTTTAATATCTACACAGGTTCTCCATGATCTCCATTGAGAACCTGTGGTTTGCAGCCATAGCATCTGGCATTCATACCACCAACATGTTCTGAGTCTCTATGGTTTGGAGGATAACCACAGTTTTGATGCTGTGATCCATGTCGTGGTTACCTCAGCAGGAATTCCACACTTATAAAGTCAACAAGTTCTTCCTACATTTTATTATTGTTGTGGAAATGTCTTTTACTACTGAAGTCCAAATCAGAAACACAGGCCTATCCAGGAGGGGTATTTAAAAGCTTTCCTGAACTAGGGCTCAGTGTAGATCCACCCATGCAGAGACTCACCTTACTTGCAGGAAACTGCCTCTTACTTTGCGGGATGCGGTAACAAACAATTTCCTATCTGACATTATTAACCTTTAAACAGCTTTTCTTAAAAGCAATGGCTCTGGGGGAGCTGTTTAAATGTATTTGAATTGTATTGCTTAACTGCTGTCCTTAATACTGGTTTTTGTTCTTTTAATCACTTAAGCAATGTTCTTTGCTACTTTCATCCCTGTGAAAGAACCATAATAACCCTGGTAGTAGAACCATTTGATTGGAAACACTTGTGAATATATTTTAGGGTTGGTAAAATAAGCCTTCTAGTTCTTTTAAGGATAAGAAAGTTGGGGCTGTTCAGCCTGGAGAAGAGAAGGCTGCGTGGAGACCTCAGAGCAGCCTTCCAATATCTGAAGGGGGCCTATAGGGATGCTGGGGAGGGACTCTTCATTAGGGACTGTAGTGAGAGGACAAGGGGTAACGGGTTCAAAATTAAACAGGGGAAGTTTAGATTGGATATGAGGAAGAAGTTCTTTCCTGTAAGGGTGGTGAGGCACTGGAATGGGTTGCCCATGGAAGCTGTGAATGCTCCATCGCTGCCGGTGTTCAAGGCTGGGCTGGACAGAGCCTTGGGTGGCGTGGTTTAGTGAGAGGTGTCCCTGCCCATGGCAGGGGGGTTGGAACTGGATGATCTTAAGGTCCTTTCCAACCCTGACTATTCTAGGATTCTATATGAAATCTACAAGAATTTCTGTGTGTGTCTAAGAGAGAGAAACAATTTCTTCATCTCACAGCTATCAGCCACCCCTTGCTACTGATACCTCCCTGATGTCCCATAGCACAGCCTGTTTCTGAGGTTCTTTCATTTAAGCTCCATGCAGTGAATACTGTTCTGGGTCTGAGTTGAATTTGACGCAGCCACCAACACTAGGAAGTTGCTGTGATGTGACAGTCATAGCGGCTGCTGTGTTTGCTCTCATACATCAAGTCCTTCTGCTTTAAGCTCCCTTGGGACTGAACAGATTGCTATGCTGCTTCTGTCCTCAGCTCACCTACCTGTTACTAGAACAAAAGCTTTCAGTCTGTTACCAAGGCTTTTCACAGCTTTTCAGCCAATTCACTCATCAATAAATCTCCCAGGAATTAAAGTGAATCGTTCCAGGGTTGTACCTTGTGGGTACCTGGAGTTTGCATTTTAGTGCTTTGGTACATACAAAATATGGAGCAATTTTGCCCAGGATTATAAAGAGATTCCATATTGGCTTTGAAGCCTTCAGGCGTTTAGAATCCTTCCCTTGCTGCGCATAAGTTTCTGCTAAATCATGGACTTTCTTGCCTTTTCCTTCCTTATGCCTTATAAATTCCTTATAAATTTGGCTGCTCCTGACCCTTTTCCAGCTCTGCCCCTCCACACTCCCCAGGCTGCAGCCATCTGCAGAGGAGCTGCAAAACCCCAGTTTTCCCTCGGCTTCCTCTATTCCATTACTCAACATCACTTCACTTGAATGGGAGCTATGAGCGCTGCCAAGCTCAATCCATGTGGAGGCAAAAAATCAGAGAAGAGCCCACAGGCCCACTTTGGGAGTGGATTTTCAATCACCCCCCCCCTAGAACCGCTGTGGATTAACCAGTAGGAACCCAGCTAAGTGGAGGCAGTTGCTGGGGTTAACCAGACTTACTACCATGTAAACAACAGTATTATTTGCCTGTTGAATGAACAGGTCATGCCCACAGTGTGATAATCCATTATACCTGACCTGTAAACCCCCAAATCCTTGTTCCTATATCAGAACCCAGAGTTTCTGCCTTGAAAACTAAATCTGGGTCTTTCTACAGCAAAGGTAGCTCAGTGGCATCAGGAACAAGGCCTTGAACAAGACCAAACTCACTTGCGCCAAGGAGATCTTAACAGTGAGATTTGCTCATTATGCTGTGATTCAGACATTTACCTATGAAATATTGACCCTCGCTCCCCTTTCTGCTTCCTTCATTCTTAAGACACTAAGAGTCAGTTCCTGTTGCAACTCAGGGGCTGTATTTAAGGGGGACAGCAGTTACTTGTATGCAGTTTGTTACAGTGATAATGGAGTTATTGGTGCTGTAGGTAAAAATAAGAGGAGAGCTTAGCCCAAAAATGGATAAAAATCAAGCCAGCATTCAGAAAGAAAACAAGGAAGCAGAAGAAACGTGAGCTAAGGCATAGCCAGGTATGCATGCAAAGGCTGATGGAGGTGAATTCAGACCAAGGATGGAGTTGTGCCTTGACACAGTTACAGGCTGAGTTATATCCCCTCACGTGAAGGATGGATTTTATACCTCTTCCAGTCTATTTATCCTGTTCTTTTGTTACTGTTCAGAAAGGTTTTAGTGGTGCCAATCTTAACATTCAGCTAAACACTATCACTGCTTTTCCTTCCCCATTAGCTATTCAGTGATTTTGGAACCACCAGCAGCCCATTCACACACTGCTATGGAGATCAAAACCTGTATGGGCTCAGGTGTTCCCTCAGACTTCATTTACCAAAGTGACCATGTATGAGCCAGAGATTCAGTTCCCTCAGAAAACACCCATATGTGTTCTTGGGTTTGGACACGTTCACTTCTTAGAGCTTACCCCAGAGACCAGTAACTTGCATAGGAAAATAATGGCTTTTTTCCCACTCCTGATTAGAGCAGGAATTCCAACTGTTAATCTACCCATAGCAGGCACTGTAACCTGGGACTTACTCCCAAGCCTCCCATCCTTTTAGGTCCTTGTGAATACGGAAAAGTTAATGGAAAAATTGAATTTGGCCTCTTCAAAGTCAACTGTGGTCTCCTCAGAACCTGATGTGGAAGGATTGATTATAAATGTGCATGGGTACCTCTCTGCATTCGGAGAGACAACAGAGCCCATGTGAACCCTAAGAGAAACAGCAGACACTGCTTCGTATTTAAGCACTCGAAACGACGCAGAAAGAGTGGTTTTACTAAAAGCAGGTAAGGGACCAGCCTCTGATGTCATTGCAAACTGCTGTATCCCAAATTTCTCTGGCAATATCACAAAGTGAATCCAGAGCCCAAAGACAAACATTTGCTCTGAATCAGCAACAGTTGCTCTGCTCTGGAAGGCTTCCAAATGTACCCTTCATTCGTTAGGAAAAAAAGCCCTAAAATAGACTGAGAATAAGCCAGGAGACAGAGCAACAATCCCAACACTTACTGAAAGGACCAAAGGTAAAAGAAACTACATGGGCAGAGGGCAAGCACGAGGTGTCAGGGATTGTACAGAGCTGAACAGAGTTGAAGACATCAAACACATTGCAGGACAAGCAGATGGAGAGCTTCCACTGCCTCTCTTAGCTGCAAACCAGGATTCAGGTGAAGCAACTCTGTGCAGTCAAAGGCGAACAAGTATCATGTCATTTCTTGGACCCGTTGCATGAAAGCAGAATATGGTTCTACACTATTTGCTGTAAAGCAACCACAAGTTACTGAGCTCCATGAAGGAACCACTGGATGAAATTCATGGCTTAGTATAGCAGGTCAAGCTACAGCATTGGAACTGATCCTCCTGGCATTAAGATCCATGAAGCTCTAACCTCTTTTATGTCCTGATTCAAAGCTGCTCAGGTGGTAGACGTACAAATCAAAGCCTTTGGCAGCAATACCCGGCTTGTAACAGCACGACTGTACTGTGAGGCAGATGAGGGAACTAATCCAGATTAACGATACTACTGCCAAGGATAAAAGAAGCAGTTTTAGCTTTTGTTTTAACATGGTTTAGCTTCACAGCCCAATTCACACATGATTCAGGGCGTGATGCAGGTGATAGCATAGGAAGGAATAAGAAAAGCAGAAATGTCTCAAATCAAGATTGCCACAAAGACTTTACATGATGAAACCACAGCCTGAGAACATAGTTGCTGTACCTAAACATTGCTATAGGCCTAAATAACTTTGTATCTAAGGATCAGTGTACGATGAGTGATGTGGCATCACACATTGAACACTGAGGATGAAGTGAAATATGAGAGATGTAAAACAGGAGTTTCCCGCATCTCAGTCTCCTGCTGTACCAATACATTTATACGTATTTATGTAAATCAGTGTCATAAACTAATCATCCTTCAGCTGAACACAGGCTAGGTTTTCTAACTGATGGCATGGATCTCATGTAAGCCTCTATTCCTCACACATTGCTTTCAAGCTCCTTCACCTGGATTGCCAGCTGCAAATCTAGAAAGCTGAAGTGATTTTCCCTCAGATGCCTCCTAGTAATCAGATATCCTAACGCTTCCAATGACATTAATCCAGTGGCAATCAAAGCACTATTATCAGGGTCCTGAAGGCACTAAAAGGACTATAACAGCCCTGACCAGCCCCACCTGAGTCTCTTACCCACCCTCTCTGTCCATTGGCCAGGGGCTCTGTTTAAGCTCAGCCCTGGGCTATCATACCTGATTTGAGCTGTGTTGTAGATGTGGTGGTCTGTATTCCTGTCTGCCTCCTGGATGGACCTTGAGCCTATGCTGCAGGTAGCTTCAGTCCTGGTGGACCCCTTTGCATGTGTTGTAGCTTGTTTCTCATTCTGCCTCCTGAGTGGCATTTAAAACCATGTTGTGAGCCTGTTTCTGGGCCTGTCTCTTGCTGCTCCTGAATTGCCCCCTGGTACATCCCTTGTTAGCCTGGGGCTGCCCCCTGCTTTCTAGGGCATAGGAAGCTATCGGTGTAGCTCCCCTGAATCTGTACTTCTCTGCTTTATCTACTTTAGCAAGATCATTTTTGTGTTCCAGTGAGCTCCAGCTCATCTTGAAGTCTTACATTTGGTAGAGAGCATAATCCCCTTGGGATCTGGACCCACTTTTGTCAGAGATGTGGACTCCAGCAGTGAATAACAAGTCAGGGACATGCCTGCTCTCCTTGTGTTGGTGTCCCGGGTGATTCTCACATTCTCCCTTCCCTAAGCAGATATCTCATTTTCTATTTTATGTAACAGCTTCCTGCATTTCATTCTTGTTCCTTCCTGGACTCGGTCTCTGGCTGCCTCTCCTATCTCTTCCTCTCTAACAGAACAGTTTGTCTCATTACTTGCAGCCACCTCACCTATCCTTACTTCACCTCATGCTGAAGTGTAACAGGTCTCTTCCACAGCTCAATTTCTCTTGCATTAACCAGTCTTTCTGCCATGGCTGCTTACCTCCATGATTCACCTTTCTTGTGTATGTTCTCCTTGAACTGCTTGCTCCTCTCATCCCCATTCCTGTTCTGTACTTTATTGTCACCTCATGTTGCACTCTCCTCCTTAGCTGTCTTCATCTATGAATGTTGTCCAAGACACCCATCTATAGATGTGCTTTCTCTTCCATTATCCTTTCCCTTTGCCCCAATACCCAATTCTCTTCTTCTGTATAGGCTTAAGAATAAGGCAAAGGCTAGTCCTCAGACCAAACACTTTCTAAAGCTCCAGATCCACTATTGATGTCTGCCTGCTCGGAGCTCTCCTGTCTGTTGGCTGCTTGGCTTTTCAACCCTTTTGTCTAAGCCAGTCATCCTTCCACATGTATCTGGGAAACTGTTCAATAGCAGGGATCACAGGCAGGAAGCCTCCTTTATGCCTCACAACATGCCATTACTAGATAGCCTCCACAAACTACAGTTTGCAATAAACCAGTGGGCAACAAACTAAGGCATTTACTGACTGGACTCTTCCTTTCTCACCGACTTTTCCTATTTGCTTTCTGAGTAGTTGTTCTTTAGCATTCACACCATCTGCGCAGTGCACTGTAAGCACGGGCTCCTGTGGAATAATGAATATTTGATCACGGCATTAAGGCTAAATGGAGATTGTGTGGTTTAATTCTGCCGTTGCCCAAGCGTGGAATCCCATTTCTTTCATGTGTTCTTTTTAACATGGTGGATGCACTGTTTGTGTGTCTATCGCTAAAAAAACAGAGGGCCAACTTGTAAATTTTCCACTGAAATATACTTTAGTCCAAAGAATTGACAGGATCCAAGACTTTGGTTGTGATCCATTTTGGAATGAGCTGTAAAGTTCAGATAGAGCCGAAAGTTTGGGGACATGAAAACCTATGGATCTGGGTCAGGCTCACTTTAGCTTTTCTCACTCCTGCTCCTTCTCTCTGTTCTATGGCTTCTGAAAAGCAGCTCCTGTGTCTACAGGAGAGAACTTAGAAGCCTGAAGAACCAAAACCAAGCAGGGAGAAGCACTCATTCTTCTCCTTGTTAGCATTTTGGGTTTATCTCTGATTTGCCATCCTATGTAGCACTTCGGATGTGGATGACTCTCTTGTACCAAGGTCTGGAGAGGCACCACCCGATGTGCTACGTGCTGTATCCTCCTGAGGTTCAGTGGTGCTGAGCTCTGACAAATGCCTACCCTGAAGCCTGTGCTCAGTGTTCCGTGAGGAGGCAGCCAACGGCTCTGTGCTGCAGCAGAGCTGCCAGCTGGCTGTGGAGGGACAGTGGCCTCAGCTGCAGGCTGGCCCCAGTGTGAGCTGTGTGACATATCTGGTCCGGGAGGATTAGGAACCAGGGGAGCAGAGAGGGAAGTGCTGCAGGGAGATGAGCCTGGGGGCGGGGGAGAGGCTCTTTTGAATGTCTCTCTCGATCCCAAGCTACCTGCTATAGAGGGAGAGGGGGAACTGTAAATGTGGAGTCTGACTTTCAGGAAAGGCTATGGAGAAATGTAATGCACGTTGGTGGTGAGATTAGAGGATTCCATTCGGTCAAAATGAAATTTCAGCCTCTGCTTTGTGTGTGATGTGCAGTGGGTCAGAGCTAGGACAGAGGTTGCTGAGCTTGGCATCCTCTGCAGCACACGAGGCAGAGGGATCCATGAAGTTCCTGCTCTAGAACAAGCACCTCCTCACAGGTGAAATACCACGGGTTAGCAGTGTCTCTTGTGATGAGTGTGGGACATGACTTATGGTGCCTCCTTTCCCTATGCTGAGTATTTCCTCAGTTTCTCCAGGAAACCCTTTCTCTGAGGCATTGCAAACAGATACTGGACACCTGTTTCTTAATCAAAGAAATAAAATAGAAACCACCCTCCTGTAAAGCACTTCTTGGATGTGGCTTGGTATTACAGAATCTTATGCATCAAATCACAGTCCATAGCAGAACTGGCTATTATATCCCTGGTGTGTGAAATGACTTGAGCAGAACCAATTTCAATAGTAAGTTTCTGTTTGAAGATCAGCCCCATTCTTCAGCCATGCCAGCTTTTGCTCATTTTGGTTGAACATCATCCTATTTCTCATTTATCTGGCAATAAGATGCTCTAAATTGAACACAGCATTGCAGCTATAATTTTCTATTCGCTTGGAATCTCATAGCAATCTCGTACCTCAGAGCAGCCTTCCAGTATCCGAAGGGGGGCTATAGGGATGCTGGGAAGGGACACCTCATTGGGGACTGTAGTGAGAGGACAAGGGGCAATGGGTTCAAACTTAAACAGGGGAAGTTTAGATTGGACATAAAGAAGCTCTTTACTGTAAGGGTGGTGAGGCACTGGAATGGGTTGCCCAGGGAAGTTGTAAATGCTCCATCGCTGGCAGTGTTGAAGGCCAGGCTGGACAGAGCCTTGGGTGGCATGGTTTAGTGGGAGGTGTCCCTGCCCATGGCAGGGGGGTTGGAACTGGATGATCTTAAGGTCCTTTCCAACCCTGACTATTCTATGGCTCTATCAATCACTGTGCTCTTGGTTACACAGCCCAGAATTTTACTGGGTTTGTTCTGCTCGGGTGTTTTTGTGACTGTGCTCTCTTTCCCTTGACAGGTCCATGGGAAGTGTGTGTGTAGGCACAACACTGCCGGAGACCATTGTGAGAAATGCGCACCACTATACAATGATCAGCCTTGGAAGCCAGGAGATGGAAAAACAGGGGCACCGAATGAATGCAGAAGTAAGTGGGAAGGAGTTTACTGATCCAGGTTTTCAGGATGAGCAGGAAAGCTCCCTAACAGGCTTCTGTCTTTTACACTAAAGGTGCTATTATAGAAATGGGAGAAGTACTGGTTATTGATGGAAAACATCAGCCTGAATGTTGTTTTACTGCATCTGACCCACTGAGGCTATTGGGAAGTGGAGTTTACAAGGCAGAAATCTGTTCTTCATGCAGCCACATCCATTCATGTTTTAGCGTTCCAGGGGTTTGTGGAGGGCTTATGATAACATCAAACTGGTCTGTCTCACTGGAAGAACACCACACAGCTCACAACAACCCAGCTTCTCAGACCCTGCTGGGACTGTTGCTCTGTATCGCACTTCCTGGTTTTTAGGAAAATCAAGGATTGCAGGCAGGTGAAGTACATTACATTCCGATATTTCCTCCATGATTCACAGTAGGGAAATGCTCCCATTTGAATGGTATTGCTGTGTCTATCACTTAATCCTGAAGTACATCCTCCTGTTTCCCCCCCAGAGTGTCGCTGTCACAACCATGCTGACAGCTGCCACTTTGACCTGAGCGTGTGGCTGGCCTCGGGGAAGCGCAGTGGCGGGGTCTGTGACAACTGCAGGCACAACACAGAGGGACATCGGTGCCAAAGGTGCAAACCGGGGTATTACCGCGACAGGGGGAAGCCCATGTCCTCTGCAGAGGTCTGCAAACGTAAGTGACTTGTTATGTGTGGTGAAGGCATATGAGTGGTGAAAAAACCATTACAGGAAAGAAATGAGTAACTCCTATAGGAGTAACTAATAGGCATTGCTACCCTTTCTTTGTGTTCCTTTCCTAAACTCCAGTTTTCTGATCAGAGGACATCTTCTTGGTTTTCTGTGTCTATTTCTCCCTCTGGTATCACATATTTCTTCTGTGATAACTGCTACAGTTGTCCAAATGCATTGCATCCTGGAGAAAGGTACATGCACGTGTTGTTTAGCTCTTTCTGCATCTCTTGAGACTGTGTGCCTATGTATAAGTTGCTGTTAAATTCCATTTGATTGTGCAACATCTGTGCACATGAATACCTACAAGACTGGCTGCAGGAGGTGTGGGAAGCACATGGGTCCATGCATATCCACCTGGGAACAAACAGATCAGGGCTCACCCAGACTTACCTCTGGATTCTACAGAGGTAATGTGGGGTTGATGAGTCAAATGAATTGACTCATTAACACCTCAGCAGGATGTCTGAGGAAGTAACTGAGGTGGAGAGGCACTAATGGTTGTACGCAGAAGGCATACAACCTCTGGATCAAGGTAGTTTGCACCCAGGCAGCCTGGAACACAGCCCAAATCTCCCTTACCTAATGTAGACATTTCCTGAGTATCCTGCAGGGCTTCACACATCTGATTCCATCTGGCATCTATTTGGGAGGTTGCTATTTCCAATATAAATCATTTCATTTCTCCCTTTGGATAGCTTTCCTCCCTATAGCTCAAGCATCATTTGCCGGCAGAGAGAACTTGATCCTCCATCATCTATTCTCATACCCACTGGCATCATGTGCTTTTGAAGCTTTCTTGACCCTCTGCTCTTCGAGATACCTCTTAAACACTCAGGGTACAAACATTCCTCTCCCTAGGACTGTGTTCTACTGTGACCCACTTCTAATCTTGTTCCTACTCTGAGCAGGTTTGCTACAGAGAAATGTTGTAATGGGAATAAATTGTTGTGCCAGAAGATTAGTTTTCAGTCTCATAGCACCTGGAAGGATCTGTGTATGCACTCTTGTATTTAACAGCAGGTGATGGTGTAGTAACCAACATCTTGTGTAATATTAGATAAACACTGAAGGCAAGGAGTGCTGGAGAGCAGCAAAGAGGGGAAAAACACTGTTTGAAAGCCAGGCTATCTGTGTGGAAACCCTAGAACAGCCTGCCTGGGTGAAATCAGACCTTGACTCTACTTCTGCCTCTTTTGTCTGGTCTGGTTACAGGCTTCTCGGTACCCCCTGCCAATACTCTGCAAAAGAAACTGTTCAGAAATGTACCTTGTTGAAAGAGCTTTATTCCTGCCCTGCCAGTCCAGCACAATAATGTTCTTTTCACCCGGGAACATGCTGCTGCCAGCAGAAGTTCCCCAAATGCAATTGTTTGACCTGCATGCTCAGCTCTAGATAGCTGCCATCCTGCTTTAGCCATCTGAAAGTGGTGGGTCTTTTCTAGTTGTACAATCAGTGGAAAAGCAGTGGGCCCTCTAGCAGGTTAAGGTAGATGCCTTATACGAGCTGAATTGCCCTTTAGAAGGATATCTGTTTCTCTCCCTTGATTTAAGAGCATTCTGGACCACCAGCCTGCACTAAAGTTTCTGTTGATCGAGATGAATCTAATGGGCTTGATTCAGCATGTAAAGGCATATGTGGATGCTTACCATATTGTGATACAAGAGTATTGCAGTTCACTCCAGAAAGCCTCATCTATGACAGCAGACTGATGTGTGAGGGATGCTTGTACCCGTATGGAAATAGAAGGCACACTGCAGATACAAGTACAGAGAAAGCTGGGAGAGGTGGGTGGTTAGGCTGTACCTTTCCTCTTTTATTTCAGGTGAAGAGGAGAATTCCCACAATGTTTGACAAATGACTAGGGTAGTGCTCTGTATGATGAAAGAACTGATCCCCAGACCCTTCTCTATGTGGTTTGCAGGCAGTGTGCACCTCATGTTATGATGTACTGCTGCAGAGAATTTTCAGGGCATGTTTCACTATTTGCTTATCGGTGACAGCAAAGCCAGATACATCAGTGCAGGCAGGCAGAGTTGATTTGGTTAGACTCTGTTTGATAGAGGAAAGATTTCACCTCCAGGAGCATCATCAGCTCCTTATGCCTAGAGCTGATACTAAGCCTCACACAGGATGTAACATAGAGACCCTCTTCTCCATCCTTTTGGTTGCAGGTCCGTTTCTCTCATACCTCAGCCTACTGATCCCACGTAGAAGAGCTGCCACTTGTGGATTAGCATGTTTGTGAGGATTTAGATGTAGCAATTCCAAGGCATCATCTCACTTTGAGAAAACCACACTAACAGTGCCAGCCTAACAACACCAAATGAAACCCACCCACTGGGCAAGTGCTGAAAAGCAGTAATAAACTGCAAACAGCAGACTGAATGGCTGATTATGGTGAGAGCAACCTGGTCCTCAGCTTCCCATTCTGAACTCGGAGGGGGAAATGAAGCCCTCAATGGGAGATCAAAACTTGACCCTTGTGTACAGTAGATGCTGTGCTGAGAAAGGCAATGTGATGGAAAAGCTGAATGAAATGCTGGGCTAATCCCTTTGAGAAAGCACGCTTGAAGAGCGCTCTGCCATCCAGAGCAAAGTCCAGGTTCAACTGTGACATCCCCCTCAGGCTCCCAGAAAGTGAACATGACACTGCCCAGGCCCAGATAGAGTCTTAAAGCATTAGTCATCATAATGAACAGCATTCTCTCTTAATCACTGCTAGGAAAAGAGGGTTGTATAACAATTGGTGCTATCCAAACCACCTTTTGGTCACTCTCCAAAGACATTCCCTTGGGGGGGGGGGGGGGGGAGAATATATATCCGTTGAAATTTGACATGTAAGAGTGAATCTGCTATTCATTTTTGCTGCAGAGGTAGCCTGCCTCTGATCCTTTTGCTTCCCCTGTTCCTAGGGGAATGAATGAGCCAGGTCGTGTGCAGAGCCTTGTTTTGACACTGCTTAGATCTGTATTAAAAGGAAAGCATCAAAGAGCCCCAGAGCAAGGCACACACCTGCCTGTTATTGGGGGTGACAACACAGGATTAAGTAGTTTGGATACAGACTTGTACGGGAGCTTTGCCTCGGAAGCCTAATCATTTCCTAACCAATGGCTAGAAAAGCTGCTGTATCCTTGGCTCTTTCCTGTGGCTTATTTGGAGGCTTAAGGGATCCTTCTGAAATGGCACCATCTTTTGTACTCACCCTTTGCTAAGCTTAAAAAAATAATGCAGGCATGGAGAGCCGTTAAAAAGGGTCTCCAGAAAAACAAGCTTTCTTTTCCCCTAAGCACAAGGGCTGAAAATTAAAATGCCCTCAGATGCACACACACACTCTGTGAAAAGCTCTGCTTCCCATCCTTTTACTCCTGAGCACGGGGGGTGAAATTCCAATTGTAATATCACAAAGGCCTGATCACATCTTGGTTCAAAGTCGTCCTTAATCAGCCCTGACCACACACACAGCTGTCTATCTTATTTCCTTCAGTTAACCAACAACATTGGCCGAGTCAATCCTCACATCTGACATGCTTTACAGACTGCCTGGATTTGGTCATATGCTCCAAAGATGCATGTGTATATATTTCACATTCAAAAGGCTTGGTTTGGTTTATCATTATGCCTGCTCCTCATAAAATGGTCTACTTCTATCTAGATCTTCTACAGTATTATCAGACAGAAAGCTCGAATTACTTGGAGCACTTGATATTTTCCTATAGGTTTGAACTGTACTGTGTTAACCCATATTATGTTTAACTTCTGTGTCTACTGACATGGGTAAGGCAGCTGTGCTGAGGGCAGGCAGATTTACTGGGGACTTGAGTGGAAGCTGCTGTATGAATTATTCATTTTTCATTATTCCTCGTCTCCTTTTCTACAGTAGCTTCTGACCAAACAAACTTAGTGTAAGAGGGAGACTAAAAGGCAAGAGGATGCTTTGTGATGCTCCATGCCTGATGGTCAGTGTACAGCGATGAAATTGTTCATTGCACTGCTGTCAAGGGGAGAACCCAAATAAACCAGCCAGCTCCGAGCCAGAACTGTCTGCACACCGTCCCTAACATAATTGATGATGCCTTTGACAAACAAGGCCATTGTCGTGTTGGCTGGTGTTTTGTTAGCCAGGGAGGCGGATGGAGAGAAAACTTAGGGTTTGCCAAGAGAAAACCAGCAAAAATCGGCAGGGAAAGATGCTGTGTTGTCAAACATTGGGAAATGTAAAAGAGTGAGGTTTTGGAGACTTCCTTTTGTGCTTCTTTGTGAGGTTTATCTGCAAATCTGATACTGTTAAACAGATAAAACCCAGTCAGCAGCAGCTGCCCCTTCAGCATGTGACATGTGGGCTCTTATTTTGGGAGTTACCTTAGCTGCACAACTGGGATTTTGGCTCTAATGCTCTGGAAGCCAGACAATGTACACACCCGAGCTGAAATGCTAAACAAACACAGACTGAGCAAAGCGTTTGCAAGCCACTTGTATAACTCATCTGGAAGTGGTGTGCGTTTATTGATTCAGCTTGCTCTCTGATCTACCAGGGGCTGTCCCAGTTTCTAACTGGGGAATATGCCCCGTTGTTCATTCAGGACCATTAGTTTTCTTGAACTGTAGCTCCAAAATGAATAAAAAGGCGTTTTTTTTTTTTTTCCCCTACCTCCTCCTCAGCTTCTGTCAATGCTGTCACTCACTGTCCTCGAAGGGTTTTTTTCCCTTAGGGATAGAATGGGAGAAGGTCTCATCTTCCTGAATCAGGGTGTAGTCTCTGTTGGTGATAGGTACTCTAATGATGCTGCCGATTAACCCATCTGCTCTGCGCTCTTAACTGATGAAACCTGAAAACCAGAAATAAGATGGGAATAAAGACAGACCCGGAAGATGCAGAAATAGAAGACATTTAAGGTGAAAACTCCACAGACAAATCCTACATGTAGAGATACTACAATGAAAACAGAAACCTGTATTCAAGCCAACCCAGATGTTGGCAACCTCTTCTTGTGGCTCAGACCGATCTGCAGGATAGGAAGCATTTCCCCTCCTTACTCCCACATATATGACATCCACGGTTTGGGGTGATGGACAGACCTGTCCTGCCTTTTAGGGTGACACAGCCCTGCAAAAACCTGGGCAAAAAGAGTTCAAGTTGAGCAGCAACTTGCCTTTGGAGTTGTCATTGTTAGTGAGCACTTTACCTTCACCTGCTCTCCAGAAGGAAGAGCAAAGTGCCTGGGTTTGCTCCCAAAGCGAGGGCTGCTCTGTGGCAAACAGGCTCATTGTGCTGAGTACATTGCCTATGACAGCGCGCTTGTTTTCTGCCCTTAGGCTATTGTGGCAGTGTCCCTTGAAAACAAGGGGCTGAGAGCTGTCTACAGCAGAGTGTAATAATAGTATTAAACATACTGGCATAAAGAACACAGGGCATGGTGAAAAAATGCCTATGTAGGAGGCAGATCATCAGAGGAATGCCCTTGAAACAAAACTGTTCATCCTTTTACTCGTGCTGTTTTCAAAGGGTATTTTCTTGAGCATCAAATATGAGTTTGCAGATGAATCTGTCCCTGCTACACTTAATGCTCTTATTAGTCATGTACTTGCCCTTTCCCTTTGGAAAATGATGTGTGTGGAATCAGTGTTCATTTGGTCTCTTATCTGTGAGCTCATGAAGAAAAGTAGTTTGATTAGAAGCAATGATGGGCAAACCTCAAAACCTTTGGAGCTCATGTTGGGTTCAGATAAGCATCCAAAAGGCTGGCCCTGATTCAAGCTATTCAAACACTTCGGGTGCCCAACATTTAACTGAAAATCTCTGTTAAAGCAGGTTTTTAAGCCACAAGGTTTTTCTTTCTGCCCTCATCCAGATGGATGAAGCAGCGCTGTGTTTCCTTTCCAGCCTCTGCTACAAGCAAAAGCCAGGGCATGATGCTTTGTTAATACAAAAAAGGAGCTGAAATTTAAAGGCTGGAGTTCAGCTCAGTTCTTATTTTAATCAAATTAACTTTTTTCTATATTTAAAAATATATATATTTTAAATGTATTTGGATTTCTGGTTACCTCGTTAAAAATGAATCCTAAATTAGAAGCCAGTGGTGATGGCTGTATGTATTGGTTGATAAAGTTATACTCTAAACAGCAGTTCTGTGACCTCTCTGTTCATGCAAAAGGCAATAGCTCTCATTTTTTGCCTCGTCCAAGCTCATGCATCTTTCTGCAAAACACTAAAAGTGAATCACCTGCAAACCCCTTTAAAAACCAACACACAGTGGAGGCTTCTTGCTCCTGCTTCAAACCGCTGGGTAGTCAAGGTTTGTGCAGTAGGGAAGAAGCGACCTTCACACATAAATGGGTCCCTGTTGTACTTGTTTTGCTGTGCTTAATGAGTTAGAAACAAAAATAACATGCAAACATAGGCTGACAATACAGCATTTACCAGTTCTGACTGCAGAGAAGGCTCAGGGGAGACCTTGTAACAGTCTTCAATATCTAATGGGGGCCAACAATAAAGCTGGAGAGGGACTTTTTACAAGGGCCTGTAGGGAAAGGCCAAGGGGAATGGCTTTAACCTGCCAGAGGGGAGATTGAGATGAGCTCTTAGGCGGAAGCTCTTCCCTGTGAGGGTGCTGAGGCGCTGGCACAGGGTGCCCAGAGAAGCTGTGGCTGCCCCATCCCTGGCAGTGTTCAAGGCCAGGTTGGACACAGGGGCTTGGAGCAAGCTGCTCCAGTGGAAGGTGTCCCTGCCCGTGGCAGGGGGTTGGAATTTAGATGAGCTTTTAAGATCCCTTCCAACTCTATGATAAGGAGGAGGGCACGACTCTATCAGCCTTGCAGAGATGTCCCCACCGCACACAATCTCAGTCACCTCTTACCGTGTCTCCACAGCCTGTGCTTGCCAGCCGATGGGTTCAGCCAATGCGACCTTCAACAGGAGCTGGCGATGCCACCCCAAGACAGGATTCTGTTACTGCAAACCGGGAGTGGCGGGTCCCAACTGCGATAGGTGCCTCATGGGCTACTGGGGCTTTGGAGAACACGGCTGCCGCCCTTGCGACTGCGCCAGAGACTGCGACCAGCACACCGGGAACTGCTTCAATGGGTAAAGAAGGCCTTCTTTGGGTTCATGTTGAGAGGGGGTTCTGTGAAGTGAAACAAAGATTAGCTGAAACGCTGCAGCAATGGAGGGTCTGTCATCATTCGAAAAGGGCTGTAAATCACAAAAGCTTGCTTAGATTCCATTTGGCGCTTTTGAGTCCTTCGTATTATCCAAAGCAATCTTGAAATGATGACTTCTTGTCATCATTAACAGGCAACTCCATGGAAATACATGGCTTTAAGCTATAATGACTTTAAACTGACTGCAGTTTTATGGGGCCTGCAGGTGGCCTCAGTTCCTAATGACTAAGTCACTAACATTGAATTACTTAAGTCAGTAAAACCAAACAGAAGCTGAACAGGCACAATACATGCTTTTAAAAATGCTCATCCAGCAGCGGCAAGGCCTAAATAAACCCTTAGATCTGTGATATCTCTGTATGGCATGAAGTCTTGCTCTCATTTGCACTGTCAACATGAAGAAAGCAAGCTCATCTGACTGAATACAGCCACAGGCAGCAAACAGGGGCTTCCCACCCATCCTGTGTCCTAACCACGTCTTCTGGTTTATGTGTCCCCCCAGCTATGACAATGAGCCATTCTTTAACATCCCCATCGGGGGCCGAATCCCTGACCTCGTGCAAACACCAGCCAACGAGAGTGAAGAGGAGTGGAGATGGAATGATCATGAGCAGGGGTTTTCTGCACTGAGGCACCCAGGTACAGCCCAGAGTATGGAACCTTTAGTAACTTCACTTGGTGTTAGTTCTTTCTCCTTTCCACCCTGACTTAAATTCCCCCATTCACCTCTAGCTTGTCTGTCCCCATCTGCAGACAACATTTGCTAATCTGAATTATAGAGGTTATCATAGAATCAGAGAATAGTTAGGGTTGGAAAGGACCTTAAGATCATCCAGTTCCAACTCCTCTGCCATGGGCAGGGACACCTCCCACTAAACCATGCCACCCAAGGCTATATCCAACCTGGCCTTCAACACCGCCAGCGATGGAGCATTCACAGCTTCCCTGGGCAACCCATTCCAGTGCCTCACCACCCTTACAGGAAAGAATTCCTTCCTCATATCCAATCTAAACTTCCCCTCTTTAAGTTTGAACCCATTACCCCTTGTCCTATCACTGCAGTTCCTCATGAAGAGTCCCTCCCCAGCACCCCTATAGGCCCCCTTCAGATACTGGAAGGCTGCTATGAGGTCTCCACAGCCTTCTCTTCTCCAGGCTGAACAGCCCCAACTTTCTCAGCCTATCTTCATACAGGAGGTGCTCCAGTCCCCTGATCATCCTCGTGGCCTCCTCTGGACTTGTTCCAACAGTTCCATGTCCTTTTGATGTTGAGGACACCAGAACTGCACACAATACTCCAAGTGAGGTCTCATGAGAGCAGAGTAGAGGGGCAGGATCACCTCCCTCGACCTGCTGGTCACGCTCCTTTTGATGCAGCCCAGGATGCGGTTGGCTTTCTGGGCTGCAGCACTGTTATTTTCCAAACCAACTTCACTCTTCAACTTTGGGTTTGGAAATTGGTAATCATGAGTAAGGTTGTGTGGAAAAATATTCTCTTTTTGTTGCTGAACTTCAAATGCTATTTGCAAAAAGATGATGCCAGCCATCACTGAAATGCACCACTCTTGGGGTACGCCTCTGTTTTACAACTGGATCTGATTCTTACAAATCTCTTTATTACTATCAGTAATTAACTTTACAATTGACCCTTCGAGGGCTGCATTTTGCTCGACAGGTACCTATCAGATTTCAGAACCATTACTGCATCATCTAACAGGAAACCAATTTGCAAACAACTGAGCTCACTCTCAAAAGTACTCTTAATGTCCATCCAAGCTATAGGAGCTATATCCATGTAACTTTCTAACTGAGTATCGTTTGCTTTTCTCCCTCATGTCCTGGATCTTCCTCAACCCTCTGCGTTCTATGGTTCCGCTGCTAGAAAAGTGTGTTTGCAAAGAAAAGGTACTTGGAAGCGTCTCTGACTTCTGCCAAATGAAATACGCTTATGGTAAGTGAGTAGTAACATATCCTCAAGGCATGATAACTTCACTGTGTTCTCCCTGTTCACGTTATAGCTGACAGCTGTGAAAAATGATGGGACTGGCTAAGGCAGGAAATAAGAGGTAGGATTTCTTCTACCTTTTTTGATATGTCCCACTTCTGCTCAGAAGTGAATCAGGCTCCCTTCCACCCAGTCAGCTTCCCTCACCACAGCAGCACGAGGGCTAGAATTGGAACTCTACATCAAGAATGAATGATAAAACCCTTGCATCTAAACCACCATCGGGTTTGATCTCATTATGCAGGTTAAAATGGGCATGCTTGTTTACCAAGAGTGTATTTAAGTGTGTTTTATGATCACCTGGTTGATGCCATCACATAAAGCCAGAAAGGAAAGCTTCGGCATCCAAAGGTTTGATGTGCTGTGCCATGACACAACGCAGCCTGCTTGTGGGGCTGATCTAGATGAGATTACCCTGCCAAAAGTTATGGGATCCTCTTAAATTAAAGGCACCGGAATTTATCACAGCAACCAGATGTTGGGCCATGAAACAAGAATGCTTTTCCTGGGTTGTTGCATGGAATTGTAGCCGTGTGACATGCCAGCAGCCTGATGGGAAACTTCCTGACTTCCTTCCAGCAGAGCAGACAGCCCCTTCCCACAGGATATAGTTTTTGAAAGGCAGTGCTAAAGCCCAACACAAGGTTCCTAACTGCCAAATATAAAGCCTGGAATCAGTGCACTTAAAACCAAGCTGTTACCTGCTGATCTGCTTTTTCCATCCTTCCCATGTGCACATACAAGGGCTTTTCTATGATTTCCAAGCATTTGACATCTGCCCATTACAAAGTAGTTGTTAAATAACAGGCTGAAAGGATCAGTTAACTACTTCAACAGAAAAATCTAGCTTTTCTTCTCCAACTTTGTTTAGAAGAACCATGACTGAAGCAGACAAGCATGCCAATACAGCTGCAGTGATTTTTCCACGTCTTCTTTCAAGGTGTTAAAGTTCTACCTTTTAGCGGCATACACCAGAATTTATTGTTGGTCTTTATCTTGGTATGCTTTCTGGCAGTGATAAAAGCAAGAATCTTGTCGGCTCATGACAAAGGGACCCACGCAGAAGTTGTTGTGAAGGTGAAGAAGGTCCTGAAATCAGGCAAAGTGAAAATCGCCCGGAGCAACAGAAGCATTTACCCAGAGTCCTGGACCAACAGGGGATGTACATGTCCCATTCTCAACCCTGGTAAGGACAAAATGCTTACCAGCTAATTTCCATCCCCTCTGAACTGCGGTGATAATTCATTGTGCGCATGAGCTATGGCTACATTCCTCAATTCAACCTTCCCTATTGCTGCCCTCCTTGCAATAAAGCTTAGCCGGCTTCATCCAGGTTATGTACGTGCCACCTCATGTGTATGCACACTTTGATGTGCATACTGTCAGTGCTGGCTCCTGTCCCCACAGGTTCAGTGTTGTCAGATGATTTATGCTCAGGAATTACAACTACATATTGATATAGTTCCAGGGGCCTGTATCATTTACAGATTCAACACCTCCATGTACAGATGCCCAGGTCTGAATCTGATCTGTCGGACCTTTGTTTTAAGCCATTGTAACTCCATGTGTTTCAGTAGCGTTACTCATGGCTTGTACAGGTACGATGAGTAGCAAAATTTGATCTGAACAGATGTATTATAGATGCTGGTATTACACATTAAAATAGTGAGCCAGACTTCCTAGGTTATAACCATAAGACATAGGCAGTAGGACCTCAAAAAAGAGGCCAGATCCTTATGAAATAGAGGAATTCTGCATTTAGTTCTGTTCTATTTAGTACTGACTGAAGTTTTTTCTCCCTTTTTATTTGTTTCAACTAGGTACTGACTATCTCATAGCAGGCCAGGAGGACTCGAGGACCAGCAGACTCCTTGTGAACATGAACAGCCTGGTGAAACCCTGGAAAGCACATTTGGGAAAACAAGTATCAGATATTCTCCGAACTGGATGCAAATAATTTCTGCTTCAGGAGTTCCAGAGCTGAACTTTGCCTCTTAGTAACACTGCAGTGAAAGGTGTAGTTAGCTCATGCGTTTCCATTCAAGATGCTCCTACCTGAGGTGATGGAAGCAGACTTACCATCCTTTCTCCTTTCACACACGTAGGAAACATGGGACACGACTCCTTTTCCCAAAAAAGGCACAGCCTTATCATACAACGTTAACTAGTGCATCGTACATAGGCTACAAGTCAGTTCTTAATTTCAGCCTGGTTCCACACACCCGGAGACTCATTTTACAAGGCAAAACTAAGGATATGGATTAGTGATACCATACTTCAGGTCAGAGTCTGGTGTTAATGTGCATGAGCTGCTTACACAACGTGTTCAGCACTTGGATGTAGTTTTCTTTGTAAGTGACCACTAACAGGCAGCAATGTCTTTCAGCTTTACCAGTGGCATAATACTAAAGCACATCAAATCATACTTAAAGAGCTCAGATTGCTGTAACATCAGACTGCAATTATGCCAATAGAAGAGGTTGTTTTCTAGAAGGCAATATAATCCCATTGCTGAACAGGAACACGCTGACACGTGATTTCTCCGGGACAAGGTCCTTTATAGATGAAAACTGCTATCATCAATGCTTAGGGCTGCTGCAGAAACTACCTTGGCTCAAACTTGATTCCAAATCCAACCCTTACTCTCTGAAGTCATTTTGCTCTTTGCTGTAGTGCTTTAGTTTGTAACACCATATAGGTTCCACAGTGATTGCCACTGAAAAGCCTTAATACCAGGAAAGAGCCAAAACGTGAGGAAATAGCAGCTGCTCGGATGTTGGGATTGTGACACTACAAGAGCTGTAAGGCAGAAGCAGGAGGTAAATGGACTGTGCATCAAATGAGGGAGCTACAGCCTCTGTGAGAGCATCCTGCCTGTTCAAACTGTGCTTGAGACCACTGGCATTTGATTGCACTTAGTGCTTTCATTCTGCTTTATATCAGGTTGAGACACTGAAGCTTGGCTTCCCATTTCACCTGAGGATTATTTTTCCCTCCACAGAAGCACAGGGGTGATAACATCTGCACTCTAGGTGAAAATAGTTCTGTTCTGCAAGAGCATCCTTTCTAACTCAAGTTTACCCTATAGCCAGTAAAAGGTAGCTTCTTAAATCATTCCCTAACACAGTATTTTGAGGTAAGTGTAGTTTAAGACCTGCATCCCCTGTTGAAGGACTCACGATCAAATGAAGCTGGTTGGAGCATATTCTCTCTTCAAATAAAGCAGAAACTATGAGTCAGTCTGTTCTTTGAAGGGGGTTCCAGAGAAGCAGCATGTACACGTGCTACTTCTGCTATTTCTACTCCATGTCTATAATGCCGTCAGGAGATATCTGCTATCTGCATCCAGCACTGACTGGCACATGGAGTACCTAAAAAAAGCTAATGCAGAATGATCGCAGTCCCAGTCGGCAGCTTAAGCCATTGGTTTGTTCTCTTTATCACCAGCTGCTTTCATGCCGTTTGTTGCTGTTTTCAGAGCGGTTGGACAGCAGAAAACCCTCAGCTCAGTTGGGAATGGATGACAGGCAGATATTCACAGAATAACCCCCCTACTTTTTCCCCAGCAGTGCATAAAGAGTGTTTCTGCCTCCCTCTTTCCTCTGACTTCTCCCCTCCTCCATTGCCATTGCTTTCCCTCTTTCACATCATTATTTATTTGTTGTCACCTCGAGTGGTATCCAACAATGTGGCATCTCCAGAAGCCGCTTAATTAATGCAATAAAACACTTTTTAACCAAGGAATTTGGTTTAATTCGCAATGTCAGCTTACAGAAGGTAAGAGCATAGCAACTGCTTCCTTTAACGTCTCCAGAAATCATCTCACTGCAGAGACTGAGCAGTTCTCTCTCAAATCTCCATAAAGATGTGTATGTGAATTTACAGTCTGTTCTAAAGGGCCTCCAAGACCAAATGAAAATCAAGTGTAGGTTTAGAACGAAGCTAAAGAGCATGCTTTTCAACGGAGGCCATTCTACCTGCAGGGGATCTTATTTAATGACGCTCATATTCCATTTTGGTTTGTAGTCAGTACCACATTAAAGCAAACTCTCATATTCCACTCTTTGTGCCAGCTTGGTGATTTTGTGGGGAGGGTGAACATCTGCACAGATCCTTAATGTGGGTGAGAAGTTATTTTTTAACATGGTAATTTACAGGCATTTCTAGCTCCTGCTAGGGGAAATGCTGTTGGCAGCAAGAATATTGATACCCTGGTGTGTTCTTTTGGGGCCTTCTGTAACACAGTGATCAATGACTACCAACTGCAGACACTGTTGGATGCAAACAAGACAGTCACCAATGTATCCCACATTTCAGATATCATGACAGTAGGTGATGCATACACATGCTTTAGAGATAAGAGATTCAGCTGATTTTGTCTCCTAATTTCCCATCATTTTGAATCTCTAATTTACTTGCTGGTACCTGTATAGCTCAGTCACCTTCACTCCATTAGTTAGAAACACTGCACATCTTGTTCCAGCTACTAGCTGGTGTTTAGTGGGTTTGCTCTACAGAGCAGTTGGGTATTCCATAAACATGGAATTTAATTCAAAAGTGAAAAATGAAACACGTTTGGATAAACCAACACTGCAAGCTGGCTTTTTATCAACACCATTGCTTCTGCTGATCAGGTGTCTCTGAGTTCACAGAGAAAGAAAATGAAAGAATAGAAGTTCCAGCTCACAGGGAGCCACCATGTGCAATCTCTTTGCTCTGCAGCGCTATAATCCAGGTAGCCTGGCTGAAAGTAAGTATCTGAACAGAAATTCACTGCATAGATCAAGCTACAACAGCTATTGTTTAAAGAAGAGATGGGAAAGTTGAAATTCATCACCATAAGACCTTAGGAAGGAAAGAAGTTATTATCTTGAGTACTGGTACCTGAAATAAAGATGAGCGTGAGACAGTGCAAGATGACAACTGTCTTCCTAGTAGGAGCTGTTACATATTCCTCAGAACAAGCAAACAAGGCCATACACAGCAAATTAAAAGAACTGCCATAGACAATATGGTATTCCTGTAGCAAACCCCAAATAGGTATATAGGCCTGTGTACAATATCACACACCTTGTGATCCCCATTGTGACTGTGTGTCTTGGGTGGTACAATAATACAGAGAATACTCACATGGAGAGAGGGATACATTTGCCCAATACAGAAGTGGCTGAATCTCTTCTTTGAGTACATCTAAAGTGAGACCTGCCTTTGAATTGGCCACATGAACATGCCTATAGCACCCAAATAGACAAGATGCCTCACAAGCAGTAGCAATCACGTAGTAAACAGTAGCCAACCCTGCACAAGGATGAAATAAAAGCCTTTATCCACACAAAAAAAAGGAGTCTGAAAAGCTGTGGCTAATTTGTAATAGCACTGGTGATTGAAGCAGAAGCATGTGTAACTTTCCACAGAGAGCAGCAAATCCAGGAGTGTTGGAGGTCAAAGCAGCTCTCTGGAGCACATGTATCCATGAATGCTTCTCCAGCTGTGCTCTTGGCAAGCAGCTAAGGAGGAAAACGTACCTACACACAACCTTTGTGCACTGCTCTTCTGAGGGTGGCTCCCTGCTATGAAGAGTAAGTTTTCTCTGCAGCATTTACCATGTCTCTCAGTTTCTCCACACTGCTTGATGTAAGCTTTCTCTAACTGAGATAACTCACAAGATGTGCTTCCCTCAAGTCCCCAGGCCTGAAAAGTGTGTTGTTATGTGTTGTAGCACTTTTTTTGTACTTAAAACTTCCATTAAAAATACTCAGACGCTTATCCTGATGTGGGGTTTGGGATCTGTTTGTAAGATTTTAAACCATGCAACCCTCAAATCACATACACATTAATTCTTTACAAGTTACTAAACCACAAACATTCCAAACAGCAGGTTTTTGCTTCAATAGTGTTAGCACAGTCAGGTAAACAGAGAAAAGCATTTAGCTAATAAGGCAGTCGGGATACATGTGTAATTTCTGTAGTTGGCATGTTAATTCGGTAACTGATCAAAACCCAGTCCTGTGAAGTCTTACATGTAGGCGCTACACGTAGGTGCTTAATTCCCATGCGAAATATGCACATGAAGTTTTACTGATTTAAGATCTAATGAGGTCTAAAAGGCACTTAACAGGTCCTAAAACTACTCCTTTACACAGAGGTGATGCAAGGATTGTGGCATGAAAATAGGAATGTGAGAAAAGCAGGTGGAAGATGCCATACCTATAAAAGCTCAGGGCTTAGGTAGATAGAAGTGTGCTCATGTCAGTCTCTGTACTCTAATGTGACTGGCTGTAGGGGAAAAGGCAGCAAGGCTAGAACTGAGAAGGGAACAGAAGAGAAAACAAAAGAACAGGGTGGAGGAAGCAACACTCTTGTAACAGTAAGGAAAAGGTCAGAAACCACAGATGTAGAAATCATTCATCCCCTCTCCCATACAGCACCCTACAAAGGGAACGAGCACATTATGAGGAGATGCTTTCACCTCCTTAGGAGGGATGAGGAACATTCAGAAACAAATAAATCAACAAATAAATCAGATCTGGTATAACAAACCCTATGTCCACAAACCCCGCACAGCACTGCGCCGCATCTGGGTTAATCTGCAATGTGCAACCACCGCAGAGCTTCCTGTGCTCTTTGTTTTGGCTGTGACAGTTCATGAGCTGTCTGCTCACACATACAGCAACACCCACAAGTAATAAGCTATTTGGAAAAAGCCCCCCAGGAACGACAATATTTCTTCTTGGTTTAGAGATCATCCCTCCATTCAGGCTCTGGCTGCTGGCTATAGCTTATGCTAAGAACATGGAATTCGCTGTATTCGATACATCCTGCTGCTTCTCCCATGCTCAGCTACAGACCCCTAAGTCCTGAACTAGAGTTCTCATCATACAATCATAGAATCACAGAATAGTCAGGGTTGGAAAGGACCTTAAGATCATCCGGTTCCAACCCCCCTGCCACAGGCAGGGACACCTCACACTAAACCATGCCACCCAAGGCTATGTCCAACCTGGCCTTCAACACCGCCAGCAATGGAACATTCACAACTTCCCTGGGCAACCCATTCCAGTGCCTCACCACCCTTACAGGAAAGAACTTCTTCCTCATATCCAATCTAAACTTCCCCTCTTTAAGTTTGAACCCGTTACCCCTTGTCCTATCACTACAGCCCCTAATGAAGAGTCCCTCCCCAGCATCCCTATAGCCCCCCTTCAGATACTGGAAGGCTGCTATGAGGTCTCCACGCAGCCTTCTCTTCTCCAGGCTGAACAGCCCAACTTTCTCAGCCTATCTTCATACGGGAGGTGCTCCACTCACTCTCTCAAGTTCTCAGCATCACTACCAGAACATCAGCTCAAGAGGGGTTAAAAGGAGTTGAAAAACAACTGCAGGCTGGTGCTGTACAACAAAATGAAGTCACGTCCAGTGACTAGAGCTGGCTGAGAATAAATGACAAAGTGCTGGTAGCTTCTCTACACTGTCCCACACTAACTAGAATTTTAATGAGAAGTAAAACAAGAGTCCAAGAAGCAAATAATATCCTTTTTTCTCTTCCCTAGGAATAAGAAAGTAGGCTCTACCTATTGAGGTAACAACTCTCCTCAAAGAGATTCATTGACATGTGATCAGATAAGTGCCTCAGATGAACTGGAGACATCACTGTGAGGTTTAACAAGGACATGCTCAGTGAGGACTGCAGAGGATATAGATCTAGTTTCCAACACAGCCCTGCCAGATCCCCAGATCTAATGATCCTCAGAATGAACTGCAAGATAAGCATCTCCCTCCAGACACTGTTGTGTACATCATTCCTGCTGCATGGAAGAAGGAAAAATAAAAGGTCATTTTCACACCTGAAGCAAGGCCCTATCTCTAGGAAGGTTACTTATGAGGTTACTTACCTAAGCACAGGTTAGGTCTTTGAAATGCAGGTAGGCTGTACTGCAGAGAAAAGCAGAAGAAATCAGTAACTTAAACACATTCTGAAACATAACTTCATCTAATTTTAACCACTTTACAGTAGTTAACTGTATTTTACCATATATTTTACATTAAAAAAGACAAGTTTTATAAGCAATGCTTATCTGCATCAGGAGATGCGAGACATGCTCCATGGAGTCAAGTCTGAGTTGGCTGCAGGAGCAACTCCATCCTAACAAAGAAGTTATTAGAAGTACAGGTGAATTTGTGGCCTGCATCACACAGGGGTTCCAGCCAGGTGAGAACAGTCCTACCCAGCCTTCAAAACCAGAGCTTGTTTCATTCACCATGGCATCAACTCCAGAGCTGCAGCGTGTCCAACTGAAGAATTGATTAAAACTTGCAGTACTTCAGTTTTCCAAGTATTACTGAACAAGGCAGTGCTTTAGGAGCAATGATGAAAGTCTGCAGGACAAATACAATTAAAACCACCTCTTTTTACTGTTGAGCTACATTCTAATTCCTATGCTTCCACTGAAGTGCAAGCTATACTACATTGTTGTCATGAACTTCGAATCCAGAAGGAAGTCTGACTGCATTTTACTTAAATGCAGCAAAATACAAATTGCATGGCAAGAAGTGCCCTGTAAGCACTAAACCAGAAAACATAACGGACTGGACTCTGTCTCTCAATATCCAGCCCTAATTCCTTGTCAAGCAAACCTACATTACTATTCAGAGTTCTTAATGGTGGGGACTTCCTTTCTCCAAACACCTCCAACACATTACTTAGTGTTGCAATTTCTGAGGTATGGCCCTTACACATATTCCCTATTTACACAACAGGTTACCCTCAGCAGAATCAGAAAGAAGCAACGCCATCCTAAATGCACTTTCAAATACGTTGCATTGTACGCCGCAGGTTCTCTCTGGCAGTATTAGGGTCAGGTCCTGAGCTACTACAGACCAGGATTCCTGCATTTTGTTTTCTACAGATGCTAGAAGTAGAGGCTAAATCCCAAACCTGCAGAGCATTGAGGCAACGTGGGAAAGAAAAGCACAGCAGAAAAAAACCAGAGGCAGACACTTCTTAGAACAGAGCACCCCTTCACAAAAACCATTTCCATTTGAACAACCAAAAGCCTGGGTGCACGTGATGTGTTTTTATTTGGTGCCCCGTGTTTATCTGATTGCCTGAGATTCCATTTTCATGGTCCAATTGCCTGAGTGCCAAGGTTTATCTCTGCTGCTTTTGTGCCCATTTACTCAGGTTAACTTGGCATTTGCCTTCCTGCGCCTCAAAGAGTCACACTTTTCTCTCTTAAAAGCATAGAGGTGCTGAGAGTACCTGCTCTCCATGCCCTTGGATCCGAGTAGCTGTCAGCCACTTAAATTTCCTCAGGTCGTTTTGAGGCTCCAGCAGCTGCACTGAGCTATGAACAGCTCAAACACACTGTAAAATTAAACAGAAATTGCCCTCAAATATTCAGAAGCATCATCACTAACACCGAAATAACTTGTGCAAGCAAGATACCAAAATATTATATGGAAGCAACGTGGCTGAGCACCCAAGACTGCTGCCCAGAGACAGGCAAGTGTTCAAACACTACTAGACTTACTGGGCTGCATTACTGTCACTACAACTTTATGCTTTGGTTAAGTTAACCAACAGATGAAAGAGGGGAAAAAACCAACCAAACCAACCAGCCAGCACGCAGTGAAGTTACTGAAGCTGATTCGTTCTGTAATACAGTTCTCACAGCCCACGTTTTGCTAGGAAAGAACAATGTAGCATTCCCTTATCCACAGGTATTAAACTATAGCGAATTACTATTACATTATTTACACCTTTAAAGTAATTTTCAAGTACTTTCATAGCTATCCAGGCCCTTTGCAGTGCTGGTTCATGATCCAGCCCCCAGGTACTGAAAATTCTTTCTACTTTTCACACCTTCCTGCCCGAGGCTGGGGAGAAAAGAATGGGACAAGAATGAAAACCTGAAAAGCTGAAGCAACCAAGTCTCACAACCCACAAGCTGACTCAAAGCCTGCTTACAATGCAGAAGAGTTATTTCAAACCCAAGCAGTGCTAAAGAAACACCACAAAGACACAGGAGCTTTCAATAAAGGTAAAAAGTATTTGCTTTTTAATATGCACTTCAGTCACAGTATCTGTTTTGAGATCATTACACCAGGTAACCTTTTCACTGTATTCTCAATATATTTTACAAGAGCCTGTCTATACACTGCAGGAGCAGATGCTAACTACAGGAACCCAACAATCTGTGCTTTCAGAGCGAAAATAAAGCCAGTGATCAACATTCTTTCCATCCATCTTTATCGATGGTTGCTCACTTAGCAAATGAAATTAAAGGAGAAATGCATTTCAACTTCCTCGTTCTGGCATCCTTACCTGATGCCAGTAGGAAAATGCAATTAAAGCCTACTAAAGCCATTTGAAGTTATTTTACAAACTGGATTTAGGAGGTTTTCAATTTTCTGTATCATTCTGGCAAAAATCAGAAATCTTTAAGGAAAAACAATCCTTTAATGCCTCTTGTATTACTAGAATAGAATACATTAGAAAGAGCAGCTACAGATCAGAGCATACTGAAATGAAAACAGACCTGGTGTGCTAGTGGAATTCCAGTTGAAAGCTATGTATCAAAAGACATCATTCAAGTCAAAACTCAAGGAGAACTTGAGGGTCAAACCAGGTGTTAAGGTATTAACTGTGTGATAGTAAGTTACACAGTACACACACATACTTGTTTTTGCAGTATTTATTTGCAAGACTGTAGCACTGAGATTTCTCCTTCGGCAATAAATTATTTACTATGATACAGTGTCTAAGACAATGGTGAGACATTTCATGACAACTCAGAAGACAAACATACTGCAAAAGTCCATGTCTCTGAAAATGAGAAACGGAGACAACAGCCTCCTTGCATCTTCATTAGCTAGATCCCTTCTCCTCTTTGGGAGCAGCAGCCTCCATAGAAGCAGCTTCCAAATCTTTGCTTGACTTCTCTTTCTCTTCAGTTTCATCTTCTTGAGGGTAAAGATCTGGGTATTTCTGCATGCATTCCTGCATGGCACGGAATTGGTCCACACAGTCTGATCCCTTTATTTCTTCTGTGCTATAGTGGAAACAAGAGAAGGCTGACTTGAACTGTTCCCCACAGGGACCACTAGCCATTCCACCCAGGCACGGGCAATTCCAATTGATATCTCCATTGGGCAATATCAATCCTGAACAAACAAGAGAGAAAAGAAGTTAAAGCTCCTTCCGAAAAGGGATTTCATTCAGTGAAAGCTGCTAAAATACAGGTGTAAGTGGAAGTACTCACAATGCCCTATTAGTTCTGTAGCTTCAAAGGTGCTAAACACCTTCTACTTCCTGGCCAGGCTTTCTATCTCTGATCTGCATGATCCTTTACTGGGCACCAGTGAGATCAGTTCTATATCAATGCCCGAGTTCAGTCTTTCCCCCTGGACTACAATCACTGAGCATATTGTAAGTAAACTTCAAAACAGACTGAATTCAAGTCAATCCACTTGCCAGACTCTGCCAGGGGAACAAGCAAGCCTTAAAATCATGTTACACAAGTTATAAGAAATTAATTCTAGCACTGAGAGTAGAATCCTTTTAAATCAAGGACGCAGTTTCCTTCTTGTTTTAAATGAACTCGAGAATACTAACCCACAGCTTCAGTGTTGATCAGTCTCCTTTTCAATACTGAAAGAAACAGCCTCCTTAGCATGATTTAGTCAACTACAGTAATACTGTCATGTTTGATAGATCATGCTTTATTTGGCAAGATAGATTTGTAAAAAACACTGTACAGAGATGTCCCTAGTACAGTGCATATGGCATCTTCAGTGGCCTGGAGGAAAAGCAGGACTACTGAGGAGAGGGAGATGGATGGCTGGTGCCAGATTCTTTTATGTCATCCTGACATAAAGGATGACATAAAGCAGAAAGATGCTGGTCACACATTGTTTAAGAAAGACAGCTTGCTTGGTAAACTTGATTCCTATATTCCTCCTCACTAACATCAACCAGTCATTTTAAACAGTCATTTTTCTAATACTTCAGAAAGAAAAAAAACAACATGAGGAGTTGTGAGATGTTCCTGAAGACACCACGGCAATGGAGCTACATGTAAAATAATTTTCTTCAAATATATTGTTCCTTTTGGGACCAGACCTTCTAAGCATGTGAATTAACAACAGGGTAAGAGTTATGCCATAAACTATATATTCCTGTATACCACATGACATTGATTTGCACCTATTTGATCACAGAAATAGCATCAGTTTTGGAAACCATGCTTTAAAAAAACAAAACAAAAACACAGATGAGTAAGATAAGAATTTCCTCATTGGTAAATACAGCAGCAAGCATACTTCAATGGCAAAAAACCCTGTTCAGATCATAGCAGATGAACACTTGCGTTAGCAGTCAACTGCTGACATCACACTTCATCTCTCATAGCTCCTGGGATGTGTTAATATCACAGATAAAGGCAGAAACAGCTGCATTTATGTCAACACTTGTCTTTGTACTTGCTGTAATGAAATCCCACTGTTGTTCTGAGAAAAGTTTCTTCCCTGTTTTGTGACAAACATCCCAATAACAAGTTTATCTGCCAAGGATTCACAATGTAAGATGACAGACACGCAGGAAGCAGGATTGAAAGGGACATCACCAGTCATAAAGACTCCTGTACATCTGACCAATCATCAGGTTCCTTCTTAAAAGAATTAGGGCTTTGCTTCATCAGTTCTCTGGGGAAATGGTTTCAAAACTGTCTCCAAAATAAGATGCCAGGAACAAGTGTGGAAACACAGAGAAGGGAGAGGACAGCAACAACCTGTGTTTGTGGTGCAATTCCACAAGCACTTTGAGCCAACTCTCCTATCACAGCTGTAATGCTAATAAAAATTATTTTCCATGCATAAAGCTCACCACTGCCTTCTTCATGGAAGACTAATAAAATAAGAAATTACTTAACTGATGGGAGCGAAGATCTCAACGAAAACTAGAGCCCTTTAACATTTAAATTCTTCCATGCGCAACACAAGAGACCAGAAACAAGCTTTACAGTGAGAATGCTATTTCAAATTGCTGCAAATGAATTCTTAACTTGTTACCATCAACCACAGCTGTTAAGAGACACATACAATGAATGCTGAGACACACTGCAATATGGAATGCTAACTTTGTCTGCCTTCCCATTCCATGTGGCTTCACTTCTTTCAATGTTTTTGGCTGAATATAAACCATTACGATTTTGCCTACCAAAATCTCGTAACTTATGTGTTTTGTTCTATCAATGTCCCAACTGATAGAAATAAAAAAAGAATACTATATAACTTTATTTTCTTCCAAAGGAAACAGAGCAGAAGTTTTCCCAATTCATCTGCTAACTGAAGTGGACTGCTCAAAGACTTGTCTATTAATGCCTGAAGCAAAATGAAAGCTAGCCAAGAAATCCAAACTACACATTCATCTTCAGTATGAAAAAGGTCCCTATAAAAAATCCAAAACCTCACATAAAAGTTTTAGCTGTATTAGAAAACAATACTATACAATAAATATATAAAACACCTATAGGTATCTATAAATGCAGATATAAAACATCTATACAATAAAACTTTCTTCCTCAGATATGACTGGTCTGTGTACAGCAGAGCAGAGAAGATGAAAAGAGTCATTAGAGTTAATCAGGCCACAGAAGTTGAAGATTGGAAACCAACTCTTCTAATCAAAGCAGAAGTTAAATCAGAAAAGCCTGCACGTTGCTTTATGTGCAAATAAAGCAATACTTATTTTTTAATATGGGAAGCAGAGCCCTTCCCATTTGCTTTTGGATAAAAACCACACGAGCTTCTGCACCTCAGCATATTCCAAAGCATTTTGCCCATATGTCTTTTCTGCCCACAAATTTCACACCCACTAAATGCAACACTCTGTGATATATGAATTGTTTCTGATTTGATCTGATGCACTGCAGCTTGAGACTATTAGAGTAAGAAGCTTTCAGATAATCCTTAAAACATAGCAGTAACTCACCAAACGCTAAACAGAAAAAACAAAACCAAAAACCTGCCAACTTCTACAGAGTTTCTCATTTTAAATCATACAGACACACATTTTCACTGCAAGGTGTCCCTGACATAACTAGCTTCTGGCTTTCTGTTTTCTTCCTTGCTTTATAATTTAGGAAGCAAGTGATCTAACATGCAGTAAATACAAGATTGCTAGGAACCCCCCCACCCCTCCTCACCATGGCTTTTACACATCCAGCAAAATACACATAAGAGGAATCAATTAATATGACATTTAAGCGAGGAGGAAATGGCTCTTTTAACTTAAGACTAGTTTCTTACCAAAATACATGGCACAAGACTATATACTATATACTATATACTGTACAAAGAGAATAATTTGGAGCAGAGGGGTGGGGTGTGAGACAGAAGGAAGAGAACCCCCCTTTACAGGTAGCAAGAGAATTGTTTTCTATGTTCACATTCCAAGCCTTTATAGTAGGTCTCTATTATGGTAAATCTGAGAAGGGCACCCTTCCTTTTCCTCTTAGAAGACAGTGTCAAAAATAGATGCTTAGTTATAGAACCAATATGCATCCACATGCTGTTGCTAGAGAGACACCTTCTACTAACAGAATATTTAATTACTACCAAAGACCATGAATGATTATAAGGGAGAAGATAAGTGAACTTTAAACAACCACAATATAGACTGCATACATGAATTTACTTCACTAAACAGGAAGCCACTTTGTTTAGCTGTACACCACAAAAGGTGACTTAACAGCTCAGTGAATGGGAAAATATCCAAGGGTTTGTTCTCCAGATGTGATATTTAGAAAAAGTATCTTTCTTTGCTTTATTTTGCAAACAGTCTCCAGTTTTTCCAAAGGAAAGAGAAAGCCACAGGCCACAGAAAAGGAACAGGGGAACTTAATTCCACCATCTGATCATTAGAGGCTATTAACTCTTCACTCAACAGACCAGTAATGGATTTTACATTTGCCTGAGTCAGGAGCTAACTCTTCCATGTAGCAAACTGCCAGGAAAAATGCTCTTAAAAGTGAGCTCTCCTTAGACACTGCTTTCTACCTAAGGGTGAACTACTTTATACAAATGATTTGTCGGTTTCACCTTCCATCCATAAGCACCACATATATTTTATTGCCTGTAGAAGTCTCTATTTGAAACCCTTAGGGGCTGAAGCCCCATTCCCATGGGGAAAATAAGGACAAATCCCAAAGCATAAACTGTTTCCACCAAAGAGGCAGTTTGGGGGATGGGTCTTAGCCAGCGAAACAGCCTACCCCACAATACACAGTAGAAGAATTCCTGATAGATACTAAACTGCAGTTTTTAAACACTCTTCGGAAATTCTCTCATTGTTCTCATCTGGATCACTGTAAAACTGAATGGACTCATCACTGCTGACAAACAAAACTTTTACATCATAAAAAGAAGTCACTTACGGACTACATACAGTTGCAATGTAGCCAAGTGAGGCAGCAAAATACGAAATCATATCAACACAAACCTATGTATGAAAAAAAGTTATTTTTATGACATAGAGGGATATGGTTCAAATTAAACTACTAACAAAATGACCATGTGAGCTCCAGCTGCTGAACTGTGCTTGAACACTGCCCTCTAAAGGTCTTCACACAAAGTGAAGAGGCTAAAAATCCTCTAAGCAATAATGGCATCTAGAAAATAACCCAATTCACAGATGTCCATGACAATTTATTAACTTGGGGCAAAGTTTATTTAATCATCATGATAGGAAGATTATTTCATTTATCCATTAAAAGCAACCTAAAATGTTCTGTGCAATCAGAACATTACAAGTCTTGACCTCAGAAACATTCTGCTCTCCTAAATCTCCAATAGCCAGCCAGATCTACTTCATAGAACTGTAATTCTCACTGAAAACTTTAACTTGTATCTTTTCAAGGCAAGATGGGTACAGTTGGAGACAGAGTAATTTGAACTTACCTGTCGTGTGCCATTGAAAGGTATTACTATGAATTACTGATTACAGTGCTACTAGTACAGTACAGGATTAGTCAGCTATAATTTATATTAAATTGGATATTGACAGGTCACCAAATCAGGCAATTCCAGCTGCACACAGGCAGCTGAGCAATTCACATCAATATCAGCGGTACGTAACTTACTTCAGTGCCTCTGAAAACTGTATTTCATCATTTAGAAAGTGAAAAACACAACCATAATTTTCACTGGTTAAGCTGTAACTTCATTAATAAAAGAAGGTAAGGAAAAGTGTTTGTCTGAGTATCTCTGGCTACTAACCAAAACTATCAGGCATTCGCTGAGACAGCTGAACAGACTACTTTGAAAGATTATTAAAAGTTAGGGAAAAACACACCACCATAAGGAAAACATGTCATTTGTGATGTTAATTTGGAAGTTAAAGCTGCTAAGAGTTTGGGTGTTCATCTACTGAATAACCAGTGGCTCTCAGCTTTTAAAAATGAATGATTTGTTCCTGCTTCATACAAGGTTGGCTTTCTTTGGTTAAGAGTGATAGTATATATGCAATGTATCACTCCTTACTTCCATTCTTCTGCTTACTACTGACCTTGTTCTTCATAAGGGTCATCCGGGTCATCTGCAACCAGCTCAGCACTGCTTGGTGTCTCGTGGTCCTCCTTGGTAGCAAATATGATTCTGTCCTTTCCTGCCATATGGGAGACAACAGGTAAAAGTTCAGAGAAAGCTGAGAGGGGAGGAGTCATTTACAAAGCTGCTGACCACCACAAGGTAATGAGATACTCAGCATGGTGCATTAATGTTAATAGTGAATTACTCCTGTTGTACTTAATCATCTTCAATTAGAACAGCTGCTGGTTCATACAGAGCTGATATTGCACTCTTCTAAAGCTCCAGCTTTCACAGCAATGCACTGTAATGGCTGCAGATCACAGTGCAGTTCACTGAACTGTGAAGCTAAAAAGCCATTTCGAAACAAACTCAAACTACTCCATTACCAGCACTAACCCAGATGAAGGGGAAAGGAAAAGAAAAACTATACTAAAGTGTTCCATAGGATACTTATTGATAACGGTGCTCTACATTAAAGACTGGTGTAATATTTTACAGTAATTATCTGACTTAAATACTGAAAAGCACCATAATAGTGTGGCACCAACTACAGTGAAAGCTGCTGTGAACATTACCAAGGCCAGAAACCCAAGACAAGCACCTTCCTGCTTCTGTGCCACTCTTGATTTAACAAAGGTCTGTAGTGGAGTGGGGGGAGGCTTGGCTGCAAACCGGAGTAGAGTTTGCTAACAACCACAAGCACTCCGAGGCAGATACAAGCAGAAAAGAACAGCCAGATGAAACCCTTTTGAACACATAACCCAGTATTCACTGAGCGGAAAGTAAATGGTAAGTTCCCCAAGAACTTCCTTCTGTTCTCCAAGTTCATAAGGCCACAACAATGACTTGGCATATTAGAAACTAGTGCCTTTTTGCTTCTCAATGCGACTTCAACCAGTTGATGCTCAGTAACTTCCCATTTAAATATGTCAGAGAAACAGATAAATCCAAACCTCTTTTAACAGAGCAGTTTCCTGTCAGTTCTGCTTTGTTAATGTAAAATGTCCAGTCTTTTCTTACATAGAAGGAACTAGAAATATACGAACGTTAAACCCTTTCACTGAACTTTGCAGACAACTTCCAGACCTTGCAAAGATCCAAGATGTTACAACAAATAAGTTAACAATAAAGCAAAGGAGCCCATAGGTTACGACTTCCTCACCACAGTCTATGAAAAGCATTTGATGTGCCAAAGTTCATAAATGAAAAAACGGCCTTTGGAACTACAGAACGGCTTTTCTACAGTTTGAAACTTCACATTCAGTCACTTTACGTTGGTTAACGGGGGGTGAGTATCCCACAGGTTACGAAGCGGTCAAGCCTCTTAAGACACCACAACCTATGCAGCATAATACCTTGTACAATACAGAAACATAAAGCTCGCGCTCTCCCCATCCTATCCATCTCCCGCGTTTCCCATGAAGAGGTAAAAAACCACCCTTGGCCACTTCAGCTGACAGAAACCCAGCCCTGCGGGAGGGTGCTCCGGGACAGGCAGTCACCACAGTGAAGCTGCCGAGCTAAAACCGGAGCCCGGAGGCGCAACCCGCTCAGCTCCGGCCACTCGCCGGGGCTGGTTCAACACTTTCCCCGCAGCGCCGGTGTGCGGACCCGCAACCGGGGCACAGCGGCGACCCTCGGCGCTGCCGCCTCACGGGCAACCCGCCGCGGCTTCCCGCCTGCCGTGAGGAGAGCGGTCAGACGGGGGAGGTGAGGCGGCCCCCCCCCCCGCCACACACCGGCGCTCCCGCGCCTTTTCCTCCCTCAGGCTGTGCCTTCCCTCCGCGGGCTGAGGCGGCCCCGCGTCGTCCCCACCTTCCCCCGGACCCCCTGAGGGCGAGCCCGCCGGGCCCGTCCCGTCCCATCCCATCCCGGCAGCGTGACATTGGGAGGACACCCTGGCGCACCTTCTTGCCTGCAGTAGGACATGGCGGAGCCGCGCGGTCCCTTCCCCACAGCGCGCACACAGACCCGTCCCGCCGGCCTCCACCGCTCCCTCCGCTAACCACCGACCGCCACAGCAACGGGCAGCGGCACGCCGCTCCACGCTACGGCCTCCCGCCTCCGGAAGCGCCTTCCCTGCCCGCCGGCGGCCGCTGACGCACCTCCTGCCGACCGCGGCCCGAGAGCAACGGCTCCGGAGGCCGGGCCGCGGCGCTGGACTACAGCTTCCAGCATGCCCCGCGGCTGCTCGGCGGGACTACACGTCCCGGCATGCATTGCGCCTCGGCTCGGCTCGGCTCGGCTCGGCTCGGCTCGGCTCGGCTCGGCTCGGCTCGGCTCGGCTCCCCTCCCCTCCCCTCCCCTCCCCTCGGCTCCCTTCGCCTCGCCTCGGCTCCCCTCGGCTCCCCTCGGCTCCCCTCCCCTCCCCTCGGTTCGGCTCGGCTCCCCTCCCCTCGGCTCGGCTTCCCTCGGCTCCCTTCGCCTCGCCTCGCCTCGCCTCGGCTCCCCTCGCCTCGGCTCCCCTCGGCTCCCCTCGGCTCCCCTCGGCTTCCCTCGGCTTCCCTCGGCGGTGAGGATAAGGAGGGCGCGGCTGCGGGCCGCTCTCGGTGCGCGGCTCTTGCGCCTTCTCTGAGGTGATACCCGCCGAGACCAAGCGGTTCAACATGTCGAGGAATGTAAGTGCTGCTCGGACCGCTCCTGTGTGCGGTGGTCGCCTGCACTGGCTCGTTCCCGCCCCCCTGAGGGGGTCTGTGGGGGCCGGGGACTTTGTGCAGCCGAGGGGCCGCTGCCACATCCCGCCCGGCGCCTTGAGATGAGCAAGAGAGAAGCCTCATCTCCTCTCTTGTCTACGTGTGCTAACCTGAAGTTGCATCTTAGCTGTTCCCCACAGCCAGCGTGGATACAGATAATCCCATGGGCTTGCATGCTTTAACGTGGCGCTGGCCAGGACAGCAGTAATAATTGTGTTTTCAGCTATCTCTTTCTATTACCCAAGAAGCAAATATTTTAAAGCATGAAGGCTTTTTTCCACTGGTGAGATAAAATGTAACTTGTTATTTATAGCTGTGTTTTAGCTGCTCTGGAATTCAGGACTATTACTCACTTTGTCATGGCCCGAATGCAGGGTGTGGACACCAAATAGGGAACCTGGAGACAGGGCTGATGGAAGCTCGAAGGAACATGTTGAACCCCTATAACAGAAGCTGTTGTTCTCCCATCAGGCTTCAGTTTTATATAGCGACTGCTTTTCTGGCATTAAAAATGTGATGAGGCATTTCAGGTGTGAGCGAAAGTCTTGGTCCAGGACAGGAGATGCTGCTCTGTAGAGCAGCACCATTACCTAAGCTAAAAGAGATATTTTGCAACAGGATGCCTTTCCCTTTCACACCAATATTGAGGTTTTGGTTTGTCTCCACCAGTTCTCTGACACGGGCAGCAGAAAAGAACACGTTAAAATCACAAGTGAGTCCAAACCAGGGTTCCTGGAGAGACTGAGCGAGACTTCTGGAGGCATGTTGATGGGACTCGTGACGTTTCTTCTGGCGTTCTACCTTCTTTTTACCAATGAAGTAAGTGACATACGGTCAGTGCTTGTACACAGCTTCAAAACGTCACAGCTGAGGTGACATTCAACTAGTTTTGCATTTCTAAGCTTACCAAAATGGTCATGTTACGGCTTCATGCAAGTGTGTTTTAAGGGTATGCCTTGAGGATGGATATAGAAACATCCGTTGTGGCCTTCAGATCACTTGTCTGCCAGCCTTTGTCACAAAGTACTGTTGTGCCATTAATTCTCCACAACTTGATTTTGTTTTCCTGGGTTGCAGGGCCGAGCTTTGAGGACAGCCCAATCTCTTGATGAGGGGCTTTCGCTTGTGATCCCTCTTGACAGCATCCACACTGTTTCTCAGCAGAATGAAGGGAGGCTGGTACACTTAGTGGGTGCTCTGAGTACATCTAAGGTAAATAAGATAATATCTTGAACATGTGAGTATTTCAAGCTTGGAGGGAAGGGAAAGTCTTTACCAATTAAAATGATGTTTAATAGCCAGGAGATGATGTGTATCTTCTCTCTGTAAGCATTGCTGGTGTTGCTTCTTGGCCTGGAATCAGGGAGATGCTCTACAGCCTTGGTCTCCCTCTAAAGCTGTGTGCCACCTCTAAACCTGTGTTTACCCTCCCACTGCCTTTGGGAGATCATTTCAATTCCCTTTTGTATAGGGAACCTGTTGTGTATTCATGGTACTGTGAAGTCTTCAGGCTTTTCCAGTACAGAGGCTCTGCAAGTTCTGTTTTTTCAGTAGTGAGGACATTCTCTGTGGGCAGCCTGTATTGCAGAAGGCGGCACAGCATATTAGCTTCCAGCAAAATAAAACCTCCCCCTGATTTAAACACTTAAGTCTGCATCCCATCAGCATTTCTGGCTTTATTCTTCACTGTAGCAATAACATTTGATAATGATTCTTTAGTTCAGATTCATCAGTGATAAAAAGAGATGCTCCTGTTTGTCTTTCATAACATTTCTACTGTATTCAGCTGTGTGTGACATAGTCCTAACTACTTACACTGAGGTATGGAAATGGGTTTCATAGTATAGTACAGTTTGTGAGGTACAGCATTTATACTGACCTGTACTTTCTCTTCTTTTTGCACAGCCTTTGTTTGATCCCAGCTATGGGCTTTCCATCCAGGCTGTCAAACTTAAGCGTAACGTGGAAATGTACCAGTGGGTAGAATATGAAGAATCCAAGTAAGTGACAGTAACCTTTAAAAGTTGTTCATGAAACTGTTTTATTAACAGGATCCCATCACATTTTGTTTTCCTCTCCCCCCACTCAAGTATCCGCAGCTCCTTATGGCAGGAGAATTCTGTTCATAGTTTCAAGCAGAAGAGGGAAAACATTTCTGTTGTTAATAATAATTCCTCTGACAATAGTATAGAAATTATTAGCTATTAAGTGGGTCTGACTCCACAGAATTCACATTCCAAATGTCTTTTGTGTCATACAAAAAAGCCTGTTAGGCGTTGTGAAAGTGTGAAAAATCACTTCTCTGTTTTAACATGCTTCTGGTTCAGCTTCTGTAAAAGACTTGTTGATTTTGGTCGGCTTGTCTCACTGTCTTTAATATTGGTTCTTCCCATCTATCTAGTCAACACCTACTTGGCAACATGGGAGTAAAAGGGTTGTGGCTGTTTAGCATTTGTGTGTAGTTTTGTTCTTGTACTGAGAATCTGTGTCTTCAGAATAGTTCAGAGGAGACTTAGTTTACTTGCAAAGACAAGTTTGCATTGCCAGGATGCTGTCTGTGTTCCATTTGTAAGGTGTGTTCTGCCCTGAGCAGGGGTGTGTGTTCTGGTATTCATTCCACCCCTTTTCTCTCCAGGGAATATGAAGAGAATGGTGAGACTAAGAAAGAGACAAAGTATTCATACAGTAAGTCTAGCAACAGGAAGTCCCTTATCTTTTATATGTAACTTTGAACTTTTGTGTGTGTGTGTGGATTTTGACTTCTGTTGTAACCCTCTATTTTCTTGTTGGGAAAGAAAGGAATGTGAAGAAATAAGCAAAAGTTCTATTTCCTAAACAGATGACAGGACCTCCCCTTCTGGAGGTAACTGATGTGAAAGGAGGTGTGCTGTTAATAAACAGTTACTACAGAAAATCTAAGTCTTGGAACATTTCGAGGTTCAGAGCAGCATCCAGGAACAGGGTGCTCCAGAGATAGGGCCTGTAAGGTCCTCAGTGTCAGGAGATGTGCAGAGGTGGGAATGTGTTCAAAGCTACTCCTGAGAGCTCTCTTCAGAAGTGGAGTAATTGGGCATATGTGTGGTGTGAGCAGAGGAGAAGGAAGAGCAGTGCAGCTCCAATTTGTACGACAGCCTGTTGAGAATGTGTTCAGGTGTTGATACCAGCTAATGAAAACCACCAGCACCTTCTGATGTGTACCGCGGCCTTTGCCAAAAGCTCTTTTGGCAGGAGCAGAACTGAGAGGATTATTCTGATCTACCCAGTGGCAGAAAAGCCCTCTGAGTCATCAAGTATCTGGAATTTGGTCTCTGTGCTTCATTTATCTCTGCTGAAAACAGATGGATGCGAAACGTGGGTGTGCAGCAGTTTCTGGGTGTGATCATAAAAATACCCCAGCCCCAGTGAAGCAGGGCACCCTGCAGCATGGACGTACATAAGGAGCTGTAAAAAAACAGGAGACTGGGAAGAAGAGGAATGAGGGAGCTTATGGGTTGAAATAAAGACAGGGAGGTTGCTTAGCAGTGGGCATCCTGGGCAGAACAGTCTCGCCTTGGGGAATATTAATTTATTGTCAAGTAAATATTTAATTACTGATTTGGATGTTGGCAAAACACATTTGCTCCCACCCTTTCCCAGGCTTTGGAAAGCTGACTTACAAATTCATCCCTCAAATCCTTTTTCTTTTTTTTCCCAAGTCCTGCCATGCCTTGTTAATATGCTGGGAGGATGGATTTAAGTATCAGTACAGATTATCACGTACAGACCTTGATGCAAATACTAGAAGTATAACTTGGAAGTGATTAGTTGGTTGAGAGGTGTCTGCAGTAACTAGGACCTGTGTGGAAATTCTTCCTGTCCGTCCCTCAACTGTCATGTTATTTTCTTTAGACACTGAGTGGAAGTCGGAAGTTGTGAACAGCAGGAACTTTGATCGAGAAATTGGGCACAAAAACCCCAGGTAAGCTACTGCCTGGCACACAGTCCCTCTGGATTCTGTCCCTGTATCTGGTCAAAGATGAAAGCTAAATGACTCATCTTCATGACACAGTGAAGTGGATGGAAGCTGTTAGTCTTCTGCTAGTTGGGAGAACTACAGGATAGAGAAATTGGGGAGCAGTTCAAAGCTGCCTAGTGGAACCAGAATTAAGCTATGTAATGGCTGGACATCAGGCTACAATTACATTACCTCTGGACTATGTGGTCTCCATGTAGGAGAAATTGAATGGGTTCCTTCTGACTTTTATTGTCAGTGCAGTCTATCACTAATTCTTCTATTATAAGTGGAGGGTTAGAACAGGAGGCATCCCAGGAGCTTGTCACGCCACTTCATCCTGCTTTCTCTAAGCTGGCATGCATGAGCTCATCAGCTTATCTGTGGCAATCTCCCATATATAATTTGTTTCATATAGCTCTCATCTGCAACACTGTAGTTACACTACAACTACCATTGTAATTGCACAACAATGTGCCATTTTAATGCTAAGTTTTAGCTTGGTACAAACCAAGGAGACTCAGTGTAACTGTGGTGGATCCTGTCATGAGACAACACAGCGTGTGCAGAGCTGCTGAACTCATGCCTTGCATGAATGAGACGCTATTTTAAGTGTGTGCCGTGTGTCTTCCTTCCCTCCATACAACTTAGACATTTGTAAAAATAAAATCTGTGGTTTCCTGCCAAGGAGATTCCGGTAGTACTGCTGGTGGGAATGAAGACTGTAAGTAAAGGAATCCTGAGTCTGGAATGTTATTAACTTGGCTGTGATGTAGAAGTACCTGTATATGGAGAAGGTTTGTGATGTAGGTTTCTCGATTTAGCAGGTAAGATCCAGCAGTTGACAGGAGAAGCTAAATAAATTCAGGCTAGAAATAAAATGCATTTATGAGTGTAGTTAAATGTTGCAGGAACTCATCTAGGAATATGATTAAATCCTCATCACTCAAAACCTCTATAGTACCATAGAGGAGCTTCCTAGTGCAATCCTGCAGTGTGACTGGAAGGTTGGGCTGGGGGATGAGACAGTCACGTCTCATCTGAAGTTATTTTAATGGCTTCAGCACTGTGAAATCTGGTCACAGTTTCTTCATGGCTTTGTTTTCACATAATTACAGCCATTCAGCTCTGAGTTTCTCCTGATGTTTGACATAGTACCTTTTATCTGCTGTGTATTACATACTGCAGATGAAGAGCTTGATCATAACTCCAGGACTAATCAGGGGCTCTCTCTGTTCCTCAGTGCCATGGCTGTGGAGTCTTTCACTGCTGTTTCTCCTAACGTCCAAGTTGGCAGCTTTGTTCTTTCCAAGGGTAAGGGTTGCTTTGTGTTGCCTCTGGGTCTGCTGTTGCATCAGCAGTGGACTTTGGTTCTTTCCACAGTGGTGGTGATTTCAAGTTGACAATCAGGAAGCCAGCCGGGAAATTGCCTGTTCCAAGTTAGACACTGGACCTGAGCTTGTTTCCTTATTCTGCTTAGGTCTTGTGGATAAAATCGACGACTTCAAGCAGCTGAGCTTGTCACACCTTGAGGATCCCCATGCTGATGTTACCCGAGGAGGAGATTACTTTTATCACAGTGATAACCCCAGGCGACCAGAAGTAAGATGGGAAAGATAAACCAAAGCAGTGATTGCCTTTATGTGAAAAAGAAAGTTGGGGCATGTCCCATTCGTATTTAAGTATGTAGAAGTCAGAGTGAAGACCATCACAGAGGTAACACCCTTAGTACTGTCCTTCAGCACAAGTGCTTCTCTTGTAGGAAGCTTCTTGTCCTGCTTCTTTGGCTTCTGTTTTCTTGAGTCTGCCATGCTTTTAAATGCAAAGACACAGGATGGTGCTGGGAGGTGGGTTCTAACTGCCTTGCTGTACTGGAGTACAATGACATGAGTGCTGCCTGCCCTTCTCTGCCAAGAAATAACATGACGAAAGATGAACAAAGGGTCTCACTGGTGTTAATGTGCTTCTGCAGCTAAATCAGAGGAGGTGTTGCAAAGCACCATTTGAGCTGCCCTGTTTTTGCTATCGACTGGGCCTGAAAAAAGTGCAGCTTGGAAATCATGCTGGATATCCTCTGGCTTGAAATAAGGAAAAGAGCTGATGCGGAAAGGGTGTTCCCATGCAGGGGTGTCTTTCCTATGATTCTTCTTTGTAAAGATACCTTTCTTGACTTCCATTGTTCTGTCTGTAGGTGGGAGATCTTCGTGTCTCGTTCTTCTATGCAGGTCTGAGTGGAGATGACCCCCATTTGGGCTCTGCTGAGCAGGTGAGTCCTGAGCTGTTCCTGTATTTCACATACTGTTCCCAGCTCAGTAACCAGTGAATGTTCTCCCTTTCTCACAGGTGACTGTGGTCGCTCGCCAGCGAGGAGATCAGCTGGTGCCATATCATACTAAGTCTGGAGACATCCTGCAGATCCTGTACCCTGGGGACCTCACTGTGGAGGTGAGAAACACACTGGAGTAGTGAGGGGCTAAGATTGGAGATGGTAATGCAGAAGCAGCGCTGCCAGCTCTGGTTTGCTCCTAATGCACTAGAATCAGGAGGATGTGGAGAGGAATGGAGGGACAGGCTGCATGTGATGGTGTTTGCTTTCAGGAAGTGTTTCAGAGGGAGCACCAGGGGAACACCATGAAGACCTGGGCGCTGCGTGGAGCGGGCTGGCTGGCGATGTTTGTGGGCATCAGCCTCATGACCCGAATCTTCTACACTTTAGGTAAGTTGCATTACAGAAAGGTAAAATGATTTTGATTAACTGCTCACAAGTGCAGTTAATTACTTTGGAGGGCAGAAGGAATGCGGTTTGGACTCTGATTGGATTGGATCTGAAAGCTGCAGTAGGCAATTGCAGGGAGACAGCATCCCAGAACTGGATGGCTGCTTTGTGAACATTAAAACATTGCCAGTCTCGGGAGCCCCCAGCCCAGTGCTCACCAAAACCGGGATGAAGCATGTATTGGGCTGGTTCTCCCAAGTCCAAGGTGCTGCAATCCAGTTACCCTTTAAACCCACACACAGGTGGTCCCCGAAGAGGTCTTAGGGGTTGCACAGTAACATGTCTGTGTGTCTGGTTATTTTTCACTACTGTGAACAAACAGCAAGGAAAGCTTTCATCCTTTTAACATAGGAAGATGTTGGAATAAAAACACAGAAAAGCAGATGGTGCCTCAAACTTGTATAAACTCCAGACATCAAAGCTAACATTTGCTTTGTAGCTGTGAGCTCTTTTTTTTCCCTATTTATCCATAGACATGCTACTGCAAGATTATTGTTGCCAGAAACCAGTTTGTGTTTAGTGTATTGTATCAGTTCTCTAGTCTTGTTCCATAGCTGCAAGGCTGTCAGGCTGCTCTGCCTCTCAAGCCTTGGGTATGTCTTCTGACTTAATTTGGGATTGCTTCCTCTCTGAGATGAGGATTCCATTGCCTTTTATATTTAGCTTTTGCTTAGTTATCAAATGCCTTGAGGATGCTCTACTGAAATGCCTTACCCAGTGCTCTTGATAAATAATTGGAGTCTGTCTTCTGATTGCAATAGTGAGCAAATCCTAAACATGATTGCCTGTTAAACTATCATTTATCAACTCCTTTATCCCTGGTTTAATTCTTTCTGCAGTGGACTGGTTTCCTGTTGTGAGAGATCTGGTTAACATTGGATTAAAGGCATTTGCGTTCTGCGTGGCCAGTTCGCTGTCGCTTCTGACCATCTCTGTGGGTTGGCTCTTCTACCGGCCCCTCTGGGCTCTGCTCATCGGGCTGCTCTCTGTAGTGCCCATTGTGGTGGCAAAATCTCGTGTTCCACCAAAGAAGCAGCAGTGAGGAGGAGCTGCTCAGGGTTGGGCACTGGATCCCTGTTAGAGACTTCTCCAGTGCGTTCCTGTCCTGGTTACTGCAGCACGCTCACAGCGCATCCCAGGCCAGCAGCGTGTGCGCAGCGCTGGGCAGGGGCTTGCTACACGTTACTCATGAAAACAGGACTCTAGGATGGGGTTTGCATTGACTTTGGGGGGCAAAAAGGCATTTTTGGAGTGTCTGTGTTCATCAGCAAACCCAGCAGTTTGTACCTCTTATGGCTCACTAGCTCCTGATTTGAGCACTGGCAAGTCCTCCATGAGAGGTGAGGCACCTTGTGTGTCATGGAGCAAGCACCAGCTTCACCCTATGGAGGTGATCAGATCTCCTTAGGAAATACGTGTGTGCCTGTGACTAACCTCTCTCTGCAGCGTGTTCTCTGCACAGTCACATATGCTGCTTTGGCTGATGCATTAGGAGGAGTGTGTGTGTATTCAAAGGGGAACCACAACTTAGTTTCACATGATGCTCGTGTAAAATGTATGCTTTTGGACTGGGGGTTTTCAGAGTAACTTGCAATAACAAGCAGTCAGGTTGAGTGTGCTCTGAGGCAGTGCAGATTTGGCCCAAAGTATTGATTTCCCTCAAGTTTTTATACGTCTCCAAGTTGGTCTTGGTTAAGCATCCAAAATGGAAGAATGGACGTACACCATTGTGTAACTATATCAAAAATGGACTTTGCAATTGCACTTACTTAAGGGGTACTCAGAGGTCACTAACCTCCAGAAATCAAGCCTGCTGCCTTGAAACAAAAACAACTTTTATGATTGAATGTATGTTCTTTATATGTGGGGTTTTTTGCTGTGTGTACTGTTTCTTTCTGGAATTTCACTTAGTAATGGCAATGACCATACTCTATGAAATTAAACCATGAAAACGGTTCTGCCTGATTAGATTTCATAGACTTCATTAGCCTGAATTTTGAGCTTTTTGTATTTGTATCACATTATAAAGGGATGTTGCCTGGTGTCCTATGCAAAAATAACGTCTTCATTTACTTTTACCAAGGGCCTGTTGGGACAGGACAAGGGGGAATGGCTTTAACCTGCCTGAGGGGAGACTGAGATGAGCTCTTAGGCAGAAGCTCTTCCCTGTGAGGGTGCTGAGGCGCTGGCACAGGGTGCCCAGAGAAGCTGTGGCTGCCCCATCCCTGGCAGTGCTCAAGGCCAGGTTGGAGGCAGGGGCTTGGAGCAAGCTGCTCTAGTGGAAGGTGTCCCTGCCCATGGCTTGCAGGGCAAGCGCTGCTCCCTGCAGGATGAGCTGCCCCCAGGGGAGCTGTCATGGACCACACACTCTTTTTCCATGTTTTATTTCAGTCTACAAATACAGTACAAAAATAAAGCTTTGTTTCTGAACATAATTAAGCATAAGCCATTTTCTTGCATGTCCACCTTTCCTCTGTGCCAGTGCCCAGCCATGACTAGACTATTCCCCTCTCTTTCTGAAGAGAGAGTGTCAGTGTAACTTACGTATAACTACAACAGAGAGATGAGCGTTTCTACTGCAGGAAAAGCTGGTGCAGATGTGACTCCTCCCAACAGCTGTTAAATGCTGAGGGACTTGGTAACAGTGACACAAACTCTCTCCTTGTAGAGTTGTGTTTCTGCCAATGACGCTTGGCCACTTTTACATGTTTTGCCTCACAATGTACCCACGTGGTCTTGATAAAGCTGAACTAATTTGAATATATGTGTATATATATGTATACATCTGTATACATGTATATGTATATTTGAATACATGTATGTATTGAAATTAAGACATACTGAAAGTTGAGTTTGAACTGAGGTGAGGGCTTCTCCCTTCTAATGCACACAAAAGCAAAGGAAGACGCAGGCTGAAAAGCCAAACGTGTGTTCCACAAACAGCAGGGATTCCTTAGGAAATATACTCCCACATTCCTCCAACTCCTGATTGCATGTTCCACCTCAGGGGAAGCATTGCCCCTTGTGCGATGAGGCAGCATGATCAGAGCTTCACCTCACCACTGACGTGGGTAAGGTACCAATCAGACGAGGTGGCAGCAGTTCTGTGGCCAGCTCGCTGCAGACTGAAACAGCAGCCACGTGCTGTTGTCCTGAGCAAGCAGGGAAGAATGGAAAGGAAAAAAGTGGGAAAAGCCAGTGCTAATATGGAAGAATGCCTCAGAAAAGTGAGTTATTAGTGCCAAGTGATATAGAAGAGAGCAGAAAACCCTGACAGCACAAAGTGATCTCAGAAGGTACCGCTGCACATCCACGTCCAAGGATAAAAGGATGAATCTCATTACCTGTGACAGCAAAAGCAGCTCTGGGTACTGAGTGAGGCTGGTCCCTGACAGCTCAGAAACATAAGTGAAAGGGCTTAGTCCTCCTAGGGAGAGTGACCGGGAAAGGATACCTGTTGTGACTTGTTCCTGCATCTGGAAACAGCAAAGCAAACGCTGTTCTGCTCACAGTTTCTCAAAAGGGAACAAATGGGCTTCCTCCCCTTTCCTTTCTCGCTTGCTCTTTCTGGTTGTTTTCCCTTCCTTTTTCATCTCCAACTGGCGATTCTGAGGCCAGAAGAGATCCACATTCCCTGCTGCAGGCTCTGAGCTCGGACCTCCTCCTTCTTCAGAAGAGAATCCTGCTCCTTTCTCTGTCACTGGTGCTGAGGGTTCAGTCTGGAAGAAACAGGCATGAAAATCAAGAAGTTGCTCTAGAAACCACTTGTAACTGCCCACAGCAAAGAAAGCACATAATCAAACTGCCCACATAGCTGCCAGAAAACAGGCAACAAATGAAGAGAGGCTGAAAGCTCTTCAGGAGAGTCTTTTATGGGAGATAGCCTGTAAAAAAGGTAGGGAACAGTTGGTATCTTTGTAGTGGTGCTGCTCAGCTGGGTGACAGCCTAAGAGGATGCGAGCAGCAGTTAGTTCTAGCTGACTCTGGTGAGCTCCTGTAGACACAACAGTTACACACTGCATCATCAGCCCTCTGTGGGGCTGGGCCATCTCCATCTCATGCATTTACCTATGGAGTATGTGTCACCTCCAATGCCCATAGCGCGGGTTCCACCCTTCCTTGGGGGTGGAACTGGATGAGCTTTGGGGACCCTTCCAATCCAAACCACTGTGTGATTCTGAGAGTCTCTGAGATACCACCACGAGAAAGAAATCACAACTAGAAATGCAGATACCTTGAAGGAGTAGCGTTTCTTCAGTCTCTCTCTGATGAGAAGTCCTTTTATCAGCAGCTTCCAATTCCCCAGAGCTCTCTTCTCACGCTTCTACATGGGGTGGTTATGGAAAGGAGAGAAATTTGCTACTGTAAGTTTCAATGTATTTACACCCACAGAAAATGGAACTTTGAAGACTTGAAACTGCCATTAAAGAAACCCCACAGCAACTTACATGTCTCACATTACCCTAGCAGGCCAGTGGGACTCTAAACAGCAAAATGTGTTGGTGTCCAGTTATCTGCTGAACGCATGAATTGCTGCCACTTTCTAGCGTGCTCCCTGACTGTAAAACACACCAGAGCCACCTCCAAAACTGTAACTTCCGGTGTGTATCCCTCGTTTTGGAACAAAAAATGTTGGAGCAAGTCCAAAGGAGGTCATGAAGATGCTGCGAGGGCTGGAGCAGCTCTGCTCTGGAGCCAGGCTGAGAGAGCTGGGCTGGGGCAGCCTGGAGAAGAGAAGGCTCCTGAAGGGGAGACCTTAGAGCAGCTCCAGTGCCTGAAGGGGCTACAGGAAGCCTGGAGAGGGGCTTTGGACAAGGGCCTGTAGGGACAGGACAAGGGGAATGGCTTTAAGTTGACAGAGGGGAGATGTAGATAGGCCCCTCACGGTCACAGAGCTCCATCCCTCCTGCTATGAGCCCACCCTTGTTTAACTGTCCACAGTTTCAATTAAATTTACTTAATAAATAGGGAAGCTGCAGAAGCAATTCTCACCTCTTGCTCCTTCCTTTCTATTTCTGCTTGTTCGTTCTCCCAGGCAGCAATGAGCACCTCTTTAAACTCCTCACAGACAACATAGCCATCGATGCTAGGAAGAAAAACACAGTCGTGTCAGTTACTAGAAGGAAACAGAAAGGGACCAAATGCCTGCTGACCAGAACTGTCTCATCAGTGTAACCCATCAGATGTGCTCCTTAACACGGGGTATACAACTTGTGCAGGACATCAAGATCTGTCAGGCGCAACAAAGCAGCTTTACGTACACTGGGTGTGAGTAGCCACCATGAAAATCAAATCCAGTGATGGCCTGAGCGCAGTCAATGTCCAGCTTCCGCGCCACTCGGTTCAGATTTGGGAGCTTCAGCTGCACACAGCCAATGGGTAACATGGATGGCAGGAAGAGATAAACATTTCCATATTCATTCCGAGGAACCTGTCATTGAAAATCAAAGGGAAACACTGAGAGTCCTGCCCTCTGGAGAAGCGAGAGTCCCTCCTGCAGCACAGGGGCTCTCCCTTCCTGCTGACCTGCTATGTTCCGCTCCAGGACTCAACTAGTATTCACATGACAAGGCACAAGCATGGTTATCTCCCACCTACGTTCTCTGCCCAGGCCTTGCTACTCAGGCGGTAATGCAGAGAATCAGCAAAACAAACATGGGATAGGAAACTCAGATCAATGAAATGATGAAGTTGGCAGCCTGTACTGCAAGCACTCATTACTTGTACTGGGGATGGTCCTCAGTGAAGTTCTGATCCTTTCCTCCTGGGTGCAGTAACCTCTGAACTCTTAATCCCGGATCCAGAGGTCACTGACTGTGATTTCACCTCCCAAACATGCAACTTTGGGAAGAATAAAGCCCACAGCTCCATAAAAGCACTGTCTTTACCAGCTGCCTTCCCAGCTACCTTTCCATCCACTGCTACAGGCGGCTGAAACTCCTCTGTCTGCCAACGACCAAACAGCGCCAGGTCCTCCTTGTCCTGGTTTGCAGGCTCTGCGAGACGTGCCTTCCGTGCCTGGTTGGAAAATCCCTTCACCATCTGCACAAATACAATGACCAAGCCTGTAACACTGCAACAACAAGCCGCCAGTGACTTCAGACCTCCCTAGGACATCAGAGAAGGCTCTGGGAGGGAAGAAATGCCCACTTCCTAGCTTCAGTATCCGTTGCTTGTAAGTGGTAACCCATGGCACCTGTATGCAAAAGGGAGTCAGACTGTGCAGTTCAGGTAGAACTCTAGGATGCCTTTGAAGATGAATAGTGTGCAACTCTGCTCAACCCCCTTGGGGTGGGAAGAAGAGATACCTGTGCTTTTGGTATACAGGGACTAGAGGCACAGATTCCCAGTACAGACAACACAAGCCATGCAAGTGAGAAATACACATCTGCTGACAGAGAGAAGGCAAAACCCAAACCAGAACTGAGCCTGAACTTTAGAGGGCAGAGGAAGTCAAACTCTCTTACCTTGTAAGGCACTTCTCCAATCCTCACCACACGAGCTTGCTTCAGCCAAGTGTCCTTGGAGTGCAGCGTGTGTACGCAGTCCCTATGAAGGCCAGAAGGAAGGAACCGTAAGAGTTCTGAAGTCTCTCTACACTGTTATCACATTAGGAATAGTAGAAAAGGTGTATCTAAGTGATACACAAATGCTGTCTGAGCAGCTAAATGCCTCTCCTTGTCTATGCACGTGGCCTTAGACTACGACTGATACTGCACTACTCACCTGGAGTAGACAGCCTCTCCCCTGCAGTACCCCAGGATAGCAGCTGACTCAGGATAGATTGCCTGGTATTTCAAGAGGTGCCTCTTCAGCGCATAAAGAGGATGGTTTTTATACTCTCCAATTGCTGTTGGTAGAGGCTGATCTTGAAGCTTAACTTGAAACTGTAGGAATTGTACAAAAGAGAGAGTGATTTCATAACTCTCCCGCACCACCCTTTGTAAGAAAAGAATGATTATAGTAAAGAAAAAATCCACCAGAAACTTAATCAGATGCAGCCACGCACCAATGCGTTCTTGCTGCAAATAGGTACTTAGATTTGTACCCAGATCTATGTATTTTAAGGACTCTCTATAAGAAGGGTAACGCTGAAATGTACAGAAACCATGAGCAGGTTTCCAGCATGGGCTGCCCAGTACTTTTGTTATGCAAATTTATCTAAAGAGCCACCATTTGATACTACTTTAATCCATCTTTACTCTTTTTACTTTTTAATTTATCTTTACTATCTTTAATCTGATCTATATTCCATTTAAAAAATGCTCAATTGGAACCTCTCAAGCCCAAACACAAACTTCCTTCCTCATGGAAAGGTTCCTAATGCTTTTGGCCTAAATGGGACTCCAAGGACTGGGCTCCTGGCACTAAATGTTCTGAGTAACCTATTGCCATTTACCTCATTTTCCTCCTTCTCATCTCTTTGCACATAGGGACTTCTATACGGCTGCAGCGTGGCTTCCCACCACGCGGGGTCCACACGGCTCTTCCTTGTTGCCGTCATCCACACCGGGTCATACCTTTGTGTCACATCCCTGACGCTCCCATCATTGTCAAATCCCAGGACGTAGGAAAGCGGCTTTGTGGCATACGTGAAGCACAGCTGGGGCTGGCCAACGTTGCCATGAACACAGTCTACACACACCCACTTGTCCTCAGGCTCAAGGAAAACCTCCAGCCACTGGTCTGTGCCCGTTGCTTTCCTTACCTCCTGCCCATCATCCTCATCACTAGAAATGATTTTGTTCCTCTTTTTCGGTGCAGGGGCCAAGGCTGGAGCTGGACTTTTTGCTGGCTCAGCTCCAGATGAGTTCTGAGATATCCTCAATTGTGAAGTCTCAGCTTTGGGGCTTTTTATAAATGTTACCTTTGACTTCTGGGCGCCCATTGAGCTCCTCCGCCTTTTAGAGACAGTTTCAAAATCCTCATCAGAGAGCTCATTCTCCTCTGAAACCTCAAAGTTCGACACACTGCCCTCATCACTGCCACTCTCCTCTTTGTAACACACTTTGGAAGCCACTCGTCTCCGCCGACTGTTCTTGGGCCTGACTGGAACATCTTTTTCCACTACACTGCTCTCCCCATTACCAGATTCCCTCTGTTCCCGGCTGCCTGCAGTCAGCTGTGACTTGCGTGGCCTTTTGGGCTGAGCAGTTTTGGGTTTCTCTGGTTCCCTGTTGTCTTCTTCATCCTCAGAGGATTTCTCTTCCTGCTTGACTTTCTTGCAGGGGCATTTTTTTGCTGCAGCTTTGGGTGTTACGGCAGAGCTCTTCTGCCCCTCAGAGGTACTGCTGAGAGACTGCTTCATGAATGGGCTTTTCCCCTGCAAGGAACAGGCAAGGTCACTTTTATCACTTTCTTATGGTTAAGAAGATGTTAAAATATAGACTGAAAACAGCGCAAGGTGCGTGCAGACCAAGGGTGGCAGCCATGGTCAGTCTGCATGTCTCAGGGACTTGTAAACTTCAGGCAAATGGCTGGAGAGAGCAGCAAGTGTTTGCTGTCTAAGTTTTAAAGACATTCAAAGCCACTGAAGCATAAGAAGTCTTTGCTGAAACACACAAAATGGGTGGGTTTTTAAGGAGAAACCTAAAAATTCCTGGTTTGTGTGTTCTGCACTAGAGACAGATCATGGTCACCCCCGGTTCATGCTGTGATTCACTTGAGGCTGCGACAGCCAGAAAGCTTTTCCAATCCTACTCTCTAAACCCGTGGCCCATTCCCTATTCCACACACCCAACACAAACTACCTTTGCTTTTGCCTCCTTGAGAGGAACAGGCTGAAGAGACAGCACGAGGCGACACAGCAGCTGTAGTGCTCGCAGAATGATTACAAATATCTGCACAAGAGAAAACAAAGCATGTTTTAACCCTTTTTTGAGGTGTATTAATAAAAACGCCTCTCAAAACTCCTTTACAATCTGGGTTCTGTCACAAATTCATTCCTACCTTTTACCCAGTGCTGCGTACACCAACATGATGTGTAGGTAGCCCAGTTGCTACCGTCTTAAAGCATTGCACAGTCTTATTCATGTCACTGCTGTGACAGGGATATTGCTATTAACTCACTGATGAGGAACAAACTCCTAAAGAGGGTAAAGCACCCATCCTGCTGGAGCAGCAGCAGTACGTCTCCCACATCCAGTTGGGCACAGTTCAAATTGAATACTTTAATCACAGGACGACTCCAGATAAAAATACAACAAAAAGCCAAGAATCACCTAAGTCACCAACTCGTTTTCCCCAAATCCATTCCTCAAACACCACTTTATGTCTTCCCTGACAGCACTCATCAAGCATCCAAACTCAGCAACCAGTGCCCGGTCACTTACGTGCACCAGCTCTTCTTCATCCCGTGCAGCATAGATGGCAAAGCGTCTCTCCAAGGTTGCCTGAAGGGACTCTCCTTTTTCAGTGGAAAGCTCCTCATTGACAGTGAAGGTTCCAACGAACCTGAAATAAGGGACTCCTAATTATTGTCTACCATTTGTGACTCTTCTTAAACTTCAGTTTATCTTTTCCTTCCCTTGTCCTTAACATCAGAAGAATCACTGAACATTAGTACATGTACCCCTCTCCCTGAAGCCTGGCTCTACATTTTATGCGAGAGCACAAGAGAGAGGTTTACCATATCACCAAGTTGGAAAGGTAGTGAAGGTCCACTTTGCCTGCGGGCACTTTAGTGAAGCGGGTGGGGATGATGGACAGGCCAATGGCATGAAGCTCTGGCTGGCTGCAGATCCTGTTTCTGTAGAAACCATTTGCTAATAAACACAGGAGGTGAACCTGAGAGAAAAAGGTTTCTAAAGTGAGTTCACAAAAGGTTTTCTTTGCATGGTAAAAATAAGGAAGGCTTTACTGCTCCTTTTAACAGACACAGGCAACAATGAAGCCTCCCAGCCACACACAGGGTGGACCCAGGCTGTCTTCAGATCACCATCAGAAGACAGTAAAGCTTTTAAGTCCCTATTTATGTCTCCAGCTCTACAGGACTGACAGTTTAATACCAACAGAATGAGCAGATACATGCTCAGTGGAGAAATACATACCACACTCCCACCTGCTTTGAGTTAGCTTTATAATGCAGTCACTGGTGTTTCTAACTTAAGAGTTTAGGAGAAGTCTAATGAGCAGAGAGGACTACAGGCCTCACATTATTTCATCAAAATTAGTTTCTTCTTCATTACAAATCAGTTCAGACATCTTTATGCTCATACTTTTCTCAGCCAGGGTTCTCTGTGACCAGTACCTTATGTGTGTCCTCACGAACCTCCTTGCTGAAACGCTTCATCATTCTCCGAAGATAGATCTCAAACTCAGCTTTCCTCTTTTCCCTGCAGCAGATCACAAAAGAAATGGAGGTTGCAGGTTTTCTATGGACCTGCCTTCCTAGATTCCTGAACTGAATCAGTTCACAAAGAGAACCCATCCCAGAGAATCTTCTGTGCACACTTAACAGAAGTTCAGTTACTGGGTATGTGAATGCAGGATGCATGTGACTAATAAACTGAACTCCACGTACCTGACTATGAAGAGATCTGGCATATGCAGATGGCCTAAATTCTACCAGTTAGTTTTGGAGAGGTCAACACTAAGCTTTTAATTCCTTGGTGTAATGCTCCAGACGCTGATGGCTTTCATTTGACCATCTATTCACACCTCAGTAAACAGTGCCATTCACCCACACTCTCCTTGAAGAGAGCCACTGCTGTCCCTGCTTTGGGAATGTAGATATTAAAGCACAATGAAGTTACACACTTGATTTTCAAGGAAGCTGAAATGCCTCCATTCCCACCAACTGCCACTGAAGATTTCTGGCATTGTCAGTGTGCAAACCATTCTCCATCCATGACTGTGCATCGCTCCAGCTCAACACTGTCTGCACAAAGTGGGGATGTCCACCCAGAACACAGCAAGTCAGTGACAGTCAAGACTTAGCATATTGTTAACTACATCCTTTAATGGCCCTCCACTGTCTTCCCTGTTCTTACCTCCTCTCTCTTTTCTTCAGCAGCTCTGGGGTTTCAATCTCTATCTCAACAGGGTTGCTTGGCAGCACTGGAAGGACAGCAGCTTCTAAGTTATCTGTGGCAGGTTCCTGGAGTTCTGCAGACATAAAGCTCAGTTGGTTTCATGTCCTCTCCCCTTTACAAGGATGTCACAGTTTTGAATCTTCAAACTGACTCATTCTTAGCTGTTCACAAGACACACAAACAGCTGAGAAAATGCCTTGTGAATGGTAGCATAAGTTTAACAGAAGCCAACAAATTCAAGGCACTACCATCAGGTCAGTAGTTGTCTGGCTTTCTTCTACTCTGGAACCATTCTAAAAGCGTTGTGAGATATGAGCTCTTAAAGATAATAGGTATGCACATGGAACATACTTCAGGTATACAGGGTATATACATCTACCTGAATCCAAATGAGAAACAGTTCCAAAAACAACTTACACAAAAAGAAGTGTATAACAGCATTAAGTCCTTAAAATGAATAAACGTGTAATTGTTACCTTCCACGTCTTCCCATTCATCTTCACTTTCATCATCATCATCATCATCATCATCAGTATTGTCTTCATCCATCTCTTTTTTAACAGGCGATTCTCTCTTCAGCTTTATCTCCTCTGGAGGGGGCTTCAGCAAGTCACTGTTGAAGTTATCATAAAGGCTTAAGACCAGGAAATGGAGGTGCTTGTTTACTTGAGAAAGACAGAGAAACAGGGAAATGAATGAAGCGCCACCTCTGCATCAGTAACTGTCAGATCCTCAACTCCATGACTGTCAGATAATCAACGGGTTATCTGACAATTAAACCTGTAAGACCGTGCTGATATTTTATTTGGATTCAAAAAACACTAGAGAATGATACGTTTAAAGATGTCTGCTTATCATTTTAACCCCAAAGCTTACGCCAACATTTCTAGTCATGCCGGATTCCGTAATGCCTCCCTCGTCCCATGTGAGGACCATATCAAACGCAGTAGAACTTTGTATTTAAACCATTACATTTGAAAAGGCTCCCATATTTGAATAAGACAGTACTTCTGTTCAGCTGTGTGAAACAAGTGGGACTGACAGGCTAAAATAACCTGCTCACAAGCACATATGCGGCACCAGGCTCTCAGCAAGTAACATGAAGGGAAAGCTCCTGTAGACTTGAATGCTAAGCAAACTTGCACTTGCCTGCACGTTTCCTCTTTGTTATGATTCTCTTTATTTCTAGGGGTCTTTTTATCTTCTTTTTTCAGTGATTTTGCCCCTTTTTGTTTCAAAGAGTTATTTGTTGAGTTGGAAATTCCAGTATCACAATTCTCTTTCTTCTTCTTAGCTGCAGCTTTTGAGTTGTTCTTCTTTACACTGGGCTTTTTCTCTTCAAAGTCATCTGCATGGGGCAGAAGAAAGGAAGGTTGTGTTAAAGGATGAAGTTTCATCTGCATGGCAATTGGAAACAAAACCTCCATGGGCTTCATTAAGGAAAGTGAGCACTCCTGATGAGCCCGTCACTGATCCTGTATAAACAGGTAAGAACTGAACAACAAGATCTGTTTAAGGAACGTAACTGATAATAAGGTAATGCACAAGAATCAGAATCGCAGACTGGTTTGGGTTGGAAGGGACCTTAAAGCTCATCCAGTTCCAGCTCCTGCCACAGCAAGGACACCTTCCATAGAGCAGCTTGCTCCAAGCCCCTGCGTCCAACCCGGCCTTGAGCACCGCCAGGGATGGGGACCCCTCCAGAGCCCATAAGGATTCCTACAGCGTTCCCACGCACACATGGATTTACCCCCCCGCTTGCAGGGCGCCAACCAGGGGACCGCAGCACCCCGCGCCTGCGGCCCAAGGGCGCGGCCCTTCTCCTGCGCTCACCCCCGCTGCTCCCTCACCCTCCGCAGCACCAGCGGCCCGGAGGGCACCATGCCCCGGCTATGGCGCAGCGCCCGGGCCCGCCCGCCTCCCGCACTCACCTTCCTCCTCCTCCGGATCACCCCGCGGTGCCCGCAGCCCCCCGGACCGCCTCTTGCAGGCGGCAGCCGCGGGCTGGGGCGGTGCTTTGCGCTTCCGACCCATGGCGGTCCCGTTCGCCGCTGCCCCTCCGCTGCCACCGCCCCCCGGCCCAGGGGAAGGGGAAGGGCCATAAAGTCTCGCGGGAGAGCGCGGGACGCGGTTTGAAAGATGGCGGATGAGGTGGACCCGGTGAGTGCGTCTGAGCTTCCCTGCGCGCTCCCGGTGCTTCCCGGATGCCCTCCGTGCTTCCCGGCTTCCCTCCGCGCTCCCGGTGCTTCCCGGCTGCCTTCCCTCCGCGCTCCCGGTGCTTCCCGGCTGCCTTCCCTCCGCGCTCCCGGTGCTTCCCTCCGCGCTCCCGGTGCTTCCCGGCTGCCTTCCCTCCGCGCTCCCGGTGCTTCGCGGCTGCTCCCGGTGCTTCCCTCCGCGCTCCCGGTGCTTCCCGGCTGCCTTCCCTTCGCGCTCCCGGTGCTTCCCGGATGCCTTCCCTTCGCGCTCCCGGTGCTTCCCGGCTGCCTTCCCTCCGCGCTCCCGGTGCTTCCCGGCTGCTCCCGGTGCTTCCCTCCGCGCTCCCGGTGCTTCCCGGCTTCCCTCCCTCCGCGCTCCCGGTGCTTCCCTCCGCGCTCCCGGTGCTTCCCGGCTGCCCTCCGCGGCTGGAGGGCTGTAAGGTGGAGGTGGCCGGGGCTGGGGGTGCCTCCCGCGGGAGGCCCCAGCTTGGGCCGCCTTTGTGAGGCGCAGCCCCTTGGGGCAGCGTTTTCGGTGTGAAATGGGCTTGGGTCGTGGTCCCGGTCCTTGCGCTGCCGCCGGGGCGGTCAGGAGAGGGGGCACGGGTGGCTGCGGGCCACTGTCCCTAAGGAACCCCCGGAAGAGGGACGCGGAGGAAAGCTCTTTAGGAAGCTTCCCACAGGGATGTGGGGAAGGGTTCTCCATCGGGGACTGTAGTGATAGGACAAGAGGTGATGGATTTAAACTGAAACGGGAGATTCAGGTTAGATATAAAGAAGAAGCTCTTCCCTGTGAGGGTGCTGAGGCGCTGGCACAGGGTGCCCAGAGAAGCTGTGGCTGCCCCATCCCTGGCAGTGTTCAAGGCCAGGTTGGACACAGGGGCTTGGAGCAAGCTGCTCCAGTGGAAGGTGTCCCTGCCCGTGGCAGGGGTTGGAATCGGATGGGCTTTAAGGCTCTTTCCAGCACAAACTGTTCTCGGATTCTGTGATTCTGAACCACCCATGATTCTGCCTCGCTATGAAGGAAATAAGCAGTGTGCCACGGGCTATGCACAGAGCTGTTCACACATCTTAGATGTGATCCTAAAACTAAACTGAAGTCCTTTGCTCAGGCTGGTGAACATCCATAGAGTGGTACTATCGGCTGCACTCACCTCCAGTGGGATGCGAAGGAATGATGTGGAATATATCCATGTTCTTCCCTCTTTGCTTTCTGTGTCTTGCAACCAAAGGCTTCTTCTGTGCGAATAACTTCTTATCTTTGTTTATTTTTAGCAACAGACAACCAATACTGTCGAGGAGCCGCTTGATCTCATCAGGCTCAGTCTCGATGAGCGGATCTATGTCAAAATGAGGAATGACAGAGAGCTTAGGGGCAGGCTACATGTAAGTAAAGCTTTCAGAGCACTACCGTGCTTACTCAGTGAAACACTGGCAGCCTTTTTCCATGTACAATAGGCTATTACACAAGCTTACCTGCGATACTTGCTTGATTGCTTAAAAAGTCAGTTTAAGAAGTAAGTAATTGTGTCCCATGGTTAAAAGCATGGACGTGGTTACAGAAGGTAAGTTAGAGATCACCTTAGTAACAAGGGTTGAACCCTTTCTTTTATCAAAGATAAAATGTGATCGGTGGAAAAACCTGATCTGTTCAGTGCTCTGATTGCTATTAAATGCTGCTTTAGCGTGTGTTGATCTTTCTTGTCTCCTGAATGATACCAAGCAATTAATTCCGCTGCTTTTGGGTTCCGTTTCGGTGTTTGAAATAAGCAACAATGCTGCAGGCCTCTTGTGAAGTACCCAGAGGTCTCTTTAAATCTGAATTAAGGATGAGATTATCATTATCAAACAAGAATCTCAAGGCACACCCTATGAGGGTCTGATGGGGTAGGTGCTCAGCTGGATTCTCCGCAGGTCTCATTTGTGTAAGCGCTTTCTTCTGAGAGTGATGTGTCTCTTGATGAGACAGAATCTTGATTTCTGTTCTCAGTCATCCTTCCCAAGTACTGTACTGTGCTGAGGAAGAGTTGCCCCCATGTTAACTGAGCCTCAGCTCCTTTGGGAACACAAAGATGAGGAGACATCCGTGAGGCACATGTGTAATTTGCCGCATGCTCTTGTAAGGTTTATGGAACATGTGCTTGTTTTAAATCTTTGGAGCATTGTATGGATTACAGCTGTCATGGCCTTTAAGTTGGCCCCAGGCAGTCAGTTCCAGGAGGCTGGACTGGCAGCAGAGAATGTGTAGCTGGTTTAATAGTAGTAAAGTGTGTCTGTCTCTGTTCTTGTATGTGTTCTCACTGAATGCTTCAGAGCTATTTCCTGGAAGAGTGTTTCGGTAAATGTAAACGTCTTCCTTCTTTTTGTATGCTACAGAGTATTTGTTTGGAAATACAGCTGTAACTGATATTACTTTGTTTTGATATTTCTAGTGGCATATTTTGGCTAAAATCAGGCTAAACTAATTATGTCTGCAAGTCTTGCTGGAATCCTTATTTTAATAAGCTTCTGTTTGAATTCTGAAAGAAGTAATAAACTACCTTCTTTCCTACAGGCATATGATCAGCACTTAAATATGATCTTGGGCGATGTGGAAGAAACTGTAACTACAATAGAGATTGATGAAGAAACCTATGAAGAGATCTATAAGGTAAGGACTTGGTTTACTTTTAAAAAAGCTTTCTAGGAGGATAAACACAGTAAGTTATATTGTTAGAGTTTATTGCTGACTACTTGATGAACCCACAGGAGTTTGGGGCAAATTCTTATGAAAGCACAAAGGATAATCACAGGCTTGGTGTTGTATTGCTTGCTTCAGCGTGCCAGGATGTTGTACATTTGAGCTTATCTGTATTGGAGTTGTTTGTGGTGTTCTGTTAGGATTGTGTTTGGTCAGATGCTTGGGAGATGTTGTGTAAACTGCAGTTTTGTAAATGTCAATTTTTCTTTCCTTCTTCATAGTCTACCAAAAGGAATATTCCGATGCTCTTTGTCAGAGGTGACGGCGTTGTGCTTGTAGCTCCCCCGTTGAGGGTTGGTTGAAGCAACAGAGGATTTAACCTTGTTGGGAAGTTTCAGGCTTTTGGACGATGGTTCGTGTTTCGATCGTGTGTCTCAAAATTCTGTATGTGTTTTTTATAGGCTGGTTTGGGCTCTTCTTTTGGGAAGGGGAGGGAAGGGGACCTGGTTTGTCTTGTGGAAAGTAGATGTAGTCAATTGAAGCAGTGTAAACCCGCCGTGATTCTCTCAGAACTGATGTAAGTGCTGTAAATTGGCTGCTTTGTCACTTCAGTAAAAGAATCCTTAATTCTTTCTTACTCTTTAATAGCACTGCCTGAATATTTTGTTTTAAATAAATTTGATGTCTCTTTCACTTTTGACTTGTCACGTTTTTATGTTGAATACGTTGTTAGCACTAGCTCTGTAGAACCACCTATGTTAAGTTGCAGTATGTAGCCTCACTTCCTGAGAAAATAGTAACTTTGCGTGTTGTCATTTCTATCCTTATTAATACCCAGGTCTGGCAGATTGATATTTGGGGGGGGGGGTCGGGGGGCAATAGCACATGGATCAACAGTATAATTTATGGCTTTTCTGTGTTCGAGTTCTTGATGCTTATTCTTGTAGAAGGGAAATAGCATATGTGTGTATATATGTGTATATATGCATCTTCCACTTAATATATGTAAAGAAGGTGGGCTTCTTTACAGTGTTTTCAGATGGTTTTATTGTGGGTTTGTTAAAAGAGCTATGGTTTGCAGGGCTGTAAGTTGAGACTGAGGTTGCTGCATCACATGCTGTCGAGCTGCCTGCTGCATACATTCGTTTCCCACTGCATGTAGCCTCTTCCACTTCTTGAATACATTAAACTCTGCATCATTGCTTAAGATGCTTATTAGTTACCTGCAGTGAAGGTGTGCTACAGCCCTGAATATACTGATACACTGTCTTAGGACCTGTTTGCAATTTATTCTTCTTGTATGGGTGGAGGGGGGAGGAAGGGAGGCACTTGTGCTATGAAAGGTTTTAGTAACTATATGTGCAAGGCCTATAAGATGTAGGTATACGCTGTGTCACTTCCTACAGAGCTTGACTTGCGACTTAAGAACCTAAGTACCTAAAGTTTATTAGGCATGCTCTGCAGGGTTAGCAGAAGCAGTTTGCTCTGGCACTTTCTTCTACAGTTAAAACATCCATAACTTAGTCCACAGCTTGTGACAGAGGTGAGAAATGCGAGGTCTGCCTTGGTAAGCTCCAAGCTAAATCATTCTGAAAGGAACACTAACTTTTCTGGCAGTAAAATATATACACTCGGATGATCAGCATATACTTCATGCTTTCATTTTTGATGAAAGCTGCTCTATTCCTTTTTGTACAATAAGATTTTTGTAGTGGAGGCCTGACATGATCCACAAAGTATTGCTACATCAGGACCTTCTGCCTTGATAAGCTTTAGAATGAATGTTAGTAACACTTGTTGGGTTCTCTGAGAGAGATGCGAGGTCAACATTATCCTCACTTGAGCCATATTTGCCAGCGTAACACATTGGTCCATGTCTGGTATTTCTGTATTACAGTGTATCAGCGTAGTTGAAAGAGGTCAGTTCACCTGCATCCCTGTACAACTCTTCAGTTGTCTCATTCGTCACCACCTTCTTCTGAAGTTTTAAGTGAGAGGTTATGCATGGTGGTTGCTCATTTCTTGTCTCATTGATTTCTTGGGTATTTACTGGCTGATTATAAAGTTCTGTTACTGTGTTGCTGAAATGTCCAGTAGGATCTTTGTACAGTTTGAAATGAACTCCAGAGTGGGAGCCGCATTGAGCTCCTCTGTGCTGAATGTGGATTAAAAACCCAATACTTACAAACGTTTTCTGCAGTCTTGTCTTTCTTCCTGTTCTTTCTATTCCCTGATCATCTGTTGGCTGTACTAACTGTTGGTCAAGACTCCTGTTCCTGATGTGGTTTTAGTATCACTCAGCTTCTTGAAGCTTGCCCTTTTATATCTAGTAGCTTATTGTAGATAGCAGTCTTCTGGTGGTCTTTAGCTTTTGGACTGCATCTTTTTGATAGGTGTCAGAGTTATACCTGAGGAATTACTTTGTGGACCCATTGCAGAATTGGTTTGAATCTCTAACTCACATAGGACACTAGATGGTGCTGGATTTCCTTCAATTCCAGCTCGGCTGGCTTTGCCTGCCTGATGGATGTAGCCTGTGTCAACAGGCCCCGTAGCTGCACAATTAGTCATTTGGTTTTAATTAGGATGGCACTTGCTGACAGTTCTAAATTAACTCTGCTGCTCACCCAGGAAAAAAAGATCCAAATATGTTTTGATGTTTATGTAGGCACAGACCAATCCCCTAGAAGAGTTAAAGTAAAACAGTATGTGTGCCTTGCATTGGCAGATTTTAGGATGCCTCAACTCCAGGCCAGAGCTTGGCTGGTAGCATCAGCTGAGGAATCACAGTGTATAGAATAAACTGTGGTTAACCGCTCTGCTGCTCAGCACAGCTTGGAGAAGAGCAGCACATTGTTGTGTGTGGTGTACAAGGCTGCTCCTGCACCTACCCAGTCAAGTGCTAGTTACGTGGCTGTCCAGTAACTTTGCTGAAGAAGTTGACTGCAGTTAGAATTCAGCAGGGGGAAAGCCTTCACTCATGTGCATTAAGCTCCTGAAGTGGCAAATATTTCACTTTATTTGATGTCCCCAGAGCTGCTGCCTTTTTTTGCATCCACAGAAGCAGACTTCGATCCAGTCTGTGTGTTTGAACAAGGCAGTCGTAGAATCAACTTGATTGGAAAAGACCTTCAACATCATCAAGTCCAGCCATTGCTCAGCAGTGCCAAGGCCACCACTAACATATGTCCCTAAGGGCCTCGTCTCCACGGTGTGTGAACACTTGCAGGGACGGTGACTCCAGCCCTGCCCTGGGCAGCCTGTTCCAATGCTGAGCACCCTCTGGGGTAGGAATTGTTCCTCAGCTCCATCTAAACCTCCCCTGGTGCAGCTCGAGGCCGTTTCCTCTTGTCCCATCCCTTGTTCCGTGGGAGGAGAGCGCAGCCCCCTCCTGGCTCCATCCTCCTCTCAGGCAGTTGTAGGGAGCGATCAGGTCCCCCCTGAGCCTTCTCTTTCCCAGCCTGAACCCCCCAGGTCCCTCAGCCATTCCCTATCACTACTTGTGCTCCAGGGCCTGCACCAGCTCTGCTGCCTTCTCTGGCCCAGCTTCCAGCACCTCAGTGTCTCCATCGTGAGGGGCCCCGAACTGAACACAGGATTCGAGGGGCAGCCTCACCAGTGCCCAGTGCAGGGTAGGGTTTGGGGGAATGGTTTATTGAAGTCGAGCAGAGGTTACGTTATGTGTTCTATTCCTATTCCCCAGCACAGGACAAGGCCAGGATTTGGGTAATAGGTTATAACACCTGAGCAGTGCGAGCAAAGCAAGCTGCTGCAGTGGCTCAGGGTTAGAAAGGCAGAAGGGTATTGATCACGTTGGGTGTGCTGGAACAACGCTGTCTCCTCTTGGTGCTTCTGTTCTTATTCTGTAGGTGTTGGAAATCTATAATATGAAATATTGAAGAGAAGGAAGCTTGCAAACACTTAGAAATGTTATTAGAACTGTAGCACATGGAAGGGAGCTGACTCAGTGCAAGATGACAAACAGTGCATTGTTTTGGGGACTGATGATGACATGTACAGAAAATCCTATCAGGCTTATTAAGGTTTAAGACTTTGATGCCAAGATTATTGACGGGCTGAATACATCATTACTGAGGGTGTAGGACTCCCATGTTTCTAAACAGGAAGCTGCTAAACAAAAAGAATGGGAAAGCAAAATAGAAAGCTCTACAGCAAACCGAAGCACAGTGTCCAAGCCAGCCTTTTTTTTGGGGGGTGGGGGGGAAGAATGGGTGGAAGGAAGAGAACAGATGATGTGGGTTGGAGCGGAAAACAAGAACCACTGACGGAAAAAGATGTAGTCAGAAACCCCGTTCGTGAGTGAATTTTTTCATTGTTACCCAAATTAGTTTGAATGGAAGAGAGGCCGACTCCCAAATTTTGGAAACTTAGGCCAAAAAGCCTATTTAGTTTTACAATGGTGTTTGATTGGTTTATGATGTGACTACTTGCAAGAGCAAGGGACGAGGCGTGCTAACTGCCCGCATGGGGGACAAAGTGTTGCAGAAAGCACTGCAGAAACCTTTGGAAGCGTTGAGTTATGATGGGGGGTTAGCAATGGTTTCCTCGGTGTGGTGCATGGTAAACATGGAGATTTGCTCTCTCAAGATGTGTATGGAAATGTTCAGAAGAGGTCAGAATGTTCTGGTGTAAGCGTGTTTTGTGAATTAGAAGGATGTTGTCTTATCCAGAGTATGTAGAATGTTCCTTAGTCTGATATGTTTCTGTATTCTAAAAGTAAGGGATAGCATAAACCTGAAATGGCAAAGGAATTTTCTTACTTGCAAAGAAAAGGTATTCAGGTGGCAACATAAAACTGGTGTAGTCCCAGATATTTCAGCCTAATCTGTTACATCTTTAGATCATAAAATAACTTTAATACCTGAGGTAATTGATGGATTTCCAGTTTCTCTTTGGTTTTGATCATAAAAATTGCTGTTGGTTTTTAAAACTGTTTACTCATTGTCTGATAAAGACCTTTATGCATCTGTGCTGGCTACACACGAAGTTCTTTGATCATAGGCTGTTGGTTCGTGTCACCCAAAGCCCATGTCAGCCCATAGCTCTCTGCAGGGGATCATTCAGTCTGATCACCACCTCATAGGACTCAGTTGTGGCACTTCTGCTGTAGTCAGTCTTCATCTGCTGTTCTTGAATCCACTTAACTGTTGGGCAGTAAAGCCTCCAGTTCTATGGAAAGCATTGCATCCAATGTGTGTGTCACTGGAACCTGTCACTTCACTCTGAACAGGATGAAACGCCATGTACAATTTTGACTGAGGAAGTCACATAAGCCATTCCCCAACCTGTTCTATGGAAACCACCAAGAACTTCCATGAAAGCAAACTTTTTCCTTTCAAAAAGAAGAAAGGATCCTGCTCTAAATTTAAGTATGTAGAATATGAAGTAGAAAACCTATGGTTGTCATAACCGAATGCATTACTGAATTCTTCCAGAGCCTTCACATTTCAGTGGCAGGGAACAAATTAGAAACAAGTCAGTGGTGCTTCAAATCTTGATTTCTTTAAATAACTTCTGTACCAGATGCCCGTAACTTCGTCACTCCTCCTTAGCATATAATTGCTCTGATGAAGTTGCCTTTTCATGCTGTAAAGGTGACACAGGCTACAGAGACCTAATTTGCTGCAGTGTGAAAGCTGTTACTCGTTCACCCTGTGCTGTAGGTGCTGTGGTGAAGCACTGTGCTGTAATTTGTCCTGTAGCACCTATATTTAGTACTTTGTAGGAAAACAGTTGCCTCCCCCAGCTGCCCAGATGTTGCATTCCAGTGGTTAGCTGAAGTCTGAGGCAGAAATGAGATATCACCAGATAACATCTGAGAGCTAATTTGATTTGTTCTACATTTGTAATGCATTCCTCCAAGCTAAATTCTTGTTGACTGAGGTGCTGCTTATAAAAGGGGAGAGATCCAAAGCACTGCTGCAACCCAGGAGAACATACTGTATTTAAATTGAGCAGAGCTCATAATGTTTTATACCAAACCTTCCAATTGTTAGTGCTGCCTGTTGGTGTAATTCAAATACTCAGAGTTGTTTCTGTATGAATGTGCTCCTATCCATAAAGCAGAGGCTTTAGTCTCAGTGCTAGCTAATGGAGGCTTTCCTCACAATTCAATCTTAAGCTTTTAGAAGTTACCTGTCCTGCATTCATTCACTGAAAACCATCCCTAACCCAGCAGTGCTATATGAATGCAGCATTCACGTTCTTGGAACCTGCTGATAGGGCACTGCTCGAGTTCTCCAGTTCTGCATGAGAGCTGATGGGTGCAAGTGTGTGTGATGGATGAGGGGGAATTTTTCAGTGCTTGGTGATAAAAGCGCTTGCGGGGCCTAAGTAGGAATTGTTTGCAGTTGTGTGAGCAGTCGGGGGACCTGACACAGGTAGGAAAGGTGTAGCCTTAACCCACATCAGTTCCCTGGTCAGCTCAGGGAACAGGAGCTGCTTAACCCAGCACTGCAATTGGGGAAAAATGCTCTTTAAGCTGCTGCTTAAAGTAACATTAGAATCATAGAATCCCAGAATAGTTTGGGTTGGAAAGGACCTTAAGATCATCCATTTCCAACCCCCCTGCCATGGACAGGGACACCTGCCACTAAACCATGGCACCCAAGGCTCTGTCCAACCTGGCCTTGAACACCGCCAGCGATGGAGCATTCACAGCTTCCCTGGGCAACCCATTCCAGTGCCTCACCACCCTTACAGGAAAGAATTTCTTCCTCATATCCAATCTAAACTTCCCCTGTTTAAGTTTGAACCCATTACCCCTTGTCCTATCACTACAGTCCCTAATGAAGAGTCCCTCCCCAGCATCCCTATAGCCCCCCTTCAGATACTGGAAGGCTGCTATGAGGTCTCCACGCAGCCTTCTCTTCTCCAGGCTGAACAGCCCCAACTTTCTCATCCTATCTTCATACAGGAGGTGCTCCAGTCCCCTGATCATCCTCGTGGCCCTCTTTTGGACTTGTTCCAACAGTTCCATGTCCTTTTGATGTTGAGGACACCAGAACTGCACACAATACTCCAAGTGAGGTCTCACGAGAGCAGAGTAGAGGGGCAGGATCATCTCCATGACCTGCTGGTCACACTCCTTTTGCTGCAGCCCAGGATACAGTTGGGTTTCTGGGCTGTGAGCGCACACTGCAGCCGGTTCATGTTCATTTTCTCATCAACCAACACCCCCAAGGGGGTTAGAGTCTCCTTAGTGCAGAGTGAAGGCTTCAGAGTCCCCTCTTCTTATATGTGCTGATATGAAGCAGGAATATACACAAGAGTTCAGAGGAACTGAACATGGTGGGAATTGTAGTCTCAAGAAAGAATTCCCAGAGGCTATATGGAAGCTTTCCCCACTCATCATGCTTAGCCCATTAAAGGTTTAGGGATTTTAAAAATCCAAACAAAAACCCCCTCAGCTAAACATGTGACACTTAAAAGGCTCTTCAGTTGAAACTGGAGGCGAATGTTCGGGGAGATGTTTGGGTTTTTCTTCTTTCATCAGAAGACATTCACCCACGTCTTGAACAGCAGCATCGAGATTCCTATTCTGAGAGGTTGTAAACAGAGCGTGGAAATATATGATGTAAGCAGCCAATTTGCCTCCAGCCTTCTCTTCCACAGGGCCCAGTTGCGTAACTGTTCCCTGCAGTCTGGCTCTGGCATTTATGGGCTGGATGGTTACGTGAGAAACTCATCGGGACAGTTTCTACTTCTAAGGACTAAGAAGTCCTGGACAAATGTGCAAGTTCTGCATATAGCATCCAGAGAAGCATGGGTTAATTGCCGTAGGATTCCTTCCCAGATAAATATCCTTTATAAGTTAGGAATGAACTTAATGTTTTGTGAGCTTGGGACGAGAGGCTTTGTGCTGCTGTAGGGAGTTGTGTGCGGTGGCTGCTAAGCCTTGGTGTGTGTTGAAGAGCAGCACAATCACTGCAGGTCATGCTGACCTCGGGCTGGGCGCCTTTTGTTTTTAGGTTGCTTATTAGTTACCCATCTAACCCAACATCCTTTGTTTCAGACAGAAAGCCATTGCAGGAATGCAATAGCAAGGGCAGGAGGAGTGCTTCATTCATAAATCTGAGAGCATTTACAAAGGAGGCTATAAATTATTATCTAATTTCTTTCATCTGCAGAAGAGCAAGCAGGGTATTGCAATTAAGCATTCTGTCCAAGACTGCATGCTGAGACCATGGAGAACTGCAAATAGGGGACAGTGTCTCTGTACAGGGTCTCTTAAATCCTAGAGCCCACTAATCAGGCTGGACCGTGAGCACGTGGATCGTTGTTCCCACTATTACACTGGTAACGTGGAGGAAGCTGGTACCTCCAATGCTGAAGGTATTGGGAGAGGAATTAAACTGAACCTACTTCCATACACAGTGCAAACAAAAGCGAGTAATGTTAGTGGAAAACAAGCTTCAGTTTTAAGATTTCTATATGGATTTAATATTAAAAAGATGAAAAGACATTTTTCAGTGAGAGTCTTACAGAAGTACCTATCCTGAATAACTCCATCTCTTTCTCTTCAGAGAGCTGACAGTGGTTGATGATACTGCTCCAAAGTTCAGGTCCACAAAAGGTAACTCGTAAGATAGAATAGAATGCTAGGATAAGAAATGTGATCCTCAGATTTAGTCCATGATTTGGGAATGAGAAATTACAAATTTACTCTAGTCCTTTCTTATTCTCTTGCCACAGCTACATAACTTGGGTGCCATTAGCACAACTGATACCTGTGTAAGGACTTTTGAGCTGGTAGCTCTGGACCTACACAAGGCAGTAAACTGACATGGTTGAAAGTCTGGGCGTGCAAACTCTGTTTCTCTACATTTCACTCTGTTGCTAGCTATTTCACAGGTGTATTCAGATCTTGTCTGCAGTGGTTTTTATAGTAAGATATTATATCTGTATTAATGGTAATAACTTGCCACTGGCCATCTGGGAAGGTAGCTTATGCTACCAGATCTCTTCATGGGAGAAGCGCTGTAGAGGAATTAGAGAGAGAGTTGCAACTGCACCTATTCAGGCCTCATTTTTCTAGCACTCCTTGTTATTTAACAGTGGGCCATATGATATAAATTATCTCCTGTGAACATTCATTTGTTTATGTGAAACTCTGCGTAACCTCATTCCTTGCTGCCTTGGTTTCAACCATCTTTACGACCATGTGTTTAATTTCTGCATGGTTTTGGTTGTGTATCATTGGATTTTGGTGAGGTAGGAGGGAAATGCACTTGGTTTGTATTTTGTAGTGAGCTGGTAAATATTAGAATAGGAAACACACTACGTGAAAATGCCATTCATGAGGATACAGCAAGCTGATGGGTGAATGTGTGCACTGTTAGCCACTAACTTCTGAGCAAGGAGCAGCCTTGTGGGGTGCTGCTTCCATACTTAGGCTGGTTACATAAATTGCACCTAGGTTGCCTCCTCCTGAAATCCAAACTAAACACCCCACCTCCCAAGTACATAAAGGTACAGCAAGCCAGGAGCCTCCTTGATTGCGGTGTGACAGTACGGCTCACGGAAGGTACAGGCCCTAGCATGTGATATGCGTTAGGTTGGAGCAGGATGGAGCAGTGCGTGTTGAGATCCTATAGTCACTGTGGGCTGTACCTCAGGGTGCTGTAGATGAAGTGTGAAGCTCTGCGTGGGCTGTGTTTGGCCCACAGGCTATGTTCACCATTCCTCATGTTCACTGGAATGTGGAACTTTCCAGCCCAATACAGATTGTGTTTGTTTTTTTAACTGTTTAACAAAATAGAACTTGTAATTATCCGACCCGAAGTGGGAGTCACTTAAAATGCATTAGTCGAGGCCAAAGGAATTTCTACTTCACCCATGGCTCGCACTAACTCTCATTCTGAGCAGCTCTATGTTGAGAAACAGCCAACTCGACTGCGGATGAGCCATTTTTACTGGCACAGTGTTGCTGAGATTGGTACCATGCATCTCACTTTAGACTTGGGCTTTTACACAGTATCCCTGTATATCCCTTGGGTACACTTTTACGCAGGTGTGAACTCCTCTCTTAGCTCTGTGCCCTCTTTGAGTCTTGAGGCTGAAGCGATCAACAGCAGCCCCTCAGCTTGTCCTCTGTGGCTTTACCAAGGGGTACTTCAATACATTCTGAATGAGCTTTAGAGAAAGGAGGCAAGCAGTTGAGAGGAGTCTTGCAGTTAGACAAGGTAACCCTGCTAAAATAAAGCAGAATTCACTGGTTCTATGGATTAGAGTGCAGTGTCAAATGATTTTCAACAGGCGTTCAGACCATGAAGTTTTTCTCTGGTAGACTCCAGCTTATTCATAACACAGTGGCTTTGTCCTTCTCTGCTGCTCCTTGTAAAGAGTATATCTCTGTATTTGTTGAGTCTCTTTGAAGGTGGAGGGGAATTCAAAGTTGGTGTTTGATACTCAATTTCTACTGTGTTTGGCAGAATATTTTGTCTCAAGATGTAATGCTCCATTCACATCTACAGGGGACAGCGTACATCTTCAGCGTACAGGTTGAAGGTGAGCATTTACCCATCTCCTTCTCTTCCAGACCAAGGGAAAGCAAGGAGGCTGTGTCAGAAGCCGTTGCAGAAAGCATCTACAAAGGTGATGAGGCATAAAGAGCAATCATAATACAAAATGTTCCTACTGTGGGGTTATGTGACTGCCCAGCTGCAGTGGAGGCAGGAAAGCTGTGTGTGTGCAGCAGCTCTGCCTTGGCTGGCCTTGTGGCCTTAATGACTTGATGATCTGGGGGAGAAGGGGGAGTATTTTTCCTGTTTTTCTCTTGGAACTTCTCCGATCAATAGGCTTTCCAATAGTTACACGATGGAATGACAAAAAAAGGTCCTGTTTCCTAAGAAATGTCCCTGGTGGCAAAGTTTTTAAAGGTCTGGGAGTTTCCCTATTGTATTTAATGGGGCCTTTGGCTCATAAACACATTAAACAAAGAAACAATAGATCCCGAGGGGAATTTTAAAAGATGAAGTGTAGGAACTTTAATAATATTATGAGGACCTAATATGTCTGATGTGGGAACTTCCATCGGAGGCAAGCATTCTGAAAGGAATGTTGGAAGTGAAGATTTAATTACATGATCTATTGTTAATCGTTGATTATTATATAGACAGTGCCAGGGGCACTCCTGGTGCTTTACAGCTGATTGCAGAATAGCAATTCCCAGATCAAAGATCTTGATCATGCAGGCTTTATTCGTGTAAGTATTCCCCGTGGTGCCTGATCTTGTTCCATGGTAAAACTCAATAGTCCTCCCCAGCGCAGCCCATCACAGACAATTAAATGGACTTCAGCAAGAGCGCACTGATTAATTATCCTCCCCAGAACACTGGATATTTTGGTGCCATATATTGTATGGATAAAAGATATCTATTGTGTTTTAGCAAACCTCACATTTTTCTGCAGCTTTAATTCTTAATTACAGTGTCAGCAAACATGACTTTCATGATAGGAGCAGCTTATTTCTGGAAGGAAAAAGTTCATTGGCTTGCCCCCATATGTTTTGGGCCCTGTTGATTTAATGCAGCCAATTTACTTGTGTGTAATTGTTCCCTCAGTGACCACTATAGCAAGTTTCACCTTCAGACAGATGCTGAATGTGAAGTACTCCTGCGAGCTACGCAGATGCTGCAATCTCTGTTTTGCAGAGGGTTTTGCCTTTCTTTGTCTCATCCTGTGGCACTTTGCTCTCCACTGGAAATGCCACCAATGAGCAATGCGCTTTGGATGGTTTTATCATTCATCAGCTGAGATGGTTGTTGTTTATCCTGTGGGTTGCTGTAGGCAGCTCCAGAGATGAACAGAGCTTGTGCAGCCATCCTTTGGCTTCTGTCTTTGAGACTGAACAGCTCCAGTGGGGAGAGACTGAGGCAACGGTGCGCAGGAAGCTTTTCTCCTCCATCTGTTACAGCGTTTTAATAGAGCTTTTTGCAGCATGTTGTGCCATTGCTCTAAAAGCAGTGGCATGGAGCACAGAGGAAGGTGTTCTGCCTGGCAATGTGTGATGATCTCCATGCCTAAGGTTCCAGTGATCAGGATTTAGATTCCTATCTGAATATGACCGTCTAGAGAGTGGGTTGGGAGTATTGCTAAAGGAGGCAGTTTGGATGATACCCTGCTCTTGAAAACACTTTATTCCTTTCAAGGTTGTTGAGTCATTAGGATTTAAACAGTTTAAGGTGTCATAGAATTACTCGGGGTGTTAATGTAGTTTAGAACTTAGTGCAGGAATGAGCAGTGCTCTGGCCAGTACTGGATGGCACTGACCAATTCTGTGTTTACAAGTGATAATAGGGAAGCACCTTTTCATGCAGCTCCTAATTACAGTTAGAAACCTAATTCTACCCTGCCCATGGCAGGGGGGTTGGAACTAGATGATCTTAAGGTCCTTTCCAGCCCTGACTGTTCTATGATTCTATGAGATGATGTGGAGGTCACAAGCCTCTGTAGGTTCAAAATGGGATGAGGGTAATTTATGGAGGGTAGGTCCATTTGTGACTAAACACGATAGTTGTGGTGTGATCTCTCAGGCCTAACCTGTTGATTGCTGGAGATTAGGAGGATGTCCCAGGGAAGAATTGTTCTGTACATACACCCTGTTTCTTATACTCTTTACATTACTGTTGAAAACAATGTGCCGAGCTAAAGGGAGCTCTCAGCTGCCTCAGCGTGGTTGTTCTGCATTCTGAAGTGTTCCAGGTTCTTGGAACCTTCTGGTTTCAGACTTTAACAGTGTGGCTCATAGCATTATTAATCCTCCTTGTATTGCATTCATAGCCACACAACCCTTCCTAAACTCCCTAACTCCTGTCTTGGCGTGCCTAGGGCTGAATTCTCAAGGAGGGCTGGTCTGTAGTTGCTACTAATTCAACACATAAAATCCTGACTCCCCTGAATCAATAGCAAACTGAAGGGTCTGGAGAGTCACTGCAGTCATGGATCCCTTGGGATTGCTCAGATCCAGCAGCAAATGAGTGCTGACTAAGTAACCTTCACAATTCCCTTCTAGCTTTCTCCTAGATGCTTTGGCAATAAGCAGTTTTGATGAGCAAAGTTGAAGTGTTGGTTATGAAGTGATTTACTTAAGGTACAAGTGAAGGAGTTGTGAACCAGAATTAGGATTATCTAGACACAGAATGGCAAGTTTCTGGCCAGATGATATAACAGTGCTTTTGGAGGGCTTCTAAACCACGTAATACTATCTCAAGGATCAGCTTTACAGTCACAGGCAGGTTTGTCTGTCATCAACAGAAGACATATCCTTGCGTTCCCCTCTGTATTTCCCCTTTTGAGCCCTCACAGTTCCCAGTCTAACATATTAGCAAAGACTGCAGCTTGGTTAATTTCAGTTTATGTGAACAAACCAAGCTATATTACATGGGAACTGAAGGCGATTACATGTACCATTCAGTCCTCCTCCTTGGGAGGCATACACATGGTGTACACAGGTAGGAACAATAACTGCTTCAGCTCCCACAGCTGGTCATAAACCAGAGGTTTTGGTGCACGATCATTTGGGAGTGGGACAGACTCATCCCATAGGTCAGTTACGGTCTTTAGGCTGTCACTTTGACCTTGATAGCCATGGTATTCAGGTCCATTCTTGTACGTATTCTGGTAGTGCTTGAAAACCCAAACTGAGCTTGGGATGCTGTTGTTAGGTGCTGTGCTAACACACATCATGTTTCCGTTTTCTGTCTTGAGTTCAGCAAGGAGCAGCAAAAAGAAATGGAAATTGAAGGTAAGGGACCACTGATACGAATTGTCATAGCTCCACTGAAAACAGGGGACATTCTCAGGTTCAGCTTTTCCCAAAGATAGGTTTTCCTAGGGATTGAAGCATTCTCTTCCCTTTTTGGAACAGCTTCAGACATGTTCTCTGTGTAATACCTTATGTCAGTATAAAGCCTCACAATAGAGCCTGAAACTAGACAAGTGATCCTGACACAACCACAATAGTGAGTAGAAGGAAAACTGAGATTCACTTTATCCGGAGCTATGTATTCCGAGTTTACTGTAAACGGGTGCTTAAGAAACAAGTGACCTCCAAAGACCTCAGGATTGAAAGAATAGCTCAGAAATGTCCATACAGGTTAGTGTGACCCACAAAATACCCATTACTCATTCCTCTTTAACTCCGAAACAGCGATGCCTTTGTTTCTCTCCTTTTCTCTAACTCAAAGGCAATAACAGGACCTGTGGCTTTGCTCTGTACATGTCACTGCCTGCCAAGAACAGCAGGCAAATGAGTAATACTATTCCTCCCTTGGAATTCTTTCCTTGAAGTGAAATTAATGAGAATCTTTACCATGAAAGAGAAGAATCCAGTTTTGTGGAGAGGCAAAGGGAGGGATTTCGCCTTAGATTGGTTTACTCCATTTTCAATTGTTTTTACAACACAGGGGTGGAAATTGCTAGGGAAACAATGAGAAAAGGAAAATAAGCATTCAAGTATCAAAAAAACCACCCTTATCTCGTGGCAGCTGGTTGAGGAGAAGCCAGCAAAGCAAACTCGGACAGGACAGCATTGTGATCAAGATGGGAAATCCAGTCATCATAAAAATACCTCTCCAGTCTCTGATGCTGGAATAGTCATTGTTAATCTATTTTTGCACCAAGAACAGGGAACTTCAGGACAGGACTTTGGAAAGGCCATCAGTTGAAAGAACAGAAATCGGGTAGCCACCAAGTAAGCTGCTGTACTGATTCTTCAGGGGCAGGAGGTGAACATGAACAGCCTCTAGGGTAGCAAAGGAGATGAGTGGTAAAAGGGTTTGCTTTTCCTTTCTTGTGTTTAAACTGTGTTCACTGGGTTTCGGTGGTGTTATCATCAGACAAGTATTCCCTTGTAAAACTGATACCTCCCAGTCCACTTCTTATTAGTAATGTAATAGCCGTGTTGAAGTCGTGGTGGTCTAAGGATAGAATGGATGCTAGGCATTCAGAGAGAGATGAGGTCTTTTATTAAACATTTATATGTACATTCTGCCTTCCCTGAGAGACCTTAAAAGCATCTAGCAGGGCAATCCATAACAGGAGTTGATAAGTAAAAGGGATGCTTTCTCACCCTGAAACTTGTTCTCTCTGGGCACGGTGCAAGAAGGATAAGCAGAGTAATATAAAGCAGCAGCTTCCACAATGTATGTGCTGTTTGCCATGTGAATAAACAAAGGACTTCAGTCTCCAGCGCTGTTTTTGCTATGATGAATGCTCTGTAAATGCTGATGGATGGATGAGGGGAGGATAGGAAGGTAACAGTCTGACACATGTTGCCAGTGCTGAATTCATACATGGATTGAAAGTGATGTGTATTTACCACCCAGATCCAATTCTTTCAAGAGCTGTCTAGACCAAGAGCAGATATTTATTTTTAGGGTTGATCATTGTGGGTTTTAGCAGCAATGCTGCTCCCCTGGGGTAAAAGCAGGGGAGGGGAGAACACGAAATCCTCTTGAGCTTCCATTGTTAAAACAAGCTTACAGGAGAAAGATTAATTCTGAGATCAAGCTGTATTGTTGTGATGTGCCTCCTGAGATGTTCTCTGCTTTAAATCGGCTCAAGGAATCCGTGTAATGAAACTGGCTTTTGAAAACTAAATGATGTATTTAGAGAAAAAATCACATTGTAACTCAGATAAAGGGTATGATAATGAACTTTCTTCTTCAGTTCATATAATCCTGGGCAGTTAATTTTACCAGGAGTCAAAATGTGTAGATGGATGCTCCATCCCTGGCGGTGTTCAAGGCCAGGTTGGACAGAGCCTTGGGTGACATGGTTTAGTGTGAGGTGTCCCTGCCCATGGCAGGGGGTTGGAACTGGCTGATCTTAAGGACCTTTCCAACCCTAACTATTCTATGATTCTATGAGGTTTGCAGGTTAGGGCAAATAGATATGGTTCTGTTCACTATAGCTACGCAGAAGGAAGGAGTTGGACCTATTCTGCTAATAGTACCCCCTATTTAGCAAATCGGTGAGCTATTGCAAGGCTCTGACATGCATTGCTTCTGTGGTTTGGTTTGCCCCATGAAGCACCTGCACACAAATCAATCCATTCAAACCCAGCAAGCACCAACTTAGAATAGAATCATAGAATAGTTAGGGTTGGAAAGGACCTTAAAATCATGAAGTTCCAACCCCCCTGCCATGGGCAGGGGTACCTCACACTAAACCATGTCAAACTTATTATGTTCAACTGGGCTGTGGGAAATGAGCAATCTGAAGGTGTGTTATGAAGCTTTTCAAATGGGTTACTCAAATTGGAAGCCTGAAGAGATGGACCTTATAGAATCCCAGACTGGTTTGGGTTGAAGGGACCTTAAAGCTCATCCAGCTCCAACCCCTGCCACATGCAGAGACACCTTCCACTGGAGCAGCTTGCTCCAAGCCCCTGTGTCCAACCTGGCCTTGAACACTGCCAGGGATGGGGCAGCCACAGCTTCTCTGGGCACCCTGTGCCAGCGCCTCAGCACCCTCCCAGGGAAGAGCTTCTCCCTAAGAGCTCATCTCAGTCTCCCCTCTGGCAGGTTAAAGCCATTCCCCCGTGTTCTATCCCTTGTCAAAAGTTCCTCTCTGGATTTCTTGTCGGCTCTTTTAGGTACCGGAAAGATTTGAACAACTTGGATGTATTGTTAAAAAATGAGTCTTCGAAAGAACCTGGAGTGGGATCCTAGCAACAGGATTTCCCCACCAGCAAGTGGGGCTAATATTCCTTTTTGCCATCTGGGAAGAAGACAGAGCTGCGTAAGACTTTCAAGGTGGTCTAAGGGCCTCCCATTGAACATCCCTATACAGAATGAGGTTTTATTTCTGCAGCATTTTGCCTGATCAGGGCTTGGTAACTGCCTATTCACAATGTACCAACATCCAGGCCCCACAAGCTGTTTGTGTTTCAACATGTTCAATCACAGACCTGTAGCAGTCGCTCTGAAGAGCCTCCCAGTTAAGGCAGAAGTAAAGATGTTTCTTTCTTTTCCCCTTTTCAAAACGGGTTTATGGGAAGGATGGGAATAAAAGCGAGTGAATAGGATGGAGTTCTTGTTTGGTATTCATCACAGTTTATAAGGGAGAAGCAAGACGATATTTAGCTAGAGGCCGGTGGCTGCCTTTCGCCCCTCGCACCAGGTACTTGGCGCTAGCGCTGTGGCGCTGAAGGAGCACGTCCCTGCAGTTCACGCTGGTGTCCACTAGATGCCGGTGTTGTACCAAGCCAAACGGCCTGCGCCGGGTCCCGCTGCAGCCCTGGGTGCTTTGCTCTTGACATTGAGGGCAAAAGCAGGACTTCTGCGCTAAATAGGTGCTTTGTCTGATGGATTTGCTGTATAACTGCATAGGGAGATGCTGAGAACAAAAAGGCTCTGAGAATTGTCAGCAAAAGTGTCAGCTGGTTCATCTGGGATTACAGACGGGGTTCCGCATTCCCACCTATCGATGGAAGTGTCTGTATGAAGAGGACAGTTTCAGCTTTGCTGTGATACCTGCAGTAGCAGCTCAGGGTGCAAGGCTGTGTAGCAGCCACGTTCTTTACATTCCTGGGCACGTATACAGTGCAATTATTGCTTACAGGGGGCTCAAAGACCAGCATGAGTTGTCTGTAGCTGTGGAAACACGGAAAGTTTCCTCCTGAGAGCAGGAATTAGGTTTTAAGCAGATGTGGCTTCTCAGGTATTAGAAAGCAGAATTGCCCATGTTGCCCATGGGAAATGGGATTCAGTGGCCAGGATTAGAATACTGACGTTTCTGGCTGCCAGTTCAGTAGAGAAGAATATATATTAGAATTGATTTTGCTTTTTTCCCCAGTTCTGTCAATGCTCTTTTCTTCCGACGTGATGCTTCTATCATTTCAGATAGTGACAAATGGTGACGTTTTATGTGATAGTGAATAAAACAAGATGAGTGGCTCAGGAGCTTCTCACCTGTATGTCAGGACTTAAGAACAAACATCCATATGATTTCCTGCCAGTTGACAAGTTCATATTGGATAAAAGCAAATGCTTTCAGCCATCATAAACCAAGATTCATTATTGCACAGAGCAGAAGATGTTGCAGTTGATCTTTCTTTTCAAGACATTTGGGGTACTGTATCAAAGAGAATTTTGCAGATGCTTTCATAGAATCATGGAATGGTTTGGGTTGGGAGGGACCTTAAAGCTCATCTAGAATTTAACGGCAGGATTAGTGTTGCAACATATATGGAGGTGAAGATAATGAAATGGTCCATAGAAACACATTCCCAGCTTAGGGAGAACGAATCACAGCAGCGAGGGTGCCAAAACAGAACCAAGTCTTGATTAGCCTTGAAATTTGAAGACATCTGGATCCAGATCAAAAGCTGTGGTCGACTTTCTTCTCTAATATGAACTGAATGCAGACACCCTCGGACTTCGTGTTGAGCCAGCTCTGGAACCCGTCCCCCTTTCTAATCTTTATTGATCTGTGTCCTTTTCTGTGTGGAGCTAAATTAAGAGAATTTGGCTTTCTCACCAAGGGGCCGAGCCAAACACTTGGGAAATGCAAGAATTGAAGTTGTTGCTACAAATCCACTTTGTGCCATATGCATTATGGTATTGCCTTTAATCACCGGCTCACATGCTATTAAATCTCCGCACTGTTTAAAGTGCGGGATGGCTATTGCTCACTTAATGAGCAGCTATTTCATGTTTTATCTTCATTGTTCAGTGTACACCCCATGGCTTGTTTGCTGCACACTATTCAAAGCCTGCTCTGAATACAGAATTATTCATTTCCTTGGGAGCTTTCCTTCAGCAGTCATTGTATCTGTGAGCTCCACAGGCATGAGACGATCTCTCTTCTCAACGCCGCAATGAAGTGAGGGGATGCTGCACCCTGATTGGGGCAGATGGCAAACGCAGATATGAAGATGAATTAAAAACGTCACCAAAGGTTTTGGTTGTCTGGGACTTGATGGTTTTTGCCTTCCTAACTTCATGGCACTGCAAAATACGTTCTGTGTTCAAAGTGTAGCTCTTACCAATTCCAGTTCTAGCTGTGAATCCTCACCGGTCCTGCAGATCTGACTTGGGGTCTTCTGGTTGGTCCCGAACAGGGTGACTGACAAGCTATGAAAATGAGGATTAACTGATTTGCTTAGCAACACGCAAACACTGTGGTGGAGGGTGGGATGGATCAGCATTTGTCCATCTTTAGGAGAGACCTGGACTGATAAGCAGAGGAAAAGACTCAGTTTCCCTACTCCCAGATGAATTCCCAAACCCCTTCCTCCAGCTGAACCTTGGCAACGGAGCATCTCTTGCCTTTGCTTTCATAGGGTCTGATTTTTACCCTCTGGAGGCTTATTTCTCTGTTGAGAAAGGTTTCTCTGGCAGACAGTTCAGAGTAGGAGCTTAGTTTGGTCACCAGCAATCCAGTGGGGCAAGTGCTTTCCCCACTGATTATAGAAGGACCCGAAGGACCTCATCCTCACTAGTGTGAAGTTAGTGTAAATCTCTGCTAGCTGCTCTTAAGCCCACTCAGTGCATTTCTAGGCTCTAGGTACAAACAACTGTTTGATCTTCTTCCCCCTCCCTCCATCCCCAGTTCTTTCATCCTAAACACCCTACATTCAGTTTTTGCCCATCCTCGAGTCCTTGCCTCACCAAAGCGAGTTTCTTTCCCTTCCTACTGGTCCTGTACTTTTTGCCTTCCACGTCAATGCACTTTTGCCATCAGTACTACTGGCTTGGCAGCAAGGTGGTCATTTAAAGCACAGGAGCTTGAGTTTCACAAGAAGAGCAGGAGGCACTTGGATGATCAAAACTCTCTCTTCTCCGTCAGGAACTTCTCTGAAGTAGAGAGAATTCCAGGTTTTTTGAAGAACCTTGGCCCAAACGCTGTGTTTTTCTCCATTTCATTCTTGGAAAAGGCTGATTGTTTGGGCTGAAATTTCCCTTGAAATAAATCAGCTTAAGGGAGACACTCAGCATGGAAAATTTCAGCTGGGTAGCTAAAGGTTGGCAACGATCTCAGCAGTTGAAAAGAGGATTTTCTAATGAATAGGAAGTGTCAAGCAACCTTTGTCACAATTGATGCTACCAGCCCTTGCTTAGAAGAAGTCCAATTATCGAGTGTTTCAGTGGAATCATCTCTGCCCCAGAAAGAAGTTCCATTTGAGTGCCAAATCCTTCAGGCTTAATACCTTTGTTACTAAATGAAGCCTCCATTGCCAGCCTCGAAGTACTTAGAAAGGAATGTTCTACTTAATTCCCATTCATAGTTGTAATTCATGACTAGTCTGAACTTTGAGTGCACCTGTAAAGGCACTGTTTGTGTGTGTTGTGTTGCTGGCAACAGTGACTGTAGTAAAAGGCATCGCATAGATGCCATGGCTAAAGCATTTTCCTTTAGATAATGGGAATATTAGTTAGAGGAATGCAATGGAGATCAGAATCAGTGGAGAAGGTCGGGAGATGAGGTCAGTGGCACTGCTGTTATCTATGCAGTGTTTTCTGGAGGAACACAAAATGCCCCTCTCCAGTCTTAAGATTGATGTGGAGGGGAGAAGATTAGCAGTGACAGTGAGCATGGTGTAGGGGTTATTGAAAGCTGAGCCCACCTTCATTTGGGGGGGGGCGTATGTGTGTAGGCAATGATGAGTTCTGAGATGGGTTTGCAGATATAATTCGTTGACCAACAGCAGGGAAACCAAAATTAGAGTCAGGAGCTGCATTCGCTTAAAGCGCAGCTCTGACTCGTAGAGGGGGAACGTCAGCACGGGATCTTCCCACTCAACTCATTGCTGAGTTAGAGGCTTGATAAAAGCCAACACATTTATCTGCCTTGTGCCAAAGCTTTTAAAGAGGGAATTGGACAGGATTTCTCCTTGAGGATGCTGCTTATTAAGTTTTGATTGGTTCCACTGAGGTATCAATAGGGCTTCTTTTGAAGGCATTGGAATTGTTTGACTGTCTCAAAACCTGCTTTGGCCTGTGGAATCTTTACAGATGCTAAGAACAGAAGGATCTAGGCAGAGTCCAAAAGCTGCACAGTTGATTTGCAGTGTGAATTAAAAGGTTGTTTGCCCAGCATTTGATGTTTTAATCTTGTTTTGGGGAAAGAAGAAATGAAAACTGAAGGAACAACTTAGGAGACAAGCTCTGCCTGCAGTACATCATTCAGAGGTGTGTTGCAGAGCACGTATCTTGACATTTCATCAGATCTTTAACTTAATTTCATTTCTCTATCTTGTGGCAACATGCTGGAGTACTTATGTACCATCAGCTTCCAGCACTGGATATAGCAACCATGTAGGAAAAGTCAGTTGGTAGGCTAAAGAAAGACAAAACAGAGACACAACAGTAGAACAAAGTGGTAAATTAGGAGAAAAGAGCGGCAGCAATCTGAGACCTGGAAATCTGCCTTTTCTTCTACCAGTTTATTATGCTGACGTCCTCTTCAGTCAGTCTGATTTGCCCAGGAATCAATTCTGTAGGCCTCATAAGGCTTGTGGCATTAACAGCTCGGTTGGGACCCAGGACCTCTGATTTAAAACATCCTCTCTCTTTGAACTGGATTTGCTTAAGGAAATGACTGAAGGTTCTGATGAAGGAATGGCTGCATTTCCTTAAAGATACTCTTCTCAAAACAGAACTAACAAATTACCGAGGACAACCTGAAGGAATGTCCAACCACTTCCTAATGATTCCCAAATATGCCTCTTTAAGTGGATAACTTCATGACGGTCCCTGTAGGGATGGAACTTCTAGTTTATACAAGGCTATGATCAGCTTTGTTTTATGCCTTCATGTAATACTTCCTTCTATCAATAGTTTAACAAATGTACCTATTGATTGAAGTTATCAGGACTCTTCTTGTCCTGGAAACAGATAATGCAGATTTTTACTTCAAGGCACTTATAAGTTACTGTAGATTCAGTAAACCTTTGCTTCAGATTTAAGGAAAATTAACACTCCTTTTGAAACTCGGATCTGAAATTCAGGACTCCCTGAAATTCATATTTGGAATCAGACTTTTATCTGAGCAGCTCAGAATTTGCAGAGATTTCAGGTATGGAAATGAATTTCGGAATTACTTTTCCGACTTAGATTAATGTGCAGATGGGAAAAATGCTCCTTCCCAGCTCTGTGTGTGACTGATGTGAGATTTCAATGATGACGACTAAGGAAAGCGGAGTAGAATGCTCCTGCTTTTCCCTGTGAATAGCTGAGAGGTTTCTTCCCTCTTCTTCCCCTGTTTTGTAGGTAGTAGCAGTGAACAACAGAGGCCTTGGGCAGGAGAATGATTTCAGGTACCAAGCAGAGACTTCTCCTAAAGTACTGCCTGTTGTCAACACTGTTTGCCAGGAGTTGGTGGAGATATTGCGTGTAAATATCGCTTTAAACTACATTGAACTCGAGGAATGGTGCTTTGGATGCCTCTACCTACCCATTTCATGTGATCTTAACAAAATATTGACTTCAAACGCAATCTTTGTCCCTGAGTTCTACTCCCCTGACATTCTGTCCATGACTCCTGCACTGGAAAGCGTATTGGCTCAAAGCATTCAATACAGCTTCTTTTCATTGCTTAACGTCAATAAGGATTTAATTCTAGGGCAGTAGTAGTGAAAACCAAAATCACTGTGATTTTCAGTGCTTCATAGGTTAAATAAGACTCGAGAATGTCCCTCTGTGGAAGTATTTAAAACATTCCACTTGAGACATGTATCATCATAGAGTGCTTTAGGCCGGAAGGGATCTTAAGGTTCATCCAGTTCCAACCCCTGCCACAGGCAGGGACACCTTCCACTGGAGCAGCTTGCTCCAAGCCCCAGTGTCCAACCTGGCCTTGAGCACTGCCAGGGATGGGGCAGCCACAGCTTCTCTGGGCACCCTGTGCCAGCGCCTCAGCACGCTCACAGTGAGGAATTTCTAGTCGTGCTCCTGTTCTAAGGAAGATTTCTCTTATCTCACATAGATTTTACCTGGAATGACCACTTTTCACTCACTGATCTTCAGCCTCTTCATAAAGGTGGGTAAGCTGGAGGGCTTCCTGACCCTTCAGCTAATGCCTTTTCCATTTGACTGACACTTTGTCAATACAAAAGCCACATTTTGTGCTGGAGCAGATTGCATTTCCTTTTCATTGGCGCAAAGCATTCAGTTCTATTCTCCCAGAGCACAATGGTAACGCTCCCAATGAGGGTAATCAGTCCTGGGAATCATTTGCTTCACCAAGTGTCTGTTCAAGTTGCTCTTTGATGTCTCCAAATAGATCCCTCATTTTCATCACAGTTTCTTCTATTGCCTCAGTACACAGGCTCCTGAAGGGACAGTACCAGCTCCCTTAAGATGGATGTGATCCTGTTGCAGCACTGTGTGAACTGTGCTAACACTTTTCCCTCTTAGGCAGAAAAGATAGTATATGCTTTTACTGGATATATTTTGTAGCTACATTTGTAGGACCTCTCTGCCCTCTTATATATCTTCTTCCCTTGACTGTGCTCTAAAGCATGCAAGTGTTCTTCAATATATATTCCATCTGCTACATTGCTCTGTTTGACTGGCATAAGATACAGCATTGCAGCAGTGAGCCGCTGGTGGGTAATCCCCTTTGCAATCCAATTTTGCTATCAGAAAATGCTAGCATTTAAACTGAACCATTCACTGACAAGCGGGGGAAGGATTTTGGCAATTAAGGAATCTCTTCACTCATTCATTTCTCTATTTTCCAGAACGTTTATGTGCTTGTTGTTAAGGATGGGCAGAAAACTCTTCCTAAGGAAGAAGAGAAACCCAGTGTTCTTTCCCTGTGCTTGATGAACTCAGCTCCTGAGTGGTGGGTGCTGCAGATGCTGCAGTTCAGTACATTTAGGGGCAATGCAAGGTGTGTATGCTCTTATTGTAAAGACAGGCAAGCAACACTTTTTATTCTTCTAAGCTGATTCTCCATGCCAGCTGTGTGACAATTTTAATATTTCATTTTCTCCATGGCCATAAACAACCTGGAAGCTGTGATTCATTCCCCACATATTACTTGTCATGCTGATGCTTCCTAATATGCTCCCAAAGCCACCAGTGCTGAATTTGGAGCTGGACACTGTGCAATATTCATAGAATCATAGAATAGTTGGGGTTGGAAAGGACCTTCGGATCATCCAGTTCCACCCCCCTGCCATGGGCAGGGACACCTCACACTAAACCATGCCACCCAAGGCTATGTCCAACCTGGCCTTGAACATTGCCAGCGATGGAGCATTCACAACTTCCCTGGGCAGCCCATTCCAGTGCCTCACCACCCTTACAGGAAAGAACTTCTTCCTCATATCCAGTCTAAACTTCCCCTGTTTAAGTTTGAACCCGTTACCCCTTGTCCTATCACTACAGTCCCTCATGAAGAGTCCCTCCCCAGCATCCCTATAGGCCCCCTTCAGATACTGGAAGGCTGCTCTGAGGTCTCCACACAGCCTTCCCTTCTGCAGGCTGAACAGCCCCTGGAACTGTGTGAGTGTGAGAACTGACTCCTGTGGCTGCTGAGGGATGTGCATCACTCACAGCTTACACTTGTATACTCGGCCTATCCGCATTCGAGCTGCATCTCCACAGAAACAATCATCCTGATGACTCTCAGAGACTTATGGCAGAAACCCAGCCAGCCTCGAATGGCCTGAGCCGGATGGAATAAAACAAAGACATCAGCAGCAGAACAGGACTTTACAAAATCATTGTGAATAGCCCGGAGTGTTATCCCAGATTTATGGTCATTGTGCCCCTTGAAGCACTTACCAAGTTTATACGCAGTTTGTGTGTGGTTTCTGAATGCTTGGCACAAAGTGACATTGAGAAGGGGTTTTTCACATGCTCTGCTTCTCCTGTTAATTCCAACTCCCTTGGGCTTCTCACAGAATCATTTCAGATACTCTGAGCTGATATGTTCATCTGCATAATATCATCTTTAAGATTTTCTCCCTGTTAAGAGCATGATCGGTATGGGGCTCTGGGGAGGTCATGATCTAAACTGGGATCTTAATGAAGAGGACTACGCATCCATACACATGTGTACATCTGCTGCAATCAGCTCTTGGGCGACAGCACAAGACGGACATGGAGCTGTTGGAGCGAATCCAGAGAAGGGCCATGGAGATGCTGCGAGGGCTGGAGCAGCTCTGCTCTGGAGCCAGGCTGAGAGAGCTGGGCTGGGGCAGCCTGGAGAAGAGAAGGCTCCTGAAGGGGAGACCTTAGAGCAGCTCCAGTGCCTAAAGGGGCTGCAGGAAACCTGGAGAGGGGCTTTGGACACGGGATGTAGGGACAGGACAAGGAAATGGCTTTAACCTGACAGGGGAGATGTCACCCTTCGACATTTACTCAATAACAGGCTGATGGAGACCTAGTGTGAGATAGTTGTGCAGTTTCAGTGCTCACAGGACTTGTGCTTCATACAGGACCACCTGGAGTAGGAGCTGTACAGCTGCGTCAACAGGGGAGTTTTCTGTCTGAATGTACTCTAAAGGACATGATCATGTCCTAAGGGCATGGTAATTTGCAGCATCATCTGACTTGTTTCAGTCAAGGTGTTTTGATCACCTAGACAGAAATGCGTTAGTTCTAGAGAACAGGTTGTAGCTGACTTGTCAGCCTCTGACACACATTTCAGATTTCAAGCCTTAAACAATCCCGTTCTACTGCTTCCTGCTCTCCAGGAATCTGCGGCTGTTTTACTGGGACAGGATTAGTAAGTCCAGGGTTTCATGGAACTGACGACAAGAGATAGAGCCAGACCAATGCTTCCATTGTCACTTCTCATCATGTCCTCAAGCTGCACTTTTCAAGGTATTTAATGCTGTTCTTAAAGCTGCAGCCCCTGAAGTTGTGATTTTAGACTTCCATAAAATAGAAGTGTCTGTACCCTAGTTTGCAGAGAAGCTAGGAATTAACTCTCAACGGCTCAGCCATTGAGAAGACCATCAGCAAGTGTCTTTAGAATCACATTCCAGTAGAGAAATGGAAAACAGTGTAGAGAGAAAGGGAGAAAGTACCAGTTTCATACAGCACAGGAGAGAGAAGAATGGAGGCTCAAAGAATTCACAGGGACAGGATTTCAGGAAGCTGAAATATAGAATAGGGGCCCAATTTAGCATCATCAAAATGAGATCATTTGGAGCTAACAGCCTGACATTACTATGCTATGGGTGAAGCTGCAGTTCCACTGTGTAAGCTGTGTCCCATATGAGTGTGTTTTGTGTGGATCAGTATTTTGTCCATTTGGACTGGCCCTTCTAAATGGCACAGGCTTCTGAATGGCAATTTCTAATCATAGAGGTATAAATTGCCTGCACTGTTCATATAACACCAACAGCTCAAATGTCCTCTTTGCAATGTCACTGGAACGGGAAATGGATTGTAAGCCTGGAGGGAACCGAAGTGATGCTGCTGGAATGTGAGAATTAAGGGGGGGAACAACTCTGTGCTCGTCTGAGGTTATTGGTTAGCATAGGAGGCACTTAAAATTAGCATTAGATTAGCATTAGAAGGCGCTTAAAATGTGAAATTCTGTGGAAAGCTATTCCAGAGAGAATTGCTCTGTGGAGACCAACAGCGCTATAATATGTGAGATGTAACAGGAAAATGGTTTCAGTGGAATTCTGCTGGGAGAAGCAACAATGTCACTTTACATGGAAAAATGATTTCAGTGCAAGCCATAGGGACCTGTGACAATACTGTTTGGGTGTGAGATTCTGTGGGCAGTGAATGTCAGGACCACTCTGTTAGGCTGAATAAGGTTGTTAGACTACGTTGAGAAAATGAGTTGATGGAAAGAAGGCTCAAACAATAGGAATTGAGCAAATCATCACCATTAGTAAGCTTTCCTTTGAGGCAGCAATATACCCAGCCTTTCCTGTTCCTTAAGCAGTGGAGGGAGCTTGGGCTTCCAAAGGGATGTAGCAGGTTTTTAGAACTTGGTGAACCCATCATGCCTCTGGGATGGCTGAGAAGCAGGTAGGGAGCATTGCCTCCTTCTCCTGCCCATTCCCCAGTCCCTGCCTCTATGATGGGAATGCATGGATCAGTTCAGAGCTCACACCTACTGCTCTGAATGGCAGCCACTCGTCTGTTTTGCTCTGCAAAGCTCAGCACAAACCAGTCCCAACTGGGGCACAGGAGCAAGCATCATATCAGGGAAATGGTTTTCTCTTACTCACTTCCTCTAGGTACAGTTGTAGCAGGCCCAGTGTGGTATGCTTGATCCAGATTTGTTTCAACAGCTCATGCTGTGTTACACAAGTCTGTTGCTCTCTCTGTGTCGCAAACATAATCACAGTTTAGGGAAATCTGAGCTCAAGTCATCCTGGCTGTCTACAAACCTTGGGATTTCAACAGCTCATAATGTAGTTAAGTCTGCATTCAAATCTGGATTTCACAGTTCCAGCCAAACTATCTCAGCATAAGAGCGCACCAAAACAAGATTCCCATTTGAAGAAGGACAGTTTCCAGGCAAGTGATTCACCTTGAGTCCTGTAAGCGCAAATTCTTGGAAGCTAACATTAAGAAACATCTTTAGCTGATGAGGTTATGATGAGACAACCTGAACATCCTTACATGTTTCCTATGTATCATGTGTATAGAAATAGCTTTTAACTGCCAAGGCCATCAGCACCGAAGAAATACCATAGATAGGCGGGGACAGGAGGTGTGAGTGAGTGAGCTGATTCAGTTTTCTTTTGAGAACATGTTCTTAAAGCCACATTTTATATGATTTATAAGCAATGCTGCCCATAATACGGCCATAAGAAGCTGTTAGTGGTGCTTGTTACATTAATATGAAGACAATCGCTACAATGGAGCAATCACCTAACGCATTAGTGACTTGCTAGTCAAACTACAACCTTTTCTGAAATGACAGCTCTGGGTGGTCCTGCTGTACTCACTAAATCACGGTTGGTCTCTGACTGAAACAATCTTCTTCACAGCAATCCATTTGTTCTCCAGTTCTTTCCCCAGACCTAAACTACCTCTCATTTGTCATGAATTCGTGCTTAAAATTAGCCATATTTGGGGCAAATGTAATGTCCCTTTTCAAAGTGCTCACCGTGAGAAGAAAGAATTGCTGTGCAGAGAGGCCAGAACCAGCTATTTGTCTGAAAGGCAGAAATCAGCATCTCTGAGGCGAATTGTCCCTCGCTTTGTGCTTGTGTCACAACCTGCCTCTCACAATCCTCTTGTGGCTCTGGAGCTGCGCAGTAGATTGGCAAGTCCAGCTTTGGAAGGATGTAAAAATCAATCCGTGTCCATCTCTACTTCCCAATATATGTTGATGTGAAATGTAAAGAAGGCACTGTGCGCCGCGTGGGCTTCTCTGTACCCAACTGCTGAAGCAGTAAATCATACCAAGAAGCATGTAGTCATGGCAAATGACTCAGTTCTTTCTGCTAATAAAAGCAGAGGCTTCAGTTCCTGTCTTACAGGATAACTGATTGATTTACAATATAACAGCTTCTCTTTCAGGCTTCCTCGTATTTGTGTGCAAATAGATTTGGGATGGGAGCTGATGGAACCTGCAGATAGGGACCAGATTGCGATCTTAATTGCCCCTGAGAAGGGATCTTTTCAGATTTTCCAGGTTGCAAAAGGCGGAAAAGGCAATTTCTAAAATCTTGTAACAATTCACTGGAAATTTTTATCGCTGTTTGAATTAATCATCTGAGTGTCATTAATCCTGACCCCTTGGCACAAAGCGGCCTGCGTCCCATCAGCTGCCAGCAGAGCTCCCCGGCCTCGCAAACTTTCTCCTGAAAGGGCAAAGGAAATCTTATCTGGTGCATTTCATCACAGCCACGTTGGCAAAGGAGCTTTGGGATGTTCACAGCATGGTTGGAAGCAACATGAAAGCAGAACCTCTTGTTATTATAGATGCCTTGGGTTTAGATGTATCCTCCCAAGATCTTGGAGCAGCAGCAGCCTATTCTTCCTTTGGTCAGCTTTGAGTAGATTCTTGCTTCTTGTGTATGGGAAAGCAGCAGCAAATCTGATTTCCCTAGGGATGTATTTGGTGGATGCTGCATGTGGAAACCCTGGGAGACTTTTCTCCCACATACTCTGAGCCATTGGGCCTCAGTTACACAAAGGGTCATTCTACACAGAGAAACTACACAGACTTCACAAAGTAATTCCCAGATCCCTACTGTAGATTGGTAGCTCTCTGTTACATGGATGTACTGACTCTCATTTAGCTTAACTGAGTAACAGGCCAGCTACAGTCGTTAGAAGCTCATTGGAGGAACAAAGCTTCATGAACAAATCCTCTCTGTGTTTTTGTGCATCAGTTGAGGCTGTAATTCAGATTCTCAGCCTGGCACATCTTCCTCCCAAATATCTCTGTAATGAAAGGAGTCAATGTGAATTTGCAGTCAAAGAAGGGCAGAAACAGAATTTAGTTCCTTTAGAGTTCCTGATTCTCTGCTGCTTGATTTCACAGCCTTTGCGGTGCGTTTATTAATCTCTTATCCTAAACTGTTTATTGCTCTGTGTTTTAATACCTAGTTAGCCCAGATGATCTTAAGGTCCTTTCCAACCCTAACTATTCTATGATTCTATGAACACAGTATATTAGGAAAGAGCTTATGCGACCCCCTGTTGCTACTGAGAGAAGCAAATGAAGCATCAATTATATTTGCTAGCCAAGGAAGGGGGAACAGAAGTAAATCAGCTTAAGCTGCAGCAAGGTAATTTAAACATAAAGTAAAGCTTTATGTGGAGTATTGTTGGTTGTTATTCAAGGATCACCTGCTGCAAGCTCAGGAACGATACATCCCTACGAGAAGGAAGTGCTGCAGGAGGGCCAGGAGACCTCCTTGGATGGATAAGGAGCTGCTGAGGAAAATTCGAAGGGAAAAAGAGGCTTATAAAAGGTGGAAGCAGGGACAGGCGGCCTGGGAAGAATACAGGGATGTTGTCCGGGAAGCCAGGGACCAGCTTAGGAAAGCTAAGGCCCACTTAGAATTAAACTTGGCTAGGGATGTTAAGGATAACAGGAAGGGATTCTATAGGTACATTGCAAATAAAAGGCAGACTAGCGACAACGTGGGCCCTCTCCAGAAGCTATCGGGAGAACTGGCTACCCTGGATTTGGAGAAGGCTGAGGTTCTTAATGACTTCTGTGCCTCATCTTCACCGGAAAATGCTCTGACCACACCACCCAAGTCTTGGAAGGCAGACGCAGGGACAGTGAGAATGAAGACCTTGGGCCCACTGTAGGAGAGGATCTGGTTCGAGACCATCTTAGGAACCTGAACGTATACAAGTGCATGGGACCTGATGAAATCCATCCGTGAGTCCTGAAGGAGCTGGCAAATGAAGTTGCTAAGCCACTGTCCATCATATTTGGAAAATCATGGCAGTCAGGTGAAGTTCCCGATGACTGGAAAAAGGGAAATATAGCCCCATTTTCAAGAAGGGGAAAATGGATGAGCTGGGGACTACAGAGCAGTCAGCCTCACCTCTGTGCCTGGCAAAATCTTGGAGCGGGTTCTCCTGGAAGGCATGCTGAGGCACATGAAAAACAACAAGGTGCTTGGTGACAGCCGGCATGGCTTCACTAAGGGGAAATCCTGCCTGACCAATCTGGTGGCCTTCTATGATGGGGCTACGGAACTGATGGACAGGGATAGAGCAGTTGATGTCATCTACCTGGACTTGTGCAAAGCATTTGACACTGTCCTGCATGTCATCCTTGTCTCTCAGTTGGAGAGACATCAATTTGATAGGTGGACCACTCGGTGGATAAAGAACTGGCTGGATGGCCGCACGCAAAGAGTTGTGCTCAATGGCTCAGTGTCCAGCTGGAGACCAGTAACGAGTGGTGTCCCTCAGGGATCAGTGTTGGGACCAGTCTTGTTCAACATCTTTGTTGGTGACATGGACAGTGGGATTAAGTGCACCCTCAGCAAGTTTGCCGATGACACCAAGCTGTGTGGTTCGGTGGATACGTTGGAGGGAAGGAATGGCATCCAGAGGGACCTTGACACGCTTGTGAGGTGGGCTGATGCCAACCTGATGAAGTTTAACCATGCCAAGTGCAAGGTCCTCCACCTGGGTCGGAGCAATCCCAGGCACAGCTCCAGGTTGGACCGGGAAGAGATTCAGAGCAGCCCTGCGGAGAAGGACTTGGGGGTGTTGGTCGATGAGAAAATGAACATGAGCCGGCTGCAGTGTGTGCTTACAGCCCAGAAAGCCAATGGTATCCGGGGCTGCATCAAGAGGAGCGTGACCAGCAGGTCGAGGGAGGTGATCCTGCCCCTCTACTCTGCTCCTGTGAGACCTCACTTGGAGTATTGTGTCCAATTCTGGTGTCCTCAACATCAAAAGGACATGGAACTGTTGGAACAAGTCCAGAGGAGGCCACGAGGATGATCAGGGACTGGAGCACCTCCCATATGAAGATAGGCTGAGAAAGTTGGGGCTGTTGAGCCTGGAGAAGAGAAGGCTGCATGGAGACCTCAGAGCAGCCTTCCAGTGTCTGAAGGGGGCTATAGGGATGCTGGGGAGGGACTCTTCATTAGGGAATGTAGTGATAGGACAAGGGGGAACGGGTTCAAACTTAAAGAGGGGAAGTTTAGATTGGATATGAGGAAGAAATTCTTTACTGTGAGGGTGGTGAGGCACTGGAATGGGCTGCCCAGGGAAGCTGTGAATGCTCCATCCCTGGCAGTGTCAGGCTGGACAGAGCCTTGGGTATTATGGTTTAGTGTGAGGTGTCCCTGCCCATGGCAGGGAGGTTGAAACTGGATGATCCTAAGGTCCTTTCCAACCCTAACTATTCTAGGATTCTATGATTCTACTTTAGCCATGGATCAGGACACTGAGGGGAGTTATGGAATCAACATAACATGAGATCAGAGATTGACTGCACACCTGCATCTCAGGAGATATTGGGAGATAAAGAAATCAATTGTGCTGGGCATGATGAAGTGCTTTGGACTAGAAGACAAGCTAGTATTTAATTTCAGCTTAAATGACCTTACATCCGTCCTTCAGAGCTGGAAAGGTCCCATTTCTCTTTCCCCCAAAATGCACACATCAGAGCGATGAGAGATCTACACTTTGATGTTAATTCACATCTATACAGTCTAGAGCACACACACAAATCCAGTAATCCTCTGTGCTTCTGAAGCACAGATTCCTCCTCATTTCCCAGCGGTAGAACAAAGAGTCCTGATGGATGTTAGAGTCCCATCAGAACGGACCCTACAGACCAGAGCTCTGTTCACTGAATACCACACTCAGGCCATCACACTGAGAGCACATGCATCCATTTCTTCCCTTTAAAAAGCCAGCATCGTTTCATTATGTCAGGGTCTTACATAAGCGCGTGGTGAAAATGAGAACACAGCTCTCGGGCCACAAAACATTCCAGCAATTCTCATTGCAAAAGAAACACAAACTTCAGCATCCATCAAACAATTCTCCCTCCAAATGAATAGTGAACATACGAACCCACCAGCTCAGCTTGAGTTCCTTTGCAAAAGAAAGCCCTCTGGAGTTATTACAAATAATAATAAAGTAATGCAGGCTCCCAGCAGACAGCATTGGAACCTCATGTCGAGTTCCTATAACGTAGCGCAGCAACACCTCCTTTTCCTGATTTCCCTAAATCCCTGGTGGCTTCCCGCTGCCACAAATGAAGCCTGCATTCCTTTCTGTCAACCTAGCGAGACTCCCAGGCCCAGTGTCCCCTGTGCACAGCTCTTTGAGGTCGGATGCTTTGGGTTGTCTGGTTGTTACCCACGCCTCCCACTGTGAGGCCCAATCTTTCCCTGCCCCATCATTTTCCTTCCACCCCCCAGCCTGTTACAAATGACTGTTCCTCTGCAGGGCATCCTGGAGAATGGCTGTGTGGGACAATGCGGGGTCAGTGACAGCATCAGGCGCGTGTTGAGTGATCTCATAGTGGGGAGCACTGTTCTGCTGAAGGCAGCAGTCTTCTGCCTTTCATTTTAATTGCATCTTCATTCTGATGGCTTGCGAAGCCCAGCCTGAGATCTGGGACGTGCCCAGTACAGATGTGGCCATCTGTGCTCAGTTTCTCTTTGAGTCCATAGTTCTCCCTCCTTTTAATCCCAGTGTTACCTTCCCTCTGTGCTCAGAACTCCCTCTTTATTGTGGTGTTGTCATCTTCTCTGTTTATTCCTGATGAACTTCTTCCCATTCCTTTCTTTTCATTGCAAAGCACCAGGCTGCTTGGCTTGGCTCAGCTCATAGAAACCCCCCAATTGGTTCAATATGTCAAAGGCTGTGCCCATGAGCTGCTGAACCAAATCCAGAGAAAGGTTGCTCAGGGAAGTGGTGAATGCCCCATCCCTGGCAGTGTTCAAGGCCAGGTTGGATGGGGCTTGGAGGAACCTGCTCTAATGGAAGGTGTCCCTGCCCATGGCAGGGGCCTGGAACTGGATGAGCTTTAAGGTCCCTTCAACCCAAACCAGTCTGTCATTCTACGAAAGCAGAGAAACATGGCTAAAACATGGGGCTGTGTGTCATTTCTCACCTCTGAGAGCCACCAGCTGCTCCTGAAGGACCAGGAGCTTAGTGCTGGGAGCAGACAGGTTCTTAGGTGGCTTTTGGGGAGCACAAAGCAGCTTCTTAGTGGGAAGGTCTCTCCTCTGGGATGCTAGGGAAGACTAAAGGCCCGTCAGCCTCTCAGCTGTCCTTATTAAGGACCTCATGGTCTTTGATTAGGCCAACAGCCACAGTACTGTTTGTACTCTCTATTTCAGTGACAGTAGAACAGTGGCAGCGTTGGGATTCTCTAAGGGAGCTTCACGCTTTGGGGTCTGGGGGCATCCACCTTTTCAGCAACTTGGGAGTAACATGCAGTGGTTAGAGCCAGAGACTGGCAGTGTTTGCCACTGGGTTCTGCTCCATTGTCTCTGCCAGTGTCTTCTGCAAGAGTTTCATCTCCTTAAGCTTCATTTGTTCCACACTTGTCTTCATAAAATTAAAGATAAATAAGTTTGTCCCCACTTGTGAAGCACTGTCATGGCATTGGGTGTTAGCATGAAGTGTTATGGTCATTGCTGTTCATTCAGTGAGCACATTTAAGGGAAGGTTGTTTAAACTGTGCTGCTTTGCCTGATTAAGCATCCAGCCATGAATGAAGCCACTCAGACAGGGATCTTTGGTCTGGTGCTATGGGTCACCAAAGCTCAGACCAAGGGTAAGTGGGGCTCCTCTTTCCCCATGCTAAGGTATGGCATGGCAGTAAATACTCATCAGCAATTAGCACTGCGCTCATGGGCAAGTGGCAAATGTATGGAAGAAACCAGCTTCCAGAATAGTGGCGTTTGGTTTTCATCTGTGAGATCTGAAATACCTGGGAGGGCAATAGGCACTACAGTTGTGGTGATCCATTGGTGGAGTTGGGGCAGAGACAATGCTGTGCACACAGGTAGGGCCGAGCCTTCCAGAAGCTGTTAGGGAAGCAGATGGATGCTTCCCCTGTGCTGAGAGGCTTGGCCCAATGGGCATTTTGTGTGCTAGTAATTCATGAGGACATTTTGGAGAGCATGCCTGTGCCCAGGCTGGGTTAGAGGATACACATCACGGAGCCAGTATCTGTGAGGACGTGGTGGGGTGAAGTAATCATGCCCCCAGCAGCTAGGACTTGCAGTGGGGACTGTCACCAGGACAGGCTTCAAGATAAAGCCCTTTCTAGGTGTTGAGTGGCAGCCATCTACCTTTGCCATGCCTCTGACCAGCACTGCTTAGAGCCCTCAGACTCCCTGTGGTCCCACCACACAAAGCTCTGCTTTGTCAGCAGTAACTATCGCTTCATCCTCCTGCTCCAAGCCTCTGGGGACTTAAACACAGCGATTCCACAAGTTCATTAGGAGCAAAGGGAGTCTCTATGTCTCCTCCTCCCACCCCCTGCAGCACTCTTGACATAGGGCAGGGCATATATTCATCCTATAGCCCCAAAACCGATTTTCCATGTGAAGCAGCTTCAGTTAGCTTTGTTTCTTGGACAGACTCCCTGGGCTGACTTAGGTGCCCAGAATGCGTGTCATAGGCTCCGCAGATCCCACCCAGCCAGTGATTTAATCTGACAGTTATGCTTCTTCATGGTGACATCCCGAGCAGCCAGCAGCAGCACAGGATGTTCAGGCAGGGCAGGGAGGAAGGAGGAGGGATGAACGGTGGCACCACCATGCACCAGAGCCCGGCTGAACTCCCTGTCCCTGCCTTTCCTTCTCTTTCCGTTCAGCATCCAGCTGCTCCCAGGAGGAGCTTGGTACAGACAGATACACACCCAATAGGCTCCTTCAAGCACAGTGAATTATGTGTTTGGAGCAAAAGGGGAGGAGAAAAGAAGTGCAGAGCAGTGAGTGTGATGGAGCTGTCGCCTGGCTGCTCTTCTGGGGATCACAAGGGTGCGATTAGCATGGAGAACTAGGGCAGTTTCCTTTGCCATAAGCCACCACTGCCACAAAAGTGGCTCCATGGCGAGGTGGATGGCTGCAGGGTGAGGTGATGGAGCTGTGGTTGGGATGTGCTGAGCTGGGAGACCTAGGAATCCTGCGCTCCTCCAAGTGCAAATGGAGCGGAGAGCACACGTGCCTGGAAATGGGGCTGTTGGTGCAGATGTGTGCGGCATCAACGTGCCTGTCTTTTGTTAGGTGTATGGTTTCAACAAGAGTTTTGTGGTACTTAAAGGATATAGAGGATGTTCAGCCTGGAGAAGAGAAGGATCCGGGGAGACCTTAGAGCAGCTCCCAGTGCCTAAAAGGGCAACAAGAAACCTGGAGAGGGGCTTTGGACAAGGGGCTGTAGGGACAGGACGAGTGGAATGGCTTTAACCTGCCAGAGGGGAGACTGAGATGAGCTCTTAAGCAGAACTTCTTCCCTGTGAGAGTGCTGAGGTGCTGGCACAGGACTTCTCTATGTTATGTGTGTGTTTGTGCGAGGAGATTGGATGGTCTTTGAGAGCTGGTGATCTTTGCGAGACATCTAAGTGCAGCTAGCTGTGATGTGGTATCAGAGCCGAGGTGATGTTCCTCTGAGGTTCTCTTTTCCAGGGAGATGGATATACCTTCCCAAGTGATCCCACCTCCAGTCCCATTGCCTCCCCCCATCTTTACCATGGTGTTTTTATGGCAGCCTCCGCCTTCTCAGTTCATCACATGAATTTAGAAGCTGGGGGTTAGATAAGCTCCCAAATACGTAGCCGAAAGCCTGACATTTGGCAAGCTCGGATTCTGCAGCTGTAACCTCCATCCCTTTAAAAGGTGGGAAAGATCAAGGAGCTTATAGAAACAGGGGCGGTTTCTTGAGTTTTGGGAGCTCTGGACCTGTTTGCAAGACTTGTGTAGGAATTTTCCCTGCTCATTCTGAACTCACAGAAACGGCGTCGCTTTGCTAAGAGCAATGATAAGTTTGATAGAATACTTTTGGCTTAATACCAGACTGATTTGGCAATGAAAGTAGGTCAGTTCCAGGCTTCTCGTTCTATCCTTTCTTTTCTGGGAGTTGGAAAGAGAATGTATTTTTGATATTAAAAACACAGGATTGTGCAATCTTGCTGTGCTTGGTCGGTTGCTCTTGGTCGCTCTTGTTCTTTAGTGATCAAGCCATTTGATTGCAGCTTCCAGAGTTCATTCTGAAACTGCCGGTTTCAACTTCACTCACCTTATAAAGTGAGCCGTTAAAATTGTGTGGTTTATACTGGTGGAAATGACTTTTACTGGTCTTTAGGGAAGATGCCACCTCCATTACTAAGGTGGTATAAGGCCTTGTAAGGACTGGTTAGATAGAGACCCCTGGAACTTTCGAGGAAGGACTCATTAGAAGGGAGAAGACAACCACCCACCAAAGCAGGCGGTTCAGATGAGCTATTCTTCTACTGAAGAAGACAAGAGCAGGCGCTTGGAGACTGGGCTGTGTTGTGACTTATTGATAGGTGGGAATTTCAATCTGCCTTCTCCTCAGTTTTCCCTGCGAGAGGAGGGTGAATGCACAATAGACAGTACACGCAGGCTGTACATTTTAGACTGCTGCAGACGTGCATATAGATGTTCAGAGCAAAGGCTGGCCCCACAGGAATCATTGGGGAAGGAGCTGATGAAGTGGTTCTGAGTTAACGTGTTTATGGTGGTCCTCTGAATGTCATCAGATGTGACCGTCATCTTCTTTGAGCACAGTCCGGTTGAGCCCTGTGCCCTGATTTCTGATGGCAGAAGGTGCTTTCCTCTCTTCTGCTTGGTACAGTATCAGGGAATGTTTTTGGAGCCTATGTGTTGGATGTCTGCTGCTAGTTCTCAAACCAAGCTTGGCACCACGAGATCATTGCTCTTTCCATCCTGACCCATAGCAGCTTTTAGTGGCTCTTTTTCAGCAGTGCAGCCCATGCTACCATTCTGCTTGTTCAGGACCCTGAGCTGCGTGTCCTTTAGAGCCAGACCTGGTGAGACCCCACTCACCAGGGTGCTTGTGTCTGATATGGGAGACACCAGGCTCTTCATCCTCCTGCTCTCACTTGGCCACTTCATGCGGGTCACACTGGCTCCCTTCTCCCAGATTTGGCTGCACAGGCTTGTACACACTAGAGACAGCCAGGACAGAGCTCCTGAGTTGGCATGCTCTCCAGCTCATCACTGCAGTGTGTGTAGGATGAAATAGGGGTTACCGAGCAAGTGCTGCACCGTGGGAATGAGTCTGGGCTGCTACCAAAGCTGACCACGTCAGCTCATGGTGTTCCTCCATCATCCTGTTTTCCAGGCAGCAATGTCCTGTTGAATGAAGTGCCTTTGTGGTGAAGATGTGCTGCAAGCACCCCATGAAGAGTTGTACCCAAAACCATTAGCCTGAATGATCCAATCCAAGTGTTTGCTAGGTGGTGCTGGGCTTTTCCAAGGCATGTTTTGGAGGTGTCAGTCCACACGTGGTAGCAAACCACATCTAACACTGCAAATGTCTCACGTGTTACTGCATGTGTTGCAGCCCAAAATGCTTTGATATCCCGAGTGTCCGCGTGAGCATTCCTGCTTCTCTGTGAGTAGAACCTGTGCCCATGGACTTGGCTGGAGATCTAGAGCAAAGGACGTGTTGCCCTTTCAGCTCTGCTCCTGATTGCCGCTTTGAAATAGGGAGGCATGTGCAGAGCCAGCGGCTGGCCAGGCACTAAAATACATCCCTTTATTTGTTATAAGAACAGACTTCCTGGGCAAGGCTAAAAACCTGTGTTGCTCTGTGTCCTGTCTGTAGCCCTAGCCAGTGGTGGAGAGTGAAGATGAGGAGTGCAGAGTCATCCTTTGCCTGGTACATCCTGCAGCCTTCCAGCAGCCTGAGAGTAGAGTCAGAAGTGGGATTCCACCAGTAAGCTGGGAATGCTGGCCCTTCTTACCTTAGGGGTTTCAGGAAGGCAGAGTCCTTTTATTGGGGTGGATATTTTTGACAAGGGACTGTAGGGACAGGACAGGGGAATGGCTTTAACCTGCCAGAGGGGGAGACTGAGATGAGCTCTTAGGCAGAAGCTCTTCCCTGTGAGGGTGCTGAGGCGCTGGCACAGGGTGCCCAGAGAAGCTGTGGCTGCCCCATCCCTGGCAGTGCTCAAGGCCAGGTTGGACACAGGGGCTTGGAGCACCCTGCTCCAGTGGGAGGTGTCCCTGCCCGTGGCAGGGGTTGGAGCTGGAGGAGCTTTAAGGTCCCTTCAACCCAAACCATTCCATGATTCTATATGGCTCCAGCTTCTGCATCCTGAGGAGGACTTTGAGGGACAGTGCACTTGGGCAGCGTGCGCTGCATGCCCTGGCAGTGATGACACCTGCCCCTGTTTGCCGGTCAGCAATGTCTCAAGCCCACTCTCGAGAGGCACCATCACCGGCCGCTGTACCAGGAGGTCTGTGCAGGGAGGGCTTGCCCAGAGCTCAGGATCCAGCCCTCAGATCCCAAAGGTGCGGAGGTTAAAGCAGAAAGCACTGAAGCAGATGTCCAGATCCCGCGCCGTGCATCACCATCCCTTTACCCTGCTGCTGCCCTGCACCAGCTGCTCAGGGCAGGTCAGGCAGCGCTGCTGCCAGCAGCACGCACATTTTGTGCCTTTAAGAGGTCTGGTTTATGCGGGCTGGGCTCGGTGTGGCTGTGTGGGCTGACAAAGAGCGCTTGTGCCTTCCCCCATCCGTGCTCTGCCAGAGAATGAATCTGTGAGACACCAGCTCCTGCCTCCAATCTGCTGCCGCGGGGGAGCCTGGAGCACACAGACACGTGTGAGCACACAGACAGGACCATCCACAGGAGCTGCAGTGACTCTGGCAATGTGCAATCCCACATGGGCTGAGGCAGGAGAAGAGGTCATAGAGCATCCCGGCTGTGCTGAGCGTGGGATGGGATGCTCTGGGATGCTGCTTGTGTCACGGGTTTGGGTCTCATGGGTAGGTCCCATCCTGCAGAAACTCCTCGGGAATTTCAGTTGGGAGCATTCTGCTCACTCTGAGAGCAATTGGGGATCTTGGGTCACCTGGAGGCACAAGCAGCAGGGTTAAAGGTGGTAGCCTTGAGCACGAGTGTCTGTCAGCACAAGGACCACTGGAGCTCAGCACAGAGCTGCCTGCACTGTTACTCGGCGTGGGTGGTACTGGGAGGGCAGCAGCACGTTTCTGGTTTGCTCCCCTGACACTGAATTAGCGCAAATGAGCTGGAGCCAAATCTCAGCCTTTCCTGTATGCCTCCATAGTTGTTCCCGAGATTGAAAACCCATCAGCTTTCACCTGGAGCTTTCTGGTGTTATTGGTAAGGGCTATAGGACAGGGCCCACTGGTTAGTTTGACTCCGGGACAGGTACTCCCCCATCAACACAGTAAGCAATAGCACACAGATTCAGGGCTTTTAGTGAAGGTCTATTTCAGGTCAGATGATTTAAGACTGTATAAAATCAATTGCCGCATAAGAGTTAATAACAGGAGGCATGGAGGGGGGAGGGCTTGGGAAAGTCACCGGATCAGGTTTTCCTCTAAGGGGCTCTCAAATGCTTCTGGGCCCTGCCAGAGTCAAGCATCTCCCGATGGAACTGCGGGTGTCTGTGTCTGACTCGGCTGCCAGAGTCACGCTGCAGAGCCTGATCCTTGTCCCCTGTCCTCCCCAGCCTCTGCCACCACTCTGCTGAGGGATCCTGAAGGACTTCAGGACCATGCAAGCGCAGCTCATCTCGTGGGTTCCTGTGGTCCTGTGCTCACGTCCGATCCAGTTTCAGGCTTCGTGCTGTGCCCTGCTGTAATGCTAGATGTGCTGAACAGATGGGCAGGTCCGATGGCAGGGCTCAGCCTGACAGCTGCTTTGCAATTATAAGTCTGGAATGTGATTTGAGGGGTCGAAGAGACTTAGTGCTGCGGCCTTTAGTGCAGGAGCATGGATCAAGTAGGTCAGGCTCTGCCCCAGAGGAGTGCAGGGAGTAACTGTTGTGTGATGGGCAGCGCTGGTGCTTCCCCTGTGGGTTTATGTTTTGACATCTTTTGGATCACTGAGATTTTAACTCCTTTTTTTTTAGACCATTTATTGCTATGTTTTATTCATAGGTTTAATTTAGTATAAAGACCAAATGCTTGTGGGATGGGACTGTGATTTCTTACTGATTTTACAGCTTTTGGCTATTGGTCTCTGCTGGGAGTGTAACAGGGTTTATCCGTGTGCGCTTTCTCTGAGGGAAGGGAGCCTTTATACCCAGGTTTCTTACATGGGGAAACGTGTGTGGAAATGAACAGGTTTGTCCAAACTTTGATATCACCAGAGATTCGCATGGAATTCAGCAAAGCGTCCCTATTCCATAGCAAACTCCTCCTCCTCCTCCCATAAACACCCAGGTTAGACTGACTTTAGTTCATCTGAACCTGATTTTTCATTATGAGGGACTCTCTTCTAAGGAGACTACTGGCATGTGTGGATAGCATCAGACTGAGCTCTACCCATGTTACCCCACTGTGAGTACTTGGCCTGTCAGTTCTCAGCTTGCTGAGGAATCTCTGCACTGTTCTCCATAGCATGGTGTAGATGCAGGACATGGCCATTGGCACATTTGCATGTTGGGACCATGGGAACAGAACAGGATGGGTTTTGACTGGGGCAGGGGGGGAAGAACTTTGAGTTCTCAAGGCCAAAAAGCCATGCAAACGAGGTAAATTGCCAACTCCAGCAAGTGAAAGCCATGAATTGGGAGGTCTGGATTGGTTTCCAGCTCCCACAGGCAGCCACGAGGGACAGGAATGATGCCCTGGAAGATGTTCTGGTATAAGTTCGTGGTTAGAGGTGCCTGAAAGGACAGCTTAGAAAACATTACCATTTGGATGTTACCTATCCACTCTCAGCCTTGTGCTGTGATAAACTTCTATTTCCAAAGAGTGTTGGTAAAACAGAGATCCAAAGGATTTTCATTGCCTTTCTTAGGTACAGAAGACTTGCGATGCCTGGAGCAGTTATGGCTGTAAAAAACAGTGTGTGGGGCAGAAGCTCATTCTGGAAACTACTGTGATTGTAATCCTCAAGTATTCCTTTTCCAAGATCTCTGAGAAAAATGGACATATTTGGATCCTCTGGAAGTAGAAATACTCATTCTTGAATGGTTGAATCCCACCTGGGATTAATCCTATTTTCACCGGAGCAATGTCCTTTTGTTGAGCAGCTGTTTACCAAGTGTGGTTCCAATATTAATATCCCTGCTCAATTTCTGCCCTTTTAACAAAGAGCAAAAACCCCAAATCTTGGGAATTTTTGCCGTTCCGTGTAAATATTTTATTCCTTCAAATGATGGGAATCATGTAGAGCAGTGAGATTCCCTGAGTCAGTGGAGAGCCTCCATTCTCCCAGTATCAATCTTCAGGGGGATTGTGTGCTAGGCTAATGTGGTCTAACTTAAGGGGAGAAGCTGGCTTGTTGCCCTTCTCCTACATGAATAGATACTGCTGTCTCATAGTAATGGCATCTGGAGTATTACTAACCTCAAGTGTTTAAACCTTATATGTTGGGCCTTCACAAATGTGACGAACACAAAAGTCACTGTGTTGTTTTTCGGAGCACGGTTTGTTATTGGTCTGACGACAACTCAAGTTGAAGTTGCTCTTTCAGGCTTTCTTCCCAATCTTTTGAACTAGAAAATGGCTTAAAATGAAACAAAATAAAATTGAGATTCCTAGATTCATATCTTTCATATCTCACAGAACCGGAGCTGAGGAACTGGGAATGTTGGCAGCACAGCGACTTAATTCCTGTGTTATCTCTGGCCATGCTTTGCTTGGCAGCAGCTCCAGCAGCAGGTGCAGAGGGTGCTCACCTCGGACCCTCAGCTTCATGTTCATGTGTAGGAGGGGATTCCTTTAAAAGCCTCCTGATAAAATGATGGGATGAATCCAAGCTTTAGCATGCCACAAGGTCCTGAATCAGAGCATTGAACTCTTACTTTGGGGTGGGCAAAAGAATTCTCTTTGTTTCACAAGAAACACCCAGGCTCTTGAAACCTGTATCCAAAACTTGTCCTGGCCCGAGGGGCATGACCCAGCTCCAGCTCTGGGATGTTTAGCAGGGTCACTGTGCTATTAGGCCACGTGTTTAGTGTGATCAGCTCTGCTTTTCAAAGTGATTCTTTGCTTCATCTTCGACATACATTGGTGTCCCTGCCCATGGTAGGGGGGTTGGGACTTGATGATCTTAAGCTCCCTTCCAACCCTAACTATTCTATGATTCTATACACAAGGGTCCATCTTATGATGTCGCCCTGTGATGGTGGCTGTGGTTCTCCAAGTTGGGTGCTGAATCCTACCCAGTGCCCCTTGACACCAGGTCATGACAACCGCTTTTCAATGCTGAATCCAGCTCTGCAGGGCTTTTTGCCATAAGGACAGCAGATGGTGCTAAACCTGCTCATAGGCTTCCAGTGTCTTGCTCGGGTGTTCAGGAGTCTCCAGTCAGAAAAGCTGCATCGGTTTTGCCATGGTGATAACACCTTCTTTGAGTCCTGAACCTACCTGATCCAAAGGGGTTCCCTGCGGTGGTCAGCAGCAATCTAATCTGCACGGCTGGAGGCTTGGCAATTTGAGTGTTAATTCAGGGAGTGAAATAACTGCAGATTAAAGTGTTTAAGGTCCAGCGGGATGAGCAGAATATCCCCTGCCTGTGTGAAAGACTGAGCTGGCGAGGAGGATATTTCCAGCATCTTTGTGAACTGTGTGAAACAGTAGCTGCTTACTCAGCTTTGCACACAGGATGGTTTGCTTTCCAGTACCACAGGAGAGGTTCATCTCAAATTAGACTTTGTTATATTAGCACAAGTGTGGGGTGATCAACCTTCCAGCCTTTGAGATGCCCCTTCCCTGTAGCATGCCATGCTCTTCTTCCCCAGTGCCAGCCTCCACCTCTCACTGCACACAAAGCAGTGATGAGGAAGCTACAGGGTGATGGTTGCTATTCCTAGAGCAGGTCTCTCTGTTTCACCTCTTGCCTCCCATGTTCCTTCCATTTCCCTGGTCAGGAAGCGTTCCAGGTCCTTGTGGTGTTGCGGCAGATGCTGAAAAAACCATTCACCTATTCAGTTCCTGTTCCATCAGGCATTCCCTTCCCCTCCAGGAAGATGCCACAGGGAGGCAACCTGGGGACCTGCCACCTGCTCCCTCACCCCTGTGAGACCCATCCTGCAAACAGCAGCACAAACTGGTTCTTTCCACTTTCTGTTTGTAGACTCTTGGACTCCATTCTTCCCCATCCCTTATTCTCACAGTGAAAGCATGACTCTTGTCTTTGCTCAGTGCAAGGAGGAAGCACTACTCTTGTTTGGGAGCTCTAAGAGCTTCTACTGATGTTGGTCTGAAGTAGGTCTGAGAATGTCAGGACACCACAGGCAAAGTCAAGTTGTCAGGTTTACTTTCTATACCGTTGTTGTAAGGCATTCTTCATCCTTTCCCCCCCTATAATGACCAAATGTATTTTCCATCACTCTTAAGAGATCATCACTTTCTTATGTCAAATCCAAAGGGACTGATTCTGCTCTGTATCCACCCTCCCCATGGAAACCTGGAATAACTCCACTGATTTCAATGAATTTGCTCATGATTTGCATTGATGTACGTGAAGCAGATCTGGTCCAGCGGTCTGAAGTGCAGTTCCCATGGCAACAGGCAGCCTTTGGGAAGCAGAAAGCCCCAGGCAGGAGGTATGTTTAGCATGAAGAGGGGAGACTCCGGCATTCAGCTTTCAGCCATGGGATGAGAACATGGGCTATATTTGGAGCACGAATCCAAAGCTCGACTTTGGACTCTACCAATGAACCCTTGGGAAAATTGCCTCCCACTGCCTTAGTATTCCTTCCAGTAAAATGGGGATAGCATTACACAGGAGTGTTTTGAAAACTGATTCAGCCTCCTAAAATGCTTTGGGAAAGATCCTCAGATGAAAGGCACAGTAGATCACAAACTATTAATAATGTCACTTTATGCCAGCATCAAAAAAGGGGGATGCATTGGCACTGACTAAGTTCTTACACAAGGGCAGGCATGCTGAGAGAGGGGAGACTGAGATGAGCTCTTAGGCAGAAGCTCTTCCCGGGGAGGGTGCTGAGGCACTGGCACAGGGTGCCCAGAGAAGCTGTGGCTGCCCCATCCCGGGCAGTGTTCAAGGCCAGGTTGGACACAGGGGCTTGGAGCAAGCTGCTCCAGTGGAAAGTGTCCCTGCCCATGGCAGGGGCTTGGAACTGGATGAGCTTTAAGGTCTCTTCCAACCCAGACCAGTCTGGGATTCTATGATTTCCACAGGACACTGGGAATGTCAAGTGTTAAACGGGAGACAGAGCAGGACTTTCATTCAGGTGTGCCAAAGCATCTCGGGTTATTTTGGTCTGTCCCTGTGGAAGGTTCTAACACAGTTTAGCCCCAGCTCAGATTCAGCAACAGCCAATAAGCGACGTAATGAGCTCCAAATCCTCCTCTTAAATTGGATCGAGCTGTCAGTATTAACTGGGTCCTCTGAATCCTTGTCTAACAGCAGGGAGGAAGCAGTAGGTTTGCAGAAGTATTAACAGCCGATGACTTAAATTCATTCTGAGAACCAGTGCATTGAGGTGGGCTGGTCAAGCTCAGGTCATGCTCATGTGTGGCCCTTGGTCTGAGTTGAAACAGAAAATACCTCAGTCCAGGATCTTGATTTGTATATTCATGAGAAACAAATAGAGTTTGTGAGAGATAGGAAGAAAACAAACCGAACGAATCCACCTTGCCTTGTCCTGGGTGTGCAGAACCGTGTCCATGGTTATAGGAAGGCACAGCTGGAGGGTTTCGGAGCTTGTGCTTTAGCTGTGTTTTAGTTACAGCAGAGATTTGTGGCAGCAAAGGAGATCGAAGTCATTGCAAGAGGGGAAAAAGCAGCAGTCGTTTCCACTGAATGGAAGCAGCTTTTGGAGATCACTGAGTTTTAATATCAGAGGGGACCGTTCTGACCTCCTGCAGAGCTTTCACCAGAGAGCTCTGTGCTGCTCTCCCTCCTCCAGTGCTAGAAACACTGTTTAAGCCTTCCTGAATGTGGCTGAGACCTCTTTACCTGCAGTGCTCAAAGCTCCGTGGAAACCCGAAAACTCGCTCGTGCGCTGTTGTTGCGATGGGCTACATCGCACTGGCACCGCTCTGCAGCACAAAGAGACGGGGTGGACGCCAGGATGCAGGTGTGAAAGACATCAGAAGGTTTATGGCCTTTTTCCATTTGGAATGAAAAAGAACTGTTTCATTTCATTCTGATACAGAAAATCACACCCTCCTGCTCTCTTTGTTATCTTACCCAACATCAAGAGCAAGGCAGGTAATGGGCTATCTACTTTCTTTATTCACCACCATAGGTTTTCCCAGAAGAAGCACACCCCCCAACCCCCAATATCTTCCTGATTAAAGTATAACTAAAAATTGGCTGATTTTTCTATTAAAGCCTCCTTTGGGAATGCTTACTGAAGCCAAGCACATTGAAAAATCACAAGCCCACTTTCCCAACACATTTTTGACCAGCCATCGCTAGATGACAAGTGCTGGTGCCAGACCATTTGCTCTAGGGTTCCCATTGTTAACACTGCTGGAACTGTGCTGTAACAATGGAGGAAAATATGTAGTAAATTTTGCTAATGAGAAGGCGACATTCTCACACAGTCATTTCTGAACGTTTAAAAGCACATTCAAAAGCACAATATATAAAGCAAATTCCAAAAGGATTTATCCTGGGAGAGAAGGCTGAAGCAGAGAGAAAAAAAAAGCCCTTTCATTCCACCAGTATTAATTCAGAGAGATGCATTTGGCACCAGGATTAAAGGTTCTGAATGTTGAAGGAGTGCAGCTTTTTTTCCCAAGAGGAGATACTGTCAGAGCGGCCCAGCTCATTGCTTTCCTGGCTAAGAGGATGAAGATTGTGTGCTTAAAAGCAAAAAGGATTCTTTTGGATTGTCTCCCTGTATTTTTATATATATACATCTATATATAGTGCTCCAACCTGCAGTCCTGCATCCAGCTCTATGGCTGACAGCACAAGAGGGACATGGAGCTGTTGGAGTGAGCCCAGAGGAGGCCACAGAGATGCTGTGAGGGCTGGAGCTGCTCTGCTCTGGAGCCAGGCTGAGAGAGCTGGGCTGGAGTAGAGAAGAGAAGAGAAGGGAAGGGAAGGGAAGGGAAGGGAAGGGAAGGGAAGGGAAGGGAAGGGAAGGGAAGGGAAGGGAAGGGAAGGGAAGGGAAGGGAAGAGAAGGGAAGGGAAGGGAAGAAGAGAAAAGAGAAAAGAGAAGAGGAGAGGAGAGAAGAGAAGAGAAGAGAAGAGAAGAGAAGAGAAGAGAAGAGAAGAGAAGAGAAGAGAAGAGAAGAGAAGAGAAGAGGAGAAGAGAAGAGAAGGCTCCTTAAGGGGAGACCTTAGAGCAGTGTTCAAGGCCAGGTTGGACAGGGCTTGGAGAAAGCTGCTCTAGTGGAAGGTGTCCCTGCCCATAGCAGGGGTTGGAACTGGATGAGCTTCAAGGTCCCTTCCTACCTAAACCAGTCTGGGATTCTATGACTTCCGAGCTGTAAAGCAGGGTGAAATGCTCTCCTTCATCTCCCTGGGAGCACCCCATGCTGCAGAGGTGACTGGTCTCTGGGATTTTGAGGGTCATTGATGTTCAGAGAGTGGGGAAGGTGAAGGGTTATGTGATAGGAGCATCTTGTCCCACAGTGCAAGCTAAATAAAGTAAGCTTAATGGAGCTAAGTATACATGGCCTAGCTCCACAAGATGATTAAAAGGTTACTTTAAAGCAATCTGTAAATGTTTGAAAGGAATCATCACCAGGAAGGGAAGGAGCTGATGATAAAAAGGAAAAGAGCTCAGGGCTTGATGCAGAGCAAAAGAAGGTATTCACTGGGCAGTAATGCCTTCTTTTCTGGCCATAAAGATAGTGTCCCTAGGGAAAACCATAAATACTTATGGAAGTGTGAACACAGAGTGAGGTCAGTCAGTTCTTCCTCTGACACACAGAGAGATCATGCAAAGAAGAGCCTGCAGCTGAGAAAAGCAACACCATGGATGATCTTGAAGGCTTTTTCCCTCTGAAGTTCCAACAATTCCTTCAGACATAAAGGAATCCATCAGCCCAAAGATGCATCTGTGAATACAGTGGCGTTTGCAGGGTCTGATGGACCATGAGTCTTTACCTTGCAGTTGCAGAGGCTATTGCCCAATGCAGGAGACAGCTTGGGAATGGCTCAGATGCAGCATCTGGAATCTCCTGGCTGGGTACCAAGGAGATGAAGTGCATGCTGAGGTACCAGAGCATCGATCAAACCCATCAGGCAGAGCAGTGCCTGTGCTGTCTGGCCAAAGCTTCTGGGGATGTTCATACATCTCTGTACAGAGCCAGCTCCATTTTCTTCCCACTGTTTGCTTAATATCAGAAACACTCTTGATAGAATATGACTCCAAAAAGAAATAAGAAGTGCTGCATTAGTGTGGTTCCTGCCCTTCCTTTGGATGTGTTATCCCATGAGGAAGATTAACCATAGAATCATAGAATCATAGAATAGTTAGGGTTGGAAAGGACCTTAAGATCATGCAGTTCCAACCCCCCTGCCAGAGACAGTGTAGCTCTCCCTGGCTGTCAAGTCCAATCATTTAATCCCACTTCCTTGTGGATTTGCAGAGGAGGAACTGCTCCGATGAGTGCTTTCATCTGGAATCTTGCTGCACATCAGCTTCACCCACAGACCCCAGGGTCCTGTTTTCCCTGGGCACAGCTCCTTGAAGCTTGTTTGGGAAGGCTCTCATAGTGGCACTTGCGGAATGCAGAGCAAGGGTACCACGAGCAACCACAAGAAGCCCTTTCAGCATCAGGTGCTCTGTGGAAGCCTGGCTGCTTCAGCCACTCATTTTATAATGACAAGTGCCGTTTATTTTTGGATGTTGAAAATGCTCCAGCGCACTTGCTTTCAAATCCTGAATCCACAGGTGCAAAAAGGCCTTCAGACGTGATGGCACCAGCCTATGGAAAGGCAAGGAGCAAGGGCAAGGCGAGAGAGACCACCAGCGCCCTGAAGCGTGCTCGCTGCGATTGGCATCAGAAAACCAGTCACAGCATCATCCAACGTGACCTTGCCACGGATTGTGGTGGCATCCGGGAGCAGCATCCACCATTTGACAGCAGAAGGAGGCGCTCCTGGGGCTGGAATTGTTTCCCCTGTGGAGTTCCCTTGTGCCCAGAATAATTAGTAGGGGCCGGTAGCATTTAAAAGCAAGCCCGCATGACTGCGGCGCTGATAATGACACTGGAAAAGCAACAGAATCTAATTATAATTAGAAACCAGCCCCGGCGACGTCCCAGCACCACAACGACCATCCTGACTTTGCCACAACAAATGTAAAAATACATCAGCATATTTATAGCTTGGCATTTCTGTCCATCTGAGGCCGGTGACGGGCCCCCTCTTGCCCTATGCTGTGTGCCCTGTGTGCCTCACCAGCAGTAAATAGCAGTGACTGATGTGACTGATGTTTGCATGGTGTCTACCACCCAAAGGTCCTAATTTTATTACTCAGTCTACCTTTAGTCTGGCCTGTCCAAGCTGAGAGAGCTGTGAATTGATGGATATTGTTAACACAGCAGCAAGCCAGTCTGAGAGTGACAGCAGAAACTTGAGAGGTGCTTTGGGCTAAAACCTGCAGCTTTTTAAGATCCCTTTATTACTGCTCACTTTGTGTTAGTAATGTAATTGATTTCATAGATTCATAGAATCCCAGACTGGTTTGGGTTAGAAGAGACTTTAAAGCTCATCCAGTTCCACAGGCGGGGACACCTTCCACTGGAGCAGGGTGCTCCAAGCCCCTGTGTCCAACCTGGCCTTGAACACTGCCAGGGATGGGGCAGCCACAGCTTCTCTGGGCACCCTGTGCCAGCGCCTCAGCACCCTCACAGGGAAGAACTTCTCCCTAAGAGCTCATCTCAGTCTCCCTTCTGGCAGGTTAATGCCATTCCCCTTGTCCTGTCCCTACAGTCCCTTGTCCAAAGCCCCTCTCCAGGTTTCTTGTAGCCCCTGCATGGCCTCCTCTGGACTCCCTCCAGCAGGTCCATGTCCCTCTTGTGTTGGTGCATGATTTACCATCTTATGCAAGAAGAGGCAAATATGGGTAGGTTTATGTAGATGATCTGAAGGTGCTTTCCAACCCTAACTATTCTATGAATCTATGATTCTATGATTTACTTTGCTTGGTTCAGTCTCATTCAGACAATTCAGAATCATTCCTACGAGCCAGCTTGGAAGCAGCCTTCAGATGCAGCTCCCTGCACAGCCCTGGGGTGAGTTGCTAAAGAGGAGGAAGCAATATTGGTGTGAGAGAATGCAAAAGCCAGGAATGTTTGCAATTTTAGTGCGTTCTGTATTTTCCATGCAAGACATTCCCCAGATTTTGAGGGTAGAGGTTATGGAAAGCTCAATAGTAAAAGTTCCTCATCTGAGCAATCAGGAGCTGTGCCAAACAGGAATGATTCTGGGAAACAGCCCTTTTATCTCTGGTACCTAACTGTTTTAAAGAAAAGCATAAAACCCCTTTATTATGATGGATTTCTTGTGCTCAGGAAGTTTATGCAGCTGTCCTTGCTGTGGAGTGCTTGTCCCTTGGTTGTTCAGGTCCTCTGAAGTCCAGCAGCCAAAGACAAATGTTTTTCAAGCACAGCTCTTTTATTTCTCCTCCGGGTACCTTAACTCAGTGGCAGAATTAACGGAGGGAACTTACAGTGAGAAATACAGCATCCTGTAAAGGGATTTAGAGGGATTGGGGAGATTGAAAGAGTTTTCATCATCATGATTTGGAATGATTGATTTATTTTTGTACGTGTTTTCCCATGGTAAGCTCCTGAGGGAAATGAAAATCCTATTAGGAGGGTGAAGCAGATATTTCTGTTCCTAGAGGATGCAATGACCCACCTCCTATAGGAGGGGGGTTTGAAGGCCCATCTCACTTCCCTTGCTTCACCCTTTCCACTGGAGTCACTGGGCTCCACTTACATCAAGCATCCCGTCCCTTCCTGGGTCCCACTCAGTGCACAAAGCTTAGTCCAGCTTTGAAACCTGTGATGAAGCTGTTGTACCAGCAGTCAATGTGGTGTGCATTGTAAGTTGTCCTTAGCCATAGCTCTGTGCTCACACTGCAGAAGTCATTCCCTCTTTGTTCTAACTCCCCTCTCTTTATTGTGTGTGAAACAACCCACTTTATGTCTACTACTTATTTTTTGCTATCTCCTATTATATTTAGCACCTCTACCATTTACTGTTTACAATCTATCTATTAATCTAAGTGCCATTTGACTGGAAGGTGGAAGAAGTCCTTCAGGTTGCAGGGCAGCTCAATATATCTCCAAGCAACCTGGATTTGAAATGGGAATTGCCTGCTTTCCCTGGACAGAAGGCTGGAGCTCTAAGCTGAGTCTGTCTCAGTCTCCTTTCCTCATATGTGGAAGGTTCAAGAGAAAGCCTTAAATCCCAGGTGTAGATGTTGGAATTGTGTCCTGATGTTCTCCAGAGACAACCTCTGTTCTTTCTCATGGAGGAGAATATGGAAAACACACCATGAACCAAAACCTTGAAATAATAAAATCTGTCTAAACTTGGCATTGGTTTTTCCCATAAAGAGGCAGGTGAAGCCATGTGGAGCTATAGAGAGCTCATGAGCAGGATTGGAGCAGAGTCCAGGAACGGACAGGGAATCAAAGCCAGACTCAAAAGTAGCTGGCAAAGTAGGCATGAAATGTAGGAGCTGGAAGGAAGGATTGAGAGACTTTGGTCAAGGCAAAAGGGCACAGGGAGAAATAACAGAGATGGAATTAAACCAGCTTGATCAGGTAATGTGTTATAGACTGTTTCTGTCCCAAAATATCCCTGTGTTTGAGCCATTGAAAGATCCATGAGGCAACACAGGGTTTATCTGTTCTTAAACCCCGCAGAACTGGTGGTGATGAGAAGTGCCCAAGCAACTTACTTCTCAGAGGATCAGTCCCCACTCACCAGCAAATAGTCCCCTTCACATTCCAGCCGTGTCCCTCTTCCAGCACCGAAAAGCTCCAGAGGATTCCTGGTTTTAGCATCCACAAATGCCACAGATTCTCTCTGTAACTTCAGGTCACGAAGAGACTGTGTCGGGGATGCGGAGGTGAAAACACTTCCATGTGAGTGGCTCCCACAGGCTGAGCGGTGATGCTTTGGACTCCTTAAACAAAAGGAGTGCCACAAATGGTCCTTCAGGTCACCCCCGCAGATGCTTTAGGAGAGGAATGTGTGTATTGGGGTGACACGAAGGCAAAAACTCTTTGAGGGAACCTGTTTATTTGAAGAACGTGCCTCGCTGCTCCAGTCGGAATTGTTTGTCTTCCTCGGAATGAAAGAATGTAGGACATGGAGGGGAGGCTTGCCAGAAAAGCCTTTTGGAATGGCAATGAAATGGCCGTGTTTGTGCTCCGAAGGGTCTCAGCCTTGTGCTCACATCTGCTTTAAGTTATCCCCATGTTGGGTTTTTTATACTTCTTGATTTAATTGAGTGGAACACACTGAGAAACGCACAAAGCTCCCCGGCCGCAAGAGGAAAAAGCTCCACAACATCCCCTGACCCCGCCGCCATGTGCTTCCCAACAAACATTCCCAAACAAACGCTGGCGATGACAAACGGGCCTCGGAGCAACTTGGTGGCGGGGGCTTAATTGCGCGCTGCGGTGCTCGGCGCCTCGGAAAGGCGAGGGAGGCGGCGGGTGATGAGGCTGCATTCACTGGCCGTGGGCACCGGGCGCAGTTGGCAGTTCTGGGCTGCGCAGAGCAAGGCAATTATCGCGTTTCACTGCATGATGGATGCTCAGCTGAGGCAGGCGGCTGCTAACCGGGACCAGAGGGAAGCTCTTCTTGAGGTCTTCGGTGCCGCTTCTTAGCAAAGGTGGCTCTGAGCAAGTGCTGAAGAGCTCATCTCCATCTCCCCTCTGTCAGGTTAAAGCCATTCCCTCTGCTCCTGTCTCTACATCCCTTGTCCAAAGGCCCTGTCCAGGTTTCTTGCAGCCCCTTTAGGCATTGGTTGCTGCATGGAGACCTCAGAGCAGCTTCCACTATCTGAAGGGGGCTACAAGGATGCTGGAGAGGGACTCTTCATCAGGGACTGCAGTGATAGGACAAAGGTTTCAAACCGGAACAGGGGAGATTTAGGTTGGATATAAGGCAGAAGCTCTTCCCTGTGAGGGTGCTGAGGCGCTGGCACAGGGTGCCCAGAGAAGCTGTGGCTGCCCCATCCCTGGCAGTGTTCAAGGCCAGGTTGGACACAGGGGCTTGGAGCACCCTGCTCCAGTGGAAGGTGTCCCTGCCCGTGGCAAGGGTTGGAACTGGATGAGCTTTAAGGTCCCTTCTAGCCCAAACCATTCTATGATTCTGTGATTCCAGAACAGTGTGACTGCGCCTTTTCCTCCCTGCCTTGTGCATGCCCTGTTCCCAAGGGGCAAGCAGGGAACCAGCCATGAGCCATTCACGCAGCTCTGCTCTGGCCTAAAAATACCAGAGGTTTCCAATGAGATGATTTCTACCCAGTTCAAAGAGGGAGAGCACAAAAGGGATTGGGCCCTGTGGGTGGTGGTTGGCCTAGACAACCATTCAGCTGCCATGGGCTTGGTCTGCAGGCAGCAGCTTTTCCATGTCAGCCCAAAAGATGACAAGGGCAGTCATCATGTCTGGCTGTGCTGGGGGATTCTGAGCATCTCCACCCTTTCCTTTTGCACATGAATGCCAATGAGCAGAGATTGAAGAGAGACCTGGGTGCTGGGCTGCTGGACCAAGCGCTGGTGCTTGTGCGAGCACTCACCCTGGAAGAGCACAGGGAATGGGATGTGTTTTAATGTGCAAAGAGGTGGTTGGTTGCACGCAAGAATGTACAGTGAGAGGGCACCTACACGAGTGTATGCCGGACCCCAGGGGTCTGTAATCCTCACCGGAAGGCAGATACAGTGCCGGCCCCTTCTGGCTTTAGGAAGCTGCTCCAAAGCTGCTGTGTTTTAAGGACAACTGGTTCTGAGTTTGTTTGCCTTAAAGCAGAGTTCATCAGGTTGTAAACAGCAGAAGAGTTTCCCTTGGAACTCAGCTATGGATGCCACAGGCATAGGGCAGGGAGCTGGAGGCGCCATGGGGTACCCCTGCCTCGTCACCCATCTGTGTGTCCGGGGGGATGCAGCTGCCCCGATGGCACTGCAGTGTGTGTGTGTGGCTGCTGTCGTGTGTCTGCTTGCAGCGAGCATGGATAATGCTGAATTATATCAGGCTGTGCAAAGAGCTCCTGCGCAGGAGTGGGCAGAGCTGTGCATGCACCGCATGAGAGGACTTGTGTGAGCCTCCTCATGGGGTCCAACCTGCCCCTAAAGATCCCTCCTGCTCCGTTATGCACGTTATTGGACTCACTGGGCTGTTCTCAGGTGCGCTGAGTGTTTGCCGACCACAGAGCCTGTCGTGACATGATGTCAAGCTGCCCAGCTTCAGATCTCACTCAGCCCCGGGGGGGCAATCACAGCCCTTATCAATAGAACGCTTTCGCTGCAGGAGGGTAAAGAAAATGCGGTGGGTGACTGAGGGCTGTGGGGGAGAGGGGGAGCTCTGCCTTTGTGTCCCACCAGGGTACCCGAATTCTGGGTGTCAGCTGCTGCTTCCTGTACCTTATTTGCTGGCTGATTTGTTGTTAATGGTTAGTTTTTAGGTAACGAGTCTCAGTCAGTGATGGTGTTTTGGTTTTGCTCATGGGTGAGGTTGGCTTTGTCCTGGGAAGGGTTGCTGTTTACCACTGAGCTCTTTTGGCATCTGGGGGACGGGTTCAGCTTTAAAATAGCCCAAAACACCCAAAGAAAAGCCCATTGAATCAGCAAATACAGCAGGATGTTATGTAAGAGGAATAATATCAACACAGGGCTCCCTCTCTGTAGGTGATTAAAGGTTTCAGCATTGCAGGGACAGGGCTGGCATTGCATAAGCGCCTCTTTGCTTCGGAGCCTTTTCCCCTCTTTTAAACCTAAGGGACCATGTGGATTGATGCCCAGCCTGGCCTTTGGAAGCAGATGGCTGCGTTTGGTACCATTTTATTTGAATGACCGTGATAACTCTGCAGCCTGAGAGGATTAACGCAAGGAGCGCAAATAACCCTGGATTTCCACCCGTGGTGTTTTCCCACACTCAAAGGGCAAAACAGGCAGCACCGAATCTTTCTATGGGATGTGTTAAAGGAAAACCAGGCTCCAGGCGCTTTTTCCTTTTATTCTTTATGGAGTGAAAAGAAGCCAGATTGGGGGTTTATTACTTTAAGGAATTTTTAGCTACATACTAGCAGTTCATGCCCTGCCTTTCCTTGTTCTTCATGAAAGACTGAGGACAGATAGAGAACCTGTAGGTAGAGAAAACCACAAGCCCCAAAGGAGGAAATGAGTTATATTCAGGTTGTGTTTTAAATGTGTATGAACATCACCCTTTGTTAAGCATCTTATACACAGCCGAACAAAGGAATCTTTGCTTAGCAAAGAATCCTGCAATCTGCCACTGTAAAAAGAAAGCGAGCTCTCTCCATCTCTATTGCTGACTGTTTAACACATTGAGAATCTGCTGTCCTGAATTCGGGATAATGAAATGGAAAACAAGTGCCTCCATAAGCACAAGAACTAACGGAGCCTGGGGGATCTGCACACGTGGTTAAGTGTCAGTGTGGATTCTCTCGTGTCCAATATGGTTTGAATCCTGCCACTGCTTCCCCTCAGAGAGAACTGTCTCTGCCCCTCACTGTCTGCTTGTTGGCTCAAACTGGGTAAGAAGTTCTGTCTGTGAGACCTTCACAAGCCCGGCTTCTTTAGACTGGGCAGGCTCAGGACCTGGAGTTCTTTCTTTTTGCTTTTCTCTTGCTTTTGCCATTGTAGTAGAATCATAGAATCCCAGACTGGTTTGGGTTGAAGGGAGATTAAAGCTCCTCCAGCTCCAACCCCTGCCACGGGCAGGGACACCTTCCACTGGAGCAGCTTGCTCCAAGCCCCTGTGTCCAACCTGGCCTTGAACACTGCCAGGGATGGGGCAGCCACAGCTTCTCTGGGCACCCTGTGCCAGCGCCTCAGCACCCTCCCAGGGAAGAGCTTCTGCCTAAGAGCTCATCTCAATCTCCCCTCTGGCAGGTTAAAGCCATTCCCCTTTCCTGTCCCTCCATCCCTTGTCCAAAGCCCCTCTCCAGGTTTCCTGGAGCCCCTTTAGGCACTGGAGCTGCTCTAAGGTCTCCCCTTCAGGAGCCTTCTCTTCTCCAGGCTGCCCCAGCCCAGCTCTCTCAGCCTGGCTCCAGAGCAGAGCTGCTCCAGCCCTCGCAGCATCTCTGTGATGCTCAGTCACGATGCATTCAATTATTCCATCTTTTTTCTAGTACCATGTGGGAACAAAAGTGAAAGCAAGTGAAGATTTGTATTTATCACATCACTCTGGTGGCAGGAGCTCTAGGAAAACCAGGACATTTTAGAGACTTGTGACAAAATGGTGGCAGCTGCCAACACATTTCAACTTGTGGGGTCTCCAGCCAATTTTCTATCTCCGAAATGAGCAGATCAGCCATTGCCAGTGTTCTGGAGGGAGGCAGAAGAGAAAATGATGTTTTGGGGCTTTGTAATGAATGCTGAAGAAGCAAAAGTGAGGGAATGAGCTAAACCACAACCAGATTTCAAAGCATGGGTTCTGTGTTCTGCAGCGCCATGAACTGCAGCCAGGTCAGCGTGCTGTGAGGGAGCCTTGGCAGTGGCAAAGGCTATTGAAGAGCTTTGTGGGCAGAGGTGGGAGAGGGCATCGGAGCTGAGTTTCATTGCTGAATGCTAGAGAGTGAATCATGGGTAGGGTTTGCCGGGAATTCTCTGACAAAACGTTTCCTTCATCCAAAGCAATGATTAACTGAAACCAAACAACCTCTCCTGCATCTCCATTAATGAATTCCCACTGAAACGCAGGTTGAAGTCGCCTGGATCAGTGCCTGGCTGCTGGTAGGGCCGGCAGAAAGCCTACAGGCACTGCAGGGCTACAGCTCCTGAGGATCTGCCCTGCTGAACTGGGGCTCCCAGAGCTTCCACGCTCCCAGCAGCACATCCAGGAGACCAAGTGTATTTGTCTCCCTGCTCACATCATGGGTTAGGGCTCCAACCTTCTTCCCTTAGGCAGTTCACAGAAAACAAATGCTGTGGTGCCCAAAAAGTCACTTGCAGTGTTTCCAAAGTGTTGGATCAGTGTGAAAGGCTTCTAGGATTATGGATGTTGGATTTTTCCTTGTCCACACATTGGCCTCCAGCATTGTGAAGTTGTCTGGCTGATTTGAGAGCACCTTGCTGGAAAAAGCCTTTCCTGCAACAGTACGGTCGCGGCACAGGCGCTTTACAAAGATGGACTTAATCCCTTGGATGGCTCCACTCCAGATGCAGAACATCTTTAGAGCAGGAGCAGTCATGCTATTGGCAGCACCTAGGTAACCTATTGTCACGGGCAGTATAAGTTCTTTGGAAGGGCCATGAAGGTCCTGAGGCACTCCCATCACATTTTCTTTAGGATAATTCCAAAGAAGCCAAGCTTTCCCTGCTTAAGGATGTGGAGGGCAGCTGAAATCAGAGCCAGATCACTACAGGAGGAGGGCAGCACTGGTGATACAATGGTTACCTGGAAAAAAGCCTCACAGTGAGCAAGAAGATGACCTCCTATTCTTGATCTTCCCTGAGGCTCTTGGACATACCTGAGGAGCAAACAGCAATCTGATGGATTCACTATATGTTAACTAAAACCTACCAAGAAAGCAGTGAAACTATAATAGAATCCAAGGGGATGAGTTCCCTTGTTTCGGCGGAGACATGCTATTCAGTGGTTGCACAGAGCATATTGATACAAACTGCTCTCCAGGAGCCAGCTTTGTTGGCTGAAGGGGATCTCAGTAGCATCGCCGTGATCTTGGAAATGGCTATTAAAGATGAGGTTTATCCTAAGATATTACGTAGGTTCTCATCCATTGGAAAGGCAAAGCTCTCCCATCATATTTATACTCTTCCCAGTGTGAATTTTCATTTGCTGTTATAAGGTTGAAAGAAAATTTACAAGAGAAGTTCTGCATTGCTGTTAAAATGCTCAGCGTGCTTAAACCCCTTTGAATTGCCATGCTGAAAGGTATTGTGAAAGCAGGGTTCATATTTATTATTAGAATGAGGTTAACAAGCAGCTTGCCTGGAGAGACATCTGGCAACAAACCCATCTGAGCTGAGCACAGGCCACTTACTAAGAAGGCTTCTAAGTAGGGAAAGGGACAGGGTGTTCTCAAAGATCCTGTGGCTGGAATTAAAACAGGGAGATTGAGCTTTGTATGTCTCACTTTAGGACCTTTTCTGGATGTTATTACACATATAGTAATACAAATAGTAGTACAAATAGTCAACTACTGGTTTCAACCCATAGAACTGCAAATGAACTGCTTATAGACAGTCCAGACCGCTCTGGAAGTCTTTGCCAGCAGCCAGAATGTTTCTTCCCTTTCAGAATGGATGATCAGAATGAGTTTCTCTGGAGTTTCTCTGTTCTCCTTGATATAAGCTGGTTTGGGTGAGCAGATTTGAGCCCACAGACTGCAAAAGAAGTTTGTCGGAGACACAAAGAGGTTTTTCACCCGTATTTTAAAGGCAGAGAGGAGGAAAATGCAAGGGTGGCAGCTGAGGAGGGGAGGTGAGTCCAAGATGTGCAGACATCATAATTACTTGGTGCAGAAAATTATGGGTGTACCCCACCTATATTAAGTGCATGCCTGACACAGTCCACGTGTGTATGAGGTGTGATGGGGTCACTAGAACTTAGAGTCCAGGGAGGACCCAACCTTGTAATAGATACCTTTTAAAGCTTCTGAACGTGGCAAAAATGCAGGGTGGACAATGGGAAGGAAAATACAGGGTGCTTAGCTGACCTGTGTGGGGAAACAAATAATCTTCACTCAAGTTTAAAGAGACCTGGTATATGAAATTGTGAGTTTGATACAACATATTTTAATTAATCCATAGAGTACTGTATGGTTAGAGAGTAGAAACTGTAGTATCTGTAGTTATGATGGAGGGAAGGTATGGTTAGAGAGTAGAAACTGTGGTATCTGTAGTTATGATGGAGGGAAGGTATGGTTAGAGAGTAGAAACTGTGGTATCTGTAGTTATGATGGAGGGAAGGTATGGTATAGAGAGTAGAAACTGTAGTATCTGTACTTATGATGGAGGGAAGGTATGGTTAGTGACTAGAAACTGTGGTATCTGTACTTATGATGGAGGGAAGGTATGGTTAGTGACTAGAAACTGTAGTATCTGTACTTATGATGGAGGGAAGGTATGGTTAGAGAATAGAAACTGTGGTATCTGTACTTATGATGGAGGGAGGAAGCAATCTGGAATGCTATAAACCCATCAGTCAAACCACAGTGCAGCTATCGGAACAATTTTAGAAGGAAACAATAACTAAAGACAAGGAGGTAATGGAAAAATGGGATCACATGCCAGTGTTTGCAAAGGATAAATCACATCTGGTTAACCTCCTGGTTTTCCTTGATAACTGATCTAGACAAAGGAGATGAGATAGATCACATCTGTCTGACTTCAGTGAAACAATAAAGGTAGAAGGTCATTGTGGTAGATTGTGAGCAGAGCTGGAGAAGTTGGGAATTGCCACAGGAGTGAGAAAATGGAAAAGGAGCAGGCGAGAGGGGAGGGGATGGAGGGTAATGATAAGTGAGGACAGAGGAAGTTACCAGAACAATCCTTCAAAGCAAAGCTTGACGCCTATCTTAATAGCTTTATGAATAACATGTTTAAAAGCATCCCAATGAAATCTGGTGATAAAACAAAGCTGGGAATAATTGTCAATGCAGAGGAGAAACAGGAAATCAGCTGGGAATGAAGTGGTCTATTAGGCTATCATTTAAAATGGTAAAACTACCTTTTCTTATTGTGCAGAAGAAGATGAGGCCGAGAGGGGATACGGTTGTTCTGCTCATAGAACAAGGATGTTAAAACCTATTTAAGCTGACAATGTACATTGGCACAGAAATAAAAGGGTGGCCAAGAACATTGTTATATTCTGCTGAAAATACATGGTTAGCCCAGAAATTAAAGGAGTTCTGAAGCTTTCAGAAGAGAGCAGTTGTGGGGTAAATCACCTATTTCTGAGAGGCTGTTTGGTCTCTATGAAAGGGTTTTCTCTGATGCACGAGGACTGCTCCTGTGCAGTTGTCCATGGTGTCTGTCCTTGCCTCCCCTCCTAGGAGACTAAGATTCTGAGGAACTTTAGGTCAAAGGGGTCTGCAAACATTCCTCCATTTACTGGGTGTTGGTTCCCTTCCGACATTGTAGATATGAGTCACACACAGCGTGTCCGAGAGGAATGACAATCTGGTAAATAGAGCCCTGGGACACAGGGAATCTGGGTTTCAGTCCCATCCTATTCCAGCTTGTTTGCACTCTCTCAGATAACCCACTAAGGAGCTAAACAGCTGAATTATACTGAATAGGAATAGGAATTACAATGAACTGAAAGCTCGCTTCTGAGCCCACTGCCTTCAGTGAGTGGTCACCTAACACAGGGCAGCACTTAAACCTTGCTCTCTCATTTGATCTGGAAGTACCTGAGATACCCAATGCTCTGCTGCCATCAGAGCACCTCAGTGCCCATTTTCCACCCCTGCCCAGTCACACATGGAGTATTTGTGTGTTCCACTCGTTTGATGTTTTGGATTGGCATCAACTTCACCTGAGGTCCCTCAGGAGGCCCTGCTCCCTGCTATGAATAGAATCATAGAATCATAGAATAGTCAGGGTTGGAAAGGACCTTAAGATCATCCAGTTCCAACCCCCCTGCCATGGACAGGGACACCTCCCACTAAACCATGCCACCCAAGGCTATGTCCAACCCAGCCTTGAACACCGCCAGCGATGGAGCATTCCCAACTTCCCTGGGCAACCCATTCCAGTGCCTCACCACCCTGGCAGTAAAGAGCTTCTTCCTTATATCCAGTCTAAACTTCCCCTGTTTAAGTTTGAACCCGTTACCCCTTGTCCTCTCACTACAGTCCCTCATGAAGAGTCCCTCCCCAGCATCCCTATAGGCCCCCTAAATAGCGCCTGTGAGAGCTGCCCCCCGAGCTGGTGAGCAGAACAGGGGAAGCGACCTGCTTTGGTCTGCACCCGAGGGGCCGGGGGCCTGGAGGAAGCAGCTGCTGAGGCTGTGGTGTTTCATTTGCTCCCTGTGCTGAAACAGAGACCCTGATTTCCTCTGAGTGCAGCCAAAGGCTGGCTCAGAGCGAGAAACCCTGCAGGGAACAGCAAGTTCATGGCACGCTTTTGTCAGCTTTTAAATGAGGAAGGGAGTGCAACCTCTGCGTCCTGGGGCTAAACAGAGTGCCCGTAGTCCATAGAAGCAAAGAATCACAGAGTGGTTTGGGTTGGAAGGGACTGTCAAAGCTCATCTAGCCCAATCCCCCTGCAATGAGCAGGGACATCTTCAATTAGATCAGGTTGCTCAGGACCACATCCAGTGTGGGAGACTTGTGATAAATAATTCATGTGATTTCAGAGCTGAGACCACACCATACGTGCTTTTACCAGTTATCTATAAGAGAAAAGGAGAAGTCGGAAGCAAATCTCTTTCCCCAGTTCATGGACAACCACGTGAATGTGCTTCAGAGATTATTTGCCTCTGTCTAAGAGTTTGATTTGCCAGGATTATGCGAGCAGGACATCACATCAGGATGATTCTGAAGCTGTATGTATAGAAATGTGGACGAGAAAACAGAGGCAGCATTGCCTTTAGGTCCACACAGGGCACTTCTGGACCACTCTTTTGCTGAAACACCTGATGAAACCCCGCTTTGTTACTCTGCTTCTGGAACAAAAGAGTTCAATTACAGCTAAAGACTCCTACACTGCGTCGATGGTTGTGAAGGCTCCTAAATGATGGCTTGCAAAGAGGGCCCAACTGCTGGAGGCGTTGAGAGCATTACCCATGTGGTACGTATTAAGAAGGGCAGAGAAAGAGATTCTTGTGTTGAGCGTTCATTTGTGCAAGCTGAGCTGAAGACAGGCAAACTGACTGAGGCTGTGCGCTGACCCACGAAAGCGCTGTAAGCCCTGGGCTGGTTTGTACCATGGAGGAGACAGAATGGCTCTGCTCTCATACATGAAGAGATGTTCTGAGGGAGGGCACACATCGCATACTCTCGTTCATAAAATGACAGCAAATGCTGTTATGGCTCGAGGCTGCAGCAGGGAACATTTAGTATAAATACTGGGGGGGGGAATCCTAATTCCAAGAAGAGTTACAGCAATTGGAACAAACTACCAGGGGACACTGTGGAATCTCTTCTGAGCTGCCAGCCGTCGCTCTGGGAAGATTAAGTAAATCCCAGTCCGTGGCAGGAGTTGGGGTGGTCTGCATGATCCTTGGCACTCCCTTCAGCCTCCAACAGCCCTCTGAATGGGAGGGATGGCTGGGCTGTGGAGCCCGCAGCCTCAATAATGCACTGACGGCTCTTTCAATTACACGCAGCTCTCCAGAGCAAGGGCCCATGTTTGTCTCTGCCTTTGGCAAGCACCCAGAACGTATTAGGCCGTACCACAACATAAATAATAACAACCCACTGTCCCCATCTCAGCGGTGGAGCAGCTTTCCTCAGGTTCCCTCCTGCGCTGGGAGCAGACAGTAGCCTGCTCCAGCTGAGCCGTCAGTTCAGAGGCAGCCGAAGGGCAGAATCCCATGGCAGCTGCATGTGACACGGTGTCAGTACAGCTCTGGTGGCCCTCCATCCTCTTCCCATCTTCCCAAGCAGGTAGCAGCTCCCAGGACTGATGGTAGCCAGTGGACAATTCATAGCTGACCCTGGACACTGTCCTGCCTGGCAGATGATGCGCAGGGCGGTCGTGGGTTATGACAGTCACTATTGTCATATATACCTGGTAGTGATACTCAAGCTGGACCACAGCGGGTGGTGGAACGGGTGCTGTGGGTGGCAGTGCTGCTTCGTGGAGCAGACAGGCCTAGGAGGAGCCACATGATGGTTCTTGGCATTATCCTAGTTATCGCTGCGGAGCTATCACAGGTATTCCTGTCACTGCAATGGTGCCACCTGCTCCACAAGAGCTGCCCTCCCCAGCAGGCTCAATTGCACTGAATAAATTTGAGCTCCCTGTGCTAAAGCACCTCCCCTCCTGCCAGACTGCGGGGTTTTGGAAGGAGGCAGGAGAGCATCTGAAGCCAGAGATTCTCTCATTCACACCAAGCAGGAGCAGAGCAGCCAGCTGACAACCTGGGAGGGGGCCAAGGCAGAGCATCCCTGGGGTCCCAGCTCTCTGCTGCGGTTGTTGCACAGAGGGGAAGGTGGCTCTTGCAGTGCTGCAAAGTCCCCTTTGGCCTCATCAGCTTGCATTGATGTTCCTTGTTCTTTTATTCTCTGTAATGGGGCTGCCTTTCCTGCAGTCTTCCAGCATGCTGCTGCCCTCTTTATACTGCAAAGGAAAGTAAGGCTGGTGGCTGCTTTGGCAGGGTAAGGAAGAAAGACTGAGAACACACAGACACCCCAGTGACTGCCAGCTATACCTCTTCTGGGTACAGGTCCTAGGAATACTCATATGCAGTATCTCCTTTATTTATCACTCCTTTGCTGTAACATCTGAGCAGAAAAAATCGTTTCACAGATGCAGAAGTCCCCCTCCAGTTACTGAGTGGCTTTCTCCGGTGTTCAGGATGCCACATCTGCCTAGCTGCATTGCTCCAGTGTGTATTCCCAAGCTGGAAACAGAGCACAGAACTCTGCATTATTTTGGCACTAAGCTCCTACTGCAGAGTGTCTCCAGATTTATAGAGCTATAGCAACAGTATTGGCCACAAGACAATACTGGCTACAAGACACACTTAGGATGATATCTAAATAAGAACAGCTTCAAGCCAGGGAGAACATTCCCAGGGTGTTGCATGACTTATGGCTCCTGACTTTGGTGCCAGCAGATAATTCCTCAGAACGTGGGTTTACAAAGCACTGTGCACACATGGTTCCTCCTCCACCCCCTGCAGGGGTGCGTAACTGAAAGCCATGGCTTCATTTCCAGGATGGAGAAGATGAAGGCAATGGCTTCATTTCCAGTATGGAGAAGATGATCCTCAAGAGTAGAAGGTGCGGAGACATAAACTGATTTTCTCAGTGACGGTAAAATGATGCCTTAACAGAACATGATGAAGAGCATGGAGATACTTCGTCCCCAGCACTGTGCTTAGACCATAAAGTCTGAATTTCCTCCTGACTATTCCCCTAGTTCATATAGGGCAGGCTCGCCTTTAATAAAACTACAAAGCAGAAGCCACTTTTAACACCAGACACCATCTGTGTAACAAATACACAGGTGCTAAAAACACACAGGTGCTAATACTAGTTAGAAAAAGACCAAGAACCAGGGTTCAGCTGTGAATGAGGGAATCACAGTTAAACCTGTGCCAGCACCTCACCACCCTCACAGGGAAGAACTTCTGCCTAAGAACTCATCTCAATCTCCCCTCTGGCAAGTTAAGCCATTCCCCCTTGTCCTGTCACTCCATGCCCTTGTCAGAAGTCTCTCCCCAGCTTTCTTGTCAGCCCTTTTAGGTATTGGAAGACTGTTATAAGGTCTCCAGGCTGACCAGCCCTAGCCTGTCTCCATAGGGGAGCACAGCTCATCAGCCCAGGGGCCAAGCACCAGGGCAGCATCGTTAACCTGATGAGCTGCAGCTCTGAGAAGCTGTGCTCAAAGGAAGCTTCTGGTTCTCCTACCAAGGCAGTGAGTGTTTCATTTGTGGGCTTGGCTTGGAAGCAGCTGCACCGCTGAGCAATGGGAGCTGGCTGTGTTGTGAAGGGTGAGTGATGTTGGGAATTTGCTATGGGTTTTTTAATCCTCTTTCATCCTACAGGAGGCAACCACAAGCTCTGTGTTGTAAGGGAAAGATGTCTCAGAGGGAGCAGAGCCTGGTCATTGGCTGTATATCACTAGTAATAAGGGGCTAATTGCCTAGAAACTGGGGTCTTGGTGATGGTCATAGATGAGGCCTCTAAAAGTTGTTTCTTATTACTGCACCTCACAGCAGCTTTTTTTATCCTGGAGCATCAAAGGTGTGGTGGGATGGTTTGAATTCATTGCTGTGGTCTGTTGTTCAGGTTTGAATTCATTGCTGTTTGTGTTCTACTGCTTTTTAGGGGATGTTAATGTGAGACCATAGTACTGCTGCATGTAATTGTTTTAGTGATAACTGCAACTTCAGATACTAAAAAGACCCCAAAAGTTCCAGTTGAAATCCCTGCAGGAAGAGAGGGACCAAAATATGTTTTGTGGTTATCAGGACAAGATTTCTGTTTCTGGGGGAAAGGTTTTGGTGGGATTTCAAGGCAATGAAATCCTTGGATAGACTGCTTGGGAGTGGGCAGAGCCTACAGCATTGAAGGGCTTGAAGAGAGCTGGAGAAGTGCTGATAAAGCAGGACAAAGGTAGAGCTCATCCTGTGGCATGGAAGTGACAAGCTGGGGTCTGGGCTTGGTTGGGTTCTTCTTGATTGCCTTTGGGCCTGGACTATTAAAGTAAGCATTTCAGAAGTGCTTCTTATTGATTTATACCTGTTTCCATTGATAGCTGTCTATATCTCGGTCAGTGGGGGCTGAGTTAAACTGATTTTGCAGATCTCAGCATTACTGGTCCCTTCAGATGACCACTGTGATGCTGAAGCTTTTGGCCTGGGGTATCTTATTCCCTCTGGATCGAGGCAGTACTGCCCTGAACATCCCATTAGTTTTTCTTCTTTTCTTTCCTCTTATTTTTTCAGTGGTTCTGAAGGGTTCTTTGTGACAGATGTGAGCATTCATCTCTTCCTTATTAATATTCCCATACTATCCAGCCCCACGTCTCTACTGCTGCAGTGCTGCCTGACAGCTTACGCTCACAGCATGTTGAGCCAAGATGTGTAGAAGTCCTGTCTGGCTCCAGTCCTTCCTTATGGCCTGCTTCAGAGGGAGGTTAGCTTGGCAGGGGGAGGAGAGAGGAATAATTATGCCAAGACACTGTGTTTGCCAAGAGGTTTCTGTCTTCCTCCTATAGCAACTATATGAAGTGTTTATAAGTGGTGTTTTTTGTTTCCCTCTTCAGGCATCTTCCTTTCTCTGGGTTGCTTTCTGCAGCTGGGATGGAGCTGAGTGTGTTTCTCTGCTTCTCATCAGGAGCACCCAAGTTAAAGCTGGTGTTTCCAAAATTAGGTGGGTGCTTTGGAGGGGCAGGATGCTGGCTGGAGGAAACCTGACAGAGCACAGCCAGCTGACTCAGATAGTCACTCCATGCCAGGCAGAATAGAAATAGCTTCAAGTATCTGGATGTCTTTCAGAAGTGTCATCCTCCTGAGTGGCAGCTTGGAGCTGAGCTAGGTACAGGGAGCTGGGGGGGAGGGAAGTCAGAGTGCTGCTGGGTGTAGGAGGGGAAATGAAGCAGAAAGAGAAGGCTCAGCTGGTGCAAGAGGTGAGCTGGGGAAGGGAGCAGAGGTGCAAATGAACCTTCCTGTTCACCCTCACTGGTGCTGAGCCTGCCCATCAGTGTCAAACTGGCTTCTGAGCCTCTCCTCCCATGCTCAGGGCACCCAGTGCTGGGAAGCCATCGGAGCTCATTCTGGAGCAGTTCTCAGGTTTTCAGTCCTCGGCTTCCCAAGTCCGTCAGGAGAGGCACACAGGCACAGATTGACCCTGGGATAACTGCTGCTGGCTGGTCCCAGCTGTGCATCTCCAGCAGAAACCTCCGACTGCTGACCCTCTCCATTGAGGAGTGAGTGGTCTGACAACACAAGCCTACCTCGGGTACCTGAAAACAGGAATATCACTGCAGTTGGAGGCTATGCCTTGCACTGTTTGGCTTTCTGGACTCCTGGGCAGCATTCTTTGCAGTAGGTGATGTTTCAGATGAGCCCCAAAGAGGAAGAAAGACCTTGAGGGCTGACTTCCTTCCAAGCTGACCTGTCTATTCCAAGAAACAGAAACTTTCCATGTTGCATAAAGCAGCTGGCCCTCAACTTGTTTACAGGGGCTGTCATATGTCACTCTGCACGTGGCCTTTTACAGACATAAATAAGACTCCATCCACATAATAGGTTTTCATGTCCAAGCCCAGTGAAGAGCTTTGTCCCAGCCACTGCTGTGTCTACCCGCATGGGAAACACCTACTACATGTAGCAGAGGTGGTGAGAGGGAGAAGTAAAGGGAATAAATAGAGCAGAATTCGTTGTGGTTTAAAGGGAGAGGTTATGAGGTGATTTTTTTGGTGCAAATTTCAGTCTTAACATGTGCTCTCAGAGCAGTTCTTATTGAATCTGCATGTTGGATGGTGTCATCATCCTCCTTCATACACATCATGTGTATGCATAGTGAAGAATGGGGATGGAGGGAGGAGGAGGAAGAAAAGATATGGAAATGGGAAGAGGAAAAGAGCTTGGAGATGAGAAGAGCTTGTTACTTAGGATGCTGCACCTTCAATCCTTCAGTGTCTACTTGAATTCTGCCTGGGGGCAAAATTGCTGCTGAACCCCATGATCTTGAAGGCATTTTATCACTGCCAAATGGCTGCAGATTGTTTTCACTTATGAGTGTCATATTAAAACGCTGGTACCGCCAGAAGGGATTTGCTGGGGCAGGCTGATGCTCAAGGGATGGAAAGCATTTAAACACACAGTTGAGAGGGGGGATTTCTGCCAGTCTCAGAGGTGACTGATCTGTTTTGGTGGATCTCTGACATCTTTCCTGAGGAACAACCAGTTCCTTCCTCACAGTAGAAGACTGCCTGCCCTTGAGGCTTAGCTGGCTGGAAACTGGAGAGGTGTGTTTATCTTTGGCTGTAAAACCCTTTTGGCCATTGAACAGGCGGCGCTGTGGATTAGACGGTTCCTCATTCTATCCGCCTGCATGACTGCGGGTACCTAGAGCCTTTCACATTTTGTCACCAGCTCGGAATCTGCATGCGCTGGGATGGGAGGAATTACAGGTCAACACTCTTTGACAGCTGTTTAATGGCCTGTGGAAATAGAAGTGTTGGGCACAGGCCAGTTTCTGTGGGGTCATGTGTCAGCACATCACAACTGATGCTAATTGTCGCCCTTATTGGCAGCCTCAGCAGAATGGCTGGGGATGGGGGAAACCTTGGAGGCTAAAGTTCAGGTGTGCTGGCAGGATGGGGGCACAAGGTTAGAGCTGCTTCCTCTGCTGTGGCTATTTCTGTGCAAAGAAGTGCTTGGGCTCCTGTGCTCCCAAGGGAGCATCTTGTTTGCTGGTCTCTGAGATGTGGGTAGATGGCTTGGGCGATGTCTTCTATATCACCTTCCTAGGGGGTGAAAAAGACCAGGTTGGACAGGACTTGGAGCAACCTGCTCTGATGGAAGATGTCCCTGCCCATGGCAGGGGGCTGGAACTGGATGAGCTTTAAGGTCCCTTCCAACCCAAACCCTTCTGTGATTCTAAGCTTCTGTGTAATAAGCATTACACTTATTTTGCCCCAGGTATTTTACTTAGGTACCCAGACATAGGTTAGGTCACCTTCTCTTATTCTGGGAAGTGGTGAGCTTTGGTTACAGATATAAACCAGAGGTATGCTCAGGTCAGTTTGTTAGAGACGGATAAATGGTGGTAAAGGTGGGAGAAGGACCCCCACCAGGCTTCACAACTCATCATTGCCATCATGTTAGCTTTGTGAAATGCTCCTTTCTCTGCAGAGGAGTTTAGTGCAGTCACATGTTACCAGGCCTTATGAGCAGGTGGGGTAATGCAGTATGCACTACTAATTGAATATAAAGTGTTCTGTAAGCTGGATGTAGCAGATGGTGTGTCTGGTCTGTTTAGACCTTTGATCCAGGGGATTCTGCTATAAAGAGCCATGGACTTTCTATGATTTGGTCATTAATTGCAATATTCCAAGAGAAAAGATGATGGATGGCCAAAACCTGGGGGTGTTTGCCTCTGGAATGGCACCATTTTCAGTGTGAATAGATGCTTTCAAATAGTTGACATGCGAAAACTGTTTGGTTCCTGCTTTTATTTGCATGAAACTCCTGAGGAGAAGCTGTCCTGCTTTGTCTTCCATCAGGAGGGGATTTATTTTTTTCAACAGGCATCTCAAATGACACCATGGATGCAGTAATTATCTGGGAATCCTGTCCTGTGAGGTGCTTGGATGCCAATAATAATTAACCTACAGATTGGATTCACATGTAGCTTGATTCTACAAGTGCTTTGGGTTTGTAAAGGTGTAACATGGGCATATTCAGATGCTTCAGTGCTGAGCTTTTGGAGGGGGGATGTAGCAGTCTTCCAGGGAATGGGAAAGTCTCCATTCGACTCTTCCATTCCCTGTGCCTGAAGTTCTCATGTTGTTGTTGTTTGCAAGTAGTTTCTGCTGGAAATGGCCATTATTTGAAGTCTGAATGTTCTGCTTCAGTGTTTTCAGAACAAAATATTCCAGAGATGCCAAAACATCTTGATGCTTTTAGAATCCAGTGATGAGTTGAAGTTCAGAACAAAGAACAAGCAGCTCCTCCTTCCTGCTCCTCCCTATCCCCTTGAAAAGTAACCCAGAAAGGTTTCCATATGGTTAAGGAACCTGAAGAGAGAACTTCTGGGGGAGTCGGGGATGTTTCTGGCTTGAAGAAGTCATTAAACAATTGCTGTTGTTTAAAATGCAACCTTTTCAGTCCATGCAAACTGGATTTCCTGCATGTCTGTGTTCCATTGGACTGAGAACTTACCCGTTTGCCCAGCTGTGGTCATTTCTCAGGTGGAAGTGAAACACATCAGTAAGAGCCTTTGCGAGATTGGAAACGTGACCCAAGGAACTCTATTGAGTGGCACCATGAAACCTGAGTTTTGCACTTTTAGGCAGGTGAGGGCAAGAGTTCATAGACTTGTTTACTAAAGACCTCAAATCTGATGTTTCATGTCAATGTTTTGCTTGCATATAGAAACATGCAGAAGGTTAGATAGGAAAGCAAGGTATTTGGAGCCTATCTGTTGGCTGGAATACAAGTACCACACTGAAATAACTCTAGCCCTTAAAAGTAGATAGCTGGTGTTTGTATTTAAACCACTCTTAATGTGGCTTTCATATGAACTTCCATACTCTGCTAATATTTTTACCTCCCTTCAAAAATATAACCCACCTCGTTTTTTAAAGCCGTGTACTTAAGAGCAACCCTATAGTAATAAACCCGAGTGCAGCAACTGCTAGTTAACAAACCCTGTGTGCCTTGGAATAGCTCCACAAGAAAAAGCCACTTCATCTGAAAAGCGTCAATGCAGTGATGAAGTGCGAACGCTTAGAAGGAGGCGAATATGCTGTTGGGTTTGGCCATACAGAAACTATTAGAAGTAGTAATACCTTTTAAAGTGATTTTAGGATGTCTTGGTGCTGCTTGAATGCCAAAAGAGCTTGAGGGGGAGCAGGGAAAACCCACTGAAATCCTCTCCTTCAGTGACTATTTTCAAGTCATCTGTCTTCCTTTGGTTGCCCAGCTCCTCAAATGCTCTGCGTGGTGCTTCATCACCTTTTCCTCTATGGTGTTGACTTCAGTAACGCTCTTGAGCTTGCCATAGGACTCTGGGCCTGGTATATTTCATGTGGGTCCTCTCAGTATCACCGCTGTGCACAGTGCAGTGGGTCTTGATGGGCATCCTGACATGTGACAGCATCTACCCAAGCCCAAACTGCACATATGGAATAGTGTGGCCATGGCTCAAAATGATGGTCATAATTATTTGTATTGGAAACTTCCCACACCACGCAGTTCTCCTCCTCAGCACAGTAAACATCTTGCAACTTAGCTCTAGGTTTTATTTTATGATGTCAACAGCTCATAACCGTAAAAGTGAGGGGATGCCAAAGTCTTGCACAGCAGAAGATCCTGATGTTCCCATCCAGTGCAATACTTAAGCTCTAAATACTGAACTTGTGGTGGTCTGCTTCGAGTAAAGAGCTGTGTTTCATGCAATAGAGACCAGATGAGGAGGATGTGCCGTCTGTCACTGATGAAATGCTGTCGGATGCCTCCTGGCTCTTGATGCAAGTTGATGTCAAAACACTCAATATTCCTGCTGGAGGGAGACATGGGCACAGGAGAAGAATGGAGGGGGAGGGAAGGGCCTCCAGGTTTGGAGCAGGCTTGTTTGCTTCAACCAAGTTCAGCAGGTAATGCCTGCTAGCAGAAATATTGACAGAAGCCAGTAGGAAGGTGTCCACAGCAGCCTATGTGGTGTTGCTGCTAGCTGTGCTGGAGAACTAGATATAGCTCATCACAGCTTTACTTCCTGCCTTGCCAGCACATGGAGCTGAGACTGCAATCACTGTTCTAGAGTGGGTTCAGCAGCAGCCAAGACCTTCAGCCTTGGGAAGCCCAGAATCATAGTTGTGATAGAATCATAGAATAGTCAGGGTTGGAAAGGACCTTAAGATCATCCAGTTCCAACCCCCCTGCCATGGACAGGGACACCTCCCACTAAACCATGCCACCCAAGGCTATGTCCAACCTGGCTTTGAACACTGCCAGCGATGGAGCATTCCCAGCTTCCCTGGGCAACCCGTTCCAGTGCCTCACCACCCTGGCAGTAAAGAATTTCTTTCTCATATCCAATCTAAACTTCCCCTCTTTAAGTTTGAACCCATTACCCCTTGTCCTATCACTACAGTCCCTCATGAAGAGTCCCTCCCCAGCATCCCTATAGGCCCCCTTCAGATATTGGAAGGCTGCTATGAGGTCTCCACGCAGCCTTCTCTTCTCCAGGCTGAACAGCCCCAACTCTCTCATCCTATCTTCATACGGGAGGTGCTGCAGTCCCCTGATCATCCTCGTGGCCTCCTCTGGACTTGTTCCAACAGTTCCATGTCCTTTTGATGTTGAGGACACCAGAACTGCACACAATACTCCAAGTGAGGTCTCACAAGAGCAGAGTAGAGGGGCAGGATCACTGGATAGTTCTGATAGGGAATGAAGTCTCCTGTCAGTTCTTGTATTGGGTTATTAGGACTGAACTGCAGAGGAAGGTTGCAGGCTGTTGCTGGGAATGCTACAGTCATGTTCCTTGCAGGTAGCATGCCATGTGTACTTCATGCTCTCCGGGGTGCTGCTGATGCATAGGACAGTGGACTTTGACAGAGTCATTTCAAGACTCAGAATCATGGAATGGTTTCTGTTGAAAGGACCTTAAAGCTCTTCCACTTCCACGGGCAGGGACACCTTCCACTAGAGCAGGTTGTTCCAAGACCCGTCCAACCTGGCCTTGAACACTGCTGGGGATGGGGCAGCCACAGCTCCTCCGGGCACACTGCGCTAGAGCCTCAGCACCCTCACAGTGAAGGGCTTCTGCCTAAGAGCTCATCTCAATCTGCCCTATTTCAGCTTCCATCTTTAAGCAAAGTAATTTAAAAGGGTCATTCTAACATCAGTGAAAAGCAAGGAGAAATACCAGGGCTGGGAGAAATGGCTGATCCCAGCTCAAGATGGCTAGTGTTCTGGGAAGGGTTTATAGACATACAGTGGAGCTCCTTGTGCTAATGTATGACTCAGGAAAGGTGCTCGTGGGGGAAAGGGCAGAGCAGGGATACTGAAGCAGTGCCAGCTAGCCCGTGTTTTCAGCTCTAGCTGCCAAAGCTGTGATCCGACAGGACCATGTGCGGGCCGCTCTCCTCCCTCCTTCCTGCGGTGCCACATAACAGGATATGCGCTGCAGGAGTGTCCCAGGGATGGATAAACATGGCAGCAGGAGCCAGCTGCCTGGTCCTGCTGTGGGGCAGCCGCTTCCTGCAGGCCGGCCCCTGGCTCCGTGTGGGAGGTGGTGACTGTGCCGCTGCCAATGGGTTATGGTAAGGACTGACATCGGCTCTTAGGGAAAACTGGTCTTCTTTCCGAGGTTTCTGTTTTAAGTTGCTTACAGTAGGATGGGACCCAGGGCTGCGATTCCCACTTCCACTGCTCTCCATTCAGTGTGGTTAACTGAGGTCTGTCCAAATCAGGCTGTTCAGAGGTGAGGCTGCCCCTTGAATGCTGTGTTCAGCTCTGGGCCCCTCACCACAAGAGAGACATTGAGGTGCTGGAGCAGGGCCAGAGAAGGGCGCTGGAGCTGGTGCAGGGCCCGGAGCACAGTGTGATGGGGAATGGCTGAGGGACCTGGGGGGTTCAGATGGAGAAGAGAAGGCTCAGGGGGCACCTGAGAGGAGGATGGAGCCAGGAGGGGGCTGTGCTCTGCTCCCAGGAACAAGGGATGTGACAAGAAGAAACGGCCTCAAGCTGCACCAGGGCAGGTTTAGATGGAGCTGAGGAGCAATTCCTTCCCCAGAGGGTGCTCAGGCACTGGAACAGGCTGCCCAGGGCAGTGGAAGAGTTACCATCCCTGGAGGGGTTCAAAACCCATATAGATGAGGCCCTCAGTGCTGTGGGTTAGTGGTGGCCTTGGCAGTGCTTAGACTTGATGCATTTAAAGGTCTTTTCCAACCTTTCTGATCCTATGCTGGGTGGCTGGTCCAGCCTGCAGGCCCAGGCATACAAGCCCTGCATGGTAGAGCTGACTCCATGTGTTTTCAGGCTAAATTATAACCACATTACATACCACCCCGTTCTTGCTGAAATCGAGTCCAGTTTGAGTCTTGGAGCTGGACCACAATGAATAGAACACATCTTTGGGGAGCGTGGGCCAGCCAGTGGCTTCAGGAACAAAACCATAAAAACCCCACAACCCAAAACACAGCCAAAGGACTCTGAACCAACTCTGCTTCATGTCCAGAGACGGAAACATAATTGGAAGTGACTGGCTCAAAATACCTTCGTGGTGTGGGGAGCTAAAGCCATCGGGTATTTTGTTTACTTGTCTATAGAACATGTTTCTGTTGAGTTCTGGCACTGCTCGCTGCTGCTTGTTTAAACATGCCTGGGAGGGGAGCCAGTGTGAAAACACTCTTTAAATCAATAAAAAGAGTTGTAAAAGTGAGTAAACACTCCAGATTGGAACAGTTCATGCGCTGCAGGACCAGGAGGGGGTATTTCTTTTGGTGAACTGCAGATCTCTGCACCTACTTTGGTGATCTGGATAATACACAGGGCTATGGAGGGGAAGCTGGGCTCTGGGAGAATCCAGGTCTAGGAGTGCGGTTGTTGTCTTGGACCTGTTTCCATCTGATTTGGATGTTTGATGGGATAGTTCACTATGAAGTATTGCTACTTTTGCTTGTTAAAAAGGGAAATATAAGGCTCTTGAAATTAATAATATCCATTTTCAAAGCTTTTGAGGAAAGATGAAGTTTAAAGACTATTATTTTGGTAAAAGCAGTTTGGAGGCTTAGAAAATAAACTGTTTTCCAAGGGATTAATTTCTGGAGCATCTTGGAGTAAATGAATCTTGTGCCACCTTGGCTGAAATGATCTTAGAATCAAGGAATAGTTAGGGTTGGAAAGGACCTTAAGATCATCCAGTTCCAACCCCCCTGCCATGGACAGGGACACCTCCCACTAAACCATGCCACCCAAGGCTATGTCCAACCTGGCCTTGAACACTGCCAGCGATGGAGCATTCACAGCTTCCCTGGGCAACCCATTCCAGTGCCTCACCACCCTCACAGTAAAGAACTTCTTCCTCATATCCAATCTAAACTTCCCCTGTTTAAGTTTGAACCCATTATCCCTTGTCCTATCACTACAATCCCTAATGTAGAGTCCCTCCCCAGCATCCCTATAGGCTCCCTTCAGATACTGGAAGGCTGCTCTGAGGTCTCCATGCAGCCTTCTCTTCTCCAGGCTGAACAGCCCCAACTTTCTCATCCTATCTTCATACAGGAGGTGCTCCAGTCCTCTGATCATCCTCGTGGCCTCCTCCAGACTAGTTTCAACAGTTCCATGTCCTTTTGGTGTTGGGGACACCAGAACTGCACACAGTGTTCCAAGTGAGGTCTCACAGAGCAGAATGAAGGGGCAGGATCACCTCCCTCGACCTGCTGGTCACGCTCCTTTTGGTGCAGCCCAGGATATGGCTGGCTTTCTGGGCTGCGAGTGCACACTAAAGCCCACTCATGTTCATTTTCTCATCAACCAACACCCCCAAGTCCTTCTCCGCAGGGCTGCTCTGAATGAATACTTTGGGTTTTTTTTTAATATATAATCCATACGCATAGATAACAATTCTAATATAAATTAGCAGTGTGGGGTGATGCTTTGTTCTAAGGATTTCCCAATGTTTTTTAAGATGAACCTTCCAAACACTGAAGCATGGGTAACCTCATGTGTTTCACCGGCTCTAAATTGGGGAGGTCATGAAAAGGGTTCTGAAGCTCAGAAACACTCCAGTGAAAAGGATCACTTTTTAGACACATTTGAAATGGTTTGTGTTTTCTTTAGAAGCTGTTCTGATTTTTGCACTCTCTGGGTTGCTTTCAGATAACTCTGAAGCACTGAGGTTTGCTTTGTGTTGTATTCGTGTTTTCCCCCATACGGAGCTTTTGATGCAAAGTAGAGGAAAACCCAAAGTGTGAAATCTCTATAAACAGGACTTGGAATGGGATTCCAAGGCTTTGGAGCTGCAGCGTTGCTTCCAATTTGCTCCTAGTATGCTCTCAGGATGGGGTTGAGTGCTTCAGGTTGTCATGGGCAGAGGACCGGCCAGATCTTTATGTGCAGCATGACGAATAACACCCTGTGAAATGAAACGAGGACTAAATGAAGAAAAGTCTTACCTATATCACTAGTAGTGAATGGGCATCAAAATGCAAAGTGAACCCAGGCAGCTCCATTTTCCCACAGAAATGCATTGGCTTTTGCTTAAATTAAGGAAAAACTATAAGTTCCCTGCCCATAAAGAGCACCTTATTCTACGAATGAGAGCAGCTTGGTCATCTGACAGCTTGAGCTGGAAGGTGTCCAACCCAATTGGTGCATCTCCTGTCGAGTGTTGAGCCGCTACAATACAGCGTGTTTGGGAAATAGCTCTTGATTAACAGTGTCCAGTGGAGTGGAAGCAAAAATAATTGGGAACTGTTTTAGAGCTCCCTTTGAATGTAATCCATGGGCAGTGATTTTAAACAACCTGTCAGCCTCAGCACTCAGAGAGATGACTTGTGCAAGGGTAAGTTCAAGGGTAGTGGTATCACTCCAGCACTTGGTACTGCTGCTAGCAGGAGGAGGCGATTGCCATGTCTTTAAACAAGCATGTGTGTTTTTCCTAGGAGCTGTAATTTGTCTCTTCAGTTTGTTGTAAATGAGCCTAAAGAGGCGCTTTAGATTCTTGGTGATGGGAAAAGAATCATATCTGTGGTGATCCATCTCAGTTGCAGACGTGCTTAGCCCATGTTTTGGGCTTTGCAGAAGCGCTGACCTGATGCTAGTGGTGGTTCTGCATTGACTCAACAGGACCTGTTGTGTGGCAGTGCGCGTGTGTGTGTGCACCCACGTGTGTATGTACACATCTCAAGTCTGAAGCCATGTTTTGGAAAAACGAAAGGCTTTGTCCCAGAGCAGTCATCCAGGGTAGTCTGAACTGGTCTGTGTATACAGGGGGAAGGTGAGGAAGCCAAGAAAATACCTGTGCAGTGATGGTTGCCAGCCATAAGATTTGGAGACAACAGCCACCTCATCTCTCTGCATCCTAACTCTGCTTCTATGAGCAGCTGATGACTCATTCATGTAGCTTAGATATAGAAGGGCCTTGCTGTAAGTTGAAGTGCTGTGGAGCCTCATACTATGCATCAGAAGCAGGCTTTCCTCTCACACTTTTTATAGAGACTGAGTAGTTCTGGTTAATCCTGATTTGGTGAGTGCTGACTCAGTCCCCTTCCGAAAGCAACTGTGTGGGTGCAACTGTTAGAGTGGTGATGAGGGCCTGTGAGAGCTGGTGCTGCATGTTTGAGCTGTACAGATGCCTTTACACATGATTGTCCATGTGCACAAGGAGAGATGCTCTTGTCCTGAAATGGTGTCATGAGACAGGATGAGGGGACACCTACCAATGATACTGGGATTGTATCACCAGTGCCCAGTATGAGACCTGATCTTGGGAGATGCTGAGCTCTGAGCTCTTGTGGGCAATCTCCATTTTCACTTGGTTTTATCTATACATCCCATTCCACGTAATAAAAGTTTACTCTCCTGTGCTGTTCCTGCGTGTTCGAAGTCATTCAATGCTCATGTTTTTACTTATCCCAGTAATTACCGCTTCTCAGAATGGTGCGGACTGGGGTATCCCTAAACCCTTTATATATAAGGTTATACTTAAACCTGTGGGCATCTGGTCTGTTGTGTATGAGATCGCATATAGCTTGGTGTATGCATTGCATATTGTCAGGTGTATAGCAATATGTTATGGCAACTTTGGGGGGCTATATGAGTTGGAGCAAGGGCTGAGAGAAATGGCTTACAGACATAGCCAAGAGCCTGCTGTTTATAGCATCTAATTGCTACCTGGCCAGAGAGGGCTTTGAAACCAGAAACTGGTCTTTAACCTAGTTTTTAGCAGCCTGGAGTGTGGGGATGCTTTCATGCATGCAGTTAAGTGTGATCGGTTACATGGTTATGTCGTTGCTGTGGGGAAAGGTTGGGAAGGAACCATCAGCTGATGACTCTGTAGATGGTCCCAAACATGCCCGAGATGCTCCTGTTATTAGTATCTGCCTCGCAGTGAGGTGTCTGCATACAGTGACCTATGACTTGTGTGTGCTGCCATGGGTCTGCCTTCAGAGGGGTGTATTAGAGGCCACATCTAAAGGTTTCTGAGAAGACTGAGGCGCTGGAGTGCTTGAATGGAGTCCCCCTGACCTTTGTTCTGCTCCTTATCCAAGGCAGAAGATAAGGTTCATTTAACCAAGCCTCTCCACCTGTTTCATTTCAGTGGAAAGTAACTAATAACTCCAGCAGCTCTGGCCAAGCAGCCCGAGGGGAAGTAGGTTACTGAGAACACATCCTCAGGTTCCTCTCTGTGTCTGGCTCCTACGCGTGCCAATGCAAAGACTCAGAAGTGAGCTTTTACTAATAACTCTTCTGTAGTAATTGGTGGCTCTAGGTGAGCTTCCATGCTCTTACCTTGCTCTTGAGGTAACTAGAGTCTCATTTCTCACCTTATCCAGCAGCCTCTCGCTGTCCTGTCCCTGCTCTGCCTCGGTTGCCTGGTTAGGCTGGCAGCATTTAAGGCATGGGTTGTCCACATGATGTGTTTGTGTAACACGCTGGCCTGTGGCTGCATGTTCACATCTGTGCCCTATCTGCTAAGGATATTGGTCTGTTATAGCTCCCAGCTGCTTGGCCTGGCTTTCTACCTCAAGCTGCAGAGCATCCTGCTCTCGTTGCTCTGCTGGTCCCTGCTTCAACCCTGGTACTTGCCAAGGTGGCATCTGCCACGTTTGTGCAGAGCAAGGCAAAACCTGCCCCAGTGCCTGTAAGAAACGGCAATAAACGTAAGAGGAAAAATAGAAAGTGAAAAGCTGTCCTGTGGGGCTTGACTTTCCCTATGGGTCGCTGATGAAGCGTGCATCACCTGCTCTGCCAAGTGGTATTTTTCCAGCATCCTTCACTACTTTTCTTTTCCCTTCTCCCCTTTATCAGTGTTACTGTGTTCATAGGAATTCCCTCCCCTTCTCCCTAGTGCTTGCAGACATCAGCTCATCCCTGGCCACTTCTGACAGGCAGCTCCTTTTATGTTTGCTCTGTCAGGCTCACCATTTCAGGGGAGCGGAATGCCGGTGTTGGTTTTCTCCCTGGGAGTGACTCAGAAAGGGGATTTATGCGTGGCCGGGCGCCAGGGAAGAAAACACCCTGTCAGTGTACATCAGCGCCGTGCCAAGCCCTCCCTGGGCACAGTAACTTTCCTCTCAAGGCTGCTGCATGCCAGGAAGGGGAGACACACTGAATAGGGGAGGAGGAGGCGAATGGGAGCAGCTTGTGCTAAAGACTGACCTGGCAGGCTTAGCACAGCTATGTGCCCTTCTGCTGGCACTGGGGAGGTACTTCTCCAGAAGGCAAATAAAGGTCTCTAGTGTTGTCTTGGCAGTTGTTCATATCCCACCTGGTTAATGCTGTGCCTGCAGATTTCATGGCAGATACCTTTATTCTCCTGCACGTGTGCACTTGTAGGGTCCTGGAGGTACTTGAGGTGAAAGATAGGGTAAGTTCACCCAGATGAGAAGAAACAGCTATTGTATGCTGGAGTTAGGTCGGCCTGGTTCTGTGCTCCCATCGCATAGCCTTCAGGACTCCTGGATGGGTGGGAGCAGTATGAAGAGCAGGAAGGCTGGTGTTACACAGAGGCATGATCTGTGAGGAAAACAAGACATGGGAATTCTGCCTCGTCTTAGTGGCAGGTTTTTATTCCTCCTGTCTTTAAGCACCACGTTCAGAACACCCTGCTGGGATGTTAATTCTGGCCCACGTGTTGCACAAGGTGGTGACAATAAAGCTGGAGAGAGGCTTTGGACAAGGGCCTGTAGGGACAGGCCATGGGGAATGGCTTTAACCTGCCAGAGGGGAGACTGAGATGAGCTCTTAGGCAGAAGCTCTTCCCTGTGAGGGTGCTGAGGCGCTGGCACAGGGTGCCCAGAGAAGCTGTGGCTGCCCCATCCCTGGCAGTGCTCAAGGCCAGGTTGGACACAGGGGCTTGGAGCAACCTGCTCCAGTGGAAGGTGTCCCTGCCTGTGGCAGGGGTTGGAACTGGATGAGCTTTAAGGTCTCTCCAACCCAAACCATTCCACGACTCGTTCTATGATTAGTGCTGTAGACTCTGAGCTGCCAGTAGTGTCCATGTAGCTGAGATATCCAAGTCTGCTCTCCTCAGCTGTAACTATAAAGTCTTCAAGACCCTTCAGCAAGAGTGAATGGTAGGGATGTGGTTGCCTGACAGCTTTGTATCTGGAGTAGGGGAAGTCCTATGAGTGAGACGTGGGCAGCCATGCACAGAGCCAGCCATCTGGTGATGGGGACTGAGAGGACACAAGGAGCCATATGTAAGCACTCCGGATTCTTACAGACCAAGAAAAGCTTAATAACTGCAAATAGCAGCTTCTCAGCTGTTTGATGCATCTGGCAATACTTGCCTCTGAAAGCAGCCATGAGATTGAAAGCGTGTGGGAAACAGTGGCTTTCCAAAGCCCTTCTCCAGCTCATGTGGAGGGGAAATGCACAGTGCGGTTTAGAAGCTGGCTGAAGGAAATGTTCTCAACTTTTTCCTGCCTTTTCCCTTAGTGGCTTCTTTCCTTCACATCCCCGTCTTTAAGGAAAACTCGTGTTCTAACGTAACAAAAATATAGCTCCTCTCTATTTTTAGGAGCTATGTAAACAAGTTGAATAACTGGAGAATGGTGGTGGTCAGGGAGCTCAAATTGGCTTTGGGTGTTGAGCAGAAATAGATGTGGATTAACCAAGCAAAGATCCCATCAAGCACATTTCCTTTTTTCTCTTTTCCTGGAACTATTATGATTTCAGGATTTTGGGATCATGTATTAATAAATCTGGCCAGAAGCCTTGGCCCGAGGCTTGGAAAGATCGTTTCTTGCACTCTTTTTTTGAAGGATGGCTAAAATTAGGCATTAGGACATTATAGTGATAACTGGAACATCACTGGGTGATTTTTCTGTCGAGTTTCCCAAATTCCAAGCTAATGCCCAGTAGCCATTGGGAAACCAAGTCCCAGCCTGAGGAGAAAGAAGAAAGCATTAAAAAAAGGTATATTCTTGAGGGATGAACAACTTGAATAAGAGCAGAAGAATGCTAAAAATGAAGCAAAAGCGATATTTAAGATAGCTTTTGGCGAAGTGTTTCCTAATTACTGGCTTTTTGGTCTGTCTAAACTCCAGCAGCTTTAGTACTCGAGGCATTTAAAGCCAGACTGCACAGGGCATTGAAGAGCAGATAAATACTGTGCAGGGTTTAGAGGCAGGAAGCGATAGAGGTTCTTCCATCTCTAAGCTGGCACCACCCTTGCACCAACTCCTTGGTACAGCAGATCTCAATCTCAGCAGAAGGCTGGGCTGAATGGGATGCTCACCAGCCAGGAGGTCTGTATCCTAGCTGATAAAATAAAGGTCTTTTGAGTGCATTAGACTCCTGAATCCTTCTCAGCTTGCAGGGCTATGGATTCTGCCTCAACAGGGATACTGATCTTTAGGAGCTGGTAAAGCGTGCACTAAATAAAGGGTCCTGTGTTGGCAGCCATAAGTAGACTAGACTAGAAAGCCAAGGAAGACACTTTGGTGCGGTCTGTGGGTTGGTACCAAAGGGCTGGGTTTATGATACCGAGGCTGTGTTATGCCAAGTAGATACACAGACACTGGAAAGCTGGAATCAAGCCCTGGCCGCAAACTGGGAAGCCCAGTGTCCTGGGTTCAGCAGCAGCAGTCGTTTTTTCTCCTTCTTGGTAGCTGGTGCAGCGCTGTGTTTTTAACTTTCAGCCTGGGAACAGCACTGATAACACCGATGTTTTTAGTTGTTGCTACTCTGACCAAGTTCTTTCTGAGTCTCACGCTCTGCCAGGGAGGAGGTGAAGCCGGCAGGAAGCAGAGACAGGACACCTGACCCAAACTGACCAAAGAGATTCTCCATACCACAGCACGTCATGCCCAGTATATAAACTGGGGGCAGTTACCCGGCAGGGTTTGATCACTGCTCGGTCAGGCTGGGTATCGGTCGGTGGGTGGTGAGCGGTTGTATTCTCTTCCCTTGTTATTTCCCTTATCATTATTATTATTGGTGGCAGCAGCAGTGGTTTGTGTTATTACCTTAGTTACTGGACTGTTCCTATCTCAACCCATGGGAGTTACATTCTTTTGATTCTCCTCCGCATCCCTCCAGGAGCGGGGGGAGGAATTGGGCGGGAGCTAATGGGCTGTGTGGCTGATTTATGGCTGGGCTTAAACCACGACACCCAGGGATGAATTCTGCTCTCCCACACCCTGTCGTATACTTTTGGCCACAAAGTTACTGGCTGAAATAGGAACAGCAGCCATGAGTGCTCGGAAAGCTGTGCTCCCAGCTGGGGTTTTATGGCTGGCCCAACTTGGGATGTCTTCACAGGATCTGGCATGTGAGGGCTTACAGGTGGGATTTTCAGGCAAGCTTTTTAGGTTTAAAAGGAGTCTTGGAGGGTTTTGGATGGATCTGTGTTGTCAGGATATAAAGCATGTGTGACAGCAGAAACTGTACCTAGAGCAGTTGATAGACACAAGCAGACACTGGGTGTGGGTCTCTGTCTTGCACGTTTGTGTTGTCTCCCTCAAACCACATTGCTGGATCCTACATGGGGCTCAATGAAGAGGGTGGAGAAGGCTCCTATCACCATGAGGGTGTATATTATGTACACCTGAGAATCCTGGAGACAAGATTTAGTGGAAAGGAGGGGTTGCTGCTGGGTGATTTCATGCTGTTATTTCCCATGAAGAAGGCTGGGTGGGTGTGCACCAGCTAGCTACTTGTACATGAAGGAAGGAATATGCAATTATATGATAGTTTGGGGCAGTTGAAGTGTATAATGATTGCTGATGACAGCAATTGCATTTTCCTAGCAGATAAGTTAGTTCCAGGTTGCTGGTTGAGTGTGCAAAGAGAGTGCCTACTCTGAGTCTCAAGTCTGAATCTCTGTTGCTTCCTCTCCAAGCTTTCTTCTGTCTGCTAACTATGTGTTTTGCAGTGTTGTCCATAGGGAAAGTAGCTCTGCAACCTGCCGGAGTGCTGCTGGAGCTAGCAAGGAGACTCCTTTCTCACTTCCAACCTTACAACCCTTCCACAGGGCCTGGCCAGCAAAGCATTTGGCCTCCATTCTCCTGCGAACAATGGCTGTGCTCTGTTAGTTCTCTTTTGGGTGACAGCCATTCCCTAAAGAGAATGTTTTCGTGATTAAGGCCATTCTAATCTAGTCAAAGTTTGCTGC